>CAKJTW010000035.1:4506500-5918000 GCA_917880005.1 Nanger dama
ATAATTGAGAGCAGAAATTAAGGCTACTTATTGACCAAGTGAGATCATTGAAAAACATTAAGCTTGGCATTATTCAATTTATCTCTCCCTTGTTTGGTACCTGATAGAGTTATTTCTCTCCTGCTATTTCCTGGCAATCCCAAGAAAATAAATTAGTCACACTATCTACTAGTTTTAAAAATGTATTCAATTATTTTTGTAACACTTTTGATAGCTGTAACACTTGCTAACTTCAGACAAACTGACTGCAGGATTAATGTAATCATTTCTATAGAAAGCATTTCAAAGCTTTAAAATGACAGCATTCTAAAATAAGGTAGTGATTCCCTGACATGGGATACAGCTCAATGAAGAAGTTTTCTACTCTTTGCTCTTTCCTGTGCTTCAAAGATCACTTTGCATTTGAGTGTGACTCTTCACTGAGCGACTTCACTTTCAGTTTTCACTTTCCTGCATTGGAGAAGGAAATGGCAACCCAGTCCAGTGCTCTTGCCTGGAGAATCCCAGGGACGAGGGAGCCTGGTGGGCTGCCGTCTATGGGGTCGCACAGAGTCGGACACGACTGAAGCGACTCAGCAGCAGCAGCAGCTTCACTCCTTCATCTGACGCAGTTCAGCCACAGTGAGCATCAGAAAATAGAAGGTACTGGCCCAGGAAATGCCACCTCGCACTCCTGCTTATCTTGCCCTCACCAGGCTGAACGTACCTCTTGTGGAAACACGGTCAAGTTGGGCTCCATATTTTAAAACAGATTTAATGGTTCCAGTGTTTCAGTCACCAATTTTATTCCTAGCTGGAGAGTTACTGGATAGGACTCACTGTTTTAAAAGCTCGAATTATTCAGTCTGAAGAAGAAAAGCCTGAGGAGTAACAATATTTTCAAGCTACTGGTCACACCATCCTAAGCACTGCCACAAAAAGGCCAAGACATAAAAGGTCTAGAAATAAGCGCTTAGTTCTTTCTTGGGTCAACATCAAAAGAAAGTTAGAGAGGAATATTATTCAGTCTTAAAAGGAAATAATTAACACGTGTTACTATGTGAATGAACCTTGAAGACATTACGCTAAATGGATCAAGCCAGACAAGCGCTGTCTGCTTCCACTTCCACCAGCAGCGAGAGCGGCGGGCTCACGGCGAGAGGGGCAGGGCGCTGGGCGCCGGGCCGGGGCACCGGGGGGCGAGCGGCCGCTGCTTGGTGAGCAGGCGGCGCCACCCTGGGGAGACTGCACACTCCTAGGGATGGATGTGGCCACGGCCACACAGCAGCCTTAGCGCCACCGAGCCGCGCTCCTAAAAGGGCTAAGGCGGTGAGTTGTGTTATATTTCACCACAACTAAAAAAATGAAAGGAAATAAGGAGGAAATACTGGAGAATTTTGAGAGGGATGGAATAAAAAGCAAATAGCTCGTTAGTTACTGCCTACTCAGCAGTATCCTTAATGCTAAGCTCAGAGCTCCCGGAAACACCCCTGACCCACAGAGGGCACCGGCCCTGGCTGGCGGTAAAGCGAGGCGCGGGAGCCCCGCCGTGAGGCCCACGCACAAGCCCAGCGTGGCTCGGCCCGCCCGAAACTGCTGCTGGGCTACGCCAGGCACTCTTGCCCTTACCTGTGTCTCTTTGGGTCCCAACAAAGCAAAGCAGGAAGTCACACCCTTAAAAGAGAGGAGAAATCTCAACCTACCCCAGCAGGCTCGGAGCACCAACTGCTTGGCCTCTTTGCGAAGAAACTAGACCCCATTTAGTCACGTGGTCTCGTTTAAAACACAACACAGCCTGTGTAGGAGTCAGCTGTGTTTTGTGAACCACACTTTGAAAATCACCAACTTAATCTATTCAAGAAAGGTCAAGGCCGTTCAAGATTTCTTAAGGGAGGATCCCTCATAGAAGACCCTGAATTGCCTTCTGTTTTGCTGATATTAAAATTAGAGGGAATCATTTTGTTTAGAGAAGCAGAGATCTGGGACTGGTATCCGAATGGTGCTTCCGTTTTAAACCATTTCATCTGCACTGGAGATGATGAACAACAGATGATGATATTCACTCTTGAAGTGCAGGCAGTTATTCTGAAACCGTGAATCTGTTCCAAAGTAATTAATCTACTAAAGAGTAAGCATAACAGGAATTATCTCTTTGTGTCTAAAAGTTTATCTAGGAGAAACATTAAATGAGCATAAAACATTCACCCAGTTGAACCTGGCCGAGGATGAGCACACAGCCGCTACCCCCAACATATAAACAGAAACACACCCTCAACGCCTACCGTAAAAATGCACCAGTCACCTTAGTCCTTCCATACCTGATGCTCCAAGCACCCCTGTGGTTTCAGGGCACCCCCTACCCCCGCCGCCTTCCACAGGCGAATTGCCTCGACTCACGAGTCACAACGTTTCCACAAGCATCAGGGTTTTTTCAAGATCAAGTGCTATATCTATTGCAGTGCTTGTGTGTTTCTCAGCAGCTTAGCATGTGTAAAACTGCTGCTGTTTTTTAGGATCCTCTTTTTTTAAAATGTGTCACTGATGGAGTGCTTGAGTGCTGCACAACGACCCACGTTTCCCCATAAACCCTGTGGTTTCTACTGAGCAGAGTGTGGTGTTTGTAGGCACATGTTGGAACAGAAGCGGCTCTCTCGGGTAAGCTGGTGTCATGAGGTTACTCTCCTCTGTTCAGTAATGCAAAGAAAGCCCGGCTTCTCTATTTGTCTGCAACTACCCAGTTTCTTCATGAGGCTCCCGCTTCATAGGCAGCATGTAGAATTTTACACTCCTGAGGTGTATCTTATTTAGGCAAGTTATGTCAGTCTGGAAACTGTCCTTCAGAATCCCACACAGAAACTGGCTAAAAATCCTATAATGTTGTCTTTGCTTTCAATCCAGTCACTGCATTTTTGATGTATAGATCACACTGCCTATCTCCTACGTCTATTCCTGTCTCCTTCTTCCTATACCCCTTGCAGTTAAAAGTGTTCGATTTCCATTTCTATAGTTTTTGGCTTGGACTTCTCTTACATGTTATGTTTCTTCCTAAGGCAACTAGCCTCATGGTTCAGGCAGATTAGTTGAAGCACTAACTTCTTTAGGCAATGGAAGAACCTAAGGTTGGATCTACAGAGAGTTTCTTGATATTTACTAAGGAGGAGTAAAGGAATAGAAATTCTTTTATCTCTCAACAAAGCCTGGCTTTCAAGATTGTTTTCTAGTTTCTGAATCAAAAAAATCCCCCTCTGGATATCAACATTTTAAAGTTTTTTTTTCTTAAAAAAAAAAAAAAAGGTTTTGTTTTTTTCTTTTCATTCTGTGATAACAATTTGAATCCAAGGCAGTAGACCCTTACCACCTCCCACAGGATGGGGGAAAGTCACCATCCCCCAAAAATATGACATATAATAATAATGAAAATTTTTTCAATAAATATTAGTTCTGTCACAAGTATATAACCTATTTAGACTGACATCAGTTCAGTTCCAGTTCAGTTGCGTCTGACTCTTTGTGACCCCATGAACTGCAGCACGCCAGGCCTCCCTGTCCATCACCAACTCCCCGGAGTTCTCTCAGACTCATGTCCATCGAGTCAGTGATGCCATCCAGCCATCTCATCCTCTGTCGTCCCCTTCTCCTCCTACCCCCAGTCCCTCCCAGCATCAGGGTCTTTTCCAATGAGTCAGCTCTTTGCATCAGGTGGCCAAAGTATTGGAGTTTCAGCTTCAACATCAGTCCTTCCAATGAACACCCAGGACTGATCTCCTTTAGGATGGACTGGTTGGATCTCCTTGCTGCCCAAGGGACTCTCAAGAGTCTTTTCCAACACCACAGATCAAGAGCATCAATTCTTCGGTGCTCATCTTTGTTTATAGTCCAACTCTCACATCCATACATGACCACTGGAAAAACCATAGCCTTGACTAGACAGACCTTTGTCGGCAAAATAATGTCTCTGCTTTTCATTATGCTGTCTAGATTGGTCATAAGTTTCCTTCCAAGGAGTAAGCGTCTTTTAATTTCATGGCTGCAATCACCATCTGCAGTGATTTTGGAGCCCCCAAAATAAAGTCTGACACTATTTCCACTGTTTCCCCATCTGTTTCCCATGAAGTGATGGGGACCGGGTGCCATGATCTTAGATTGGCATAGACAGAAAAAAAAAGCTATTTAAAAACATCTGGAATGTGAAACTCTAATCATGCTTTGAGTCCTTTGAAAAAATTCATACTTTTTAAAATTCGCAGACAATTTGGCAAAGAGTAAGTTTCTGCTTCAGAAAGGGCACAGCAGTTTCTTCGTCAGAACATAGCTAGGGCAGAATATATAATGAAGAGACAATCAGGGTATCAGTCATGGTCCATAAACTGGACTCTTGTGGTCTTTTAATTTTATTGGACTATGCAACCAAACACAGCTCTTGGAAGGCATTTTTTCTCATGGAAGGCATTTTGTAGGGAGAAAAATAAATTATATTTATAACCTGATAAGCACTTGCATTGAAATGGCCTAGTACTCCTCAAGATAGCTCAATAAGAAACTAGCTCCATGCATAAAACTGAAAGAATACAGAGAAATCTGGCAATTTATCTGAATGTCAAACATTGAAAAATAATTGTTGTTCAGTCACTAAGTTGTGTCTAACACTTTGCCACCTCATAGACTGCAGCCTGCCAGGCTTCCCTGTCCTTCATTACCTCCCCGGACTTTCCTCAAACGCCTGTCTGTTGAGTCAGTGATGCCATCCAGCCATCTCATTCTCTGTCACCCGCTTCTCCTCCTGCCCTCAATCTTTCCCAGCATCAGGGTCTTTTCCAGTGAATCGGTTCTTCCAATCAAGGGGCCAAAGGACTGGAGCTTCAGCTTCAGCATCAGTCCTTCCAGTGAATATTCAGGACTAATTTCCTTTAGGTTGGACTGGTTTCTTCTCCTTGCAGTTCAAGGGACTCACAAGAGTCTTCTCCAACAACATAATTCAAAAGCATCAATTCTTCAGCCTCAGCCTTCTTTATGGTCCAGATCCCACACACAACTACTGTAAAAACCATAGCTTTGACCAAATGGACCTTTGTCAACAAAGTAATGTCTCTGCTTTTAATATGCTGTCTAGGTTTGTCATAGCTTTTCTTCCAAGGAGCAAGTCTTTTAATTTCATGGCTGCAGTCACCATCTGCAATGATTTTGGAGCCCAAGAAAATAAAGTCTGTCATGGTTTCTACTTTTTCCCCTTCTATTTACCATGAAGTGATGGGACCAGATGCCATAATCTTAATTATTTGAATGCTGAGTTTTAAGCCAGCTTTTTCACTCTTCTCTTTCACCTTCATCAATTGGCGCTTTAGTTCCTCTTTGCTTTTGAGCATTAGAGTGGCATCATCTGCGTGTCTGAGGTTGATATTTCTCCAGAAATCTTGACTCCAGCAGGTGACAATATACAGCTTTGACATACTCCTTTCCCAATTCTGAATCAGACCATTTTAAATGTCCACATCTATTTCTTCTTAACCTGCATACAGATTTCTTAGGAGACAGATAAATTGGTCTGGTATTCCCATCTCTTTAAGAATTTTTCACAGTTTGCTGTGTTCCACACAGCCAAAGGCTTTTATGGTCCTTCAAAATAATTAATAAGATTTACTTTAAAACCAAATAATGGGCTACAATTTAATGTTGTTGTCTAGTGGCTCTGTTGTGTCTGATTCTTTTGAGACCCCATGGATTGTAGCCGGCCAGGCTCCTCTGTTCATGGGAGATTTTTCTCAGGCAAGAATCCTGGAGTGGGTTGCCATTTCCTCCTCCAGGGGATCTTCCTTATCCAGGGATTGAACCCACATCTCCACATCTCAGATACTTCATGGGTAATGTTATATACACATGTATAATGTTAAATATATAGATATTTAAGTCAGTTAAATTTATTTAAGTAAATTCATTTTTGCTTATTTAAGTTAATTTTTATTTAAGTTAACTTTTAATTTATTAAATTACACATTTGAGTCTTAATTTTCCTAAGATTTAGGTTCGTTAGTCATATAACTAAGTTAAGCTTATACTTTTGGTAATTGTATTAAAATAAGTGCTTATTCTTAATATATTCTTTGATTGAAATTTAAGTTAATTCTTTTCTAAGAAATTGAATTTCTCTATAAAACTAATCCAATTTACAAACAATTATAATGTCTTAAACATTCATGAAACTAAATATATAACTTTAGTACATCTGGTTCTCTTAATATTTTAAATGCCTAAAAGGGAAGATATAAATATAGCATGCACTCTTTTTCTAAGTAGATGATATAAATATTAAGCTATAATTATTATTTCAAGTAACTTAAGTAACAAAGTTTAACAGATTATGCTAAATATTTAAAAAGTTAACAGAAAAATTATAATAATGACAATTTAATTTGTCTTTTCTCTACTTATTTTTTCATCTTTTCAGAGTTTAAAGATACTTAGGGAGGAGAATAGAGTTTCCACTGTACTCACACAGAATCCAAGATCATCATATAGATATGTATCTCTTTATCATATATTTGAGCCCAAAGGGAAACATTGGACCCTATATATTCTCTCAGGTTCTAAGCAAGGTACACGTAAATGCCTTGAAGTTTTTCTTGGAGTTAATTCCATATGCTTGGTCACAAATAAAAGACAAGTCCACGTATTTCAGCTGTGAATTTGTTTTGTAGCTTAGTGAATCACTTTTCCACTTTATCATGATCTCTTGAATCTGTTTTTAGCTCATTGGATGGGGAAGTATAATTTTGTAATGCACTAAAGTGACAGGTCGCTTCCAGCACTTGTTAAAGGAATTCATCTAATCTTCTCACTGCTTGAGATGATTCTGAACTCTTTTCTTATTTTTTTTCCCCTCTAAGTCTTGGCCATAATGCAACAGAAAGTTTATTAGCTCAACCGTATCTTTGCAGGTAGAAATCGTAGGTCTGGAGTGAAATGTTAAGCATAGTTTACCCAAATGTCAAATAAAACATGCACCTTTCAGTCATCACAGTACAAGCTTGAAGAGCATGTGGATAATATGGATGGAAGGTGAGTAAGACAGGACAGAAGCAGTTCAACTGAGAAATGATAAGATCTACCACAAGCCTGACTCTCGTATCTAATCTTTGAAAATCACTGAGAAAAAGATGATCTATTATAATTCTGCCTCAAGTTTCTATACCTGAAACTCTCTCAGTGACATAAAAAACAAAGGAAGTGCTATATTGTCTGGGAAGACTTTGAACCCAAAGCTACTGTAGCAAAATATATATATATATATATATATACACATATATACATGTGTATATATATAGCTTATAGTAAAGCACTGCTTCCTTGTGTTAGCATTCTACGTGAATGGATCACTTCGAATACACTGACTGCATCCTGACTTCAGACTATGCAGTGTTGATCCTTTGCTCAGAGCCTGGAGTCTGCTGACTGGGTGAATGCAAATGTTTAGTGTTTGTTTATGTGAGCACGCATGCTCAGTTGTGTCCAACTCTGTGCAGCCCCGTGGACTGCAGCCCACCGGGAGCCCCCCGTCCCTGGGATTCTCCAGGCAAGAGCACTGGAGTGGGCTGCCATGCCCTTCTCCTGGGCGTCTTCCTGAGCCAGGGATCGAACACGGGTCTCTGGCACTGCAGGCAGATCTTTACTGTCTGAGCCACCAGCGGAGCCCTAATATTTGTTAAATAATCTAGAACTGTGTAATCATACCACAGTTTCCCAAATGCCATTACGACTACCAGCCATTACTCTTTAACCTATTGATTATATTTTCATGTAGGTTTTCATATAATACAAAGTATCAATGAGCAGGCATTTTCTGCCATTTTTTCTTATGTCTTTTATCTCCTTTGTCGCCTTAGTACTTTGCTTGGCAATCTCCACTTGCCCTAACATCTGTTCTCTGCAGTTAACTCACTCATTTCTGCTTGCGATACTTTCTGAAGAGAGAATTCTCCATAGTGGCAGTGGCATTGCTCTAAGAATTGAACTGAATAAGTCGACCTCCCCACTGTCCAATAACTAGTTAAGTGAGGTAGTGAAGTTGAAAGAAAATTATATGCCAAATGTTCAAAGAAATGTAAAGTCTAGATATGAGAAGCTTTCTGTGACACATAATGGGAGTTGTAAGAAAATAAATATTACTAACTTTTTGCAGTATTCTTACCCCAACCACTAACATTGTTTATGGCCTTTTTATAATTTTTCATCCACATCATTTTAATAATGTGTTAACTGATCTCACTCTCTGATACATCTGCTGCTAACACTTCTCAACAGACGTGTGGTCATATCATTTTCTCTAGAACACAATTTCTAATTATCCTTCTCTTGAGTCCTATTTCATTTATCTGACAAACCATTTTTAAACACTTATTATATTCTGAGAAACTGCTAGGCACTGTATTTTAGAGAAAGTCACCAATAAATATATTCTATATACTATGAAAGATATACAATTGAACCCATGGAGAAAGGAACTTTACCAAGGAGACAAGGAAAAATTGCCCTGGAGAAATGATAGCTAAACTGAATTTTAAGCCAGTCAGGCAAAAATTCACAGGGTGTAAATTGGTAAGAGAAAAGACATAGCATCTTTGGGCATCTACCATATAGTACATAAAAGCTTTTTATCCCATATGACCAAGACTAGTTGCTCATTAAATAGTCAAAATAATCATTTAAGAAATGATGCATTAATACTGTATTAGTTAGATGGGTATTAGGCACTGTAGCAAAATGCAGGGCTTTTAACAAGATGGAAATCCATTTCACACATTAATGTCTGAACACAGGCCACCTGTGACTGATGTGGTAGCTTGTGATAGGACTCAGACTTTTTCTATCTTGTTATGATTTTACACCGGCCTTGTTGTCTTTGTGCTCTTGGTTGAAGATGGTCAACCAGCCATTCTAGCCAGTGGGAGTGGCTGTGGTCCACCTGCTCTGATGCCCCCCTGTTTCTTCCCTGCACTAACTTTGCTCCTCCGTGGACGAGAGGAGATGAAAGGACTCTAGATATTATCTTTTTACATGTCTGACTCTGGAAATGTGTTAGTCCTTCTGTGAACACATCAGCTTGCTTTGAGCCTATTTTATGTGATCATGAGTATGAGTGATGGCCTAAACAGGCTCCTTTGGCAAGGAGTTCGATCTCTGGAGAGTCCAGGTATCAGTCTGATATCCAATTAGTGGCCATCACTCCAACAAGTTCTGACATGTGCAACTTGTTGTCCCCAGGTTGAGGCAATTTCAGGCAAGTCTATGGTTGCAAATAGCAATTACCCTCCATGGATAACTCATACTTGTATGTCAGTGACAGAACAGAATCCTGATTTGAATTATGAAATCAAAATGGTGATCCTTGCCCCCTGCTAATCTACCATCCCACCTTTCTTACTGCTCTTCAGACACTAAGTCGTATCTGACTCTTTGTGACCCTATGAACTGCAGTGCATCTGGTTTCCCTGTCCTTCACTAGCTCCCAGAGTTTGCTCAAACTCATGTCCATTGAGTTGGTGATGCCAACCAACCATCTCATCCTCTGTTGCCCCTTCTCCTCTTAGACTCAGTCTTTACCAGCATCAGGGTCTTTTTCCAATGAGTAGGCTGTCCCAACTTACCTTCTCCCAAGTTCCCCTTTTCCTTTGCAGGTAGCTCCAGGAAGATAGATAAGCTAAGAGATTAGGTAAACATCCAATGACAAAGCTATCAGCAGTCCTTTCATGTTAAAATAATTGCATTTTATGAGTGATTTTCTTGAAATCTTTAGAGGTGAACTCAAGTTGGTTACCACCCTCAATTTTCTCAATGTGAAGAAGAAAGGAAAAGATGGTTCATAAGTACTGCACATTCCGACTAAGCAACTCTACCCATCACAACACCTCCTCTTTTATTAAATAAAGTTCAGAAAGATAAGGAGGAAAGAGAGGTGATGGATAACACTACGCAATAGGCATTATTATACAACCCACATATAAGATGCTGCAGCAGAAGGACATGCTCATATTCTCCTGTGAGAACACCAAAATCGTGGCTAGCTGCTGAACAACCACCAACAGGAGAATGTTGGACTCCACCAAAAAGAGATAGCCTGCATCCAAGGGCAAAGGAGAAGCCCCAACAAGACGGTAGGAGGAACACAATCACATTTTAAATCAAATCTCAGACATGCCGGAGATAATCGGAGGGCTCAATCAAAACCTTGTGAGAGGTCGGGCATGTCGAGACATGCCCCGGAAAAGTGCCGCAGACAAGTCCCGGAGGTTGGCCAACGCCCAAACAGGAACCAGGAGCAGACCAAATTTCCGGGGACCAACCCCCGTGGCCTGGCCCAATCAAGTGCCGACACGAAGCCCTTGGACACCAACCACCGCTGCAGCCCGCGCTTTCTACCTTATATGGGAGAACCTGGTTCGATTGCCAGCCCTGGCTATAAAACCCCCCTCCTCACCCCTCATACCTTGCAGACTCCCTTCCCCTCCTCGCTCGCCCCCGGGAGTTCTGCCTGAGAGCGACTGCCCAATAAAGGCTTCCACCGACGGTCCCTAGACGTGGCTCTTTCTTACCGTGGCGTTTCTTACACCTTGTGTGCACCAGGACAGAGGGAAAGGAGCAGCGACCCCCACAAGAGACTGAGCCAGACTGTCTTTGAGTGTTTGAGTGTCTCCTGCAGAGGCATGGGTCCCAGTGATCTGCCACAGGGACCTGGGAGGTACAGCGTGTGGCCTAGGTCCTCTTGGAGGAGGCGCTGTTATCCCTACTCCAGAGCCACAGAGCAGACGACCCCCAAACTGGAGAAAAGTTATATCAAAGAAGTTCTTGCACTGTTGCAAAGGTTCCACAAAGATTTCCCAACCTGGGGACCCAGAAAAGCACTGAGAACCCCCAGGAAACAGACTCTTGGAGGGCAAAACTAAGTGCCCCAGGACCCAGAGAAAGGAGTGGTGACCCCACGAGAGACTGAGCCGTATCGCCTGTGACTGTCTGGGAGGCTTGGGTGGAGGTGTGGGTTGACAGTGGCCTGCTGAGGGTCAGCAGCACTAACTGCAGCAGCCCTGGGAGCCGAAGCGAGCCGGCATGAGTGCTTCTGAAGGCGGCCACCATTAGCACCATCACAGCTCCCACGGTCTGGCCTCAGGCCAAACCACAGGTGGGAGACACAGCCCCCATCAGAAGAAAGTTATATTAAAGATGTATTGAGCATGGCCCTGTGGTGCTGGAGAAGACTCTCGAGAGTCCCTTGGACTGCAAGGAGACCCAACCAGTCCATCCTAAAGGAAATCAGTCCTGAATATGCATTGGAAGGGCTGAAGCTGAAACTCTGATATTTTGGCCACCTGATGCGAAGAACTGACTCACTGGAAAAGACCCTGCTTCTGGGAAAGATTGAAGATGGGAGGAAAAGGGGACGACAGAGGATGAGATGGTTGGGTGGCATCACCAACTCAATGGACATGAGTTTGAGCAAGCTCTGGGAGCTGGTGATGGACAGGGAGGCCTGGCATGCTGCAGTCCATCGGGTCACAAAGAGTCAGACATAACTGAACTGAACTGAACTGAGCGTGGCTCTGTCCACCAGCGCAAGACCCAGTTTTACCCACTCCCACCAGGAAGCTTCCACAAGCCTCTTATCCTCATCCATCCGAGGGCATACAGAATAAAAACTACAATCACAGAAAACTAATCAAACTGATCACATGGATCACAAAGTTGTCTAACTCACTGAAACTATGAGCCATGTGGTGTAAGGTCACCCAAGATGCACGGGTCACGGTGGAGAGTTCCAACAAAATGTGGTCCACTGGAGAAAGGAATGGCAAACCACTTCAATATTCTTGCTTTGAGAATCCCATGAACAGTATGAAAAGGAAAAAGTTATGACACTGAAAGATGAACGCCACAAGTCATTAGGTGCCCAATATGCTACTGGAGAAGAATGGAGAAATAACTCCAGAAAGAAGAAGAGATGGAGCCAAAGCAAAACAACACCCAACTGGAGATGGAAGCAAGGTCTGATGCTGCAAAAGCAATATTGCATAGGAACCTGGAATGTTAGGTCCATGAATCAAGGCAAATTGGAAGTGGTCAAACAGGAGATGGCAAGAGTGAATGTTGACATTTTAAGAATCAATGAGCTAAAATGGACTGGAATGGGTGAATTTAGCTCAGATGACCATTATATCTACTACAGTGGGAAAGAATCCCTTAGAAGAAATGGAGTAGCCATCATAGTCAACAAAAGAGTCCAAAATACAGTACTTGGTTGCAATCTCCAAAACGACACAGTGATCTCTGTTCATTTACAAGGCAAACCATTCAATATCACAGTTATCCAAGTCTATGCCCCAACCAGTAACGCTGAAGAAACTGAAGTTGAATGGTTCTATGAAGACATACAAGACCTCCTAGAACTAACACCCCCCAAAAGATGTCCTTTTCATCATAGGGGACTGGAATGCAAAAGTAGGAGGTCAAGAAACACCTGGAGTAACAGGCAAATTTGGTCTTGGAGTACAGAATGAAGCAGGGCAAAGGCTAACAGAGTTTTGCCAAGAGAACACATTGTTCATAGCAAACACCCTCTTCCAGTAACACAAGAGAAGACTCTACACATAGATATCACCAGATGGTCAACACCAAAATCAGATGGATTATATTTCTTTGCAGCCAAAGATGGAGAAGCTCTATACAGTCAGCAAAAACAAGACCAGGAGCTGACTGTGGCTCAGATCATGAACTCCTTATCGCCAAATTCAGATGTAAATTGAAGAAAGTAGGGAAAACCACTAGACCATTCAGGTATGACCTAAATCCAATCCCTTATGAATATACAGTGGAAGTGAGAAATGGATACATGGGATTAGATCTTATAGACGGAGTGCCTGAAGAACTAAGGACAGAGGTATGTGGCATTGTACTGGAGGTGCTAATCAAAATAATCCCCAAGAAAAGAAATGCAAAAAAGGCAAAATGGTTGTCTGAGGAGGCCTTACAAACAACTGAGAAAAATAGAAGCAAAAGGCAAAGGAGAAAAGGTAAGATATAGCTATCTGAATTCAGAGTTACAAAGAATAGCAAGGAAAGTGAGAATGCCTTCCTAAGTGAACAATGCAAAGAAATAAAAAAAAAAAAACAGAATGGGAAATATTAGAGATATCCTCAAGAAAATTAGAGATACCAAGGGTATTTCATGCAAATATGGGCACAATAAAGGACAGAAATGCTATAGATCTAGCAGAGGCAGAAGATATTAAGTACGGGTGGCCAGAATACACAGAGAACTGTACAAAGAAAATCTTAATGACCCAGATAACCATGATGGTGTGATCACTCACCTAGAGCCAGACATCCTGGAATGTGAAGTCAAGTGGGCCTTAGGGAGCATTACTATGAACAAAGCTAGAGGAAGTGACAGAATTCCAGCTGAGTTATTTCAAATCCTAAGAGATGATGCTGTGAAAGTGCTGCACTCAATATGCCAGCAAATTTGGAAAACTCAGCAATGGCCATAGGACTGGAAAAGGTCAGTTTTCATTCCAATCCTTAAGAAAGGCAGGCCAAAGAATGTTTAAATTACCGCACAGGTGCACTTATTTCACATACTAGTGAAGTAATGCTCAAAATTCTAGAAGCCAGACTTCAACAGTATGTAAACCAAGAATTTCGAGATGTTCAAGCTGGATTTAGAAAAGGCAGAGGAACCAGAGTTCAAATTGCCAGCATCTGTTAGATCACAGAAAAATCAAGAAAATTCCAGAAAAACATCTACTTCTGCTTCATTGACTATGCTAAAGCTTTTGTGTGGATCACAACAAACTATAGAAAAGTCTTCAAGAGATGAGAATACCAGACCACCCTACCTGCCTCCTGAGAAACCTGTATTTAGGTCAAGAAGCAACAGTTAAAACCAGACATGAAACAACAGACTGGTTCCAATTTGGGAAAGGAGTACATCAGGCTGTATATTGTCACCCTGCTTATTTAACTTATATGCAGAGTACATCCTGCGAAATGCTGGGCTGGATGAAGCACAAGCTCAAATCAAGACTGCTGGGAGAAATATCAATAACCTCAGATACGCAGATGACACCACCCTTATGGCAGAAAGTAAAGAGGAACTAAAGAGTCTCTTGATGAATTTGAAAGAGAAGAGTGAAAAAGCTGGCTTAAAGCTCAACACTCAGAAAATGAAGATCATGGCATCTGGCTCCATCACTTCATGGCAAATAGATGGGGAAACATCTGTGACAGACTTTATTTTCTTGGGCTACTAAATCACTATGGATTGTGACCGTAGCCATGAAATTAAAAGGCGCTTGCTCCTTGGAAGTAAAGCTATGACTAACCTACACAGTGTATTAAAAATAAGAGACATTACTTTGCCAACAAAGTTCTGCTTAGTCAAAGCTATGGTTTTTCCAGTAGTCATGTATGGATGTGAGAGTTGGACCTAAAGAAAGCTGAATGCCAAAGAACTGATGCTTTTGAACTGTGGTGTTGGAGAAGACTCTTGAGAGTCCTTTGGACTGCAGGGAGATTAAGCCAGTCAATCGTAAAGGAAATCAATTCTGAATATTCGTTAGAAGAACTGATGCTGAAGCTGAAGCTCCAATACTTTGGCCACATGATGTGAAGAGCCAACTCATTGGAAATGACCCTGATGCAGAGAAAGATGGGAAGTGGGAGGAGACGGGGACAACAAAGGATGAGATGGTTGGATGGCATCACCAACTCAACGGACATGAGTTTGAGCAAGCTGAAGGCTTGCTGCAGTCTTCGGGGTTGCAAGGAGTTGGACAAGACTGAGTGACTGAAGAACAACAATAGGCATGGGAGATGGATGATAATAAGAATTGAAATAAAAATAACCACCACAGCTAACCATTGAGTGCCATATAATGATATGCCAACCTCTCTAAAAGTTTTATAGAATTTTTTTTTTTTGAGGCATCAGGTTAGATAATTTTCTCATGGCAGTCTATTGAGTATCAAAACTAGAATTTGGTCCCAAGCATTCTTGCTCCTGAGCCTGGTGCTATGATCAGCTATAAATATATTGATACTCAGGCACCATGGGACCTTGAGGTTCAACTGTCAAGATAACGGCGAGAGTGCATACGTACAATTTAAAGGAACTATTGAAACATGGGTAAATGTCATGTGTTTGCTCTAAAGCTATGAGAGAGAGGATGAGTCAGAATAAAATTCTGGTATGGCCAAAGAAGCAGTCGTGTCTCCTGCAGACAGATGCTATGTTCCCTAAACCAAGTGACGGTTTCTTGAAGGGATGTTAGAAATCATTTGTGACCCCGTATCAGTCTTTTCTGTCACAGCTGCACACATGAGCAGCACGCTGTCAGCAGAATAGCCTTCTTCAGGCTTCAAGGACGCCGATGTACAGCAGGCCCTTTAAATCTCAGTGACTGCTGAGGCTTCTGTGCTGCTTCAGTATGCCCACCCATCTAACAATCGCTGTAGCCATGAGTAAAGTGGACTTATTTCAGTTTTGCAAAGGCAAAATTGAAACGTTTAAAGATTTTCTGGTTAGAACTGGTGAAATGTTGCTTTTACTGAATTTGCAGATTTTTCAACATGGTTGACTTTATATGTGTATGACTGCTGTGTCTTCATAAAGCTGCCTCTTTAAGAAATAGGAAATTACCTATCTTATGTTGCTTTAAAATATTCAAATGCACATATTTTAAATACTAATGCAAACGTAATAGTAGAATTATACAGCCACAGTAGAAATTCAAGATGTTAATTATATAATATTGTTACTAAATTTGTAATCCACTTAATCCGTTACTGCAAATGTTTTACGGCTTGACAGCTGTTATAAGAAAGGTAAAATGTGGCATATTGTACAACACTCGTGCGTGTGTGTGTGTGTGTGTGCACATGTGTGTGCATGTGTGTCTCTGTGTGTGCATGTGTGTGTCCGTGTGTGTGTGCATGCATGTGTGTGCGTGTGCACACGTGTGTGCATGCGTGCGCATGCACATGCACGCACGCACGTGCACGCGCACGTGTGTGTGTGTGTGTGCTCGGTGGCTCAGCTGTGTCTGACTTTTTGTGACCCAGTGGACTGTAACCCTCCAGGCTAGTTTATCCATGAGATTCTCCAAATGAGAACACTGGGGTAGGTTGCCACTTCCCTCATCCAGGGCGTCTTCCCCAACCCAGGGATTGAATTGGCTTCTCCTGCATCTCCTGCATCGGCGGGCATCGGATCCCTTTACCACTGAGCCCCTGGGAAGTCCCCCTGACACCTGACAGTACCTAGAAGTTAAAAGTGCAGAAGTCAGAGTTTTAAATCATGTGAGCTATGGTTAACCGGAATATTTCCAAAAAAATTTATAGAAGCATTATCATAATTTATTGCCACCAACAAACAAAGGTAACACAGAGCTTTTGAATTTTAGTTATATACCCATAAAGTATAGGGGACACGCATTATCTGTTTCAACGTACCATGGATTTTATTGCCCACATGACATCTACAACCTTCTCCCCACCAAAACCAGCAGGAATATTGAAATATGAAGTGATGAAATGTTTCAGACACTGTAGATGCCTAATTTCTAAGTAAACAAGAAAAGAAACAGTAAAGCAAAAAGAGAGGTAAATGAGAAGTGTGAGCGATATGAATTTATTAATAAGCAGCACTTAAGATGAAGGGAAAAGATGATGGGGAGAGCACACAAAAATGCCTGAATGACTTCCGTAAAATCACGGATGGCACACGACAGTCCTCTGTGGTAGTTCCCTATTCCTTCCTACAGACAGAAGTTTAAACACGCTACTACATTCTAGTAACAGTCACATCATCTTCACAAACCACACCTACAGTTGAAAATGTTGGCTTTGCCAGCATTGAATTGTTGCATTTTTAAGATAAAATATTGATGGTTTAATGTCATTTTATTTTTGTGCATATTTTAGGAACCCATTCATAATGTGACTCTCTTCCCAACAATTCCCTTGTTAACATAATAATTTATACAGCAGCACCTGCTGATAGTGAAGCTCTAATCTGAGGAGGAATGCAGTTGTGTATAATTAATTATATTCACATTTTAATATTCATATTGCTGGCCATGATTTATTATCCAAGCTTTATATGCAGGGCAAAGGCATAATAAAAAGCTATTCTACTTTTTGTTAGCAGAACTAATTGATTTGTAGATGAGCACATTTTCCTTTACTTAATGGAAGCACATTTTGATTACACTGTGAATAAAATCACAGTTACTTTTCCCTTTTTAAAATATACACAAATTATTTTTCTCATTTATAAATTTCTTACTTGATTTAGGGACAACAACCATGAACTCTACCATTCTTATTTGAAATTTTCTGTGGTACTATACCTGTCCCCCTCTTAAATTTAGCAGTAAAAACATATATGTTGATTCACTAACAAAGAAAATTTAAAATAAGGAGAAAAATTACTTCTGAGAAATACAACTCCACATCTTCTATGTAGAGATGTGGAGCTAATTTGTTGTTACTGAATATTAGTACCCTGCTTATTTAACTTATATGCAGAGTACATCATGAGAAATGCTGGGCTAGATGAAGCACAAACTGGAATCAAGATTGCTGGAAGAAATATCAATGACCTCAGATATACAGATGACACCACCCTTATGGCAGAAAGTGAAGAAGAACTAAAGAGTCTCTGGATGAAAGTGAAAGAGGAGAGTCAAAAAGTTGGCTTAAAGCTCAACATTCAGAAAACGAAGATCACAGCATCTGGTCTCATCATTTCATGGCAGATAGATGGAGAAACAGTGGAAACAGTAGCTGACTTTATTTTTCTGGGCTCCAAAATCACTGCAGATAGTGATTGCAGCCATGAAGTTAAAAGACGCTTACTCCTTGGAAGGAAAAGTTATGACCAACCTAAACAGCATATTAAAAAGCAGAGACATTACTTTGCCAACAAAGATCCGTCTAGTCAAGGTTATGGATTTTCCAGTGGTCATGTATGGATGTGAGAGTTGGACTATAAATAAAACTGAGTGTTGAAGAATTGATGCTTTTGAACTGTGGTGTTGGAGAAGACTCTTGAGAGCCCCTTGGATGCAAGGAGATCCAACCAGTCCATCCTAAAGGAAATCAGTCCTGAATATTCATTGGAAGGACTGATGCTGAAGCTGAAGCTCCAATACTTTGGTTACCTGATGTGAAGAGCTGACTCATTTGAAAAGATTCTGATGCTAGGAAAGATTGAAGGCAGGAGGAGAAGGGGATGACAGAGGATGAAATGGTTGGATGGCATCACAGACTCAATAGACATGAGTTTGACTAAACTCTGGGAGTTGGTGATATTGCAGTTCATGGGGTCGCAAAGAGTTGGACACGACTGAGAAACTGAACTGAATGTTAGTAGAATTTATAAATATTTGTGATAGCATGAATATGTGGCTATATGTTATAAATTAAGCCCAGATCAGATCTAATATCAAATATTACTGTAGCAGTAGAGGACACTGGGCTTCCCTGGTGGCTTAGCAGTGAAAATCTGCCTGCCAGTGCCAGAAATGAGGGTTTGATCTCTGGAGAGATCAAACGATCCCCTGGAGAAGGAAATGGCAACTCACTCCAGTATCCTTGCCTGGCAAATCCCATGGATAGAGAAGCTTGGCTGTCTATATAATCTTTATCCAGTAGAAATGTCCTTAGGAGTTAGTTTCAAAAGGTAAAACTAATGCTGATTTCACAGAGTAATCAATAACAGATACTGATTTATATAACATGATGATTTTCCCTACTGCAACATTTAATTAGGGAAATTCATTAAACCTCATGCAGACAAATCCCCAGTGTGCGGTTTGTGCATCTCCTTTATATTTGAACATGAGCTGATTAACATATAAGTCAATATTTAACTGAATTTGGGGAATTATATTTTAACATACAAGAGCAGTGGATTTGATTAAATAACATTTCCATTTAAAAGAAATTATGAGTGCTGAATTTGTGATCTGAATGTGAGTCAAATTAAAAGAGGATGGAGAGAAGTTGGCTACTTCTCATGTGATAAGTGTAGTGTGGATCTGTCTGGTAGAGACAAATTACACTTATAGTAGGAAAAAAAGATGCTCTGTTTGAATAATTGTATTCAATTTGAAATTCAACTTAGGAGTATCATGAAGTTAATGTCTATTTTCTTTAGCTGATGTATATATGCATATATGTATATCTATTTTTGGCTAGAAATCATTAAACTTTATAAATTACAGCCTACAGAATATTTCTATATAGAAAATTAGCAAAGCCCATTAATTAATCTCAGCTTATGATGTGCTTTGTTCTATTAAGTATAGACTTAAAGGGAAAAGCAAAATACAAGAGAAGAAAGAATAGAGGAAAAAATCAGAGGTTAATTGCCTTAGTTTATCACAGTAGTTTTGACAGCTCTTATCCATTAAAATATGTGTAAAAATGGATGATTGTATTTTTAGTAAAGCTGTGTTTTGAGAAATTTTATTCAAATATTGGTGTTTAATTCCATTTATAACCTGAATAGGACTTCCCTGGCGGCTCAGATGGTAAACCGTCTGCCTACAATGTGGGAGACCGGGGTTCAGTCCCTGGGTTGGGAAGATCTCCTGGAGAAGGAAATGGCAGCCCCCTCCAGTGCTCTCGCCTGGATAATCTGAACAAAAGCTGAATCAATCACACTTACAGAAATGTCCGCTTCTGTATGTGTACACTGTCACATTTAAAATATGGCATGCTTTTCTTATAAGGTACCAAGGAAATAAGCACATCCACATCACTGTATTTGTAAAAAAGGGGAAATATTCACCTAAGTTGCATTTTATTTGTCTTTTCTACTTGTTTCCTCTTTTAGTAGGTAAATAAGAAGATTAGGGGGAAAGAACATTAGAGAAACTGTATTAATTCTCTATTGAAGAAGGAGACGGCAACCCACTGGCGCATTCTTGCCTGGAGAGTCCCATGGTCAGAGAAGACGGGCAGGCCACACGGCCACGGGCTCGCAAGAGCCAGACACGACTCAGCCGCTGAGCCACCACCGTGATCACCTGTAGCTGCACAACAGGCTGTCACAAAGCCTCAGTCCAAAACAGCAAGCACGACTGGGTCCTCATTTCTGTGGGGAAGCGCTTAAAGCAGCTTGCCTGGGTGGCTCTGATCCAGTCTCTCACACGGCCTCCGTCCAGGTGTCCCCCGGGGCTGCAGTCGTCCGAGGGCTTGGCCGGGGAGGCATCCTTCCTGGGTCACTCCTGTGGTTGCCCAGGGCGCCTGTCTGCCCCTCTCTGCCCCTCTCTGCCCCTCTCTGCAGGGCGATGCGTGCAGCCAGGCGCCTGGGGATGCGGAAGAAATCCAAGAGAAAGTGAGTGCACCCGAGACGGCAGGCGCCATCTTTCTAAAACCTAATCTAGGAGGTAATATTCCGTTTTCTGCTGTGAAAGTGAAAACGCAAGTCGCTCAGCATACAGTCCATGGAATTCTCCAGACCAGAATATCGGAGGGGATAGCCGTTCCCTTCTGGGGGGATCTTCTCAATCCAGCGATCGAGCCAGTTCTCCACAGTGCAGGCAGATTCTTTACCAGCTGAGCCCCCGGGGAAGCCCATTCTGTCTCCTGCTAAGTTCTGTTTTTTAGAAGTAGGTCTCACATTCTACTCATTAGATATAAGTCCAGCCCACACTCACACGGAGGTGAATTACACTCTACTTGTTGAAGGAAAGAGTATTATTTTACATTTATATTGCTGCTTTAACAAATGATAGGCGTACTTCACTTTATTGCACTTTGCAGATAGTGCTTTTTTTGGGGGGAGGACAAATTGAAGGTTTGTGGCAATCCTGCATCAAGCAAGTCTATCAGAGCCACTTTTCCAACAGCATTTGCTCACTTTGTGTATATGTAGTCTCATAATATTTCTAACTTTTTCATCATTATTATATTTGTTCTGGCTCTATATGAGCAGTGATCAGTATTGTACCTATTTGGGGTTACCAGGAGCTGTGCCTATATAAGATGGCAAATCTAATTAGTCGTTGTGGGCATTGTAACTGCTTCACCAACCACCTGTTTACCCCTCTCTCCACTTCTCCGCAGGCCTCCCTATTCCCTTGAGACAGAATGATATTAAAATTAAGTCACTTAATAACCCTAGAATGGTCTCTGAGTGTTCAAGTGAAAGGAAGAGTCACATGTCTCTCAGTTTAAATCAGAAGCTGGAAATGATTAAGCTAGTGAGGAAGGCATATTGAAGGCTGAAGGCTAGGCCTCTCACATTACACAGTTAGGCAAGTCGTGTATGTAAGGGGACATTCTTGAAGGAAATTAGAAGTGCTGCTCCAGCGAACACACAAATGATAAGAAAGCAAAGTAGCATTGTTGCTGATGAGAATGTCTTCATGGTCCAAACAGATGATCAATCAGCCACAATATTCCCTTACATCAAAGCCTAACCTAAAGCTAGGCTTTAACTTTCTTCAATTTTGTGAAAGCTGAGAGAGGTGAGGAAGCTGCAGAAAAAAAAAAAAAAAGTTTGATATTAGCAGAGATTGGTTCATGAAGTTTAAGGAAAGAAGTCATTTCCGTAATATCAAAGCACAAGATCAAGCAGCAAGCGATAAAGTAGAAGTTGCAGCAAGATATCCAGAAGCTCTAGCTAAGACACTTAATGAAAGTGGCTACGCACAACAACAGATTTTCAATATAGATAAAACAGACTTCTATTGAAAGAAGTCATTTAGGACTTTCATAGCAAGAGCTGACATCAATGCCTGACTTCAAAGCTTCAGAGGACAAGCTGACCCTCTTGTCAGCAGCTAATGCAGCTGGCTACTTTAAGTTGAAGCCAAAGCTCATGTACTATTCCAAAAATCCTGGGCATCTTAAGAATTTTGCTGTCTGCTCTGTCTGTGGTCTGTAAATGAAACAACAAAGCCTGCACGACAGCACGTATGTTTACAATGTGATTTACCGAATATTTTAAACCCACTGTTGAGACCTGCTGCTCAGAAAAAAAAAAAAAGAAAAAAAAAGACTTCTTTCAAACTATTACTACTCATTGACAATGCACCTGGTCACTCAAGAGCTCTGATGGAGATCTACTATGAGATTCACGTTTTCATGCTTGCTAACCCAACATCCATTCTGCCATCCACAGATCAAGGAGTGATTTTGAATTCTGAGAAGGAAATGGCAATCCTCTCCAGTATTCTTGCCTGGAGAATCCCATGGACAGAGAAGCCTTGTAGGTTACAGTCCACGGCGTCACAAAGAGTCGGACACAACAGCGACTTCACCTCATTATTTAAGAAATGTATTTTTAAAGCTATCGCTGCCATAGATAGTGATTCCCCTGATATATCTGGGATACATCAAGTCAATTTTTCAATTTTCAAATCAACTGAAAATTTTGTGGAAAAATTTATCATTCTAGATGCAATTAAGAACATTCCTGATTCATGGGAGGAGGTCAAATCTCAACATTAACAGGGAGTTTGGAAAAAGTTGATGCCAGCTTTCAAGGATGACCTGGAGAGATTTAAGACTTCAGTGAAGCAAGTAACTGCAGATGTGTAACTAGCAAGAAAAATGGAATTAGAAGTAGATTCTGAATATGTGACTAAAGTGCTGCAAGTTCATGATAAAGTTTTAATGATGAAGAATTGCTTCTTATGGATGAGCAAAGAAGGCGGTTTCTTGAAATGGAATCTGCCTCTGATAAAGATGCCGTGGAAATTGCTGACATAACAGTAAAGGATATAGAATATCACCAGAACTTGATGAAGCAGCAACAAGATGTGAGAGGACTGACTCGTTTTGAAAGAAGTTCTACCATGGATAAAATGCTATTAAACAGCATTGCAAGCTACAGGAAGAGTCAATCAAGGCAACAAACTTTGTTATTCTCTTATTTTAAGAAATTGCCTCAGCCACTCCACCCTTCACCAACCACCACCCCGATCAGTCAGCAGTCAGCAATATCAAGCCAAGCAAAAAGATTACTACTCCCTGAAGGCTCAAATGGTGGTTAACATTTTTAAATGATAAAGTATTTTTGAATTAAGGAATGTACATTCTTAGACATACAGCTATTGGACACTTACTAAACTATGCTATGTGTTTGAGTCCAACTCTTTGTGACTCTAACTCTTTGTGACCCGCCAGGCTCCACCCTCCATGGAATTTTCTAGGCAAGAAAACTGGAGTGAGTTGCTATTTCCTTCTCCACGGGATCTTCCTGGCCCAGGGACTGAACCTGTGTCTCTTGTGTCTCTTGCATTGGCAGGCATGTTCTTTACCAGCTGAGCATAAATTTTGTATGGGGAACCCAGAAGTTCATGTGACTCATTTTATTGTGAAAGTCTGGAACTGAATCTGCATTATCTCCTAAGCATGCCTGGACTGTAAATTTAGAGACTTAATACGAATTTCTTAGAGTTCTGTAGGTCAAAAATCCAGCCCAGGTCTCACTGGGTAAAAGCAAAGGTGTCAGCTGGGCATGTTCCTTTCTGGGGCGCTTAGGAAGACTCTGTCTCCTTGTCTTCTCTGGCTTCTAAAGGCTTCCCACGCTCCTTTGCTCATGGTCCCCTTCTTCCATCTTCAAAGCCAAAAGTAGCGGACTGATTCCTTCTCACCCTGAGTCATTCTGATCTTCTTACTTTTTCTGTACTTAAGGATTATTGTTATTACACTGCGTCCACCCAGATAAGTTAGGCTAATCTCCCTATTTCAAAGTCACCTTAGCTACCTACCCTTTGCTTTGTATTGTAACATAGTCACAGGTTCTGAAACTCAGGGCATGCATGTCTTTGGGGGATGATTATTCAGCTTACTACAGGTTTGAAGGAGTTTGTGGACATGGACATACGTGGAATTTTAAGCTACCAGAGTAATCAATCACAATCAATCTCTATTATATAAAGTCCCTAGAATCTGTCTCCTTCACAAATGCCTGCATCCTGTCCGTTAAAGATCTTCATCAGACGCTAAGAACTCATGCAACCAGCCGCCTGCACTGGTCATTCAGTATCCAGTGGAGATAAACATCTCTTCCTTTCTTTTTCTCAAGCTTTTGTGATTGCCAAGAGCAATAGCATAAAATTTCTACCCACAAAGCAGGAACAGATAATTGGGGTATAGTTTGAAGACTGTATTCAGAAACAATCTAATTTAAATGTGGATTTTGCAAGAACATTATCTGAGTAGCCTTATGCAAGCTATTTTCTTCTCTTGCCTAAAATTTAATTACCTGTAAAATGGTGAAAACCATATAGAACATTGCATAGATATTGTGCAGGTTAGTTTATAATTCAGAAACTTATTTAGTCTTCTCTATTGTCCAGAATCTAATATATTTTTATTAAATGGTTACTATTAACCCCACTACATATCTGTGACATTAAGTTTTTCCTTTAGTGCCCCTAAGTCACTAATAAAGCAGTGCTTATTTAAAGCCAAATTCTAGACATTCCACCAATTATTTGTAATTCTGAGCCCCTGAGACAAGTACCTAACCTAGACATCAAGAGTTCCTTTTGAGGAAAAAAATTAAAATTAGGAACTATCGTATGACCCAGCAATTCCACTTCTGGGTATGTATCCGAGGAAATAAAAATGTTAACCTGAAAAGATATCTGCAAGCTTATTTCACGCAGCATGTTTATAGTTGCTAAGAAACCAGCTAACTTAGTGTGAAACAAACTTTGTGTCCCTCTATGAGTGAATGGATAAAAAAACACGGAAGGAAATTTTGCCATTTGTGACAACATGGATGTACTTTAATGGCATTATGCTCATAGATCTCTGTATCGTTGATACAGATAACAGACTGGTGGTTGTCAGAGCTGCAGAGCGGGGGTTGGTGTGGTGGAGGGTGGGTGAAATAGGTGAAGAGGGTGAAAGTGAAAATGAAGTCGCTCAGTTGTGTCCAACTCTTTGTGACCCCATGGACTACACAGTCCATGGAATTCTCCAGGCCAAAATACTGGAGTGGGTAGCCTTTCCCTTCTCCAGGGGATCTTCCCAAGCCAGGAATTGAACCCAAGTCTCCTGCACTGCAGGCAGATTCTCTACCATCTGAGCCACCAGGGAAGTCCTTATTAGTTATAACAGGGTTTTCTTTTTGGTGGAGTCTTTAGAGTTGCAGCAGTTTTTTTGACGGTATTTAAGGTTTTCTGCGTAAAGTATAATGTTATCTGCAGATGGTGATGGTTTTGCTTCTTTTGATTTAGATGCTTTTCATTTACTTTTCTTGGCTAGGACTTCCCATACAATGTTGAATAAAAGTAACAAGTGGGCATCCTTGCCTTGTTCCTGATCTTAGAGAAAGTTTTCGGCTTTTCACAATTATGATGTTAACTGTGGGTTTATTATGCACAGTCTTCATTATCTTGAGATTCATTCCCTTTATACTCACTGTGTTGAGAACTTTTATCATAAATGTTGAATTTTGTCAAATGGTTTTCCTACATCTGTTGGGATGATAATATGAGTTTTATCTTTTGTCTGGTTAATATGGTGTATCACATTGATTAATTTGGGGATGTCGAATGCTCTTTGTATCCTTGGAATAAATCCCCATTGATTATGATTTATGACCCTTTTAATGTGTTTTTAAATTCAATTTGTTAATATTTTGTTGAAAATTTTTGCATCTATGTACATTAAAGACATTTCTGTAGTGACGTTGTCCGGGTTTGATATTAGGGTAATGCTGGCTTCGTGAAATGAGGCCCTGCCGTCTTCAATCCTTTGGAAGAGTTTGAAAAGTATGGGTTTTAAATCTTTCAATTTTTGATAGAATTCACTAGTGAAGTCATCTGACTCACTTTAACCTTTCCTAACTCTTTCTTTCTACTGACTTTAGGCCTTGCTCTTTTTCTTTTTCTAATTTTGTAAGGAGTGAGCTATATTGTTTTAGATTTCTCTTCGTTATTGAGACAGACTTCAATTGCAGTGAATTTTGTCTTAGAGCCACTTATGCTCCAGGCCACAGATTGTGGATGTTGTATGCTTGCGTTGTCTCTATGTATTCTCTATTTTGTCTCTGATTTTTGATAACCCATTGATTATCCACAGCATATTTTTAATTTCCACAGACGTGCACTTTTTCCTGCTCAGAATGTTCTGATTATATCTATTAAGTCACTCTGGTTTAGCGCGTCATCCAAGGTCTGTGCCTCCTTATTCATTTTCTAGCTGCTTGATCTATGTGTTGATGTGAGTGGGGTGTTAAAGGCCCTGCTTCCATTGCATTGCTGTCAGTTCCCCCTTTATGTCCATCAATATGTGCTTTGTATATTTGAGTGCTCTTGTGGTGGGTGCAGATATATTTATAAATGTCATATTTCATTACTGGATTTCTCCTTTATCAATAATATAATGCTCTTCTCTGTCCTTTATTGCTGTGTTTGTTTCAACCTCTGCTTGCCTGATGTGAGCATAGCTACACCAGCATTCTTTTCCTTTCCATTTGAGTGGAATAGCTTTCTGCATCCCTTTTTACTTTCATTCTGTATGTCCTTACCTTTGAAGTGAATCTCTGATAAAAAGCGTATATTGGATGAGTCTTGGATGAGTCTTTTATTTTCTTTTTCCTTTTTTTTCTTCACCTAACCCCTCTATCTTTTGATTGGAGAATTTAGTCCATCTGTGCTTAAAATAATCGCTGACGTTTTGTTTTCATCTGATGTCTGTTTGCACCCCCTGGTGGCTCAGACGGTAAAGGCGTCTGTCTCTCTACTCGCTCCTTTTTCTTTCTTCTTCCCTGTCTCCCTCTCTTGTGGTTTGGTGGCTTTCTTCCTTGTTCTGTTTAGATTCCTTTCTCATTTTCTTTTGTGTATTTACTATGAGTTTTTGTTTGTGGTTACTGTGAGGCTCACATATTGCTCCTGTTTTAAACTGATAGCAACTTAAATTTAAACACATTCTAAATGTTTACATTTTTACTTCCCCATCACATTTTATATTTTTGATGTTTCTTCAACTCTTACAATTTTAATTGCAATTCTTCTTTGTATGGATTTCTTTGGGTTCATTCTATTTGGGATATTTTGGGCTTCCTGCACCTGAATATCTATATTTTTTCCTCAGGTTGGGGAAATTTTCAGTTATTATTTCTTCAAATACATTTGTTGGCACGTCCCCTTCCTGTTCTTTTCATGAGAAACCTATCATGAGGATGTATTCCACTTAATGTTGTCTCAAAGTTTCCTTAAAGGATTTTAACTTTTTTTTTTTTTTTCTTTTGCTGCCCTGTCTGGATGATTTTCATTAGTTTGTCTTCTAGTCCATGATTCATTCTGCTGCTTCATCCAGTCAGCTGTTGAATCTCCCTAGTGTATTTTTCAGTTAAGTTCCAAAACTTCAGACCTTTCTTATATTTTCTATCTCTGTGTTGAAAATGTTGCCATGTTTTTCATTCTTTACCTGAATTCATTATCTTTATGACCATTATGTTAACCTCTTTATCTTATCTCCATTTTATTAATGTCTTTTTCTGACGTTTTTTCTTGTTCTTTCATTCAAAATATATTTCTCTGTCTCCCTGTGTTGCCTGATTCTTTGTTTCCGTCTATAAGATGAAGCTGCTGTCTCTGCCAGTCTTCAAGGAGCAGTCACTGGAAGACTAGGAGTGTGTTGTAGTCTGTCTGTGCAGTGCTTTGGACCCAAGATCTGTCTGTGTTTCAGTCTCAAAGGGCCCAGAAATGCTAGGCGTTCAGTGGGGTTCTTGGTGTGACATGCATGCCTTCCAGGATCAGTGGTGTGGGGGCTGCAGCAAAGCCATCCAGGCCTGGATGAGCACCTCCACCAGATCTGGCGGAGCAGAGCTACTATGAATGGGCTCGAGACTGCGCCAAGCCTGTTCACCAGTTCTGGTGGGAAAAATAATATTTTTTGAGGAATCACATATCATCTTGGATTCTCATCCTATTAGCAATTTCTAGCCATAATAATTAGTCTAAAGGCTTTTAAATAACAATAGTTAACTATTTTATTTATAACTTTTATAAGGCCATAAGTTAATTTACGTATGTTCATTAGATACTTATTTTAAAACCAAAACCCTTACAGTTATATTTGGAATGGATGACCAGTGAGTACCTATAGTATAACACTGGAAATTCTGCTACAGGTTATGTGGCAGCTTGGATGGGAGGAGAGTTCGGGGGAGAATTGCTCAGTTACTAAGTCATCTCTGACTCTTTGAAACTCTGTGAACTGCAGCATGCCAGGCTTCCCTGTCCTTCACTGTATCCCTGAGTCTGCTCAAACTCTTGTCCACTGAGTTGGTGATGCCACCCAGCCATCTCATCCTCTGTCGCCCCCTTCTCCTCTTGCCCTCAATCTTTCCCAGCATCAGAGTCTGTTCCAATGAGTCAGCTTTAGCATCAGCCCTTCCAGTGAGTATTCAGGGTTGATTTCCTTTAGGATTGACTGGTTTGATCTCCTTGCACTCCAAGGGAATCTCAAGAGTCTTCTCCAGCACCACAGTTCAAAAGCATCAATTCTTTGGTGCTCAGCCTTTGTTATGGTCCAACTCTCACATCCATACATGACTATTTGGGAGAGAATAGATACATATATATATATATATATGCCTGAGTCCCTTTGCTGTCCACTTCAAACTATCTCAACATCATTAATCAGCTATATTCCAATGCAAAATCAAAAGTTTAGAATGAAAAGAAAATAAAATCTTTTAAAAATCAATAAACATTTATAATAGTAGATATATATATGTAAAACAAAAACCTTTATTCTTGATTACTAAATGGTGACTCTGAAATTGCTGACATAATATGTGAATGATGGTTTAAATTTACTTTAAAAATTCAGCATTGAAGATAAAATAATGTGACCTTTGTAGTGATACTCTGAATACAACTTTGACTGGAATATAGAATTGTGGTAAAAAATAATGATCTTAGTAATTTAGGAGACACACAAATTAAAATACATTTGGAGTTGGTTATGTTACATAAACAACACATAATTACATTGAACAAATGCAATCATGTGATTTCTACTAAGTTACACAAACTGAGCTGTATCACATTTTATAAATATTTTATGTTTATTTAGTGAAAGTTTCTCAGTCGTGTCCAACTCTCTGTGATCTCATGGACTATACAGTCCATGGGATTCTCCAGGCCAGAATATTGGAGTGGGTAGCCTTTCACTTCTCCAGGGAAAAATCCCAACTCAGGGATCAAACCCATGTCTCTCACATTGCAGCAGATTCTTTACCAGCTAAGACACAAGGGAAGCCCAGTTCTGGAATGCGAAGTCAAATGGGCCTTAGCAAGCATCACTAAAACCAAAGCTAGTGGAAGTCATGGAATTCCAGTTGAACTATTTCAAATCCTAAAAGATGATGCTGTGAAAGTGCTGCACTCATTATGCCAGCTAATTTGGAAATCTCAGCAGTGGCCACAAGACTGGAAAAAGTTAGTTTTCATTCCAGTCTCAAAGAAGGGCAATGCTAAAGAATGCTCAAACTACTGCACAATTGCACTCATCTCACTTGCTAGCAATGCTCAAAATTCTCCGAGCCAGGCTTCAACAATACGTAAACCATGAACTTCCAGATGTTCAAGCTAGGTTTATAAAAGGCAGAGAAACCAGAGAACAAGTTGTCAACACCTGCTGGATCATTGAAAAAGCAAGAGAGTACCAGAAAAACATCTATTTCTGCTTTACTGACTATGCCAACGCCTTTGATGTGTGGATCACAACAAACTGTGGGAAATTCTTCAACAGATGGGAATACCAGACAACCTTACCTGCCTCCTGAGAAATCTGTATGTAGGTCAAGAAGCAATGGTTAGAACTGGACATGGAACAGTTCAAAATTGGACATGGTTCAAAATTGGGAAAGAACTGTATACTATCACACTGCTTATTTAACTTATGTGCAGGTACATCATGCAAAATGCCAGGCTGGACGAAGCACAAACTAGAATCAAGATTGCTGGGAGAAATATCAATAACCTCAGATATGCAGATGACGCCACCCTTCTGGCAGAAAGCAAAGAAGAATGAAAGAGCCTCTTGATGAAAGTGAAAGAGGAGAGTGAAAAAAGTTGGCTTAAAGCTCAACATTCAGAAAACGAAGATCATGGCATCCAGTCCCAACACTTTATGGCAAATAGATGGGGAAACAAAGGAAACACTGAGAGACTTTTTGGGAGGCTCCAAAATCACTGCAGATGGTGATTGCAGCCATGAAATTAAAATGTTTGCTCCTTGGAAGAAAAGTTATGACCAAGCTAAACAGCATATTAAAAAGCAGAGATAGTACTTTGCCAACAAAGGTCTGTCTTAGTCAAAGCTATGGTTTTTCCAGTAGTCATGTATGGATGTGAGAGTTGGACTATAAAGAAAGTTGAACACAGAAAAGTTGATGCTTTTGAACTGTGGTGTTGGACAAGACTCTTGAGATTCCCTTGGACTGCAAGGCAAGCCAGTCAATCGTAAAGGAGATTAGTCCTGAATATTCATTGGAAGCACTGATGCTGAAGTTGAAACTCCAATACTTTGACCACCTGATACAAAGAACTGACTCAGTGGAAAAGACCCTGATGCTGGGAAAGATTGAAGGTGGGAGGAGAAGGGGATGGCAGAGGATGAGATGGCTGGATGGCATCACCGACTCAATGGACATGAGTTTGAGTAAACTCCGGGAGTTGGTGATGGACAGGGAGGCCTGGCATGCTGCAGTCCATGGGGGTCACAAAGAGTCGGACACGACTGAGCAACTGAACCAAACTGAACTATGTTTATATAGTCAGAAAATGACACGACAAAATTTTTCTGATGAATTTTATTTTGAACTAAAAAGACAGCCTAAGTATGTTGCCATGTAGTCTCCCTTTGCCACCTATCATCAGTTGAATTTTAGAAATGTTTGAGCTTTTGAAGAACTACTTTGCAAATCCTTTTAATGTTGATTACATTTTGCTCAAAAGTAATTGGAAAACTCTCATTGGAATATTCCACAAAATTCAAATTATAAGTTTTAAAAGAATTTCCATATTAAAAGAAAATCTTACAAATGAAAAGACAAATTCTTACAGAAGCAAAGGACTGGAGTAGGTAAACTATTAATGTTATAAAGATGTACATGATTTAATTTTGATTTTTCTATGACAATGCTTTGAAATAACTCAACTTGGCAGAAAAGTCTTTTGATGGAGCTTCTATTTATAATTAGATAGTTGTATTTTATACCAGGATGAAAAAAATTGAGAATGCTTGTGGTTGGATGGCATCTACATTTGCTGGAACAGTCAAAAGGGCATTAGACATGTTGGAGAAGTTATTAAAAAATATATGTCAGGAAAAGTACTCTGAATGGTAAAAAGACAGCACCTATGAAAATATTTGGGCTAATATATTTACACATATCAATGTAAAAATTGATGTGTGTAAGAACTGAGACTGTTTTCCACTAATAATTATTACTGATATTATTTCCCTCAACACCTGTAGAAGTATTTTCTCAATTAAAATTGGAACAAAGACAATATTTATATCTTTTACCAAAACCTTACCTAGCACAGTTACTGGTACATTCTGTACGTTCAATAATTATTTGATAAATGAAAATGAATGATTTGTAGCGTCTCTATTTTCTTCATAAACACTGGAAGTAATAGACATAAATAAAAATAAGCATCCAAGTATATATGCCTCGGAGGAGGCAATGGCACCCCACTCTTGCTTGGAAAATCCCATGGATGGAGGAGCCTGGTGGGCTGCAGTCCATGGGGTCGCTAAGAGTCGGACACGACTGAGCGACTTCACTTTCACTTTTCACTTTCATGCATTGGAGAAGGAAATGGCACCCCACTCCAGTGTTCTTGCCTGGAGAATCCCAGGGACGGCGGAGCCTGGTGGGCTGCTGCCTATGGGGTCTCATAGAATCGGACACGACTGAAGTGACTTAGCAGCAGCAGCAGCAGCATATATGCCTACTTTTTTTTCTTACTTTAGTTTCTATTGGGGTTAAAGGCAGTTTGAATGTGAGTAAGTCATACAGTGATCAGATTTACCAGTTAATTAGTAATAAGTTCAAGTTTCCATGGTCGTTTGTCCTCGCAGTCGGGGCCTGGGAGCATCAGGGTGTTTTCTGGTAACAGATGGGAATCTGGCCAACCAGTGCTCTTTGCATTCGCATTCTAGTGACAGAGGCCGCGCGCCACAGAGCTGCGTCAGAGCCAATTTATGAAACTAGATCCAAAGGCTTATTAAAGCGGTCACAATTCAGTGACTGCCCGGTAAAATTAGACTACAGTTCCATTCCCATAACAGAGAATATTTTAACATGCTATTAAGGATATATATCAAGTATGAAAACTAGCTTTGATTCTGTGAAGGGAAAAACAACAAGATTAGAAAGCATTTACTTCTGTGCAGAATTGGTTCCACTCTCAGATTTAGGCTTAAAATGCTTCAAATGGTCATATTTTAGAACATACGTTTGCCTCTGTAAATCTGGTGCATTTTTCTCTCAGAGTAAAAGCACTTTGGGAAAGAATCTGCCTGTGATGCAGGAGACCCGGCCTTAATTCCTGGGTCTGGAAGATCCCCTGGAGAAGGGATAGGCTAACCCACTCCACTGTTCATGCCTGGAGAATCCCATGATCAGAGGAGCCTGGTGGGCTACAGTCCATGGGGCGCAAGCATCGGACACGACGTGGCGACTAAACCAAAGCACTCTGGGGCAGCTCCATCAGACCGCAGGGCTGTGAGCCTGCCTGGCCGAGTCGCGTCTAGCAGCTCAGCTGAAAGTCAGGTCTCTTTCCCTGTTGCTGCCAGCCAATCTCCCTACAACATTCTTCTATCACGCATCTTCCTCAATGATGCCACAACTCCTGGGGGTTCAGAATGTATTATTCTACAGCTCTTTCCACAGCCAAACCAGGTTTAAGCGGCTAAAAATATGGCATCCAATGTCTGGTTAGGAGCAATGCGATAGCACAGAAAGTTCTAGAACATGAATCTGCTGCAGTGCCCAGCCCTCAGCCATCTCTCGTGGGGCAGGGGCAGGGTGCCCTCTCCCCTACTAGTCCAGTGCCTGGCACCTGCGCCATGCTCAGTGATAAAGGTGAGAGTGAAATGAGCTAACAATATTATTAGGAAAGTCATTTAATTTCTCGATATCGCAAACATCTATATACATGACACAGAAATAAAGACCCCCTACTCCACTTATTTCACAGGACGGTCTGAGGCTCTAAACTAATAGCTGCAAAGGCTCTTTTTAATGGTATAGTGCTTATACTAGGGTAAGGTGTGGGTTTTATGCATTCATTTGTCAAACATAACAGACTATTTTCTCTACCTCCTGAATTTTTATCCAATGGAACGGTAATGAAGCCCTAAATCTTCTAAATGTGAACAATGAAAGACTCTGAACGGCTTCTCCTGGCAGTCTAGATGCCATGGACGAATTATTCAAACTTTTATTTAAACCCGAGGAAAGAAACAATCACAAAACAATCCCAAGAGTGAAGATGCTGCTTTTAGTTAATTTCTGTAGAAAAATGTCTCTTTTCATTTTTCCTCATCTACCAAAAAAATGCGCTGATAATGTGGGTGCCTTATTATCAGTTAGAGGTCGCTTCAGTATCAAGCATAAATTTCTCTAGAAATAACAGATGCTATCAGGGTTCACTGTTGGCAGGGATAAGTAAGTATTTGCTTGTTGTAGTGGTGCAATTTAAAATGTTAAATTATCTTTCCAAAAGGGGATATTCCAAATTGAAAACACAGCAAATAAATAAATGGGAAATATTTTTGCATATATTTCAAGGTATCTAACAAACCAATGTTCAGAGGCATTCTGTTCTGCTGGATGTTAACAAGTGTGCTGTCCAAAACTTATCTCTCTGTCTCTCTCTCTCTCTCATACGCATTTGAGTTAAACACCATGGGATGTTTCTTGTTTCCAGAATCTTTTTCCTTTAATATGCATTACAAATATCTCAGAAAGAGAAATATTGTCACATTTTGACCAAGTTTATTTTACCATGACTTGTTTATTTGGTAACATACCTATTAGCTCCTTCCAAAACATTTTTTAGATAAATACCACTTTAGGAAGTGCTCTGAGAAAGCATGTTTGGCTGGAGACATCACGACTGATGCAAGAACACTCCCTGTGGCTTGTATGAGTTTGGTTAACAGTGGACTCCTAGAGCACATACCACACCAACCCCTCTGTTCAGGACGCTGAGGAGCCTGAGAAGCTGAGCTGCGACTACCCTTTAGAAGTCCAAAGTCAAAGGCGCAGACACTCAGTGGTCAGTTCTGGGACATCTGGAAGAAGCATGTAGTGAAGTAAAACGGGGAGTGCAAAGGAGAGTAACATCTGTTTGGGTCTGGAACTGGAGGTATCTTCCCAAGAGTCCAAAGCATCAAATTATTGAATGCTTTTATGATCGTCTCTAGTAGTACCCCAACAAGAATTGGCCAAATAAATATATTTGCATGTGTTGGATATCCTTTTCAGGAGTGATGCTTTGGAACGGTACCTGTCTCCCATTTGCCTCATCTCATTTACCTCAAACCAAAATAGGTTCAGCTCATTGACGTTTTTCAGTTCTGTGACTTTATAGCATATTTCTCACATGGTATTAGCTTCATTTATTTAGTTTAAAAATAAAGAAGAAAATTGATTAGATTTTGGAACCCTTAATATACTTCAAGCAATTTACTGTGAAAAGACATAGTTAGCAACCCGACAAGATATGTTTCATTTCAATCTGAAATTTAATAGCAGAAGGATGATTTTAAAGTTCATTTGAATTTTTCACATTTTCTCATGCTCATTTGAAATATTTAAACTTGAAAATAGATATAGGATCTGTTCGATCAGCTTCAGAGTTGTTTCTTCATAATGTCATATGACAAGGTGCAAATGCCTCTTCTCCCTCCATGTAGAGGTCTGCAATCTCCAGTCATCTCCTGAAAGAAAGCGATCATCGGTCGCTCAGTTGCGTCCGACTCTTTGTGACCCTGTGGACTGTAGCCACCAGGCTTCTCTGCCCATGCAGTTCCCCAGGCAAGAACACCGGCACGGATAGCCACTACCTTCTCCAGGGGATCTTCCCAACCCAGGACTCGAATCCAGGTCTCCTGGATCACAGGTGGTTTCTTTACCGGCTGAGTCAGCAGGGAAGTCATCTCCCAGGCATAAATATAGCTTGAACTCCATTTAGCTGCACTGTCCTTACGCCTGGCCGGGGTTGGGGGGCAGTGTCTCTACACAGATGTGATACACGCTGAACCTGTTACCGACCAGTGCTCTTGACCTCTTTGATCAATATGGATCAATCAGAGACCAGACAAGCAATTCAGGCAAGGCTTTATTGGGCCTGTGATCCAGCCGGAGGCAGAGAAAAACAGCGAACAGGCTCTCTGGTTGCTTCCTTGCCTGCTTGCTCAGGGGACGCAGGCTGCTTCCTTCTACGGGGTGAGGGTCGGAGCGTGTTCAGAGGCTGGGCTGGAGGCTGGCTTAGGTGCGCTGCCCACTCCTTTGGTGGCGTTTGTGCAGGGATCCTGTGTGGCACTCAGCTTTTGCTTCCAACCCCCGGCTTTTGCTCCCTACTCTTCAAAAGTGGCTTGGGCTTTTTGGTCTTCTTGTATCTTTTTGTCCAGAATTTGCCCCAACTGTGTATGCATGCAGTTATTTTTCAGCTCAGTTCAGTTGCTAAGTCGTGTCCGACTCTTTGCAACCCCATGGTCTGCAGCACGCCAGGCTTCCCTGTCCATCACCAACTCCCGGAGTTTACTCAAACTCATGTTTTATGAGTCAATGTCTTCCTAATTAATTGTCAGGACTGTTTTTTACTCAGAATCCAAAGTTATTTCCCACTCAGATCAGATGAAAATTTCTAACTGGAGGCTCTAGAATCTTCTCCCCTCCAGTAATCCATCCTCCCAACAGCTCGTTTCTTTGGTTTACCCACTCGCCATCTCCACTGAAATCCTTACTCACCAAAATTCACTGCCCTGACCTGAGTATTCATCAACACACACCACCTTTGTTATCATTTTCTTTTGTAATTGTGTATTAATTATCATACAAATTAAAATTTTGGATAGACATTAAATTTAAACATATGAAGAAAATTAAATATTTATATAAAATTTATATTCAAAATAAAATTTGTAACAGAGTGATGTTATAAACTTACTTCCTCTATCCAGTTTAAGAAATAGCACATTATGATTAACTTTGAAGTCCTTTGTATATCCTTCACGAGTTCTGTATCCTCATCTACCCCTTTAGAGGAAACCTTCATCCTGAACTCATTTGCTTATTTCTGCTTGCTTTTCTTAGTTTTATTACATGTATTTTCATTCCTATGCATTGTATTGTTTAAATCTGCATTTTTATTAACATAAAAGGATTCAGTCCGTCACTGTTTTTCCAGGATACCATCTTTTTGCTCAGTGTTAGTTCCTGAGATTCATCAGTTCATCATCGCTGTAGCCAATAGCTCTGTGTTTCTCTCTAGCCCCTACTCTTTCCTGCTTTGTAGTATGCCTGTGTATAAAAATATCACAAATATCTTTTCTCCAGTTATCTGCCAATGGATGTTTGTGTTTTTCTATGAATTGTTTACTGCACTGCAATAAACACTCTTACGAGATACACACATCCAAGGTGCATGCCTCCTGGTTCACAGGACCTAGCATTTTATGTGTATTAAACTTCTAAATTATTTTCTAAAATAGTTTCACTAATTTATGCATATAGTCACAGTGTATACAAGTTTGACTTGCTCCAAAGCCTCATCAACTTTTGATATTGTCAGACTTTGTAAACTGTTGTAAATCCAGTGGGTATCAGTCATAGGTCATTGTGGTTCTGCTTGCATTTCACTTGCTTCACTTCTGCTGAGGTTGAGAATATTTTCATATGTTTATTCAGCGGTCATATTTCCTCTTCTGTTCCCTGGTGGCTCAGAGGTTAAAGTGTCTGCCTCCAGTGCGAGAGACCCGGGTTCGATCCCTGGGTCGGGAAGGTCCCCTGGAGAAGGAAATGGCAATCCACCCCAGTATTCTTGCCTGGAGAATCCCATGGACGGAGAAGCCTAGTAGGTTACAGTCCACGGGGTCGCAAAGAGTCGGACACGACTGAGCGACTTCACCTTCACCTTCAAAGTGCCTTTACTAATTTTTGCCCAATTTTCGATTTGGTGGTTTGTCTCTTTTTCCTATTACTTGAATGCGTTTTATATTCCTGAAACAAATCCATCGAGGATTTCTTCATCTAACTTGTGACTCTTCATTTTTAATGTGACTTGGATGGGCTTGATTTTTAACATAGTAGAATTTATCATTCTTATGTTTTAAGGCTAGTGCTTTTGATGTCTGGTTTAAGATTATCCTACCATACTCTGATCTCATAAAGGTATTCTGCTGTATTTCCTCCTAAAAGTTTTATATTTTGCCTCTTACATTTAGGTTTTTAATCTAATAAGTAATCTATTTTTAATGTATGATGAAATTAGAGGTCCAATTTCATATTTGTCCTTGCTATAATAACCAGTAACCAAAAATAAACAATAACAACCAATAACCAATTGTTACAGCATCAAAAGTCTATCTTTTACTCACATGTCAGCTGAACTGGCTCTATCATAATTCAAGTGTTTCATCTAAGTGTAAGTTAGTTTGTGGGGTCTCTACTCTGTTCCATTGGTTTGTTTTCTTTTTTGTATCAAAACTGCTCTCTTCATTGTTACAGCTTTAAAATAAATCCTGATAAGGCAAATTTGCCAGCTTTTCTTTTCAAGTATATTATGGCTATTTTGATGTTTTGCTCTATCATATAAATTTTAGAATCAGCATGTCAAATGCCCCAAGACATGAAAAGAGTTATTGTAAATATGTAAATCAATAGATCAACTTGAGGAGAATTGATAAATTTATTTATCAAGACTTCCAAATTCTCTTTTATGTAAAATAACTGTAAAATCTCCCAATACAGAGTTATAATTTTCTTCATAAACATCTTTCAAATTTTATAATGTATTTATCCCTTGATACTTGTATGTTACACAAGTGCCATCCCTTGAAATCATATATTTAATTATGTATTGGCGTGTTGGGCTTCCCTGGTGACTCAGAGGGTAAAGCGTCTGCCTGCAGTGCGGGAAACCTAGGTTCGATCCCTGGGTCGGGAAGATCCCCTGGAGAAGGAAACGGCAACCCACTCCAGTACTCTTGCCTGGAAAATCCCATGGACGGAGGAGCCTTGTAGGCTACAGTTCACGGGGTCGCAAAGAGTCAGATACGACTGAGTGACTTCACTTTCACTTTCACATGTAGGAACATGCAATTAAATTTTGTATATTGGCTTTGAATATAAGAGACTTGTGAAAACTCTTTTAATTGTAGTAATCTGTTGATGCCTTAGAGTTTTTTGTGGACCCACATGTTATCAGCAGTTATGACAGTTTAATTTCTTCTTTCCCATTTCTGATATTTTGTCCTGTCTTACTTCACTGTCTACAATATCCAGTACAGTGTTATATAGAGATGGTGGTAGTAAACGCCTTTGTAAATCCCTTGATCTTAAAGAAAATGTGCCCAGTGAACCATTATTGATGGAGAAGGCAATGGCACCCCACTCCAGTACTCTTGCCTGGAAAATCCCATGGATGGAGGAGCCTGGTAGGCTGCAGTCCATGGGGTCGCTAAGAGTCGGACACGACTGAGTGACTTCATTTTCACTTTTTACTTTCATGCATTGAAGAAGGAAATGGCAACCCACTCCAGTGTTCTTGCCTGGAGAATCCCAGGGACGGGGGGAGCCTCGTAGGCTGCCATCTATGGGGTTGCACAGAGTCAGACACAACTGAAGCCACTTAGCAGCAGCAGCAACCCACTATTAAGTATGGTGTTTCCTGTGAATTTTATATTGATATTCTTTGGCAGGTGGAAGAGGCTTCCTTCTCTTCCTCGTTAAGGATTTCCCCATGTATGGCTGTTGAATTAGAGGGCATGCATTTCCTATCCTTCAGTGTGGGCCCTGCCTCCTGTCCCCTCGGATTCCCAAGGATGTGTGAGCGAAAGCTCCAGTTCTGCTTTCAGCAGACGTCTTCAAGCCCAAGCCAGGCTCAGTTCTGCTTTCAGCAGATGTCTTCAAGACCAAGCCGGGCTCAGTGTCCCGTCTCCACGGCTTGCCATGTCCACTCAGATGTAGGCTTCTGTGAATGCCTTACTTTGATGTTAGCCCAATGTGTTTTTTAAAAGAGATAACATTATGCCACTTGAAGCAACATGATTAGAATTGGAGATTGTCATACTGAGTGAAATAAGTCAGACAGAGAAAGATGAATATCATGAAATCATTCATATGTGAAATCTAAAAAATGTGTACACGTGAACCTATTTACAAAACAGAAATAGCATCACAGATGTGTAGAAAGCAAATTTGTGGGTACCAAGGGGGAAGAGGGGCAGGCAAATTGAGAGACTGGGGTTGATCTATACCCTACCATATATAAAATCAGTAACAGCAAGGACCTACTGTACCGCACGGGGACTCTGCTGAATACTCTGTAACGGCCTACGCGGGGATAGAGCCTAAACAAGCAGTGGAGAGAGGAAGATGCATACCCGCTTCACTTCATTATACAGCAGAAACTAACAGCCTTGTAAATCAGCTACACACCAGTGTGAGTTACTGTGAAAGAGCGCCGTTATTTTCCATCTAGACATTTTGGTTGCTTTTAATGATGGGTGGTCCATCCCTCCCCAGACAGTTTAGGTAGCCCCCTGTATTTGGCTCAGACAGTAAAGAATCTGCCTGCAGGGAAGGAGACCTGAGTTTGATCCTTGGGTCAGGGAGATCCCTGGAGAAGGGAATGGCAACCCACTTCGGTACTCTTGCCTGGAGACTCCCGTGGACGGAGGAGCCTGGAGGGCTGCAGTTCATGGGGTTGCAGAGTCAAACACAACCTGAGCAACTAACACTTTCGTTTTTCACTTATGAGAAATAGAACTTTGCCTTTCTTTCCTGTCAAAATGATGCCCCTCACTTCTTTCGAAGCTTTTCTTAAAGTTCACTTCCTTAGATTTTCTCTTTTATCATCCTCTGGAAATGTTAACTTTATTAAATATAATAGTTTCTATCACCTCCCAACCTTTATGACCCAACTTCATAACAGTTTTACACATTTTTAAAAAATATTAAGGTTGGTAATTGATGCAAATGCTCTCTTGTCACATACTTAATTTAGGCATCTTCTCATCGTATCTTAGAGGCTCTGTTATAGTTTTAGTTCTTGAAAGCAAGTGACGTGCTGTCTTTTCCTTCAGATCACTCCAGAACTCTGTAATTGAACATGCCAGTTACCGAATGCATCTTGCTGTTCCCTCAGTAAATCTTGTGTGCTCTATAATTCCACCCTTCTAACACTTCTTCCCTGCTTATGTGGAGAAGATATTAACAAAGGGGTTGTAACAATTCCTCTCGTGAACAAAGCTTCATTCTATGGAAATGTCTATATAGAGACACTCCAGGCAAAACTGCAAACCAGTAGGATATCTCACTCTGCCTCTTCCTTTTATTTAAATTAGTTTTTGTGGGCGTATACTTGCTTTACAATCATTCTCCCTCTTTTCCTTTCCAGTTTTAGTGAGCATTCCTGACCCCTCTACCTTGTCCAATATTTGCTTTTTCGTTGTACTTTGCACCTTCTGATATGTTACATCATTTTCCTATTTGTTATGTTTGTGGTTAACTATGCCCTCCTTCCCCACAGAAGACAAGTCCCACAAAGGCACGGATCTAATACATTTGGTACATGAAATATCTCAAACAGAGCCTGGCCTCGAGTAGGTGCTCAGAAAACACTTGTGAATAAATGAATGTCATATAACACTTCTTAGACAAAAAAAAAAAGATAATGCAACTTCACGATTTATTTTCACAAATGGTTTAATACTTTCTTAATCAGTGCTATTCTATGTTTTCAGATATCAATATGGCAGGAGAACCAAAACCGTACAGACCAAAGCCTGGAAGTAAGAGGCCCATTTCTGCGCTTTACAGGTGAGTGAGCAAGCTCTGTTTCGTGATTTTGTTTTTCAGTCACTCAGTCATGTCCCATGCATTGTGACCCCATGGACCGCAGCACACCAGGCTTGCCTTGTCTTTCACTATCTCTCGGAGTTTTCTGAAATTCTTGTGATGCCATCCAAACATCTCATCCTCTGTCGTCCCCTTCTCTTCCCACCTTGAATCTTTCCCAGTATTAAGGTCTTTTCCAATGAGTCAGTTCTTCACATCAGGTGGCCAAAGTATCAGAGTTTCAGCTTCAGCATCAGTCCTTCCAATGAATAGTCAGGACTGATCTCCTTTAGGATGGACTGGTTGGATCTCCTTGCAGTCCAGGGAACTCTCAAGAGTCTTCTCCAACACCACAGTTCAAAAGCATCAATTCTTTGGTGCTCAGACTTCTTTATGGTTCAACTCTCACCATGGGTACATGACTACTGGAAAAACCATAGCTTTGACTAAATGGACCTTTGTTGGCAAAGTGATGTCTCTGCTTTTTAATATGCTAAGTTTGTCATAGCTTTCCTCCCTAGAAGTAAGCATCTTTTAATTTCATGGCTGCAGTCACCCTCTGCAGTGATTCTGGAGACCAAGGAAATAAAGTCTGTCACTGTTTCCATATTTTCCCCCATCTATTTGTTATGAACTGATGGGACTGGATGCCATGATCTTAGCTTTTTGAATGTTGGGTTTTAAGCCAGCTTTTTTACTCTCCTCTTTCACCTTCATCAAGAGGCTCCTTAATTCCTCTTCACTTTCTGCCATAAGGTTATTGATATTTCTCCTGAGAATCTTGATTCCAGCTTGTGCTTCATCCAGCCCGTCATTTCACATGATATACTCTGTGTATAGGTTAAATAAGCAGGGTGACAATAGGCAGCCTTAATGTACTCCTTTCCCAGTTTGAAAATCTGTTGTTCCATGTCCACTTCTAACTGTTTCTTCTTGAACTGCATACAGATTTCTCAGGAGGCAGGTCAGGTGGTGTGTATACCCATCTCTTGAAGAATTTTCCAGTTTGTTGTGGTCCACACAGTCAAAGGGGGCTTTGGCAGAGACAATGAAGCAGAAGTATATGTTTTCCTGGAACTCTCTTGCTTTTTCTGTGATCCAGCAAATGGTGGCAATTTGATCTCTGATTCCTCTGCCTTTTCTAAATATAATCTGTACATCTGGAAAGTTCACGTACTGTTAAAGCCTGGCTTGGAGGATTTTGAGCATTACCTCACTAGCATGCGACATGAGTGCAATTGTGTGGTAGTCTAAACATTCTTTGGCATTGTCCTTCTTTGAGATTGGAATGAAAACTGACCTTTTCCAGTCCTGTGGCCACTACTGAGTTTTCCAAATTTGATGACATGATGAATGCAACGTATTAGCAGCAGGATCTATTGGGATTTGAAATACCTCAGCTGGAATTCTATCACCTCCACTAGCTTTGTTCATAGTAATGCTTCCTAAGGCCCACTTGACTTCACATTCCAGGATGTCTGGCTCTAGGTGAGTGATCATACCATCATCGTGATTATCAGGGTCATGAAGATCTTTTTGTACAGTTCTTCTGTGTATTCTTGCCACCTCTTATTATCTTCTGCTTCTGTTAGGTCCATACCATTTCTGTCCTTTATTGAGCCCATCTTTGCATGAAATGTTCCCTTGGTATCTCTAATTTTCTTGAAGAGATCTCTAGTCTTTCCCATTCTGTTTTTTTCCTCCATTTCTTTGCATTATTCACTTAGGAAGGCTTTCTTATCTCTCCTTGCTATTCTTTGCAACTCTGCATTCAGATGGGTATATCCCTCCTTTTCTCCTTCGCCTTTCACATCTTTTCTTTTCTTAGCTATTTGTAAGGCCTCCTCATACAACCATGTCTTTTGCATTTCTTTTCTTGGAGATGGTTTGGATCACTGCTTCCTGTATAATGTTATGAACATCCATGCATCGTTCAGGCACTCTATCAGATCTAATCTCTTGAATCTATTTGTCACTTCCACTGTATAATTGTAAAGGATTTGATCAGGTCCTACCTTAATGGTTTAGTGGTTTTCCCTACTTTTTCTATTTAAGTCAGACTTTTACAATAAGGACATGATCCTACCTACAGTCTTCTCCTGATCTTGTTTTTGCTGACTGTATAGAGCTTCTCCATCTTCAGCTGCAAAGAAAATAATCAATCTGATTTCGGTGTTGACCATCTGGTGATGTCCATGTCTAGAGTCATGTGTTGTGTTGTTGGAAGCGGGTGTTTGCTATGACCAGAGTGTTCTCTTGGCAAAATTCTGGTAGCCTTTGCCCTGCTTCATTCTGTACTCCAAGGCCAAACTAGCCTGTTACTCCAGGTATCTCTTAACTTCCTACTTTTGCATTCTAGTTCCCTATGATGAAAAGGACATTTTTTTTTGGGGGGGGTGTTAATTCTAGAAGGTCTTGTAGGTCTTCATAGAACCATTCAACTTCAGCTTATTTGGTGTTAGTGGTTGGGGCATAGCCTTGAATTACTGTCATATTGAATGATTTTCTTTGGAAACAAACAGAGTTCCTTCTGTCTTTTTTGAGACTGCACCCAAGTACTGCATTTCAGACTCTTTGGCTGACACTGAGGGCTACTCCATTTCTTCTAAGGGATTTTGCCCGCAGTAGTAGATATAACGGTCATCCAAATTAAATTTCCTTTTTGTCCTTTTTAGTTCATTGATTCCTAAGATGTCAGTGTTCACTCTTGCCATCTCCTGTTTGATCTCTTCCAATTTACCTTGATTCATGGACCTAAGATTCCAGGTTTCTATGCAGTATTGTTCTTTACAGCATCAAATTTTACTTTCACCACCAGATACATCCACAACTGGATGTCTCTTCTGGTTTGACTCAACCTCTTCTTCCTTCTGGAGCTATTTCTACACTCTTCTCCAGTAGCATATCGGGCGCCTGTGGATCTGGGGAGTTCATCTTTCAATGTCGATCTCTTTGCCTTTCTTTCATACTGTTCCTGGGATTCTCAAGGTAGGAATGCCAAAGTGGTTTATTTTATGATTTTTAGTAGTAAAAATTCTTACAATTTTAAAAGAGAAGCATTGTTTATAATTGCCAGGACATGGAACCAACCTAGATGTCCATCAGCAGATGAATGGATAAGAAAGCTGTGATACATATACAGAATGGAGTATTACTCAGTGCTTAAAAAGAATAAATTTGACTCAGTTCTAATGAGATGGATGAAACTGGAGCTGATTATACAGAGTGAAGTAAGCCAGAAAGAAAAACACCAATACAGTATACTGACACATATATATGGAATTTAGAAAGATAGTAATGATGACCCTGTATGTGAGACAACAAAAGAGACACAGAGGTATAGAACGGACTTTTGGCCTCTGAGGGAGAGGGAGAGGGTGGGATGATTTGGGAGAATGGCACTGAAAAATGTATACTATCATATAAGAAACGAAGCGCCAGTCTATGTTCAATACAAGATACAGGATGCTTGGGGCTGGTGCACGGGATGATCCGGGGAGATGGTGTGGGGTGGGAGGTGGGAGGGGGCTTTTGCACTGGGAGATTGTGTACACCTGTGGCTGATTCGTGTCAATGTATGGCAAAACCAAGACAGTATTGTAAAGTAGAATAAAGTATTAAAAAAAGAGAGAGAGAGAATATAACCTATAAAGAATCAAATATTCTGAAGAAAAGTCCTTACTGGCATAAAGTACAGCAAAATGTTGGTGGTATATCTATATCAAGGAGCATTGGTAGGGATCTGGCCTAACCTTTTCATTTGCACTTACGCAACCCTTAAGAGCCCTCAAAAGATAGCCTGCAGCTGTGTTCTTGCCTTTGTTCTCTGAAAATTAGCCTAGCTCCTTTTCAGCCATTCACAGCTGTTTCTAGGGCTATAAAGTAAAAGGGTCAGAACTAGATGAGTTCTAAGGTCCTTTACACACCTAATATCTGTAAGATATTCCTCTAGTAAAACCTAATAAAATCTCTCGTGACTCTGCCTAACGAGTGGTGGAAGCTTAATATTTGCTAGTGCGTGCCATGCCCTGCACATATTTTGCATATATTATTTAATTTTCACAGCCGTTCTGCAGCGTCGATGTTGCTACTCTCATCTTGCAGGTCAAGAACCTGATATGCCATTCCTTAGAAATCTTCCCTAGGTCACACTCCTGGCAAATAATGGTTCGGTTCAGTTCAGTCACTCAGTCATGTGTAACTCTTTGCAACCCCATGGACTGCAGCACGCCAGGCCTCCCTGTCTATCATCAACTCCTGGAGCTTGCTCAAACTCAAGTCCATGAAGTCGGTAAATGATGGTGCCAACAATCAAGGTCATGCTTTCTGATGCCATGCCCTGACTTCTTTACAGAGCATGCAGCCTCTTTGTTACAAAGTATGTGTTTCTCTCACCTCTATTTCCTCGAAAAAACAAGTAAAATCCTTCTCTTTTCTAGAGAGATATTAACTAATTCCTTTAATCTTTGCTAATATACTTGGATCTGAGTCAGTTTAACATTCCGGTCTTTCTCCTCTACATGCCCCGATTGAGTGTCATTGCTTACGGTCTCGATTTCAGACAGACGGAGTAGAGCACACTTACTTAGACTAGACTGTGCGTTCTGTACAGACTTCTGTTTGGTGAAGTAGAATTCAGCTGACTTGGAGAAGATGTCAAGATTAAACTCATGGAAATTTTGATTCTTTAAAAACAGCCACTTTTGGGGAAAAAAAAATGTTCTGCTGCTAAGCTCTATGTCCCACTTCATGTACTTTTGCCATTGCTTTTTGTAATCTAAGTGCTGACTCTGCATCTCTGTTAAATCCCCTTTCGTTAGACTTAGCCAATTGTTCCACGCTGTTGAGATCGCCTATCATCCAATTTATCCAGCCCTGTCCCAGATACTTATCTTTATTCTGTCAAGGTCCACATCCAAAGAACTAATCTAAGTGGTGAGCAAGGCCCCTTTTTCCTGATATCATTTGAATAAAAGAGAATTGAGTTATGCATATCAAAATCGATTATATTCTGATATACTATAGCATGAAGAGCCCTCAAAAGATAGCTTGGAGCTGTGTTCTTGCCTTTGTTCTCTGAAAATTAGCCTATCTCCTTTTCAGCCACTCACAGCTTCCTTTCTTGGACTTAAAGTAAAAGGGTCAGAACTAGATGAGTTCTAAGGTCCTTTTCACATCTAATGCCCCAGGCTTCTCTAAGGTATGACCATCAGCAATTTGAAAAGACACACTGGAAATATATCATAATTGCTTTTTCATTTTGGCTGTGTCCTTTTATTTAATTTAATAAACATTTTTATATAAAAAGAGAAAGCTACAGGACTTATCAAATGTTGGCAATTGGTCATAAAGCAGTATTGATATGAAAACTCAGAGATGAAGTCATCAACAAACGCCAGATAATGCTTTCTATACCTTGTTAGAGGTAAAAGACAATATTTAAGAAACCAAGGAGTGCAAATAATTTGTAATCAGATAGATTTTAAAATGTATGCATAGAGTTGCAGCTAATGCAGAATTTTTGAAATGTCATAATTTCAATTATTATCAGAAAAAGCTGCCAATGGCTTTTTCCTCATCAAAGAACTTCCACTGTCTGTGAAACGATGTTAATTTTGCATTTTCCCTGTTCTTGGAGAGTTTCAGTTTTCCTTTGAGAATAGAAGCTTATGACAAGAAACAAATGTCTTTTTAACTGTTATTTCTCTAAGTTATGTTGAATTGTGAATTCAGAAGACTTAGAAGCAGAAGTTTATTTAAATCTGATATTTTGTATACAAAACATTAGAGAGGAAATGCTTATTTATCCTAGTTTCATCTGTTTACACAAAAGAAGGCTAAGACGTTCTAAAATTGCAAGAAAAACGAGAAGAGAGGGAACAAAAGACCGTGAACATGCGGTTCAGAAATCCTTTTATTCACATGCCCTCATTCTTACATAAGCTTAATAATAATAATACCTTACTTTATGTAGACCAACTGTGATTTCACAGTCATTATTCATCGGTTCACCGTAGAACACGACCAAGTTGGTATTATGTGCCTTGCTTCACAGATGAGAAAACTGTTTCCAAGACAATAAAGAATTTTCCCGAAGAAAGGTAACAAGAGTAGGAACTGAACTCTGGTTTTCAGCTTTCAAGTCTAAAGATCTTGGCACTTGATCACAACTTCCTCTGTTTACTTACCTACTACTGTATAAACAGTACAAATTCTGAAGCACAGAGATTTCTGCCCACCAAAACCAATAATCAGTTGTTTCTGTCCATGAATATCTTGCCAGCAGGTGACAGAGGAAAGCCTTACACTCTACTTAGCATGAGAACAAGATTTGCCACTGATCTGTGTTCTCATCGGGCACAGCTTTTGCGTTTCAAGTTTTTTACCTAACGTAATAGCTGTATCATTTTTCTTGATAATATAAAATGGAATAATTGAGATGAAAGCACTTAGTTCATTGAAGGGAATATAGCAGCAGCTTGAGAAAGGGTGGCTGCTACTTTGCTACTCTTGGCATCTTCGGGTCTCTTTCCTTATCTGTAAAATTAAAGAGCTAGAATAATTACATTTGTTCATTCATTCTTTCATACAAGACATAGTCATTCTGTGTCTACCATGGTCTAGGCACTGAGGTAGCTGCTCTTCTGGACAAATGATCCAGAAAATGCAAAGGCCTCAAGGCAAGTAGAGGGTATAATGAAATAAAAGGAAACCATCTTTATGGTTATGAGTAACCTCGGATTGATCTATGTGCCCTAAACTACTACGTCTCTCTGTCTATTTCCTCTACTGGCGATGTCAGTGATCTGCCATTAGATTTTTTTTTCTTCGCTTCTGTCCATTTTATCTGTGTCGTCAACCACAAAGTAGTATTTACAATGGAACATTCATGGAGGCATTGCTTTGATTTGTCACTTCTAACAGGATTCTCAGTTTAGCCAACTTTAAGCATATCACTTGTGCTAGATTATCATGGAACACAGAGATGCTATTCTTAAAAAGCATAGTAAGGCTTCAGTATACTAACATCATATATATAAGTTAGATATACCCATACGTAAGGAGCATACATGAAGGACACATACAGTTCTATGAGGAAATACATGAGAGAATTATATGTTCCACCTGGTGGACAGGAAGTGAAAAGCCTGGTTGATGATTAGGCCAACTTCTGAAGAAGCAGGCGCTCACTCCGCAGACAAAGGACTTGAGGACAGGCACGCCAGGCGGAGAACACGTGGAGACAGTCACAGAGATGAAGACGGCATCTCGTGCCAAGAATGGGGATACACCTCTTGGATCACCACGCCGTGGTGGCTCAGTCATCCCTCTCTGACTGCTGATCAGACAAAGCAATCCGGCTCTTATTCTGCCAGCAACAAGGAGCCATTTGAAAATGGGAGTGACTGGAAATGGGGTGTTAGGAGAGTGTGAGCTACAGATATGTCTCAGGTTTCTAGCTTAGGCAGCTGCGGGGTGTGGGGGTGATCACTTGATTCTACTAAAGCAATAAGAAAGGCATGATGAGCAGCAGAAAATTCAGGGCTGCTGCTGCTGCTACTAAGTCACATCAGTCGTGTCTGACTCTGTGCAGCCCCATAGATGGCAGCCCACCAGGCTCCTCTGTTTCTGGGATTCTCCAGGCAAGAACACTGGAGTGGGTTGCCATTTCCTTCTCCAAGTTCAGGTCTGGGGTTGGGGAAAAGAAGTAAAAATAAAATTATTTCAGTCTTGCCCATGAATGCATAGACAGACAATTCATTAAAATAACACTTATAATTAAAATGAGGCTACTTCTAAATGAAATGTAATTAATCATTTGTGAACACTCCATAAATATTAGACCTAGTCCTAATGATGAACAGCAAATCCGTTCTCTAGGAAGAATGTTGTCACTTTTCATAAATTGCTGCTTCACATGTGCTATGCACATTACAAAGTATCCAGGGTGCTCTGAAATAATCACTCTCCTCCAGGAAGTGAGTTTCCCAGCATGCCAAGTTCCAATTAGTGCTGAACAACTGCTAAATGAGACTAACTGTATGATGGTTTGCTTCTGCTTGTAAAGGAGACAGACCTTTCCTCTCTGATGTGAGTAAAGCTGACAACCAGAGAACAAAGATATTATTTATCAAAGCTGAAGAGCACAGGTTTTAATACCCAGAGGAAGCTCTCTGGGTCACAAGGAGCACAGCTCAGTAAGACATGTAAGGCATCAAATGTCATTCCACTCATCGCATGGATATTACTAAGGATCATTCCTAAATATGGCTTTGTTGCTATTATAAACTTGTTTTTCATACCAACCTTCCCACCCCACAGAGATGACCATAGAAATCGAGACTGCCATTTCAAGTGCCTTCAAGACTCCTTAAGATGGTCACAGAGGAACCTATAGTATTACCATCTTAAGATCACCAAAATTTAGAGGGGAAAGTCATGAATGCAGGTTACATTAAAGGAAAATCAGTGATCAAAAAACTTCCAAAGTGTGGGCCGAGTAAGGCGACTCTGCAGCAGAATATCTGTGGTGATTTGTTTCCCACCTGACCTACTGAGCTCTACTGCCATTCCTCGTGGTGACTCTGGCACATCACAGCAAAGAGGGACCCTCGGGGGATCCACAATGTCCCGCAGAACCTTAACAATAGAAATGAAAGCAACAGAAGCTAATTTCAGCTAATGCTAAACACCAAAAATCAATAGGAAGCAAAAGCAGTCTGGGTATCTCCACTGTACTGATTTGCTCTGTGTACTAAAAAGATGTTTACCAGTTAGCTATTGATCATTTGTTTTACGTCTTCTTGTATAAGGTCAAGAATAATCCACATTCACTTTCAGAAGCTCAGTCCTTCCAGCATCAATGCTCGCCTTTACACTGGTAAAGGTGTCTATTTCACCTGCCGAGTCTGGTGAAACCACTCAGAAATGGGCTCTGGGCTTTTAAATGGACTGTATGGAGGACAGGGAAATGTGTTCTTACCCCCTGTACTGATGCATCCTGTCCTGAAATAGGTACAGGCCCAGCCTTAATATGCCTGCAAGCTTCAGTTTGAAAGCAAGTTGTCGCCAGGGCTGTGGAGAAGTCATTATCTCTCAAATCACTCTCTCCTTTTTTCTTCCTTCGAATCCAATTTTCCCTGGGCAACCAACTTACTATCACGGCAAAGTGCAGTTGCCAATATCGAGAGAAAATATGCACCAAACAGTGTCTACTTCTAAAACTCAAAGATGAATATCCATATATCGGGTAACTGAGGGTGACTTCTCTTTAATTCACACTTCCCAAGCAAACATACAATGCTTTTGAGCCAGAATAGGTTCGAAACAGTTACTTTGTGGTTGCTTCACAATTGTGCACATGTTTGATGAAGAGCATTTTAGGTGGCCTGCATCCTAAAACTGGCAGAGCATGATCATGAGTAATTCAGCTAAACTAAAATCACCAGTAATTCAGTGAAGCTCTTATTCTTTAGTATTTTCAGCTTCATAAAGGAAGAGGAAAAGTTTTCTGAAAGATAATATGTGTTTAAAGAGCCTGGAACTCTGATAGATGTTCTCCGTATCTTAGCTATTCTCATTATTATGATAATTTTTTTAAAAAGTTCTATAACAAAGTATTTTAAGAAGCTATTTAAAATGAGCTGTGAGCCATGATAATGTTGCTAAAATTCACAGTTAACTAAACAGGTTAACATTTCCTTTAACTGCCTAAAGAGGAGACTTAATAAACGATTATGCTTACTTATAGTATATAGCTCATATTTCAACATGAAGCAAATATAATTTATAAACCTTTTAATGTAAAATGTTTAAAGAAATGCTGACACAATACCCATTAAAATAGTTCTGCTGCGGGCAGTTCTCTGCTAGGTTAAAGGATGACCTATTTGCAGTCTTCTGTTATGTTCTTAATGCATAAATATCCATGAATAAATTCTTGCTTATAGAGAAAAACATGGTACTGGTACAAAGAGGCTGAATAGTACAGTTCCGTGATGCAGAAAATTCATCTTTAAAACTTTTTGAAAGACTATGGTTCTATTTGTTTGATTTGAGGCAACTTATGATAAAATCAAAGGAAGCAAAAATCATACAATCAATTTTAAGTAGTAAAAGCCAAGAGAAGGTAGAAGTTGGGAGTGTTGAGGGGGAGGGGTGGATAGGATCAGGAAAACTATACTCAGAAAATGTATGCGATTATAAGATATTAAAAGTGGGCATCAGACTTAGCTATGAGATTCCTAGCAGTCAAGCAAAAGGGAATGCATGATAATCCATTTATCATCTGTTAGAGTGAATCCTCCAATGGGTGACAAGAAATCGACTTTTTTCCCGCCTCTCTCTTCTGAGAGGATTACTATTGCACATGAAATCATCTAAACAGCACAGCAGGTACAGTCCTCAGTAACAGTTATGCAACACACACACACAATTTTTAAGCTAATGGGAGTTTTCTCATGAAGTCTCTCAACAAAGATCAAGGATAAACGGCAGTGCAGCAAGCCACACAGTTTTCCTTTCCGCTTCTCCCAAAGCAATTTACTGTCCTGTGACGACCGCATGAAACTCAAAAGAGTGATGTCCCGAGATGGCTAGATCTGTGGACCAGCGCCGGTTCAGCCCAGTCCCACAGCGGCCCGACGGGCGGAGGTGAGAGGAGAGTGGGCAGCCCAGCCCCCGGAGGAAGGAAGGGCGGCCTGGATGCTGGCGACCCTCACGGGGGCCCCCGGGCCTGCGACTCAGCATCCTCTCCCGGAGCTGGGAGGGAGGGCAAAGGGCCGGCAGGCCCGCCTGGAGGGGAGGGCCGGGTGGCCCCGTCCCGAAACTCTTTTCCTCCCGCCCGCGACTCTCCTGGGCTTTAGAATCTCCCGCGTGTCAGGAAACAGTTGTTTCCTTTCATTTGCAAAAACCAAGGTTTTCTGTGGAACAAAAGCCTCCTGAAAACAGAGCTCAGGTGCTGACGCCTCTGTGTCCTGCATTCTCCGTGTCTCGCTCCGCGGTTTCCGTGCTTTGCGTGATGCGACATCCAGAGGTCGGGCCCCGGCAGTGCGCGAGGGCCCTCTGCCGAGTGGAACTTGCTTCTGGATTTTTTCTTCCAAGAGACAGTGCCCTGGCTGGGTCACGAGATGGAGTGTACTGACTATCGGTGCTGATTTCTTAATTTATTCCCATTTGTAACATTCTGGGGACTTGCTGTTTCCTTTCTAAGCCAGAGAGTGAAGTAGGGCATAGGCAGGTTCTTCATTAGCAGGTTTATGCTTTTTTTCCTTCATACTCTACCCAGTATCTTAAAATATTCGTATCTTTTGATTTAGTAAATCCATTTCCAGAAGTATGTCTAAGTGAATAATCCCAAACATCTGAAAACATAACAAAGTGAAATTATTCCCAAGATGTTCTTTGTGGTTTTATTTATAATACTGAATAATCTGATTCAACCCACGTATTATGCAGTAATGTATGTAACACATCCACTAGATAGAATGCTCACAAGGTATCCAAGTAACGAGGGAAAAGACGTAAGAGTTGAATTAAAAAAAAATTATATAGACAGCATACCTAATAGCATCTGATTATATAAACAGGATGGATCATAGACACCGAAAAACAAAACTGCTTACAAATGAAACAAATATATGAAGAGAAAAAATAGGGATCAAAATATTAGCTGTAATTGTCTTTGGACAATTGGATAGTATTTTTATTGCAACTTTAATACCTAATGCAAATATCTTTAACTAGAATTGTATAACCAAAGAGAGAGAGATTTTAAAAGCAGATTTTATCAGTGGTGGATGATAAGCACAAAAGCACACTAGCAAGTAAGCATGAGGACTTTCTGTACTCAGTGCTGTGTGAAACAAGTTCAGCAGATACGGCCCTTCATCTTTAAAGTGAGACTCTCAGTCACTGTGGTGATTAGAAAAGTTAATTTTCTAAAAGGGCAACTTCATTAACATTTGTCTTATAGTTCAGCTCAAGCCAGCAGCTCTACGTGGAAAAGCAGTCTCTGACGGGGCTAAGCGCAGGGTCAAGAGCTGAGAGTGCAGAGAGGAGCAGGGTGCAGGCAGGGATGCAGCGGAAGTCATCCGATCTTCAAATACAAAAAAGTCAAAATTTATGAGCCCTTCAAGTGGTGCAGTAGAATCACTAATCAGGGATGCATGGGGAGGGCAGTTCTAACTACAAATTAGTGAGCCAGTAAGGAGGCAAGGGGTGACGTCTGACACTAACCGTCCCATTGCATTTAACGCTGTATCTCAGCCACTTGGCCCCCGACGCTCTCGCTGCTGCTTTGAAAGGGCACAGTGCAGTGAGCTGCAAAGAGCAAACGAGTAGTTCCGAATAAAGCATAGGTGACAGCCTCAGGGCACAGGGCGCGCTGCGTGGCAGAGAGAGGGCAGAGGTTCTGTGTTCCCGACTCTGCACAGAGAAAACCTATCCCTGCAGGACAGCCGGTCATAGTGAGTCCGGAGAGGGTCAACGTGTTAGATATCCTTTTAGGAAAATAATACACCAACCAACAGCTATTTTTGAAAAGGAAACAGAAGGAAAATATGGATGATCGTGTGTATTTGAGTTGGATTGCCTAGCAACTGTTAGAGGTACCTTACTAAACCTATCCACAACATCAGGGTGAAGGCATTTCTAAAAACTTAAGTAGAATTGGAATTTCTAATTTCTTAATTTGATGAAGACTTTGTTTTTCTCATTTGTTTTACTCCTTATTACCTGAGCTCAATATAGCACAGCTCACGTTTAGAGGGTTGAGAAAAGAAATATCACACAACCAATATTTTAAAATAAGAACTAAATTGAGTGTAAAAAAAGTTGTAATGTGGCATGAAAAAACCCATAAAGGTAATATGAAAGAAATAAGTAATACCAGGCATTCATTTTTAACTGAAAAACCAGGTATATTATTTTTTAAATGTGATGCTGAAGAAATAAAACACAAGAAAGAATGGCTTTGTGTATAGATGAGAAAAATGTGGTCAGGCAGTTACCAGACAGACATTCTACACTCAGCCTGGCCAGAGAGAGCTGTCTTCCAGTAGCCAAGCTGTGAGCATTGACCGTAGACACTGCTCCAGAACACAGCCCCCGGCCTGGGATGCTGACCACAGAAGGGTGAGGAGGCGGCAGGGAGGCCCAGTCTCCATGAGGGATCTTGAGATGGCACCGCTGGAACCTCAGATCAGATCAGACCTGTCGCTCAGTCGTGTCCGACTCTTTGCAATCCCATGAATCACAGCACGCCAGGCCTCCCTGTCCATCACCAACTCTCAGAGTTCACCCAGACTCATGTGCATCGAGGTGGTGATGCCATCCAGCCATCTCATTCTCTGTCATCCCCCTTCTCCTCCTGCTCCCAATCCTTGCCAGCATCAGGGTCTTTTCCAGTGAGTCAACTCTTCTCACGAGGTGGTCAAAGTACTGGAGTTTCAGCGTCAGCATCAGTCCCTCCAATGAACACCCAGGACTGATCTCCTTTAGGATGGACTGGCTGGATCTCCTTACAGTCCAAGGGACTCTCAAGAGTGCTCTCCAACATCACAGTTCAAAAACATCAATTCTTCGGTGCTCAGCTTTCTTCACAGTCCAACTCTCACATCCATACGTGACCACTGGAAAAACCATAGCCTTGACTAGCTTCTCTGCTTTTTAATATGCTATCTAGGTTGGTCATAACTTTCCTTCCAAGGAGTAAGTATCTTTTAATTTCATGGCTGCAGTCACCATCTGCAGTGATTTTGGAGCCCCCAAAAAATAAAGTCTGACACTGTTTCCATTGTTTCCCCACATATTTCCCAGGAAGTGATGGGACCGGATGCCATGATTTTCATTTTCTGAATGTTGAGCTTTAAGCCAACTTTTTCACTCTCCTCTTTCACTTTCATGAAGAGGCTTTTTAGCTCCTCTTCACTTTCTGCCATAAGGGTGGTATCATCTGCATATCTGAGGTAACTGATATTTCTCCCAGCAATCTTGATTCCAGCTTGTGCTTCTTCCAGCCCCGCGTTTCTCATGATGTACTCTGCTTAGAAGTTAAATAAGCAGGATGATGATATACAGCCTTGACGTACTCCTTTTCTTATTTGGAACCAGTCTATTGTTCCATGTCCAGTTCTAACTGTTGCTTCCTGACCTGCATAATGGCTTCTCAAGAGGCAGGTCCAGTGGTCTGGTATTCCCATCTCTGTCAGAATTTTCCAGTTTATTGTGATCCACAGAGTCAAAGGCTTTGGCATAGTCAGTAAAGCCAAACCTATTAGGAGCCAAAGCGAAATCTGTTAGGAGCTAGAACCTATTATGAGCCAAAAGAGAAACCAAATGCTAGAGACAACTCAAACTGATAGAGACAGAGGGGTGGAGGTTAGAGATAAAGACAAAATAGGAATTTTACATGGGAGTCAGTCTCAAGAGTATATGGCAGAATGATGGAGACCTGGAGAAGGATCTCTGATCCCAGCAATTTTAAATGGCTCACACAGGCTCCAACCTGGAAAAATGACTTAACTCTAAGCCTCTGTAAACAAGGCTAGCTCAGGAATTGATCAAATTCAGCCCATATTAGAAACTCCTAATGGATCTTGTGGAGGAGAAGAAAACACAGATTCACTGATACAATCATTCATGAAATCATTATTATGCACTGGCTGAACTTGGTTCTGGGAATTGAGAGCACCAGCTGTTAACTAATTAGGCTTCTTATCCCTGTCCTTGCCTCCCAGCATGACGTAAGTGATGATAAACAAAACTAAACAATTAAATTAACCATAAGTTAGAAGGTAGGAGGTAGGAAAGAAAATGCAAAGCAAGGAAAGAGGGATAAAGGAGTAGAAAGGGGAGAAGTGTTGCAATTTGAAATAAGGTTTTCCATGAAGACATAGCTGAGAAGGTAACATTTGAGCAAAGATTTGAAGGAGGTGATGAGCAGGTGAGGATTTACCTGGAAGAAAGCATCCTGGGCAGAGGGATTAGCAGCACAAAGGCCCTAAAGCAGAAGCATGTCCTTGTGTTTGAGAGAAAGCAAGGAGGGAGATTTTCTCCAAGCAAATGGTAGATTTAATGGGAGCACCAAGTCATGTAAAGCCTTATGAAAGTGAAGTGAAAGTTGCTCAGTCATGTCCGACTGTTTGCGACCCCATGGACTATACAGACCATGGGATTCTCCAACCAGAATACTGGAGTGGATAGCCTTTCCCTTCTGCAGGAGATCTTCCCAATCCAGGGATTAAATCCAGGTCTCCTGCATTGCAGGCAGATTCTTTAATCTGAGGCACAAGGGAAGCCCAAGAATACTGGAGTGGGTAGTCTATCCCTTCTCCAGGGAATCTTTCTGACCCAGGAATTGTACCAAGGTCTCCTGCACTGCAGATGGATTCTTTACCAACTGAGCTGTCAAGGAAGACCTTAGAACCTTATAGACCACTGCAATTATTTGGCTTTTACTCTGAGTGAAATGGAAGGTCTTTGGAAGGTTTTAAGCAAAGTAGTACCATAACAGTACTTCAGTTTTAAAGGGTCATCTTAGCTTTGTTCTGAGAATAGGTTATGAAAGGTCAGGGAGGAACATGGGAAAACCAGCGGGAGATTATGGAGACTCAGATAAAACGGCAGCATCTGAGATGAAACCTGCAGTTCTCTTATGGTTATATTTTGAAAGTAGAGCCAAGAGACTTACTGACAGATTGAATGTGGACTGCTAGGGAAGGTACAGAGTCAAGGATATTATTATCCACTGCTATGGAAAATTTACTGGCTTAAAAAATGTATTATTTGTCATACCCAGGAATCTATGTTGGGTTCAGTTGAGTGCTTATGCTCTTGTGTGGAGTCCAAGAAGGCTTCTTCACTGACATATCTGGTGTCTCAGCTGGAGCCGCCTTGAACAAACCTCTGGGGTGGCTGAGCATCTTGTTCTACATGGTCTTTCCATGTGATGAGCTCAGAGTTTATCACACCACTGTGGGCTCAAGGTAATCAGAGTTTCACTAAGAGACTGAGCTCAAGAAAGAAGAAAATGCTGCCTTGTAAAATCCAGGTTGGAAGCTGCACAAGGCCCCATCTGTCAAATATTTGGTTCACCAAAGCAAGTCACAAAGCTGGTCCATATGCAGGTTGAAGGGTATAGATTTCACCTCTTGATGGGTGGATGGAAGGAACTGATGATGGTCAGACTGTCTACTATAGATGTTTGCAAGATTTTTGGACTGAGCATCCGAACATGTGAAGCTGCAATTAAATGAGGTAAGAAATACTCAGAGCAGAGATCAGAGAATGCGAAGGTAGGTGGTAGAGATTAGGAGTGCAGCTTTTAGACATACAAAAGTTGAGGTATCTTTTAGACATCCAACTGAAGATGTCAAGTAAATAGTTCAATATCCCATCTGGAGTTCAGCTAGAGGGCTGGACCGGGTACCCACATCTGTGAGTCATCAGTATGTAGATGGTACTCAAAGCTGTGAGGCTGGATGGAAACAAACACCAAAAGTGTAATTAAGGATGGACAAGAGAAGAAGTCCAAGGACCTGGCTCTAAAACACACTAATATTTGAAGTCAAGAACAAGCAAAGGAGACTTGAAAGAAATAGCTAAGGAGGTAGTTACACTAAGTGGTATGAAACCCAGAGAAGAAAATATTTTCAGGAACAAGTAGTCAGCTGGGTCAGTGCTCTCCAAAGGTCGTGTTAACTAATAACGCTCCAGTGGACTCAGCATTCTGGGGAGCATTGGAATCTGTAACAAAACTGTATCCATCAGGCCTGGGGTCATGGTCAAATCCTGCAGAGGGAGCAACCCAGGAGGGGCTGGAGCCTAGAACCATAAAGCAATGCTCTTGTGAGACAGCCACAGCGGCAGAGTTAGAGGTGCTCTAACACAGACTCTTGCCCTGACACAGCCTCTCCAGCCGGGTGGGATCTTTAACAAAGTCCGGGAAGAGGCGATACTGAGCAGCCCAGGTAGACATTCACATCGCAGCTGTGGCCAGTTGTGGCCACATGGCACAGATGTGTGCCAGTTGTGACCACGGAGTTCATTAAAGTCTGATATTAAGAGCCAGAATTTTTTTTTTTTTTTTTTTTTTAACCAGCGGGTTGAGGAACTGTGTCTGAAAGAACCCGAGTTTTCCAAGATGAGAACTCAGCCAGGAGACTATCAGCCAGACAAGTGCGTCACTGGGAGAGGCAGGGGCTGAGTTAAGCCGCACAAGTAAACATGAGCTGTTTCCAAGCCTGGATCGGACATGAGCTGCAACTTAGGCTGAAGGAGCCTCATGCATTTTACGAAGAGAGAGAGGAGGAGAGGGCTGAGTTTGCACCTGGGGCCAGTGTGGGTGTGAGTGTGGGGCACAGGCGAGCAGCGGGGAATGGAGGAAGGCAGAGGGGCTGTGTGTGGGCAGGAGAGGCTTGTGAGGACAAACGTGGACACGCATCTGGGCCGGGTGGGGCAGCCCCGCAAACCCATGGATCATGTCATTTAGCACCATTCACACTCTGAACAACTCATTATGGCTGGCGATCAGAAGACCGCACAGAAGTATGTGGGCTCTGATAGGTTCACTTAAAATAGAGGGAAAAAGATAATGACGTTAGAATTCTGCAAAGCACGGGACTGAGGATTGAGATGGCCAGCTGGGTGGCTCTGTGACTGATCACCTGCCTTCCTGTCTGTGCTCTGGGCAGCTGCACAGTTTCTCTGCAGGATTTAACAGCTATTAGTGAGTAACTAAATAAGACAATGGAAAGAGACAGCTGAGCAACCACTTGCTAGCTTTTCTTGAATCTAACTTTCCTTCACTGCATAGGGTTGCCACTGAAAGGAGCAAATCTTCCAATGCGAAAATAAGGGAGTTTGAAGGTCTCCCTTCTCAGAAAATCGTTTTTCTCATTTCACTAGAAACGTCCAGAGTTGTGTGCCTTCCCCTGCAGTGTGAGGAGTGACGAGGTTGATTCTGGAATCAGAGCAGAGCAGTGTTTGGGAAATTTGCTGAACACTGCAGGACTGTTGGAGAAAGCACTTCAAGTCTCCCAGGGGAAACTGCCAATGGTTCACGACCTTTCTTACCAGGAGATTCCTCTCCATCCTGTACCTCCGTCCCTCTTGCCGTGGCTCAGGCCTCTCAGCACAGCTAGGAAAGCATATCATGCCTGTCCAAGGGAGATGAGCCCTGCAGACTCAATTTCCAAGGTGGCAAAAGTCATCTCTGTGAGTGTCAAAGCTGCCCCTGAGATTCTTGCTTGACACCACAGCCATCCATCAGCTTGTCCCCAGGGTTGCCACACAGATGGTGGTGACTGTGAATAGAATGTTCCAAGGGGCCTGAGAGCCCTAAGCAGAGATTTCAACTGGGCATGAAAGCCCTTGGAAAAAGTATCACAGGAAGTAAGAAGGAAAGCTTTTTGTTTTGTTTTTAAACTCCCAGAGAAAAGGAATCCATTGTAGGCAAATTCCGCCAGAGGACTGGAGGAGCCTGGCTCTAGCTACAGCTTTGGTAAATTCGATAGCTCAGCTGGTAAAGAATCCGCCTGCAATGCAGGAGACCCCGGTTCAGTTCCTGGGTTGGGAAGATCTGCTGGAAAAGAGATAGGCGACCCACTCCAGCATTCTTGGGCTTCCCTGGTGGCTCAGCTGGTAGAGAATCCACCCGCAATGTGGGAGACTTGGGTTCAAACCTTGGGTTGGGAAGATCCCCTGGAGAAGGGAAAGGCTACCCACTCCAGGATTCTGGCTGGAGGACCTTAGAATGATAAAAATGTCATGTGGACGTGTTTAGATTACAAATGACTGACGATGAAATGTAGCTGTAAGTGTCGTCCAGTCGCTGAGTCGTGTCTGAATCTTTACCACCCCATGGACTGCAACGCATCAGGCTCCTCCACTAACTCTGCTCAAATTCATGTCCATTGATTCGGTGATGCTATCTAACCGTCTCATCCTCTGGCATCCACTTCTCCTCTTGCCTTCACACTTTCCTATCATCAGGTCTTTTGACTTTTCGCATTAAGTGGCCAAAGTTTTGGAGCTTCAGCTTCAGCATCAGTCCCTCAGATGAATATTGAAAGTTGATTTCCTTTAGAATTGACTGGTTTGATATCCTTGCAGTCCAAGGGACTCTCAAGAGTCTTCTCCAACAGCACAATTTGAAAGCATCAAGTTTTTTGCTGCTCAGCCTTCTATTTGGTCCAAATCTCACATCTATACATGACTACTGGAAAAACCATAGCCTTGTTAGACAGACCTCTGTCCACACTGTGTTTTTGTTTTTAATACTCCACCTGGGTTTGTCATTGCTTTCCTTCCAAGGGGCGAGAGTCTTTTAATTTCATGCCTGCAGTCACTGTCTGCAGTGATTTTGGAGCCCACGAAAATAAAATCTTTAACTGCTTCCGCTTTTTCCCCTACTATTTGCCATGAAGTGATGACCGGATGCCATGATCATATCTCTTTCACCTTCATGAAGAGGCTTATCAGTTCCTCTTCAGTTTCTGCCATTAGAGGGTATCATCTGTGTATCTGAGGTTGTTGATATTTCTCCTAGCACTCTTGATTCCAACTTGTGATTGATCCAGCCTGGCATTTTGCATGATATACTCTGCAGAGAAATAAAATAAGCAAGGAGCCAATATACAGCCTTGCCCTACTCTTTTCATGCAGTCAGTTTTTCCATGTCCAGTTCTGTTGCTTCTGGACCTGCATACATGTTTCTCAGGAGACAAGTCAGATGGTCTGGTTCTCCTGTCTCTTTTCCACAGTCTGTTGTGATCCACACAGTCAAAGGCTTTAGTGTAGTCAATGAAGCAGAAGTAGATGCTTTTTTTCTGAAATTATCGTGCTGTCTCCATGATCTAAAAGTGTTGGCAATCTGACCTCTGGTTCCTGTGCCTCTTTGAAACCCAGCTTGTACACCTGGAAGTTCTCAGTTCATATACTATCGAAGGCTCGCTTGAAGGATTTTGCTCAGTTACCTTGCTAACATGTGAAATGAGTGCAATTGTATGGCAGTATAAACATGCTTTGGCTTTGTCTCTCTTTGGTATTTGAATGAAAACTGACCCTTTCCAGTCCTGTGCCCACTGCTGAGTTTTCCAAATTTGCTGACATTTTGAGTGCAACACTTTCACAGCATCATCTTTTAGGGTTTTGAACAGCTCGGCCGGAATTCCATCACCTCTACTGGCTTTGTTCGTAGTACTGCTTCCTTAGGCCCGCCTGACTTCACACTCCAGGATGCCTAGCTTTAGGCGAATGGCCATGCCGTCATGGTTCCTGGAGCAGTAAGGCCTTTTACACAATTCTGTGTATTCCTGCTGCCTCTTCCTAATCTCTTCTGCTTCTCTTAAGACTTTATTGAGCCCATCTTTGCATGAAATGTTCCCTTGATATCTCTGATTTTCTTGAAGAGTTCTTTAGTCTTTCCCATTCCATTGGTTTCCTCTGTTTCTTTGTATTATCCACGTAAGAAAGCTTTCCTGTCTCTCCTTGGTATTCCTTGGAATCCTGCATTCAGTTGGGTATATCTTTCTCCCTCGCCCTTCGCTTCTTTCCTTTCCTCAGCTCTGTGTAAGGCCTTCTCAGACAACTGCTTTGCCTTCTTGCATTTTTTTCCTTTGGAATGATTTTGGTCACTGCTTCCTACACATGGTTATGAGCCTCCATCCATAGTTCTTCAGGCGGTCTGTCTACCATATCTAATCCCTTGAATCCATTCATTACCTCCACTGTATAATCATAATAGATTTGCTTTAGGTCATATCTGAATGGTCTAGTGGTTTCCCCTACTTTCTTCAGTTTAAGCCTGAATTTTTCAATACAGAGCTCATTACCTGAGCCACAGACAGCTCCAGATCTTGTTTTTGCTGACTGTATAGAGTTTCTTCATCTTTGACTGCAAAGAACACAATCAATCTGATTTCAGTATTGATCATCTGGTGATGTCCATGTATAGATTTTTCTCTTATATTGTTGAAAGAGGGTATTTACTATGACCAGCATGTTCTCTTGATAAAACTCTGTAACCTTTGGGCTTCTTCATTTTGTGCTCCAAGGCCAAACTTACCTGCTACTCCAGCTACCTCTAATCTTCCTACTTTGGCATTTCAATCCCCTATGAGGAAAAGGACACCTTTTTTTGGTGTTGGTTCTAGAAGGTTTTGTAGGTCTTCATAGAACCAGTCAACTTTAGCTTCTTTGGCATCAATAGTCGGAGTATAGACTTGGATTTCTGTGATGTTGAATGATGTGCCTTGGAAATGAACTGAGATCATTCTGTCATTTATGAGGTTGCACCCAAGTACTGCATTTCAGACTCCTTTGTTGACTGTGAGGGCTACTTCATTTCTTCTAAGGGATTCTTGCCCACAGCAGTAGATATAAAGGTCATCTGAATTAAATTCACCCATTCCTGTCCATTTTAGTTCACTGATTCCTAAGATGTCAAAGTTCAGTCTTGCCATCTCCTGCTTGACTATGCCCAGTTTACCTTGATTCATAGGCCTGACAGTCCAGGTTCCTCTGCAGTATTGTTCTTTACAGAATCGGACTTTACTTTCACCACTAGACTCACCCACAACTGAGCATCGTTTCTGCTTTGGCCCAGTCGCTTCATTGTTTCTGTAGCTATTAGGAATTGCCCTCCACTCTTCCCCCAGAAGCATCTTAGACACCTTCCGACTATAGAACATAAAGATGTTCATGGGTTTCTCATGGCAAGAATACTGGAGTGAGTTGCTGTTTCCTCCTCCAGTGGCCCATGACTAGTCAGAACCCTTCACTATGACCCATCCTTCTTGGGTGGCCCTGCACAGCGTGCCTCATAGCTTCATAGCTTCATTGAATTATGCAAGCCTTCACCACTAGCAGTCTGTGATCCAGGAAGGGGGGTGAAATGTAGACTAAATTTTAGGTATCAACATAAGATTCCTGTAATCCTTCAGGAGGTAATTAAGCTATTTATAAAGTAACATATCAAATTATTCCATAAATGAGGCACAGTTGGTTGACAAGTATTAACTCGCAGTGGCCTGGCCCACCCTGTGTCCCGTGTGGGGCCAGAGAGACCAGAGGTCTAGCCTGCAGAGTGTTTACTGTGTCCTCTCCCATTTCTCAGAGGATGGAGCAGAGGCTCAAATACAGACGTGAGAGACAGGCCTGCAATTGAATTCAGCCTCTATAGAATTTCTGTGTGAGTTTGAGCAAATTAGTTAACATTTCTGAACTTCAATTTTCTCATCCGCTCTTGTCAAAGTTAAATGTGTCAGAGAGCCCAGCGTAGGTTCTGGCAGATCGTTAGCTCTGCCCCTGGTGATCATTATTACTCTCTCCCAGGGCTTGTGGAGAGAATGATGGAACAGATAGGAATCAAGCACACCATTCTCTACATAAAATCTTTGCACCCAGGTTTGTCTTTAAAACACTATTTGAAATGTAGAGGAAGGTCAGTCTTTTTTAAGAAAAAAAAAGTATGCAATGAAATGAAAGCCTTTCATTCCTTTAACAGAGTAATTCATTCATTCATTAAAAATTATATGTCAAATGTCACTAGATTTTAGTACTAGCTCTGACCTATAAATAGACTCTGATCTATATTTAAGAATGAAATCCTCTTCCATTTCTCCTCCTTTCTTAGCTTAGCACATGTGGGCTACCTCAAGAGAGAAACCTTCCCTTTTGAATTTACTCCCATCCCACAGAACTGACTGAAGGCTGATGAGAGATCCAGGAGCAGATCTGCTCCCTCAGCCCACGTGGTGGGCCATCAGCTCTGTGTTGGGTGTCATGCCAGTTACGGATGAGTGCCGATGGCCACAGTTCTGCCCTCTTCTGAACTCTGCATTGACCTCTGGAAGCCTGCAGTGATCCCAAATATTCTCCCTGAACCCTTTTTCCCATTATACACACTCCCTCTGGGGACCCTCATTATCTCCTATGATGTCACATACTAACTCTGTGTTGATGACATGACTCTTAAACCTATTTCCTCAGATGAGTTCCAGGCCTGCATTTTCATCTGTTGCCTCCAGCATATCCCACCAACATAGCCCAACATATATAACTGCTACAACGATTTGTTCCCAAACCTGGGCTCCTGTTTAAGTGCTGTATTTAGTTATTCATCTAATTATCTTAACATCCATTAAGAGTTAGATTTATTATTACCTCCATTTTGCAGATGAGATCATTGAGGCACAAAGAAAGGCACCTTACTTTTTCAAGATCACACAATCAGAAGGTGGTAGAATCAGGACTAGTCTGGCAGTCTGATTATGCAAATTGCATCCTTTGGTTCATCCAGTGTAGGTCAGATGTGGGTTATCATTGCTAAACAGGATAGATTAAATAGTAGTAAAGAATTGCTGTTGCTTCAAAATTTTAACTACAAGATCATATAAATATAGTGATGGGTCATATTTATGTCTCTTTAGTTTCATAAAAGATGACTAGTTTTATAATCCTCCTCCAAGAGCCTGTAATCCTACCTCAAGAACCAAGGTAACTGAAGTCATTTCTGCAAAAACCCAGTAAACGCCAAAGCACATGGATTTGAGGAAGAAGATGCCACCCAACAGTGCTGTTGGCTCAGCATGGTTAGAATACAGAAACTGAAGTGGCAGCTGACAAAGGCTGGGGAGGCATCTTAGAACCAGACTGTGAGTGAACTTTAGTCATACTAAAGAATTGGGACTTTATTCTGTAGGCAAATAGTGGAAGTAAGGGTCAAGGAGCCAGGCACAGAAAATTCATTTGACCAAATCATTTACTAAGACAGTCTTAATGAGGAGCTTCAAAAATACACCTACAGTTTGTACTACATCATGATTAAGTGTTACAGGGGGCTGTGGGAACAGTTACAAAGCACTCCTAACCACACTATGGTGCCTTATAAAGGAATAGTTCCCAGAAGCACTCAGATATTTCCAATGAAAGTAATTACATGATAGCCCTTGGATTGTAGAGAGACAGTTTCGCCAGTAGATACAGCTATTCCAAAGAAATACAGAAGAAGGGGGGGTCACTGAGGGCACTATTTTTTTAGCCCACGTAAAAAGCTGTGATAATAACTGACAAGGAAAAATGGAATGAAAAGGATTTTTGGAAATAAAAGCAGCAGAACTAGGAGAATCTACTCAAAGTGAGTGTTGCTAGAAAGGAGTTAAGGAGAAAGATTCCAACCTTTCTAGTCTGAATATCTGGGCGGTTGGTTAAGACACTGAGTTAGGGGTAAAGAGGAGCAAAGAGAGAGAAGAAGATGAATTTCGCTTGAAACATGAAGTTAAAGGCATCTACAGTTGGAGATATATAGTGGGTGGATACAGCCACGCATCAGCAAATAGCGTGGTGCTGCAGACATAAGTTTATGAATATCCATCATTTGGAGACAGCTGAAATCAGACAAGGTTTATCAGTAGAGCACTGAATGTATAAAGAGAGGGAGCGTGGTGGTGCCAGAAGGCACACGTACAAATAAAGCAAAGCCAACAGAACAAATAGACTGGTGCCGGGCAGCACCCCATGCAAGACATGCCCGCAAGAACTTTGGAGTCAGATGCCTAAATTCAAATCCAGGCTCAACTCCTCTTCAGCTCTGCGACCTTGGGCAAGACAGTTAGCATCACTGCGTGTCAGTTTCCTCCTCCGCAAAATAAGACCTACTTCAGAGGCATCATGATGCATAAAGCAGCCAGTGTTTATAAAGCATTTGGAATAATCTTGGCCCTTAGTAAAGACAGCTCAGTTTCTTTATTGTTGTTAAATACAAAGTATTATAAATCCTCTAACCCCAAACATTGATCTTCATTTCTCATTCCATTTTATTCTCCACTGGCTCTTATTTTTCTGAAGGCTATCACTTGTTTATCTTAATCTTACCCTACTTCTAGGGAGTCCTGAATAAAGTATTACCAAATGCACTACCTATTTCATGTTCAAAGAAAATCCCAGGAAAGATAAAATCAATCCTCTTCTTCACAAAACAATTATCTTACAAAAAAGCTCAGAAAAGTTCTCTCTGGGCATATCACAACATAATCACTTGTTGCTAAGGGTAAAATTGATAAACAATTTTCTCCAAAGGTGTATTTCTCTTAATAGTTTTTTTTCTTTTACCTTTTTTTTTCACTTTTCAGAACTAAAATTGCAAAAATGAGCTATTCATAGATTGAAGGCAGTTTCATCCCTTAGAGCTAACTATCTGTCTTCGGGACAGTCGTGGCTGGCAAGATCCCCTCTCTGCCAGGACCTGTGCTAGCTTTTCTGTCTTCTTCACAATGCCCCTTGAGTTGATTATGATGTTCGCTATAAAATTAACGAGAACAATGGAAGGCTCTCTGAATCATCTCAAGGTGAGAAAAGCTGACTTCACGTAATGAGCAAGGATTGGATAGTTGGTTACAAAACACAGCAGGATCCAATGTGGATCAACTGTCCCTTTCCTCTGCTGTGTGTCATCATCTTGAGGATAAGACATGAGATAGGATTTCCTGGTAGTGCTCCCCACTAAGATTTCCTGTTCCCCATCACCACTGAAAATGCTTGGGAGCCCTGGTACCTTGTCTTCATGACTTAATAGTGACTAATGGGCAATAATCTTGCGTTTCTGCTCAGCTCATATAGCATCACCAAGCACGTTCCACGTGAGCCCATTGGAAGGCTTAACACAGAGTGTCAGGAGCTTCTTATCCAAGCAGAAACGCAAGTTTAATATTCTTACCAGTCTTAATGAAACTTTCAGTTAGCCTATTAACCAGGATTAATGTCCTGAGACTATGACATAGTGATAGAGATAATAAGTAACAGAAGCTTAAGATAGGATGGTCCCTGGAAGATGAAGGTGTCAGGACTGGCTTTTTAAATTAGATAAACTCAAAAGATAAATAGAGAGTGATAGAGAAAGTAAGGAGAAAACAGTATTCCAGTATAGGAGCAAAAATTACACCAAAACAAAACTAAACCAGATTTGTTTGGGCTATTAGTAGACAAATCTCCTGGAATAATGTGGTTGGCAAGAGAAATGATTTTTTTTAAAAAAGAGAAGTTGATATGGGGCAAGTTTGTGAAGAGTTTTTAAATGGCAATGTAGAAAGTCTGGGCATCTTTCTATGGTTAGCAACATTATCAAGAAATGTGGTAACATGAAATTGTATTTTAGAATTATTCTTACAGTTGAATCAGAGACGGACTTGCTATTATAGAGAAGAAATGCAAATTATTTTAAATTGAAGTCTGTATCAAAATAAAGACTGCCACTTTTGAGTTGTTTCAGGTTCCTTCCAACAGTATCATTTTTCATGTAATGGCAGCTTTTTTTTCTGTAAAGATCATATAGTAAATATTTTAAGATATAGACTCTGTTGCAACTACTCTCAACTTACTATTATAGAACAAAACCTCCTTAAACAATATATGAATGAATGAGCATGACTGTGTACCAATAAACTTTATTTATGGACACTGAAATTGTAATTTCATATGAATTTTCAAAAGTTCATAAAATATTCTTCTTTTTCTATTTCCAACCATTAAACTTAAAAAAAAAAAAAAAACACCTTAGCTTGTGGGCTTTGTAAAGCCAGCTGGTGAGCAGGATTCGCACACCCAGGGTTTATGCCACATCAGTCAGAATGCTGTGCAGCATCATTTTGAAAACTTTGGATTCTTTTCTGAGGTCTTCGGTTGAGAACTTGGAAGGAGATAGTTGAAGTGGTGAGTGATGTGGTGAAAGTGGAAGAAGGTAAATAGTTAGACTAACCATGTTAACCACTGGGGTCAGGGGGCAACATATGTACCTTATATGCTCCAATCCATCAGCTACTTATACAAAACCTTCAGGGGAAAAAAGGGGGAAAATCAATAATTAAACGCATTCTGAATTTGGCATTTTAGCAATCACACAGGGAAAGGCAAGTGGTGGGTCTTGCTTCTATTAATGGCAACCCACTCCAGGATTCCTGCCTGGAGAACCCCATGGACAGAGGAGCCTAGCGGGTTATAGTCCACGGGGTCGTGAGAGAGTCGGACACGACTGAGCGACTAACATGCACAGGACACCTGCAAGGGAAATGGCACAGCGCGGCCCTTGAACAACTGGCTGGGCTGCAGCGCGGAAAGAAGCTTCGCGTGAGTCACGTGCACCGAGCTGGAGCGGCTCTGAACAAAGACTTTCCGTGTGGAGAGACCAGCCAGGCTGGGACAGGGGAGGAGAACCAGCCTGGGAATGAGTGATGAGAGACAGAAGAGGAACATAAAAGGAAATCTCGCTGAGCATTGCTGACTGAGACGTGGAGAGGGAAAGAGCAGTCAGATGGCCAGCGTGTCCACGTTCTTTCGCTGCATGCTCAGTGCTAAGAGGCACACGGCACTGAGGGGCACGGGCGGGCTGAGGCCGTGGGAAATGGAGAGAGACGAGGCTGGAGCCGAGCACCTTCGGTTCAGTTCAGTCACTCAGTCGTGGCTGACTCTCCCTCCGCAGCACGCCAGCCCTCCCTGTCCATCACCAACTCCCGGAGTCCACCCAAACCCATGTCCATCAAGTCAGCAATGCCATCCAACCATCTCATCCTCTGTCGTCCCCTTCTCCTCCTGCCCCCAATCCCTCCCAGCATCAGAGTCTTTTCCAGTGAGTCAGCTATTCGCATCAGGTGGCCAAAGTATTGGAGTTTCAGCTTTAGCATCAGTCCTTCCAGTGAACACCCAGGACTGATCTCCTTTAGGATGGACTGGTTGGATCTCCTTGCAGTCCAAGGGACTCTCAAGAGTCTTCTCCAACACCACACTTCAAAAGCATCAATTCTTCCGCGCTCAGCTTTCTTTATAGTCCAACTCTCATATCCATACATGACTACTGGAAAAACCATAACCTTGGCTAGACAGACCTTTGTTGGCAAAGTAATGTCTCTGCTTTTTAATATGCTATCTCAGTAGGACATAACTTTCCAAGGAGTAGTGAAGTGAAGTCAGTCAGTCGTGTCTGACTCTTTGCTCCCCAATGTAGCTCAATAGGCTTCTCCATCCATGGAATTTTCCTGGCATGAGTACTGGAGTGCATTGCCATTTCCTTCTCCAGGGGATCTCCTGACCCAGGGAATGAACCCAGGTCTCCCGCATTGCAGGCAGACGCTTTACCAGCTGAGCCACCAGGTTGGAGGTAACTTTCCAAGGACTAAGCGTCTTTTAATTTCATGGCTGCAGTCACCATCTGCAGTGATTCTGGAGCCCAAAAGATAAAGTCTGACACTGTTTCCACTGTTTCCCCATCTATTTCTCATGAAGTGATGGGACCGGATGCCATGATCTTTGTTTTCTGAATGTTGAGCTTTAAGCCAACTTTTTCACTCTCCTCTTTCACTTTCACCAAGAGGCTTTTAGCTCCTCTTCACTTTCTGCCATAAGTGTGGTGTCATGTGCATATCTGAGGTTACTGATATTTCTCCCAGCAATCTTGATTCCAGCTTGTGCTTCATCCAGCCCAGTGTTTCTCATGATGCACTCTGCATATAAGTTAAATAAGCAGGGTGACAATAAACAGCCTTGACATACTTCTTTCCCAATTTGGAACCAGTCTGTTGTTCCATGTCCAGTTCTAACTGTTGCTTCCTGACCTGCATACAGATTTCTCAAGAGGCAGGTCAGGTGGTCTGATATTCCAATCTCTTTCAGAATTTTCCACAGTTTATTGTGACCCACACAGTCAAAGGCTTTGGCATAGTCAATAAAGCAGAAATAAATGCTTTTCTGTAAGGTCGGGCACCTTACACAGGCAAATAACGCACTTAAAGTGAAGTCTGATTGACATTAGGTTGAATCATTGGCAAACATGGGGAGGAGGGATTCTATTAATACCCACATGTTGGTTATTTCTCAAGTATTATTAGATGGAAAAATAAGGGAGCAGTGATATGATGATGATTGATGGCGCAAACAAGTAAACAGTCTCCTGAATCACATAATATAGAATCCCCCTTATTTCTTCGATGTAATTTCTTTTGATCATTTGTCACTGGTCATGTCTTATAAAACAAACAAACATATTTCATTGTTTATCCTCAATGGTTTTCTCTTAGATCTGTTTGCCTATCCGTATCATAAATATATGGGGAAAACAAGCATATGATATGACAAATAACTTACGTGGAATCTTACTACTATTGGAATTCAGTAAGGAAATAAGATTCATAAATATACGTCTCCAACTCAACACCAGCAATTGATTTTCTCCGTTTCTTTCCTAAGTGTTGCTGCTCAAAGGGCCTCTAGGGTAACTGCTCCGTAAAAGAGTCCCTTCCTGCTATAATATTGTTCACCAAAGCAGCAGGGCTTTAGGCAGAGAGCCGCATCAGCTCATCCAGTAAGCAGACAGGCATATTTCTAATCAGCCACTTCTATATATACAGAATGAAACAGAGACCAAAATGATATATTATTGTCTTCATTGTTTAGACTTGTAGAAAAGTAAAGATATTTGGCTTAATTCTAAAATAGACCCTTTAGTTGTCCGTGTCAAAATACAATCATCTGGTGATCGGTAAATTTTTAGTGCAGAATTAAATGTCTTGCCATTTTCATATAACTATTTATATATGAATAAAATAGTTTAAAAGATGACGGTTTCTTAAAAATTTTAAACACTGGGGTTTAGATTAACATGTCCTCAATATTTGCCTATATTTAGCCCATACTTTGGAGAAGGAAATGGCACCCCACTCCAGTGTTCTTGCCTGGAGAATCCCAGGGACGGGGGGAGCCTGGGGGGCTGCCGCCTCTGGGGTCGCACAGAGTCGGACACGACTGAAGTGACTCAGCAGCAGCGGCAGCAGCAGCAGCAGCAGCAGCGACCCCTAATTATAAGTTGAAAAACTTACATGAAAATGAAGCGTCAGTGTGCACCTAGTAGCTGGTCTCCATAGCTATTATTAGGAAATATTTAGAAGTAGATCCTTTCCTGATTCATTTACCTTTCACAAATAGTTAATTTATGAAATCAGAAAATTAGCTAGGAGCAAATCCCAGCCTGTATTATAGTGGAAAAAGCAAGCCCCAGAAGGTTTTTAATCGGCTTGCACAAGATGCCACAAGTAGCCAGAAGCTTCAGGATTATAATTCTCCTTCAATGTGTTAGGAAGCACAAAAAACAACTGGCTCTTAAGAAACACAGAGGAGGCAGGAGTCCCTAATTTCTCTCCTCCAGCCCTAAGTGGGGCTGCTTCTAATAAGTGGCCAGGAACAGTATGCTGCTTCTCTCTTCATTACGAAATATTCACTGGGAACAAATTATTCAGTCTATATTTAACCAAACTCATTACAAATTGATTCACTACTACATCAACAGTTGTATTAAAACTTCCACAAATTACTATTAAAAAGAAAATAAATAATGTAGAAAGTACAAATCAGAATTAGACTAACAATATTATCTTAATGTATTATTTAAATGGTACATTTCAAATTCCATGTCTCTCTCATCTTACTTAGCTTCTGCATTAATACAGCCAGAATTTGAATTAGTCTAGATTAGGTCTTAATATTATTTATGGTGTTTTAATGGAACAGAATTGTGCATTTTCCTCCAAACAAGTATAATAATTGTCATTCAAGTAAAAGAAAAACTTTCAAAAGTCTGTCATTCATGTAAAATAGAAAACTGTTTTATTAAAATAAGTTTTTCATGTTTTTTTCATAGACTTGAGTCAAAGGAGCCTTTCCTGTCAGTTGGGTGAGTATATGTCTAAATTTTCAAAATGTCAGTTCTCTAACATCTTTAATTCAAATTAACAAGGTCTTCTGAGATAATGTTTTCAGTCATCAAACCCCATATTCAAGGTCATAACCTGCCACTGATGCATCATTTCCTCAGCAGTGTGGCTATTTACCTTTAAAAGACAACTAAAATGCTCCTTGAGATCACTGCTTTGTGATCTCAGAAATTTAACTAACCAGTATATGAGGTCCTGTATCCTCTATAAGAGCTAAAAAAACATTCACAATGATTATCTCATCAGATGGAGCTATGGTTTAACGATGGTTTTAAAGATCCCTCTGAACCACAGCCTCACTCTCCCTAAGCTCTCTCTGCTCATTTTTGTACTGCTGCTTTTCATCTACCCCAGTCAGTGTTTCTTCCCCCTTCCCTCTAAATCTGTCCCCAAAATCTTTATCTTTTCCCCTGTCTCTCATTTCACTTTTATTTCACCACTGCTTACACTGACTGCTTCTTTGAACACAAACCTGAGGAACCCTGGAGCAGATTAAGTAAGACTAACACTTCCCCTCTCTGATAGTATCATTCTGAATCACAGAACGTGTTCCAATAATAATAATATACCATTGACAAGAATACACATGTACTATTTTTAGGCGTTTAGCTAATTGAGACTCTGCAAAGATGTTTTCACTGATCTACCATGTAATCTTTCACTAACATACCAAAATGTCTTACTAAAGGACTTTTGCAGCATTAGGGTGGATGTTATAAATTATCAGAAAGCATTGGAAGATGTGACATCTAGTTCAGAAGAAATCATGCTGTTATTTGATGAGGGGAAAAAAATTCCATGTCAGCAGCCAAGGCCAGAAACGTGGGATGGCACCACATTTTTCAACGATGGCATTGGTTTTCTTTTATTACTTTGTTCGCAGCCATTGATATTTTTCTCACTCACTGAACAACACGGTTCCCTCTGTCCCAGTCCTCCTAAAAGCGTTTCAGGAGGCCATTTGAATCAGAAGAATCACAGTAATTGCTGGGGCTTCTGGGAGAGGAAACCGGAGTGGAGGCCCTTACTGGAGGACGTCATGAAAAATGAAAGGTCAAGTTGAACTGGCCCCCAAGATCGTTAGAGCATGCTTCTTCCTTCATTCATCATCAGCTCCCATTGTTAAAACCTTTAAGCCTGAAGTGATCTTTTCTATTTTGAATTCGGTGCGTCCCGCCCTCAAGTCCGGAGGCTGAAATCGCTTCTCTTCATGCCTCACTTGACACAGTTGTTCGGCTGCCTCTCCTGTTCTCCCGAGGACTTTGAGACAAAAACCCATTTATTGCAAACTTCTATTTTACAAGGGCAGACCCTGAGTAATCTTTGTTTTAAACGTCTCAGAAGTTTAGAACTCGGTATGAGAGGACTGAGAAAAAGTTTCCCAAAAAGAATGATCTATCACTCCGCAAATACTACTCAGAATGGGAAAACCGGTATGGCAGCAAGAATATACTGCTTTCCTTAGATGTATCTTAAAATAAAGTGGGGTGAAACAGCAGCCCACGTAGTCCTGCTGACTGGCTATCCTGATTTATAGCGAAATGTCTCCATTCCCTCCAAGAAAATGGTTTTAAATAAGACCGTTCAAAGTATACACGAATCTCACTCCTTACCCTGTTCAGTAAGAGGTGATAATGACCATGATGGACACTTATGAGCCTACTAGGCAACAGGCAATCTACTACGAGAACCGTGATTCAAATCTGCGACTGAGTTAACCCAGTCACTTGCCACGGGAATGAAGAGTCTGATGTACTGTCTGTGGCGTCAGCTGACAGGCGAGTATATGCGGTTGAGTTTTTCTGGAGCCCTGCACACCTTACTCACATTCATTTTAATTCTATAGTCAGTAAAACTTACATTAATGAATAAATCAGTACTAAATAGCATGTTTCAGTCCATTGCCTGACGGAGTCTGAAAGCACTTTTGCTTGTATACGTACAGAAGTACATATAGGATTTGCCTTTGCCTTCATAGCTGTGACATTTATAAACCATTTTATTGGTTTCTGCGGTTACTTCAACTCCCAAGCCTCCGATTCCTAATCTGTGAAGTGGAGATCAAAACAGAAAATTTAGATGGAGGATTTAGCATTGTTCTTAGCACTGTTCACAGCTGTCAATAAGAGAGCTCTGAACTAGCTCAGAGAATAAACCTCTACTTTTATAGATTATCCCTTGACTTACATGTAGAAACCAAAAGAACTTTTATGTTGCTCTTGTCCAGATGCCAAGTCCTGTCTGAATCTTTGCAACCCCGTGGACTGCAGTGCTCCAGGCCTCCCTGGAGTCCCTTACCATCTCCTGGAGTTTGCCCTAGTTCATGAAACTCCAATACTTTGGCCACCTGATGCGAGGAACTGACTCACTGGAAAAGACCCAGATGCTGGGAAAGATGAAGGCAGGAGGAGAAGGGGACGGCAGGGGATGAGATGGTTGGATGGCACCACTGACTTGATGGACATGAGTCTGCACAAGTTCTAGGAGTCAGTGATGGACAGGGAGGCCTGGTGTGCTGCAGTCCATGGGGTCACAGTCGGACATGACTGAGTGACTGAACTGACTGATGTCCATTGAATCAGTGAATGCCATCCAGCCATCTCATCCTTTGATGCCCTCTTCTTCTTCTGCCCTCAGTCTTTCCTAGCATCAGGGTCTTTTCCAGGGAGCTGGTTCTTTGTATCAGGTGGCCAAAGTATTGGGGCTTCGGCTTCAGCATCAGTCCTTCCAATGAGTATTCAGGACTGATTTCCTTTAGGATGAACTGGTTGGATCTCCTTGCTGTTCAAGGGACTCTCAGGACTCTTCTCCAGCACCACAGCTCAAAAGCATCCATTCTTCGATGCTCTGCATTCTTCGTGGTCCAACTCTCGTATCTGTACGTGACTAGTGGAAAGACCATAGCTTTGACTGTATTTGTTGCCAAAGTAATGTCTTTACTTCTTAATATTACACTCTCTAGGTTTCTCATAACTTTTTCCAAGAAGCAATCATCTTCTAATGTCATGGCAGCAGTCACCATCTTCAGTGAGTTTAGAGCCCAAGAAGAGGAAATCTGTCACTGCTTCCACATTTTCCTCTTCTATTTGCCATGAAGTAATGGGACAGGATGCTATGATCTTTGCCTTTTTAATATTGAGTTTTAAGCCAGGTTTTTCACTCTCCTCTTTACCCTCATCAAGAGGCTCTTTAGTTCCTTTTTGCTTTCTGTCATTAGAGTGGTATCATCTGCATATCTGAGGTAGATAATATTTCTCCCTTCAAACTTGATTCTACCTTGTAACTCATCCAGCCTGGCATTTCACATGATGTGCTCTGCATATAAGTTAAACAAACAGCCTTGTTGTTTTTCTGACATAAAAATTATAGATGGAATAAACATGAGTACAGATATTCTGTTTCATATTTCAATGATGAACACTAATAATTACTATTTAAATATTTAATGGAAAAAATATTGATAAAACTTTAATGTGCATCTTTTAATGTAAATTAGGGAGCAAAATTCCTCCTCTGATAAATGTGCTACAGTAATTATGAATAAAATTTTAAATATTACAAACATAAATTCAAGCCAAAGATTCCAGTGGAAAAATTTGTCACAGAAAGTTATAGCACAAGGAAATATTTGCTTATGGAAGAAGGTTAGGGAATTATGAGAGGAAGTTCAATGAAATTTCAGATCTTAGACCTTCAGCTGTGTGGTGATATGAGAGGAACTTTCTTTCATATGCACCAGTGAGATATTAGTAAAATAATGTCATTAGGAAAAATTAGCAATAAACTTGAGTCTAGAGTGAAGGCTCACTCTAGAGTTTGAGTCTGTCAGCTCAGGGAGGTCAGTAGACACAGTATTTCCAAAGCTGTCCAGGCAGCTCTGGCACCAGCCAGGCCTGGAACCACCGTCCACACTGTGCGCAGCCTCCCTCGTCCTGTCTGTACAAAGCTCACAGGTTAAGGTCTGTGGAATCTCTTCAGAAAATCTTTGAAGCACAGCTTCCCATGGGTCTCTTCCTGTCTTGGGTGTGTATGGCGGAGGTGGACATATTGATCTAGAATTGTCCACCAGAGACCAGGGTAGATGTAAAGACCCCGGAAGATGCGCCTTGGAGGTCACCACGGTTCACAGGGAGCACAGCACCTGTGCTCAGGGGCACAAAGCTCGTTCCATTGTTGTCCTAGACCTAAGGTTGGGGCATTTAATGACTATTTTATGAAAATAAAATGCTTTATACTTAAAATCATAGGTACATTTAATATAGTTTATATGTGACATGCATTACATATGTAAACTGATTAAAACATATCACATAGAATATATTGTATTATAAATATGATACATTTAAATAATAGATTCAAAAATTCAAGTATTTTCCTATCTATCTCACTCACCTCTCAATAGTAAAGAAGAAAAATCAACTGTTTTTAGAACAAAGCGTAGCTTGAGTGCTAAAAAGTGCTAGATGGCTGATAGTCTGTTCATCCTCAAAACATTACAGTTTAGGAGTGATTTAGAAAACTCTTCTGGCAAATGTTTTCTTGTATGTGGCATCAGTTAGATTCTGATTTTGGAAATCAGCTGGGAGAGAACAGACGTCAAGCTTGCATTTAGCAAGGTGAGTAAGAACCTGGTGATGGTCCCAATTAAGAGTCTAAGGTATAAATCTTAGTTTAAAACATCTTGCCTTAGAAAAGTTTTACAGCTTTTTAAGGAAGAAAGAGATGAGGGGGAAGGAAACTCCTGTTCACTTGACATTTGAGATTCATAGAGAAAAAGGACATGTCAAGACAATGCATGAATTCCCTTCAAGAGCAAGTGGCTGTGTCGACAGTTTGCAGACACTGAGCCACTTAAAAGTACACTTGAGGCACTAAGTGAAAATTTCCCTGTGAACTGTTTCTTCTCATCTCTTTAGCATGAAGTTAACCTTCTTCAAAGAAAACTTTTCATATGAATGAGTTGTATTTTGGAATCGAAATTTTGAATCATACCAATTTTTTGATTAATGAATTTTCCTATAAGTAGCTTTATTAGGCTGAGAAGGTGATGGCACCCCACTCCAGTACTCTTCCCTGGAGAATCCCATGGACGGAGGAGCCTGGTAGGCTGAGTCCATAGGGTCACTAAGAGTCGGACACGACTGAGCGACTTTGCTTCCACTTTTCACTTTCATGCATTGGAGAGGGAAATGGCAACTCACTCCAGTGATCTTGCCTGGAGAGTCTCAGGGACGGGGGGAGCCTGGTGGGCTTCCATCTATGGGGTCACACGGAGTTGGACTGAAGTGACTTAGCAGCAGCAGCAGCTTTATTAGAAGGACGGTTATTTACTGCATGGGTAAAAATTTTTTTCAGGCTTTTTTCACTGTTTGAGAATAATTTAAGTAACTCAGAAGAATTTAAATATTTTTATTAATATAGTTCAGGATGCGTTGTCTCTCAGGCTTGTCTGAGAGAGATTCAAAAACACATCAAGGATAAAATTATCAAAATTATTATATTTATCTGTTAAAGCACTGGCTTTAAGAGAGAGTGGATCATGTCCCAGCCAAGCCTGGAGTTCCCACAACTCTGACAAGTCCCTTACCTATTCTACTAAGTCCAGCTGAGAAGGAGCTTACGCTGTCAAAAGAGCAAAGCTCTGGCCTGAACCGAAGCTCTGGACTCTGCAGCTACAAGTATTCCTCATATAATTGCCAACACCTACATTTTGTCAAATAATTTTCCTTGAGGAATATTTTCCACTTTTCTCTGCAGTCTTGGAACTGAATATGGAGCTTCAGTGTACTTCTGCTGGTGCTATAAAGATGTTATTACACTTTGACATGCTAATTAGGTCAAAGATTTACATCAGTTTACTTCTATCTACTTTTTGTTTGAAACTTTGTGTTTATTGGTGCTTTACATTATTATACCAAGCTGCCTGTTTTCAGAGACTAAACTCTGCCATTGATTTCCTTGATTTGAATTCCATTCTGTCTTTTCCCAGCTAGGTGCCTTGGGCAATTTAAGTCCTCTGAACCTCCATTTTCTCCCTTGAGGTAATAACTAACTATTAGGGCTGTTGTGAGTGAGATAATATTGCAAAATGCTTAGAACAGTATCTGACACATAGTAAAGAGAAAATAGATATCATTTGTCATCAACACTTTGTGCAACAACTAAGTTATATTATAAATCTTTCCTAAAGAAGGGAGTTCTTCTGAATGACAGAAATTCCAGCTAATTAAATCCAAAGGCCTGAATATTCTAGAAAAGTGGTAATGGAATTGAATTTTTGAAGAAGAAGCTCAGAAGAGAGTGAAATCAAGAGTCGTGAACAAGGACTTTACCTTGGAGATCTTTGAGGAAGATAGACAAGAAAAAAATAGCATGAAGACAGGACACAATTTTGGAATGTGCTTACATTTATATAAAATAACAAGTACAGTATTTAAAACTTCCATAAGAGCATGAAAATAGTAAAGCAATACCACCTTAGGGATAATTATAAGAGCTTCAAAAAGTAAACAGGAGAATTATAGCCTACTGTCAAATGATTGGTGTTGGTCAATCACTTAGGGATTAAAATGTTTGATCTAGGAATTGAGACATTTAAAAAGTTAGCCAAATTGTCCAGAAAATTTTTAAAACAAAAAGTGGAACTTGAGTCTATCCGCCATGTGAACTAAGAATTCAATAGAGAAGTAATAAGAATAGCATCCCTGGAAGAAGGAATTGGAAGGGAAAATTGGCAGCAGGGAGAACTGGCTGCAGCAAGCACGTCAGGCGCCCCAGTCCAGCAAACCTGACGGTTCATGAAGAGAGGAGAGATTAAGATGGGCGGGCTAAATTAGTGGTTGTTTGCAAAGAAATTATACTAATGCAAAGAACTTTCTTTACCTTCTGTGGATTTAGTAGAGTCATTGAATTATTGTGGGCTTCCCTGGTGGCTCAGCTGGTAAAAAAATCCACCTGCAATGCGGGAGACCTGGCTTCGATCCTTGGGTTGGGATGTTCCCCTGGAGAAGCGAAAGGCTAACCACTCCAGTATTCTGACCTGGAGAACTCCATGGATTATTCCATGGAGTCGCCAAGAGTTGGACATGACTGAGAGACTTTCACCTTCACTTTTCACTTTGAATTATTGTTATGTGTATTTGTTTGTCTGTTTTGCTTTTAACTGAAGAATGTTCTCCAAAGTGAGGTTGTAACAGAGCCAATTAGAACACTGTTGCAGTAGCTCAGGCATGACTTGGAAAGAATCAGAACTCGAGCAGAATGACATCAGTCTCACCTGTTAGGATTCAGTTCAGTTCAGTTCAGTCGCTCAGTCGGGTCTGACTCTTTGCGACCCCAGGGACTGCAGCACGCGAGGCTTCCCTGACCTTCTGGAGCTTACTCAGACTCATGTTTGTTGAGTCGGTGATGCCATCCAACCATCTCATCCTCTGTTGTCCCCTTCTCCTGCTGCCTTTAATATTTCCCAGCATCAGGGTCTTTTCCAATGAGTCGGCTCTTTGCATCAGGTAGCCAAAGTATTGAAGTTTCAACTTCAGCATCAGTCCGTCCAATGAATATTCAGGACTGATTTCCTTTAGGATTGAGTGGTTGGGTCTCCTTGCAGTCCAAGGGACTCTCAAGTTTCTTTTCCAACACCACAGTTCCTCTGTCCATGGGATTCTCCAGGCAAGAATACTGGAGGGAGCTGCCATTCCCTCCTCCAGTGGATCTTCCCAACCCAGCGATCGAACCCACATCTCTGACGTCTCCTCATTGACAGATGGGTTCTTTACCACTAGAGCCACATGGGAAGCCCTTCATAATGTGGACGTAATTTCAAAACATCATGTTCTACACCTTAAAGGCATGCAGTTTTCATTTGTTAAAAACAATCAAATCTCAAAGGAAAAAAGAATGGAAAAGAAATGCCTGATGAAATTTGTTTTATTTAATAGTATCAGAATCAGTGAGTGATTGAGTGATGTCTTAGGGAAGTTCAGCTGAATTTGGTGGGATCGTGGTGACAGAATGACAGGCTAAAATCCAGGTGTAACATTGAAACTCAGGAAGAGTTAACAAGAAACTGCCTCTAAGCTTTAAATACACCCATCAGACATCATGGGACCACTAATGGCCAATTCAAAACCTATCTTTTGATGGTGTGGATCCAATTTTCTCTAGGTCTCCAGGGAAAAAGGGATAAGGGGATAAAGTCAATTTTCCTCTTCTAAAAATCTATTCTTTTAATTTTTTTGACACTGTGCTACCACAAAATTAATGATTCTTTTAGCAACTGCACTTGTTTCATTTTTCCCAAGGTCCTCCAGGCTACTTCTCTGCAGAGTACACGAAGTTTCCAGAGTGCTGTTTTTGTAATCTAAAGCAGCTGTGCTTTCAGGCCTGATGCTACAACTGTAATTTTAATTTATCAACCTGCCACTCAGTAAAATGCTGTAAAAACATTTGAACACTTAAACCCATCATTTGTTTCTGCACTTGTCAATGACGCTCTTCTATACTTGTCAAAATCATTTAAACGGCACTATGATAGCATACACAATATCACCAATAAATTGGATAATCAATCATGTATGTATATATTTTGACAGTGGTGTCTTGAATGCATAGGTTTCAGGACACACTTTTAAGAAGCAATCATTATGCTTCAATACTAAAAAACAGTACAGTCATCAAAGAGTCTTCCTCAATTCTTACAGTTTAAAAAATGTCTTAGGAAACAGAGAGGCTGATTGTGACTAAAACAGCTTTTACTGCTTCAGTGAAATGTTCTCCTTGGGGAAAAGGAAGTAACTGCAGGTTATAGCAGGCAGGAACACAGTGTTACTTGGAGGGAAGAAAATCCATAGGGCCATTAAATAGATTTATTTAAGTTCTGCTTATAAAGAAAGCAGTGGTGCAGGACTTTATAGCTGATGATATTTCAAAAGAGTGCTATCAGCACTTTCACTACTATCTAATTTGTTCATATAATAAAGTGTCACATTAAGCCAAATGTCACAATTCATATCGGTTTTATTTTGAAATTGTTGTCATTATGTGTGATTATATATCATAGGGAGCTCTCTCCAAAATTTGGATGAGATCTTTGATCATAATTGTCATTTAAAATTAATTTATCATTTGATATAAATACATGTAGAAAAAAAAAGCACCTGTTCAGTCATGAAGTCCATTAAACCCAGCAAGAAATCTGGTATCATATAGGCTACATGACTGTTTAACATAAATGTTGTTAAACTTGTAAAAATTATACTGACCAGTCTAACTGTACCATCTGAGCTCTCAGCCATTACAATTCTCACCATTTAATTATTTTTAAAAGGCAAACCTAATGAGACTACAAAATCTGTGGAGGATTTAAAATCATGTCTTTATCACACAATTCTAACTTATCCAAGCAAATTTATAGACATCAAATACCTATATCTAAGAAAATAAATCGCTAAACTTGGCATGCATACAATTCCACAATGAGAAGAACTAATCTTGAGGGATACTATGGAATGATATCAAAACAATTAAGGCTTTGACAGGTATGTTAACTAACACAACTACCACTGTTTCCATATTGCCACTAATACTGTTTTTGAGGAATTTGTTTTTAAAATGTGAAGCCACATTGGAAAGGGTAAGCATATAATCTGATTGAAGATAGATATGTTTACTGAATGTATTTATGAATAAAATAGAAACTGTGACTCAGATAGTTTAGATGTCATACGTAGAAATACTGCATGAGGGAGTGCTATTCATCCAATCTGAAATAAAATCTTAGTCTTATGTGCTTATGCAGTCTGTCCCGAACACAATCACTCACTGGAAGTAAGTATGCAAAAGCAAGTGCTTTGCTCTCATTCATCTGAAATCAACCCAGCTCAAAGGAAAGAAAATTAGCTAAGCTTATTTGAAGAGAATAAATTCTTGCCTTTTTTTAGCTCCATAAAATATACCTAAAGCTGGCTTTCTAGCTGAATCATACTTGATTATCTAAATAATTCCCTAGCAGTAAATACTCTTCATAGAGGGCTCAAGGTATTGATTAGCTTTTATTTTTTGTTGCTTATTGAATCCTTACTAATTCTCATGTAGATGAAATAGATACTAAAGATACTATAATTTTTTCAGTACAAGAAAACAGAGGGAAAGATGATGCAATGTCCATAAAGACATACGGCATATCGGTAGCCATTGGAATGGAATCCAGCTTAGGCTTTTGTGTAAAGAGCTGCCAGTTTCATGCACACTAACACTTCATGCTCTCTTCTGAGCTTCATATTCATTTGAGTCATCATGCAGGCCTAAATAATACCTTTAATTATTCAGAAAAAATACATAAAAAGTTATTTACTGCTTTCAGAGACATTACAAATCACAGATTTGCACTATAAAAGTGCTGGCAAAGGCTTCAAAGCCTCACTTTCCAATTAAATCCTGTTCATCCAGCCAAGACTGACTGATCTTTATTTCTTCAATCTCAAAGTTGTGACATTTTAAACATTTTTAATGACATTTTCAAAACACAGAATACTTTTTGATTCAAAAGATTTCCTGCTTAACTCTGCAGAACAAATCAGTTATCACAGCATAATCAATAGTGGCCAAATATTAGCATAAGAGATAAGAAAGCCTTCATCAGTGATCAATGCAAAGAAATAGAAGAAAACCATAGAATGGGAAAGACTAGCAATATCTTCAAGAAAATCAGAGATACCAAAGGAACTTATCATGCAAAAATGGGCAAAATAAATGACAGAAATGGTATGGACCTAATAGAAGCAAAAGATATTAAGAAGAGGTAGCAAGAATACACAGAAGAACTCTACAAAAAAGATGATCGTGACCTGGATAACCATGATGGTGTGATCAGTCACCTAGAGCCAGACATCTTGGAATGCAAAGTCAACTGGGCCTTAGGAAGCATCACTACGAACAAAGCTAGTGGAGGTGATGGAATTCCAGTTGAGCTATTTCAAATCCTAAGAGATGATGCTATGAAAGTGCTGCACTCAATATGCCAGCAAATTTGGAAAACTCAGCTGTGGCCACAGGACTGGAAAAGGTCAGTTTCATTCCAATCCCAAAGAAAGGCAATGCCAAAGAATATTCAAACTACTGCACTACTGCTGCTCCTGCTAAGTCGATTCAGTCGTGTCCAACTCTGTGTGACCCCAGAGACGGCAGCCCACCAGGCTCCCCGTCCCTGAAATTCTCCAGGAAACAACACTGGAGTGGGTTGTCATTTCCTTCTCCAATGCATGAAAGTGAAAAGTGAAAGTTAAGTCCCTCAGTTGTGTCCAACTCTTAGCGACCCCATGGACTGCAGCCAACCAGGCTCCTCCATCCATGGGATTTTCCAGGCAAGACTACTTGAGTGGGATGCTATTGCCTTCTCCAAAACTACTGCACAATTGCACTTATCTCACACACTAGAAAAGTAATGCTCAAAATTCTCCAAGCCAGGCTTTTGCAATACATGAACCGTGAACTTCCAGATGTTTAAGGTGGATTTAGCAAAGGCAGAGGAACCAGAGATCAAATTGCCAACATCTGCTGAATCATCAAAAAACCAACAGAGTTCCAGAAAAACATCTATTTCTGCTTTATTGATTATGCTAAAGTCTTTGACTGTGTGGATCACAAAAAACTGTAGAAAATTCTGAAAGAGATGGGAATACCAGGCCACCTGACTTACCTCCTGGCCCTGGGATTCTCCAGGCAAGAATACTGGAGGGGGTTGCCATTTCCTTCTCCAATGCATGAAAGTGAAAAGTGAAAGTGAAGTCGCTCAGTTGTGTCCAACTCCTAGCAACCTCATGGACTGCAGCCCACCAGGCTCCTCCGTTCATGCGATTTTCCAGGCAAAAGTGTTGGAGTGGGGTGCCATTGCCTTCTCCAGAAATGCAGACGACACCACCCTTATGGCAGAAAATGAAGAATAACTAAAGAGCCTCTTGATGAAAGTGAAAGGGGAGAGTGGAAAAGCTGGCTTAAAGCTCAACATTCAGAAAACGAAGATCATGGCATCGGGTCCTGTCACTTCATGGCAAATACATGGGGAAACAGTGGAAACCGCAGATGACTTTATTTTGGGGGCTCCAAAGTCACTGAAGATGGTGACTAAAGCCATGAAATTAAAAGATGCTTGCTCCTTGGAAGAAAAGCTATCACCAACCTAGACAGCATATTAAAAAGCAGAGACATGACTTTGCCAACAAAGGTCTGTCTCATTAAAGCTACGGCTTTGCAGTAGTCATGTATGGATGTGAGCGTTGGACTGTGAAGAAAGCTGAGAACAGAATAATTGATGCTTTTGAACTGTGGTGTTGGAGAAGACTCTTGCGAGTCCCTTGGACTGCGAGGAAATCCAACCGCTCCATTCTAAAGGAAATCAGTGTTGAACATTCATTGGAAAGACTGATGCTAAAGCTGAAACTCCAATAGTGTGACCACCTGATGTGAAGAAATGACTTATCTGAAAAGACTCTGATGCTGGAAAAGATTGAAGGCAGGAAGAGAAGGGGATGACAGAGGATGAGATGGTTGGATGGCATCACCAACTCAATGGACATGAGTTTGAGCAAACTCCGGGAGTTTGTGATGGACAGAGAGGCCTTGTGTGCTGCAGTCCATGTGGTAGCAAAGTTTCGGACATGACTGAGTGACTGAACTGAACTGTAATATTAGCAAAAGCTTCGCATTTCTTGTACTCTAAAGCTTATCAGAAAAAAAAGAAACGCACTGAGCAGCTATATTTTGGCATGCTAACTAAGGTGTAATTTTAAAATGAAAAGCCAACTCCCAAATATTTTGTTTTTAAAACCTTATTTCTTTTGTGTAGTTTTTATTAGGTTACATTTAAAACTCAGTGTTTACAACTTGCAGACCATGTTCAACTTCAAAATGATATAATGGTGCCTATAGTTTGACTCAGTGGTGAGCAACCCTTGACAATAACCTCTCTTTAGCTTCAATAAAAAGCATATAAAAGATAAAATACTTGACGAGACATTTTTCTCAGAAATTGGCTACATTATCATAACATGCAGGATGTATTTCAATGAAGTATAGCCCAACTGGATAGTAACCATTTTGGGTCTCTAGAGGTTATTTTAAGACTGTGTTCCTTGACCACAGGCCCTTGATTATCCACATTAATCTCAGTAGGGCCCACGGGAGTCTAAATTTTCCAACTTTCTGTGTAGGCCCACCAGGTCACAGATTAAGGGTCTGCCCAATAAATTGGAGCATCCTAATCCTAATTTTCTTTAGTGATTAGGTTTCAGTTTGAAGCTGGTGAGAAGGGATTTTATAGCATCTCTGCCCTTGTATAATCAACAGCCAGTCAATTACAATAAGTGCATCAATTCATTATATGAAGGGCACTGTAAGAGTGTGTGCAAAATATTATGTGATAACAATGTCAGCTGCTGTTCTAAACCAGGCACTACACAAGAATAGTTTCCTATTGTCGTGACTGAATATTGAGCTTTCCTTCCATATTGCAAAGATCACACAAAATTACCATTGCTAGAGAATTCTGTAAAATGTTTAGACATTTATTTTTGACAATGACAAGTGAAAGATGGTGACAGATTATTTAGATTTAAATATTTAGTATGCTGAAAATATTCTGCACTTCACAATATTGTTAACAATTGTTCACATATTGTTCAGTTCAATTCAATCGCTCATTTCTGTCCGACTCTTTGCGACCCCATGAATCACAGCACGCCAGGCCTCCTTGTCCATCACCAACTCCCAGAGTTCACTCAGACTCATGTCCATTGATTCAGTGATGCCATCCAGCCATCTCATCCCTGGTCGTCCCCTTCTCCTCCTGCCCCCAATCCCTCCCAGCATCAAAGTATTTTCCAATGAGTCAGCTCTTCTCATGAGGTGGCCAAAGTACTGGAGTTTCAGCTTTAGCCTCATTCCTTCCAAAGAAATCCCAGGGCTGATCTTGAGAATGGACTGGTTGGATCTCCTTGCAGGCCAAGGGACTCTCAAGAGTTTTCTCCAACACCACAGTTCCAAAGCATCAATTCTTCAGCACTCAGCCTTCTTCACAGTCCAACTCTCACATCCATACATGACTACTGGAAAAACCGTAGCCTTGATTAGACAAACCTTAGTCGGCAAAGTAATGTCTCTGCTTTTGAATATGCTATCTAGGTTGGTCATAACTTTTCTTCCAAGGAGTAAGCGTCTTTTAATTTCATGGCTGCAGTCACCATCTGCAGTGATTTTGAAGCCCCCAAAATAAAGTCTGACACTGTTTCCACTGTTTCTCCATCTATTTCCCATGGAGTGATGGAACCGCAAGCCATGATCTTCGTTTTCTGAATGTTGAGATTTAAGCCAACTTTTTCACTCTCTTCTTTCACTTTCATCAAGGGGCTTTTTAGTTCCTCTTCACTTTCTGCCATAAGGGTGGTATTATCTGCATATCTGAGGTGATTGATATTTCTCCTGGCAATCTTGATTCCAGCTTGTGTTTCTTCCAGCCCAGCCTTTCTCATGATGTACTCTGCATATAAGTTAAATAAGCAGGGTGACAAGCAGAAGATATTAAGAAGAGGTGGCAAGAATACACAGAAGAACTGTACAAAAAGATCTTCATGACCCAGATAATCATCATGATGTGATCACTCATCTAGAGCCAGACATCTCAGAATGTGAAGTCAAGTGGGCCTTAGCAAGCATCACTATGAACAAAGCTGGTGGAGGTGATGGAATTCCAGTTAAGCTGTTTCAAATCCTAAAAGATGATGCTGTGAAAGTGCTGCACTCAATATGCCAGCTAATTTAGAAAACTCAGCAGTGGCCACAGGACTGGAAAAGGTCCGTTTTCATTCCAATTCCAAAGAAAGGCAATGCCACAGAATGCTCAAACTACACACAATTCCACTCATCTCACACGCTAGTAAAGTAATGCTCAAAATTCTCCAAGCCAGGCTTCAGCAATACATGAACCGTGAACTCCTGATATTCAAGCTGGTTTTAGAAAAGGCAGAGGAACCAGAAATCAAATTGCCAACATCCACTGGATCATGAAAAAAGCAAGAGAGTTCCAGAAAAACATCTATTTCTGCTTTATTGACAATGCCAAGGCCTTTGACTGTTGGGTCACAATAAACTGAGGAAAATTCTGAAAGAGATGGGAATACCAGACCACCTGACCTGCCTCTTGAGAAACCTGTATGCATGTCAGGAAGCAACAGTTAGAACTGGACATGGAACAACAGACTGGTTCCAAATAGGAAAAGGAGTACATCAAGGCTGTATATTGTCACCCTGCTTATTTAACTTATATGCAGAGTACATCATGAGAAATGCTGGGCTGGAAGAAACACAAGCTGGAATCAAGATTGCCAGGAGAAATATCAATCACCTCAGATATGCAGATGACACCACCCTTATGGCAGACAGTGAAGAGGAACTCAAAAGCCTCTTGATGAAAGTGAAAGAGGAGAGTGAAAAAGTTGGCTTAAAGCTCAATATTCAGAAAACAAAGATCATGGCATCCGGTCCCATCACTTCATGGGAAATAGATGGGGAAACAGTGGAAACAGTGTCAGACTTTATTTATTGGGGGCTCCAAAATCACTGCTGATGACTGCAGCCATGAAATTAGAAGACGCTTACTCCTTGGAAGAAAAGTTATGACCAACCTAGATAGTATATTCAAAAGCAGAGACATTACTTTGCCAACTAAGGTCCGTCTAGTCAAGGCTATGGTTTTTCCTGTGGTCATGTATGGATGTGAGAGCTGGACTGTGAAGAAGGCTGAGCGCTGAAGAATTGATGCTTTTGAACTGTGGTGTTGGGGAAGACTCTTGAGAGTCCCTTGGACTGCGAGGAGATCCAACCAGTCCATTCTTAAAGAGATCAACCCTGGTATTTCTTTGGAAGGAATGAGGCTAAAGCTGAAACTCCAGTATTTTTGGCCACCTCATGTGAAGAGTTGACTCACTGGAAAAGATTCGGATGCTGGGAGGGACTGGAGGCAGGAGGAGAAGGGGATGACCAAGGATGAGATGGCTGGATGGCATCACGGACTCGATGGACTTGAGTCTGAATGAACTCCAGGAGATGGTAATAAACAGGGAGGCCTGGCATGCTGCGATTCATGCGGTCGCAAAGAGTCAGACACCACTGAGCAACTGAACTGAACTGACAATATACAGCCTTGACCTACTGTTTTTCCTATTTGGAACCAGTCTGTTGTTCCATGTCCAGTTCTAACTGTTGCTTCCTGACCTGCAAACAGGTTTCTCAAGAGGTGGTCTGGTATTCCCATCTCTTTCAGAATTTCCCAGTTTATTGTGATCCACACAGTCAACGGCTTGGGCATAGTCAATAAAGCAGAAATATATGTTTTTCTGGAACTCTCTTGCTTTTTCCATGATTCAGCAGATGCTGGCAATTTGATCTCTGGTTCCTCTGCCTTTCTAAAGGAGTTTAGAGAGTTCACGGTTCACGTATTGCTGAAGCCTGGCTTGGAGAATTTTGAGCATTACTTTACTAGCATGTGAGATGAGTGGAATTATGTGTAGTTTGAGCATTCTGTGGCATTGCCTTTCTTTGGAATTGGAATGAAAACGGACCTTTTCCAGTCCTGTGGCCACTGCTGAGTTTTCCAAATTAGCTGGCATATTGAGTGCAGCACTTTCACAGCATCATCTTTCAGGATTTGAAACAGCTCAACTGGAATGCCATCACCTCCACCAGCTTTGTTCATAGTGATGCTTTCTAAGGCCCACTTGACTTCACATTCCAAGATGTCTGGCTCTAGATGAGTGATCACACCATCGCGATTATCCAGGTCGTGAAAGATCCTTTTGTAGAGTTCTTCTGTGTATTCTTGCCACCTCTTCTTAATATTTTCTGCTTCTGTTAGGTCCAGACCATTTCTGTCCTTTATCGAGCCCATCTTTGCATGAAATGTTCCCTTGGTATCTGTAATTTTCTTGAAGAGATCTCTAGTCTTTCTCATTCTCTTGTTTTCCTCTATTTCTTTGCATTGATCACTAAAGAAGGCTTTCTTATCTCTTCTTGCTATTCTTTGGAACTCTGCAGTCAGATGCTTATATCTTTGAGCACTGTTAATTGCTTAACATTGAAACTTTCAAAGCAAACGTTAAAAACAAGATGTGGATATTTGTTATGATATAATTTCATTCTAATCAAGACTTCATTTCCAAGATTTTTATCCTTAGTTCTGAATATCAAATCAGTTATACTTGGATAAAATTTATGCAGTGTAAAATTCTGTTAAAATCATCTTGCCAGGTGCAAAGCAAGATGAAAAGATAGACTAGTGTAATGTTTCTCACCATCATCTCAGCAAAACAATGCCATTCCATGAATTTTTTTTGACCAGTGTATGGCTAATTAAGGTGCAAAAGAGGAGTAAGGATTTAGAAACTTTTATAGCATTTTTGATACTGATGTGACATCTAATTGCATGATTTTGTATTTTCTGAAATCATCAATGTGTGATGCATTGGTAATTATAAAATTAAAGACCTAATCCCTCAACACAATAAGTTAAGAAGGCTTGGCTAAGACTAAGCCTTTGCTTCAAGGATGTTATTTAATAAAGAGGATAAAGCAAATGAGCTGATATCTTTAATGTCATACCTTGCTTGGTAACTCTAATGTAAAGAAGATAAAATAGGGCAAAATAGGAGGGAACAGAATTTGCTTCTACTCATAAGTACATCAAGAGTACATCTGTGGAAGAGTTCTCACATGTCACCAGCTGAACACTAGCAGAAGACCTGAGATGCCTAAAGGCACAAGAAAAGTCCCCACACAACCGGGTTAGACAGAAGAAAGGAAGGAAAGAAAAGAAAATTGAAAGGGAACATCAACCTCGACAGGCAGCTGAAGGCGAAAAGAAATCCCTACACTTGGAGAAGCCCCTCTGCAGGGAAACCAGCTGGAGCAGAAAGGGAGCTCCGGGGGTCGGAGGGGAACGCAGCAGCTGGTCTGCGCAGGGCAGGACGGAGGAGGAACTGCACACCCCAGGCTGAGCTGTGTGCTTGGCGCAGAGGCGGACTGAGCCCTGAGACGGGTTTGGAGAGCAGACCCAGGGAGAGGACTGCAGTCGGCCGTGAAGAGGAAACCTGAGGGGACGCAGGAAGGAGCTCCCCAACCGGGAGAGTTCTCTGCAGAAGCCCAGGACGCCACTGCCGAAGGGGCAGATCGCCACCGCAGTGCCTTCCCTTCCTGCAGCCCCCTGCCTTCACAGACAGCGGGAGAGGCCCCAGCCTGAGCAAGCTCCGCCGCTCCCCAGGCCAAGGCCTCCTCAGGCCCCACGGCCTCCAGGATCGTGGGCGGGCCTCGCACCGGAAACAGCGCGCCCCGGCTGGCAGCTTCCGGCCGCCGCTGCCCCTGCGGGCGCTTCCGGCCCGCAGCTGCGGCCATATTCCTGGCAGCTGAGCGAGTCAGTGTGCGCGTCAGCTGCTGCTTGCACTCTTCCTCACCGGGGCGGGGGACAGCCAGCCAGGGGCGTCCACAGGCAGAGCTGGACCCGGAAGTCAGAGTGGGGGCCCCAGGGCTGTGTGCGTAAGGAAGAGGAAAGCAGGCTTCCCCCGCAGACCCACAGCCCGCGCCCGGCAGAAGTGCAGCAGCCTTAGCCACTCAGCCTGACTCTCTGAGACCCCATGGACCGTAGCCCACCACTCTCTTCCATCCATGGAATATTCCAGGCAAGAATACTAGTCGCTTGCCATTCCGTTCTCCAGGGGAATCTTCCCAGCCCAGGGATCAAACCTGGGTCTCCTCCATTACAGGCAGATTCTGTACCATCTGAGCCACAGGGGAAGCCACAGATTAAATACCCACTATCAGCTTGGTAAATCCTGCATCTGAAGAACATGTGAATGGACAACAAATGCTTCCACAACTGAGATGCATCTCATTTTAGCAGCTGTGGACTTTGGGAGCATGGACACGCCGGAGCTGGGCCAGGTCAGAGGCTGAGTTGCACCCACAGCATCCACTGCTGGTCCAGGGGCCTACCTAGAGGTACTGGAGTGCCTCCTGGGAGGTGGGGGTTGGCTGCGGTTCACTGTGGGGGCAGGGACACTGACGGCAGAGGCCCCAGGAAAATATTATTACTATTATTTTTGTTTGCTTCATTTTGTTCTGTTGTGGTGGTGGTTGTTTTTTTATTATTTAATATTTTTTCTCCTTTAAAAAATATTTAATATATATTTTTTTGTTTTTCTACATAAACTTTTTGCCGGGGTCCAGACCCCACAGGATCCAGGGGAACCGAAGGAGAAATGGCGTCGGCGAATGATTTAGAGAGATATAGGAAAGAATGTTGTAGATAAGAAAGTAGAAGAGAGAAAGAGGCTGATATTCCTTGGTTTACACAGAAGGCTAACAAAGTCTTAGAAGCTCAGGCAGGAAAGTGAATACAAAGAGCCTCTGTGTTCCAAGGATCAGCCTAAAAAGAGGGAGAGAGAGGGAGAGAGAAAGAAAGAGAGGAAAACACACGTGCACACACACACACACACACACACACACACACACACACGGAGACCAAGCTTCTTTGGTGAGCAAGGCCCATTATTTTATTTTCAAAAAGGACTTTTATACCTTAACTTGTACGTAGAGGGAAATGAATGATGCAAAGTCATACAAAGTCAGCCCAAGCATTACATCTGTTTTGTCTTTATCAAAACCAGGATTTTTTTCTGCATACCTTTCCCATAAACAGTATTGTGTACATTATCTTCTGGCCTTGGAGGCCTGTGAACATTTTATGGTACTCTTTTGATAAAGGCTGCTCAACCAGAAAACTTATTTTCCCTGAAAGTGGTTTTTCTTTATATTTCTAATCTATGTCAGCCTCAGAAAATGTTTTAAAAGTTACATTTCTCACAGAGCAAAGGTGCAGTGAGTTACAAGAAAGAAAGATCCAATTAGCTCAAAAGTCTGATGTGGGTTAATTTCAAGGCTACGCTTGTTTTTCTTACATTCCAACTATGTTAACTAATGCACTCCCAGGTGCACAGTGGATAAGGGATATGGGAACTTGGCAGCAAGCATTGGCTCAGCAGTGAAACCTTACACCAGCGCTACTCTAACAGCTTTTAACTCTGAAAGGCTCCGTGTTTTAGGCTTCCCTTGCCTCTCACAGTTGGGGGCTGTAAACAACCACTTGCGTAGTTGTAAATGTCCAGGGAAACCTGTCAGGCAAGTCAGAGAGCCATCAGAGGTGTTTGAACTGAAACACTCCTTTTATATGCAGGAGACTATTAACTGGAGCTCTAAGTTAACTTTTTTCAGAGAAAGTTGGTCCGGGATAGCCCCTTGTTAATGTCAGAGGAGTTGGTGAGAGTCATGAAATAATAAAAGAGACAGATTCTGGTTTTTTGGTAGATGCTTGAGAAGGGGGCCCCTGCGAGGCCTGGATCTCGCCTTTGCCCGGCAGGCTCTTCCTCATGACCTTTGCCATGGGCGGGATTCCCCACGCTGGCTCCAGGCACTTTTGGGGTTTTTTTTCTTATTATATTTCGTTTTGTTTTGTGTTGATCTTTTTAAAATCATTTTTTGTGTATTTTCTTTATGTTTACTTTTTTTAGTTTGCTTTCTTTCCCTGTTTTGTTTTTTAGTTTGTTCTCATTTCAAAGTTCTTTTGTTTGATTGTTCTCTTGTTTTCTGCATTCTTTGTTTTTTTGTTGTTATTACTGCTTGTTTGTTTTGCTATTTGGTTTGAGTTGTATCTGTTTTCTTACTTTTTTCCCCCTTTTTTTGCCATGCTGCAATACTTGCAGTGTCTTGGCTCCCAGGCCAAGAGTTGGTCCCAGTATCCAGGGCAGGGGTACCAAGTCCAGGAACCAGACCTGCAGAGAACTGGCCCCCCACACCCCCAGGAAATATTTGTCCATGGTATCAAGATGGAATCATCCTGACCTGGTTACACCCAAACGCCTGTGGGCTCCAGTGCTGGAGGCTCATGCCAACCAACCAAGAATACAGGAGCACTGTGACACTGCCCCAGCCATCAGCAGGCTGCCTGAAGTCCTACTAAGCCCATAAACCCACCCCCAAAACACACCACCTAACCCAGCCTTGCTCATCAGAGGGGCAAGACTCAGCTTCATTCAGAGTGCAGGCACCAGTCTCTCCCAGGAGGACATATACACAGGCCCGTGGACTAAATTCACCCATCAGGGGCAGACACCAGAAGCAGGAGGAACTGCAACCCTGTAATGTGTGGGAAGAAGGCCAAAAACAGTGAGTTGGACACAATGAGATGACAGAAATAATTTGCAGACAAAGGAGCAAGGCAACAATCCACAAGACCAAATAAAGGAAGAGGAAATAGGCAATGTACCTTAAAAAGAATTCAGAGTAAGGATGATATAGATGATTGAAGACCTTGGAAATAGAGTGGAGGCCCAGATGGAGAAGAAACAAGAAATGTTTAATAAGCATCTAGAAGAAATTAAAAAAAAACACATTGTAATAAGTAATACAATAGTTGAAAAAAATACACTAGAAGGAATCAATAGCAGAGTAACTGAGGCAGAGAATGGTGGACGATTCTGGAAGATAGAATGATGGAAATAACTGCCATGAAGCAGAATAAGAATGAAAAGAAATGAAGACAGTCCCAGAGACCAATGAGATAGCATTAAGTACACCAACATTTGAGCTATAGGGATCCCAGAAGAAGAAAAAAAAAGAGATAGGGTCTGAGAAAAATATCTGAAAATCGTATAATTAAAAACTTCTTTAACATAGGAAAGGAGCTAGTCAACCAAGTTCAGGAAGCACAGAGAATTCCATTGAGAATAATTTTGAAGAGAAACACATCAAGACAAATATGGATCAAACTGAAAAAAATTAAATATGATGAAAAATATTAAAAGCAACAATGGAGAAGTAAAGATAATATACAAGGAAATCAGGCTGAAAAGTGAGGAAATAGAAAATGATACACCATGCAAATGGAAATCAAAAGAAAGCTGGAGTAGCAACACTCATATCAGATAAAATAGACTTTAACATAAAGAATATTACAAGAGTCAAGGAAAAGTGAAAGTGAAGTTGCTCAGTCGTGTCCGACTCTTTGCGACCCCATAGACTGTAGCCTACCAGGCTCTTTGCTTCATGGGATTCTCCAGGCAAGAGTACTGGAGTGAGTTGCCATTTTCCTTCTCCAGGGGATCTTCCTGACCCAGGGATTGAACCCGAGTCTCCCATATCTCAGGCAGACACTTTAACCTCTGAGCCACCAGGGAAGCAGTCAAGGAAAGACACTGTGTATTGATGATGAAATTTATCCAAAATGATAACATTTGTAAATATTTATAAACCCAACATAGGAGCTCCTCATGCTGAAGCTGAAACTCCAATACTTCGGCCACCTGATGTGAAGAACTGACTCACTGGAAAAGACTCTGATGTTGGGAAAGATTGAAGGCAAGAGGAGAAGGGGATGACAGAGGATGAGATGGTTGGATGGCATCACAGACTCAACGGACATGAGTTTGAGCAAGCTCCAGGAGTTAGTGATGGACAGGGAGGCCTGGCGTACTGCAGTCCATGGGGTCACAAAGAGTTGGACACGACTGAGTGCTGAACTGAGAGCTCCTCAATACAAAGGCAATCATTAACAGTCATAAAAGGGAACATCAGCAGTAACAATAATAGGAAGGGACTTCAACACTCTAGTTATGCCAATAGATAGGTCATCCAGAGAGAAAATTAATAAGGAAACACAAGCCTTTAATGACACATTGCACCAGACAGACCTAACTGAAATTTATGGGGCATACCATCAAAAAGCTACAGAATGCTTTCTTCTCAAGTGCACATGGAACATTCTCCAGGATAGATTACATCTTGGGTCAAAAATGAAAGCTTTGATAAATTTGAGAAAATTGAATTCTTATCAAGCATCTTTCCCAATCACACTACTATGAGATTAAATGTCAATTACAAAACAAAAAAAAAAATTTCAATAATACAAAAACATGGAGGCTAAACAATATGCTATTATATAACCAATGGATTGCTGAAGAAATCAAAATGGAGACAAAAAAATACCTAAAAATAACAATGAAAATATGATGATCCAAAACCTATGGGATGCAGCAAATAGAGTTCTAAGAGGGAAGTTTATAGCAATACAATCTTACTTCAAGAAACAAACAAAACAAAAACTCAAGTAACTTAACCTTCAATGTAAAGCAGCTAGAGGAAGAACAAACAAAACCCAAAGTCAGTAAGAGGAGAGAAATCATAAAGATCAAAGCAGAAATAAATGAAATAGAAATGAAGAAAACAATAGTAAAGATCAATGAAACTGAAAGCTGGTTCTTTAAGAAAATAAGCAAAATTGATAAACCTTTAGCTAGACTCATCAAGAAAAAGAAGGAGAGGACTTACATCAATAAAATCAGAAATGAAAAAGGAATCCAAAGATTCCTTTGTATTCAGAAATACAAAGGATCGTAAGAGACTACTGCAAACAATTATATGCCAATTAAATGAATAACCTAGAAGAAATTAAGGAATTGTCAGAAGGGTACAACCTACCAAGATGGACCAGGAATAAACAGAAAATATGAACAGATCAACCACAAGTACTGAAATTGAAACAGTGATTTTAAAATGTCCAACAAAAAAAAATCCAGGATCAGATGGGTTCACAGAGACATTCTATCCAACATTTAGAAAAGGGCTAACACATATCCTTCTCCAACTCTTCCAAAAATTGTAGATTGAGGAAGACTTCCAAGTTCATTCTATGAAACCATCAACACCTGAAACCAGACAAGGATATCACCAAAAACAAAACATTACAGGCCAGTATCACTGATGACCAAATGCCATGATCAAGTGGGATTTATCACAGGGATGCAAGGATTCTTCAACATATGCACGTCAGTCAATGTGATGTGGTAAGTCACTTTAGTTATGTCTGACTCTTTGCAATCTCATGGACTGTAGCCTGCCAGGCTCCTCTGTCTATGAGATTCTCCAGGCAAGACTACTAGAGTGGGTTGACATTTCCTAATGTGATACACCATATTAACAAGCTTAAGAATGAAAACTATATGACTACATCAGTAGATTCAGAGAAAGCATTTGACAAATTTCAACACTGATTTATGATGAAAGCTCTCCAGGAAATGAGGATAGAGGGAACCTATCTCCACTTAATGAAGGTCATCTATGACAACCCACCAGGAACATCTTTCTCAACTGCGGAAACTGTGAAAAACTGAAAGCCTTTCCTCTAAGACCAGCAACAAGACAAGGATTTCCACTCTCCCTACTATTATTCAACATAGTTTTGAAAGTCCTAGCCATGTCAATTACAGAAGAAAAATGTAAAAGGAATCCGAATTGGAAAAGAGGTAAAACTGTTACTGTTTCCAGACAACATGATACTAGACCTAGAGAATCCTAAAGATACCAGCAGAAAACTCCGAGAGCTGATCAGTGAGCTGGGTAAAGTTACAGTACACTCGATTAACACAGAGAAACAGACTGCATTCCTGTACACTGACAATGAGAGGCCAGAGAAAGACAATAGAAAACAGTCCCATTTACTAGTGCCTCAAAAAGAATTTAAAAATATCTAGGGCCATACCTTCTTAAGGATGCAAAAGACCTATACTCAGAAAACACATAAGATGATGATGAAAGAAATCAAAGATAACACAAACATAAGGAGAGATATACCATGTTCTTGGTGGGACCATGTTTGCTCTGCATCTATTAATGTGATCATATAGTTTTGATTGATTTCCATTATTGAAGAACCCCTGCATCCTCTGATAAGTCGTACTTGATCGTGATGTTTGATATTTTTAATGTGTTGTTAGATTTGGTTGATATTTTGTTGAGGATTTTTGCATATATACATACATATATATAGCTGGTTCAGTTTGCTGTACAGCAGAAACTAACACAACATTGCAACGCAACTGTATTCCAACAAAAAATAAAGACTATAAAATGAGCTAAGCAAATATCTGCAATGTAAGGCATCACTCTTCCCCTCTCTCCCCCAGTTCACCGCATTTTCTGCTTCCACCTCTGCTTACTCTCCTCATTTTCCCTTTCTGCTTATTCTTTCAGATTCCTCATTTGTAAAATTTATATGTGCTCTCCCAAAGGAGCTTAAGTCTTCTTATCTAGTCCTCAACTACTCCCTGTGCTTCAAACCGGATTTTACCATTAGAAGGAATGATGGTATATATGAGATGTTTACTGTGTGCCAGAAATCACATTAACTGCTAACACTTCAACCTGTATCCTAGCTTCAAAATTGAGGAAAAAAAAATTCTGCCACTATTTTAATGGCCTATGGAAAAATTAGGGTGAACCCAAAATACCATTATTTTTCACCACTATCCTAGGATAAGACTAATTTTTGTTTAAGACCTAGCAGTTTATCCTCACTAAGGAAACTGACTATTCCAGAAGACCTGCAGACACTGACACTTTACAACCCTCATAAATTCCTAGGACAGTGGCGACCACAGTCTCACGGCACTAGCAGTTGGTAAGACACGCATATGCACACACACACATGTGCACACACACACGCACTTACACACATGAAGAGCTACCCGACAGGTTTTGAGTGCCGTGCTCTGAATTATGGCCAACAAGGATCACCATATATTTGAAAAGTTATTCTAACATGAAACAAGAGGGATGCCAGAGAAAATCAGAACTCCACAGAAATAGAGGAAATATAGAGAGTATAAAAGTAAACTAACTAAACCAAGAAAAACTCTGAAAATGTATAATTACTACCCCTATTCAGTTCAGGTCAGTGACTCAGTCGTGTCCGGCTCTTTGCGACCCCATGAATCGCAGCACGCCAGGCCTCCCTGTCCATCACCATCTCTTGGAGTTCACTCAGACTCACGTCAATCAAGTCGGTGATGCCATCCAGCCATCTCATCCTCTGTCGTCCCCTCCCCCTCAGTCCCTCCCAGCATCAGAGTCTTTTCCAATGAGTCAACTCTTTGCATGAGGTGGCCAAAGTACTGGAATTTCAGCTTCAGCATCATTCCTTCCAAAGAAATCCCAGGGCTGATCTCCTTCAGAATAGACTGGTTGGATCTCCTTGCAGTTCAAGGGACTCTCAAGAGTCTTCTCCAACACCACAGTTCAAAACCATGAATTCTTTAGTGCTCAGCCTTCTTCACAGTCCAACTCTCACATCCATACATGACTACTGGAAAAACCGTAGCCTTGACTAGATGGACCTTTGTTGGCAAAGTAACGTCTCTGCTTTTCAATATGCTATCTAGGTTGGTCATAACTCTCCTTCCAAGGAGTAAATGTCTTTTAATTTCATGGCTGCAATCACTATCTGCAGTGATTTTGCAGCCCCCAAAATAAAGTCTGGCACTGTTTCCACTGTTTCCCCATCTATTTCCTGTGAAGTGATAGGACTTGATGCCATGATCTTCATTTTCTGAATGTTGAGCTTTAAGCCAACTTTTTCACTCTCTTTCACTTTCATCAAGAGGCTTTTAGTTCCTCTTCACTTCCTGCCATAAGGGTGGTGTCATCTGCATATCTGAGGTGATTGATATTTCTCCTGGCAATCTTGATTCCAGCTTGTGTTTCTTCCAGTCCAGCATTTCTCATGATGTACTCTGCATATAAGTTAAATAAGCAAGGTGACAATATACAGCCTTGACGTACTCTTTTTCCTATTTGGAACCAGTCTGTTGTTCCATTTGCCTCATTAGGTAGGTTTATTCCTAAGTATTTTATTATTTTTTGATGCAATGTAAATGAGATTGTTTCCTTAATATCTCTTTCTGCTTTTTCCTTATTAGTGTATAGGAATGTGGAGATTTCTATGTATTAACTTTGTATCCTGCAACTTTACTAAATTCACTAATGAGCTCTAGTAGTTTTCTGGTACCATTTTCATGACCTTCTATGTATGGTGTCATGTCTTCTGCAAAGAGTGACAGTTTTACTTTGGTTTCCAATTTTGATTCTTTTTATTTCTTTTACTTCTCTGATTGCTGCAGCTAGGACTTCAAAAACTATGTTGAATAAAAATGGGCATCCTTGTTTTACTCCTGATCTTAGAGAAAATGCTGTCAACATTTCACCATTGAGAATGACGTTATCTGTAAGTTTCTCATAAAAGAAAGAAAGTGAAATCACTCAGTCATATCTGACTCTTCGCAACCCCGTGGGCTGTAGCCTGCCATGTTCCTCCATCCATGGGATTCTCCAGGCAAGAATACTGAAGTGGGTTGCCATTTCCTTCTCCAGGGGATCTTCCCAACCCAGGGATCAAACCTGGGTCTCCCACATTGCAGGCAGACTCTTTACCATCTGAGCCATCAGAGAATCATAGATGATCTTTATTATGTTGAGATAAGTTTCCTCTATACCCAATTTCAGAAGCTTTTTATTATCATTAAAAGGTGTTGAAATTTGTCAAATGCTTTTTCGCATTTATTGAGATGATCATATGGTTTTTATTCTTTAGTTTGTTAATGTGGTATACCATGGTGGCTCAGACAGTAAAGCGTCTGCCTGCAATGCGGGAGACCCAGGTTCAATCCCTGGTTCAGGAAGATCTTCTGGAGAAGGAAATGGCAATCCACTCCAAAACTCTTGCCTGGGAAAATCCCATGGACAGAGGAACCTGATGGGCCCCAGTCCATGGGGTTGCAAAGAGTCAGACACGACTGAGAGACTTCACCATGCTGATTGATTTGCAGATATTGAAGGACACTGCATCCCTAGTATAAATCCCACTTGATCATGGTGTATGAACCTTTTAATGTGTTGTTAGATTAGGTTTGCTCATGTTTTATTGAGCAATCATGTTCATTATAATATCCTTTTTTTTTGCGGTGTCTTTGTTTGATTTTGTTATCAGCATGATGCTGGCCTCGTAAAATGAACTTAGGAGAGTTCCTCAACAATTTTTGGAAGACTTTCAGAAGGATAGGTGTTAACTCCTCTTTAAATGTTTGACAGAATTTGTGAAGTTGTCTGCTGCTCGACTTCCGTTTGTTAGAAGGTTTTTAATGACTGTTTCAATTTCAGTACTTCTCTTTCCCCAGTATGAATGATTATTAACTAGCAAAATATGGTTAACTACATAAGGATGAAAGAGACTTAAAAGCAACATGAGAGGAGAAAACGTAGGGAACGATTAACATCTCTGTGGCTGAAGGAGAATATCTAAGGAAGGAACATACTAGAAGACCTTCTTTCTCCTAGGCTAAGATGCACATCTTATTTGGAGAGAGGTGTCCTCAGCCCTCTGATGTCAGAGAGGTCTGTTGAAGTATTGATGGACTGCAGATAAGGGGTAGGCACCCTCTTTCTGGGGTGCTAGTGAGCTGCACTAGGTGTCCTGTGTGGTGTGAATAGCTGTGCCAGAAAAGCAAGGAAGAAAACACGTGGGAATTTGGAAAAAGAAGCCCCTTACTCGTCAAAGCCTTTCCGTTTTCCTCCATAAAGACTCTACGAACAAACGCTAACATGGTGCACGTATGCTCAGTCGCTCCGCTCCGTGGTGGTGCCAGCTGTCAAAGGAAAAGTGTCTACAACATTCAGCTGCATTATTACAAAGCAAGAACGGAAAGGAGGTAGATCAGAGCTAAGAGGCACAAAATTGATTCTTATTGGCAAAAAGTTCTAACCCGACATGGTCCAGCTTAACTTGTAATGATCTGTATGTTCTAATATTAATCTTCAGGCCTTTAAAATTCTAATACAGACATTTTATTTCCCTAAAAAGAACAATAAAAATAAATATTGTAGTGAAAAGCTCCACATAAATCTAATATTCAATTGAAAAAAAAAATCTACTGGATTCTACAAACACCCTGTGTCAAGAGGGAGAGGATATATATGTAGTTGTGACTAATTCTGCCTCCAATGTGGGAGACCCGGGTTCGATCCCTGGGTCGGGAAGATCCCCTGGAGAAGGAAATGGCAACCCACTCCAGTATTCTTGCCTGGAGAATCCCATGGACGGAGGAGCCTCGTAGGCTACAGTCCACGGGGTCACAAAGAGTCGGACACGACTGAGTGACTTCACTTTCACTTTCATGACTGATTCACATTGTTGTACAGCAGAAACCAAAACAACATTATAAACCAATTTTCCTCCAATTAAAAAGGAAAAAAAATGCCTTGTGTTTTCAAAGCTCACAATCTTGTGAGACAGTCGTATATTAATTACAATATAATATGTTCAGACTGAATTATGCATAAGAAGCTGTAAGAATATAGTCCACACATTTGTAAATAAATTCACCTAAAGACCAAAAGATGCATAATGTGCCACAGGATTTTGACAAGGGTCATCCTGGAATATTTTACTCTGAAAGCTTCAGTGTCAAGAAAATCAGACAAATTAAGTTCAAAGATGGAAGACAGGAATGATAAATGGAATAGAGAGATTGGTTTGTGAAAGTTGAAGACAAATCTATATATTAGATTAGCTCTATGACAAGAAAAGAAGAGAACTAACAAGCATAAGTCAGATGTAAATACAAAAAATTGTAATCAAAGAATAGCACAGTAAGTGGAATTTAGCCTGTCTACAAACTTTTTAATTGGGGAAGAGATAGGGTTTGAGTTAGGCCCTAAGTATGGGTACATATTCAACAAAAGAAGACACATGTGTTGACACATGGAGAGCTTGAGCAGAGTCCCATTACAGGAAATTTCTGTTTAGCCGCCAGTTGGGCTAATGCAGAAGATTGTGGAGAGATACAAGAAACCTGTGTGTGAGAGCAAGGAGCTACTTTCTTCCACCCAGAGAGCAGGTCCTGGGAAAGTCTGAGTGAATGAAAGAGTAATTAAAGGAATTGTTAAAGAATGTCAGAAGAAGGCACAGCATGTGGAAAGCGCTGAAAGCATGAGTCTGACCACTACCTGGAGACTGTGGGGAGTCATTGGAGAGTTTGTTGCTGTTCTCTTTTGTTTATTTTTATAGTCTGTAAAAAAAAAAAAAGAATCATGTAAACACAATTTTGGAACTACATCTGTGAATATCCTTCCTATGGGCACACAGTATAGAGAAGGATAAGAATCATACACCATTTAAGATGACACTTCCAAAATCAGAATTCCTCTGTTAACCCAGCAAGAGAGAGAAAGATATTTTTCTTTTTTTCCCTCCTCTTTCTTGTTCCTAGAACTTACTCTTCACACAACCCTTCAATAAGTAATCATCCTTTAAATGTGTGAAACCGTAAGTTTGACTCACAAGTAAGAGACCAGAACTCTTAAATGAGCTGAGTGGATTGTTTTAATCTTTGAACTGCCTAGTCACTTCACCTTTCTAAGCTTCAGGTCCTGATCCACAGTTAGCCAGAAATTCTATAAATGTGCCATAATCCTTGGGTCCTTGCCAGCCTCCTTCCCCATTCCAAAATCCCTGGTAGTCAATCTGAGTGTTTTGCCAAGGCAGTGTAGACTCAATAGCTTATTCCATTGGTTTTGCATTTTGAATCTGTGTGTTTATGTGTATCTACCCACACACACACACACACACACGCACACACACACACTCACACTCCAAAGTAAATATACACATTTATTTGTACTATTTAATGAAAATAGATTTTTGTCCACATATTATCTTAGCAAAATTTGTAAGTCTATTCAACTGTATATACTCGGACAGTCAGAAACCCACATCAGATTTTGTAAGTTAGAAGTAGAGTCCTGTATGTATCTCTGAGGAGACTCTTGATTTACTGGGAACCTCAACGCTAGGGAAATTTACTCTGGAGATTCAGCTGTCCAGTATTATAACTTTTGCATTCACAACTTCTGCAGGTATCTGAAGAGCAGCTGTGATAAAGAGGGAATAACATCATAAACTGTTGTTTCCATACTTGTTCCACATTTTCTACCACTAAATCTTGCCATCTAGAAGGACTACCTTTAAACATTTACTTGTCAAATACCTATATCCTTTCTCAAGGACTAATTAAAACATCATCTCTCTTATGAAACCTTGTCTGAGTCCTTGTCCCAACCACATCCTATTTCTTCTGCCTATAAGCCCTCAGAGTAGTTTTAATTTTTATTTTAACATTTGTCAAATTTGACTTCGAATTACGATCATCTGTGTATTTGCCTATCCCTTAAACTTTGATACTCCTTGAAGTTAGAAGCCATGCTCTGCTGATATGGTATCATTATTCACAATTACCAATATCATACTTAAAACAAATTTCAGTAGTTTGGTTTAATTTATGGATCCAGATATAGTCATTGAGAAGGCTTCAATCATTATTTGTAGGATGTCTGCTAATAAACAATCAAAATGCTCCCTCCTTGTGCTAAGAAATTTATTAATATTCTTGAGATTATATTTTGAGGATATTCCATGATAAAAATAAAAAGTATTTCTGTGTATTAGTCTACTCATATGAAACTGGTTTTATGAATTCAAAAGGGGTATATAAAATGGACCACATATATTGCAAAACCCAGTGAACTGTGATTTCTTCTTCTCTAAAAGAAACAGTTTCAGTGAAATTCCAGGAAAGTTACTAGATCTCATTTAATCTCCAATAATGAAAGAAAGAGTGTGAGTGTGCAACTCTGAACAATCATTTTGCCAATTCCTATTTCCCTTTAAATTTCTAAGGGATGTGAACAAATAGAATAAAGATACATTGAAAAGTAGAATAAATCTAAATGTGTACCATATTGTAAATTTCAAATATAAACTGTGTTAAATTCAAAGCTCTTGTTTCACTTTTCAAGAAAGTCAAGTACTTGTCCTTTGCCACTGACCATACTCCCAAATGACAAAAATATTTTCAATTACTGTAATTAACTTCCTCCTGGACAGTCCCCTAAACATCTCTTTTATTCTCATTTTTATTTCAATGGCCCAAGAACCAGATTGTCACACAAAACTACCACAATGAAACTTGCAAAAGTTCCTCTTCTAAAAGCCAAAATATGTGAAACAGATCGCCAGTCCAGGTTCGATGCATGAGACAAGGTGCTCAGGGCTGGTGCACTGGGATGACCCTGAGGGATGAGATGGAGGGAGGTGGGAGAGGGTTCAGGCTGGGGAACACATGTACACCTGTGGCTGATTCATGTGAATGTACAGCAAAAACCACTGCAGTATTGTAAAGTAATTTGCCTCCAATGAAAATAAATTAATTAATTTTTTTTTAAAAGGCAAAATAGATTAACTCATGAGCGTAACAGCATCCTCTTGGCTTGTATCAGGGAAAGAAGATCTTTTCTAATGTAAAAGATAAGTTTTTCCTGGCACTACAGTTCTAGGATACATAAGATATTTACAGTGCTGGATATGACTCCTTGAAATGTCACTTTTGACAGCTAATTTCAAATAGAAGTTCACACAAAAATAAAAAAGAAGGGATTTTTATGAGGGAGACTATGTGAGAGAAACAAAAAGACAAAAAGAATTGAGAGCAGGAGGAATACTGAGGAAAGCACTTGGCAGGCACAGATCAAACTTGCTCTGTGCTAATCTCTTTTCATCTCTTTGAAACTTTTCTTCTTCCTTGGAAACCCAGCTTGATTTTACAGCTTAAGCCCTGAACCAACTACAGCCATGGCACTTTTGCAAAAGTCCAAACCATTAAGGCAAAAGCAGCCTTGTCAAGATTACACAGAACTGTTTGTACATTTTATTTCATTTTTAACTTGACAGGTGAAATTGAGTTTATGATGGCAGAAAGTGCAGCTTGGAGATCAAACAATTTAAGGTGCTTAGCTATAACTTGTCCTTGCAAATATGCCTCACCAGTCAGAACTGAACAAAAATAAGCAGATTGGACAAGATAATTTAAGCATCAAATGAGAAAAATAAAAATGAACATTTTTCTCTCATGCACTCTTCAATTTCCTGAAGGTTGGTAAATTATTGAGGTATTTCTTAAAGGTATTAGAATTATGAGTAGAATCATCATTCTCATCCACATTAGTAACATGTCATATTTTCATCTTACTCTATTCTAATAATATTTTTTTTTAATTTCAGAATAAAAGATGGAACAATTTAGCTACATATTCTCTCTATTCAGTCACATCAGAAAATACTGAGAATTTTCACCATGTGAAAACTATTGTCCCATCAAACAATAGCTATTAAAAGCATCTAAAATGTCTATCACCATGTATGATACCTAAGTTAATATCAACTTTATCTATTCAAGTAAATAACTTCTCAACATTATGTAATTATGTAATAACGTCTCAACATTATGCTAATTATCATTAGCATGACTGGTATTATTTAATTTCAAAGATAGTTCCCAGGTCCTTAAGAAAGACAAGGCATGAGACTGGCAGAAGATTTACACATGTGAGTGGCAGAAAATTTACAACTACAATTTACAGAGAGTTCTAAAGTAAATACTTGAATAAAAGAGAGATCAGAGGCCTGTGTTCAGGAAGAACTCTGCCGATACTTTAGTCAAGATGGACAAGATATCAAGAACCATCTTAATCACGACTTCAGTTCAGTTCAGGTCAGTCACTCACTCATGTCTGACTCTTTGTGACCCCATCAACTGCAGCACACCAGGCCTCCCTGTCCATCACCAGCTCCCAGAGTTCACTCAAATCCATGTCCATTGAGTCAGTGATGCCATCCAACCATCTCATCCTCTGTTGTCTCCTTCTCTTCCTGCCCTCAATCTATCCCAGCATCAGGGTCTTTTCAGATGAGTTATGTCTTCGCATCAGGTGGCCAAAGTATTGGAGTTTCAGCTTTAGCATCAGTCCTTCCAATGGACATCCAGGACTGATCTTTAGGATGGACTGGTTGGATCCCCTTACAGTCCAAGGGACTCTCAAGAATCTTCTCCAACACCACAGTTCAAAAGCATCAATTCTTTGGCTCTCAGCTTTCTTCACAGTCCAGCTCTCACATCCATACATGACCACTGGAAAAACCATAGCCTTGACTAGACGGACCTTTGTTGGCAAAGTAATGTCTCTGCTTTTTAATGTTCTGTCTAGGTAACTTTCCTTCCAAGGAGTAAGTGTCTTTTAATTTCATGGCTGCAGTCACCATCTTCAGTGATTTTGGAGCCCATAAAAATAAAGTCTGACACTGTTTCCACCGTTTTCCTATCTATCTGCCATGAAGTGATAGGACCAGATGCCATGATCTTCGTTTTCTGAATGTTGAACTTTAAGCCAACTTTTTCACTCTCCTCTTTCACTTTCATCAAGAGGTTCTTTAGCTCTTCTTCACTTTCTGCCATAAGGGTGGTGTCATCTGCATATCTGAGGTTATTGATATTTCTCCCAGCAATCTTGATTCCAGCTTGTGCTTCATCTAGCCCAGTGTTTCTCATGATGCACTCTGCATATAATCACCATTACACTGTGAGATTCGTGAGCAAAAAGTAACTATTTCACTTCTAAACCTAAGTGCCTAATATAGTTACTGACCATAGGTCCTTAATCACATTTTGGTAAATGAGTATATGAATGACTATGCTAGAATACTAGAATACTTATCTGTGTTATTTAGGGTATTTAATATCTCTAAGCCTCAGGGTCCTATAAATCGGAAGAACATTCTACATCTTGTATGTTACTGTTAAGGTTAAATCAGCTTATGTATGGAAAGGCACAGAGAATATTGTTTCAATAACTAGAATGTTTCCCTCCTCAGGTACCACTCTTCATAAACTATGCTTCAACAAAACTCCTAAAATGACATACTGCTTTAGTTGTCTTTTCTTTTCCTTCACTTTGACTGGTAGGAAACTCTTTTGTGTTATCCAAACACAAATGCTATTACACATGTATTTGTATTCAACCAAAGTATTCTTTTCTCCCAGCTTTGTTGAGGTACAATTGACATAGAACACTGTGCAAGTTTAAGGTATACAAGATATTAATTTGACACACATACCGTGAAATTATTACCATCATAGAGTTAGTTAACAGGTCCATCACAACACATAACTATCACTTCCTAAGCTGTCTGTCATCAACTGAATGGGTAAAGAAGATCTGGTGTGCATATATAATGAAATACAATTCAGCATGACAAAGGAGGAGATCTCATCATTTATGAAAACATGGCAGACCTTAAGAGCATTATGCTAAGTGAAATAAGTCAGAGAAAGGCAAATCCTGCATGGTGTCACCTATATGTGGAATCTGAAAAGGTCAAACTCATAGAAACAGTAAAATGGTGGCTAGCTGGGGCTGGAGGTGAAGGACACGGTGAGGTGTCAGTCAAAGGACAGACTTTCAGTTGTAAGGTCAGTAGGTTGTAGAGATCTACCAACATGGTCTTGAAAATAATCAGACCTAAGAGACAACACTAAAACAGACTGGAATGAGTGAATTTAACTCAGATGACCATTATATCTACTACTGCAGGCAGGAATCCCTCAGAAGAAAAGGAGTAGCCATCATGGTCAACAAGAGTCTGAAATGCAGTACTTGGATGCAATCTCAAAAATGACAGAATGATCTCTGTTCGTTTCCAAGGCAAACCATTCAATATCACAGTTATCCAAGTCTATACCCCAAACAGTAATGCTGAAGCAGCTGAAGTTGAACGGTTTTATGAAAACCTACAAGATCTTTTAGAACTAACACCCAAAAAAGATGTCCTTTTTATTACAGGGGACTGGAATGCTAAAGTAGGAAGTCAAGAAACACCTGGAGTGACAGGCAAATTTGGCCTTGGAATGTGGAATGAAGCAGGGCAAAGACTAACAGAGTTTTGCCAAGAAAATGCACTGGTCATAGCAAACACCCTCTTCCAGCAACACAAGAGAAGACTCTACACATGGACATCACCAGATGGTCAACACCAAAATCAGACTGATTATATTCTATGTAGCCAAAGATGGAGAAGCTCTATACAGTCAACAAAAACAAGACCAGGAGCTGACTGTGGCTCAGATCATGAACTCCTTATTGCCAAATTCAGACTGAAATTGAAGAAAGTAGGGAAAACCACTAGATCATTCAGGTATGACCTAAATCAAATCCCTTATGATTATACAGTGGAAGTGAGAAATAGATTTAAGGGCCTAGATCTGATAGATAGAGTGCCTGATGAACTATGGAATGAGGTTTGTGACACTGTATGGGAGACAGGGATCAAGACCATCCCCATGGAAAAGAAATGCAAAAAGCAAAATGGCTGTCTGGGGAGGCCTTACAAATAGCTGTGAAAAGAAGAGAGGCAAAAAGCAAAAGAGAAAAGGAAAGATATAAGCATCTGAATGCAGAGTTCCAAAGAATAGCAAGAAGAGATAAGAAAGCCTTCAGTGATCAATGCAAAGAAATAGAGGAAAACAACAGAATGGGAAAGACTAGAGATCTCTTCAATAAAATCAGAGACACCAAGGGAACATTTCATGCAAAGATGGGCTTGATAAAGGACAGAAATGGTATGGACCTAACAGAAGCAGAAGATATTAAGAAGAGGTGGCAAGAATACACAGAAGAACTCTACAAAAAAAGATCTTCACGACCCAGATAATCATGATGATATGATCACTAATCTAGAGCCAGACATCTTGGAATGTGAAGTCAAGTGGGCCTTAGAAAGCATCACTACGAACAAAGCTAGTGGAGGTGATGGAATTCCAGTTGAGCTGTTTCAAATCCTGAAAGATGATGCTGTGAAAGTGCTGCACTCAATATGCCAGCAAATTTGGAAAACTCAGCAGTGGCCACAGGACTGGAAAAGGTCCGTTTTCATTCCAATCCCAAAGAAAGGCAATGCCAAAGAATGCTCAAACTACTGCACGGTTGCACTCATCTCACACGCTAGTAAAGTAAGTAATGCTCAAAATTCTCCAAGCCAGGCTTCAGCAATACGTGAACCATAAACTCCTGAGGTTCAAACTGGTATTAGAAAAAGCAGAGGAACCAGAGATCAAATTGTTAACATCCGCTGGATCATGGAAAAAGCAAGAGAGTTCCAGAAAAACATCTATTTCTGCTTTATTGACTATGCCAAAGCCTTTGACTGTGTGGATCACAATAAACTGTGGAAAATTCTGAAAGAGATGGGAATACCAGACCACCTGACCTGCCCCTTGAGAAATCTGTATGCAGGTCAGGGAAGCAACAGTTAGAACTGGACATGGAACAACAGACTGGTTCCAAATAAGAAAAGGAGTACATCAAGGCTGTATATTGTCACCCTGATTATTTAACTTATATGCAGAGTACATCATGAGAAATGCTGGGCTGGAAGAAACACAAGCTGGAATCAAGATTGCCAGGAGAAATATCAATAACCTCAGATATGCAGATGACACCACCCTTATGGCAGAAAGTGAAGAGGAACTCAAAAGACTCTTGATGAGAGTGAAAGAGGAGAGTGAAAAAGTTGGCTTAAAGCTCAACATTCAGAAAACGAAGATCATGGCATCCGGTCCCATCACTTCATGGGAAATAGATGGGGAAACAGTGGAAACAGTGTCAGACTTTATTTTTTTGGGCTCCAAAATTACTGCAGATGGTGACTGCAGCCATGAAATGAAAAGACGCTTACTCCTTGGAAGAAAAGTTATGACCAAGCTAGATAGCATATTCAAAAACAGAGACATTACTTTGCCAACTAAGGTCCATCTAGTCAAGGCTATGGTTTTTCCTGTGGTCATGTATGGATATGAGAGTTGGACTGTGAAGAAGGCTGAGTGCCAAAGAATTGATGCTTTTGAACTGTGGTGTTGGAGAAGACTCTTGAGAGTCCCCTGGACTGCAAGGAGATCCAACCAGTCCATTCTGAAGGAGATCAGCCCTGGGATTTCTTTGGAAGGAATGATGCACAAGCTGAAGCTCCAGTACTTTGGCCACCTCATGCGAAGAATTGAGTCACTGGAAAAGACTCTGATGCTGGGAGGGATTGGGGGCAGGAGGAGAAGGGGACGACCGGGGATGAGATGGCTGGATGGCATCACTGACTCGATGGACGTGAGTCTGAGTGAACTCCGGGAGATGGTGATGAACAGGGAGGCCTGGCGTGCTGCAATTCATGGGGTCGCAAAGAGTCGGACACGACTGAGCGACTGAACTGAACTAAGAGACAACAGTGATTACTTATGACAAATGTGCATGAATGTAGCATAACTTCAGACTCAAGATTTTCAAACAGTTTGGCTATGGTGCCATCATATCTCTTCACAATCAAAATTATATGCACTGCTATATCAGGAAAGTTTTGAGGTGAAATTTATGCCTTGAATTTGATGATAGCTAATCTCTTTGAAATCCCTTGACTCAATGCCATAGTTGAGTCTAACAGCAGTAATATCAGCTAAAGCACAGATCTTCATACCTTGAGCGGTCTGCATCCGTGGGACGAAGGTGGGCACTTTTGTTCTCACTGCTTCGGCGGTGGTCTCCTTTTCTTCTCTGGCTTGCAGAGGTAGATGAACAGCAGTGTTGCTCTGCTTAGACAGTGCTCAGTCTTCCATCTAGACAGTCACATGAAGTAGGTCTCCACTCTACATTCCAGAACGTGGGTTCAAACTCACTGTGTTCAATCAGGCTGTGTTGGACAGAAACCAGCCCTATCTGATAAGTCAATTGTGCTGGGTCAGTATCCCTGCCCTGTACATAATGAGTGGGAGGAGTAATCTACCCTGAAAACCACGAATGACAAGCCCTCCTCAATATGTTTTTTCAATTTTCTTAACAAACGGAAAGTTATCAAGGACCATTAAATTGATATTTGGGGAATATAAAATTACTTGCCTGTTGTATGGTGGTTAGATACAAAATTACCACATGACTCAGCAATTCTACTTTTAGATATATACTCAAAAGGGGTGAAAGTAGGAGCCTCCCAAAACTTTTGCTCACCAATGTTTGTATTAGTATTATTCACAACAGCCAGGAGATGGAAACAATTCAGATTCTATCAACAAATGAACAGATAAACAAAAATTCACACACACATGAGTGAAGAATTATTCAAGCATAAAAAAGGATTGAAATTATGATATGTGCTAGAACATAGGTAAGGCTTGAAGAATTATACCAGGGAAAATAAGCCAAGCAAGAACGGACAAACAATATATGATTCCACTTATACGTGGTACCTGCTGCTGCTGCTAAGTCACCCCAGTTGTGTCCGACTCTGTGCGACCCCATAGACAGCAGCCCACCAGGCTCCCCTGTCCCTGGGATGCTCCAGGCAAGAACACTGGAGCGGGACCTAGAGTAGACAAATTCACAGCTACAGTAAGTAGAATAGCGGTCACCGAGGCTTGGTGAAGGGGCAAGGGAGTGAAGGAATGAAGAAATATTGTCTAATGAGCACAGAGTTCTGTTGGAGATGATAAAAATTTTTGGAAATGGTTAACTGCTCAACATTGCCGTTGAATTTTGACATTTAAACTAGACTTAAAGTGATTATAAATGTAAATTTAGTTATGCATATTTTATAGCAGTAAAATAAATGAATATTAAAAATCACTCCTTGTAATACCAATATTCCATTTAGCATAAGATTAAATTTCTTTCAGGCTGCAGAGGGTTGCATGGTGATGAAAAACAGCTCCAGATATGGATTCAGAAGTCTTTTCCTCCAGTCTCAGCTTCGTCACTTACTAGATATAAAATTTGAGCTAGCCACTGAGGTCCCTTGCACGTTAATTTTCTCCAGTTATAATAACCAATACAGCTGTTTTGAGAGCTTAAAATTATTAATAAAAAGCAATAATGCATATAAAGTGTTTTGTAAACTCTAAAAATTATATGTGGATGGGGAAATTTTTATTATGCTTTCATTTAAGAAGCTTAGTAATAATCTTACCCTTGAAATGTACTTGTTAGCTCTTCTTTAAGTGCCCTACAATATAGTTTTTGTTGGTAAGACTCAAAGTTTCTTTTTGTTCATTTTCTCTACATCAAGTACTGAAGAGCAAGTTTTTAGAATAACAAGAAAATGCTGAATTTCTGAGGAAACCACTTTTGTATTTATTTTTCTTGAGCTTTTCCATTTATATTATTTATATACCATTTGTTTATTGTTGAGTTAGCCTCGTTATACATACCTTAGGGAGAAGGAATAGCTGTATTATATCTTGTCTGCAGACAAATGGTTCTACAAGTATTACAAGTATTTAAAAATTAATTTTGCTAACTGTTCTCATCTTCATTCCAAACCAACTCAATCCATTATCAGTGTTTACACTATCAAACAGATAATAATAAGAGTTTGACATGGCAGTATATCCAGCTGGACACTATCTTATAAAGTCCTTTGGCTACATAATTACATTGGAAAATAAATATGCAAAAGTAATATAAATTTATTACCCTTACATTATAGATTAATACCAAAATTACTGTGATGTCAACAACTAATTTCTTGTTTCCCTCCTCAGTGGTTATGTCTTTGACTATGATTACTACAGAGATGACTTCTACAACCGGTATGTAAATTTCTCATCCTTGTTTCCCTCTCATTTAAATTATCTTTTAACTCTTCTGTACCTTCCATTCACAGATATTATTGATTAATACATTTAAATGATGTTTTATAGTAAAAAGTCTCAGTAAAATATAAGATGGACAGATTTTCAGCTTGTGATTGTACCTACTGCAGTGTAGAAGATCTTGGGCTTTTAGACTTTGGTGGTGCTTAAGCCTAAAATTTGGTTTTTTATATTTGGATGATATTCTAAAGATTTAGTAACCAATATTATTTTCCAGATCTTGAAATTGGAATTCTTGACTTGGAATTCTTCAAGACTGAGAGATTTATAAATTCAGACAATGAGTCCAACCTTCTAAAATACATCTACTTCTAACACACAAATTCAGTAAAAATTATGAAGAAGTCTTGCTCTGCATGGTAGTGTGGGACCATAAAAGAAACCACACAGAGTGATGTTAATGATCAGTAGGGGAAATAGGATTTTCTGTGACATTTAAAAAATTTTGTCAAAACATTAAAAACTCTATGTTATAAATGTATTTATTATACACATATATGTATATAGAAATTCCTCATGCATACATATAGGAAAATACAGTGAAACAGTTATTTAGTACACTAATTTAAAATTGGAACATTTTAATGTAAAAATACTAAGAGTTAGTGTGCTTTTTCTTTTAAAAATGACTTATCAAAGGTAATGTGAATAGTGCTAGCCTTCTTCTTTCATTAGGACATGAGGCAAGCACCTCTTTCACCCTCAGTGACTTGTTACGCTGCTAGTGCTGGATCAGCGTTGACATTTTATCAATGTCGTGAACTGCCTCTAAGACTGCCTCCAGATGATTCCTTTTCTTTGCCAATTCCACTTCCTCTGGGACATCTTTTTCCCTTCGCAGCGCATCACAACCACTTTCCCCACTCGTGCCAGTGTGTTTCATTTCACTAAATTCCTCTGTCTCCATCTCTAGAGTCTCTTGAGAGGAAGAGTGTCCACATCTCTACAATCAGCTATTTCTCCTATAATTTTAATTTTACTCCCAGTTTTAGTCCTCGGTTCTTTGCTGTGCCAGTTCCCTCTTTTGGTTATCCATTCTTACAAAATTCCACGTGGGTTCATCACCAGGAAGCAAAGAGCTCTGTGTGTGAACAAACAAACACACAATGACAAATCACTGGCAGACTCTGAAAGAAGTGATGCGATTGGTCACTGATCGTCAGGAGCATCTGTTAATTAGGTAGAGATGCATGGACTGAAAAACCAGCAGCAAAGCTTGGACTTTATGAAATTACTCACAGTTAATATAGGCGGTAAAACTGAAATTTGACTTTTGCTCTTGGGGGATTGGTGTTATTTAACTTAGGACTGGCAAATGAAATTCTGGTAGAAGAATTATCTGTGTTAGGTCTTTGGACTGTACACACACAAAAAAACAAAGTAAATATTGTTTAAAGTTTTATTCAAACAAACAAACAAACACCCCAAGGCATAAAAAGGGAAAGCTAGGAAAACAGAACACTTTAGGTAGGAAGAAACTACATAATCCCTCGTAAGGGTCTCCTTCTCTGCTCAGCCGCACGGGCCCTCTCCCAGCCCCAGGAGAGCTCCGCGTTCCCTCCCATCTGGGGACCTTCCTCTGCACGCTTCCTCCGCGCGCTTCTTCTGCTCCGCTTCTTCTGCTCCTGCCTCTCTCCACTGTCTAGTCAAGGACTCCATTCTTCAGGTCTCAGCGTGGACTCCTCTCTCAGACTGAATGAGGTTCTTGTTTCCCTCTCCGCACCTGTTACTGTTCCTTTACAGTACTGCTCCTCGTTTATATTGCTAGATTTCTCTCTGCAGTGAACAATATTTGGTTTATTTCTGCTTGCTTTCCTTCCTCCCAGAGGGCAGAAAAGATGCTCAGCTCTGCTTATTGTATCCTCAGGCACTATCATTAAGTCTTGCATACTGGCAACTCAACTTCTGTTATTAATTCATTTCCTTAGATTTAGAGACATTTTGCTTTCTCCAAGGTCACATAGTTGATTCGTGGCAGCACTACAGTCATAAACTAGGTCTCCATTTATATTCAATAACCAACTGTGCAGATACACAGAACAGAAGGGGAGCAATATTGCCCTATGGTTTTACGTAAAAGGAAACAGCCTTATCTACACAAAATCAAATCCACAGCCATACCTTTAGCACTACTGTGTTCAAAGCTAAGCAAGTGATTTCTCTAGTCATCCTTTTATGACCAAATATAAATAAGGATGACTTTCTCAAATAATTTTTACAATTTATCTAAAATATAATATTTAATTTTAAATATTTAATAGCATGTAATAACCCATCCTAACAATGATGGGAAGATCTGGCAGCATTAAAATAATCCCATTTACTGTTAAAAAAAATATAACATTTAAATAGTCTTTCAATTATTTGAATATTTCAGTTTTTGACAAGTTCAAAACATTTTCTGATACTCTTCTGTGTCAGGATACAGAACACTGTCTTCATTGCTATGAATAAAGTTGCCAACTAATATACATTGTCTTTTAGACTGTCAATAGTAAACTGTTTTCACATTGCTATTGCTCAAATATTTTCTATCATGTGACTTCCTTACACATTTAAAGAATTTCTACTTAAAATGGAGTAAGACGGTAGGAGACCCAGGTTCTGGTAATCAACCTGTAAACTTTGGGTCAGGTTTACAGTTTTCTCAGCGACCCAGGCAGCACTCGTGGTAAACAGCCTGCCTGCCAATGCAGGAGACATAAGAGACATGGGTTCGATCCCTGGGTAGGGAAGATCCCTGGAGGAGGGCATGGCAACTCACTTCAGTATGCTTGCCTGGAGATTCCCACTGGCAGAGGAGCCTCGCAGGCTGCTCTCCACAGGGTCACAAAAAGTCAGACACCAACGGAAGCGACTTACCATTCGCCCAATATTTGCATTTTACTGTGTATATACTATAGCTCAAAAATCGTAAGATACATATGTAGATAGATGATAAATAAATATGTTTTACAAGCAAACGAACAAGAGCCTTAATCAGCAAGTAATTACAGAGCCTGAAGCTTTCAGATGGTTCTCCATCACACACAAAGAGCTAACAATAATTTCAGAAATCATTTGCTTCTCTTATATAAAACCTGTTTGGTTTATAGGTGTACAGAGATCCGTATGGGTGTGCTGCTAACAGACTGTCTGAGCAGCCTGTGCTCTCATTAATTAATTTTTCGTCTTCCGCATTTGGCTAAAAGAGAGTGAAGCATCTGCCATAGGAGACACAGTCAGGAGTTTCCTGTGAACATAGATTCCCCAGGAAGGGAAGAGTGCAGAGGCTGGACAAGAGAAACAGCCTACCAGGCCAGTGCTAACAGTTTTAGCCTCAGTAATTCCTCCTTAGTTACATTCTGCTTGTGTTTATCGTTAACTTTTTGCTCTTTTTACTAATGGCACAAGCGTGGGCAATTTATTTAACGCCACAAAAACTTGTCTCATCGATGACGTGAACATGAAATTAATGCCTACCGCATAATATTGTTCTGAGGATTCAATGAAGTAGCATATTTTTATGACCTGCATTATGCCTGGTGTGTGTTTTGTACTTAATCAATGTTAGCTACTGGTAGCCGACAGGAACCATTAATAGTGATGGAGAACATGTTCCTTATACTGATACTCAAGCAGCAACGCCCCTGCGGCTGAGGAATACACTGACTGACCGGCTGCGCTGCCACAGTAAGCCCGTTGTGGCGCCGCTGGATCATTCTCCTCTTATTGTTTTCCCTCCTCCTGCCCCCTGGAGCATTCCAGTTGCAGCTGAACACTCCTATCAATACTCAGCTATTTCTATTCACTCCACGCTGCTTGGTTTTCTGTCAGGAAAACAGACCTCATATAGTTATGCTGAACAAGGAGAATTGCTTGTAAGAACTTTCTATGTATTATGGAACTAAAAAGGCAAAAACAAATAAACAACAACACAAAACCCATGATGATATGATAGAGTCAGCAAAATACCTCTATCTCTACCACCTCTGGGGTTGGAAAACGGGAAAAGGTCGGATTATCAGATATCACTCTAGAAAAGGGGCTTACAGAGCTCACAGTGTGAGTAGGAAGGTCTGTTTAGTTGTTGCTACTGTATCTGAACCCGGAGAAATCCACGGGGCTGGAACCCAGACCTCTAAGGAAGCCGTGCCAACTGATGCCTGGGTCTCGGAGGAAGTATGGAGGCTGTTCAGCAAATGTTGCAAAAGTAGTCAAGCTGGATTCAGCGGTCTCTACTGGAATGCGTTGCTGTTGTCAGAGTGAAGAAACGAGGCTGCAGTAATGCTGAAAACAAGAAGCCAAAACAAAACCAGGAAGCAAAACAGAAAGGGTCAAGTCCTCTCTTCCTGTTCCAGTCATAGTCTCCTGCTCAAGCCCTTAACCGGCTGAGCCTAGCAAGGAGCCAGCTGGCCCCGGCAGAAGTGTGGTTTACCGAGTCTCGACTCCAGCTGTTACTAAATGACTCACTTGAAGTGAGAGATAATAGCTCAGTAACTGGCATTCATTTACATCCTATTGTTAGCCTATTGCTGCCAGGCTTGGGAATTCTCCTATGATGGGCGAATTTCAACTCTTGCATTGTTTTAGCTTAGGAAACTTCTCTGCACAAAGTTCCATCTTAATGTGAATGTTTCAATACATTTATCCAGTAACTTTTCCAAAAACTAATTTAGTGTCTCTCCATGGTTTTGGGAATCATGAAGTGAAAGTGAAGCACTCAGCTGTGTTCAACTCATTGTGATCCCATGAGCTGTAGCCCTCCAGGCTCCTCTGGCCATGGAATTCTCCAGGAGAGAATACTGGAGTGGGTAGCCATTCCCTTCTGCAGGGCGTCCTCCTAATCCAGGGGTCAAACCTGGGTCTCTCACATTGCAGGGAGATTCTTTCCCATCTGAGTGACCAGGGAAAAGTATCACTAATAATAGACTTGAGAGGTTATTCTAAGCTGTTATCTTTCTGTATTACACACAAAAAAACTGCCCAATTTACAGCATTCAATGGCGTTTTCCTTCAGAGGTCAAGTATGACTCTAAATGAAGGACATTACATGTTATTTAAATGAAACATAAATATTTGCACTATCCCAAGTAAAGTAAAAGGAGAAGTATACCTAAAATTCTACTGAATACCCATAAAGAATGTTTCCATTTCTGAGATATCAGCAGTTTTCACGCAACCTCTCTTCAATAGCACCAAGAAAGGCACTGAGGCATTTATAACCTCCAGCAATGAGCAAACTTCTATTGGTAGGAAAAAAAGAAGAAACGCAGGAGCTGCCTGACCTTAAATATGTATGTGTGTGTGTGTGTGTGTGTACACATACACATCAGTGATTCAACATGGGGCATTGCTCAGTTCTGGATCCATTTTGACATTGAGTAAATTAACATAGGAGAAGCTACCGGAGTTGCAGTTAATGAAAAACAACTCTAAGTCAAGTTGTACTTGTCTCAGATCATTGATTATAGAGCACAGTATATATTCATGAATATTGGAAAAACATATTAGCGAGAAGCAACGTCTGTTTCATTATGCAAATTTAAATTACCATCTGGTAGAATGGGATTCCACTTAAAACACTTGGAAGCCTTAGCATGGCATGGTTGATGAAGGATATGATTCGGAGTCAGAAGACGAGTTGCAGGCCTCAATGCGCGTGTGTTGACTGGTTAAACTTGGGGGGGTGGCGGTTATCTCATCCGTTTCCCACAAGTTTCCTTCGTGGGCAAAATGGCTTAACAATACACACATTACAGAATTCTAAGAATTAAATAGAATCAGTTTATTGATTCATAACTTCACAATTGCTACTTGAATCCATTCACTTTTTAACAAGATACCAAAATTGTACAAAATATAAAGATTAGATTAAGATCAAGATATTGCTAAAATAGATCATTGACAATCACAGTCAACCCTTTAAAAGCATGTTCAAGAAGCATTTGTACAAGACCAGGGATGGTGCTTGCTGGTAGAGGGTGGGCTGTTGGCAAGGGTGGCTTCACGGAAAATCATGGAAAAGTTTAGTGACAAGAAAACAGAAATAAGAATTACTCATTTACTGGTCTCAAGTAAAGTGTGCCTATAAAAAGCACTTTTTGGATTCAGCTGTAACCAAAAGCTTATTTGAAGTCAAGGTAGAAATTATAAACAGATTTTATGAATTTCAAGTAGTTCAAACAGTACAGAAAGAAGATATTCTAATAGGCTAGAATCATTCATGTGGATTTCAAGTATAGCCTTTTTAAAAACGAATAGGCATCTTAGTTTGGTTTTATAGATTCTGTTTATCAGAAGTCAAATAAGCTGAAGACAGAAACCCTTTTTGTCATTCAACAAGGTTGAATGAAGGCACAGCCAGAGATCTCCGATTCTAAAGTTATTGATCTTCATTTATCTGCTAAAAGGGTCCAGGGAGAACATGGCCCTGAATAGGTGGTCAGATTTTGGTTCTGGGCAGGCCAGTTGTTTAACCCAATGTTTAACCCAAAGTCCAGACTACATTTTTTGGTTAGCACTTAATCACATAGTGACTATAAATTTGGGTCCATAAGTAAGAAAAATAAAAAGTATTTTTATGTGGGAAATTTAGAAGAAAACAGATAATTACTGATTTTTAAGTTATTTATTTAAATGAGAATCTAATGTTCAGTGACAAAATAATACACAAATATCACATTTTCAATTTTTTTCGTGAATTTTAAAATCACATTGGTTGACAGTGAAAGTTCAATTCAGGTGAGTTCACTCAGTCATGTCTGACTCTTTGCAACCCCATGAACCGCAGCATGCCAGGCCTCCCTCTCCATCACCAACTCCCAGAGTCCACCCAAACCTATGTCCATTGAGTCGGTGATGCCATCCAACCATCTCATCCTCTGTCGTGCCCTTCTCCTCCTGCCCTCAATCTTTCCCAGCATTAGGGTCTTTTCAAATGAGTCAGCTGTCCACATCAGGTGGCCAAAGTATTGGAGTTTCAGCTTCAACATCAGTCCCTCCAATGACAGTGAAAAATGAGCATCAATTTAAAAGTCCAGCAATCAAGTAATGATTTATTAGACTGTGGTATATCTACTTGTGAAAATGCCACAGAACTTAAATGTTGTGAATGAGTGAAGTCAGCTCAGTCACGTCCAGCTGTTTGCAACCCCATGGGCTATACAGTTCATGGGATTCTCCAGGCCAGAATACTGGAGTGGATAGCATTTCTCTGCTCCAGGAGATCTTCCCAACCCAGGGATTGAACCCAGGGAAGATTCTTTACCAGCTGAACCACAAGGGAAGCCCAAGAATACCGGAGTGGGTAACCTATCCCTTTTCCAGCAGATCTTCCCTACCCAGGAACTGAACTGGGGTCTCCTGCATTGCAGGCGGATTTTTACCAAATGAGCTAAAAATAAACATTAGGAAGACCATGTAGCAAACATGGGAAATGTTTTTAATATAAATCAAAGAGAATTAGCCAGGATACATTACTGTACATACATTATTATTTCAGTTATGTAAAAAAATACAAATTCTTATATAAAAAAGATTAGAAAATGACAGTAATTGTTTTAGGGTAAGAGATAGGTTATTTTTCCATATATATATTCTGAAAATGCATTAAAACATTGCTTTTTATTGTTGAAGTTTAATAGTAAGAGGCTTTTAGTAAAAACAAGAATTCAAAATTATATTCATTTTATACATCAACATGCCATTAAATTCTTTGTCCAAAAAGCAGCTGTTAAAAATAATATCCTTATTGTTTCTAGACACAAGCTGTGTCTATTTTTTATCAAATAAATCAATATTAAAATTGCTTACCACTTTTCAGCTTTTGTTTGTTAATTAAATGACACATCTCAGATATTATTAAAGCAAACAAAATTCCAAACAGAAAATGGTCGCATGAAAAGTGGAAATGTTCATTAAATAAAATAGATCCTCAAACTTCCTCAATCTGCTGTTTTTATTAAAATCTGACATTTACTTTATTTATTGCTTGAGAATAGGGCTTTCAAAGTTTTTGTTTTAAAACAGGCCTTAGAGAAAGGAGAATTATGTGTTTGACTTTAAATCATTATTTGTTTGACCTGTAAACATAATGGGAAAAACAGTATTCTGATAGTATTAGGGGAAATGAAGGGCCATTAAAGGAAAGGAAAGGGGATACGATTCTGAGAGTGGAAGAACGAAAAATCAAGAAGAAGGAAAGAATTTTAAGTTTTCAAGTGGCCTTGGAGATTTGAATTTCATTGAATTCTATCAGATGGAAATTTCTCTTGGACTATTTTCTCTGATTTGCCGTAGAGAGGATTCTGATGAGAAAGCCAGTGCTTGAGTCTCCTTCCTAGGCTGCCTTTCCCCTACTTCCTTCTGTATTTAGAAGAACTCTTACATCTTGCAGTCCTAGAGAACGGCCTTGCTTCCCATTCTTATCTTGTTATTAGTATGTTTCCATGCTTGAAAACAACTCCTCATCTTTCTTCTTTTGGTTTCTGGTAAGCTCAACATTGCCCAGTGAAAAGTAACAAACTTCCAGCTCCATTAAAACTTAAAATCACGCTCTCATATGAAATGCCCTTTTAGCTTTGTCTGTGTGTTACAACATCACTTTGGTCAAGTTCTAATGCTGCATATCTTCCCAACAGAGAGACAGAATGAATTGACAAAACCTTACCTGATTCTGTAACGGGAAAGGAGTCATCTTTCTTTGAAGTAACACATCCAAATATTCAGAAAACAAGGACCTGTCCCTATAAGAACTTACAACAAAGAACACAACATATACTGCTTTACTGAAATGTACATCCTATGCTACAAATATGTCACAAATATAGTGAACAAATGCAGCTCTGTTTTTTCAGCATGAGATCATATCTGGCCAACACTGGAAGTTTTGTAATCCTTGTCTGGGGGAATCAACAGAAATACTGATGCACAGTGCAGTTCTGTATAAAATAGTATTGAATTGCACCATCATTAAAGTAGTAGTGACTGCGATGTCGTCTCTTGACCTGATATCCAGTATAGCACTCTTACACCATTTTACATTTTAGTTGTGCTTCAGAGATTTTCTTAACTCAGTGTGTAGATTAGTTTATTTCATGAACCTGCTAAATGGCATTTTGACGTCCTGGGGAAATGATTCCTCCAAAAGAGCTTCCCTTTCTTGTCTCAAGCAGCAACTTCCACCCTGGAAGAGATGGGTCAATTGTCACATTTCTGTTCTTTCAGTAACTTTGCGGGTGGTAGCTCATGAAAAGCATCTTTTGTATTTTGGCTCACTGACTTAGGTTGCTCTGTGAATTCAATGTGTAAATAAATAATGTAGGTCGTGTTTTTGATTGAAATGAGGGGCAGCCTTAGTTGGCCCTTCTGATTTGCGAGCCCCTAGTGGCATGAATATGGTTCATAGCGCCTTTCGGCCTCATCAGCCTCTGCCCTTTGAAGTCAGCTATAATGTGTGGGCATCCGTGACCTGTTCTTGGCTGGCAGCTCCTCAGCTCTAATGGACTTGGCTTATGCGCAGAGGATGACTCCTCTCTTGAACTCTGTCTCCTTTCATTTCTTTTCCTTTCCAGACATCTCTTAGTATTTCCTAGCATGTTCCCAAACCATTGTTTTTGAATCCATGGCTCTCTAACATAAAAGACATTCTTAGTCCCCAGGTCTGCTTCAGATGTGGTTTGTGTGCATCCAACATTTCTTCCCCTAGCGTCACAGCGCTCAGTGTTTCTGGATGAATACTTGGAAAGCAGCCTATCGTAATCATTATCTTTCATACACTATTTTCCAAAAAGAGATTATCACATTTCCATCTGTATATACAAATGAGATGTAATTTATAAAATAACCAATTACAGAAGGTTTCAAATATGTTAAAATTTAAAGCTGTTTTCATTTTCTCATTTCTGTCTTTCACATTAGATTTTCTATTGACTGTTTTAAAGCAATTAAGAGAATCCATATAATAGTGTCATAATAACATATATAATAACCATCATTCTAAGTCAATAATGCTATTTTATTTATAGTACACAATGCAATAATACCTCTGGCTCAGTGGCAAATAGTTTTAAAAATAAATGAGTATATATACATACATATATATATAAAATTTTTCCCTCTGGTCCTTTTATGCTGCTCAAATGTGCTTAGTCACACAAAAATTTGTTGTGTGTATGCAGTATAATATGAAGCTTTGAATATATTAATTACATATTTATATAAATATGTAAATACTTTTATACTTTATCCCTTTCATTGTCTAATGCAAATCCATTAGTTATAGTGAATATCATTTTTCACTTTTAAGCAGAGGCTTCAGTGTTTTATCAGTATTCTTTGTTAGAGAAATTTTTAATAACTAACTACAAACATCTCTAGTCTCAATTTCCACCTCTACCAAATGGTCAGAAAAATAAAATATCATCCTGATAAGCATTTTCTATCAGTTCTTTAGTCAAGAAAGTTTTGTGCTCATGCTACCAGCCTTTCATGCAAGTTCAGCTCCCTTTTTCTATAGTCAGAAAGACTTTGATTACTTAAAGTCCTTAGTGAGAGGGAAGGAACCATGTTGCTTTTTCTCTCACAGCTGCCCTCTTTAAACTAGTCATGCTTCTATTTTTTCCCCTTCTGAGCTGTTTTCTGATTATTTAATTTTCTTTGCTCCGTCCCTGATTCCACATGATCTTTTCCTCCTTTCAAACTAATGTCTTACTAAGTATCTGATGTGGAAAAGGAAGATTTCTGTTCCTAAGAAGGATAAGTCTGTTAAATCAAGCAAAGAGATATACTTGGGAATGAAGGTAGCGTAACTCCAACATATTGCAAAGTCCTTTGTTCTTTCATGCCTTAATAAAAGAGAGTTCATATGAAGAGTCAGATTTTAATGTTCAGAAAGCATAGACTATATTAGCATCCTATTTAGAGAAAATGAGTCTTCCTGATTACAATATTAAAAATCCGTTGGCCCTGCTTGCAAGGCCAGCCCGTCACCCGCCTCGGGCATCGGGTGGCGCCCGCGCCAGCTCTCAGCCGCCTCTCTCTGTTTCGGAAGGTTGTTCGACTACCACGGCCGCGTGCCCCCCGCCGCCGCGCGCGTCGTCATCCCGCTGAAGCGGCCCCGCGCCGCCGTGGCCACCACCCGCAGGGGCAAAGGCGTGTTCTCCATGAAAGGCTCGAGGTCGGCGGTCAGCGGGTCTTCCTCTTCCGGCTCAAAATGTAAGTAATGTTTTTCGCTTCCCCGTAAAGAAGGGCGGGGGGCTGTACCATTGCGTGAATGTCTGTACTCAGAAAATTAATCAAGAATTATGGCAGGGTTGCTGTGGGCGATGTATGAGCGAAATTTCAAATGGATAAGAAACGGCCTCTGCTTTCCACTACACCACCCTGGAGTAACGTGGTGGAGACAGACCCCAACACGGCTAACACAAACTGGGAGCCATCAGAAAGGTGTCTTATCAGAGCGAAGAACGTGCTCTTGGCCCACCTCGCTTGGGGCACACCCACGCCTCGAAATATAGCACCTGCTTCCGGTGAAAAACCAAATTTCACTTCCAAAAAGAGCCATCGAGCGTCTTTGCAGAGAAGCAGTATGCAAAATCAGTGCCTGTTCTGAATATCTGAGCCCGGGATAACTAAGCAGGAAACACTAGAAAGGCTAAAAGGGTAACTGTCCATACGGTATCTGAAAACATATGTAATGTCATAAAAAATAATATGAATTAATAAAAAGAGCTACAAACGTCCCAGCAAAACACATTGTTAAGTTTTTATATGGACAGATCCAGAAAAATATAATTTGTTATGAGAGTATTATTCCTAAGGTAGAGATAGCAGTTTTCCTTGCATTTCTTGAGGTTACAGTCTACAGAGAAGAGACAGACAATAGCAAGCAAGGTAAAATCTGAGGATTTAACACGGTAGAGCATCACTGTGTCAAAGAATAAAGTAGAATCAAGCAACAGAAGGAGGAGAGCTGTTCCATGACATGGTGCACGGCTGCCTCTCTGAGGCACCTCATCAGGTGCTGTTTGAGCAGAGACCCCATGGAAGCAGGGGAAGGAGTGTGTGCGTGAGGCTGTCGGTGGCAGAGCATCTGGGCAGAGAGAGGGGTCGGTGCACAGACCTTACCCTGGAACAAGGAAACCAGGGCCTCAGAGTGAAGAGGAAATGTGGTGGGAGTAAGGTAGAGGGAAAGCAATTCCAGTGCAACCTGTTAGGTCCCTGTAGGGGGTTTCTAGTTACTTTGCATCTGTCCTTCAAGACAAGTAAAGCAAATCCTTTATCCTAATTTTACTGATGGGTAAGCATAGAGAAGCTAAATCATCAAGCGAAGAACTGACTCATTGGATAAAACCCTGATGCTGGGAAAGGTTGAAGGCAGGAGGAGAAGGGGACGACAGAGGATGAGATGGTTGGATGGCATCACCAACTCGATGGACATGAGTTTCAGCAAGCTCTGGGAGTTGGTGAAGGACGGGGAAGCCTGGTGTGCTGCAGCCCTTGGGGGCGCAAAGAGTTGGACACGACTGAGGGACTGAACTGAACTGAACTGAAGCACGGAGAATGGTACATAGCTAGTAGATGGTAGAGCCAGCACTAAACTCACATTCCTTCATTCTCAACCCTATGTACGCTGTCTACTCTAGAACATTGCCTTGTACCTTAGCACCATCCGAAATACTAAGGAAGAACACTGTTGAGATACTTTGTTTTGTACAAAGAAGTGTGAAAAATAGTTACCCTCAGCACCGATGCTTCTGTTAACTAAGTTTGGTGCACTCAGAATTTAAATTAGCTAATCTAAACTAAATAGCAAATTACATAAATTTACATTTATTTCCCCATGTACTGACTCATCTATTCGTCTAATTCTTCTATGGATAAAAAGAAATGTGAATTCCCTTTTTGAGTCTTAGTAATAAAAGAAAATGAGTTTCTGCAACAATCTCTAAACAATCTTATATGCTATCTATTTTCAAAAACAAAGAAAGTTCTTGAATTTGGTTCTTGCTGTGGAAAATTGAAAATTGAATTGTCTGCTATGTTTATAGAAGACTGTTTTGTATTTTTTTAACCATAGTAGTGTTAAGTTTAAATAGAAATATCTTGAGCATCTGTGGATGCTTTGCCGTGGAGTCACTTTTAGAATGCTGTTTAGCAATAGGAGTATTATTGATGTTTTGGCCATGGCAGTTCTATGCTGTGAAGGACTATCCCAAGCTTTGCGGAGCATTCAGCATCCCTGACTTTCAAACCTTCAAGGCCAGCAGCGCTCTTCACTCTTTTTAACAACTGTGTATGTGCTTATGCATTTCTAAATTTTCCTTAAGGAGACGTAACCACCCTGGTTTAGAACCAATGGTTTCTGGCCATTCTAAGGCAAGTGCAGTTTTGTACAACTCAACCACTTGAGTGCCGTGAGCCTCAGTGATGCAGCGAACAGTGATAGTTTCCAGGGGTTATTTTTATGTAAATACCTTGGTCTTCAAATGGTTAAGTTGTTTCTGGCCTTTTATTTTTGATTTCTAATCCTCTTGGGTCATGGAGAGAGAATGTGATTTATAAAATCTTTTTGAATACCTTAGAATTTATCTTGGTTTCATAATAATGAGATTTTGTGAGTGGGAAATAGGATCCATTTTCTGCCTTTGGTATAATACTATGTGTGTCTTTTAGCTTGTTGGTTGTATCATCTGATACTCTGTAGACTTTGTTCTTTTGTGGCAAATTGATAAGTGAAATTCTGAAAGTGATTATTTAAAATTGTCTACCAATTACTGACCTTATAAAGTTCTTCTTTTCCTGAGGTTTTATTTTATACTCCATGTTGCTTGGCTAGTATTTATATGGTGTTTTACAGTAATAGTTAAATAATAGCTCACATTTTTTGATGTTTGTTCTATGGTAGCTATTGTTTTAAACACATTATTAATGCATACATGTTCATGTATAAATTAAATATATTAATTCCTTTGTTCTCTTAACTGCCAATAACTGAAGTATTGTTATCATTCCCATTTTATAAGTGTAGAAAAGTTACGTAATATCCCTAAAGTCACAGAGCTATTTAATAATGGAGCCCGGAACTATAGCCAGATTCTAGAGCATCGGTCTCTAGCATATAGAATCTTAAGTCTGTGCCCTTTTTAGTACCGCTTCTCTAAAACTTCTTGGAAAATTGTAACTTTCACATTTATGTAATACTTCATCTTCCATCTGTACCCTAGAATCTTGCTTTGTTCGATACATTGCTTGGTCCTTTAATGATAAGACTCTCTTTTGGTTTGCATTTCCCTAGTCTACCTTTTTATTTTCCACCTTTCTTTGTCATTAGTTTCCCAGGGCACATGTGATAAACTATGACAAACTGAATGGTTTAACAACAAATATTTAGCAGTTGAACGTCTGAGATCAGGGTGTCCCAGAGCTCTTCTCTGGAAGTTCCGCGGGCAGTCTGAGATCTTCTGGACAGTCTGTTCCATGCCTTTCTCCTAGCTTCTGGAATGCTGCAGTCCTTGGCATGCCTGGGTTTACTGACCAAACGCTCCAGTCTCCGCCTCCATCATCACACGCGCTTTTCTCCTGTGTCTTTGTGTCTATGAGTCTTTTCCTTTTCTTATGAACACGTTAGTCATCTTGGACTAGGACTCACTCAATAACTTCACTGTAATTACATCTACAAATATGTATTTTCAAATAGGTAACATTTACAGGTACTGGGATTAGGACTTATCTTTTGAGAGACCGTTTTAACCAACACCACTATCACTTTATTTTTGCATAAACTTTTTCCTAAAATAACATATATCTGGACCTTGTTTTTGAAAGCAATATGAAAGTCTTTGTTTTTTACAGGGGAACTTAATTATTTTATGTATGTTTTACTCACTAGCCTGTTAGCTTAGTTTATATTTCATCCATCTTAACTCCAAGTATTTAAATTATCATTTACTCTTTTCTTCCTCTCCTTATGCTTGTTTAATGAATCTGCTTTTAATTCTGTCTCTTCCCTCACTACAGTCTTAATTTGGATATTCTACTACATCCCTCTTTTTCATTAGTGACTATAATAATATATTAAACTTTTATCGATAACACTATTTTACCTATTTCTCTCCTAAAATCAAACAATACCTCTTCTAACTTGCATCGAAGACATGAATTTTAGAAAGCTTGTACTTCATCAGTCCCAAACCATGTAAGTCTCCCGCTCTTGACCCTTCCTCCCAACCCCCCCACGCCCCACCCCGCAGGTTGTCACAGAGCGCTGGTTGAGCTGTGTTGCGCAGCAACCTCCCACGAGCTGTTTTGCATACGGCGCATGTACATTTTTCAGCGCCACCCCCTCAGTTCCTCCCATCCTCTCCGGGCCCCCTGTGTCCACAGTCTGCTCTTTATGTTGCATCTCCATTCCTGCCCTGCAGTTACGGCCCTCGGTACCGTTTTTCTAGATTTCATGCACACGCATTAACGTTTGACATTTGTTTTTCTCTTTCCGACTTACTGCACCTTGTATAAACAGGCACTACGCTCATCCACCTCCCCAGAACTGACTCAAATGCGCTCCTTTTCATGGCTGAGTAATATTCCATTTATGTATGTACCACAGCTTTATCCATTCCTCCGTCAACAGACATCTGGGCTGCTCCTGTGTCCTGGCTACTGTGAGTAGTGAGCATAAGGGTGCATCTGCGCTTTTGAATTGTGATTTTCTCAGGCTACATGGGGCTTCCTAGGCAGCTCAGCTGGTAAAGAGTCCACCTACATGCAGGACACTCCATTTGATTCCTGGGTTGGGAAGCTCCACTGGAGATGGGATCAGCTACCCACTCCAGTTTTTGGGGCTTTCTTGGTGGCTTAGATGTAAAGAATCCGCTTGCAATGTGGGAGACCTGAGTTGAATCCCTGAGCTGGGAAGACCCCCTGGAGGAGAGGCTGGCAATGCACTCCAGTATTCTGGCCTGGAGAATTCTCAGGGACAGAGAAGCCTGGCGGGCTAGAGCCCATGGGGTCCCAAAGAGTCAGACGTGACTAAACATAGCAAAGGGTATATGCTCAGCAGTGGGATTGCTGGGTCATGTGGTAGTTTTATTCCTAGTTTTTAAGGAATCACTATACTGTCCTCCATAGTGGCTGTATCAATTTACATTCCCACCAACACTGCAGGAGAGCTCCCTTTTCTCCACATCCTCTCCAGTGTTTATTGTTTGTAGATTTTTTTGATGAAGGCCATTCTGACTGGTGTGAGGTGACACCTCATTGTAGTTTTGTTTTGCATTTCTCTAATAATGAGCTATGTTGAGCATTTTTTCATGTGTTTATTGGACATCTATATGTCATCTTTGGAGAAATGTCTGTTCAGGTCTTCTGCACATTATTTGATTGGTTTTTTTTTTCTGATATTGAGCTGCATGAGCTGCCTATATATTTTTGAGATTAATCCTTTGTCAGTTGCTTCATTTGTAATTATTTTCTCCCATCATGAGCATTGTCTTTTCATCTTATTTGTGGTTTCCTCTGCTGTGCAAAAGTTTTACATTTACTTAGGTACCATTTTTTTAATTTTTGTTTTTATTTCCATTACTCTAGGAAGAGGGTCATAGAGGATCTTACTGTGATTTATGTCAGAGTGTTATGCCTATGTTTTCCTTTAAGAACTTTATAGTTTCTGCTCTTACAATTAGTTCTTTAATCCATTTTGAGTTTATTTTTTGTTAGGGAAGGTTTTAATTTGTTCTCTTACATATAGCTGTCCAGTTTTCTCAGCACCGACTATTGAAGAGACTGCCTTTTCTTATTGTATACTCTTACCTCCTTTATCAAAGATAAGGTGCCTATGGGTGCATGTGTCTATTTCTGGGCTTTCTATCTTGCTCCATTGGTCTATATTTTACTGTCTTGATGACTATAACTTTGTAGTATAGTCTAAAGTCAGGAACATTGATTCCTCCAGTGCCATTCTTCTTTCTCAAGACCTGCCAGCATTCTTTGTATTTCCCTCAGTGGCAGATTCAGAGGCATAAATATATATATTGAACAATTCCCTGTAATAATGTTACACCTCACAATTATAGTGTAAAGAAAAAATGGTAAAAATAAAAGTGCAGTCCTTACATTAAATGAAACTGCCCAAAGCACATAAATATAATCTATGAATTTAATGGAGGTGACATATACTAACCTATTACACAGAGAGCAGAAATGTGTAAAAACTAGAGATGGAGAACAAAGAAAAAGAAGGTTAAATATTAGGCTTAACTGTACTTACTTTCTCAGTTGTGTCTGATTCTTTGTGACCCCATGGACTGAAGCCTGCCAGGCACCTCTGTCCATGGGGAGTCTCCAGGCAAGAATACTGGAAGGGGTTGCCATGCCCTCCTCCAGGGGATCTGCTCAACCCAGAGACCAAACCCAGGTCTCCCACATTGCAGGTTGATTCTTAACCATCTGAGCCACCAGGGAAGCCCTGGGTTTAACTAGCAGGCCTCTTCCAAAGAGATCTTTGTCATGAGGGACAGTATAAGAAGCGAACATAAAGTCAGCATCAGTATCAGCTCCTCACAGGCTGTGGTTTTTCACAGTGGCTTGGATTTGCATTTCCCTGATGATTAATGATGTTGAACGTCTTTTCATGTATCTGTCAGCCTTCTGTAAGTCTTCTTTGGGAAAATGTCTGTTCAAACCCTCTGCCCATATTTTAATCAGACTTTTTTTTTTTTGGCTATTGAGCTGTATGAGTTCTTTGCATATTTAGCATATTGGCCTCTTATCAGATATGATTTGTAATTATTTTCTCCCACTTATTAGGGTGCCTTTTTATTTTGTTGGTGGTGGGTTTTTTTTTGTTGTTGTTGTTGTTGTTGTACAGAACTTTTGATGTTTGGTGTAGTCATTTGCTTATTTTTCTTTTGTTGCCTTTGCTTTTGGCATCATATTCAAAATATCATTGCTGGACCTCTGTTGTAGAGGTTACTGCCTACATTTTCTTCTGGGAGGCTTATGGTTTTAAGTCTCACATTCAGGTCTTTAATCCATTTAGTTAATTTTGGGGTGTGGTGTAAAACAGTGGCCCAGTGTCATTCTTTTGCATGTAGCTGTCCAGTGTTCCCAACACCATTTTTTGAGGAGACTATTCTTTCCCTGTTGTACATCTTTTGCTTGTTTGTCATAAATTAATTGACCACTTATGTATGGGTTGTTGGCTTTCTGGGCTCCCTATTTTGTTTGCTGATCCACATGCTTGTTGTTGTGCCAATACTATTCTGTTTTGAGTATTTATACATTTGGAATATAGTTTGAAATCAAGGAGCATTATGCTTTTTCCAGCCTTGTTCTTCTTTCTTAAAATTGCTTTAGTGATAAAGTCCCATTCTGTGGTTCCATACAAATTTTAGAATTGCTTGTTATATTTTTTATTCTACAAACAATCTCGTCTTTCTCATGTGTCATCAATGGAAAAGTTCTTCCTGTCTCTTTTCCTTTCGACACATATTTGCATATGTGGGCTCTCACTTCAGTCCCTTATGTCCTTATCATTCTGTTTTCTTTGCTTGTTTCTATTTTTACTCTTTATTGTGTGATAGCTTCTTTCAAGCTTTGCTCTCCAAAATTTGCTTTTTAGCAGTTTTACTAATAACACTCTTTCATTCAAAAATCAAGTTTTTAGTTCTAGAAATTCTTATTTTACTTTGCTCCTGTATAAAGGATGCTGCTGCTGTGCTTTGCTCAGTCATGTCTGACTATAGCCCACCAGGCTCCTCTGACATGGAATTTTCAGGCGAGATACTGGGAAAATACTGGAGCAGGTTGCCATTTTCTCCTCTAGGGGATCTTCCTGACCCAGGGATCAAGCTCGTGTCTCTTGCATCTCCTGCACTGGAAGGTGGATTCTTTACCATGATACCACCTGAGAAGCCTGATTAAGAGTTAAAGCCGTGGCACTTTTATTAACATTTTCTGTCACTGATTTTGCTTCTTTGGTATCCATCTCCTCCAGATATTTGCCTCATCTCTCTCTTGCAAAACAGGACTTCCCTGATGGCTCAGTTGGTAAAGATTCTGCCTGCAATACAAGAGACCCCAGTTCTATTCCTAGGTCAGGAAGATCCCCTGGATCAGGGATAGGCGACCCACTCCAGTATTCTTGGGCTTTCCTTGTGACTCAGCTGGTAAAGAATCCACCTGCAATGGGGAGACCTGGGTTCAGTCCCTGGGTTGGGAAGATCCCCTGCAGAAGGGAAAGGCGACCCACTCCAGGATTCTGGCCTAAAGAATTCCATGGACTGTATAGTCCATAGGATCACAAAGAGCTGGACACGACAGAGAGGCTTTCACTCTCTTGCAAAAACCCGCTCTGTTAGTCACTTGCTTTCTTGTATAATTCCCTGACATTGTGCACCTCAAGCTATTTTGGTCCCTCAGAAAGTGAGGAAGTAGCTTGACCAGTAGCTATCTTGAGCCTCTTTTATAATATGTGAGAAGACTTCTTTGCTCACTAGTATCAGTTCAGTTCAGTTCAGTTGCTCAGTCGTGTCCGACTCTTTGCGACCCCAAGAATCGCAGCACACCAGGCCTCCCTGTCCATCAACAACTCTGGGAGTTCACCTAAACTAACGTGCATCGAGTCCGTGATGCCGTCCAGCCGTCTCATCCTCTGTCGTCCCCTTCTCCTCCTGCCCTCAATCCCTCTCAGCATCAGGGTCTTTTCCAGTGAGTTAACTCTTTGCATGAGATGGCCAAAGTATTGGAGTTTGAGCTTTAGCATCATTCCTTCCAGTGAACACCCAGGACTGATCTCCTTTAGAATGGACTTGTTGCATCTCCTTGCAGTCCACGGGACTCGCAAGAATCTTCTCCAGCACCACAGTTCAAAAGCATAAATTCTTTAGTGCTCAGCTTTCTTCACAGTCCAACTCTCACATCCATACATGGCCACTGGAAAACCATAGCCTTGACTAGACGGACCTTTGTTGGCAAAGTAATGTCTCTGCTTTCGAGTGTGCTATCTAGGTTGGTCATCACTTTCCTTCCAAGTATACACTGAGCTAATTGTCCACTCAACAGTGCCTGTGCCCGCAGGGAATACCTCTAGAGTGGATGGGGCCTCTCAGACTCTCCTGGACGATACGTTGCAAGCTGTTAGATATAGTCCTGGTCACTCTAAGAGAATTTATAATGGACCCCTCTCTTCTTCCCCACCCACTCAGGGAACATTGACATTCTTTCCAGTCTCCCAGGAGAAGCAAGTTAGCCCTTTTCTGAACGTCTATAAACTTAGTGTCTTTTCTTGCCCCTGCATGTGCAAATACTCCAATCTCATGTCTTTTCCACAGGATATGAGGTCTTATAGGTATATGTGGATGTGCCTCCCATTTCCATGTCAGCCACAGTTTATTTTACTTTATTATTTAATTTAATATTTTATTTTGGGGGTAGAGTCATCCAGGCATAGTGTATTTCTATCTCTCAGAAATCCCCAAGTACTGAAAAATCTAATGACTTTTTTTCTTATATTGGAATAAATCAGTAATGAAAGGCCGTTTGCAGAAGCACAAATTGCCAAGGTCAGCTACTTGAGAACATAATGCAAACTAGCTTTCTGTAAAGACCATCTAGTAAAATAATTATTTGAAATTTATTGTAGATGTATTAACTCAAATATGCTAATTTAAATAAAATTATTAATACTTAAAGGCAATAGACTGAATAATTCTGTGCATGTTTCATACAGTTCTATATATTTAAAGACTCAATTCACAAAAACTCCAGTTTAGTGTTACTATAGTGAAGCATGAATCTAAACAAGATCTTGGACTGCAAGGGGATCCAACCAGTCCATTCTAAAGGAGATCAGTCCTGGGTGTTCATTGGAAGGAATGATGCTAAAGCTGAAACTCCAATACTTTGGCCACCTCATGCGAAGAGCTGATTCACTGGAAAAGACTCTGATGCTGGGAGGGATTGGGGGCAGGAGGAGAAGGGGGAGGACAGAGGATGAGATGGCCGGATGGCATCACCGACTCGATGGATGTGAGTTTGAGTGAACTCTTGGAGTTGTTGATGGACAGGGAGGCCTGGCGTGCTGCAATTCATGGGGTTGCAAAGAATTGGACATGACTGAGCAACTGAACTGATCTGAACTGAACTGAATTGGTAAGATTAACTAGACTCACAATTGCATATTCTCTCTGAAAGTATATTAGCAGACTATATTATATATGGAAGTATGTGTATATAAGCATATATGAGTGAATACAAATATTATTTGATAGTACTTTTACAATTAGTCTGGTCTGTGGGAACAATAATTTTCCAATTCAAATCACACATGAGAAACTTCAGTGAAGGATGAGATATACTATGTTAATATTGGCTTAAGTGAATGACTATTTACTGAGGTATATATTTTGCTCTTTTATTAATAGCTATTTCCCAGGACTAAATGACTTGGTAAGTTTAGAGGAAGAAATTAATGTTATAGGTTAGGCAATTTGTCATTTATTTCAGAACTTTTAATAATGTTTAATTCTACTGAGGAGAAAAACTATATAAAGAAAATATATTAGTACCATAATTTGCCAAGGTTGAATACTGATAAGCTTTTTAAATGGATTGCTCTTTTAAAAATTATATAACCACTAGGTATTTCTGTCCATTTTCAAATCAACTTGAGCTAAAACTATAACCAGCTTGTCCCGTTCCACATCATGGAATCATAAAATAAAGATGTGATGTTGCTAATAAACACTTTATAAAAGAGAAGACATAAACATCTATGAGCTTTGGCAGATGTTCTTAGTAGAAAAAAATTAGCTTTCTGAAAAAAATATAATATTAAATAAATTTCTGTAAGTAATGAATTTAAATCCTAAGGTCTAGCAAGAGAAATCCCAATAAGTTTTTATGCCTTTGGAGTTCTGTTGGTGCAGTTTTTAGCGACATAAGATTCTTGAAACACCTAAGAGGCAATTAAAGACGGTTCAACTAAATTTAAAAAGTAGTAGTTGAGAACTCATCCTCAGCACTCAGGAAGTGTTGTTGTGTTGGTTTTCCCCCAAAATCCATATGACTTTAGCAGAGAGTTGAAGCATCAATCAGAGAAACAAGTGTTAATATCCAGCAAAGTATCACGAAATATCCCTTTCCATCCATTATTTTGGCCAAGGTATTTATTACACTTTCAAATATTTGGCCAGCAGTGTTAGAGAAGTCTTAATAGTATTGAGAATACTGAATTGAGCCTGGAAGGATAGGTGAGTGTGGAAAGAAAGTATGAGAGACTTCCGTTTCCCAAGTGGAGAAGACCAAAGGCTTTATTGTCAGATTGTCTGGGATGGAATTCGTGTTGCACAAAAACACTAATACCGTGGCCGGGTGGAAATCCTCTAATCCACGTGTACTTCTATTTATTTTCTATCTGTAAAATAGAAATAAGAATACTTTATATATCACACTTCGTCGTGGGAATTAAATGACTGATGCATACAGCCTTTTTCAGGCAAGTCTTGCTCAGCAGCGAGTGATGGGGCTTTATTGTCTCTGCTGGTAGCACGGGGAGAGCAGCAGGGAAGAGGGTGGGGTGTGAACCTGCTGTGACTGGAATCCAGCCGTGGCTCTGCCGTGTGCGAGCTGTGTGCTTTGAGGGAAGGGTCTTTCTTTGCTGTGCCCTAGTTTCCTCACCTATAGCATGGGAATGCTAACCTCACCAGCGCTTCCCTGCAGTGTGTGTGAGGATTAAACGGGTTAGCCCGCGCAGAGCTCTTAGACTAGTGTCCCCCATGGTGGAAGTCTTCATTATGAGCCTTAGTAGTAATGCTATTGTTATTGTTACTGTCCGAAGCAAAGATTTATCACTAGCAGTGTCAGTTAAGAAGCCGAGGATGTTATGGTTAAACAAAACAAGAGACAAAGAACGGTTAACAGGAGACTGAAAGCCTGTGGAGAATGCTGAAGGACTGAAATTTTATCCAGGGCTGAGGGGAAAGACGCTCAGAAAGACGCTGTCTGATCAAAATGATATCAGCAGTTTAAGAAACTCATGTGATGGTTGGGTCACGTGCTGAGGCTGCTGTCACGAAGAACGCACACCGGATGGCTCAGGGAGCAGGAATCTGTTTCCTGAGTTCAGGAGGCCGGGAGTGGGAGATCAGGTGTCGGTCCTGCTGGCTCCTTCCAAGGGCCTGAGGGAAGCTTCTGGGTCCCGCCTCTCCTCGGGCGAGCTGGTGGCCGTCTTCTCCGAGTCTCCACGTCTCCAGCCTTCTGTATGTGTATTTACTAGGTTTCTAGTCATATGGGATTAGGGCCTCCTGGGTCCAGTGACCTCCTTTTAACTCGATTACCTCCTTAACTGCCCTGTGTCTAAATAGACTCACACTGTGGATGGCTCTGGGGCTAGAATGGTCATATATAAAATTTGAGGTGGAGGCAGAATTCTTCGCATAAAACAGGGTTATGTGTGTATAAAACAACCTAAATGTGGAGATCTCAGCATACACTTCAGCTCTTTACATTTTGATAATCAGCTTCTTGGATATTTTTTTACTTGGCTCATCCTGGTAAACACACTGAATTTCTCAGACACACATGGCCTCACAGTCTACTAAAATCCCCACCTGATATTTAGATACACAGCAGCCAAACCAAAACAATTACAATGTGCTTAAAATAAATAAATACATTTGTCAGCCATCTGCGCTTGCCTTTTCCGCTAGGCTTTAATGTGGCTCATTTCACATAACCAGATTTTAAAACACAGGCAGAAAAGAAAGAAAAGAAAACGTCCGATAAAATCTTTATATCCACATGGCCTTTGAGCATTTGAAATGGTCTTCTCAGTTCTACTGTCGCTCTCCTTGCTGCATCGCTCAGTCGTGTCCGACTCTGTGACCCCATGGACCGCAGCTCGCCAGGCCTCCCAGTACATCACCGACTCCCGGAGCTTGCGCAAACTCATGTACATTGCAACAGTGATGCCATCCAATGATCTCATCCTCTGTCATCCCCTTCTCCTCCTGCCTTCAGTCTTTCCCAGCATCAGGGTCTTTTCTAACGAGACAGCTCTTTGCTTCAGGTGGCCAAAGTATTGGAGCTTCAGCTTCAGCATCAGTTCTTCTAACTCGGGATTGATTTCTTTAGGATGGACTGGTTTGTACATGAGACTTTCAAGAGTTTTCTCCAGCATCACAGTTCAAAAGCATCAATTCTTTGGCATTCAGCCTTCTTTATGGTCCACTCTCACATCCATACCTGACTACTGGAAAAACCGTAGCTCTGACTATTACAGACCTTTGTCAGCAAAGTAGTCTCTGATTTCTAACATGCTGTCTAGGTTTGTCATTGGTTTTCTTCCAAGGAGCAAGTGTCTTAAATTCATGGCTGCAGTCATCTGCAACGATTTTGGAGCCCAAGAAAATAAAGACTGTCACTGTTTCCATTGTTTCTCCATCTATTTGCCATGAAGTGATGAGACCGGATGCCATGATCTTCGTTTTCTGAAAGTTGAGTTTTAAGCCAACTTTTTCACTCTCCTCTTTCACTTTCATCAAGAGGCTCTTTAGTTCTTCTTCACTTTCTTCCATAAGGGTGATGTCATCTGCATATCTGAGGTTATTGCTATTTCTGCCAGCAATCATAATTAGCTTGTGCTTCATCCAGTCCAGCTTTTTGCATGATATATTCTGCATATAAGTTAAACATGGAGGGTGACAATATACAGCCTTGATGTACTCCTTCCCAATTTGGAACCAATGTGTTGTTCCATGTCCAGTTCTAACTGTTGCTTCGTGACCTGCATGCAGGTTTCTCAGGAGGCAGATAAGGTGGTCTGGTATTCCCATCTCTAAGAATTTTCCAAAATTTGTTGTGATCCATAGTCAAAGGCTTTAGCGTAGTCAATGAAGCTGAAGCAGATGCTTTTTTTTTCCTGAAATTCTCTTGCTTTTTCTATGATCCAGCGGATGTTGGCAATTTGATATTTGGCTCCTCTGCCTTTCCAAAACCAGCTTGAACATCTGCAAGTTCTTGGCTGATGTACTGTTGAAGCCTAGGTTGGAGAATTTTGAGCATTACTTTACTGACCTGAAACGAATTTGTGTGGTAGTTTGAACATTCTTTGGCTTTGCCCTTCTTTAGCATTGGAATGAAAACTGACCATTTCCAGTCCTGTGGCCACTGCTGAGTTTTCCAAGTTTGCTAGCATATTGAGTGCAACACTTTCACAGCATCATCTTTTAGGATTTGAAATAGCTCAACTGGAATTCCATCACCTCCACTAGCTTTGTTCGTAGTGATGCTTCCTAAGGCCCACTTGACTTCGCATTCCAGGATGTCTGGCTCTAGGTGAGTGATCACACCATCATGGTTATCCAGGTCACGAAGCTCTTTTTGTATAGTTCTTCTTGTATTCTAGGCACTTCTTCTTCATATCTTTTGCTTCTATTAAGTCCATGCCATTTCTGTCCTTTATTGTGCCCATCTTTGAATGAAATTTGCCTTTGGTATCTCTAATTTTCTTGAAGAGATCTCTAATCTTTCCCATTCTGTTGTTTTTCTCTATTTGTTTGAATTGTTCACTTAGGAAGCCTTTCTTATCTCCTTACTATTCTTTGGGACACTGCGTCCCTATGGTATATCTTTCCTTTTCTCCTTTACTTTCACTCCTCTTCTTTTCTCAGCTATTTGTAAGACCTCTTCAGACAGCCATTTTACCTTTTTGCATGTCTTTTTGGGGGATGGTTTTAATCATCACCTCCTGTATAAAATCACAAACCTCTGTCCATAGTTCTTCAGGCACTCTGTCTATCAGATCTAATCCCTTGGATCTGTTTGTCACTTCCACTGTATAATCATAAAGGATTTGATTTGGGTCATATCTAAACGGTCTAGTGGTTTTCTCTACTTTCTTCAATTTAAGTATAAATTTTGCAATAAGGAGTTCAAAATCTGAGCCACAGTCAGCTTCCAGTCTTGTTTTTGTTGCCTGTATAGAGCTTCTACATCTTCAGCTGCAAAGAAAATAATCAGTCTGATTTCAGTGTTGACCACCTGGTGATGTCCATATATAGAGTTTTCTCTTGTGTTGTTGGAACAGGGTGTTTGCTATGCCCAGTGCATTCTCTTGATAAAACTCTGTTAGCTTTTGCCCTGCTTCACTTTGAAATCCAAGGCCAAACTTGCCTTTTACTCCAGGTATCTCTTGACTTCCTACTTTTGCACTCCAGTCCCCTATGATGAAAAGGACGTCTTTTTGGTGTTAATTCTAGAAGGTCTTGTAGGTCTTCATAGAACCATTTGACTTCAGCTTCTTCGGCACTAGTGGTTGGGGCATACAGTTCTACAGTAGAATTTATGTTTTTTCATTGTGCTCCACTAACAGCACCAGAAACGTTATAATTGTTCTAGAAAGAATAAGAAGGAAAATTGGAGAAAGAAATGGCAACTCACTCCAGTACACTTGTCTGGAAAACCCCATGGACAAAGAAGCCTGGTAGCTTATAGTCCATGGGGCCACAAGAGTTGGACACGACTGAGCAAATTGTTCCAGAGTGGGATTATAGAAGTTTGTGAGCATTAGGTCCAGTCAGTAAAACTTAACATTTCTAGCTTCTGTTTCCTCCTCTTCTGTTCTTTCCCTAGGTCTGGGCCTAATAAGCAGATCCTTGACTACTGTAATAGTCTCTTACAGATTAATTTTCCTGACTCTCTATTCTTCCCCAGTCTCATTAACTGCATGACCGACTGCAAGATTATTCTAAACTAAATGCTTTGTCACTTCCTCACCCAAAACTCAAAATTACTTTCATTTAGCAGATGAGGATCCAAGCTCCTCATTGTAGTTCTCCAGGCAAATCTGGTCTCCCATTCCTGGTTCTGCCATTCCCAGTTCTCAGCTACTCTTCTCCTGGCTTAATTGAACATATAAATGTTTCCGGACTTATGTTCATGTACCTCCATGTGAAAATCCTTTACTTTGCAAGAAATGTGTTACCAACACATTATCTACCTCTTATAGACAAATTAATGTTATTCATGGAATTACCTGTCTTTCAAATCCAACCTGGGTAATGCCATTCTGTGAAACAGGTTTAGACCCTCCTGTGGCACAAAGGAGGCATCTGTCTTCTAAAGTCAAACTGGTTATTTGTCTTCCTAATTAGGATACTTAAGGCTTTCTGCTTAACTTTATAGCTTTTTCCATGAACATCATTCTATTTTAGATTACAAATTTGTCCTTCAAGCCACCTTTGCACTGCACACAGTACATTCTCAGACATTCACAGAATGTGTGCCACGGTACTCTTTTGGCTTCTTGCGTTTGGCTTTTTCTCTGCACGCCCTGGTTGGCCGTGACCTTCATCTTTAGAATTCTACTTAGTTGTTATTGTTGTTTAGTCTCTAAGTCACGTCTGACTGTTTTGCAGCTCCATGGACTATAGCCCGCCAGGATCCTCTGTCCATGGGATTTCCCAGGCAAGAAAACTGAAGTGGGTTTCCATTTCCTTCTCCAGAGACATAATCTTTAATAATCAGATCTAATCTTTACAAGCTTCCAGCTTGTCTGTATTAGGGAACAATTGCATAACAACAAGTTGATTTAAAACATTATTCTTAGTAAAAGAAATACTCCTCACTCATGCTGTCTGCTACTCTATATAAAAATAACTCGTGGTGTTATATCCTCCACACCCCATCTTTAACAACAAAGATTATGCAGTCAGAGTACAGAGGTGGGACTGGGAAAAAAGTCTTGCCCAGGTCATGGTTTAGTATCATATTCCTTCATCACAGTGCTTCTGATGGAGAAAAGGCATATTTTCATGAATTTTTTTTTTTGCACTGCCTGTCTGCCTGTCTATCCCCCATTAGACAGTCAATCCAAAAGTATTGCCAGGACTTACACAAAGCTTTTAATAAACTTTGTCGATCTATTTGAAGTTGGCGTGAAGTGGCCATATCTGTAATACATAAGCATGCCTGCAGATTTTCTGATATTTGCTAAATCTGACTGTAGCTCAAATCATCAGCTGCTCATAGCCAAATTCAGGCTTAAACTAAAGGAAGTGGGGAAATCACTAGGCCAGCCAGGTACGACTTAAGTCAAATCCCCTATGAATATGCTGTGGAGGTCATGAGTAGATTCAAGGCCTTATGCCTAGCAAACAGTGTACCTAAAGAACTATGGACAGAGGTCGTAATATTGTACAGAAGGCAGTGAACAAAACCATTCTAAAGAAGCTTTACAAATAGATGAAGAAAAAAGAGAAGCAAAAAGCAAGGGAGAAAGGGACAAGTATATCCAACTAAAATGCAGAGTTCCGAAGAACAGCGAGGAGAGACAAGAAGGCCTTCTTCAGTGAACAGTGCATAAAACTAGAAGAAAACAGCAGAAGGGGAAAGCCTAGAGATCGCTTCAGGAAAATTGGAGATATCAAGGGAACATTTCACCCAGAGATGGGCACAGGAAAGGACAGAAATGGTAGCGACCTAGCAGATGCTGAAGAGCTCAAGAAGAGATGGAAAGAATGCACAGAAGAATTGTAAAAAGAAACAGAAAATGATCCTAATGAACTAGGTTACTGCAATGGTGTGGTCAGTCACCCAGAGCCAGACATTCTGGAGAGCGAAATCAAGTGGGCCTTAGGAAGCACTGCTGTTAGTAAACCCCGTAGATGCAATGGAATTCCAGTAGAGCTACTCAGAACCATGAAGGATGATGCCATCAGGTGCCGCATTCGTATGTCAGCAAACCTGGAATACCCAGCAGTGGCCACAGGTCTGGAAAAAGTCAATCTTCATCCCAATTCACAAGAAGGATAGTACTAACGAATGTGCTGACCATCAGACAATTGCACTCATCTCCCAGGCTGGTAATGTCATGCTTAAAATTTTGCATGCTAGGCTTCAGCATTATGCAAATGAGAACATCCAGATGTCCAGGCTCGGTTTAGAAAAAGGAACCAGAGATCAAAATGCCAACATTCACTGGATCATAGAGATAGCTAGGGAATTCCAGAAAAGCATTCAACTGTTTCATTGACTACGCTAAAGCCTTTGACTGTGTGGATCATGACAAACTGTGGAAAGCTCTGAAAAAGATGGAAATACCAGACCATCTTACCTGTCTTCTGAGAAATCTGTATGCGGGTCAAGAGGCAACAGTTAGAGCCCTGTATGGAAAACCGATTGGTTTAAGAGGGAGAAAGGAGCACGACAGGGCTGTCTGCTGCCACCGTGTTCGTTTAACCTATACGCTGAGCACATCATGAGACATGCCGGGCTGGATGAGTTTCAAGCTGGAATCAAGACAAATGGGGGAAGCAACAGATATATGGATGATACCACTCTAATGGCAGAAAGCGAAGAGGAGCTAAAGAGCATCTTGATGAGGGTGAAGGAGGAGGTGGAAGAGCTGGATTAAAGCTAAATGTTAGGAAAACTAAAATTATGGCATCTTGCCCCATTACTTCATGACAAATAGAGGGGGAAAATGTAGAAGCAGTGACAGATTTCTTCTTCTTGAGTTTAAACTCACAGTGGACAGCGACTGCAGCCATGAAATCAGAAGATGATCGCTTCTTGGCAGGAAAGTTATGAGAAACCTAGACAGAGACATTACTCTGCCAACAAAGATTCGTATAGTCAAGGTTATGGTCTTCCCACTAGTCAAGTACAGTTGTGAGAGCTGGACCATAAAGAAGGCAGAACGCCAAAGAATTGATGCCTTCAAACTTTGGTGCTGGAGAAAGCTTCTGAAAGTCCCCTGGACAGCAAGGAGATCAAACTAATCAATCTTAACACAGATCAACTCTGAATACTCGATGGAAGGGCTGATGCTGAAGCTGAAGCTCCAGTATTTTGGTCATCTGATGTGAACAGCCGACTTATTGGAAAAGTCCCTGATACTGGGAAAGATTGAGGAAGAAGGAGACGATGTCAGAGAATGAGATGGCTGGGTGGCATCACTGACACAATGGACGTGAACCTGGGCAAACCTCTGGAGATGGCGAGGGACAGGAAGGCCTGGCACACTGCAGCCCATGGGGTCATAAAGAGTCCAGAAACGACGGGGCAACTGAGTAACAACAGCTGTGTTTAATGCACTGAACTAAGTTCTATTAAGAATGCAAAAGATGAAGGCAGGCAGGAAGGAGGGAACTAGAGGTAGGGACAGAGCCGTAAAGGATGATGCTGTCCAGGTGCTGCATTCATATGTCCATAGAAAGTGGAAGGAAGGAATTGGATGTCCTCTCTTCATTCAAAGAGTTTGGCGGTAGAGAACCTAGGAAGGGGTAAATCCATTAATATGCCTTGCTTCAGACAACTGTCCAAAATTTCTTCTCTTTGAAATGTTGTGTCATGAGAGATCTGAATAACTTAAACCAAAATCTAAATACTTTTCCATGGATGTTATATAATAGAGGACAAAAATTGGCATTAGGTACCAGTCTGATATAGGATCTCTTCTTAAATCTGTTGATGTCATTTTTTTAATTAAGAGGGACAGACGGTAAAGCCCAGAACCTCATGGTAAGCATCAGAAGTCTCATTAGTCAATAAGAGGAGAAAGAAAGTGAAAGTGTTAGTCTGACTCTTTGCAACCCCATGGACTATAGCCAACCAGGCTCCTCTGTCCATGGGATTCTCCAGGCAAGAACACTGGAGTCAGTTGCCATTCCCTCCCTCCTCCAGGGAATCTTCCTAACCCAGGATGCAGCCCTCCCACACTGCAGGCAGATTCTTTACCGTGTGAGCTACCAGGAAGTCCAAGGAACTTTTTATAAGAAGAGAAGGAGCTTATTAAACAGAGAAAAGCATGACCCTTGAAATTCTTCAGTGCCTAATTAGATCTTCATTCTCAAAAAGCTTACAATTTAATAGGAAAAGTAGATATATAAAGGAAAAACCAACAAGCATATGGTGTCTAGCAGTAAATGTGAAATGCTATTAAATAGATTGCAGATGAGAAATCCACCTTCCAGTGGGCTGAACTAAGAAGAATTAATAGGGAAGGTAAGATTAAAACTAAGCTCCAAAAAGCAGACAGACATAATAGAGAAAAGAAAGACTCTTTGCTGGAAAAGGTATGTAAATAATAGTAATAGTATTTTCTGCTTCTATCAGGTATTTTGCTTGATGATATTCTGGTCATGATGCTAAGTGCTTTATGTACATTGTTTCATTAAATTCTTATAACAAGTCTTTAGGGTAAAGGGTGGAAGTTAAAGATAAGGAACCTGAATCTTAGTAATTACAAGTGACTCTCCAATAAACATAGGTGCAAATCAGCCTATCTGGTTGCACACGCTATTAGCTCAAGCATTAAGTTATTCTGTTCAAATGACGTTGCTTTCATAACAATGGAATATATACCTGGACGCATACTTTAGAGCAGACCCTGAAGGCCAGTTTGAAGAATGGTGCATGTGTTCAGTTCAGTTCAGTCGGTCAGTATTGTCTGACTCTTTGCAGCCCCATGAACCACAGGGCGCCAGGCCTCCTGTCCATCGCCAACTCCCCGGATTTTACTCAGACTCATGTCCATTGAGTTGGTGATGTCATCCAACCATCTCATCCTGTCATCCCCTTCTCCTCCTGCCTTCAGTCTTTCCCAGCATCAGGGTCTTTTCCAATGAGTTGGTTCTTCGCATCAGGTGGCCGAAGTATTGGAGTTTCAGCTTCAGCGTCAGTCCTTCCAATGAATATTCAGGACTGATCTTTAGGATGGACTGGTTGGATCTCCTTGCAGTCCAAGGGACTCTCAAGAGCCTTCTCCAATATTACAGTTCAAAAGCATCAGTTCCTTGGTGCTCAGCTTTCTTTGTGCTTTTGGTCTTTTTCTATAGAAATTGAGACATTCTGGAAGTTTTCAACAGGGAGGATTTATGGCTTTCATAATGACTTTGCATTCACTATTTAAGAGGCGACATGAACTAAAAGCAGAAACCCAATTAAGAGTTCAATGGAAATGGACAGGAAAAGAAAGATGTAAAAGAAAAGCAAGGAAAATGGACAGGAATGCTTTACACCTAAGACTCTCCTCAATTCTGAACTAACTTTAAGTTTTCAAAAAATGTCTGACATCTAAGTTGCAAACTTTTTAAAATTTTAGGTTTGGAAATCTATAGTTGTAAAATATACATCCATTTTGGCAGAGTAAGTAAAAACAAGCAGGAGCTTAATCCGAGGTTCAGTAGAAACATTCTTAACAAGAGCCCCACCTCCCAAAGTAGAACAAGGCAGAAAAGATTACAGACAAAGGCATATTGGACACAGAGATGGCTTGTCTCAGGAGCATCATGTGGGAATCAGATACAGCAGCCCAGATCCAGACCCCACCTACAGATAACCCCACTGAAAGAGGAAGCTCCAGGACTTCAGGCCAGGTGAGCGGGCAGCTTTCTCCCGAGCAGAGCCCTGAAGGGCACGAAGCCAGCAGCTTTCCCAAGCGCTCAAGAAGCAGCCAAGATTTTCTATGCCTCAATTTCCAAGACTGGGCTGCTCACCATCCCAAGAGTGGAGCTGGGATATTTGCACAGGGCTGAAGGCTGATTCAGAATTCCCTGATAGGGACAGGGAGGAGAAGACAGGTTACATCATTAGTTTTATCTAAGCTTGAATCGTCTTAACCAAGTAATCCCAAATTTTGTAATAATATCACTCCAATCTTAAAAGACATTCTATTAAGTGGGATATTAGTGATTCATTTGTTTATGTCTTTTTAAGGAGATAATTAGTGAACCTCATTTCTGGGCTGAGGAGTAACCCCACTTACTGAAAATATATGTTCTATGAATCTCCAGCCACAGTCCTATTTCTCTTGGCCCAATATCTAATGTTTTAAGACAAAATAGTTTCTATCACGTTTGATAGATTTAAGTAAAACTACATGACATGCTTCCATCAAAGGAAATTAAAATCATTCTTCAAAGCAGAGTCAATTTGCAATTATGACAGATGATGATTTTCAAATTTAGTTGCGATTCAACAATGGCACTTTGATGTCTTGGAAATAATTGACGTAGGAGTAATTCTCTCTTTTAAACTGTGTTTCTCCTTTCAGTCTGGTTCTTCATAATAGAAACTCTCTACAGGGTCACTTATTCTTATAGTTTTTATTTTGCAAACTACTTTATATCATAAATAAGAATTTGCTTGTTATGGAAAATTTCTTATTTTAAAATAGAAAATTTTTTTTTCATGTTTATATTGGAGAAAGTCTGATGAGCAATTAATGTACATTGATGCATACTTTATCATATAGCTTATATCATATGCCTTAGTTGACAGATAGCTCTGTTTCAAGCAAACATATATTGCATTTAGTTTTTTATTACTTACAAAAATTCCTGAAGACTAAAGACTCAAACTAAACACTCAGTTTCTTTAGGAATATCCAACCAACATTATTATAAACTTGAAAGGAAAAGTGAAAGAGATGGATAGTAGGTTAACATCAAAATCCTCACCGCAGAGATTGAGGCCCAGCTCTCCACTGAGGCATGGGCACCCAAAACCTCACTTAATGAAAGCTCATAGGCAAGTATAGCTCTTCTGGAGTTATAGTTTTAAAAATCTTTGATCTTATTACTGAGGGTTCATGGCAGAGTTTCCAGTGATTCTCAGAGAAATGAGAAAATAAGAACAAGGCAGTAAACTTTTCATAAACATAAGCAATTTTCATTGAAACGATTGTCCTTAAATAGGAAACTGACTTTTTCTTAAGTCTATCTCTTTATAAAATAATTGTTATTATCATTGATAGTAGAATGTTTGTTGTTATTTTTAACATCCTTACTTGGCAAAATTAAAAAGTCAATCTTGTGTTAATCCCATTTTTAATTAGTCCCACTAAACATCCAAAACCTCGAAGAGGAACCACTACTATAGAAAATATCAGTGGGAACTTCAGTGAATTCCTTTCCTTCCAGCTGCAGGGCTTAGAAAGAAGCATGTGCAACCCACTGCTGCCATTTTTAAAAAAGAAAGTAGCAAAAGTCCAGCAAGTTGGAGAGAGTTCTCTAGCATTAAAGATTTTTCTTTAGAGGATAAATATTATGCCCTGATTTCAGTCCATCATCAGGGAACTGGATTAAAACTATCACTGACTGCTGAAACATATATTGCAACATAGTTCCTCAAAGCAGTATTAACATACCTGTCATGATTTAGCCATTTCTCAATCTGAATCCATCTGATAGAATACTTACCCTATCATTTGCCAAAACCGAATTCAGTATCATTTAGTTATTGCAAAAACATTTCTAGATTCTTCTGTCCCACTGCATAACTTTCAGTGAAAAGATTCAGGGTCAAATGCTGAGAATCACTGCTTGCAATTGTCAAAGTCACCCAGTATTGGAAGCAATGAGAAACAGATAAGATTGAAAGGTATCCTGTGGGATGTGACAGAGTGTTGCGGAAACTTCGAGTGTCTGTGGGTTATGTTCTAATCGGGTCATGGTGCATTTGACATTCTATTGCATTCTTTCCCTTCTCCCCTTTCCAGTGAAATCAGATGAGTTACAGACAATCAAGAAAGAATTAACCCAGATCAAAACTAAAATTGACTCCTTGCTAGGGCGCCTGGAGAAGATTGAGAAGCAGCAGAAGGCAGAGGCTGGTAAGTGAAAAAGAGCTGTGGCTGCAGACGTGTTGGAATGAAACCACTCACACCCTGTCAGTTACCAAGACAGAGCAAGTTCAGGCACGCTGGCTGAGTCTAACAGCGTTTAGCAGACACACACACACATCATCTTTAAACTGAGAACTGCAATGATGGAATCTGATTTTTACTTTTTAAAAAAGATGAGCCAAGTTGCCTAAAATTCATATTTTTTAAAAGAGGGAGGAAAAGGAAAAGTATTTTGATGCTAATAAGTAACAGTTGGATTATATTAAAGGTTTATATATCAATATCAAGTGACCTTTAAGAAAATTAAATCAATAAATGGAATAGTCTATCAGGGCTAAAATTATATTTATATTTCATTAAATTAACTGCAGCAAAATTGAACAGATTTCAAAAGCCATGGTTGTAAAGTCCCACTCTTGAACTGTTGCAACTCCACAAAACTTCAGAACTCAGTTTCAGGATGTCAGTATCAATGATATGCCTGGCCACCCAAGGCCATTTCATTTGACTTAATTCTTTAGCTTAATGTCCTCTCTTTGAAATGTCAGCCCTGACCCTAGTTCCATGCTAATATTCTCTATTTATTTTTAACTGGAGGATAATTGCTTTACAGTATTGTGCCGGCTTCTGCCACACATCAGCATGAATCAGCCACAGGTTCGCATGTGTCCCCTCCTTCTGGAACCTCCCTCCCCACCATCCCACCCCTCTAGGTAGCTACAGACTGCCAATTTGAGTTCCCTAGTCTAATACCCTTTAATGTGGTAACCGAGAGTTGTAAAATTACACATTTTAAACAGAACTGGCATAAACTTGTAGATGAGCTAGAGCGTACATTGCAAATTGCATTCTGCTGGGTCTTTGATGTCTCAGAAGCTCCTTGAAGATGAGCTGAGGACTGAAAGAAGACCTGGGAGATAGAGGAACTCACCACTCCTCCAAACCCAGCCCTTTCTCCAAATAGTGTGGCTCCACCTGTGTCTATTTCATACGTTGAAATTCATCATAACATTTCATTGGGTGAAAAAGCTTCACTTTTCAAAATTAAGCAAGACAGTTTTGAAAACCGCTCATCAAATCCAGCTTTCTCATTTTGCAGATGAGAAAAGGAAGGCCCAGGGAAGTAAAGGTACCTTCCCATGGCCACATGAATAGTTCGTGATAGACCTAGAGTCTCACAGCCAGGTCTGGTGAGGGGAAAGGAGTGCCTCCTCCGAGGCATCAGCCCCAGGTTCCACTCAGGATCTGCCTGCAGTGAGGCCCCCTAGGTAACAACCGATGATGAGATCCAGCCTGTTTGTTGCCGTGACACTGGGCAGAGGGCCAGCACTGACCTTCCGGTGATCAGTGACACGGGGTTCAGAAATGAAGCTGGTGTTGAGGGGGTGTCGAGCCTAATGGATGAGAGATGTATACTGTGGTTCAAATCCTCACATGCCACCTAGCCTCCGTTTTCTCGTTTATCAGATGAGGCCAGTAATGGCTACCTGACCTTGAGAAGGGAGTCAGGTAGCAAATGTAAGTTACTTACTAGCCCAGAATAGATGCTTCATAATTGGAGCCATTTAGTGTCCATAGAAATGTAAGCATATATAGGGAAACAAATGCTTCCTACAACTTCCATGACACCAGTTTTTTAAATCATAAGCCATGTACCTAGATTCTGATTAACTTTTATTGAGTTAGTATGGAGGAGAAATGATAGAAAAATAATAGACAAAATAAGATCACTTTTATTACAAATTTCTGTCACATTTTCTATTGAGAAAAGATATGCTCCCTATACTTCTTAATGGAGAAATTTAGATTTCAGAAAGTTTTTATCTGCTGTCTATGGCACTAATCTAAACCATTGCCAGAACTGAAATATCCTGATGTTGCCTAAATCAATGTTTCCCTTTGAGGAACTTCTGTGAAATTCGTTATTATGTAAAACAACCCTTACAGCAAAGGACTTTGATAACCAATTTGCACTTCAGTTTAAAGGATTATGGAGAACTCATTTAAATATAAATCACCTCAAAGAGAAAAATGTGATCCTTATTCCATCATATTATAACTTCCAGTTTCTTGCAATGAAAAATACCTTCCATATATCTTCTTAGAAGATCATCTATAAACATGGCACTAAAATTCAAAGCTTGAATTTTCTTTTCATGAAAGGCCGTCACCTTATTTTTGTATGTGTTTCAACTTTCCCAGTCACAAGACAGTTATCTTTAAAATGATAGGCTTAAGCCTTTGATATTTATGTCTTTCCTACTTGAACAGGTAGGAAGAAAATGGAATTATTTAATTTGTAATTTCATTCTTTTAGTAATTGTCTCCTGAACAATATTCATATTTATAGAGTTAAGACGATCACTTTCTAAATTTTCTTTATGAAAAGAAATCAGGGTTGCATGATGTCTGTATTACATGATAGAAAGTGGAGAGAAATATTTTAAATCTTTTTAAGTGCCCGATACCTGCTTACAGAATTTAAGGGGATACTCATTTTATTGTTTATTTGGTTGTAGGCCAGTTATTCAGTAGTTAACATTCACTCTTCACTATTGCTCTTTTATAGACCTCTCATTTCCAACTTATTCCATCTGATGATGAAAATTTCCAGCTTAGAATAGTGGCAGCAGAGATGGAGGGTTACATGCAGGATAAAGCCACACAGCATGGAACTTGTCCTGAGTTCAAGTTTCATAGGATCATTTTTTCTTTTTTGCATGAAATCCAAAGCTATCAGGAGTAATTGTAATGAGGTTATAATGACATCATTTTGGATTTTTATGCCTTAAATTGCTGGTAATAGATGTTTGCATAGTATCCTGTCTCTTCCTTTAAAGATATGAACTTCCTCAGAACAAGGTCATTTTTTCACTAATTTTTATAAATCTTTAAACACTGTGTACTATGCACTAGGCATGATTTAGCAAGTCATTTAACTTCTCTAGGTCTCAGGCCCCACAAATGAAAATTAGAGGAAGGAATTATGGCCTCAAACATATGTTCTAGCTTTTAAATCATGATTAATATGAATCCACTCTGGAAGTGTTATTTTTTCCTACTTGAATAATCCAAATAACATTGCTTTGGAATATGGTGACTATGGTTTATTATAAACAACAAATAACACGTATCAGTTTGGCCTCCAATTGTCCTTCTTAGATGATCCTTTCAAAAGAGAGTCATAAATTGACATAAATTGATATGAAGAGTACAATTTATGTGTGGTTTACATAGTGATGCAAAATGACCATAAAAGGTAAAAGGAGAGAGAAGTAAAACTAAAAGACAATATCATACAATGGTCAGTGACCTCTTTAAAAAATCAAATTCCCTGCAAATACCCTCTGATATGAAAAGGCAATTAGGCATTCTTTAATGCAACTTTATTCTCAGTGGTGGGCCTCATGTGTGACCTGTCAGACTCACTTGGACAATTCCAGTGAAAAAGCTAACCTATCCTACCCATTAGAGCTGACCATTAGAGAGGTCAGACTTCAGTCCCATAGGATAAATTCGTCCTGCCTGTATGTTTGGTATATTAAAAAAAGCAAAATGGGTGTCTGAGGAGGCCTTACAAATAGCTGAGAAAGAAGAGAAGCTAAAGACAAAGGAGAAAAGGAAAGCTATACCCATTTGAATGCAGACTTCCAAAGAATAGCAAGGAAAAATAAGAAAGCCTTCCTCAGAGATCAATGCAAAGGAATAGAGGAAAACAATAGAATGAGAAGGACTAGAGAGCTCTTCAAGAAAATTATGGACACCAAGGAACATTTCATGCAAGATGGGCTCGATAAAATATTCAAATGGTATGGGCCTAACAGAAGCAAGAGGTGTTAAGAAGAGGTGGCAAGAATACAGAGAACTGTACAAAAGATCTTCATGACCCAGATGATCATGATGGTGTGATCACTCACCTAGAGCCAGACATCCTGGAATGCAAAGTCAAATGGGCCTTAGGAAGCATCACTATGAACAAAGCTAGTGGAGGTGATAGAATTCCAGTTGAGCTATTTCAGTTCTAAAAGAGGATGCTATGAAAGTGCTGCACTTAATATGCCAGCAAATCTGGAAAGCTCAGCAGTGGCCAGGACTGGAAAAGGTCAGTTTTTATTCCAATCCCAAAGAAAGGAAATGCCAAAGAATGCTCAAACTACCACACAATTGCACTCATCTCACATGCTAGTAAAGTAATGCTCAAAATTCTCCAAGCCAGGCTTCAACAGTACGTGAACTGTGAAATTCCAGATGTTCAAGCTGGATTTAGGAAAGGCAGAGGAAGTAGAGATCAAACTACCAACATCCATTGGATCACAGAAAAAGCAGGAGAGTTCCATGAAGACACCTATCTCTGTTTCATTGACTGCTCTAAAGTGTTTGACGATGTGAATCACAACAAACTGTGGAAAATTCTTAGAGATAGGAATATCAGACCAATTTACCTGTTTCCTAACATTACTTTGCTAACAAAGGTCTGTGTAGTGAGGGCTATGGTTTTCCAGTGATCATGTATGGATGTGAGAGTTGGACTGTAAAGAAAGCTGAGTGCCGAAGAATTGATGCTTTTAACTGTGGTGTTGCAGAAGACTCTTGAGAGTCCCTTGGACTGCAAGGGAGATCCAACCAGTCCATCCTAAAGGAGATCAGTCCTGGGTATTCATTGGAAGGACGGATGCTAAAGCTGAAACTCCAATTCTTGGTCCACCTCATGCAAAGAGTTGACTCATTGGAAAAGACTCTGATGCTGGGAGGGATTGGGGGCAAGAGGAGAAGGGGACGACAGAGGATGAGATGGCTGGATGTCATCACTGACTCAATGGCCGTGAGTTTGGATGAACTCCAGAAGGACAAGGAGGCCTGGCTTGCTGTGATTCATGGGGTTGCAAAGAGTTGGACATGACTGAGCAACTGAACTGAACTGAACTGAAGACATCAGTATGTATGCTAAGAAGCAACAGTTATACCTGGACATGGAACAACAAACTGGTTCCAAATTGGGAAAGGAGCGTGTCAAGGTTGTATATTGTCACCCTGCTATTTAACTTACATGCAGAATATATCATGAGAAATTCTGGGCTGGATGAAGCACAAGCTGGAATCAAGATTGCTAAGAGAAATATCAATAACCTCATATATACAGTTGACACCACCATTATGGCAGAAAGTGAAGAGGAACTAAAGAGCCTCTTGATGAAAGTGAAAGAAGAGAGTGAAAAAGTTGGCTTAAAGCTTAGCATTCAAAAAATTAAGATCATGGCATCCAGTCCCATCACTCCATGGCAAACAGATGGAGAAACAATGGAAATAATGACAGACTTTATTTTTGGGGGCTCCAAAAATCACTGCTGATGGTGACTGTAACCATGAAATAAAAAGACGCTTACTCCTTGGAAGAAAAACTATGACCAACCTAGACAGTATATTACAAAGCAGAGGAGACATTGCTTTGCTGAAAAAAGTCTGTCTAGTCAAAGGTATGGTTTTTCCAGTAGTCAGGTATGGATGTGAGAGTTGGACTATAAATAAAACTGAGTGCTGAAGAACTGATGCTTTTGAAGTGTGGTGTTGGAGAAGACTCTTGAGAGTCCCTTGGACTGCAAGGAGATCCAATAGGTCCATCTTAAAGGAAAAGTCCTGGGTGTTCATTGGAAGGACTGATGTTGAACCTGAAACTCCAGTACTTTGGCCACCTTATGTGAAGAGCTGACTCATTTGAAAAGACCCTGATGATGGGAAATATTGAGGGCAGGGAGGAGAAGAGAAAGACGGAGGATGAGATGGTTGGATGGCATCACTGATTCAATGGATATGAGTTTGAGCAAGCTCTGAAATTGGTGATGGACAGGAAAGCCTGACATGCTATAGTCCATGGGGTCACAAAGAGTCTGACATGACTGAGTGACTGAACTGAATATATTTGGTAAATAGATTAAAAGAAAAATAATGTCCAAAAATTAGAATATTACAAACAAATACCACATATTTATGCATCAGTGCTCCTTATACTGAGCTGAAATAAACTTTGTTTGCATTTGGTTTATGTGTCCTTTTATGCCCTCTGAAACCAAGCTGAGTGTCTGATTTCTTGTGAATGTAATAGACAATTAAATACATAAAAGAATTTTAGTATTGTAACCCTTCCAAAACTTCTGAATAGGAAGTCTATATAAGTAGCCAGAGACACTCAACTTAGTTGCATTCAAATTTTGGTCAAAGAATCTTTGAAGCCTTCTATTCTCTGAATCAGTTTAGTTCAGTTGCTCAGTCGTGTCTGACTCTTTGTGACCGCATGGAGTGCAGCATGCCAGGCTTCCCTTTCCATCACCAACCCCTGGAGCTTGTTCAAACTCATGTCGGTCAAGTTGGTGATGCAATCAGCCATCTCATCCTCTGTCGTGCCCTTCTCCTCCTGCCTTCAGTCTTTCCTGGCATCAGGGTCTTTTCTGATTAGTCAGTATTTTGCATCAGTTGTCCAAAGTATTGGAGTTTCAGCTTCAGCATCAGTCCTTCCAATGAACACCCAGGACTGATCTCCCTTTAGGATGGACCTATTGGATCTTCTTGCAGTCCAAGGGACTCTCAAGAGTCTTTCCAGCACCACAGTTCAAAAGCATGAATTCACTGGCACTCAGCTTTCTTTATGGTCCCACTCTCACATCCACACATGACTACTGGAAAAACTGTATCCTTGACTAGATGGACCTTTGTCGACTCTGGATAAATATCAGTAATTTTTTCAGCTGCTTCTCCTGTACTTTAGTTTTGGATCTTGAACCACTGTCATCCCTCTTCTCTGGTCATTCTATAGTTTATCAACTGCACACTGTGGTGCTCAGAATGGAAAATGCTGCTCCAGATATAATCCCCTGCAGCAGCCTATAATGTGGCTACTGTTCTGAACACCTAACTGCTATCACATAGACTTTGGATTAGATTGGTCTTGTGTCTGGTTACAGATGTTGAACTGCACACGTGAATTAAACTCTGCTCCCTCCTGATACTGCATTAAAATAATGTCTAAGTTTTAAAAAGAAAATTCCTAGACATAAAAGAGAATGAGAACAAAATTTTAGAAGCTGGAAAGCTGATGGAGAACTCTGCCTGACTTAACACATCCTACAAATGAGTCCTGGAAAAGGAAATGGCAACCCACTCCAGTGGGATTCTCTTGCCTGGAGAATCCCAGGGACGGGGGAGCCTTGGGGCTGCCGTCCCTGGGGTCACACAGAGTCGGACACGACTGAAGCGGCTGAGCAGCAGCAGCAGCAGAAATGAGTCCAGTTTTAACCACAGAACTCGTGAAGTGCTCAGGATCAAAGCTATCATATTCCTGTGGAAAGAGGGTATAAATGGCTAAAAGTCTGTTAGGAAACAGATTCCTATGTCACTGTTCCCAACTCTTCCTGGTCCACTAGAAACCCTAGAAGTTTCCTCTAGGAAAGTGAAAGCAACAAATTTCAAGTGTAATAGACAACTAACAAATTTGAAGGCAGTTTTTAACAGGGGAAAAACAGAAGTTTACATAGTTACTATAGAAATTCCAAGAATTCTTTTCCCCTTCCAGACTACTGGTAGGCCACTGGAAGAGGTTTTAATTGGTAATATGAGCAACTTAAGAAAAAAGATTTAAATTGGCATGGGTACAAGCCAAGGAAACAGGATCACCCTGTAGAAACAAGATCCTGTTATTCTTACAAAACTGTCCATCTATATTTTAATAGTTAATACGAGCAGACAAGGTTCACCAGATGGCAGAAAGCATTTAACATTAAAAGCAAATACCAAAAGAGAATAAAAAGAACAAAAAACCAGAGGAAGCAGATTGAGCAAGAAGAATAAAACTTCCAAATAAAACAGTGAACCACTGATTAATACCCTCAGAGAGAAAGAGAAGAATTACATTCATGAAATAAGAGCACAAGATTAAAACTCAGTATTTAAAAGGCAGATAAAAGTGGTTTTAGAAATTAACATATGATAGCCAAATAAATAGCAGAGAATTGAAAGACAAATTTGAGGAAATTCTCCCAGACAATACAAAAAAAAACTACAGATGGAAAATAGGAAGAGAAGGGTATGGAAATTACTGGATGAAAATCTGAAAAACAGGGTTTCAGAAAGAAAGGGGAGAAGGATCATCCAAAGACAGTTTTTCCGGGAAAAAGTTAACCAAAACTGAAGAACATAGTCAACAAGATTGAAAGGGTCCCCTGAGTGCTTATAACTGATGCACATCAAAGCAGGAAACGGTGACATTTCAGAACACAGAGCCAAAGATGGGATCCTACAAGCTCCCAGAGAGACAGCAAGGAAAAGACAGAAAGGTTTTGTATAAAGAGCGGGAATCAGAATGCCAACGAGGTTTTCAGCAGCCACACTAAAAGCTAGAAGGCAATGAAAACATGCCCTAAAAATTCCGAGAGAAGAGTATTTGCAGGCTGTAGTTCTATACCTAATTCCCAAAGCAAGGAGCTAAACTCTAAAAGGAAAAACATGACTTTCCCAGAGCAAGGAATCCGAAGGCAAAGGGACTCCTCAGGATGATGGCGAGGAAGAGTCTAGCATATGAGTTAAGAAAGAGACCTGGAAATAACTGAGTCCAGAGAAAGCAGTTCAGAACTTCTGGGAGAGACTTTGTCAAGAAGATGAAACGAGTCCAGTGGCTAAATAGGTGGGGAAGTGAATTCACTGAGATGAGACTTACATGTGTGATTGAGGAGCAGGTAAATTTACAAAAGCATTTGTACAAGTCAAAGAGGCAGAGAAGTACGTAGAGAATTAACATAGCACAAACACCCAAAGGAAATGGGTGTTTCTTTTACCTCAAAAGAGTAAAATACTGTTTGGGAAAGAAAAAATTACTCATGATATACTAACAGCTTAGCTTCCCAAAGCATTTACATAGTTAAATTTATGTAAAAACTGAAAATTGATCTAATCTAGTTCACAATATAGCTCTCTAAGGAGATGGGAAGTGGGGACTGTAGACAGAGAACTGAGTCTCCAGTCTCCCAAGGGTGATGTCAGTAGACAATGAATAAAACTAAGCAAGAAGTAGCAATAGAAACATGCTGTTTGGGAAACAAAGCCAAGGTTTTAACAGATAGCTTTGCAAATACAAAGCCCTTAAAGAGCTGAGAATGGTGAAGCAAGTGGGACTTGCTGTTTTTCTTAACAAATCTTGTGGAAATATTTAATTACAAAAGTTGTTTTCAAGAAGCACAATTTTCAGGGTGAGAGGGATGAGACTGAGTTATCTTTAGCAAATGGATCAGAACTTTCCCAACTACTTCTTGGAGAGATTCTGTGACATCCATCAGATAAGTGTCACTGGACACGTGTTAAAAATGACAAGGAAGACTTCACTCACGACTGCTGTGGTCAGGGTCAAAACTACTGGAATTAAAAAACAAAAAACTATTGCAATAGGGGTGGGAAATTGAGCTCTACTCTACCAAAACAAAAGGCAGGAGGGTTTTTAAATGCAAGAGTGCGATGATAAAAATGTATTGGAGGATATTAGTAGGGAGGCTGATCAAATAAGATGAGGACATCGTGTTTGCTGATTGAGTCCATGGAAGTCAGGCTCCTGTTGGTCCACGGAAACCAGGAGACAGGAGTCGTCCTATCTTTTTCTGATGATTGCATTTCAAAGGGAGGGCCTCCAGGTCTTGAGAAGACAAGCCAGATTTGTAAAAGGTGTACACTTCAAAGAAGCATAGAAAGAACCCGCAGTTGCAAAGATTCTAAAGTAAACACTCCAAGAAAAAGGAAGTCAGGACAATAGCCAGAATGAAGGCTGTCAAAGAGCAGTCCCGCCGAGGCTAACAGCAAGGTTTCCTTTGTAACAGCGCAGTCATAGCCTTTCAGAGAGTACCTCTTTCTCTAAATCACACACTTCTTTCCATGTCCGACTTCTGTCACTTCACCACGTAACAAATCCTGTCATCCACACTACCGACCTCAACATCATCTTCTGACCCTACTATGACTAGCGTTGCAAAATCTGACCTTTGGCATCTTTTACTCAACACCTTCTGTTTTCTGATTGCTGTTCACTCGCTCAGAGAGTCGTGTCTGGCTCTCTGTGACCCCATGGACTGCACCATGCCAGGCTTCCCTGTCCTTCACCATCTCCCAGAGCTGGCTCAAACTCTTGTCTATTGAGCCAGTGATGCCATCCAACCATCTCGTCCTCTGTCGTCCCCTTTTCCTCCTGCCTTCAATCTTTTCTAGCATTAGGGTCTTTTCTAATGAGTCGGCTCTTCACATCAGGTGGCCAAAGTACTGGAGTTTCAGCTTCAGCATCAGTCCTTCCAATGAATATTCAGGAATGATATCTTTTAGGATGGACTGGTTGGATCTCCTTGCCGTCCAAGGGACTCAAGAGTCTTATCCAACACCATAGTTGAGAAGCATCAATTCTTCAGTGTTCAGCTTTCTTTAGGTTCCAACTCTCACATCCATACTTGACTATTGGAAAACAATAGCTTTGACTATACAAACCTTTGTCGGCAAAGTAATGTCTGTGCTTTTTAATGTACTGTCTAGGTTGGTCATAACTTTTCTTCCAAGGAGCAAGCATCTTTAATTTCATGGCTGCAGTCACCATCTACAGTGATTCTGGAGCCCAAGAAAATTAAGTCTGTCACTGTTTCTATTGCTTTCCCAGGATTTTTTCTGGAACTCTCTTGCTTTTCTATGATCTAGTGAATGTTGACAATTTAATCTCTGGTTCCTCTGCCTTTTCTAAATCCAGCTTGAACATCTGGAAGTTCTCAGTTTACATACTGTTGAAGCCTGGCTTGGAGAATTTTGAGCATTACTTTACTAGGATGTGAGATGAGTGCAATTGTGCGGTAGTTTGAGCATTCTTTGGCATTGCTTTTCTTTGGGATTGGAATGAAAACTGACCTTTTCCAGTCCTGTGGCCACTGCTGAGTTTTCCAAATTTGCTGGCATATTGAGTACAGCATTTTCACAGCATCATCTTTCAGGATTTGAAACAGCTCAACTGGAATTCCATCACCTCCACTAGCTTTATTCGTAGTGATGCTTCCTAAGGCCCACTTGATTTGCACTCCAGAACGTCTGGCTCTAGGTGAGTGATCACACCATCATGGTTATCTGGGTATGAAGATCTGTTTTGTGCAATTCTTCCGTGCATTTACACCACCTCCTCTTAATGTCTTCTGCTCCTATTAAGTCTATACGGTTTCTGTCCTTTTCTCCAATAGTACTGCTAATACCCAAGCCCACTCACGTGCTCTGTTGCCTTTTTCTTGTTTTTTTCAGAACTTCTAGCTGTTCTCTCCAGTTCTAGTTTGTTTCCTCCCTAATTCATCTTCCCTGGGACACATAGATTTATACTGCTAAAACATCCAAGGGCCCAGTCTTGGAAATTAACAGAGCTAGGTTTGCATCCTACAAGAAACTTACTTCCAGGACTTACTAGCTATAAAAATTTGGAAAGGTCCTTATAAAATGTATAAAATGAGTAAAATAATATCTGTTCCTTAAAATTAGTGGGATTTAAACAAACAGTAGCTCAGTAATTTTTTAATCATTTTAATAAAATTTTGATTACCTCTACCATCAAGGATGCTTCTTGTGAACACTTTGAGGTCGTCTTGTCTCAGAATGTACTGATGTAACTAATATTTTAATCTAAAAGCATTCCTCTTGAATAACTTCCTTAATGCTCATTTACGGCATTATTAGTAATGCCAGTCATAAAATGTACATCTTTCTAATTGACATTTACTGGAATAATTGAGTTAAATTCATATTATATACAAGTGTTGCAGAATTTTTTAAAAAATATAGTTTATACTCCAATGCAAAAACAATGGTTTCAGGATACTAGCTGACTCTGATGAGTAATGTGACTATTTTATGTCAACATCCTTTCCAACCATCTGCTAAGTACAATTCAGCTAGCAATTAGCTAGCAATTAAGCCAGCATTTCAAAAATGTAATTGCCAACTCAACCAATTTTCAGAGTTATATTAATGATAATAGCTTTACAGCAAACTGAATTTAATAAAAATGCTTCTAACATAAATCCCAACAATTCTAACTTGTTTTCTAGACCATATATGTATATTGAAATAGACTGAGATGTACAGGGAAAGTATTTGAGTATGAAGATTGAAATTTAGTATCAAGTTCTTTTCTTCTAAGACTTTTTAGAGCCTGAAGCATCTTTCCTTAAACAGAAGTATTTACCTGTCACTTGCACGTCTTTTCCTTCGATAGCCATTGCTTAGTTTGAACATGTATCTCTAAGCAGACTTCTTCATTCTTGTATTTAAAATTACCTGGTTCCTCCCTCCTACATTGCTGGTAGGAACATAAGTTGGTTCAGTCACTGTAGAAAACAGCATAGATGTTCCTCAGAAAACTAAACATGGAATTAACACATGAGCCAGCAATCCCACTGTTCGGCATATATCTGGACAAAACTATAGTTCCAAGTGATACGTGCACCCACATGTTTATAGACACACTGTTCACAGTAGCCAAGATATGGAGACAACTTGCATGTCCGTGGACAGATGAATGGATAGAAAAGATGCGGTGTGTGTGTATACACACACACACACACTAAAACACTACTCAGCCGCACAAACAATGGAATAATGTCATTTGCAGCAACATGGGTGCAATTAGAGATTACCGTATTAAGTGAGGTAAGTCAGAAAAAGAAAGATAACAACAGATGGTATCACTTATATGTGGACTCTGAAATATGGCCCAGAGGAACCTGTCTGTGAAACAGACTCAGACATGAAGAGCAGACTGGTGCTTGCCAAGGGACCGGGCTGGGGAGGCTGAGCTGGGAGGCGCGGGTTGGCAGCTGTCGCCTTTATGTCCAGGGACCAAGAAGCCGGCTTCTGCTGCACTCCAGTGGCCCCTGCCGCCCAGGAGCGACACTCAGTAGCCTGTGATAAACCCTAGTGGAGAAGAAGGCTTCTTAGGAAAGACCGTGCGTGTGCATAGGCACACTTGTGTTATGTGTGTGACTGAATCACTTTGCCGGACAGCAGCGATTAACAGTATTGCAAACCAATTATACTTCAATAAGAGATTTTAAAAATTTTTAAAATTTAAGCCTAAAAAAATTGTCTGGCTTCTGATTCAGCACTCACCCGGTGTGTTCAATTAGGCCTTTTTCTTGAGCTATGTTAGAAAACAACCCACGCTGAGGAGTCAGCCAACCTGTGATGGGAATTCCAGTTCACTGTGGCCACCTTCCCGAGCATGTGCACGCCTCACTTTCTCCCTCTGGAAAATGGGAAATAAGCCCGCCCTTCCGGATGCTTCAGTGCCTAAGGGTAATGAATGTCCCATAGTCAGCACTTTGTAGCGCCCACTAACTTGCAGCCAAAATGGACTTTTTTTTGTTGGAATTCATAATTTATATAATATTAGAGATACCTTTTAGGCACAAGCTGTGAACTTTTGGCTCCTGACATACTCTTTTAAAAAATCTAAAACTAACTCACTTTTCTCCCAAAAGAAATGTTGTGGCCACACTCACTCTGACTTGAAAAGTCAGTGAGGACTCCCAGACACCAGTGTTCAAAGGCAGCCCACCTCCCGCCTCCACCTGAAGTCTTCACAGATCATCTTTCTCCTGGAGACCTGTCAGGATAACCGTGAACAACTTTCCTCTGAGGCTCTCTCGCGCTCCGCAGCTGGCTGTGCCCTAGCGGGGCGGGGCTCTCGTGCAGCATGTGGCAAGGAGGCTTCTTTCAGTTTCTTGCTGAATTTATATTGTTGCTACCACGGTGCCAAATTCAAAAATTGCTTTGACTCTGTGAAAAGAATTTGATGCCCAAACATTTATTTTCATTTTTAGTTCCATAAAAATTCAGGAATATATTCAACAAATATTTAATTTGCACATAAGGCTCCGAGTTACAAAAATCTATAGACATGTTTCTGACCCAAAGAAACTTCGGTAGTAGAGATATAAGTGCACACACGCACGCGCCACACACACACACACACACAATGAAAAGTAAAAATAAGTAGAAAAGAATTGCAGATAAATAGACTGCTATGACATTAAGAGTAAACTAAAAACCTACAACTGCTACTAAGCTACCTATTTCTACTAGAAGTAAAATTAGATAATTATGCAAAAAAAAAAACCAAGTCGCTTTCTATTTCAGCAATATAGTAACTGAATCAAAACTGCTTATTGTGAACCAACAGTTTAATAAACAAGATAAGCTTCATGTGTACTTTTGATGAAACTTATCACCATTTAGTGATTATAACATTTTCCAGTGATAATGACAAAGCTTTGTGGCCACATTACTAAAGCGCATATTGATTATATGTCTGTTAAACACCTATGAATCAATTAAGCCTTTTCTCAACTCAAATAATATCTCCCATTCATTTAGCTTTCAAATGAATGAGTGGATGAATGAAGTTGTTAGGGTTTTTGCAATATGCTGTATTAATGCACAATTGCCTTTGAAATAGGTCATCAGAAGAGTTACACATATATTGCATATTAATACACAAAACAGAGTAATTTAAAGCATTGTTTGTCTAAACAGAAATTAAGGGACCATGTCAAAGCCAAAATTGTCTTTGTAATATATAATTCTTAATGATCAGTAGTGATGACTTATTTTGCCATGGACAATTTATAGCCATTAAGCAATCAATACATATTCAACTCAATAATTATTTGGAACCTCCTAAGGTAACATGTTTGTGTGGCCTTTATTTAAAAACATATTCACTTCTTTTTCCTCACTTGAGTACACTGAAACCCTCTGAAAGATGTTATTTTTATGTTCATCTTTCAGAAAAGAAAATTACAATTACTGGAACTAGTCATTAGCAAATGTGTGGATCTCAAATCCTATATTATCTCTAATACGTTCTCTCTTCTGTGTATGAGGCATTCACTGAAGGGTACAGAGCACATCAAAATATTTCTTGATAACTGACTTGTATTGCATTTTTCACTTTACAAAAGATCAGTATCTTTATTATCCGCTTAGAGTGTGACAATGACCTTTTGAAGCAATAGCTCAAGTTTCAAGGAAGCTTAAACACTAATGAGAAAAGGAGAGGACAACAGGAGAACTATTTGATCTAAGCTTTGGTTAATCAAAGGAGAAGGGATTGTATTCAGCTAAGAAGATCAGGAAAGTCGCTTGGATTCCAAAGATAACTGAATCATATTGTTATGCAAAGCCAAATGAGAATTACACAGCTCCAAGATCTGGTCCTGCATAGATTCTGAGACAGAGATTTTTGGGCCGGAGGGGGGGACGAGGAATATATATATATAAACTTTCAATATAAAAAAGTGGTTATTCTTAAAGAACAAATATTTCTGATATCATTAGAGAAGAAATAGAGATACCAGATCAAATGAATTTCCAATACAATGTGAATTTCAACCAGAAGCCCATTTATGTATGATAACAAAAGAATAAATACAATGGTTTAAAATAAGAAAGTTTGGCACTTGGAAAAGTTGTAAGGTTGGGAACATTTTTAATAAAATAATAGTTATCCAATCTCAAACCTTCATTTTCTTTCTTTCTTTTTTTTTTGGTCTTAAAATGCCAACACCAGGATTTGAGAGCCGGAGCATTTGAACAAGCATCGTAGTGACCAAAAGTGGCTAGAAGTAAGGGCATCAGGTGATAAGTACAAACTTAGAGTAGAAGATCCCGAGTAGCAAATCCATGTGCCCTCCAAGAGATCGTGATGTAGACGCAGCAGAGTGGAGCATATGACGCGATTAATGGCAGAGGAGTCAAGCTTTTCTGTGCTCTCACTAGTCTGCCCAGCATAGCTTTTTTTAAAATTTAAAATATAGTTTATTTTCATATTGTGTTAGCTCCAGGTCTACAGCACAATGATTCATACTTTTTCTATTCTTTTCCATTATAAGTTATTGCAAGATATTGAATATAGTCTTCTGTGCTATACAGTAAATCCTGGTTGTTTATCCATTTTAAATATGACAACTTATATCTGCTAATCCCTTAGTCCTGATTTATCCCTCGCCTCCCTTCCCTTCTGGAGACCACAGATTTTTATGTTTGTGAGTTTATTCCTCTATTTGTATTGGGCTGGACAAAAGTTCTGGTTTTTTCCATGAGATGTTACTGGAAAACCCGAGCAAGCGTTTTGTCTAACCCAGTACATAAGTTCCTCTGTACTGTTCTTAGATTTCAAATATAAGTGACACCGTATATTTGCCTTTATCGACTTTCGTCACTTAGTCTGATAATCTCTAGGCCCATCCATGCTGCTGCAAGTGGCATCATTCCATTCTTTTTATGGTTGAGTATATTGCATTTTGTGTGTGTGTCGGGGGTGGGGGGACATATCTTCTTTCTCTGTTCATGTGTTGGTGGACACTTAGGTTGCTTTCATGTCTCGGTTATTGAAAGTAATGCTGCTGTGAGCATCGGGGTGCATGCGTCATTTCCAGTTAGAGTCTCCATCTTTTCTGGCTATACGTTCAGGAGTGGGATTATGTATATAATCAGGAGTGGATTATACGGTAACTCTGTTTTTCGTCAGTTTTTTCTCAGCAGGTACTAGTCATACGTGTGTAGCTTGGTCAGCCTCAGTTAAAGGTCTGGAACTGCAGAAAGCAATGATAAGTGAAGAGAGATGAGATGAATAAAATCTCGCAATTTTCCATAACAGTTAAATTCACTGTGGTTTTGGTTGTATCTCTTGCCTAATTTACCTTTCTTTTAATCCAGATATTTAGGTTATTTTCTCTAGATTAAACTTTCTGTGTTCTTTAACCTATTTCCCTATTTGGAAATAAAATAATAATTTTTAGGTTTAGGAAAAAAAACACCTTGGTTAGCTTCAACAGTAACCACTTTGTAGAGATCATATGACTTTCTATGTAAAATTTATTTAGATGTCAGAGAAAAGGGGAGAATTTATGCCTCTTGCTTCCATCAGAACATTCAGATATGCAAATGAAGATAAAATGTATAGCTTTCAAAGCAGAGTTTACATCATTATATTGTTACATGGAAAAATCTGAAGCTAACAAATTGATTTTAAAAATCTATCAAGGAATATATAGCCCGCATGAAAAGTAAATGTGAAGAGAAAGTGCCAAAGTTTTGCCATTTTAAAATGGCCCTACTCATTATTTTTAGCCTCGGTTGAACCAGTCAGCTCTTCTTCTGAACAGCCTCAGTCCCACAGGCTTTCACTGTTGCTCTCTGGTCTTATCAGGCTTCTTGCTTCAGACTTGTTGGTTTTGTTACTGTTGTCTTGACACGTTCACAATGAGAAGCATACTTTTTTATACGTAACAATACACATCTATGTTGTCCTCCATAGTCTGCAAAACACTTCCCAAATATAAACTTCATTAATCCTCGTAATCTACATATTATTTTGAAAGCTTGTTTGTACTTGAGGAAAGGTCAGCTTAATATGTTTGTGTGGCCTGACCAAGTACCAAAACAGACTCAGTCCTCTGTGCGTAATTCCACCGGTGAATAAGCTGGAGCTAGTAGCCTGTCCTGTGCAGCAGGGCCAGGGCACAACGAATGCTTCTGTCTTCTTTCAGTAAACTTTATTGAAGATTTAAAATGCAAGAACTCATTTAGAGGCATTGTCACCATTTTTCCCTACAGCATTTGCTTACTTCATGTCTTTGTGTCCCATCTTGGTGTTTCTTGAAATATTTAAATCCTCCACCAGCAAAATGATTATGACTCACTGAAGGTTCAGATGTTGATTATGCTTTTTCAGCCATAAAGTATTTTTTAATTGAGGTATGTCCTTTGTTTTTAGACATACTGCTGCTGTCACCTTAATAGACTATAGCGTAAGCGTCGCTTTTGTATGTATTGAAAACCAAAAAGTTCATGTGACTCGCATTATTTTCGTATTTACTTTTTTGCAATGGTCGAACTAAACCCACGATATCGCCTTGATATTACACCTGTATTTTATAAGTAACTATTATTGAAATTCTAATTATTTATAGAAGAAGATCTCTGCTTATTTGTACATAATGTTTATCCATTTGTTGATTTGCATATTTGCAAAGATTTGTACTGAGTCAAAATGTATATGACAATGTTTATTTCTTTTTAACCCATATTATGAAAAAGTCCATGAATGAAAACCCCCAAATATTTTGGCCCTATGAACTATCCTTACTTCTATAAAATATAAGCCCACTCAAAATGTAACATCTTTTAAAACTCAAAGCAAATATTGGGGTAGTCATCTGATCAAATAATAATAGTCAAAATGAGTGAAAAGCAGCCAGCTTTAGGGATAGTTATGTACACATGGGAATAAAAGGAAGTACATAAGAATGATCTCATCTATTCAACACTCAGTGCTTCTTGATGTTTTCACAAAAGATGAAAACAAGCCACTAGGGAAAATAATTATTTTGTTGTCTGCATAACTCCCAACTTGGGCAAATGTCTGTTAATGGAATGCGCACACCCTGGTATTAGAAAGAGCTCTGTTCATGTAGGATGTAGCTTCATTTGTTGAGCACTTCTTATTTGCAAATCGCCACACTAAGCACTTGGATTCACTACTTGAAGCAATATCTATCCCGATTGTGTGGGTGAGAAAACGAGGCATAAGGGGGGCTAATCATTTAAGGGCCACAAAGCTGGTAAGTGATGAAGCTCGACCTTGAACCTGGCTCTCCAACCCCAGAATTTTAACCATTGCAGTTAATCACATCTACCAACAAAAGTTAGAATAAAATATCAAAGGACTGCTCACATGGACGTGCTGTCTGACAGTCAACATGCCTGCTTCTGCACTTTTTTCCCTCTCTTTCACTTGGGTTTGAACTTATCAATGAGCTCTCTTCGCCCTCCTTCCTTGAGTGAACAAGTTCTATGTTTTATCTCATTTCCCCCTTTTTTCTTGCTGTATTTTCTCCTCCCTTTATCAGAAAGGACTATGTATAGCCAGCAAGATTAATCTGTTTACGTAAATCTTTGTTTCTTTGTATACACAGACCCTCTAGATTCCCCAAACTTTGCTAATTCTGTAACACATAATACGCTTACGTGTAACCACATGCCTATCTATGAAATAGCTTACGCAGCTGAATTAACTGGAGCTTAGCACGACTCTGTCTTCCTCACACTCTTCGTAGTACAGAATCGGCCCTTCCTAGGCTGCCTTTTCGTGGTTTATCCAGTGGCTCGTGAGCACCGCAAGGTAGCAGTCGTTTGCTTTCTCCCCTCCTCCAGAAGCTCAGAAGAAGCAGCTGGAAGCGAGTCTGGAGCTGATCCAGGACGAGTGTGTGTCGGAGAACGCGGAGCACTCCGCGGAGGAGCCCGCCGAGGGGAGCGCCCGACGCCGACGGGGAGGAGCTGACCGACGGCGTGGAGGAGGACTTCGACGAGGACGCGGCTCACGAGCTGGTAGGGAGCAGCCCCGGCGTGTCCGCAGCCCGGTCCTTCTAAGAGAGGTGAACCCTCGGGGCTTAGTTCTTCCTCGCTCTGCGCGTGCTTAAGGCAAACGTGGACAGTGCTCTGCACACAATAAGTCCTCAACATACTTTTGCTAAATTAAAATGTGAAGGCACAAATGAACGAACAAGAACATTCTGGGTTAGGATTGGGTATCTGCGCAGTCTCAGATGAAAAATTCTCTTGCTCAAGTGCTTCATCGCAACAGGAGTCTCGCGTTCGAGCCGTTACGCATGAGCGGTGCGCGGGCGATGGCCTGGCCACAAAGCCGTCTGCAGGAGACGCGTGGCCCCAGCCGACGGGCCGCTGGCTGATGGTGCCCTACTAGCCGCGTGGGCCCGCAGCCCTGCACACTCCGTTCACCAAGGCTGCCCTTAGCGGAGGCCAGTCTACCGTCCTCGGTGTCTGTGCTGCTTGACGACCAGCTCTTAGGAGCTGTAGACTTAAGACCTGATTCTTTACATGTTTCATTTTCCCAATGTTGTAATAACTACACTGCTCATTTCCAGATGTTCTTTCCTGTATAAACACACTAGGGAAATATATGCTGGTCGTCGTGAAGTCGCTCAGTCGTGTCCGACTCTTTGCGACCCCATGGACTGTAGCTTACCAGGCTCCTCTGTCCATGGGATTCTCCAGGCAATATCCTGGAGTGGATTGCCATTTCCTTCTCCAGGGGATCTTCCCGACTCAGGGATCGAACCCGGGTCTCCCACATTGTAGACAGACGCTTTACCGTCTGAGACACCAGGGAAGTCCATATATGCTGGTAATAATTGGTAAATATATGCTGATGAGGATGCTCTTTCTCATATTTTATCAGCCATGAAATTAAATATGCTAGCTTTAAGGGACTGACTAATACAAATGATGAGAAGGCAAGTGTGTGTGTGTGCTGCCAACTTTCAAACACAGTGGACTGGTTATACTAAACTTGACTTAACCCTAGGTAATATCAGAGTCCAATCTGTGTGATTATCCACTGTCACTGCGCTAATTTTGCTGTGGCTGTTGTTTTAGCGTGGTAACTACCTTGTCCTTGTTTCATTTATGGAATTCTGTATTGATTTTTTAACATTCCAAATCTGTTTAAATTGCATGGTGCCTTTATTTAAGCTTTTGAGATAGGAGCCTTTAACAACCATTCTTATTTCTACCAAAGTCTGCCTCAGTTTGAAGGGTATAAGTACCTATTTTTAGGACTGTTTTGATTTCTGGACTCTGTTGAGCAGGGACTAGAATGAAAGGCTGGCGAGTTTCTCTGCTTCTCCTCAGGCAGGACTTTAATCCACCAACACAAGCTCCCCAGCCCACTCCACTCCGATGTTTGCTGCCACTGTCTCAGTGTGACTGCTCTTGAGGTCTCAGGACACTTCCATGACGTCATTACTAATGGTTGCCTCTGTTCTTATTTCAATTTACCCCTCAGTGGGATTTGGCTGGAAACTGTTTAGAAGAATTTCTCAGAATACCAATTGCTCATTCTCACCCAGCTGTGCTAGAAACTTGCCCTCCACATCCCCACTTTAAATACTGAAGTAGCCCAGGGCTTTGTTGTGGGTCACCTTCTCTCTCTACACACTTTCCCAATGTAACTTCATCAAATACGAGAGCTTTAAGTATTATTTATAAGCCAAAGATTTCTAAATCTACATTTCTACTTCTAATCTCTTCCTGGAATTCTAGACTCAAGTAGAGCTATTCGATAAGCAATTGAAACTTAACATGCCAGAAACATTCTTGATTTTTACAGCTATCTTATTCCTTTCCAGTCTTCCTCATTCTCATAAATAGCATCATCATCCACACAGCTGTTAAAAACCAAAAGACTGAGATTACTTCTGATTTGTTCCACCTATCCCCGTTAATCCTGCCTCCAGATCTAGCCCAGAGCTGGTTACATCTCCAGTACAGCTAAACTGATCTTTCTGCTTCAGCTCACGCAATTTATTCTCTGCACAAGAAGGAACAAAAGTCATTTTAAACTGTAACCCAGACAATGCTGCCCCTTTGCGTCAACATCTACAGTGCTTTTTATCATATTTCAAATCAAAATCCCCAAGTGTGTGAATTTAAATTATGATGAAGTTGGGTGGAGGCGGCCAGGAGAGAGAGCAGCAAACTGGATTAAGTCTGAGGATGTGGTGGCAGGTCCTTAAGGGAGTTCAAGCACGAACTATAAATCAGAGGGTGATAATCGCTGAAGCGTGAGTTGTTGTTCAGTCACTAAATTGTATCCGCCTCTGTGATCCCATGGACTGCAGCCTGCTGGGCTTCCCTGACCTTTGCTATCTCCCTGACTGTGCCCAAACTCCTGTCCACTGAGTCAGTGATGCCATTCAGTTGTTTCATTCTCTTTTGTCCCCTTCTCCTCCTGATCTCAATCTTTCCCAGCATCAGGGTCTTTTCAAATGAGTCGGCTCTTCACATCAGGTGGCCAAAGTATTGGAGCTTCAGCTTCAGCTTCAGTCCTTCTGATGAATATTCATTCAGGGTTCAGTTCTTTTAGAATTGACTGGTTTGATCTCTTTGCTGTCCAGGAGACTGTCAAGAGCCTTCTCCAGCACATAATTTAAAAGCATCAATTATTTGGTGCTCAGGCTTCCCTATGGTCCAACTCTCACATCTGCACATGACTACAAAAAAAAAAAAAAAGCTGTGACTATACGGAATTTTGTTGGCAAAGTGATGCCTCTGCTTATTAATATGCTTATTAATATGTCTAGGTTGGCCATAGCTTTTCTTTCAAGGAGCAAGCATCTTTGAATTTTGTGGCTGCAGCCACCATCCACAGTAATCTTAGAGACCAAGAAAATAAGGCCTGTCACTGTTTCCACAGAGTGAGGAGAGATGGGCATTATAGATTTGAGGAGAACTGAGAAGATTTGAAGAAGCTAATATGAAAAGCATAGAAGACCACTAATTTGAAAATATATAAAGATTGATGGTTAATGTTCATAGCTAGCTAAGGTTAAAGACCAAGAATTAGAGTATCACTCTAATTTTGCAAACTTTAAGGTGGATCAGAAGTACCTAGAGCTTATTAACTCCCATTCCAGATAGTTTAAAATGCATATTGCAGTGTCCCCTTCCAAGCAGCTCTGATTCAGTATGCTGAGTGTGTCTGAAAATCCACATTTCTAGCAGGTTCCCACATGGTGCTGCTGCTGGCCGTCTGGGGGAGCTCTTTGAGAACTGCTGTTATGGAGGCATCAGCCAGCGTAGCTGTGGGGTTCTCTCCATCAGATTTTATCAGTTGGATTGTTGTCAAATAGAGTTGAGGACATAAGTAAAAAGAGTGGTTGACTAGAGAAATCATGGAATTGAACCCGAGCAGGGAAGTCAGGGAACAGAGAGGGGGACTGAGAAGGAGAAAACAGAGGCATAGAGTGAATAGAAGCCCCTATACTGTGAAGGACAAGAGGAAAGAGGAGGAAATAAACAAGAGAAAAGTGACGGCTGTCCTCAGAGACTGACATAGTTCAGAGGTGTTGACGGTTAGATGATGAGAAAATCCATGGGAGGGGCTGATGGAGGAAAAGTCCCTGAATCAGGAAGAATTCCGGAAAGCGAGCGTCTCGGATGCAAGATGGCCCACCTACATGTGCATGAGATCACTAGCTAGGATTAAGAGTTAGAAAACGCCAGCTGTCATGAAAAAGAGAGCAAGGCCCATCCTAGTCCCAGGCCTGTCACTGTCTGATCCAGCCAATTCATCTTCATTGTAACTTCTCTTTCAACCTTCTTATTTGCAAATAGCAACGTTAGATTGAAAATTTCTAAAATTGATTCTGTTTGATCTTTCCTCTGAGTGAATCTGTGTTCCAGGAACCCCGTTTCTGAAGGTCAAGGGTTTAGCATGCAGCCAGGGGAACAAAGTGAAACCATGGTGTTTGGTTTATGGTCTAAATGCACAAGAAGGAGCTGATTAGAACTCTTGCTGCTGGAAGTTCTCGGGGTTTTTTCTCCCTCAAGCTCTGCTTTATAACTGGGAGACTTAGCTAATGGGAGGTAAGGACACTATCTCCAGTATCTCCTTTTGTTCCTAAGACTTGGAAAACAATGAGTGAGTGTGAGTAAATTCAGTCCCTGTGGTCTAAATGGAGACTGCGGAGTCACTCCGAGGAACTGGCCAAGGGAAAATTCCCTGTTCTACTGTTCACTGTTTTCCTGACCACATGATCCGAGTTATCCTTGGTTCCTGGAAAGGAAAGACATATATCTTCTCTTTTTGAAGGGCAGATATGATTACAGATTCAGCAAGAATACAGTCTCTCAATAATTAGGTTTTTAGTGCCTACAGTTGTAACTAAAAAGAAGAGCTGGTATCCATGTGCTTATGCAGCTGCTAGAGAAGTAAATGGGAAATAAGACTTGTATCTTGTACAATAAGCAAGGGAGATCCGGCAAAATGTGTTAGAGGAGTAGCCATAAGGGGCAGCACCCCTTGCGGAGCTTGAGAAAGGCTGACGGCATGAACCTGGCTCTTTGCATCGTCTGGATCTAAATATCCAGTTAGTGGGTTCCATTTCCATTAAGCAATCCATTCAGTCTATGTTTAGGGGCCTGTTGTGTGTGAACCAGGTGCTACAAAAGCTGTGCAGATAACTAAAATTATTGCTTTTTGTAAAATGAAATATTTAAGTCAATGGTTTTTTACTCCAGTAGCTTAGTGCCTGGAGAAGACTGATTTCCTTATGTAAAAGTAATAGACTTGGACTTGATAATTTATGAGAAGTCAGCCAAGGCTGAAAATCTATGACTCTACAATAATCTATGCCCATATATTTCATTAGTGCCTGTAAGTTAAGGTTTGAATATGTTTTAAATTGAACTCTAGATTGATGCATTGTGCATACAATTATCAAAAGGTTACCATACTCATTTCTGAATAAATCCATTAGCAAATATTTATTGATTGACCACTAATGAGATTTTTGCTATGGGAATAATGAAGGAAATCATATTTTTTTTCCCCTCAAGAAGGCTGTGAATTAACTGAGGATAAAGGCTGCAAGAAAAACATACTAAGCAGTGTATCATGATAAGACCCATATGAAAGATGCAGTTTACAGCTGGAGAACCACACATACCTAGGAAGTCAACAAAGGCTCCTGGCAGAAGAGATATTAGAAATTTACCTCAAAGGATGCTGAGTTAGGGAACAGCACCTGCTAACATGCAGAAAGAACATTTAAATCACCCTTCATTGTTTTCAGATCACTTTACAGAAAGTATATTTAATGTCCAAAATACATTAGATGTTTCATATTATGTGGGGGGTGGGAGCATGGATGGATAGACAGACAGCAAAGTAGATATTTTTGTAAAACTACTAAAAACTCCACAAATAAAATACTTGCCTTTCAAACTCTTCCTTTTTCCATATCCAGCAGAGTTGTAATCCCCGTTCATATAAAAATGACATAATCCATAATGTAGTAATCTGTGCCAAATGGAAATTCTTTACAGAGTGAGGGCTTTGTTGCTGTTCAGTCGCTAAGTTGTGTCTGACTCTTTGCCACCCCATGGACTGCAGCACACCAGGCTTCCCTGTCCTTCACTGTCTCCTGGAGCTTGCTCAAACTCATGTCCGTTGAGTCAGTGATGCCATCCAACCATCTCATCCACTGTCGTCCCCTTCTCCTCTCACCTTCAGTCTTTCCCAGCGTCAGGGTCCTTTCCAGTGAGTCAGTTCTTCATGTCAGGTGGCCAAAGTATTGGAGTTTCAGCTTCAGCATCAGTCCTTCCAATGAATACTGAGAGTTGATTTGTGCCCTGCTAATTTAAAAGGGCAAATGAAATCTCCCAGGTGCCTGAGAAAAGATGGATGAGAAAGGCAACTGTGCCCATCCAAGGGCGTCACAAGCTGTCAGCTACATTCAGGAGACGTTGAGAGTCTGATGAGTGTTTTTCCAAAGCAAAGTTTTTAGTCGACATATCCAAAGGCCTAAGGTGCTTCTTAAAATGCTAATATAGATTATCTGGGGAAGAGTTCAGGAATCTGTATTTTTATCAGTCTGAGGTTTGAAATGACAGAGTGACATCAAATCCCAAAGGAAACTGTAGACAGTGCAAACATTTAAATGCTTTAGCGAATTTGAGCTTTTTTGAATTCTACTTGTAATTACTCCTTCTGAGTACATGTAGTCAAATCAGGCAAATCTAGTAAGAATCCACAGTAGAATTGCCTACCTGGTGAGTCGCATACTTAGGTATGCAAGTTGAGTACTACATTATAGTACATCTTTCAGCATTTAACAAAATATTCAACTAAGCAGTGGGTCACCTGGGCTTACAAGCTATTGAGTTTCTGTGCACACTTGGAAATGTGTGGAACGCAAATCCGGTGCTGTAATTGAAGAGAACTCAAAGCAGGCATTCTGATATACCATTGAAAAACTGGAATGCATAAAGCATTTTAGGCAATATTCTTGCTCTTTATGAAGTGGACTGAAAACACTTCCTTCTTTTGAAGCTTTCTGTTTCTTTCCTAATTAAATCCTTCACCTGAATGCTCCCCCATATCCTCCATGCTGCAGTCTCTCTTGAATATTGTCGTTTGGACTAAACACTAGCTAGAGGACAGACAGGAATTTGGGGGCACATTCCCAAAGGTGGTGCCAAGTGAGTGAGTTAGTGGTCTGTGTCACAAGGGAGCGAGAAAGTGTTTACTCAGCCTTTTGCCTCAAGTCTGTATTCAAGACCTTCAGCTCAACCTCTGGCCCACCATCCTAAGCTGTCTTCTCAGTCCTCCTGCCACAGATAGTAAGGACAGAAAGAAAGTTTCCACCCATAATTTGAAGGAGTCAGGGATAGGGTGACCAGTCCTGGTGCATGCGTACAGCATGCACGGCCTGCTTCTGGGGTACAAAGAGCCAGGCCGTGCCAGCTACGTGAGCAGCACTACTCAAGGGAACTGGGCTATGGCTGAGCCTTTGATCAGCGGTAAAGGGGGTGCTAGGCTGACATTTCTGCTCTGGCGTCCCACCTTGGAATCCAGCCTCTTCCTCTGCCCTTTCTGTAAGAAATGTTCCTCAGAGTCAGTCTCACACTAGTTTGTTTGGCATCTCCCTTGATTTCAATCAAGGAGAAGGAAATGGCAACCCACTCCAGTATTCTTGCCTGGAGAACCCCATGGACAGAGGAGCCTGGCAGGTTACCGTCCATGGGGTGGCAAAGAGTCGGACGCGACTGAGTGACTTCACTTCACTTCTTCACTTCGCTTTGATTTCAGTCATTTTTATTTTAGCTGAAGAGCTCTGCTGAGACCATTAGGGTAAACTTTCATTTTCCCCGGAAGGCTAGATGGCTGGGTCGTTAAAGCCTGAACTCTGTCTCCATGTGACAGAAGCAGTTCAGGTCCTCGTGGGTTTGGACAAGCTGGTTATCTACGTCTGTCGCAGCCCAGAGCTCCCTGTGAAAAGTTTGCTCCGTGCTCGCAGTGTGTTGTAGGGCGTTTGTATTCTGCGTATGTGTTTAACTTCATTCATTTAATCTTGTTACGTCGAATGCTTCCATGCCTATCTAAGTGCAAAATAGATCCCGGTTAAGTTAGCAAGAGAAGTCTGAGCATCACAGGAAGCCCCCGCAGGGCTGCAGGACCCTCCCCGCGCCCAGCGTCTCCGGCTGTCTCCGGGACCCGGGGACCGGGGGACCCCGGCCGCGCGCGGGAGCGTCTCGCGCCGCCCGCCCCTCGCCGCCCTGCCCTGAGGGCGCGCCGCGCCGCAGCCTCTGCCGCCGCCCTTGGGCCGGAACACGGCCCTCTGCCGGGAGCGCGGCCTCGTCCGCCCCGGAGATGCGGCGCCCACGCGGCGCGCCTGGACCCGGACGCCCTCAGGCCTCCGCCCGAGGCCGCCCCAGACTCAAGACGAAAGCTGGGAGAAGCGCAGCCCTCGCGCGCTCCCCGTTAGACGCTGCCGCCAGAGCTGGAGGCCTGAGCCCAGGCCGAGAGGCCACGGGAAGCAGCCCCCGCAGGGCCGCGGCTCCCTGCTCCTGCCCCTCCACCCTCGCCCCTCTCGCGCCCGCTCCGAGCCTGGGTCGGTTTGGTCCTGCAGAAGCTCAAGCCGGTCGTTCTGTTTAAAGCTCTCTGCAAGCTGTCCACCTCACTCCAAGGGGAGCCGGAGGCCCCCGCGCCGGTCCCCACGCCCCGCGCCGCTGCCCCGTCCCTCCCTGGGCCGCTCTGAGCTCTGCCCTCTCAGCCTGCAGCGGGCACACTCGCCCCGACGCACACCTGGCCCAGCTCCCGCCCCCACACGCACGTGGGGTGCCCCTGATCGCGGAGATCCGCAAACGGAATCCACACCGTTCAGGGTTCTTGAGGCTGTGTTAAATGTTTGAAGTTTATGCCACAGTTTCATGTAAATAAATCAACAATTACCTGTACGTAAGAGAGAATTAAGGTGCATGTAACCTAGCAGTCTGATGGAAACTTTTCTGGAGTGAGATAGAAGTAGGTTGTCCAGATTGAGCGAATAAAAACATAGGACACCAGCTAATTTTTAATTTCAGAGAAACAGTGAATCGTTTTCTAATATTATCATGTTCCCAATATTCCATGAGATATATTTGTAACAAACGAAGTACCATTTATCTGAAATTCAAATTCAACTGAGTTTCCTGTAATTTACCTGGCAACTCTCCATAGAAATAGGCCTGAATACTGGCCTTCAATACACTGTTTAAGTTCTTTTAACTTCTTTTCATTGTTACCTATGAAAGTGGAATAATAACACCCCCTCATAAGGCAAGGGCTGGAGGAGAAGGGGGCGGCAGACGATGGGATGGTAGGATGGCATCACCGACTTAGTGGACTTCGAGCAACCTCTGGGAGATGGTGAAGAATGGGGAGCCTTGCATGTTGCAGTCCGTGGGGTTGCTAAGAGTCAGACATGACTGAACAAAATAAGGCAAGGAGAGCAAACCAGTCTATGCTAAAGGAATTCAACCCTGAATATCCATTGGAAGGACTGATGCTGAAGCTCCAATACTTTGGCCACTTGATGCGAAGAAGTGACTCATTAGAAAAGACCCTGATGCTGGGAAAGGTTGAAGGCGGGAGGAGAAGGGGACGATAGAGGATGAGATGGTTGGATGACATCACCGACTCCATGGACGTGAGTTTGAACAAAGTCAGGGAGATGATGGACAGGGAAGCCTGTCGTGCTGCAGTCCATGGGGTCTCAAAGAGTCACATTGGACTTAGCAACTGAACAACATAAGGCTCTAGTAAGTTCTGAACTGAACAGAACTGAAGGATTAAATGAGATAATTCATGAAGTGCACTTAACAAAGTCTCCAACATAATTTAAGAAGCGAATTGCAGCTATTACCAATATTAAGATTATAGTTGCCATCTCATTTTGCAAATGAAGCTTTCAATAAAATATTACAGAATTTCTAGCAACATAGTCTTTCATATGGAAGTTTGTGTCTTTAAAGTCTCGAGAGAGTCAAATTTGTTTGAAAGCACTTCTTATTTGATAAGAAAGCCTTCAGGAAACAAATGTAATATTCTGAGGAGAATTATACTTTGTTTTCAGCTTGTAAAATTTTTCTTTGATTTTGTACTTGCTGCCTTATTCAGTTCAAAAGAATTCCTTTTCAAGTCCTTTAATGGCTTAAAAAAAAGCTAATGCTAAGTGTAGCCTACAGTGACATATGGCTTTTATTTTAGTTTTGTTATAGATTTGTTCTCTGGCTCATGTGATCTGGCCACCAATTTAATTTAAAAGATGGTCAGTTGTGGTTTTGAAGAATTCAAGCATGTGAGAAGGCTTATATATCACATTTTCTGTGGTCATCCAGCCACTCATTCATTAAAAGAATCAAGAAATTTTTCAGTGAAATAATGGAAACTCAGTAATGTACCCGATATTGTTAGCTGCTGAAGAGTCAAAGAACACGGCACAGGGGCTTCTGAGTCCATAGAGTGCTCACTGGGTAGGAGAGGAATGTGCTGTAACCAGAAAAAATAGACAGATATTAGCAAAGCAGTATGACAAATGCAGTTATCCCATGCATCAGGACAGTGGTGTATGGGAAGTGAAATGACGGAGCGAAGTAATCTGGACAGACTTCGCCAAGCTTGAGACATATTTGGGGTTTGGTTCTTAAAGAAAAAGCTGTACAAGGAAAACAAAGTCTTAGATGGCATTACCAACAGAAAATACCGCAACGGAAGGCTTGACTTTAGTGTCTCTTGGGATGTGGCTCTCAGTGGGTGATCCCAGGACCCGCAGCACCATATCATGTGTAAATGTTTCAGAAAGGCAGATTTCCAGGAAAGCATATTCTCAGCCTCTAACTCAGACTCCCTGAATCAGAAACTCTGGGGTGAAGCTCAGCAATCTGTGTATTAACAAGCCCTCTAGATGACTCTGTTGCTTACAGTTTGAAAATCACTGGACTGCAGCAACAGAGTTTACAAATCCAGGTGCACATAGAATTACCAAGTGTACCTCTTTGTAAATCCCAGTGACAGGGTGCTCAGTCTGTAACAATTAAATCAGATTAAATTGGGGAGGGCAAACAAAAGTCCAAAGATGGTTTAATGTGTAGCCAGACTTGAGGACCGTGAGATAGAGCACACAGTACATGAAGAAAGACGAATAGGCTCTTAACCAAAGACAGCGACACGTAAGAATTCACTCAAACCATTAGTATTCACGAAAATAAAAATTAAGCCAACAATAAAGTAACATGAAACACCCTCCCCCAGAATGGCCAGAATTGACTGGGAGGATCAAATGTTGGCATGTTGGCAAAGATGCAGTGCTGAAACTTTCCAATGTGCTTAGGCAGATACGATGCAATGTATCTAGAATATCAGAATGTCTGGGAATTTCTTATAAAACTAGACATAACTGAGGCAGCAGTTCAACTCCTAAGCATTCAAAAGAAATGAAACTATGTGTCTAGGAAGTACTTGACTAAGAAGCTTTTAGCAGTTCTACTCATAGTATCCCCAAACTAGAAACAATTCATCAGTAGGACAATGGATATATAAAATAGGGTCTATTCACACAATGGGTACTACTTAGTAATAGAAGAGAGCAAACTATTGCTATGTGAAACAGTGTGGGCACATTTTAGAGGCACTGTGCTTAGTGAAAGAGACCTTGTATAAGAGAGTAGTGTGTGATTGCCTTTACATAAATAGAAGTTGCCTGAAATGTAAGTTAGGAGTGGAGACTGACTTTCCTGAAATGGCATTCTCTTCCTTGTTCTGGTGAAAATCCATTTTTATTTCAATAAAAGTAAATTCCCAATGCCATACCCTCTAGAAACCTTCCTGATACTCCCAGAGTTAATTGACTCCTCCGTAACCTGTGCAGAACCTTACTCGGACACTCACTTCATTGCTGCTACTACTTTAAAAAATGTCCATTTCCACCCCTTGCAGGCTGGACGGTTTCTTTTGGTTTTGGATTTCTCATGCATAGCCCAGCCTTCATCGTCTGGTGGGACATAGGGATGAGTGAGGTGGATGGAATAGAGGGATGCTGGATTACTTGACAACATCTGACGCATTATATCACGCTTCTGGGTATACGCTGTCCCTTCTTCCTTGAATATCCTTCCCCACTCTTTTTCCATCTGACTGGTCAACACATGCTGTCTCTTTAAGACCGGTGTCGCGTGTCATGAATCTGTCCTGCATGAGGCTTCCAGCCTGTGCAGGACACCATTGGGTTTGCTTTTTTAGACCCCAGTATATGTGTCTCCCCACACTTAACTTGCTTTATTGTGATTAGTGATTCCCTTTCTCTCTGGCTCAGGGATTTGTGAATTTCTCGGGGCCTGTTTTCTTTGGTGTTGTTCCTTAGAGTGGTGCTTAGAGCATGTTAATGTTAATGAATATTTGTTAAAGAAAGAGAAACACATCCTCAGATTAACTGGGAGTGCTCCTATCATTTTTAAGTGCATTTTCTTATGTATTGTGTTCTAAATAACACTCATGTGTGACGCCCTCTGTCATTAGAGCAATATTACACAAAGCAGAGGAACAAACAGTCTTCATCATAACTGACTCACCAGGCCGTTCAGGCAGCGACCTGCACGGTCAAGGCACCGAGGAGGAACAGCAGCAGGCTTAAACCCCACATCAGAGTCGGCGCGGTGCTGTTGACTCTGTTGCGCTGGTTTTCTGTGGTTTTGTATCATTATCTCCCGGGAGGGATAAAAATGCAAATTTAAGTAACCCAAATTTAGTTCATTTCGGTTCACTCGCTCAGTCATGTCCGACTCTTTGCGACCCCATGAATCGCAGCACACCAGGCCTCCCTGTCCGTCACCAACTCCCAGAGTTCACCCAAACTCATGTCCATCGAGTCTGTGATACCATCCAGCCATCTCATCTTCTGTCGTCCCCTTCTCCTCCTGCCCCCAGTCCCTCCCAGCATCAGAGTCTTTTCCAGTGAGTCAACTCTTCACATGAGGTGGCCAGAGTATGGGAGTTTCAGCTTTAGCATCAGTCCTTCCAAAGAACTGATGTTGCAGAAGACTGTTGAGAGTCCCTTGGACTGCAAGAAGATCCAATCAGTCCATTCTAAAGGAGACTAGACGGACCTTTGTTGGCAAAGTAATGTCTTTGCTTTTTAACATGCTGTCTAGGTTGGTCATAACTTTCTTTCCAAGGAGTAAGCGTCTTTTAATTTCATGGCTGCAGTCACCATCTGCAATGATTTTGGAGCCCCCCAAAATAAAGTCTGTCACTGTTTCCACTGTTTCCCCCATCTGTTTCCCATGAAGTGATGGGACCAGATGCCGTGATCTTTGTTTTCTGAATGTTGAGCTTTAAGCCAACTTTTTAACTTTCCTCTTTCACTTTCATCAAGAGGCTTTTAGTTCTTCTTCACTTTCTGCCATAAGGGTGGTGTCATCTGCATATCTGATGTTATTGATATTTCTGCCAGCAATCTTGATTCTAGCTTTTGCTACTTCCAGCCCTGTTTCTCATGATATACTCTGCATAGAAGTTAAATAAGCAGGGTAACAATATACAACCTTGACGTTCAGTTAAATTTGAAATCTGATTAGGAAAGCTAGAACACCAAGCTTTAAAACAACAGAAACTAAGTTTCCCCGTCTGCAATTTTTAAGTCCCCAAAGTATACAAAAAAAAACACAAAAACCAAGTTCCTAAGAAAATAAATTTCAGAGAATTCAAAACTAAAGTTTGCCCAGATAAGTATACAAGATGTTATGATTCCAACTTCAGCAGGAGGGCAATGTAGTCTCTAGAGTTAAGGAATGTTGAGATGTTAAAAGTATTGTTGTAGACAGGCAATTTCCAAACGATCTCTTTACTAATGTTAAGAGGCAGAATACTAAATCTAGTCTCTCTACTAATGTGAAGAGGCAGAATAATAAATCTAGAGTATAGACTCAAACGAAATAGGATATTTTCACAATCCCAGAGCTTCTGTGAGGAGGGAAACAAAAGATGAAGAGAATGGCCCTTGAAGTGCTTTAGAAATGAGAGGCAGTCCAAAACAAGTCTCAAGTGTATAAAAGGATGGGGAAAGCACTGTTTTTCTGGTAATGCTCTAATGTGCTGGAGGAGAATAGAGCAATCTGAGGTATTAATGCTGTCAGATTTCAAAAGGCTAGTTATGAAAGTTGTTGGAGAAATAAAACAATTCTGGTGACAAAAAGACCCTAGGCTACCAACATAGAAGAGAAAGTGCAATTTCTTGAGTAAACATTCACACATTTGCTTGCATGCAAGCACCAAAGTGACCACAAAGGTAATGTCAAAGAAAAATTGCACTGTATATGGATTTACTAAGTTAGAGTTAAGGTTAGGAGATGATTTATTTGAAAGAATCATTGCAAGGAAAGATGGAACTATTCTGATAGTCTTGAACATAAGATCTGTGAGTATCTCAAGAGGCAGGCCAAATGGGTTTTTCTTTTAATAGAGAGGAGTAAACAAGACTAGAAAGAACTGAATGTTAGGAAACGGGGTGAATGGCAATAATGGGAGCAGCCAGTTTTCCAGGAGGGATTTTTCAGAGGGACTGTATATTGGCTCAGGTTGATGTTGGGCCAAAGTTCAGTGTCCCGGAAGGGAGAAGTTTATCCAAAGTTTCGTTAATGAGAATTTTGTTATCATTGATCAACAATGATAAAACAGTTTAGCTGGTCATTTATGGGTTCAAGAATAAGAATTCCTCTGTGTCTAGCTGTGTCATAGGTAAACAAGGAAACATCAGTGATCTTGCCAGAATCATAGTGGTTCTTTGCAGGAAACATTTTCCAAAACACAAAGGGTGAAATAGTGGCTGGCAGGGGGGTGGGGGGTCAGGGTGGGAGCAGGATTCTTGACCATCACTGCTTTTGAGGATCACAGGGCTCAAGCAAAATCCAACATCATTATGTAGGCTTCCCTGGTTACTCAGACAGTAAAGAGTCTGCTTGCAGTGCAGGAGACCTGGGTTTGACCTCTGGGTGGGGAAGATCCCCGGGAGAAGGAAATGGCCACCCACTCCAGTGTTCTTGTCTGCAGAATCCCACGGACAGAGGAACTGCGGCATGGGAACTGCAGTCCACGGGGTTGCGAAAGAGTCGGACACAACTGAGTGGCTAACAGTTTCCCTTTCAGAAGTTATTTGGCCCATGATTTTGGCGATATCTCTAAGCTGTAAACATTCGAGAGTAGGGTTAACTCCTGTTGAGATTTATTCCTATGTCAAAACTTAGAAGAAGGATCCAGATTTACTTGACCTCCAAACAAACACTCTAAGAAAAGCAGTGAGGGGAATTTGGTCCCTTCGTCCTTTTTGTTTGTTCGTAAGTTTTATTTATTTATTTTTGTCTGCGCTGGGTCTTTGCTGTGTGGGCCTCTCTCCAGCAGCAGCGAACGAGGACGACTCTCTAGTCGTAGCTCAAAGGCTTCTCATCGCGGTGGTGGCTTCTCGTTGCCAAGCATTGCAGTAGCAATCTTCAGTCTGAATGCAGAGACTCCCATCCAAGTAATCAAACACACACACACACACAATGAAGTATTATCTATGGAAAAGAAGTGTCCTATTCTGGCTAACTGGGAGACAACCGTTATTCCATTAAGGATGAGTAAGATTCTATACACTCAAATTGGTAACATAGGATTCTTAAAGAAGCCTCTGTGTGTGGTCTGCTCATAATGCCTATTTTTATGTCAAAAGGACAAAACCCATGCTATCGTTCTCATGTCTAGCCAAACATTAAGTCAATAAATTCTTACAAGATTTGAAGAGGCAAAATTATTTTTCTCTTCCTATAAATTATTCCCAAATCCCAAAGGGCAAAAAAAACTAGAGAGACTGTCCTCAGTGACACTGAACTTTGTGAAGCACAAACAGCTGAGAGCAGGTGTGTGTCTCTCCATCCGTGCCGTTTTAATTCAGAGAGCCAGCAAATGCCTGTTAGATGGTTAATATGCACAGCACCATTTTAAGCACTGGTGAAAGAAAGTGAATACGAAGGGAAAAACCTCTTTGGGGAGGTAGCTGAGTGGAAGTCTACATTCTGGTTAGCTGGTGCTCATGCTCAGACACTCAGTTCAGTTCAGTCACTCAGTCATGTCCGACTCTGCAACCCCATGAATCGCAGCACGCCAGGCCTCCCTGTTCATCACCATCTCTCGGAGTTCACTCAGACTCACGTCCATCGAGTTGGAGATGCCATCCAGCCATCTCATCCTCGGTCGTCCCCTTCTCCTCCTGCCCCCAATCCTCCCAGCATCAGAGTCTTTTCCAATGAGTCAACCCTTCGCATGAGGTGGCCAAAGTACTGGAGTTTCAGCTTCAGCATCATTCCTTCCAAAGAAATTCCAGGGCTGATCTCCTTCCAGAATGGACTGGTTGGATCTCCTTGCAGTCCAAGGGACTCAAGAGTCTTCTCCAACACCACAGTTCAAAAGCATCAATTCTTTGGCGCTCAGCCTTCTTCACAGTCCAACTCTCACACCCATACATGACCACAGGAAAAACCATAGCCTTGACTAGATGGACCTTACTCAGCAAAGTAATTTCTCTGCTTTGAATATGCTGTCTAGGTTGGTCATAACTTTTCTTCCAAGGAGTAAGCGTCTTTTAATTTCATGGCTGCAGTCACCATCTGCAGTGATTTTGGAGCCCCAAAAAATAAAGTCTGACACTGTTTCCACTGTTTCCCCATCTATTTGCCATAAAGTGATAGGACCGGATGCCATGATCTTCGTTTTCTGAATGTTGAGCTTTAAGCCAACTTTTTCACTCTCCTCTTTTACTTTCATCAAGAGGCTTTTTAGCTCCTCTTCACTTTTCTGCCATAAGGGTGGTGTCATCTGCATATCTGCGGTTCTTGATATTTCTCCCGGCAATCTTGATTCCAGCTTGTGTTTCTTCCAGTCCATCATTTCTCATGATGTACTCTGTATATAAGCTAAATAAGCAGGGTGACAATATACAGCCTTGATGTACTCCTTTTCCTATTTGCAACCAGTCTGTTGTTCCATGTCCAGTTCTAACTGTTGCTTCCTGACCGGCATACACATTTCTCAAGAGGCAGGTCAGGTGGTCTGGTATTACCATCTCTTTCAGAATTTTCCAGTTTATTGTGATCCACACAGTCAAAGGCTTTGGCATAGTCAATAAAACAGAAATAGATGTTTTTCTGGAACTCTCTTGCTTTTTCCATGGTCCAGCAGATGTTGGCAATTTGATCTCTGGTTCTTCTGCCTTTTCTAAAACCAGCTTGAACATCAGGGAGTTCACGGTTCACTTATTGCTGAAGCCTGGCTTGGAGAATTTTGAGCATTACTTTACTAGAGTGTGAGATGAGTGCAATTTTGCAGTAGTTTGAGCATTCTTTGGCATTGCCTTTCTTTGAGATTGGAATGAAAACTGACCTTTTCCAGTCCTGTAGCTACTGCTGAGTTTTCCAAATTTGCTGGCATATGCAGCACTTTCACAGCATCATCTTTCAGGATTTGAAATGGCTCAACTGGAATTCCATCACCTCCACTAGCTTTGTTCATAGTGATGCTTTCTAAGGCCCACTTGACTTCACATTCCAGGATGTCTGGCTCTAGATGAGTGATCACACCATCGTGATTATCTGGGTCGTGAAGATCTTTTTGTACAGTTCTTCTGTGTATTCTTGCCACCTCTTCTCAGACACTCAGTGGTGTTCAACTCTTTGCGACCCTGTGGACTGTAGGCCACCAGGCTCCTCTGTCCATGGGATTTCTCAGGCAAGAATACTGAAGTAGGTTGCCATGTCCTCCTCCAGGAGATCTTTCTGACCCGGGAATGAAATCTGTGCCTCCTGTGTCTCCGGCACTGCACGCAGATTCTTTACCGCTGGGCCACTGGGGAAGCCCGTATCCTAGCTTCGTGTTGTTGTTCAGTCACTCAGTTGTGTCTGACTCTTTGCAACCCCATGGACTGCAGCAGGCCAAGCCTCCCTGTCCTTCACCATCTCCCCGGAGTTTGCTCACTCTCACGTCCATTGAGTCAGTGATGCCATCCAACTATTGGGGAAGTATGTAATTTCCTTGGTTCTGTTTTGCCGCAGCTAAAATTTGAAGTGGCAGAACAGTGTTACAGCTCGGTTACAGCTCAGTTTTATTTGGCAAGCAAAGAAAAATACATCCTCGAGGCATGAGGTTGGGCTGACCCAAAAAACGAGCAGAGAAGACAGAAGCTCAATCTTGGCTCCTCTGTTGATGTGTTTTTCTCCTCCCCCTGAGCCTGCCCTGTGTAAACTGCGCTAGGCGGGCGGGCTGTTTCCTTCACCCGAGGCTCTCACTCCAGTCCTTGGACCTTCCTTTGTTCTGTTTCCTTTGTTCTAGTCCCTTTGTTTTTTAGCCACCACTATTTTGGACTCCTTTTTCCTATTCTAACTACCTAACACAACCATCTCATCCTCTGTTGTCCCCTTCTCCTCCCACCTTCAATCTTTCCCAGCATCAGGGTCTTTTCTAATAAGTCAGTTCTTCGCATCAGGTGGCCAAAGTATTGCGGCTTCAGCCTCAGCCTGAGTCCCTCCAATGAATATGCAGGACTGATCTCCTTTAGGATGGACTGGTTGGATCTCCTTGCAGTCCAAGGGACTCCCAAGAGTCTTCTCCAACACCACAGTTCGAAAGCATCAATTCTTCAGTGCTCAGCTTTTTGTGATGTCCAATTCTCACATCCATACATGACTACTGGAAAAACCACAGCTTTGACTAGACGGACCTTTGTTGGCAAAGTGATGTCTCTGCTTTTTAATATGCTGTCTAGGTTGGTCATAGCTTTTCTTCAAAGGAGCAAGAGTCTTTTAATTTCTTGGCTGCAGTCACCATCTGCAGGGATTTTGGAGCTCAAGAAAACAAAGTCTGTCATTGTTTCCACTGTTTCCCCATCCATTTGCCACGAAGTGACTGGATGCCATGATCTTGGCGTTTTGAATGTTTAATTTTAAGCCAGCTTTCTCACTGCCTGCTTTCACCTCCATCAAGAGGCTCTTTAGTTCCTCTTTGCTTTCTGCCATTAGGGCAGTGTCGTCTGCATATCTAATGTTACATAGAATGAGGCTAACATTCTAGTTAGAGACATATTCTAAAACATATTCTTCAATCTGAACCTACTCCATAAAATTCATACAGTCACTAGAGCATTCAATTAATGGTTACTTGATTGTTCATTGTTAAGCACTCCTTCATTATTTAAATTTTAACTTTCCAATTAAAAGGTCTACTTGGAATTCTCTGAAGAAAATGAATATGATAGATACTTTAGATAGAGGCCTGTGAAAGGTGAATAGAAGTATAAGTACAAAGTGAAATCTGTTAACACCAGTAATCACCTAAACTTTTACCTTTAATGAAACTAGTATTGAAAAATATGTGATATTTAAAGCTACTAAAATTTGCTAATTAAAAAAAAATTTTTTAATTTTTATACAGTTTTAAAGTGCTACTTTCCTTTTACAGTTACTCTGCCCTACAGGCTGTATTCCTCATGTACAGTGCATCACGGAGCCCATCTTTTTTTCCTAATTGGAGGATAATTTCTTTACAATGCTGTCTTGGTTTCTGCTACACATCAACATGTCAGCCATAGGCATACATATGTCCCCTCTCTCTTGAACCTGCCTTTCACCCCCTCACCCCTTCTCACCCCTCTAGGTTCTCACAGAGCTCCAGGTTGAGCTCCCTGGATCATATATCAAATTCCTACTGGCTCTCTGTTTTACATGTGGTAATGTATATGTTTCAGAGAAGGCAGTGGCACCCCACTCCAGTGCTCTTGCCCGGAAAATCCCATGGGTGGAGGAGCCTAGTGGGCTATAGTCTGTGGAGTCGCTCAGAGTCGGACACAACTGAGCGACTTCACTTCCCACTTTCCTGCATTCGAGAAGGAAATGGGCCGCCCACTCCAGTGCTCTTGCCTGGAGAATCCCAGGGACGGGGGAGCCTGGTGGGCTGCCGTCTATGGGGTCGCACAGAGTCAGACACGACTGAAGCGACTCAGCAGCAGCGGCAATGTGTGTGCTTCAATGCTACCTCTCGATCCGCCCCACCCTATCTTCCCCTGTTGTGTGCTCAAGTCTGTTCGCTTTGCATTAAGCTTATCATATGCCAAATAGTTTGTGTCTCCCTGCTACCCCTGTATCTCCCTTCCCCTCACTGCTAACAGTTTGCTGCATTTTTAGGTTCCACATATGACTGATACCATACAGCATTTTTCTTTCTCTGTCTGACTTATTTCACGTCGCCTAGCACCTTCTCAGGCGACACAATGGATAAGAATCTGCCTACCAATGCAGGAGATGCAAGAGGCATCTGGCTCAGGAAGTTCTCCTGGAGAAAGGAATGGCAGCCCACATCCGGTATTCTTGCTTGGGCACTTCCATGGCGAGAGAAGCCTGGTGGGCTCCCTGTCCATGGGGGAGCAGAGAGTCAGACACAGTTGAGCACCTCAGCAAGCAGACAGCACGAAAACCCTCCAGATCTGTGTACATTGCTGCGATGGCAACATGGCTGAGTAGCATTCTTACATGCAGACATGTTGCACCTTCTTTATCCATGCATCTGCTGATGGGCACGTAGGTTGCTCCCATATCTTGGCAAGCATAAATAACGCTTCTATGAACATTGGGCTGCATGCTTCTTCTCAGCCTAGTGTCTCTGGTGTTTTCAGATATATGAGCAGGAGCTAGGTCATGTGCTGGTTCTTTTATTTATTTATTTTTTAGATGTTGTTAAACATTATGTTAATATGATTTTTAGATGTTTATGAGGAAAAGCCTCCATCTGAGACTTTATTTTCTGGGTCTTATTTATTTATTTACTTTTTTTTAATACTTTATTCTACGTTACAATACTGTATTGGTTTTGCGAGAAACCTTCATGCTGTCTTACATAGTGACTGCACCAATTTACATTCTCACCAGCAGTGTGCACGAGTTCCTTTTCTTCACATCCATACCAACATTTTTTAATGTTCTTTTTGATGATAGCCTTTCTAAAAGGTGTGAGGTGACATCTCACTGTGGCTTTATTTGCCTTTCTCTGATGATTAGTGATGTTGAGTATCTTTTCATGTGCCTATCGGCACATCTGCATTTCCTCTTTAGAAAAAATGTGTAGTTCTGCTCATTTTTTAATTGATTTGGTTTTGATGTTGAGTTGAACAGGCTCTTTATATGGGTTGAATATTAATCCCTTATTAATCATATTGCAAATTGCAATTTGCAAAATCATTTGCAAATAATTTCTCCCATTCAGTGGGCTGTCTTTTAGTTTTGTCAGTGGATTTCTTTGCTGTGCAAACAGTTTTAGGTTTAATTAGGTTCCATTTGTATATTTTTGCTTTTATTTCCTTTATTTTAGGAGACAGATCCAAAAACATATTGCTGCGATTTATGTCAAAGAGTGTCCTGCCTATTTTTCCTTTAGGAGCTTTATAGTATCCAGTCTTATATTTAGGTCTTTAATTCATTTTGAGTTTATTTTCGTATGTGTTGTGAGAGAATATTCTAATTCATTCTGTTACATGTAACTGTCCGGGTTTTCTCAGCACCACTTACTGAGGAGATCGTCCTTTCTCCACTGTGTGCTCTTGCCTGCTTTCCCGTAGATTAACGGGCCATAGGTGCGTGGGTTTATTTCTGGACTTTCTTCTGTCCCATTGATCTATGTGTCTGTTTTTGTGCCAGTGCCATGCTGTTTTGATTGCTGTAACTTTAGAGTATAGTCCGAAGTCCAGGACCATGACTTCTCCAGCTGTTCTTTCTCAATATTACTTTGGCTATTTGGAGCCCTTTGTACTTTCATATGAATTTTAAAATTATTTGTTCTAGTTCTGTGAAAAATGCCATTGGTATTTTTATAAGAATGCATTTAATCTATAGATTGCCTCGAATAGTATGGTCATTTTAACAATATTTAAATGACTGATACTTGCTCATTTAACAATCCAAGAGCCTGTTATAGCTTTCCAACTGTTTGTGTTATTTTCAGTTTCTTTCATCAGCATCTTAAACCTACCTAAGGAGGCAAAAGATGTTTTTTTCTTTCTGTAAATTATAAGATACTGTTGAAACAAATGTACAGTATTTTTAAGAAATAAAGGGCTTCCCTGGTAGTTCAGTTGGTAAAGAATCCACCTGCAATGCAGAAAACCCCAGTTTGATTCCTGGGTCAGGAAAATCCACTGGAGAAGGGATAGGTTACCCACTCCAGTATTCTTGGTCTTCCCTGGTGGCTCAGCTGGTAAAGAAACTGCTTACAATGTAGGAGACCTGGGTTCAATCCTTGGGTTGGGAAGATCCCTGGAGAAGGGAAAGGCTACCCACTCCAGTATTCTGGCCTGGAGAATTCCATGGACTGTGTAGTCCATGGGGTCACAGAGTCAGACACGACTGAATGACTTTCACTAATCCTTAAGAAATAAAAATAGTTTGAGGAAATGATGTAAAGCATAAGAGAATCAAAAGAATTAATTTTATTATTTTATTAATAATTTTAATGATTATTAAAACTGATGCTTTTATTTCAGTAAAATAATTTTGAAATATGTGAACACATGTGCTTATGAGTATGCTCAACAAAGCTTATTATATGTTTGTTAAAATGCTCCCATTTTTCCATCAGTCACTTGTGAGAAATAAATAACTCACCGATTGCCTAGTAGGTGTAGACTTGCTTCATCTGACTTTTAAAGGATCATTTTAACTAGAATTACTTTCAGTTTAGGGGAACCATAGAGAATACAAATTGCATCTTGTAAAGAGGCCTTTTAAAATTGCCCTGTAACCATGGAAATATCATTTTAGAGTCATAAAATTTTAACTAGACGTAGTCCTGGTATCTAAAGCATCCTGTGTGCACCATGGCATATCATATGCAAATTCTATTAAATTCTCTGTGCCTCTTCACTGCTTACTGTTTTCAGATGGACAACTGTGTGTCAGTAGAGACTCCAGGCACGGAAGTGCATATGACCGTGTTCCCTGCATTTGCTTAACAGCCAGGTGAAAATCAGTGTCTTAAACCTTTCCTACTGATTGTATATTCAAAGACGGCCATAGAAGTAATTCATTTCATCCTGTTAAGTAATGAGTGTTGGATCCCTGACACAATACTAATATATTCCTTCATTCTTCTGGCACTAATGCTATATGATACTAAATTTTTTAATTACCATTTTATTCTTCCAGATCTGTATATTAGTAATAATTTCTTTTTCTATAATATCAAATCTATAAAACACTGTCAACTTCAGTTATTTTTTTATTCTAAATCTAAAATGTTATTCACAAGTAAAATTCTATCTGGAAATATCAGAAACTATTTCTTAGGTACATCAGGCAATTCATTCATCCAAAGTTTTAAAGTATATTCAAATTACACATGATGCTGTTCCAACACTTGTCTGTTGGATGGGTTAATAGACATTTCCCGAAAGAGACAGTTAATTGTAGATACTAACCTCCCATTGTCTTATACAAAGGTTGTTGAATTTATTGGCCCAAGAATTTTACCCACCAAATCTCTAGTGCTTTTTTTTTTTTAAGTTTTGAGTTTTAATGTTCCAAATATAGTTGATCTATTACCAAGTATTATAAACATAGGACTTTACTGACTTTTTATTGCTAGTTTTAAAAATATTCAATGTGATAAACTTAAAAAACTATGTCTATGATCATTTGATAAATATCAGAGCTGGAAACTTGTGCTTGAGTAAGCTAAGAAAGTCATTAACAGCAGTATTTCTGATGGAACTAATGTTATACCTTTTCAGGCTACACTGAATCTAATAATCTGTGACAGAAGAAATGAGAAAAGGTGTGAAAGCTTTTCATTAGATCAGAAATTGAAAGAAAGGGGAAAAAAGGTTTTTTTCAATTTGATTCATAGCTCAACTGACAGGGTCCCAGTGGAAAAGAAATTAATTGTCTAAATGGTGCCAACCTTTTACATTCCTTGCCCCATATTCTGGAAGTGAATTCCTAAATCTATTTGCTTGCATTTGAATTGCAAAGGGCATCTTCACTTCACATTCTCCCTCCACAACTCAACCCCTCACCCCCACCCCGTGCGCCTTTATTAGGAAGCAGCAGGGGCCTGTGTCTCTATGTTCCCCACGCTTAAAACTCTGGCAAGAGCACACCAGTCCGCACCATCAGCCCTGCTCTACCTCAGAGTCTCCCCTCACAAAATTCCCTGGTCTCTCGGCTTGCTCTGAATATGGAAAAATGACAAGCTTCAGGGTAGCCTGGGAAGAAATGAAAGTTCAGTTCTTTGGAGGACTGATAAGAATGCTTATCAGCTAGAACCTGATAAGTATTCTGGATACCCTGCCACATTTTCAGGAATACATATTAATAATGTGCAGTAACATTTCCTAAAAGCAAACCTTGCTAACCCGTAGTCTGCTGGAAATAACATCTACGGCTGCTGCCACTTAAAGCCCTGTGAACTGGATAAGGTGTGGAATCTTTGGGGGCTTAATTATTTCAAAAATGTAGAAAAATAGCTTATCTTACAGAGGCATAAACCTGAAAATGTGTGATTCAATATATACATACGCAGAGACACACATGCACAGAGAGAGATTTTTATTTCATTCCAAGTCAGAAAATAAAAGAGGAAAAGGAAACTGCTTTTTCCATTTGCATTTCCTTCCAGGAATAATAATGAGTTTTTTAATATATGTCATTTCATTTACTGCCTAAAATAATGTTGGGGAATAGGTATTTTATAAGTAACTGGTTTTAGAGAGTAACTTCTCTAAGGTCATCCTGATAATAAAGGCCTACTCAAAATTCAATAAGGGTCTGTAAGATTCCAGTGACCTTAGATACTTTCACAGACTAGTGTTTACAATGTTATTAATTTTAATCGGTGCTGTACCTTTATGATCCTTGGTGACAATTTAACTTAATTTTAAAATTAAATTGACTTATCTTCTTAATGTAAAATAAACGTATCTTTAAAACTAAACTTTAGTTCAGCCCAGTAAATGGAAAACCATATTATCCTTTTCGTAAGTAAGGAATATATTTTAAATAAATATAATGAAAGGACACAACTTTTTAAATTTAGTTTGTTGTTTTCATATGTTGAAAAATCTTGCATTCCTGTTTTTCTGTCTCACCCCCTCCCCTCTCTCACTGAAAACAAAGACAAAAAAATGTAGACAGTAGTAGAGAGATGTCAGAGCAGAAACTGTCTCTTTAATGCAATCAGAACTGTAAGAACACAGAACGGGACAATTTTCTCACGATGCGAGCCAATGTCTCGAAGGCACCTTCCCACCTAACAGCATCTTGGGCACCTGCTGCCGTTTGCTTTCCTCTCTGAGAACAGGGAGCTCAGCCGTGCCTCCCGCACTCCACACTTGATGAGAGGGTGACTGAATGACACTCTGATTGGCCGTCACCCTCCTGCCTTGTAGTTTTCTACTTGAAATTGGCAGAAATTTTACATGCAAATTGACTTGTTAGCTCGCAGCAGGAGAGTATGCCAAATTTTACAGAATTTGATACTTCTTTTTAATCATGTGCATACCTTCTCATTTAAATACCTTGATGCATCTCATTCCTCTGGATTTTCTGTGTGCTCAAAATTTACAATTTTTGTTCCTATAAAAGCATTCAATGTCATCTTTTTAAAAATTTTTTTTTAACTTTTACTGTAAGAAAAATGTTAGTATGAATTGAAAAAGCTTAGATTATCATGGTATTTATATGAAAAGTAATAACTATGAAGTCAGTTAGTCTCAAATTTTATCCAGAATTTTAAATAGCCTTAAAATTTAAGATTAATTTCATTTTCTAATCATTGAGGCCACATTTGAGCTCTGTAAATCCTAATGCTAAGCAAGGACATTTTTCCTTGAACTATCTTTAAATCAAGTAACTGTTTCTAAAAGTAAATTGTTCAGTGCTCATTCGTGTCCAACTCTTTGCTACCCCATGGACTGCAGCACGCTGGGCTTCTCCGTCCTTCACCATCTCCCGGAGCTTGTTCAGACTCATGTCCATTGAGTCAGTGATGCCATCCAACCATCTCATCCTCTGTCACCCCCTTCTCCTGCCCTCAATCTTTCCCAGCATCAGGGTCTTTTCAAATGAGTTGACTCTTCGCATCAGATGGCCCAAGTATTGGAGCTTTAGCTTCAGCACTAGTTCTTCCAATTAATATTTAGGGTTGGTTTCCTTTAGGATTGGATGGTTTGATCTCCTTGCAAGAGTCTTCTCAGCATCACAGTTTGAACACATCAATTCTTCAATGCTTAGCCTTTTTATGGTCCAACGTTCACATCCATACCTGACTAATGGAAAAATCATAGCTTTGACTATGAGGACCTTTGTCAGCAAAGTGATATCTCTGCTTTTTAATACACTGTCTAGGTTTGTCATAGCTTTTCTTCCAAGAAGTAAACATCTTTTAATTTTGTGAATGCAGTCACCATTCACAGCGATTTTGGAGCACAAGAAAATAAAGTCTGTCACTGTTTTGTTTTTCCCCATCTATTTGCTGTGAAATGATGGGACTGAATGCCATGGTCTTTAGTTATTTAAATGCTAAGTTTTAGGCCAGCTTTTTCACTCTCCTTTTTCACCTTCATTAAGAGACTCTTTAGTTCTTCTTTGCTTTCTGCCATAAGGGTGGTGTCATCTGCATACCTGAGGTTATTGATATTTCTCCCAGCAATCTTGATTCCAGCCTGAACTTCATCCAGCCCAGCAGGAAAATAAATTAGGTTTAAGACATTCACCATAAAATTGATGTCTTTCCTATATGAGATATAGTATTTTCTTGTGGAATACTTTCTTCAGATAAAATTGGTTACTGCTTTTCACAACTGAGATGGGTTTAGCCAATGAAATTATTACACTAAAATATTTAATAATGGGTAGCTGTTATCATCTTATAGTTATGTAGCCATTGATAGTGCTGTAAAAATAAAAATGATACAAAAGTCCAATTACAAAATACCATTATCCATGACCCTCTTAAAGTTTATTTATTTAAAATGTTTTAAGTGAAGTGGAGTCGCTCAGTCGTGTCTGACTCTTTGCGACCCCGTCAACTGTAGCCCACCAGGCTCCTCTGTCCTTGGGATTCTCCAGGCAAGTGGGTTGCCATTTCCTTCTCCAAGGGAACTTCCTGACCCAGGGATCAAACCCAGGTCTCTCACATTGCAGGCAGACGCTTTAACCTCTGAGTCACCAGGGAAACCCCAAATGTTTTAAGGTTATGTGCAAATAAGTAAATATTCGTAATTCTTCTCTGTGACTCAGAAGCCAATTTCCTGTGCTCTTTTGCTTGCCTACATTGTTAGCAGAAAAATAGAGAATCTGCAGAATAGTGTCATAAGCGCTTTCTCTATTGGCACTCATCTACCAAAACCTCATTAGAGAAAAGGCAGCTTCTGAGTCCTGAAGAAACCAGCAAGTCATTGGGGACATTCTGTCTGAAACTTCATCTGAACCATTATTCTCCCAGCACCTCCCATTGAGAATACACATTTTTTAGAGGATGTTTGGTGCGGAGAGCACATTGTTGCCTACATTCAGACATGAGCCACCTATTCTTTGATGTTTGTTTCAAACCACGTATTTATTTCAGTTTGGCCTTCAAACAAGGGCCACAGTGCGATTCTGGACTGGATTTATTTTACCCCTTTCAGTAAGACCCGGGTAGGTGACTTTCTTTCCTTACTGCCTCGGACTTCTCTCCATTAAGATTTGAGTATTTGTAAAATGCTATAGAAATCATTTATAGTTTCACATGTACATAGCAGTTGTAGGAGATATTGCATTTATATGCCAGGTAATAGCACAGAGGGATGACTCAGCAATACACACCAGTTATAGGTGGTAATTACAGAAAGCTGGGCAGACGCAGCGCCCTTCCTCTTTAACACACAGCACAGTTTAGTGGTCATGAGTCTTTCCTAGATTTCCAAAGTCAAAGCTGATGAACAAATGATGATACAGCCTTCTGTTCGGGTCCGTAAAATGTGATTTCTTAGAGGAATATAAGAAAAAAAAATCATTTGGGGACACATTTGTTTACATAAGTCTTCCAGAACTCAGCTTATCTTAAATTATATCATCAATTTATTGAATTAAAATGCTCCAAGCTCTTATTTATCTTGACCCATACCAGAATGATCATATAATTGATACTATTTCTAAATTCTACATTCTCTGATAGTATTAAGAAGAAAACAGAGGTAAGTAAGCTGGTATCCAAAACCTATTTCAAAAAGGCACTAGTAGGCAGTATGATATAAATTTATCCTATAAGACAAAGTCCAGTTTCCAATACCTCTTTCTTATTTCACAATTCTGGGATTTATTTTTTAATAATCAGGCAATGACTCTGAGATCTCTTTGAATTATTCAGGATTGTATTAGATCTAGCATAATTTAAGTGCCAAGAATATTTTCACAGTATTCCAAAGCTTTAAACCTTAAGATTTTTAATTAACTGAATGTCTCAAATATTGATAAAAACATTTTATTAATAAAATAATAGTATAATTGTTTCTTTTACTATTTCATTTGCTCTCTCAGATTAATTTTGCTCAGTTTTAAAAGTGAAGATATTTTATTATGTTCTAAGTATTTGATAAGTATATATAGTAAATTTAATTAAATTAAATGAAAATTGTTAAATACCCACAAAAACCTTTCCCTAGCTATTCTCAATGGTTGTGAATTAACTATATTATTGTCAAGGGCTTTTAAATTTGAACCTCTAAACCAATCAATTCTAAATCACATTTCAGTTATATATAAAATAATTTTAAAATATTTCTTCTTGTGTGCCAAAAGCAGTTACTCAAAGAACTGTAGAAAGCAATAAAATGTGTAAAATTTCAAAGTTCATAATAATCTTAGCATTAATCAGCATTTGGCTTCCAGCATTGGAATTAAATTAAGCGATTTGAAGTATTATCCTAAAATTATCATTATCTTTTACCAGCACTGAGAGTAACTAATGGTTGTTAGACACTATATAATTAGCATGAGAAATCAGAAATCAGTGCATGATCAAATACAAGTTATGGGCCAAATAAGATTACTATGATTTATCAATTCAGCTACTCAAATATGATTGTCAGTGAGCCCAAAACACTCAAAACACAATCATAATTATCTTCAGAAAGAATTAAGAGAAATATTAATGTGTTACTTTGTGTAACAGAACATTCAGGCTCTGGTAAATCATATAATTCAGCAATTATTTTTCAGTATTTAATTAAATTTTTACACAGACATTTTAAATAAAACTTGTAACCCGCATTAGATAATTTTACTCTGAAGTTAAACATTCTTTTTTCTTAATCAAACGTATTTTTACAACATAAAAGGTCTCCTTTAGACAGATGCCTAAAGTAAGATTTAATTTAAATGACTTGAATTAATTCACGGCAGAACTTCTTAAAACAATCCAAACAGAGAAAGGTAGGTGGTAGGCTATATACGAATCCGAATATTTTCTCAGTAATCCCATCTCTTTTACCCCACTCACCACTAGAACACCAGTGTATTTTCACATCCCAGTTGAGATCACCTCTGCTAAAATTAATATCATGCCCAGTCTGAATCTGCCTGCAATGCAGATTGGGTTCGATCCCTGGGTTGGGAAGATCCCCTGGAGGAGGAGGAAACTGCAAGGCACTCCAATTTTCTTGCCTGGAAGATCCTACGTACAAAGGAGCTTGGCGGGCTACAGTCCACGGGGTCCCAGAGAGTCAGACACTCCTGAGCCCGCACACGCCTGACTCCCCATTGACCTGCTCACAACCAGGCAGAATAGCCGCTGCAGAAAGCACCGCTCCCAAATAAAGCACACGGGCTTGATTTAGTCAAGACACTCACTGTCGGATCCAAGGATAAGTGACTAATATGAGGATGATTCTTGCCCGGTGACCTACCTCACTGGTTTGTAATTAAAATCAAACGGGAAAATACTTAAAGTGTTCTATGAACTTCCATACACTATATACATGAAATTTATTATACTGATTGTTGTCCATGCCCACCGTCTTAACCCAGTCCCAGATGCTAAGAAGAGCCCAAACACAATCAGCTTGCTTGGGACAGATTAAGGGAGTCTTAGGTAAGTGATTCAGGTGCCGAGAGGGTGAGACATTCTTGTTTCTCTTGTAAGTGTATTCGTTTCTCCAGGTTTACTTCAGCAGCTGGATCCTGCTTTCTTCCTGGGAACAAATGGGGTCCACATATAGCAATGAATAAGTGATCAAAACAGATTCCTGCCCTAATGTTTTGTCTAATACCAATCCACTCCCCATAGAGCTGGTCTCTGCCTTCTTCTCTCTTACTATTTTGGAGAAATGACCCGAATTTCTGTCCCATGGGTGGGACCCTCCTGGTACCTCTGTACCTCTCAAACTCGGTCTGGCTGTCCGATCTTACCACACTCTCTAGGTTTTGTCTCAACATGTAGCTCAGCCAATTAGCAGATTTAGAATCAGAGAAGCAAATTCTCTTCTCCGCACTCTCATCCACAAATGGAGCAGGAGTCTTTGTGAGGTGAAGAGCTCTGCGCCCGCCTCAGCTGGGTCAGCCAGAACTCTGCGCGCCAGCAGTGGTCGCCAGGGGAGAGCCCTCGTGCCTTGGCTGGGGAGTCAGGCCGGGTCCTTCTTCCTCGAGAATCACTTTCTTAGCCACTCCGCTACTCTGGCTCACTAATGCTTCTGGGGTGACCATAGAGAAGAACTGTATGGCTCCTGATTCTGTTGCATCTTATCACACTGAACAAATTGTTTACTGTGCTAAGCAATGAATTAATGAATCCAAAGAAGACGTCTCTTATTTGAACATTATTTGTGATTTCAATTAAGTAACGTGGACTCTAGAAACACAAATGATCTGTGTGTCTAGATGTAAGAACTGTCACTGCACTGACGTATCTGTTAGAGACAGCAGCAGTTAGATCCAGAACGACGCAGTTGACTCTGAAAAGAGCTTTTCAGAAATCACACACAGCAAGCCATGTCCCAAACCAAATATCCGTAAAGAAAGTGGCATTTTTAATTGTCACTTTACATTAGCACATTATTTTCAATTCAGTATCAAAAATTATATTTTATCTATACCATCAGTGTACGTAAACTAAAATATGACTCTCATAAGTTTGGCAGCCACTTTATAATATTTGTAAGAACAAATTATTTGGATTTGGTAAATTTAAATTAACATTAATTTTGTTTTCTTTTTCTGATGGTTTTATAATATTGCTTTCTATTTTTCTTCATTTTATAAGAGAGGACATCAAACATCTGAGCATTACCTTTGTAGTAAATCCAATGATTTTATAAAAAAATGATTGATTTTCCTAGTCTTTTCATCTTTCCATTTGGTATGAAATAAAGCCTACTGCTGCTACCACTGCTAAGTCACTTCAGTCGTGTCCGACTCTGTGCGACCCCATAGATGGCAGCCCACTAGGCTCTTCTGTCCCTGGGATTCTCTAGGCAAGAATACTGGAGTTTGCCATTTCCTTCTCCAATGCATGAAAGTGAAAAGTGAAAGTGAAGTCGCTCAGTTGTGCCCGACTCTTAGCGACCCCATGGACTGCAGCCCACCAGTCTCCTCCGTCCATGGGATTTTCCAGGCAAGAGTACTGGAGTGGGGTGCCATTGCCTTCTCCGAAATAAAGAGCAAGGATCTGGATATTTGGAACCACTATAATATAAACAGCTAGGGTTTTGTCTCATGGTCATACTTATTTGATGAATGTTGAAAGAGCATATGATAAAGATATGGGAATACAGACAGAATAATGAGTGTGGATTATACAGCAGAACTGTTAGGAATTGGAGATAAAAATAAGTAAGGAGGAAGGAAGTGGGACGGAGACAGGAAAGAAGCAGTAAGAGTGACCAGGTAGCATGTCCAGAAGACGGTTGGCCAACGGAGCGCTGACTTACAGACAGTCACTGGAGTTAATGTGCGCTGAAGGCCGGTCATCAGATGCACCCAACTGGAAATGCCTGACGGTAGTCACGCAACTGGAGCAGAACTCCCACCAGAACCACTGCACAAGCTTGTAACCTCTCTCAAGCTCCCTTCAAGCTCCCTTTCTGCCTTTCATCCCCTAGTGGGATTTCTGAGTAGACTATTTACGCCACTCCCTCCCTGTCGCCAGGATTAGAGGCCATCAGCCTCTAAGACTCCATAGAAGAGCAGCTGCATTCATTTGTAGACACAGCAGTGAGTCACTGCCCTCTTGGTTTTCATATGATTATGGATCTTCTGCTGTGGTTCTTTCACTTCAAAGTATAATGCAGTTTTGGCCCCAGAGTGTATCAATAGAAGGTAACTTTTAATTTGTAATAAATAGTCACTGCTGGGATTCTGTTTATATTATTTAGAAATTTGGATTGAATTGGATCCCAATTGTAATAAGGGATTTGTAAAAGCCAGATGTCTTCACATTGTTTATAAAAAGTGGATAGTTGAATAATTACTCAGTAACATGATTAGTGTTGACAAAAATATAGATTATTCCTGCTCATGAGAACTGCTTTTCTATAAAATGTTATATAGCTTCCATTACTCACATTTTTCTTTTAACTTTTTTCTTTTATAGAAATACAGATTATCTATATTTATTTATTACAATCTCAATTCAAAAAAGATAACAGAAGCATTTCTGACATGAAAGAAAGACTATTTCTTTAAAGTATGTTTTTGTGGTAGAGTTCTAAATAAGGTGTATTTATTCAATATATTGCTGTACTTATTTTATTTCAAATATATTAATTCATGAGGTTCAAAATTAAATGTGCTTTCCCTGTAGATTAATACTCTTCTTTTCAACTTTGTTGAATAGAAGTAAATTGCTTGGTTCAATACAAATTAAGCCCATATGAGTGGCTCTTCTTCTTGTTTTTCAGAAATAGGAGACACTAAGAGTTGAAAAGGCATTCATCATCGGGAGAATTTATTTTAAAAGCATCCAAGCGCCTATACAGCCAGTAGATAAATTACCCACTATTCAACAGAAGGAAAGCACAATTAGTTTCACATTATACTAAACAAATCAGCTCTTTAAGTGACAGTTGTTTTTGAGAAAAAGGCAGCAAGAATGTCATAGTTGTTCCCTTTCTCCCTTGTCTTTAAAAGCAACAACTAGTCTTTGCTCAGACTACAAGTTCTATGGAAAGCAGGGTGAATGTATTTTGCTGTTGGTTGAGATAAGGAGAATTATATTCATGCCTTGTATCCATATGGTTAACAACACCCACTCCATGTAATCTGCCCCCACGTAACCTGAAGAAGCATGACTAGTGAACTTTGCATGCACAGCTGCTGCAGCATTTTAAGCGACTTCCGTCTGTAATAGTGAAGTGCTCAATAGAGGTCTTGGAGGAAAGGGCGCAATGCAAGCATATAGCCTCATGCACACATGAGTCATCCATCAAAACCCCAAACCACAAGGCCTTATGCTTGCAAGTCAGTCATGGCTCAGTTGTAAAAGAATCCGCCTGCAATGCGGGAAACCCCAGTTCGATTTCTGGGTCAGGAAGATCCCCTGGAGAAGGGATAGGCTCCCCATTCCAGTGTTCATGGGCTTCTCTTGTGGCTCAGCTGGTAAAGAATCCGCCTGCAATACGGGAGACCTGGGTTCCATCCCAGGGTCGGGAAGATCCCCTGGAGAAGGGAAAGGCTCCCCCACTCCAGTATTCTGGCCTGGAAAATTCCATGGACTGTATAGTCCATGCAGTCGCAAAGAGTCGGAGAGGACTGAGCAGCTTTCACTTTTCACTTTTATCCTTCTGTAGGCTAGGTTTAAATTTATTTATTAAGGTATTCATTCCACATTTATAAGGGATAATTTTTGATACATGTATATAAGAAATGTACAGAATTTCTTTACACCACACAAAAAGTAGCACATTGAGTTTGACCTTTAAGTTTAAGATTTCATTGTCTCGTCTCATGTAAATGCACACAGCCTGGAACTACATAAAGAACTCATAGAATTGTGTCTTAATTTTTTAAAATACATATATATTTTATCAGTAAGGATATAATATATATTGTGTGAGGAAGAAGATAAGAAGAAAAAGAAAGCAGGACTAAGGGACAGAAGCGGAGAGAGAGAGAATGTCAAAACCTTAAAATGCACTTAAGCCTGACCTCTGCAGTTTCTTTCCTGGTGATATAAGTTTTTTCTATGCTTTGACTGGAGAAAAGATTATTAAGGGTATATAGTTTGTTATTTTCAGTTGTTTAATTTATGAAAGCTTTAAAATGAAAAATTCTTAGGCATTAATTATTAAGATTATATTTATAAGTAGAGCAAATTTTGCAAAGTACTTCTAAGAATTCTTTAAAAATGATTGCCCCTGATTAATTAAATGTTGTAAATGACACTTGTAAATTTAACATATTGTTTATTGTGCTTTTAAGTACTTTATTTGTCTGGTTTAACAAATAAAATCTTTCTGAGAATGAAATAATTCTTAAAATCTAATAAGTTAAATACATGATGTCCTAAAGTTTTCTTAGACTGTCCAGTATCACACTTGATTATAAGATGTGGATATAAGACAGATCACAAAACTGAAATATTATGTCTCAATTTTTAACTGCAAATTCTAAGACAAAATCATAAAGCTGTCACATTAATAGACTAAATTATTTGAAATAACACGTTAACAATACCAAATGTTCACACATTTCTTAACACAAAAATATTAGTACTCTGTTCCTGTAGACATAGTCGAGTCAACTCTGAGTCTTCCTAGAACTAAAAGGTATGTGCTCACTAAGGAAGATGACATCCAGTTAACTAAAATCTTTGAGATGCACATCTGCTCTTGAGTGTGAAAGGCACATGCCCAGGGAAGAAGAGAAAATGCCTTCCAGGCTCCCTGAGTTCCTTTCAGCCTGGGATCTTGACTGGAGACGTGACATAAAGCTCCGACGTCCAGGGCTGTTCTCACCTCACCTGCTATGTCAGTCTTTTTCATAATCTCTGTATCACAGGCCTCAAAACTTTAGTACAAGATCGAGTTCCCGGGTTCTCCGGCCACTCGTAGGTGTCAGTAACTACCGGAGAAGCAGCCTGTGTGCGTGAGCTGCTAGCCCCCACGCAGCCTCACGAGATGGGGCTTTGGTCTGCAACATTTTCTTACTGAGAAGTAAAGAGCCCACAAAGCTTTTGTCAGCCTCACAGTTTTGTACGGAAATACTGGACTGGCCAAAATATTCCTTTGGTTTTTAAGTAAAAATAAGAGACACATTTTTCATTTTCATCAAGAACTTTGTTTTTTTGTTCCATCACCTTCTGCCATTTTTCAGCCAGCTTCATAATTCCAAAATCTTCCCCAAATTTATCTTTTTGAGCAAAGAATCATTTTCCAGAGAATTGAAATTGTTTTTCCTTTAAGAGAATTTTGCAAAGACCAAAATAAATGGACATCCAAAGATGCCATGTCTGCTTGATACAGCAAATGAATCAGAACTTCCCAGCCAAGCTGTAATGGTTCTTCCCTGGTCATCAAAGAAATGTGTGGTCTTGTGATATCCTGATGGAGGAGTATGCCTTTTCTGTTGACTGATTCTGGATACTTTTCATGGAGTGATGTTCTCAGTTGGTCTAATTGGGAGTGTACTTGTTGGAATTAATTGTTTGGCTTTCTGGAAGGAGCTCAAAATAGAGGACTCTCTTCCAATTCCACCATATTCACAACATTACTTTCTTTGGATGAAAACCTGCCTTTGGTGTGGTTGGTGGTGGTTCACTTGGCTTGTCCCATGATCTCTTCCATTCCACATTATTGTACAGTATCCACTTTTCATCACCTGTCACAATTAGTTTCAAAAATGGAACATTTTCGTTATGTTTCAATAGAGAATCATGTATGGAAATTCTGTCAAGAAGGGTTCTTTTGCTTAACTTAAGTGAAATCAAACATCAAAGTGATTAACATACAAAGCTGATGCAAATGCTTTTCAGGGATCCTTTGAGTATGCTGGCTATCTCCCCTGTGGTGTAACTTTGGTTGTTCTCAATGAATGTCTCAATTTGATCGCTGTCAGCTTCAACTGGTCTCCTTGACCTTGGAGCATAGTCCAGCAAGAAATCTCTAGCCCAAGACATCACAAATCACTTTTGACATGCTTTGATCAGTCACTGAACCTTCTCTATACACTGCAGACGAAGAAGGCAATGGCACCCCACTCCAGTACTCTTGCTTGGAAAATCCCATGGACAGAGGAGCCTGGTGGGCTGCAGTCCATGGGATCGCAAAGTCAGACACGACTGAGCAACCTCACTTTCACTTTTCACTCTCATGCATTGGAGAAGGAAATGGCAACCCACTCCAGTGTTCTTGCCTGGAGAATCCCAGAGACAGAAGAGGCTGGTAGACTGCCATCTCTGGGGTCACACAGAGTTGGACACGACTGAAGCGACTTAGCAGCAGCATACACTGCACAAGTTTTTTTCTTGCATTTCAGTTGCATTTCTAACATTCTTGCAATAATAAAGGATAATATGCCAGAAATGCTGCTTTATTTTTCATCTTCAGTATTAAAATGGCTACACAAAAAAGTCACCGGTTTTGATGCAGTTGGTTTTTTTTTAATACACAATGATATGCCAGCTGTCACAATGCAGTCTAACAGAATTGTTTCCAATGAAGTTAAAGGCAACTAGAGCCAGCTTACAGGGGGAAAAAGGAAGAAAAAAAAATGAATGAATGAATTTTTTGGCCAACTCAAAACTTTCCTGGTTTTAAGAGCCAGCTTACGGGGGTGGGGGGGAGTGGGGGGGTAAAGAATGAACTTTTGGCCAACCCAATACTTTTCTGGTTTTAAGTTAAAAAGTGTTCCTTTGTTCTGCTTATAGGTGTAAAGCAGTGGTCCTCAGACATGCATCTATCTTCTAGCATTTCAGACTCCATGAGAGCGGGCTCCGGGTCCTTCTCAGGCAGCAGCAGGGATACGCGTAGATGACTTACCTTCCATCCACTCTCAGGGAGACTCGCTAACCGCAGGGACCAGCACACAGTGATAGAACTGTAAAGGGTCATCCCATCCAAAGCTTGATCATATCAGGTTTTGGTTGACAACCTTGATACCACAATACCAAGACAAAAATATTTGGAGTTCTCCCCTGGGATTGATAACCAGGATTGCTGCTAGGTATATTGATAACAGATGCATGATGTTCCTCTCAACAGCAACTCCCATCCTAATTAATTTACTTGTCTTTGACTCTAAGGCATACTCTAATGCCAAAAAAAAATCTTTGAAGTTGATGGATAGTGGGTTTAGTTATATATTTTACCTGAACAGAAAGACCTCAAACTTGATAGGATTCTAGAATAAATAATTATCCTTCTCCAGTATTCTAAATAATTTTGCATTATTTTATCTTCATATTGATATTCAATTCTCAATTCAGTTCTTCAACCAATTGACTTTTCACTCTTAAATGGTGTTTCCTGGCTCATGGTTGCACCCTGAGTCTTTCACTGTCCTTCCTGCCTCTAGATTCTTTCTTTTGTAACCAACATTGCATAACTCAGATCAGATCCCTGTATTGATTTTTTCTCCTATCCTAGGAATATAAGGTTTAGGAATGTACTCTTAAAAGCCTTTTCCAGGTGAAAAATACTCCATGTTCACTCTTTAGAGGCAACAAAGGTTCCTGAGCAGCTCAGACCTATTAGCCTAGATCTGCTAGTGGTTCTTTTCTGACTGCAGCAAATAATTGAAAAATAATTATTGGTCTCAATCAGTAAATCAACTGGATTAAAAAAAAATCATTTCATGCTACAAGCATAAATAATTTTAGTATTGTGTACAACAAAGGATCTGAGAACTTAAAGCTTCTCAGAAAGTATTTATCCTAGAGATCTAAGACTCCTTTTGTCTTTTGCCTCATTAAGCCTTAAAATCTAACTTATATATCTTTGCATGCTATCAGCAATGAAATAAAAATTTCTGTATTTTAAATAACTTTTCTTTCTCAGTTTCTACAGATAAAGTGATTTAAAGTAATGAATGATGCCATCAAAGCAGAAAGAGAAACTGTGAAAACCCCCAGAAATGTGAAAGGAGGTTTCCTACAGGATAACAGCATCTTCGGTTCAGTTTATAAAAACCCAAATAAATAAAATGGACAGCATTGTTCAATTTTAGAATTCCATTTCTTCTATGTTCTAAGCTGTATAATTGTCAGGTTTTTATGGTTTAGATTGTAAATGTGTTCTTCCCTTTGCTAATTATTTTTTTTTTTAAGTCTTAAAAGTCTTAAAATGTGAAGGACATTTATGAATGGTGAGGGAGACACTGTATACAAATGTATATTTGTAAAAGCTATTTTTATGATTAGCATGTTTTACTGTTGATCATATATAAAAGTCAAGTGATATTGCAATTATAAACTTAAAACTTATTTCCAACAATGTCATGTAAGAAAAGATACATTGTATGCTAGTTTTTATAATTTATTTTTAACTTATAGTTTAAAGTACTTCAGATAATAATGATAAAATACTTGAAAATTGTATTTCTGCCCTCAATAAGCACCATTTTATTAATAAAGAATGCAAATATTTCAGATGTGATTCAATAGTTAGAGGATTGTTGATTTGACCTGTAATTAAATTGAGCATCTTCTGCTTGACGGAACTGAAATGATCCAATTAATACCCAATATTTCAGTCTGGGTGGGAGATCCCATGGATGGATTTTAATGTCAGTACAGATGAGAACTAGATTGGCAAGGAAGATTGTTTTGCCTTTGGATCCAAAAGTTCGAATCAGTGCGTGCATTGCCTCGTTCCATCTCCTGTTACTGAGGATTCTCCAGTCCCTGGCACTGCAAGTGTTTTCCAGATGCCCTTAGCTGTTGTCTTGTGCTGTGGAAATGGAAGAAACCATCTTCACAGACTAGGAGAATTAAGTGTATAATTTCTTAATAAATACTGCTTCTTTTAAAACAAAGTTGGTGTGTATCTTTCTTTTGGGGTGCATTTAGTTTTAATACTCAGTTTGAATTTTTAAGTCATTTGTAATGTCACAAAATCAGTGCAATAATGAAAGCAGCATGACCTTATTAATATGCAGGTTACATGTTCTATTTGCCTGCACGTTATATGGGATGACATATTCTGGAGCACATTAATTTGGTATGTAATAGAAAGTCAGAGGGATTATATGGATTATATTTCCAGAAAGCATATTTTTAATCCGAATACAGAATTTTGAGACAGTATTTCAGGATAGAAGGCAAAACTACTTGAATATAGGTATTTATGCTCTGCCCAACTAAAACTCTGCTACCAAATGATTGTCAACTCATCATTAAAGAGCAGACAGAAAACACACAATCTCACCAAGAGCACTTTATAGACCTAAGGCCACTTTTTACAAAGAAATTGAGCATCTAAAATCACCTTTGTGTGTTTTCTTTTATTTTTCTGCTTTAATTTCACTAAGGTGAGTAATCCTCTTTCTCTCTCTTTTAATTGTAAGCTAATGCAATCTTACACAGTTTCATCCAACAAAGAATATTTTTAAAAATATTTTGAAGAACAAAAGGAACTGTTATTAAAGAAAATAAATATATTGCATTTTCCTATTTAAAGTCTTTAACAATTTGCCTACTACAACCTAGAGGCTGGATCAGGAATGTGTTTCCTTTTAAGGAAATGTGAAAGCCACAATGTAGTATACTGGTTTTAACTGTAATGAGTATTGGAGATTTTGTAATTGCTGTGTTTTAATTTTGAAGCTGCAAAGAGCCTGTATATGCTTCTGTAATGGGCTTTCCTGGTGGCTCAGACACTAAAGAATCTGCCTGCAATACAGGAGACTTGGGTTCAATCCCTGGATTGGGACGATCCCCTGGAGGAGCTCATAGCTACCCACTCCAGTATTCTTGCCTGGAGAATTCCATGGAGAGAGGAGCCTGGTAGGATACAGTCCATGGGGTCACAAAGAGTTGGACATGACTGAGCGACTAAGCACAGCACACTTCTGTGAGAGAATAAGATCAACAGAGTGATTTCACAGTTTGCTGTCAAGCCGATGTATTTGCCGGGCATAATCTGATGCTCCAGAAAGGAGCTGGAGGTACTGTCTACTAGGAAAATACACATGTGTATATTTTTCCAAACTTACCATTTGTCTGTCCTCATAGTAGTCAATAAACAGTGTAGCATCTCTATAATTTATTATTATAAATTAAGGACAGTACACTTTCTCAGATATTCATTAACTGCTCCCAAAGTAAAATGAATAATTCAAATGTATGAAATAATTCTTTGTTGTCGGAGTTGATTTTCTCCACACAGGCTTTGAAATATAAAACCATGGGTCTTTCTCTTTATTCACTACCTGTTTCTGGCTTAAGAATTTCCTTTGATGACAAGGATGGAACAAAATATACACCAGATCAACAAAATATAGAAGACTGGGGACTATGAGCCCTGAAGGCTCAGCTTAACAAGCAACAAGGAAGGCTTTAATAAACGAGGAGAAGAGAGTGGGCTTCTAACTCAGATAACATCAGTCTCATGAAAGAAAGAAAATTGGCACTTCTCAATGCATTCAAGAAAAAAACACAGGACAGCAGGCCCCCTGCTTGGGAGGTTAGGCAGACTGGGCACTGGTGGTAACAGAAAGGGGAAACACCAGTTTAGCGCCCACCCGCTCCAGCAAAAGAACAGCTTTCAAAGCAGAAACACACAAAAAATGATAGAGGCGAAACAAGGTAAGAAGAAACTATTTTAAATGGATTAAAGTTCAGAAAACAGAAATTACAAATGCAAATGCCTGTAGAGGCCTGATAAGAAATACAAATGCACGAATCAGGCCTCAAGATGAGACCCAGTGGCTGTCTAATTCAGAATGCAGACCTGGATTCACCTGTTTTCCTGATTTTTCCATAGAAGGCAGACATCAGAGTTTTAAATGAGATTTCCTATGAATGAAACAGTATCTAGGATTTAGTAGTTGCAAAACAAAACAAAGCAAAACAATTCTACAGTGTGTGGGGAGGACAGATCGAGAAAGTAGTCGGCACATATACACTGTCATGTGTGAAACAGATCACTGGTGGGCAGCTCTGTGTGATAGGGAGCCCAGCCTGCTGCTCCGTGATGACCTGGAGGGGAGGGGTGGGAGGGAGAGGAGGCTCAAGGGGGAGCGGACATGTGCATATGATTATAACTGATTTGCATTGTTGTAACGAGAAACCACAACATTTTAAATCAATTATCTTCCAGTTGGAAAAAAAATTTCAAAAAGCCTATAGTAATGAGAAACAACAAGTTCAGGGTTATCTCTGTTAAGAAAAAGAAGGAGGCTAGTTACTTTACAATATTGTAGTGCTCTTTGTAAAGTAATTAGTCTCCAATTAAATAAATTAATATTTTTAAAAAGAAAAAGAATGGAGAATAAAATAAGGGTATTTAATAGCATCTGTAACATTTTTTTAATTATTAGGAAAAATGTTTGAATCAAAGATAGATCAGGCACAGTGATAAAGAATCCAGCCACCAAAGGAGGAGACTCGAGAGATGCAGGAATGTCTCCTGGAGTAGAGATGGCGCCACTCCAGCATTCTTGCCTGGAAAATCCCAGGGACAGAGGGGCCTGGCGGGCTACCGCCTATGAAGCTGGAAAGAGTCAGACGTGGCTGAGCAGACACACACGTACACGTTGCGTTCATTTCATTTGCTCTATCCTTTTGCAGGCTTAAAATACCTTAGAATGATAAAAATGTGTGATTTATTTCAAAACATTTATATATAGGTACATAGAAATATACATATTGACGATATAGAGATGTGGTAGATATAAATAGCATGTAAAAGGTAGAAATTTGGATCTTTGAATCAGTCAGAAATCTGTAAGCTTGTGATCTGCCTTTCCTAGAGACGTTCAGTTTCTAAAGACTAAAACTTAAAGAAAGAGCGATGCACTACTCTAATGTTCTAAGCCATTCTTGCAGAGAGGGGCTTATAAATGAATTTCTCATTTGTTAATGAAAAGACTTGCCATCAGCCTTTGAGGTATTGAGAACCACACTAGGAGCCTAACCACGGCTCATGCGAGAGTTCGGGGTGCCCGACCAAGTGGCACAGGGCCCGTGTTTACCCTTGCATCTAATGATAAGGACTGTGCCTTCTCCATCTTTGTATCCTGTACAAATGACGCCTTTTACTTAACTAGTCATTTCTCCATAAATGTCTGTGGAATTAAATGAAAGAGGGTATGTTCTGAGTTTCTGCCTACTGTAAAAAAAAAAAAAAAAAGCTAAACCTATGATTTGTTAAGCAACTACTATGTTCTGAGAACTATATTAATAACTTTATATGCATTATCACAAATGCACAGAAAAGCTGCAAGAGAGCTATGGTTACCTCCAGTTTCCAAGTCAAGAGTGCAGATCATTTGATCAGTTTTTAATTGGGTACCAACTCTGTGCTAAGTGCTATTCCTAACAATAGGGTCCGGCTATAAACATTAAACACTGAAAAGTCCCGTCCTTGAAAAGCTTACATTCTTAAGGGGAATGACACACAATAGGCCAGTTAACAAGCCAGTGTATAGTACTGCGTGTAATCATGATAATAGGCTAGAAAAGCTGGGAAGGAATGAAAAGCTGGAGAGGCTCTACATGGGTGTCTACAGAGGCTCACAGGGAAGGCTCCCTGCAGTGGCGTTTGGCAAAGACCTGGAGTCCAAGAGGGGGTGGACCATGGGCCATTTCTGGCAAAGTGTCCTGAGCAGGAGCAGGCTGTAAACCCCCTGAAGCATGGATGTACTCGGTGGGTTCAGGGAAAGCAAGGAGGGTGGTGCAGCTGGGTTAGAATTAAACATGGGACAGGAAAGTAGATGAGGCCAAAGAAAAGCCACGGTTTCAGGTCGGCTTAAATCGCTTACATGCGATTCCGAGTTCACCGGATCCATTAGCTGCACTGGACGTGGAGATTTTGAGCACAGGAATTATAGGATCCAACTTAAAAGAACCCCTTGGGCTGCCAAGTCCAGAACAGACTCTAGGGAAGTAAAGGACCCGCAAGTCCCTGCACTCTAGGTTGATAAACAACAGAGCGGAGAAGCCTGCTCACTTGTTCAGCAAATCTGTGTTGAGCCCTTCCTGGATCCCATATGAGTACTTGATGGTGGGCATGCAGGGGTGACACAGGTTCTCTTTGCTCAGGGCACCTAGTATAGTGAATAAGAAAATACCAACATTATTCCAACCTTCTCCCCTGTCCTCCGAGGAGCAGGCATACCCTTTCTGGAGGGAGATCAAGCAGGTATCCCCTCATATCTTGATGGAAAAGTCTGTGTTATGTGCTCCTTCCTAAATAACAACTTGTAAGAGAGAGGGAGAGATTTATATAACTGGCCTAGGTCAGTGGCTCTCAACCCTGTCTGTACGTAAGTTACCTGGGCAATTAAACAAACAACAAAAACAAAAACTAATTAAATTGGAATAATATTGGAAACTAGCTGAATAAAGATAGAATAAAAAAATTTTTTAACAACATCACAGATTAAAAGAGCACTCTGTGCCCAAGTCCTGTTCCTTACAGCTCCGATGGAAGTGGACGGACATGCGTTTTTAATTTAACTTTGTTCAACCTGCTGAAACAGAGAAGCATAGGTGCCCCAAAGTATAAAGCACAAAGCTTGGATTCACCACAACTTTCTACCCTGATTCCGCAAATACTGAGAAAACAAAGCTGTTCCCCACATACAAAGAACCTCTCTTCCAAGTCAGTCACGGCAGTAGCATGCCTGCATGCTCATCAGCTCCTTCCTTTCCACAGCTGTGGGGACTCTTAACTGCCCAGCACACAGAATCACGGGGAGCTAAAGAGCATAAAAACGATAGCCTGTCAGCCACCTCTTCTTTGAATCAAGATGCTGAAATAGTGAAGGACGGGCAAGGCTGATGTGCTGCAGTTCATGGGATTGCAAAGCGCTGGACATGACTTAGCAGCTGAACAAGGGCTGAGAACCACTGGCATAAGGCGGTTATAGAAATTTATCTCCCTAACAAGTTATTATTTAGGAAGAAGCATGCAGCGCACTTCTTTCTAACAAGATATGAGGGGGTTCCTGCTGGATCTCCCTTCAGAAAGGATGTTTGCTCCTCAGAAGACAGAGGAGAGAGTTGGGTTCTTTGTTCTTGCTTGGAAACCAAGCTGTGTGAGAATGTGAGGTCTGGAATTCCTACAGCCACTCTCAATGATGAAGAAAGTAGCCAACGTATTAAAAATGGCAGAGAAAATAAAGGGAAAATACCTGGGGTTTTATAATGTCTTTGAGCCACTAAATGAAAAGGCCTGGATCCACACTGCCACTAGACTTACGATGTGAGTTTAAAAATAGGTTTTTATTTCAATTAACTTAGTTTTGTTTTCTGTTAATTGCAGCTGGACAAAACCCCCAAATAATTGCTGTAATTAGTTTAAAAAAAACAAAAGAAGACGCTAATTAGAAGTAGTGAATATTAGAGGAAAAAAATTTTAGGGTTTTGTTCTTAAATAATATATGTCAAAAAAGAGCTTCCTTTTTGGTGCTCTATTATGGCAGAGAGCAAAATAGTTAAAATAGGAGAAAATATCTGTTAATCCAAGAACAAACCAAACTAGCCAAAGTCTTTCTGTGTACTGCAAATTGTGCCAGAGACTATGGCAAGTAGCCTGCCATAGGAGCTTGAATCTTGGACAGGGAAGTGACCTGCATGTGAGCGGTGAAAGCCAATCAAGAAATCCTCCACCCGCCCTGTGACTGCAAACAGGAGACGCAACCCTGCATTCACAGATGGGCATGTGAGCGGAGAGTCAACACAAAATGTCTCCAGAACAAGCTGCATTGTAAAGAAGAAGTGATGTTTCAGCCAAAATGCAGAGATGATCAGATTTCTAAAAGTATCTTTTTCATAAAACAGGAGAAAGTTTTTAAAACAATTGTTCTGTTTTTTATAAAGGTATAAGATAATGAAAATGCAATAAAATGTGACCACAGATGCATTTTTAAAAGAACTGATGTAAACAGTAATTTTTAATGAAAATACAAGAATACCCAGAACAAAATAAACAAAAGCAAACTTCTTGCTTCATCAAACCAAATAATTGTTTCGTAGGGCAAATTTAAGAGACTTCCAAAGAGTTCAGAGTAAAAGTGAAGAGGTGAACATATAAAAAGACGACATTAAATGCTGATGGTAATCCTTCAATTGAAAATAAAAAATCAAAAAACCCTGAGGGCAGAGAAAGATGATCCAAATAAACACACAGGTGATCCTCAAGAAGAAAACAGATCAAAACAAAAGTTGTGAAAATCAGACATCATTGAAGAAAATTTGGAAAGACTGAAAAGGCTTACCATATTCTTAGAAATATGCATTTTAAAAGAAAATCCAACATCATAAAGAAAAACCCTAGAAAGTTCTCAGTCATTCCAAAATAGGGAAAACTCAAGTTCTGAGAAGAAACCTTTTATGTTCAAAATGCTACACCTACAAACCTGCACTTAATGTGTGAAGGCACCAGTGAAATAGTCCAGATATTTAAAACTTACCTGAAAACATTATACTATATGACTTCAAAAACTAAAAGCAACACTGTCAGAGACATTTATAATACAAATAGCTAATGATAATCACTGCATTCAGTAAATCATAGAGAACTGTACATACATAACTGCTATGATATTTATAAAATGAAATATAAAAATAATGAAAAATACCAGAAACAACATAATTTTATGCAAATACAATCGCTGCTAGACAACAACCCGGTTAATAATTCCAGATTGAGTTAGAGCAGTTCATTAGGAGAGGACAAGAGAAGGAAATATGTTGATGCCTCAGATCCATTCATTTAACAAATGACTGTGCATTGAGAGTGTCAGACTCTCTCCTAGGTTCTTAGACTGCATCAGTGAATAAAAGAGGTGAAACCCTCAACCTTGGTGAAATTTAGAATTGCAAGTGTCAAGTCTATATTTTATATAAAAGCAACTATTACCAGAATGAGACACAGAGCATAAATTCTCAAAGATGACAAAATCGAGCATGATGCCATCTGCACCCCCAGAGGAGAAAGGAAGGTAGGAGAGGATGGCGGGAAGGAAGGTGGGGGGGCTGGGGGGTGGGTACAGAGGGAGGGAGTCTGGCGCTTGAGCCTGAAGCAAAGCTTTACTTTTCACGTCAAAATACAGAATGAGAAAACACCACCTAGAATAATAAATGAAACCGCTTAATCACCCTACTGAGTGGTAAAAACAACCAATATTGGGCTAGCCATATCTGCGATGTGTTGCTTAGAAGAGTCATAAGAAAAATAACACTAAAAAGTTAAAAATGAAGAAATAAATATTTGAAAGAACTGTAAGTTCAGCAGTTTCTAAATATCACCAGCTATTCCCGAATATTCAAAGAACAGTTCATTTCTCTGCCATGAAATCCATTTTAAGATACATAAAGAAGACTTAGTCTACCTAATTCATTTTATGAAGACAGTATGACTATCACATAAAATCTTGATCAAAAAGTAACACCCCAAAGTCAAATATAAATAGCTCTCTAATATAACTGAAATAAAACAAAATATAAGCAAAAAATTTAACAAGATGTAAAAGATTCTCTATGATTAACTAGAACTTCATGACAAAAATTCCCACATACTCTCATACATAGGTACATGCTTGTGCATGAGCAACCACGCAAACATTTCCCTGGTGATTCAGTTGGAAAGAATCTATCTGCAGTGCAGGAGATGCAGGTTAGACCTCTGAGTCGGGAAGATTTACTCGAGAAGGAAATGGTAGCCTGTTCCAGTATTCTTGCCTGGGAAATCCCATGGACAGAGGACCCTGGAAGGTCCATGGGTTTGCAAAAAGAGGGGAACATGGCCTCGCAACCAAACAACAACAACCATTGCAAACACGCACCTATACAAGAATCGTAAAATAACATTACACTTCACACCATAACAGATGTCACAGCTGAACTTACATTAATACAAGAATACCCTCTACTTAATATTTCTAACTTGTTCTAGATGAGCAAGTTAGTGCTGCTGCTGCTAAGTCATTTCAGTCGTGTCCGACTCTGTGCAACCCCACAAATGGCAGCCCACCAGGCTCCCCGTCCCTGGGATCCTCCAGGCAAGAATACTGGAGTGGGTTACCATTTCCTTCTCCAATGCATGAAAGAAAAAGTGAAAGTGAAGTCACTCAGTCGTGCCCGACTCTTAGTGACCCCATGGACTGCAGCCTACCAGGCTCCTCCGTCCATGGGATTTTCCAGGCAAGAGTACTGGAGTGGGGTGCCATTACCTTCTCTAGCAAATTACTGCAGTAAAGCAATAAAGAGAAATTAATAGTATGACAGATGAGAACATTTTTTGATTGCATAGGATGTGATTGTCAACCTCAAGACCCAAGAAAGTAAGAAAAAAAAAACACTATTAGGCATAATTGAGTTAATTTTTTCAATATTTTAAAAAGCAAAGGTGAATATAGCTTTATATTATACAAATAATAACTGGGAAAAGTCTAATGAATAATAATTGTTTTTATAATGTTAAAGTACCCACTTAAAATACTGAGGAATAAACCCAATAAGAAATGCACCAAGCTACATAGTGCACACCACAAAGTTTTATTCATAAAATAAAAGATATGAATATATGAATAGATAAAAGATACCACTAGCTGGTAAGTTTTGAAGTTTTAAATAAATCAATCCCTTGTACAGTAATTCAATATAAAATTTTCCCTAAGTCTCAAAGATCTTGTCTACTCCTTGGCTTTCATGCCATTTTATACACTGATAAATCCCAAAAGTTTACTTATCATTCTGGCCTCTCATTTTCTACAGCCAACTTTTCATTGGACAGTTTCACTTAGATGCCCCACAAACATGTCAAACTCAGCTCTTGATCTTCCACCCAAAATAGATCCTATTCTAGAGAATCCATCTCTGTTAATGATTACCCCTATCTACTCACTGTGAATGTGCTCAGTGGTGTCTGACTCTTTGTGACCCTATAGACTGTAGCCCACCAGGCTCCTCTGCCCATGGGATTTTCCAGGCAAAAATACTGGATTGAGTTGTCATTTCCACCTCCAGGGGATCTTCCCGACCCAGAGATTAAAACTATGTCTCTTGCATTGCAGGTGGAATCTTTACTGCTAAGCCGTCAGAGTAGCCCATTTACTCACCATTAAACCAGAAACCAGAGTCGTTTTAGATTTCTTCTCTCACTTTTGTCTCCAATTTCCCATGGTATTTTATTGCTTCTATCCTCATTGGCCACCTCACGTGAAGAGCTGACTCACTGGAAAAGACTCTGATGCTGGGAGGGGTTGGGGGCAGGAGGAGAAGGGGACGACCGAGGATGAGATGGCTGGATGGCATCACTGACTCAACGGATGTGACTGAGTGACCTCTGGGAGTTGGTGATTGATGGGGAGGCCTGGCGTGCTGTGATTCATGGGGTTGCAAAGAGTCAGACACAACTGAGCAACTGGACTGAACTGAACTGATCCTCAAATATACCCTGGGTCCTTTTACTTTTCTCAATTCCATATAATATTCCAGAAATCACCCCCAAATTAGCTCCTTGTTTCCATACCACCTACAGTGCCTCAGTCCATGGCATCACAAAGAGTTGGACATGACTGAGCGACTGAACTGAACTGATAGCTCCAATCTAAAAGTCATCTTTTTTAAAATTTCAGTGTAAATTGTTACACCTTTATTTCAAAACCTAAATATTTTCTCAATTAGCCTCAATATTAGCCTAAACATTATTTCAATTAGCCTAAATATTTCCTCAAATCCATTAGAGTAAACCCAAAGCTCTTGCCGTTCCCCATGAGGCTCCAAAGAGCCAAACCCTTCCAGCCTTCCCTGCCTCTTCTCTTTCTTCAACAAACCAGAGTCTCCTGCACTTCAGCTTCTCGCCTTCGCTAGTCTCGTGTCCAGAAAGCTGGCCCTCCTCCTCTTCATTATCAGCTAAGGGTTTACACCATCCTGAGGTAGTCTGCCCCATTCTTTGCCTTGACTCCATTACTCTTTACCAAAGCATCTTGATGGTTTGTTTGTAGCATTTCATGATTTGTAATTTACATGCTTGTTGATGTTTTTACTGCCTGTCTTCCCGACTAAACTATAGCTCTTGAGAAGAATGGGTTCTTCTGGGTCTGTTTGTTCAACATTCAGCATCTAGCTCAGTGCCTTGCAATAGCGTAAAACCAGTGACAGCATCAATGAAATTTGGGTTTTAATGGAAATCTTGTTTATTTTTAATTCCACCTTTTGGCCAATAAATAAAATATATAACAAAAAATTAATAATAAAGAATTCTGAAAGAAAGCAATGGAGGATGGAGAACTTGGTATTCCAGAATGTTAAGAAATCAAAGACAAAAAGTAGGAAAGAATTTTTTTAAATGGCAGCAGATTATTAAATAGACTAGATCATCCTGGAAATACCCCATTATATGTAAGAACTTAATATTTGATAAAAGTAGTTATTATATCAATAAAAATGATACAATAATTAATAAATCTGGGGCAGTTGATTAGGTACTTAAAATACATATAAAATTTAATGCCAATCCTTACACTGCTTATCACGATAAATTAAACATTTACATTTGAAGTTAGTATTTTTAAACAAATTTTAAAAACACTTTAAGCTCTCAACTAACACTATCCCTTCTCTGGATACAGAAGAACTTTCTGTGCATAAAAACAGTAAGAACTCAGTAGGGAAAAGATTTTATCACCAAAAAAAAAATATGGAATGTTTGTAAGTCAACATTATCAAACAAATAAACTGTAAGAAGCTTTGAACATTTAAGATTAATATCCAATTTTAGGAAAAGATTAAACTGATGAGAGACTTCAAGCACATCACTAGATATCTTGGCAAATGGCACAATTTGCAAAACCTGACAGCCTTGAATCCCAACTAGCTGGAGACAGGGCGGTCACCCGAGCACTGGCTCCCGGAACTGGACATGATCTTCCTACTAATGTGCTTGGCTCGGGAGCTAGGATGACTTATTTGTTTACAAAAGCTTATAGGAGAGTTGTCAGGATTATTCTTTAGCAGTGGTGACGTGCTGCTGAATATAACAGAAACTGGTGAAGTGATAATTCTGCTTCTTTTTCACCTTTGGAAAGGTTGCCAGCCCCACAGGGCGTGAGAACAATAAGAAAGGTGCATGGATATATATTTCACCTGCGTCTGCTCTACGTAGTCATATCTTTTCTGATAAATTTTGCATCTTTTTCCATACTGGGGCTTTATAGAATTATGTGTATGTCATTTCTTCTGACTGATCCAAACACAACTGAAATTCTGCTATGACTAAATAGCTAATAAACATAAGATTGCAAATTAAAGTAGCATTGAGATTCTGTTTAACAGCTATAAAAATAGCAGATATTAAAGCATATAATATTCGGTTTTGATTAGGAAACAGTGGGGTCAAACTCTTAAATTCGCCTATGTAAGTACTCTCATAAAATGCTAGTGGGAGTGTTAACTGGCAAACTTTCTGGAAAGGGATTTGACAATATATCTCAATATGTTTCAAAAACATTGGCAAATTGTGCAACCATTATGATTATGTAGAATTTCTAATGACATGGTGACAAGTTTAGAATTAAATACGGGCAGAAAAAGGGAGGGGGATCAAGATGGCAGGGGAGGATGGCCCAGAGCTCATCTCCCTGTACAAACACATCAAGAGGGCATCGTCACGGGGAACTGAAAACAACCCAAGGACTGGTAGAAGCGCTCTGCAACAACTGAAGCTCCTGGTGGTGTTTTTGCTGACTGTATAGAGCTTCTCCATCTTTGGCTGCAAAGAATATAATCAATCTAATTTCAGTAGTGACCATCTGATGATGGCCATGTGTAGTCTTCTCTTGTGTTGTTGGAAGATGGTGTTTGCTATGACCAGTCTGATTTTTTTTTTTTTTTTAGCAAAACTCTATTAGCCTTTGCCCTGCTTCATTCTGCACTCCAAGGCCAAATTTGCCTGTTAACCAGGTATCTCTTGATTTCCTACTTTTGTATTCCAGTCCCCTATAATGAAAAAGACATATTTGGGGGTTTCTACAAGGTAATGTAGGTCTTCATAGAACCGTTCAACTTCAGCTTTTTCAGCATTACTGGTCCAGGTATAGACTTGGGTTACCGTGATACTGAATGGTTTGTCTTGATCAGTCTGTCGTTTTTGAGACTTCATCCAAGTACTACATTTCAGATTCTTTTGTTAACTCTGACAGCTACTCCATTTCTTCTAAGCATCAGCCCTTCCAAAGAATATTCAGGATTGATTTAATTTAGGATTGACTAGTTTGATCTCCTTGCAGTCCCAGGACTCTCATGAGTTTTCTCCAGCATCACAGTTCAAAAATATCAATTCTTCAGCACTCAGCTTTCTTTATGGTCCAACTCTCATATCCATACATGACTACTGGAAAAACCATAGCTTTGACTGTTCAGACCTTTGTTGGCAAAGTAATGTCTCTGCTTTTTAATATGCTGTCTAGGATGGTCATAGCTTTTCTTGCAAGGAGCAAGAAAAATGCCCGTATTTAATTTATTTTCATGGCCTCCATGAAATCACCTGCAGTGATTTTGAAGTTTGAGAAAATAATCTCTCACTGTTTCCATTGTTTCCCCATCTATTTGAAATGAAGTGATGCCATAATCTTAGTTTTCTGAATGCTAAGCTTTAAGCCAGCTCTTTCACTCTCCTCTTTCACTTTCATCAAGAGGCTTTTAGTTCCTCTTCACTTTCTGCCATAAGGGTGGTGTCATCTGCATATCTGAGGTTATTGATATTTGTCCCGGCAATCTTGATTCCAGCTTGTGCTTCATCCAGGCCAGCATTTCTCATGATGTGCTCAGCATATAAGTTAAATAAGTAGTGTGACAATAAACTTGACATACTCCTTTCCCAGTTTGGAACCAATCTGTTGTTACATGTCCAGCTCTAACTGCTGCTTCTTGACCTGCATACGGGTTTCTCAGGAGGCAGGTAAGTTGGTCTGGTAGTCTCATCTCTTGAGGAATTTTCCACAGTTTATTGTGATTGACACAGTCAAAGGCTTTAGCATAGTCAATGAAGAAGTAGATTGCTGGGAGCCAGCGTGAGGAATCCCGCCCATGGCAAACGTCATGAGGAAGGAAGCCTGACATACGCAAAGGTGTGATCTGGCTTCAGGGGTTCCCCCTGGGTTTTCCTGAACATCTACCCCCAAAAACCAGAGTCTGCCTGCCTTATTGTACTGTGCTTTCCACTCTTCTGACATAACAGGGGGCTATCCCTGACCGCCTTTCTCTGGAAAGAGTTAACTCAGAGCTCCAGTTAACAGTCTCCTGCATATAAAAAGAATGTCTTGGTTTAAACCCCTTTGATGGCTTTCTAACTTACCTGACCAGTCTACCCGGACTTTTACAACTTGTGAATTATTTATAGCCCCCCAACTGCGATAGGCACGAAGCTTAAAGTATCTCAAAGATATAGAGCCTTTTCTAAAGAGCTAAGAATTATATTGGTGATGGTTTTCACTGTTGAGTCAATGACTGCTGCCAGGCCTCCATATTCCTTATCTTTTAGACACCTGAAGGATATTAATCAACATAATTGGGATACAGAAAAAGGCATATAGTAGTTTTGATGTCAGCAACACTAGGCTTTTGAGTTAATTACTTTTCTCTTTGTTATAAATCACTGTACTTCTTTCCTTGTTATAAATTGTTGTGTCCTTGCTATGTAAGAATATAACTTTATTTAGTGCTTTCTGAGAGCAGCACCAGACTTTTGAAAAGAACAGCACTATTAAGGCAAATAAGTTCTCTGGTTGACAGACCCTTATCAGAAAAGGGCCATAAAATGTTAATTGGCCTTCTGGCCAGGAGATGATGTAAATCACCTAAGACTTGTGTATACAACTAGGTATGCAGAGAGAAAGCTTGGTCTTGATAAGAGTCAGGGCTGCTGACACTGCATAGTTTTGTATTATCCATTGATCTCTATGTACAATCGAAAGTATAAAAGTGTTCCTGAACAATAAAGGATGGGCCAGTCACTGGAAAGACTGGTTTCCCCCGTGTCAAATCTCTCTCTTTCTCCCTCTCCCTCCCTCTCCTTTTCAGGCTGAATTCCCATCTGGAGCACGGAGGCTCACCAAGTCTACTTACTTGACCTAGCTTCTAAGACCCATGCGAGAGGGAGCCCAAGGCAGAGCACCCTCTGCTATTCAAACGGGTGCCGGTGGCCTAACGTAAATGGTGCAAACCTCTTGTCCTGAGGTTTTATTAGTTTTCCAAGTAAACCAAGTTATTCGGCATCTTTTCTCCACGAAATTTTCCTACTATACTATTCTTTCCTAATCTCTCTTTATATTTCTAAATAAGCAAGTTTTTCCTCACCACGCCATCCCCACTTTGAATTACCCTGGATCCACTGGGGCTGGACCCTGGCAGTAGATGTTTTTCTAGAATTCTCTTGCTTCTTCTATGATCCAATAGATATTGGCAATTTGATCTCTGGTTCCTCTACCTTTTCTCAATCCAGCTTGAACATCTGCAAGTTCTTGGCTCATGTACTGTTGAAGCCTAACTTGGATAATTTTGAGCATTACTTTGCTGTCATGTGAGATGAGCACAATTGTGTAGTTGTTTGAGCATTTGGGGGGCATTGCCTTTCTTTGGGAATGGAATGAAAACTGACCTTTTCCAGTCCGGTGAACACTGTTGCACTTTCCAAATTTGCTGGCATATTGAGTGCAGCACTTTAACAGCATCATCTTTTAGGAGCTGAAATAGCTCAGCTGGAATTCCATCACCTCCACTAGCTTTGTTCATAATTCCTTCCTAAGGCCCACTTGACTTCACATTCCAGGATGTCTGGCTCTAGGTGAGTGATCACACCACTGTGATTATCTGGGTCAAAAGATCTTTTTGTACAGTTCTTCTGTGTATTCTTGCCACTTTCTTCTTAGTGTCTTCTGCTTCTGTTTAGATCCATACTATTTCTGTCCTTTATTGTGCCCATTTTGCTTGAAATGTTCCCTTGGTATCTCTAATTTTCTTGAAGAGATCTCCAGTCTTTCCCACTCTATTGTTTTGCTCTACTTCTTTGCACTGATCACTGAGGAAGGCTTTCTTTTCTCCCCTTGCTATTCTTTAGAAATCTGTATTCAAATGGGTATATCTTTCTTTTTCTCCTTTGCCTTTAGCTCTCTTCTTTTATCAGCTATTTGTAAGGCCTCTTCAGACAACCATTTTGCCTTTTGCATTTCTTTTTCTTGGGGATAGACTTGATCACTGACTCCTGTACCATGTCACAAACCTCTGTCCATAGTTCTTCAGACACTCTATCAGATCAACAACTCCAGTCCTGAGTATATATCTGACAAAAAACAAACACTAATTCAAAAATATATATGCACACCCATGTTTATTGCAGCATTATTTACAATAACCAAGATATGGAAGACACTTAATGCTTCATCAACAGCCAAATGGATTAAAAAAAAACTCAGCCATGAAAAAGAAGAAAATGTGCCATTTGCAACAACATGAATAAGGCTGGAAGGTATTTTTTCTCTGTGAAATAAGTCAGGCAGAGCAGGGCAAATATTGCATATTAACACTTATATATGAAATCTGAAAAGTAAAGTTTTTAAATGAACATAATAAAACAGAAATAGACTCACAGATATAGAGAACAAATGAGTGGTCACCTGCGGACAGAGAGTTGGGAAATAGGCAAGATAAGGTAGGGGGTTAAGAGGTACAAGGTACTATGTATAAAACAAACAAGCTGCAAGTACATATTGCGCAACACAGGGAATGCAGGCAATATTTTACAGTTTCAAATGGAGTATCATCCATAAAAATATTGAATATTTTGTATACCTGAAAGCATACAGTATTATAAATTAATTTTCAAAACATTTTTAACCCCATAAAGATAAAATATATAGGAATAACTTAACCAAGGAGGTGAAAGACCTATATGCTGAAAATGATAAAATATTGATAAGGAAATTGAAGGTGACTCACAATGGAAAGATATCCCATACTCTTGATTAGAATGTCCATACTACCCAAAGCAATCTCCAGACTTAATGCAGTCACTGTTGAAATAGAGAAATGCACCTACAATATCACTACTACATATAATTGTAGTACGTGTTGATTTCCTTGAACCAAAAACCTTTGTACTGAACCTACAAATGGTCATTTTACAATATCAGTACAACTGGGGCAAAAGATCTATCAGAAAAAATAATCAGCAGACTTCAACAGCTTGTTACAAGTTGCTACAAGTATTTCTACATTCTGTAAATGAAGCCCTCCTCAGAATTAGGGGTATGGGTGAACTGTGTCTAACAATTTTTATAGATAGCTGTGAACTACTTACCTGTCAGTTCACACCCACTTTTGGATAATCTATCTTAGAAACTCAAATCTCAGCCCTCAGTTCCTTGTTAAATTCCCTTTGGGTACCATTCAACACTCAGAGTAAAACTTGAGTAGAAAAGAACCTTATTCACTGGCAATCAGGGCAGAATTAAGGAGTGAAAGAAGTCAAGGCAAAAATCCATAAAATGTGCTAAATTGAGTTATTAGAAATAGAAGAAGGATAAAATTTTATTTACCAAAACATTTCTTGAAAAAAGAACTATAAACATTTATAAGGATGACTATGACTTCCCCTTGCTCAAAGAAGGCCAATAATAAAGAAGGAATGTTTGGAACCTTACTAATTCAGATCTTCTTTTCTGTTCACAGAATATTTAAATGAGGGATCAACCTCAAGATAGCCTTCTCCACTCTTCTACTTTTCACCTTCACATCAACACATAGACACAACACACACACAAACAATTGTGTCAAAGAAATTTTTAAAGATCATCTATTAGAAAATGCCCAAAGTTATTAGCCTGACACAGGTACATAACAGGTAATATACCTCCTGGAGGATCTAGTCTATAGGCAAAAACTAACACAGTGAAAGACATTCTTTGCTTGTCTATTTTGGACATTAATGAAATGCCAGCTAAACTGAAATTTTTCAAAATATGTCTTATACATATATCCCATTCACAACTCTGTCCCATGACCCAATAATCAATGTTTAGTTAGCTTCTTTTCAAGTTGAAACAAAGTCTTTTGAGCAAAGCCATCCATGAATTTCATAGTCTTCTGGTTTCTTGCTGTACAGCATTACATGCTATACAGTGATTTTTGAGCCAAAATCACTGCAGCCATGAAATTAAAAGACACTTGCTCCTTGGAAGGAAAGCTATGATGAACCTAGACAGTATATTAAAAACAGAGATACCACTTTGCTGACAAAAACTTGTATAGTCAAAGCTATGATTTTTCCAGTAATCATGTACAGATGTGAGAGATGGACCATTAAGAAGGCTAAGCACCAAAGAACTGATCAAACCAGGAAAGACCCTGATGTTGGTAACGACTGAAGGCAAAAGAAGAAAGGGGCTGCAGAGGATGTGATGGTTAGACAGTATCACCAACTAATGGACGTGAATCTGAGCAAACTGGGAGATGGTAGAGGATAGGCAAGCCTGGTGTGCTGCAGTCCATGGGATCTCAAAAAGTCAACACAACTTAGCTACTGAACAGCAAAACCAACCATTTTTAAAGTTTAAAAGAACAGCCCCATTCAGGGCCGCTTATTCATCTCTCAACTTCAGTTCTGTTTACCTCCAAACAAACAGACAAAAAGAGCATCCAAGTTCAGCTTTGCTGTCAATTTTCTGTTCCAGTGAAAGAAACTTTGAAGTAAAAATCCTCTCTGGAGTCATAATTTGCCTTTATGCATTGTATTCTGTTTATGTTATTTTTAGGTATCTTCAAAATTCTAGTTTTACCCTTACGCTTGGGAGAAAGTAGTATTAACTTTTTAATGATTTTGTTTGTTAGGCTTTAAAGCTGAAAGCACCTTTTCTTTATAGATAAATAGAAAAAGTCTGCCTAGAAGACCAGCCTTCTCTTTAGCCCTCCTGAATTATTTTTCTAATGCATTAAATTCCTTTCTGACAATTGTAGGCTTCAAACCAAGTCAAATGAGATTAGTTCATTGTAGTTAATATAAAAGGCTTTATCTTTTTAAAAAAGTGTCAAAACTACTATCAGAAACCCTCAGAAACCAAATGCATTTTTACTGACCTTTTTCATTTTGATACTTTCTCTTTCACCTTGCTGTAACTGGCAATGCAGTGAAAGTTAGTCTATCATTAAAAAAAAAAAAAAAACACATCATTTCAGTATATTTTCAATTTATTAATCTTCAACCTTCACCTTTAAATAGAATATACATTCTTACTGTCTAAATCTCTCTAATGCCCAGATATGGTCACATTACTTTCCTTGTTTAAAAAACAAAATTACATTACTCTTTAAAACATGAATGACTTGGCATTCCCTAAATATTCAATCCAGCATTAGAGGATTGAATATTTACAGAATTATCTGGAATCAATTTACATATCTGGGCTTCTCTGTTCCTATTTTCCTATGTGTGTGTGTGTGCTTAGTCATGTTCCACTTTTGCAACCTTTAGACTGTAGCCCACCAAGCTCCTCTGTGCATGGGATTTTTCAGGTAAGAATACTAGAGTTGAGTTGCCATTTCCTCTTTCAGGGGATCTTCCCAACCCAGAGATCAAATCTGCATCCCTTGTGTCTCCTACATTACAGGGAGGTTACCACTGAGTCATTGGGGAAGTAAAATGTTTTTAGCAAAAACAAACACACTTTAGTCTCTCACTTCATTAAAATTAAACAAACATAGTTGACTCTTTGCCCACCTTTCAAGCAGTCAAAAATCTTCATATCACTTACCATCAGCCAAATATACAGTTCCTCCACAGACTGGAGGACTGTAGTATTTACTACTGAAAAAATTCAGGTGTAAGTGGACGCCCATATTCCATGAAGAAGGAAGTAAAATGTTTCCCAGGGAGTTGAATATTAGGTCAGCTTTACTGGGACGGAAAGCCCCCAAATTTTAAAGGGAACAATGGATACCAGGTGTGTCACTGCAATGTTTGCCCTGCAACCTAAGAAACAGGATCTAGCTCTAGGAAACAGGGACTCGATGCTAACTGCAAATTGTCACCAATGGTTGCATAAACCTTACCTGCCTGCCCACCAATCATGCTCTGCAGAGTAGCCTAGTCCCCATCCTCCCCTGCACACTAGGATAAAAGGCTCCCAAAGCGGGTGTTCGGGGCTCCTCACCTTCGATTGGCTTGGTGGGGGCCCAGATCCGAAATTGCCAATAAACTGCTTTTCTCTGAACTCCGACTGGTGGTCTCTATTGGCAGCTAGTCTCCCTCATTCCACATCTGTGCTGTTCAAGGGCCAATTGTATTTTAAATATTTGTATAATATCCATTGTAATTTATACACTATTCCGGCTAGAAAAGGTCTGCCTTTTCTGGGAGCTGCTAATGCTCTTATTCCCCCTTCTCATTTATATTTAATAAAACTGTGCATGTACACATACATTTATATACACCCTATTTATTAAGAATGAAGGTGGGCACTATTTATAATTGTTTACTCATTTGCTCTCATTCATTGTTTATAGAGAACATCCTGCAGACACAAAGCACTGTAAAACAAAATCAGTTTTTAAGAGTTCACAATCTAAGGAGGTTGACAGAAGCATGAACTAAAGAGTAAATACTAAAGAGTGATCCTTTTGTGCTATACCGAATGGTGGCAAGGGTGAGCTACTCTGAAGGATGAGGTACACCCAGGCCAGACGTGAATCACCAAAGGGAACACTGCACAGAGCCTGGCTCCCAAGGATCAGCTGTTATATCCCAGTTGGGTTGAGTGTGGACTCACTGATTCCTAGCAAGTCAGCAAGCCCCCAGAATGCTGTTTCAACCCTCTTACTAGGGCGACATTCTCATTCTCTTCCCTTTTATCTAGTTTAAGCACAACCTATATATATGGCTTCATTTTAGATGCCGTGATGGTTGCTTTTCACACCAGATTTAAACCAGTCATACTCATACTTTATGAATAAAACATGGCTATCAAAAATCTATCAATAATTTCACTACTGTAATTATGAAAAATGATTCTGTCATTAAATTGTGCCAAACTCTAGATTTAATTATCTTATTAATGTCATTAGTAAAGCTTATTTATCATCTATACAGTGAACTAGAGTTTCATTATATAATAAACAAAACTGGCCCTTTACAAAAGTTAGGCTAACTGTGAAATATTATATTTTCTTTCTCATGCGCCAATTGAATTGTCATTTTTTATTTTTATATGTAATTTAAATAGAGCATTTATTGACCACCTGTTGAATGTAGATCCCTACTTAATAGAAGAAAACTGCAAAGTCATTCAAACCAGAATTCAAGCTATAACCTCAAGCAAAAATAACATAAATAAGAATGACTTTTTCCAATTTGACTTCTAGAATGAAAGCTTCCCTTTCTATGCCTGAAGAGTAGAAGAGCCAAGGATATAAATGTTTGATGACCTGAAATAAACCTGTCAGGAAAGAAATCTAGCTGCTACTTAGAGCAAAAGAGTAGCCAAAAAGGATATGAAGTAATCTGAATTCTCACTCCTGACAACTTCAAATTTATTACGGAAGACCTCCCACCCGGGAAGCTTCAGAATGTCTCAGTTAAATAATGTTCAGTTCATTTTGGTTGCCTCCCAGGATTCCTGAAGAAGAGTTTTAGCAGGCGTTAGAGAACACTGAGGCAAAATGCCTTGTGACTCCTTTGAGGATTCCATGTTGAGGCAGGTGAATCAAATACCTGCGGCGTGGGAGTCTCTGAGTGAGGAGGAGGCGCTGCCCGGGAAGCAAAGCCGACGTGGAAGTGCTCGTTTTTGGTGGATTAATAGTCGCATCACACAGAATGTTCTATTTCCCTTCATAACAGCAGCCTCGGCACAAGCTATAGACACGGGATCAACATGTGTCTGGGGGTAAGTGCTGATCCAGAAGCCGCCGAGGACAGCCGGCCGCGGATACAGCGGCGTCACACAGGCCACGTTCACGCCAGGGACCCCAGCGGTCTCGCGATCCAACCTTCCGCCGAACCCAGGGCAGGCGAGGCGGGAGCTAGGAGGCTGGAAGAAGACGGAGGAGCGGGGCCTGCAGACGCGCTCGCTCTCCTGGCTGACGCCTCAGCCTAACAGCGCCTCAGACGGCGCGCCCGCGCGGCGTCGCTCCCAGTGACTGCGGCGCAGCCAGGCCGAGCGCGGCGGCGAGGCCCGCACGGGGGCCCCTCGGGGGAGGCCGCGGCGCACGGGGGCCCCTCACGGGGAGGCCACAGTGCACGGGGACCCCTCACGGCGAGGCGCCGGCGCACGGGGGGCCCCTCACGGGAGGCCACGGAGCACAGGGGCCCCTCACGGCGAGGCCACGGAGCACAGGGGCCCCTCATGGCGGGCCGCGGCGCACAGGGGCCCCTCACGGGGAGGCCGCGGTGCACAGGGACCCCCTCACGGGGAGGCCGCGGCGCACAGGGGCCCCTCACGGCGGGCCGCAGCGCACAGGGGCCCCTCACGGGGAGGCCGCGGCGCACAGGGGCCCCTCACGGGAGGCCGCGGCGCACGGGGGCCCCTCACGGGGGAGGCCGCGGGCGCACGGGGGCCCCCTCACGGGGAGGCCACGGTGCACAGGGGACCCCTCACGGGGAGGCCGCGGCGCACAGGGGGCCCCTCACGGGAGGCCGCGGCGCACAGGGGCCCCTCACGGGGAGGCCACGGCGCACGGGGGCCCCTCACGGGGAGGCCACGGCGCACAGGGGCCCCTCACGGGGAGGCCGCGGTGCACAGGGGCACCTGATAGTGAGGCCGAGGCGCACAGGGGCCCCTCGCGGGCTCCGGGTGATCTCCACGGCACAGGACACACAGCGGGAGGGCAGGAGCGCGGGGCGACAGGGCCCGGCCGGCGCCGTCTCTCTGATTTCCTCTCACAGGGACCTGCAGGCCTGGCACCCACACACAGCGAGGCAGGAAGGCCATCGGCCGGCTCGCCGCCTCTGCCCACCCAGCCTCACGCGCCTCAGGTCTGCCTCTGCACCTTCTCCTTGGCGTGGGAGCAGCTCAGAGGAAGAGGGTGCGAGAGGACCCCCAGCTGACGTGTGTGCAATCAGCCAGCTTAATCAGGAACATTTAAATATAGCTGAAGAACTTCTGGGTCATGTAGGAAAATGCCTCGGGAAGAAAAAGCCACCTCTAGGGACCGTTAGTAAAAGGCCTTTATTAGGCGGTCGCTCCTGGGCAGGTCTCCCGGGGGCAAGCAAGCGAGGGAACAAAGGGAGTCTGCGAGGCGGGGAGGGGTGCAGGAAGGTTTATAGCAAGGGCTGGCGGACAGGCCAAGTTTTTCCCATTAAGGCAACAAGCGCAGGCTATAGCGGTGATTGGTGTCCAAGGGCTCTGTGTCGGCACCTGATTGGGCCAGGAAGCCGGGGGGTGGCCTCCGGAAGCCTGGTCCACTTCCGGTTCCTGTTTGGTCGTTGTCCCGCCTCCGAGGCTTGTCTGCGGCACTTTTCTGGGGCGTGCCTCAGCCAGCCTGGGCGTGTCCTAACCTTTCAGGTCAACGTAGCACCTAAGAGTTAAAAATTAATTTCCTGCAGCGTGGGAATAAGTGAACAAAACTATTTCAGTTATAAAAGAAAATCCTACATTTTCATCTTTGAGATAAATGTTGTGCTTAGTCGCTCAGTCCTGTCCGACTGTTTCCAACTCCATGGACTGTAGCCCACCAGGCTCCTCTGTCCATGAGGATTCTCCAGCCAAGAATAGGGGAGTGGGTTGCCATACTTTCCTCCAGGGGGTCTTCCCAACCTAGGGATCGAACCCAGGTCTCCTGAATTGAAGGTGGATTCTTTACCGGCTGAGTCACATATGGTCTTTTAACTACAAAAGCTATGATAGTAATATCTAACTGGTCCTGTTAGTATACAAGATTTTAAGTAAAGTCATGAGAAGTTTCAACTAATCCAGTCTCTGAAATATAAAGTACCTAAAAGAATTATTTTAAGCCATATTTCTTGAAACGATAAAATGATTTGGTGAGAAAGTGAAAAATTAAAAGGAATAAAATTATTCTTCCATACAATTCAGCTATTTTGATCACAAGTTTAGGCAACAACTTTAAAATACTTTGTTACAGTTCTATTATTAGTTTCCAAATATGCTATGCTGTTATTGCTTAAAATAATTTGTATTCAAATATTCATTTTATTCATTAATTCAGTCAATGTGTTATTATGAAACCCCAAGAAGATCAGGCACTGAGGCTATAGAGACATAATCTGTCCCTGCAGGGATCCTATGATCTCATAGGGAGACAGATACGTACACACATAATTATAATGCCGTGTGGTAAATGTAACAGTACAATAATGAATGAGGTATAGTGGCAGTGCAGGTTCAGTTTGGCTTGAGAAGTTAGCTAGCACTAGCCAGGCAGAGGAGACCACGGCAAGCAGCAGGAAGCATGGAGGGCGGCAGCACTGGCGTCTCCAGGGGCCTGTGAAGGAACAGGGGAGATTCGTGTTTGGTCTCTGCGGTGCTTCTATGCTTGTTTCCAGGGAAGCCAGGAGCCATGGGACTGACCCTTGGTCAAGAAAGAAAAAAATTGTCATAGCTGGTGGTTAAAATGTGCCGTTTAAAATCTGAAAATCCCCGAGGCATTTTTTATTAGCTTGTCTACACTGTTTATTGAAAATGAACAGACTTCTGCTCCCTCCCAGTCAAGATGGAGTCACAGGGACTGGAACCAAAAACCTAACAAGATATATGAGACAATAGCTCTTGACATAGTTAAATAAAAAATGGTGTCCTGAGATTTAGGAAGTAAATAAGGTGAGTCCTAAAATTGCCCCAGTTTACTGTCTGGAGAAAAGTTTCTAGGTCATGGCAGAGACGAGGCAGTGTAGGCAAAACCCTGGGTTAGTGTACATGAATTGAAGACGTGGTACTGGGCCATGGGTGAAGAGGCAGGAGCTGCACAGACAGACACCTCCAGAAACTATTCGAGACTCTTCCTTAAGGACTAAGTTGAGTGCTAGTGAGCGCTTGCATATGGGGAAACTACCTGAGTTTGAAGAATAACCATCCTCCAAAAGAATAGTACCTGGGAATCTCATAGCACTTGAAACTGTGTCAGTACCCAACAGTTACAGTGGGAAACTTCATAATTCACTGGATATAAATTGTAGAGGCAAAAGGGATCTTGCTTCAGAAGTGGGGAAGAATTATCCCCAGGCTAAACGTGGCTAAACGTGGTACCACCTATTAAAAATTACACAAAGACTCAAAGATCAACATGCTTTCTGGCACTGAATCAAAAATCATCAGACATGGAAAATACAGGAGGCATGGCCCATAACGAGGAGAAAAATGAATCAAATGAAACTGAGCCAAAAGTGATATGGATAACAGAGATAATGGGCAAAGATATCATAATAGTTATTATATTGCATTTCTATGTTCAAGAAGCTAGAAGAAATTTGCATGTGCTAAGTAGAGACATGGAAGATATTTTTAAACTCCCAACTCAAACTTCTAAAAATGAAAAAAATACATTATCTGAGATTTAAAAAACAAAAGTACACTGAATGGAATTAAATTAACAACAGGTTAGCATGGTAGAAGAAATGATTACTGAATCTGAATGCATATCAATAGAAACTACTGAAGACTTCCATATATTATAAAAGATACATTAGTAGTTTGCACCTGATTTCATCAGTCATGTGGTGTGGCTTTTAGCAAAGTGACCAATGTCTTGTTAAAAAAACCCCATCAAATTGTGATTTGACTCCCTTAAGAGCAAGGTATTTTGCACTCTGTTGGTGGTTTGCAGTCTGAAGAAGAAGCATATTTTGTGGAAAAAATAAAGAACCAAAAATCCCTATGAGCTGTACCTAGATGGTTCACACCTTTCTGATATTCATGGTCCATCTTTCTCCTGCTATGCCAATATTCTTTATTAAAGTCTGAGATGACTATACCCTGTGCAGTTTTGTGTTTAACTATGTAACACTGTGTAATTAGAGGAAAATACAGTTTTTTTGAGGAAGGGAAATAGATTATGATCAATTAACAAAATGATAATTTAAGGTGGGATGAAAGAAGGATATAAACAGATTGGAATTTTGTTTCTTGTGTGAAAAAGTGTTAGTTGCTCAGTCATGTCCAAATCTGTGACCCCGTGGACTGCAGCTGCCAAGCTCTTCTGCCCAAGGGATTCTCCAGGCAGGAATGCTGGAGTGGGCTGCCATTCTCTTCTCCAGGGGATCTTCCCAACCCAGGTATCAAACCCAGGTCTCCTGCATTGCAGGCAGATTCTCTACCTTCTGCGCCACCAGGGAAACAGAATGAAATTTAAGAAAGACAACATAGGTGGGTAAAAACATAGACCCAAGGATCAGAACTCCTTTGGCCGTCACCTAGTTGTGTGACAATAATTCTGGAATGAATAAACAAAGAAAATTGAACAATTCAATAGGGAGAACAATGCCATACAAATGTGAAATAAATCTCTCCTTTTAAATCACTAAATAGACTCAGAATTATGTCCTGTATCTTGAAAGTGAAAATTGATTAGTCACATCCGACTGTTTGCAGCACCATGGACTACAAGGTCCATGGAATTTGAAGCCAGAATACTGAAATGGGTAGTTCTTTTCTCCAGGGGATCTTCCCAACTCAGGGATGGAACCCAGGTGTCCCACATTGTAGGCAGATTCTTTACCAAGTGAGCCACAAGGGAAGCCCAAGAACACTGGAGTGGGTAGCCTATCCCTTCTCCAGCAGATCTTCCAGACCCAGGAATCGAACCAGGCTCTCCTGCATTGCAGGTGGATTCTATACCAAGTGAGCTATCAGAAAAGCCCCCAACAGTGAAAGTCATTCAGTCATGTACGACTCTTTGCAACCCCATGGATTATATGGTCCATGGAATTCTCCAGGCTAGAATACTGGAGAGGGTAGCTATTCCCTTCTCCAGGAGTCTTCCCAACTCAGGGATGGAACCCAGGTCTCCTACATTGCAGGCAGATTCTTTACCAGCTAAGCCACGACTGTATCTTGGATGACTGCAAAATGAAAGAAAAAGAGATAGAATGATTTATATCACTATATTAGCCTAGAGGTTTTGAATATTAATAAGCCATTGATACCTGCTTCACTAGCTCAAGTGTTATCTACATACATCAGGTTGTTAATATTAATAACTCATAGTAAATTTAATGTTATTTCTTAATTTAAGCAGTAAGGAGGTCAAAAGACTTTGCATTTTTAAAACATTCTGTCTTCAAAGCACACTTTGAAAGTGAAAAATTATAATTATAGTTAATAAAACCAGAATTTATTAAGAAGCTTTTGGAGGGAATGACAAAGTGAGAACTGTGAAAGGTTTCAAGTTTTACGTGAATAAGTTGACCTGTTATTACTTTATTGATACTGAAAAGACACAAGGCTTCTGGGTCAAGACACAAAAGCCTATATTATTTATGCCACCAGGCCTCCCTGGTGGTTCAGACAATAAAGAATCTGTCTGCAATGCAGGAGACCTGGGTTCGATCCTTGGGTTGGGAAGATCTCCTGGAGAAGGGAACTGCTGCTGCTGCTGCTAAGTTGCTTCAGTTGCTTCCACCTCTGTGCGACCCCATAGACGGCAGCCCACCACCGTCCCTGGGATTCTCCAGGCAAGAACACTGGAGTGGGTTGCCATTTCTTTCTCCAATGCATGAAAGTGAAAAGTGAACGTGAAATCGCTCAGTCATGTCCAACTCTTGAAACCCCATGGACTGCAGCCCACCATGCTCCTCCGTCCATGGGATTTTCCAGGCAAGAGTACAGGAGTGGGGTGCCATTGCCTTCTCCGGGAGAAGGAACTACCCACTCCAGTATTGTGGCCTGGGAATTCCATGGATGGAGGACCCTGGTGGGCTGCAGTCCATGTGGTCATACAGAGTCAGACACGACTTTCACGTCCACTCATGCCACAACATGCAACGTGATCATATCTAGGCTTGTTGGTTCCCTTTGTTCCAGTGCTGGAGATCAGCTGAGGCCGCAGTGGATGTCGTCTACACTTGGCTTCTCTCACAGCTGAGGACCCGAAGCTTAGGCAACTAGAGTCTCTAATCAGAGTGGCAAGGAAACCTACTTTTTGTCCTCTGAGGAGCCATCTCTTTCATACTGGACAGTATAAAAGTTCACCTTTTCTTTGCAAAGAGACACTACATCTATATCTTCCAAAGCTGTTTACTCTAAAAACATTCTTGGAAAGATAGTCTAGAACACAGGTTTCCCATGCCCCTGTTTGCAAAACATTTATAAGCAAAGAGAAACACGAGAATTGTCTCTTAACAATTCCTTGAGTGAGTAAGTGAAGTCACTCAGTCGTGTCCGACTCTTTGTGACCCTGTGGACATAGACTACCAGGCTTCTACGTCCATGGGATTCTCTAGGCAAGAATACTGGAGTGGGTTACCATTTCCTTCTCCAGGGGGTCTTCCTAACCCAGGGATCAGGCTTCTACGTCCATGGGATTCTCTAGGCAAGAATACTGGAGTGGGTTACCATTTCCTTCTCCAGGGGGTCTTCCTAACCCAGGGATCGAACCCGGGTCTCCCACATTAGAGGCAGACGCTTTAACTGCTGAGCCACCAGGGAAGCCCCTAACAATTCCTTTGGGTATTTTAATACCTAATAGCTTACCTTCTATTTTGCCCAATTAAAACTAAGTATACTGGCTGAATATAAAATGAAAATGACATAAATTCAAAGTGGGAAACAAACGCAGAACCTGACCAACCACACCGCCCTGTCACCATCGTATCTGCTCCTCCCTGCCCCTATGTACCACCTCTGGCAAGGTCTTAGTCATAGCTGGTGATTCCCTGAGGCACATATTGTTAAATTTCTCGATGCTTCAATCTTCTATTAATTGCAGTTTTGCTCAGGGCAGTGGCAAAAGGTGGTAAAGTCCAAGGAGGTAATGTTGGCATCCATAGAGGAGTTGATGAACAAGAAACACAGGTGTTTCACGATCTATGGTAGCCAGTTGATGGAAACCAGATGAAAATAGCCGAAGAAATAATGTCTGAGCAAGATGATGGGCAAAAACTACCAGCTTTCATGAAAATTGTCATTAAAAATCCACTGCAATGTAAGGCCCTATTTTGGATTTGGAAACACAACAATGTTTGGAGCTTACAGATTAACAGAGCTTATAGTTTCAAATGACAAGAAATAAAACCAATCGTAAGGAAGAAAAACAAAGCTGGAGATACCGTATCCCTGATTTCAAACTATGTTACGAAGCGGCAGTAGTCAGAACTATATGGCATCAGCACAAAAACAGACATAGATCAATGGAAAAGAATAAAGAGCCCAGAAATAAACTCAAGCCTATGTGGTCAGTTCATTTATGCCATAGGAGCAGATAATATACAGTGGAGAGAAGACAGTCTCTTCATTCAATAAATGATGTTGGAAAAATTAGACAGGTATGTTCAAAAGAATGAAACTAGGCCACTTTCTCACACCACATATAAAGATAAATTCAAGGAGGATTAAAGACATAAACATCAGACCTGAACCCATAAAACTCCCAGAAGAAAGCATAGGCAATATGCTCTTTGCTATCAGTCATACGAGTTTATTTTGTATCTATCACGTCACATAAGGGCATGAAAAGAAAAAATAAACAAATGGAACTGCATCAAACTGAAAGACTTCTGAACAAGAAAGAAAATCATCAACAATATGAAAAGGCAAACAACTGGATGGGAGAAGATGATTGCAAGTAAATATCTAATAAGAGGTTAATATACAAATGGAAGTTTCCCAGGTGGTGCTAGTGGTGAAGAACCTGTTTGCCAGTGTGGGAAAGACGCAAGAGATATGGGTTTGAACCCTAGGTGGGGGGCTTCCCTCAGTGGCTCAGCTGGTAAAGAATTCACCTGCAATGCAGGAGACCTGAGTCCAATCCCTGGGTTGGAAAGATCCCCTGGAGAAGGGAAAGGCTACCCACTCCAGTATTCTGGCCTGGAGAATTCCATGGACAGAGGAGCCTGGAGGGCTGCAGTCTATAGGGTAGTAAAGAGTTGGACAAGACTGAAGCAACTTAGCAAGCATGCATGTATCTAAAACATAAATATAAAAGTATAAATAACTCACAAAATTCAATATGAAAAAAACAAACAAGTTCATTAGAAAATAGGCAGAGGACCTGAATCTTTACCAAGGCAGACATATAGATGGCCAACAGACACATGAAAACGTAATAACTATCACAAATCATCAGGGAAATGCACATCAAAACTACAATGTGCAATCACTCATACTTGTCATGGTGACTAATATCAAAAAGACAAAAATAACAAGTATTGGCAAGCGAAAGTCTCTCAGTTGTGTCTGACTCTTTATGACCCCATGGCGTGTATAGTCCATGGAATTCTCAAAGCCAGAATACTGGAGTGGGTAGCCTTTCCCTTCTCCAGGGGATCTTCCCAATCCAGTCTTTCCCAATCGAATCCAGGTCTCCTGCATTGCAGGCAGATTCTTTACCAACTGAGCTATGAGCAAGGATGTAGAGAAAAGGGAACTCTCTTGCACTGTTGGTGAGAATGTAAATGAAAACATTATTAAGTTTCCTTAAAAAATGAAAATAGAACTAACATAGATCTAGCAAACCAACTCTAGATATTTACTCAAAGACAAAATTCTAATTAGAAAATAACTATATCCCACTTTAAAAAAGTATTGTGTTGCAAATCTGAATGTTGCTAAGAAAATATATCTAAAAAGTTGTCATTACAAAAAAAAAAATCTAACTTTGCATGGTGACTGGTTGTGATAATTTCCTAATGTATGCAAATACTGGATCATTATGTTGTACATCTGAAGCTAATATAATGATGTATGTCAATTACACTCCAATTAAAAAATTAAAATGTCTGCCAATGGAGTTTTAAAAAAGATGTATGCACCCCTCTGTTCATTATAGCATTATTTTCAATAGTCAACATATGGGAGCAAATCTAAGTGCTTATCAATAGATGAATGGATAAAGATGTGATTGTATATGTTAATATATATATATTGTGTATATTGTATTATACATATATTGTTTTTAGTTGCTCAGTCATGGCCAACTCTTTGTGACCCACAGACTGTAGCCCTCCAGGCTCCTCTGTCCATGGGATTTCCCATACAAAAACACTGGAGTGGGTGGCCATGCCCTCCTCCAGGGAATCTTCCTGATGCAGGGATTGAACCTGTGTCTCTTACATCTCCTGCACGAGCAGGCAGGTTCTTTACCACTAGTACCACCTGGGAAGCCCCATACTGATAGAGACATGTATTTAAAAACAAAACAGAGCTGACTTATAGATACAGGACAAACCGCGGTCAGCAGAAGGGAACGGAGTGGGAGAATGGGAAAAATAGCTTCAGGGGTTTAAGAAGTACAAACTTTCACTCATGAAACAAATAAGTCATAGGGATATAATGTACAGCATAGGGAGCGTAGTCAATTAGTCAATAATACTATAATAATTTTGTATGGTGCATAATCTAGAAAAATATTGAATCACTAACATATAATCATTCATATCTAATCACTAATCAGTAATAGAATCATTAATATCTGAAATTAATACAATATTGCATGCCAATACAGTCAGTTAAAAATAACAAATAAATAGCAAGAAACAAGATACATAAGTAAAAGGCACAGTGTGTCCTGTGATGTGCCCTGTCTCATGGTGGCTTCCGTCTGTATATGATGACGAAAATTCATCCTTTTTCAGAAGAGTGTGTGCTTGACATTGAACCACTGGATATTCTTTAAACAGAGAATATGGAGGACGCACACTGGAGCTTTACACCACAGCACAACCACTGGAGGTGAACATCTGATGACATCGAGTCTAGTCTCCTACTTGACACTACCATCCTGTTACAATACCTGGCAAATGGTAATTCAGTTTTTGTTTGACTAGTTTCAATGCCAGAGAGAGCACTATTTCAATTCCCTTAAAAATCTTTATATACTTTTATTTCAGACATTTGTGCTTATCTTTCTGTAGGACACATCGCTAAAAGTGGGGCTAATGAGGGAAAGGGCATGTGTATTTCAAAGCTTGATGTAACAGTCTTTATTTTAAAGTCTATTTTGTTTGATATGAATATTGCTGCTCCGGCTTTCTTTTGATTTCCATTGCATGGACCACTTTTTTTCCATCCCCTCACTTTAGTCCGTGAGTGTGCCTAGTTCTGAAGTGGGCGTCCTGTAGACAGCATATATGCAGGTCTCACTTTTGTATCCATTCAGCCAGTCTGTGTCCTTTGGTTGCTTTGACCAGTTACTGGAAGTTAAGTGAAGAGTACTATGCTAGTGACTTCAGTCTTGAGGAGTCTCCACTCTTTCATGGGTTTTACTTCCAGGAAGCCCACCAAGTTTTCAAAGTGAAGGTATGAGAATGCTTCCCTTGGGTTTGGGGAAGAGAGAGAGAAAATTAACCGTTTTGAAATATTCCCAAAGTAGCCTCCATAACAAAAACCTGTTCTCCAAATGAAATGACTTTCCCACACCTTATCCACTGAGGACAGTTACCCAGTCCAGCTCCCTCTAGACTCTGTGTCACTTAAGAGGAGGTAAAACATGACTGAGGAACAGACCCAGCCTCTCAGAAACCTGACATTTAATCATAAGATCCCAGAACGCTTCTCCTTCCACACATCTGACCACTGTATCCACAGAGCTGCAGTATACTAACCGTGGATTAAACTGAAAGACTGCGTGATGCAGAGTTCATTTAATAAGGAGTTTTTAGGAAAAGACTAAAGGGAAGAAGGAAAAAAACAAGGCCACTACTGAAGTCTCTTTCACGTCCAGGAACAGCAAACATCAAACACAGCTCGGCTCTGCTCTGTGTAGATTAGCACAAAGCCTCACACGGGCTTATTTTTCTGCCCAATCTAGTCTGGCTACTAACAAAAAAATTACAAGACAGGTTAAAAGGCAAGAGAAACACAATCTGAAAAGAAAAGTCACCCTTCTAAACCAGTTTCAGGTATGGGACAAATTTTGGAATTATCAGATACAAAATTAAAAACAACTTTGATTAATATGTTTAGGCCTGTAGTTGGAAAAAAAAATGGACAATTTGCAAGAACAGATGAGTACTGTAGGCAGAGAAATGAAAACCGCAAGAATCAAAAGGAAAGGCTATAAACTGAGAAAGCCATACAGAAGTAAAGAGTTTCTTTAGTGGGCTCATCCGCAGTCTGGAAATGACTGGAAAAGGGATCAGTGAGCTTGAAGGCGAAGCACTAGAGATCTCCCATGAAATAAGAGAGAAAAGAAGAAAAAAGATGGAAAAAATAGAACATCTAAGAACTCTGGATCAATTACAGACATGTAACCTGCACACACAAGAAATACCAGGAAGGAGGAAAATACTCTGAAGGACTATTTGAAATAATAACGACAGAGTATTTTTCCAAGTTAATGACAGACACCAAACCACAAATCCAGGAATCTCAGAGACTATCAAGAAGGAAAACATACCCCAAAATCTACACTTAAATCCATTAAAAATACAGGCAACTTTTCAAAAAGCCATGGGGATGAAAGCGAGAAAGTTAGCGAAAAATAGCACCTAATCTACAGAGAGAAAAGAATAAGAGTTACATAGTATTTCTTATCCGAAAACATACAAGCAAAAAGACTTTTACTGAAATGTTTTAATTGGTGGGAGAAACCCCACCAATCTAAAATACTATGGCCAATGAAGTGATTCTTCCAAAGAGAAGAGGAAATAGACTTTCTCAGATGGCAAAACTGAGAAAAATTTTACCAGTACACCTGACCAGCAAAAATGCCAGAAGCAAGCTTCAGTTTTTAATCACTCTTTTATGTTGCTTGTCTTGTAATATCTTCAGAAAACTCATTTGATAAAGTTAAACCCTTCGTATAAATATACTAGAATACTAGGAATAGAAAAAAAAACATTTTATATAAAAAAGCTATATTTACCAGAAATTTTTATATGTTTGATATATTTTGTTTTAATTTAAGGACTAAGAAAGAATACACCCTACCACTTTTCTTGTCCAACATTTATTCAGTCAACAGATACTTATCAACCACTATACAGCAAGTACTCTCTTTGGCACCAGGGATACAGTTTGAAAGAAAATAGACAAAAGAATTAAAAATAGGTAAAAAGAAAGAAGGAAAATAATATGTATCAGAAAGTAATCTACATGAAAAAGAGAGTTTAGAGAAAGAATAAACACAAAATGTTTTATCTTTTCCATAATTAATAATAGTAACAAAATATTCGGCAAATATAGCATATGGACAAATAAAATGAATAATGAGACTGTTAAAGGGATGGGAGGAAAGAACTGAGACTACTCTGCTAAATGGCATATGCATCATTCATGGATGGTATAGTGTTCATTGAAAATCAACTTCGATTAGTTGTAAATATATATTGAAAATGTTAAGGCAATCACCAAAGAAATACCTTTAAGTAGCTAATAGAGAATATAAAAATATAACAATACATAATGCTTGATTAAAACCAGAGAAGGCACAAAAAGAGGTGGAAATTAAAAATAAATAAATAGCAAATGCAACGTGTATAAAACAGTTGAGCTTCCCCAGTGGCTCAGTGGGTTAAGAATCCACCTGCAGTGTAGGAGACAGGAGATGCAGGTTCAATCCAGGGTCAGAAAGATCCCCGGAAGGAAGGCATGGAACCCACTGCAGTGTTCTTGCCAAGAAAATCCCCACAGAGGAGCCTGGCAAGCTACAGTCCATAAGGTCACAAACAGCTGGACAAGACTGCATCGACTGAACACAGAAAACAGTTACAAACATGGTATTGATCAGACTGTAGCAACAATCAGTTTAAATGTGAATTATCGAAATATACCAACTAAAAACGGATGATCAGGGTAGATAACTAAGCAAGACCCAACTATATGTTTTCTGTAAGAAACTTGCTCTAAATATAAAGAGAAGGGTTAGAAGTTATAGGATGAAGAAAGTTATATATCTCAAACAAAGTAGACTTCAGAACACTGAAAATTATCAGAAATAAAGAAGGCTGATGCATAATTTCTAAAAGTTCAATTCCACCAGAAGATCAATATTTAAACAATCTTTAAAATGCATGCAACTATGACAAAGTGTCAAAATACTTGAGGCAAAAACTGATAGAACCCCAATGAGAACTAAATAAACCCAGTGTCACAGTTGGAGACTTCAGCGCCCCTCTTCCTGTAATTAACACAGATCCAGCTGGCAGAAGACCAGTAAGGAGACAGTTGAACCGAACAGCACCATTAATCAATTGGATATTGACATTGATAGAATACTTCATCCCACGACAGCATAGTATACATCCTTCTAGAGCCCGCATGGACCTAAAATAGAGCACATTCCGGGTCATAAAATGCACCTTAACAAATTCAAAAGAATAGAAATCATGTATTATCAGAACAATGGGATTAAACTAGAAATCAACAAGAGAAAGCTTCAAATTCCCAAAATATTTTTGACAAAAAATATATGCTTCTATATTTTAAAAACAGGTCAAAGATTAAGTTTTAAAACATTTAAAAAATATTAGGACTAAGTACATTTGAAAATGCATTTTATAAAAACTGGGAGTTATGCTGTGAAATCAGTGTTTACAGGGAAATTTATAGCATCAAATACATGTATGAGGAAATAAGAAATATCTGAAACAATCAAGTTTCCATCTTAGGTAACTAGAGAAACAAGAAGCAACAGGAAAAAAACAATAAAAATTAAAACAGAAACCAATGAAATTGAAAATCAAACAGAGGAAGTCAATGAAATCAAAAGCTAGTTTTCAAAAAGATCAATAAAACTGATAAACTACTACCCATTATAAACAAGAGAGTAAGAGAGAGTACAAAAATTACTAATTTAAACAATGAATGGGGAATTCTCTGGCAGTCCAGTGGTTAGGACTTGTTGCTTTCACTTCAGAGGTCTGAATTCAATCCCCAGTTGAATTCAGGGATTTTGGGGATCCCCAAAATCCACACAAAGAGAAATCAATAATTTGAATAGGCCTAGCCCTTGATGAGGGTGAAAGAGATGGCTTAAGACTAAATATTAAAAAATCTAATTCAAGTTGGTGATGTCATCCAACCGTCTCATCCTCTGCGATCCCCTTCTCTTCCTGCCCTCAATCTTTCCCAGTATCAGGGTATTTTCCAATAACTCAGCCCTTCACATGAAGTGGACAAAGTATTGGAGCTTCAGCTTCAGCATCAGTCCTCCCAGTGAATATTCAGGACTGATCTCCTTTAGGATGGACTGACTGGATCTCCTTGCAGTTCAAGGGACTCTCAAGAGTCTTCTCCAACACCACAGTTCAGTTCAGTTCAGTCGCACAGTCATTTCCAACTCTTTGTGACCCCATGAATCACAGCACGCCAGGCCTCCCCGTCCATCACCATCTCTTGGAGTTCACTCAGACTCACATCCATTGAGTCGGTGATGCCATACAAGCCATCTCATCCTCGGTCATCCCCTTCTCCTCCTGCCCCCAATCCCTCCCAGCATCAGAGTCTTTTCCAATGAGTCAACTCTTCGCATGAGGTGGCCAAAGTACTGGAGTTTCAGCTTTAGCATCATTCCTTCCAAAGAAATCCCAGGGTTGATCTCCTTCAGAATCGACTGGTTGGATCTCCTGGCAGTCCAAGGGACTCCCAAGAGTCTTCTCCAACACCACAGTTCAAAAGCATTGATTATTCGGTGCTCAGCCTTCTTCACAGTCCAGCTCTCACATCCATACATGACCACAGGAAAAACCATAGCCTTGACTTGACGGATCTTAGTCAGCAAAGTAGTGTCTCTGCTTTTGAATATGCTGTCTAGGTTGGTCATAACTTTTCTTCCAAGGAGTAAGTGTCTTCTAATTTCATGGCTGCAGTCACCATCTGCAGTGATTTTGGAGCCCCCCAAAATAAAGTCTGAACCTGTTTCCCCATCTATTTCCCATGAAGTGATGGGACCGGATGCCATGATCTTCGTTTTCTGAATGTTGAGCTTTAAGCTAACTTTTCACTCTCCTCTTTCACTTTCATCAAGAGGCTTTTTAGCTCCTCTTCACTTTCTGCCATAAGAGTGGTGTCATCTGCATATCTGAGGTTATTGATATTTCTCCTGGCAATCTTGATTCCAGTTTGTGTTTCTTCCAGCCTAGCATTTCTCATGATGTACTCTGCATATTAGTTAAATAAGCAAGGGGACAATATACAACCTTGATAGACTTCTTTCCCAGTGTTGAACCAGTCCGTTGTTTCATGTCTGGTTCTAAGTGTTCCTTCTTAACCTGCATACAGATTTCTACGGAGGTAGGTCAAGTGGTCTGGTATTCCCATCTCTTGAAGAATTTTCCACAGTTTATTGTGATCCACACAATCAAAGTCTTTGGTATAGTCAATAAAGCAAAGTAGATGTTTTTCTGGAACTCTCTTGCTTTTGTGATGATCCAACGGATGTTAACAATTTGATCTTTGGTTCCTCTGCCTTTTCTAAACCTAACTTGAACATATAGAAGTTTGGCAAAAGAGAAATTTGGAAGGCACTTTGGCAATAAAAAACTAGCTAAGAAAACCTTGTAGCTAGAGCTTAGTTTTGGATTTGGAGAAACTTGGGACACCAAAAATCTATGTCGATCTAGAATCTACCTGCAGTGCAGGAGAGGCAGGACACATGGGTTTGATCTGTGGGTCGGGAAGATCTCCTGGAGAAGGGCATGGCAACCCACTGCAGTATTCTTGCCTGGAGAATCCCATGGACTGAGGAGCCTGGTGGGCTACAGTCCAAAGAGTTGAAAAGAATCAGACATGACTGAAGTGAATGAGCACGCATGCACACCCTAAATAGCAAATGAAAGTTTGGGGGAAGCAATTTTTCCTTGATGATTTTGTGTCCCTTTAAGAATAAAAGCTTTAGCATGTTCTTTGATAAGGCATGAGAAGGAAAACAAACAAACAAATCACATCAGCCTCTAGGAAACTTGATAACATCCAGATTAGCATGGAAGACACGTGAGAAATAGGAGGGCTTTCAGTGAAACCCTGAAGCATTACTACCTGGATGATTTTTTTTCCAAGTGAAGGCAAAGAGGTATTAGCTAGCTCATCAACTGGAATAAAAAGAATGCACTGCATAAATCAATTATAATCAAGAAGCTGCTTCCGGTGGGAATGGATGTTAGTAATGTATGGGGTTAGAAACGACAGGATATTGTGGGACAACCATGTTATTTATTTCTTGGAGGTCCTAGACACCCTCAGCCTTTAGGTTTTCTCATTGATAAAATGAGAGTATTACAGAGGCTAGTACAAGGGAGCAGTGAGGCCATGAGCCTTGTGGTATTTTATTATGGATTTTATCAGTGTGCCTTAAAGGGTACTGATTAATTCTGGGAAGAGGTTTGGAGGGATCTGTTTAAATCTTGATGGAAAGTCACCTGTGGATTTTGTCATCATTAGTTGGAGGTTTTGCCCATAGCAGTCGGTAGCTGATTCAACGGGGACAAATAAGCAGGGTTTCTAAATCAGGTCTAGTAATGTCAGAAACAGAACAAACGAAAGATGGCAATGGGTCACTTAATCCACCTGGTTGGGTACTTCCATGACTACTGTCAAATACTAGAGTTGTGCCTCCCGTGAGGAAGAAATTCCAGCATGGTACTTTTCTAAGTCCCTTGGCCTAATAAATGAGTGAGCAGAAAAACTAAGGAGGATATGGTGTGTATCTCTCAAAGGACCTAAACAAAAAGCTAGTGATTGCTGAGGCCTGATCATATAAGTTAACTGAATGATCTCCCAGTTTTTATTCCAGAGAACTTACAGGGTTTAATCAAATCAGTGATTTTCATCCAGTGCTACACCTGGTCTTACCAACAAGCGTACAAACTAGCTGATGAAAGTGAGAAAAACCAGGCTGATAAATCTGAATGGCAATATTAGACTCGTCAGCAAATCAGCGAGAACATGTGATTACTTTGAAAAAATCTTTGCCTATGGCTCACAGTTAAGCATTAGTCAGGGCGTGTAAGAAATTAAGGACTTAGCTTCGAGGTCCTCAGAAGGCTGCGTTTTTAAGAGATATGTCCTGATAAATTCAGTAGGAAAAGCTGTGGGGAGAATTTCAACCAAAAAAGGCAACTTGAATGAGAGACCAGCGTGGGGAAGCTGAGAGCTTGGAGATGTAGACAGTGTAAGAGAAAGGAGAAAGACGGGTGTGAGCACAGGTCCAGGGAGAAAGAGCTGGAAGTTTCGGGAGCCATTTCCTCTTTCCTTCCTCTTTTATCTCGGTTAAACTTAAAATTTTATTTTGCAGAGAAGCAACTTTAGACTCCTGATGACATCGAGAGGACTCAAAATACCAGTCAAAATAAGCATTCCACCAAGTTCTGGACATCTTTGAGCACTTATAGTCCAATTTTGGTTTTTTGAAAATTAATCTTGGGGATTTCAAAAGTTCCCCACAACGATCATCAGTATTCTAAAGTGTCTTAGGTCAGATCACTTAGTTTAGTTAGAAATACCCAAAAGGAAGGCTTTCAATTCTTAAATGTAAAATCAGCTGGACACCCCATAGGAGAGACACCTTCAACATACTTAGATAACTGAGATCCTATTTCTCAACGGTGTTTTTTTTTTTTTTAATAGAGTAAAGATCAATTTTTAGACAGCTCATAGAGCTCAATTTAAACGACTTGCAAGCTTAAATACTAGCTGATTTTTAAAAAACAGTTGGTCCCCTAGGAGCCAGGTCAAAGGCTTTCTTAGCTGATTTCCCAGAATATAGCCTCTTCCAACAGAATAGGCTAAAGGCTGAAAAACCCAACACAAAATAGGCTAAAGGCTGAAACGCCTGCACTGGGCTTTTTCACTTTTTCAGAGCTTTTTCAGTGAAAAAGCCCAGTTTCAAAGAAATGGGCTGAAGGTATTTTCACATAGCTTCGCCCTCATGGGTCAGAGAGTGAAGAATCTGCCTGCAATGCAGGAGACCCAGGTTCAGTCCTGGGTCGGGAAGGTCCCCTGGAGAAAGAAATGGCTACCCACTCCAGTGTTGTTGCCTGGAAAATCCCATGGACAGAGGAGTGTGGCGAGCTACAGTCCACGAGGTCTCAAAGGTCAGACACAGCTGAGCAACTAACACTACTACGCTACTACTCTCTAGAAGCAGTCAGATCTCAAAATCAGATTAAAGCACCACATTAGTGCTTGCATATAGAGCAAGGCTTCAGCCAGAAAGATGAAAACCTAAAATCAATCTCAGATGAGACCTGGAGAGCTTCACCAGTGTATTTTCCTTAGTAATTAAAGGAGAAAAAACAGACAAAAACGGGAATGCTTCAAACACAAAGAGGGCATGAAGTCCGGTCCAGGAGGAAGACCCACTTTCAAACTCCAGGGTCAATGGCAAAAGCAGTGAGCAACAGTAGGTCCCACACCTGTTTGCTCACCGGTCTCAGAGTCTGCGGATCTTCTTTGCTCCCTGCAAATGCTACAAAAATACTAACCAGAATAAACAGGCTCCCAAAGATTATATATATATTTAAAACCGAATCAAGTGCAAGTTCCCGTGTGGCAAGGGAAAAAGAATGTATTTATAGAGAGGAAAAGGAATTTGGGAGGGTTATAGTAAACAAAGAGTCCGTGGCATTTCAAGGGCTGAGTCCAGCTTAGTGTATGTATTTTAAAAAAGAGTTTGTGCCAAGGTGCCATGGTGTTTCAATACTTTATTAAAAATAATGTTCAGAAATTCAGAATAAATAGGATTTAAACACATAGAAGATATGCAAGGTTTTATCTCATTTTTCTTCACTCATTCATTCGTTTGTTCTTTCATTTATATTTATGAGATGTCATTGGGTACTAATCATTTCCAGGTTTAAAGACAAGTGTCCATCATTTCCACTGGACAAGTCGTTTCCTTATGTGTGTTTCTGCCTGAGAAGGAGAAAATGTATTTTATAATCCCAACCAAGCAGATAAGATTTATTTATATTTCTGACAGGTAAAATACATGCTGCCTTTTTTTTCTGTATTTCCTTTGCTTAAATCTAGCAAATAATTTGTTTAAGAGACTTGCTTTTAGAACATAAAATCTCCCAGTTATCCTGATGAGGCAAGTGTAGGAAATAGTCAATGAATCATTAATCATTCCATAATCATTCTATCAAATAGTATATTATAAAAAGTCATAAACTAGCATTAGTAAGATGTTATCAAATTTTTTGAAAATACTGTTTTTTGAGAATGGGCAACCACTCACTACATTATTAAGTTTATAATCTAAACACAGAGACACTGAAGAGTTCAGATCATTGATTTAATGACAGAAAATGAATTCTCCCAAATGATATTATTCTCAGAACTGCGGTAGCTATTTTTCCAAATTCAGGTCCTGGAACAAACTTGCCGTGCTTACACTGTGAAAATGAAATGGATTTTTTTCAAAAAGCACATCATAATAGTCAAAATAGTCATGTTAAAATATTTTCAATTTTTTGCAAAAATGTTACTATTCCTCTAAACATTTATTATAGCAGGACTAAATATAAGTCTCTATTTCTTCACATTGATCACTGAGGAAATCTTTCGTATTTCTCCTTGCTATTCTCTGGAACTCTGCATTCAAATGGGTATATCTTTCCTTTTCTCCTTTGCCTTTAACCTCTCTTCTTTTCTCAGCTACTTCTGAGGCCTCATCAGACAATCATTTTGCCTTCGTACATTTATTTTTCTTGGGATGGTCTTGATCACTGCCTCCTGTACAATATAAACAAGTAAGAGTAGATCAATCTAAATCATTTTTGCTCAGCAAAGGAGACCACCAACAAAATGAAAAGGCAGATTACAGAATGAGAGAAAATAGTTGCAAACTGCATATCTAATAAGAGGTTAATGTCAAAAAATGCAAGGAACTCTTACAACACAAAGCAAAAAACAAACCAGTTAGGGCATGAATAGACATTTTTCTGAATCAGACATACAAGTGGCCAACAGATATATGAAAAGGTGCTCAACGTCACTAATCACCAGGGAAACACAAATCAAAATCACAGTGAAGCGTCATCTCACCCCTGCTGGAATGGCTATCATCCAAAGGGCAGGAGACAGAGAATACTGGCAAGGGTGCAGAGCACGCGTTAGAGGGAATGTAAACTGGTACAGCCACGGTGAAAACAGTATGGTGTTTCCTGGAAAAGGTGAGTCACTCAGTCGTGTCCATCTCTTTGCGACCCCAGGGACTATACAGTCCATGGAATTCTCCAGGCCAGAATACTAGCGTGGGTAGCCTTTCCCTTCTCCAGGGATCTTCCCAACCCAGGATTGAACCCAGGTCTCCCGCATTGCAGGCGGATTCTTTACCAGCTGATTTCCTTAAGATAGTAAATAAAGAAATATTGTATGATCCAGCAATCCCACTTCTGGGCTTCCAAAGGAGACTTTCCAAGTGGTGCTCCTGGCAATGCAGGAGATGCAAGAGACACAGGATTAATCCCTGGGTCTGGAAGATCCCCTGGAGGAGGGCATGACAACCCACTCCAGTATTCTTGCCTCCTCCCAGTCGGAGGAGCCTGGCAGGCTACCGTCCATGGGGTTGCAAAGAATCAGACACAACTGAGCACACACAGGAAAAATTAATAATCTTTTCACCAAATATAGTGTGATACACTGGAAAATTATTTTCCTCAAGAAGGGTAGGACAAGCCTTTCACTTGTAGGTGTTGCTTTTCTGCAGCTGTTGCTGCTTCCATTACAAACTTCATATGTCAGTAAAGCAAGAATCATGTACAATTCAAACTTAGGGCTCCAGCTTCCCAACTACATATCTTTATAAGCAGCACAGAAATCATGAGTGGCAGAAGGTGAACCTGTCTCTAACTTCAGACTAGACAATGAACTAGGTTGGTTATAGTTACAATAAAAACTTGATGTTGTACATAGAGTAACCTATGATATTTTCCCTTTTCTGCTTGGTTGACACATGAAATTTTTATGTTCAATTTTGGATAAAAGGTCAAAATCTATTCTATGGAAAAATCTTTTGCTGTTTAGTTGCTCAGCTGTGCCCAACTCTTTTGCAGCCCGATGGACTGTATCCCAGCAGACTCCTCTGTCCATGGAATATCCCAGGCAAGAATACAGAGTGGGTTGACATTTCCTTCTCCAGGAGATCTTCCGACCCAACAATTGAACACACGTCTCCAGCACTGGCAAGTGGATTCTTTAGCACTGAGCCACCAGGGAAAACCGTTATAAAAGAAAGGTCAATGTCGATGCTTTTAAAATTTTGATATGCATACTAATCACTTAGGGATTGTGCTAAAATACATGTTTTATGCAGCATATCTGAGTAAAGGTTTGAGTTCTGCATTTCTAACAAGCTCCCAGGTGAGGCTGATGCTGTTCTAAGAGTTCTAACTGCATAACCCACTTTCTGGCCTTATATCTAAGTCCAGTGAAATACAGGCTAGTCAGAAACATCTCGAATTACAGTTTCACCAAGCTTCTGAGGAACTTTCTAATAGATGATATTTTTCCGTAGATGTGGGAGATAGGAATATGTCTGTCTAAGGAGATCTGCAGGTGCTTCTAACGGCCAGCCAGGTTTGGGAACCGCTGCCTAAATTACAGCTTAAACAAGTCTTATGACACCAGAATAGTCACATAAAACCCAGATAGCAAATCAACTTGTCTCTGCTTACCACAGAATAAAAAGGTCCAGTCTTCTACACCATCAGTTCTCTTTATGAGCTTTGAACTCCCATAAAAGAATTAAATAAAGTCCTTAGACACTTGATGTGAAGGAAATAACATTATTTTCCAAGTAGAAAATGAACAAAGTACCTGGGTATATATTTTTTTTTAAAGGCACTGGAGTCCAGAGCAGGAGGTGCTGTAATATTCCCTGAAATGGATAGATGATGCGGTTTCCAAGTCAATTATTTTCATTTTAATCCAAGGCTTTAAAAGAATCAATAGTGCCAAGTATAAAATGTATTAGCATGTGCCATCCTAACCTGGGTGAGAAAATGAATTTGCAAGTATCTTTCTCTAACCAGAGCTTTTTAATCGCCTCTGTTTCCTTTGACAGGAGGATGTATTCCAGGACTTCAGAAGAGCTTTGTGATTGAAGTCAGTTTTTAATGCTAAAATGACTAGTAAGCCAAATTTTTAGCTTGTACAGAATTGATTCACTGACTGTAATATTCATATTATTTTGAATAATAACACGTACCAATTTTGAATGCCTGAAATATACTAGGCTCTAGGCAAAAAACATTGTACTCACGTAAATTAGCAAACATAGAACTAAGAGTTATTGCAAAATTACTAATATTGGAAGCATTTTAGACATAAGGGAATGGAGGTTGGAGAAGCTGCCCATCTTGTGCTGTGTGTGTGTTAATCCCTCAGTCATGTCCGACTCTTTGTGACCCCATCAACCGTAGCCCGCCAGGCTCCTCTGTCCAAGGGGATACTCCAGGCAAGAATACTGGAGTGAGTTGCCATACCCTCCTCCAGGGGATCTTCCCAACCCCGAGATTGAACCCTGGTCGCCCGCATTGCAGGCAGATTCTTTACCGTCTGAGCCACCAGGGAGGCCCTTATTTTAATCTATACCTATGTACATCATATGCAGATAATATAAATTCCACTATCACTTTCAAAAATCCGTGAATTGGTAAAGCAGAAGTGGAGGCCATTTCAATCTCATAGAATTAAAGAACTGCCATCGCATCAGCAATCCCAGCTTTTAAGAAACCAGGGAAGTCGTTTCTCTCTGCCAAAACACATGAGGATACAGACCCTTTAAGACAGGAAGCCTAGTGTTTTTGTTTCTCTTCAGCTTTTAAGTAAGATCCCCAAATTACAGCCTATCAGATAAATAGACTTCCAAATGAAAAAAAAAATGTTCATAACCTCTACTCACTGTGTTACTAGGAGGAAAAGTTCCACCAGCTTGGGGAGCCTAGCAGGAAATGCACAGTTGTGTAGGAAAGTCTGCAGAAGTGGTAAGACCAACCAGGGCAAATACCCCAAGGAAGAGGTCTCCATGCTGATAAAATTTCTGAAAGTATGTCTGAGGCTTGTTAACACTGCCAAAGGGACTTATAAGGAAGGGTTCCAGAAAGACTACCTTAGGAAGAGACAGGGACGCAGTTTGGAAAGGTGATGCAGTGCTGTTTAGAGGTATCACCTGCTAGTAAGTGAAAAAGAAGAATGGAAACAGTTGAGAGTATGATCCCATTGAAACAGATTTTTAAAATCAGAGCAATCCTGACCACACACACAAAAAAAAAAATCCTATATTAAATAAAGAGCTCTTAACATGGCAACGGAAAGAATCTTTGAAGGGAGAAAAATGATCAGAAATAAAGATAAAAGGAATTAGAAACAAAATGAAATAAATAAAAGTCATGTGAAGAAGACTGTTGGATTAGCTTCCAAAGGTGGTTAGACCAAAAACTACAAACTGCGTGGCTCATAATAATAGGACTCTATGGCCTCTTAGTTCTGGAAACCAGAAGTTCAAAATCAAGGGGGCTACACTCCTGAAATCTTTGGGGGAATCCTTCCTTGCTTATTCCTAGCTTCTAGCTATTTGCATGCAACCTTTGGTTTTCCTTAGCTTTTAGCTGCGGAGAAGGCAATGGCACCCCACTCCAGTGCTCTTGCCTGGCAAATCCCATGGACGCAGGAGCCTGGTAGGCTGCAGTCCATGGAGTTTCTAGGAGCTGGACACGACTGAGCAACTTCACTTTCACTTTTCACTTTCATGCATTGGAGAAGGCAATGGCAACCCACTCCAGTGTTCTTGCCTGGAGAATCCCAGGGACGGGGAGCCTGGTGGGCTGCCGTCTATGGGGTCGCACAGAATCAGACACGACTGAAGTGACTTAGCAGCAGCAGCAGCAGCAGCTTTTAGCTGTGTTAAAACTCCAATCCCAATCTTAATTGACTTGAAAGAAATGGCATTTTCTGAGTGTCTCTCTGTCTTCACACTGCTGTCTTCTTATAAAAAAAAAAAAATCAGTCATATTTGATTAGAGACCCACTATGCTCTAGCAAGACTTCATCTTAAATGATTACATCTGCTCTGACCTTATTTCCCTGTAAGTTCGTATTCTATGGTACTCAGGGTTAGGACCTGAGCATAGCTTTCTTGGTGGGGAGGGTATAATTCAACTTACAAAATCATATATACGTATATGTGTATTTTTCTCTGAAGAGGAAATCTAAAACAATTAAATACAAGTATCTAAAACCATGAGAAGGAAATGGCAACCCACTCCAGTATTCTTGCCTGGAAAATTCCATGGACAGAGGAGGAGTCTGGCAGGCTACGCATGGGCTGTCAAAGAGTCACGCACAACTGAGCGCACACACATATACACACATATACACACATCTAAAATCATAATTCAAAATTCAAGACATTTTCAGGAATAAAAAATGGTGTATATACACTATAAGCAGAGGTAAATGATGTGGTGAAATGACAATAATGTTAACTCTGACCAAAAAAAAAAAAAGCTACTTAGAAAGAAAATTATCTTGCACACAAAAACACATTGAACTCCAGGAATAGTCACACAATATCTACTAGATACTCAAAGCAATGAGTGTACCCATTAAATTTTCATCTAGCTTAGATGAACTTAAGTACCAAAGCAATTTGGAAAATGCCGAACAGGAGAAGCATTGTACCCTTGTGTTCTTCTTGAAGAATTTCCTACAGGAACTCTACACTCAACCAATAAATAACTGAAAAAAACTTCATTAAAATAGCTGATGTTGAGCAGTGGATTTATTTAACTAGCGATCTAACACTAAAACAAAATTGGGGATTGGTGTTTTCAAAAAATACCCACAAGATCTTTGATATCCCTCTTTTTAAGAGGCCTGACTCTCTTCCTACTGGGTGAGATCTGGACTTAAGTGAATCCCTACAAAAAGAAAACAAAAACAAAAAGCAGAAGTGACGATATGTGACTTTGGAGAGTAGGTCATAACAAGAAGAGACACATGCCCTCCTCTTTCTCTCTTTTCTCCCCTCACTCTTAGAAAACCACTGCCATTGCATGAGGGTATGCAGACAGCCCTGTGGAAAGGCCCAGGTGATAAGGAAATAAGCCTGCTGTCAAAAGCCAGCCAGCAGCTAAGGCTTCCTGCCAACATCCCTGTAAGTAAGCCATCTTCAGATCAGAAGTTTCAACCCAGTCAAGCCTTCTGACTTCAGCCCTAGCCAACATGCTGAGTGTAACCTCAAGATAGCACTCAAGACAGAATCGAGTTAATTCACTCGTGGCATTAAAAACTACATGGATAACAAAATTTTGATGTTTGAAGTTACTAACTTTTGGGTAATTTGTTACATAGCAGTAGACGGCAATTACAAGTATTCACAACCATCAAGTGGAGTGTTCACCAAGTTGTTGCTCAGTCGCTCAGTCATGTCTGACTCTTTGCGACCCCATGGACTGCAGCACGCCAGGCTGTCCATCACCATCTTCCAGAGTTTACTCAAGTTCATGTCCACTGAGTCAGTGATACTATCTAACCATCTTATCCTCTGCTGCCCCCTTCTCCTTTAGCCTTCCATCTTTCCCAGCATCAGGGACTTTTCCAATGAGTTGGCTCTTTGCATCAGCTGGACAAAGGATTGGAGCTTCAGCTTTAGCATCAGTCTTTCAATAAATATTTACAGTTGATTTTCCTTTAGGATTGACTGGTTGGATCTCCTTGCAGTCCAAAGAACTCTCAAGAGTCTTCTCCAGCACCACAGTTCGAAAGCATCAATTCTTTCGTTCTCAGCTTTCTTTATGGTCCAGCTCTCACATCCATACATGACTATTGGAAAAACCATAGCTTTGACTGCACAGACTTTTGTCACCAAAGTGATGTCTTTGCTTTTAAGTACACTGTCTAGGCTTGCCATAGCTTTCCTATCTCACATAGTAGATGAATGAAAATGTTGGTGTGGCTCAGGAACCTGGCAGTGGGAAAACCTGGAAGGACTTTAAGAAGACGGTTAGTGAAAGTGTAGAGTGCTTTGAGTAGACTGTGAGTAGAAGTCTATACTTTGAAGAGGCTGCTGAAAGTTGAAGCGAGTTGAGGAAGACGTGATTGGAAATGGAAGGAAAGGAAATCCGTGTTCTGTGGTGACAGAAAGTTGAGTGTTACTTTGATTTGCCTTTATGTAGAAATTAGAAAACGTACCTAATTAATTATGTGATTTAGCAAAGGCTTAACCATAATATTAAAATTGCCATTTGGTTTATTCTTTTATATTTTGCCACTTCATTTTTTTAATTGAAGTGTATTTGCTTTACAGAGTTTTGTGGTTTTCTGTCAAACATCACAGATCAGCCAGAGGTACACCCATGTCACCTCCCTCCCAAACCTCCCTTTCATCTCCCTCCCCCTCCCACCTTTCTAGGTTGTCACAGAGCCCCTGTTTGAGTCCCCATACAGCAGATTCCCACTGGCTATCTATCTTACATATGGTGTGTACATTTCCCTGTTACTCTCTCCATACACCTCCACCCTCTCCACCTCCCTCGCCCGTGTCCTTAGGTCTGCTCTCTATGTCTGTTTCTCCACTGCTGCCCTGGAAATAGATTCATCAGTACCATCTTTCTAGATTCCATATATATGCATTTGTATACAATATTTATCTTTCTCTTTCTGACTTACTGCACTCTGTATAATAGGCTCTAGGTTCACCTACCTCATTAGAACTGACTCAAATGCATTCGTTTTTATGACTGAAAAATATTCCATTGTGTATATGTACCACAGCTTCTTTATCCGTTCATCTTTCAGTGGACATCTAGGTTGCTTCCATGTTCTAGCTAGTGTAAACTGTGCTGCAGTGAACACTGAGGTACATGTGTCTTTCTCAGTTTTGGTTGTCTCAGGGTGTATGACTAGTAGAGGAGTTGCTGGGTCGTATGGCGGGTTTATTCCAAGATTTTTAAAGACTCTCCTTACTGTCTTCTATAGTGGCTGTATCAATTTACATTCCCACCAACAGTGCAGGAGTGTTCCCTTTTCTCCACACCCTCTCCAGCATTTACTGTTTGTAGACTTTTTGATGATGTTCATTCTGACTGGAGTGAGGTGATATCTCATTGTAGTTTTGATTTGCACTTTTCTAAAAATGAGTGATGCTGAGCATCTTTTCATGTGTTTGTTAGCCATCTGCATGTCTTCTTTGGAGAAATGTCTACTTATGTCTTTTTCCCACTTTTTGATTGTGGTGTTTGTTTTTCTGATACTGAGCTGTATAAGCTGCTTGTATACTTTGGAAATTAATTCTTTGTCAGTTGTTTCCTTTGTCATTATTTCTCCCATTCAGGACTGTCTTTTCACCTTATTGGTAGTTTACTTTGCTGTGTAAAAGCCCTTAAGTTTAATCAGGTCCCACTTGTTTATTTTTGTTTTCATTCCCATTACTCTAGCAGGTGGGTCATAGAAGATCTTGGTTTGATTTATATCACTGAGTGTTCTGCCTATGTTTTCCTCTAAGAGTTTTATAGTTTCTGGGCTTACATTTAGGTCTTTAATCCATTTTGAGTTTATCTTTGTGTATGGCATTAGAAAGTGCTCTAATTTCATTCCTTTGTATGTATCCTCGAAGCTTATAATGAAGTACCAGAGTATAGAGATGAGAAAAAAAAACTATTAAATCAAAAGGAAGCAGGACTTGCTGGCTGGAAGATTCCTGACCTCACTAGACTGCAAATCATGCTAAAAGGAAGAAAGGCTTCCAAACAGAGAGGCCATTCAGAGCACTGCCAAGAAAACTTGGTCTGTGATGAAGCAAAGAACATGGCTTCAATGTTTATTAAAATTATTCCTTAGGGCTGCCAAGGGAGCTAAGCTGGTGCCTAAGGGTACTAGGCCAGAGAACAATAGGGTATGTTTGACTGAGGCGAATCTCCCAACAAGGTATTTCCAAGAAGCTTAAGGGTCTTCTCTCTCATCTATCTCAGGAGAAGTTTAAAATAGAGAAGGGGCTTATCTCAAAGAGATTTGTGTGCATGTGGTTTGTGGGGATGGTCTTTGTCTAATGGAGTGAATCCTTACTAAGATTCACAGGAAACCCAGAGTTCTTAGTAGAATTAAGTTTTCGGAGGCACTTCCAGCCTGGAATATAAAGGGCAGCAACGGCACTTGATGAGCGTGGTCTTGACCCACAGATTCCGGCGCTGAGATGCTTGAGAAACGATGCGGCAGTAGAAACAGCTGCCATTCTCGGAAAAAGAGAATGACTCAGCGGGTAGAACCAACAGCCCAGATTGTTCAGCCGAGAGGAGCAGATAGGAGGAGAACTGAGTCCTCGTCCAGGCATTTCCAACCTTGGCCCAGATGAATTTTCAGAATATTTCCCATTTTATACAGAAATTTCTGAAATCTTATTTTAATGCTTCATCCACCATCATATGATTGACATATAAAAGGGACATACTTGTCTTTAGTTGCAGGCTTTCAGTTTTAGAGAAACTACTTAAGGAGCTGAACTAAAAGAAGTATATATACCTAAGGAGTCTCAGGTGCACCTGGATCTGATTTCAATGACAAGATCCTGAACCTCAAGGTGATATTATAGTGGCAGAAGACATTTAAGGGCACTGGCAGGAAAAAAAGTAGATTTTGCACATGAGAAAAATATTTTTTTGATCAAGGTATTAATAGGGTTTTTAAAAATATAAGCCTACAAATTTTTGATTTGTCCCTTTCGAGAGGTGCAGTCTAATTCTCCTCACTTCAGTATGGGCTGGACACAGTTAATTGCCTCTAATAAATTTTTTTAAAAGAGCAGAATAAATGGTATGTGATCCCAAGGTCTAGATCATAAAAGTTATTGTATCTACATCTTTCTGTCTTAGAGCACAGAGGAGATACCAAAGGGCACTGAAGGAAATCCCATATGATGAAAACAGACCCACTTCCCGTTGGCAGCTAGGAAGTAGGGCATCCTTCCTTTGGACAGACGTCCTTCCTAAAGACATCTAAAGAGTCCTTTAGAAGACTCTCCTATTTCTAAGCCATGTAAGAGGGTCATCTTAGAAAAGTATCATCCAGCTCCAGTTCAGTGGTCTGATGATCACCACGCCAGCCAAATGCTTAACTGCCGGTTCATGACAGGCCCCAAGTTTGAATCACCCAGCAAATCCACCTTTGGCCTACTGACCCTCAGAAACTCCATGAAATAAAAACATCCGTGGTTTTAAAGTAAGTTTTGAGGGTCATTTGTTACATAGAAAAAGTATTTTAAAAACATAAATGACATATTGATAGCTAATGGTGAATGATGTTGGATTCGTGGTCTCCAAAGATTTAGCTTTGGGACCAGGGACTAGGATTGATCACTCAAGAGCTTTCGTGTAGCAGAGTTATATTAAAGCAAAAGAAGGACATAGAAATGTTCTGACACAGACATCAGAAGAGGGCGGAGATGCCCTACTTACTAGTCTTAGCAAGGGAGCTGTATACTTTTTAAATTAATTATTACAATAAATCAAATGTCTCAATGTTGTAAAGATTTTACCAGACCCACTCCCATGATATACATTTTAAGAAAACAGGATTAGTTGGAAGGTTTTTCAAGAAGGAGAAACTGTCCTCAAGCAGGTTACATTGTTATATAATCCTTAGGAAGGAATGTAGAAAAAAGCCACTTGTCCTTTCCTCCTTAAGAATTCCAGACCCGTATCTCCTTGAGAGCCTGAGACCCCTTTCTCCCCCTCAGGCACCCCTGACATCCTATCAACCTGCTTAGGAACTGACTCTATGGAGAGAGGGAACCCTTCTACACTGTTGGTGGAATGTAAAAATTGGTACATCTACTACAGGAAATAGTATGGGTGTTCCTTAAAAAATTTAAAAATAGAGATACCATGCTAAGTCACTTCAGTCGTGTCCGACTCTGTGCAGCCCCATAAACAGCAGCCCACCAGGCTCCTCCATCCCTGAGATTCTCCAGGCAAAAACACTGGAGTGGGTTGCCATTTCCTTCTCCAGTGCATGAAAGAGAAAAGTGAAAGTGAAGTCGCTCAGTCGTGTCCAACTCTTAGCGACCCCATGGACTGCAGCCTACCAGGCTCCTCCGTCTGTGGATTTTCCAGGCAAGAGATACCATATGACCCTGCAATCCCACTCCTGGGCATATACCCTGAAAAAAACATGATCCAAAAAGATGCATGCACCCCAGTGTTCATTGCAGCTCTATTTACAATAGCCAAGACAAGGAAGCAACCTAAATGTCCATCGACAGAGGGATGGATAAAGAAGATGTAGTACATATATGCAATGGAATATTACTCAGCCATTAAAAAGAATGAAATAATGTCTTTTTCAGCAACATGGATGAACCTAGAGATTGTCATCCTGAGAGAAGTCAGACAGAGAAGCAGAAATGTTGTATGACTCCCTATCCTGTATATGTGGACTCTGGAAAGCAACGATACAAATGAACTTACTTACAAAACAGAAACAGACTCACAGGCTTAGGGAACAAACATGGCTTCCAGGCGGAAGGCCAGGCGGAAGCAACAGTTAGGGAGTTTGGGATGGGCATCTCTACTTTCTCTGTGTTTAAAACAGATAAGCAACAAGGAGTTACTGTACATGTAGCCAATGGAACTCTGCTCCGCGTCATGTGGCAGCCTGGGTGGGAGGGGGTCTGGGGGAGCGTGGATGCAGGTATATGCAGAGCTGAGTCCCTTCACTACTCACCTGAAACCATTGCAACATTATTAACTGGCTATACGCCAATGCAAGATAAGAGGTTAAAAAAATAATAAACAAATGGGAACTAATTGAAATGTAAAAGGTTTTGCACAACAAAGGAAACCATAAACAAGACAAAGAGACAACCCTCAGCGTGGGAGAAAATATTTGCAAATGAAGCAATGGACTAAAATTAATCTCCAAAGTATACAAACAGCTCATGGAGCTCAATATGAAAAAAATAAAGCTAATCTTTTAAAAAGCATTTTTGTTACAAAATAAATGCACACAGGTGCATTACAGTTGAGACAGAAACCACTTGACAATTCTTAATTTCTCATTAACATGTAAACCAAGCCGTGTTAGATATCATCTGCCAAGTGCAGAGTCTGCTGACAGTGAAGCCAGGACATTTCAAACTTAAAAGGACGTGCTTTCCTTCATTTGAAGAAATAACGGCATATTGAGAAAAGTCAGTAAGGATGCTCTGCCCTCCAGAATCATGGTGTTCTGAATGAGCTGAGTTCAGTTCAGTCTCTCAGTCATGTCCGACTCTTTGTGACCCCATGGACTGCAGCATGCCAGGCAAGCTGAACCTGAATGTAAGTACTTTGTTAAGGATCTAGAGCATGGTTTCATCCTTAAAGTTGCTTTTACCAGTTGTATCTTATTACTATAAAGTGTACTTTTATAGAAAAAGAAAATAATGCTAGGGAAAAAAAATGCACCATGAATAAAGTACATGGCCTCCCATAACAGTGACATACAGACAACTATTTAATATTTCTTGACTGGAATTAAATAGGATTATAGAAAACAAGAAAACTGAGGAGAACTAAATTTCTCACCAAGATGGTCAGAAAAATGTTACAAAGTTCAATTTCTTTTGTCTAGTATAAACCAAGCCTGCATGACAAAAAAAGAAAAAATAGACTTTTTTTCCTCCTGTAAATATGACCAACTCACCACAGTTAATGATCTAATTATAATACAATGTCTCCTTTTAGAGAGAAGATATTTATGTCTTTTTCTGCATGGCTAATGCCATAATATAAAGAGTATATTAAATTTATCAGGATATTATACAGTCTCTTTCATAGATGAAAGAAAACTATAGTCCCCTAGGTAGTAGAAGTAAAATAACCTAGAATGAAATAACCCATATGTATATTAAAATAGAATCTGTGAAAATGAAGCCTGCCAGATATTAGAAGAAATGATCTCATTATAAAATCCTCAGGTTCTCATTTCTTGGAAAAAGCCCTAATTGTAACTTTATCTTTTTAGTGGCCAATTACTGTATTCAGCATATTTTCTGAAATAAATGCTTTGCTATTTTTATGGCTTGCCTATCTGTTATTTCCAATTCCAAGAATAATAATCTACAATATCACTATTTTCATAAGTAAGAAATTTGGAATAAATGACATTGTTCTATCAAAACACAAGTGAGGAAAAAAAGCCTTTAAATTTTAGATGAAATGTAAAATAGAAATCCTTTATTAGCATAAATAAAGTATCTTAGATGAGAATCTTGCTATCTCTTCAATTTATCAGATTAGGTCATTAGAGCCTTCCAAGACAAGAATACACTCTGCTTGAGCAATACAAAGGAAATTGGCCAACTTTTTCTAAATGAATTAGTTTCTTGTGTTAAAAGGAAATAGTAGCTGATTTGCATTCTCAAACTATAAAGGTTTTAAAAACTCTTATGATACTATAAAGTATAACTTGTCCTGTGTAAAATACTGGTCTTATTTTGCATTCTGGTTCATCAACTGAACATTCACAATATAAGCCCTGCTCTCAAGGCGACTGTATATGGTGACGGAAAGGCAGGTGAAGTGCATGTGGCCTGGAAGTGTGACAGGCCCCCACAGCACACCCTCCTCCAGCACACGTGCTGAGAAGCACAGCCCGGGATAGACTGTCTCCCAAAGTGACCATTGTTCTAATACTTTATCACTGAAATCATTTGGAAGATATATATATATATATATACATATATACATATATATATATATATATATATAAAATCCAACCTCATTAGAACATGTTTGATATTTGAATATCACTCAGAAGATGATGGGCTTCCACTGCTGAAAAGTTAGACATGGCTCCAGCTATCTGACAATTGATATGATTGGATCCCCTTCCTCTAAAGAACTGGCTTCGAAAAAAATAATCAGCTGACATAAACTGCTGGCTTTCATACTGAACAAATGAATGGAGTCCTGGTAAACCAACTTGGAAACAAAGTCAGCCAAGCATTACAGAGAAAATGACACTTCAAAATTCTGAGTACCTCTGGTTTACCAAGATGCTGAGCATGTCTTCTGAGTCTGGTTTTCTAAATTTTAGCTTCTGAAGTCACTTATTCTCTCAAATTTTAGGTTTTTTTCAATAAACAAAGTGAACTATTTAAGTAGTCTGGAGCTGAAATCGATATTCAAGTCTCTCTTGGATTACAGTTTAGGGTTTCTCAGCAGCAGTAATATTGACATTTCGGAACAGCTTACTCTCGGTTGTATGGGGCTGCCCTGCGCATTGTAAGATATTCACAGCACCCTTGACTTCTACTCACTAGATCTAGTGGCAGTCTGCCCACTCCCCCTCAGCAACCGTGACAACTGAGAATTCTTCGGACATTGCCAAATGTCCCTCGGGATATAAACAGCTCCACCCACTGAGGTCCCCTGGATTAGTGCCTTTTTTTTTTTAAACATTTCTTATGGGGATGAAGAAGAAATAAGACTGTAGAAACATTTGAAGAGAGGAGATCAAGATGACAGAGTAGGAAAACCATGAGCTCAGCTCTTCACGCAGACCCCCGGAAGCGCAACAGCAGGGAGAGGAGCTCTCTGAAACCAGCCTAAAGGCAAGCAGGGGGAGCTCCTCTCAAGGGCACGAAGGGGCCATCGCCTCAGGATGCTTAGGAGGAGCAGAAAGGCAATCCAGCCAGGACCCGCAGCGCCGATGAGCAGCCCCAAAGTCGAAGGGGAATCAGAAACTCAGAGCTTTTCCACAGGAAGTGAGGGGTCTGAGCCCCGTGCTGGACAAACCCCCACACAGGGCCCACACTCGGGTGAGTCACAGGGCTGTAGGAATCCTAGGCTCCACTCTCAAACTTATTTGCTTCGAGTCCCGCACAGAGGCAGCACTTTGAGCAGAGCCCGGTGCTTCAGCCATCCTTCCAAGATCATTCTAGCACATCCCTCAGCCCACATCAAGCTCTGCTCCAGCCTCTGCTCTGCCCGCCAAGGAGGCAGCTTCGTCATGTCCCAGGAGAAGCCCGGGCTGGCTCCTGACCCTGGCTCTACTCATCTCCACCAAAGCGGCAGGCTTGGCACGCCCCAGGAAAAACCTTGGTTCATGACCAATTTGGCTGCAAAGCAGAACTGTTTTGGCTTCCCACCAAATCCATTTGAGACACAGCCTGCATGGGAGTGTCCACATAAAGACGTCCCTTTCCCATCCCCTCCCCGCCCCACCCCTCTAGGCTGATGCACAGCCCCTGTTTGAGTTCCCCGAGTCACACAGCAAATTCCCATTGGCTCCGGTTTACGTATGGTGCTGTAAGTTTTCATGTGACTCTTTCCGTGCATCTCACCCTCTCCTCCCCTCTCCCATGTCCGTAAGCCTATTCTCTCTGTCTCTTTCTCATTGCTGCCCTGTAAATAAATTCTTCAGTACCGTTTTTCTAGATTCTGTATATATGTGTTAGAATATGGTATTGATCTTTCTCTTTCTGACTCACTTCACTCTGTATAATAGGCTCTAGGTTCATCCACCTCATTAGAATTGACTCAAATGTGTTCCTTTTTATCGCTGAGTAACATTCCATTGTGTATATAGACCACAACGTCTTTATCCATTCCCCTGTCGATGGATGCTTCAATGCTTCCAAAGGGAGGGGATATATGTATACCTTTGGCTGATTCATGTTGAGGTTTGACAGAAAACAGCAAAATTCTGTAAAGCAATTATCCTTCAATAAAAAAATAGATTAATTTAAAAAGACATACCTTTAAAACAGGGACAGGTAGCCCTTTCACTAATACACAGAGACCAACACAGAAAATCAAACAAAATAAGAAAACAGAGGCATATGTTCCAAATGAAAAAACAAGATAAAAACCCCAGAAAAATAGTTCTAATGAAATGAAGATAAGTAATTTATCAGATAAAGAACTGAAAGGAATGGTTATAAAAATGCTCACCAAAAAACAAGTGAGAACTTCAACAAAAAAATTAGACGATATAAAAAATCTAGAGCTGAGGAACGCAACACTGAAATGAAACTGTGCACCGCGGTGAGCAACAGCAGTCTGGGGGCCAGAGGAGCATGCCTAAGTGACCAGAAAGGAAAAAGAGTGAAAATAAGCCATGCCAGCAGAAAGGAGAGGAACTTAAAAAGCAAAGCCACTGCCAGAGACCCTGAAGCAACATCAAGCGCAGTAACATTAACATTATAGGAGCCCCAGAAAGAGAAGGGAAAGAGAGAAAGAGTGGAAAACGTGTTTGGCAAAATAATGACTGAAAACTTCCCCAACCTGGGCAAGGAAACAGAATCCAAAAGAGAGGCCCAAACAGGAGGAACTTAAAGTGACCCACACCAAGATCTATCATAATGAAACTGACAAAGAGAAACTGTTAAAGGGAGCACAATGAGAGCCACGAATCACAGACAAGGGAACTCCCATAAGGCAAGCACCTGAGTTTCAGCAGAAACTTTGCATGCCAGGATAAATGGAAACAGTACTATGTAAATTGCTGGGAGCCAAAATCCTCTACACATGGATACTTCAGACTGCAAAGTTATCATTCAGGAAGAGAATAGATCAAGAGGTTCTCAGATAAGCAGAAACTGAAAAGAGTTTATTAGCAGTAAACTATCCTTACAAGAAATATTAAAGGGCAATATTTAAGAGAACATGAAAAACTCATAACAAGAAATAAGAAAAAATATTTTTAACACTTATTGTAAAGGTACATATATAGTAAAAGCAGGGACTCAAACTCTTAAAAAGCTAGTATGAAGGTTAAAAGACCAAGGTCCTAAAATAAAGTATAATCAACTTTCTTTCTTGACTCCAAGCAGTTAAAGAATAAAGGAAAAGATAAAAAATATTTAATAAGAAATATAAAACATGTCAAGGGCTTGTAGAGATGTAGTACATGTAGGCATATAGAGCTTTTAGAAGGTGTTTAAACTTAAGTGACTAATGGCTTGAAAAAAGCACACACATGTTGACATATCTGACACATCCATACATGACCACTGGAAAAACCATAGCCTTGACTGTACAGATATTGTCAGCAACGTGATGTCTTTGCTTTTTAATACACTGTTTAGGTTTGTCATAGCTTTCTTTCCAAAGAGCAAGCACCTTTTAATTTTATGACTGCAGTCAATGTCCACAGGATCTTGGAGCCCAATAAAATAAAAATCTCCTTCTTCTTTTTCCTTTCTATTTGGCAAGAAGTGATGAGTGGGACCAGATGCCATGATCTTTGCTTTTTTGATCCTTGAGTTTTAAGCCAGCTTTTTCACTCTCCTCTTTCACCCTCATCAAGAGACTCTTTAGCTCCTCTTCACTTCTGTCCTTAGAGTAGTATCATCTGCATATCTGAGGTTGCTATTTCCCCTGGCAGTCTTGATTCCAGCTTTGAATCATCCAGCCCAGCATTTCACATGATGTACCCTCCATATAAGTTAAATAAGCCAGGTGACAATATACAGTCTTGTCATCCTCCTTTCCCAGTTTTGAACCAGTCAGTTGTTTCATGTCAGGTTCTAACCACTGCTTCTTGGCCCACATACAGGTTTCTCAGGAGACAGATAAGGTGGTCTGGTATGCTTATCTCTGTAATAACTTTCCACAGCTTGTTGTGATACACCCAAAGGCTTTAGCACAATCAATGAGGCAGAAGTTTTTCTGGAATTTCTTTGCTTTCTCTAAAATCTAACGAATGTTGGCAATTTTGTCTCTAGTTCCTCTGCCTTTTCTAAACCCAGCTTGTACATTCTCAGTTTACACAGTGCTGTGTAATTCTCAGTTCACACACTGCTAAAGCCTAGCTTGAAAGACTTTGAGCTTCACCTCACTAGCATGTGAAACGAGCACAATTGTCCTGCAGTTTGAACATTCTTTGACATTGCCCTTCTTTGGGATTGGAATGATAACTGACCTTTTCCAGCCACCCCCTCCTCCAGTAGACCACATTTTGTAAGAAGTCTCCAGTATGACCTGTCCGTCTTGGGTGGCCCTGCACGGCATGGCTCACAGCTTCACTGAGTTACCCGGGCCCCACGACAGGGCTGTGATCCATGTAGGGTTCCAAAGATGATATATAAATAATTAATAAGTACATCAAAGGATGCTCAAAGTTGCTAATTATTAAAGAAATACAAATCAAAAACATAATGAGGTATCAACTAAGTCCTGTCAGAATGGCCATCCTCAAAAACTAAAAAAATAACAAATATTAGAGAGGATGTGGAGGAAAGGGAACCTTTGTACAGTTTTGGTGGGAATATAAATTGATGCAATCACTATGGAAAAGAGATGGTAGAGAATGTGCCTGCAGTACAAGAGGCCCGGGCTCAGAGGAGCCTGTGCGGAGGGGGAGGCCACCCCCTGCAGCATCCCTGCCTGGAGAGCCCCATGGACAGAAGAGCAGGAGGGCTACAGTCCATGGGGCGCAAAGAGTCGGACACCACTGAGCGACTAACACGCTCACTCACAAGGAGATATACCTACTATCTTGTAATAACCTTTAGTGAAATATACTCTGCAAAAATACTGAATTGCTATGCTGTACACCTAAAACAAACACTCTCATTTAAAAATCACAACAGACTCATCACACATGCCTCTCCAGACTTCCCCAGACCTGAGGCCCATGTCCTCCACCACCTCTCCTTCAGCCTCTCCCAAGCCCCGCTTCAACCTGCTCTCCTTCTTATTGGTCCTCCTCTGCACCCCAGGCCCCCGCGACTGCCTGCACCCGTTCAGTGGCCTCTTGTCATGAACACTCTCAACCCCCTCTAAACCTTCACTTTTCTGTGAGGTGGCCAGCGGGGAAACGGGCACTGTTTAAGTTCACATCCCCTTTCCTATGTCTGACTCATCACAAACTGAAGGAATGAAATGGAATAAAGAGCCAAGAGGTAAACCCACTCACTTATGGTTAATTAAGCTACAAAAAAGGAGACAAGAATACACAATTGGAAAGTCTCTTCAGTGAGTGGCGCTGTGAGAACTGAACAGCTACACAGAACAGAATGAAACTAGGCCATTTTCTCATACCACATACAAAAATAAAATTCAAAATGGATTAAACACAGCTGTCACAGATGAAACAGTAAAACTCTTAGGAAAGAACATGGATGGTATACTCTTTGACATTGGTGTGAGTTATATGTTTCTGGATCTGTCTCCTCAGGGAAGGGAATCAAAAGTAAAAACCAAACAAACAAATAAACAAATAGGACCTAATCAAACAAAAAAGCTTTTGCACAACAAAGTATATCATCAGCTATAGGAAAAGGTAACCTACCGAACGACACTATTTCCAAATGACATACCTAATAAGGGGTTAATATCCAAAAGAGATAAAAAGCACATTCAACTCAATATCAATGACACAAGCAATCAATTTAAAATGGGAAAAAGTCTGAAATAGACAATTTTTCAAAGATGGCCGGCAGGCACACAAAAAGATGCTCAGCATCACTAACCATCAGGGAAATGCAAATCAAGTGAAATATCATTTCACACCTGTCAGAATGGCTATCATCAAAAAAACAAGAAGTAACTACTGTTGGTGAGGGTGTGATGAAAAGGGAATCCTTGTGCAATGTTGGTGGGAATTTAAATTGATACAGGCACTATGAAATTTATTATGGAGGTCTCTCAAAAACTAAAAATAGTTCTGTCATATCATCCAGCAATTCCAGTTGCAGTTCTCAAAGAAAACAAAAGATATATGCACCCCAATCTTCATAGCAGAATTATTTACAATAACGAAGACATTTCTTCCTCCCTTCCTTCCTTTCTATCATAATGTAATGTTATTGTTGTTCAGTCACTAAGTCCAGTCCAACTCTTTGCAGCCCCATGAACCACAGCACGCCAGGCCTCCCTGTCCATTGCCAACTCCTGGAGTTTACTCAAACTCATGTCCACTGGAGTGGGTGATGCCATCCAACCATCTCAGCCTCTGTTGTCCCCTTCTCCTCCTGCCTTCAGTCTTTCCCAGAATCAGGGTCTTTTCTAATGAGTCAGTTCTTTGCATCAGGTGCCCAAAGTATGAGCTTCAGCATCAGCATCAGTCCTTTCAATGACAGATGAATCCAAAATTACCCATGGGACAACTGATGCTAGATTGTTGCATTTAATGATATGTTGCTAAAGATACAAAAAGGAACCAAATACAAGAACTAGATTACAACTTCTGCAAAAGCCCAGCTCTATCCTATTTTCCTTACCAGGTGACTAGCTTCCTCAGTGTTGACCTACTTTCCATGACTCAGAGCAGCTTACTGATTTCACCGACATGACTAGCAACACTCCATTTATCAGAGCAAAGTGACTCTTCACTTCAGCCTAAAACCCATCTCCTGTAAATTATTCTGACTTCTTCCAAGAATGATTGAAAACTAAAGTGGCTATCATTCCCAGAAGAAACCACTCTTCTGCCAGTCCCCAGTGTGTGATCTAGCCCCATGTTCTAACAAAACAAGCTCATAAAAATGTAATAGTATGTCTTTTTTTAAACTCTAGGTTTTAAAAGCTCTTGGAGTCTAGTCTCACAAATGATCACCTGGTGATGATATAAAAGTGATCAGAATATGACAAAGGTTTAAGATATGTTATTAGTGAAAAATCACTGAGTCAAGATTCAGGACAGGACAGAAGCTCAGAGAAGAAAGTTTGGAATATTCTACCCTTAAAGTGAAGGGAAGTTGCTCACTCGTGTCCAAGTCTTTGTGACCCCATGGGCTGCAGCCTACCAGGCTCCTCCATCCATGGGATTTTCCAGTCAAGAGTACTGGAGTGGGGAGCCATTTCTTTCTCCAGGGTATCTTCCCAACCCAGGAAAGTAGCTAATTTCAGAAAAAGTGACTGAATACCTGAGCAGTGTTCTTAAGAGCTTTGAGGCAAGGGGGGCGGGGGAGGGGGGGGGGGAAAAGTTGGGTTGCGGTGCCTTCATGTTATGGCAGGGCTGCACTCCTGGGATGAGGATGCAGTGAAAGCAACTGCCCACACAAAGACCATATCCCAGCTTTAGGCCAGCCGAGTGACCCAAGAGAAAGAAAAACTCTTCGCAGTATTTACCTGTATTTGCACCACATTGTATAGTTTATAGAGTGAGGAAAGCAGTGCATTTAGAATCTTGTTTTATGCTTGAGCAGATATGTTCCCAACATTTGCACGAAGCTCCCCACATACGTGGAGGGAAATGGGTATGTTTTAATTATATTGGTAGAATTCAACGATGTTCTTTTTTTAAAAAGTTTATTGAGGTAGCATTGGTTTATAATGTTATATAATTTTCATGTGTATGATATGATGTTTCAACTCCTATATACACTATAGTGTGTTCCCCACCAAAAAAGATGGATGGTGGTTTGGATCTTCAGATTTAAAAACTCCATTTCCTGTTTCACTCAAACGGTGGGAACACATCTGCTCAAGCACATAGCAAGATTCCAAGGTTTTCCCAGTGGAGCTGGTGGTAAAAATTTGTCTGCCAATGCAAGAGACGCCAGAGACATGGGTTCGATCCATGGGTAGGAAAGATCCCCTGGAGAAGGAAATGGCACCCTACTGCAGTATTCTTGCCTGGGAAATTTCATGGACAGAGGAGCCTGGTGGGCTACAGTCCATGGGGTGACAAAGAGTTGGACACAACTGAAACTGCACGTCTTCCACGTACTGCAGCTGGTACGCAATAGTTCCTTGCTAGTGATATTCGGGAAAATCCCACACATGCACACACACACACACGCACACACACACACAGGATTTGGGGTTCAGAATATCCATACATATGGCAAGATGGATTTTTCAGATGTGATTAAAGTAAGGAACTTAAGGAAACTATTCTGGATTAAATGGATGTGCACTCAATATAGTCACAAATGTTTTTATAAGAGTGATTTAGTGTGGAAGAATTTGATATCATGGTGGAAGCAAGACACAGTGGTGATGTGAGGAAACAGTCATGGACCAAGAAATGCAGATGGTTTCCAGAAGCCAGAAAAGGCTAGAAACAAATTGCCCTCTGAGCTTTCAGGAGGAACCAGCTCAGCTAATACCTGACTTTATTTATGTTAGTTTAAGTCACCCAATTTGTGATAAATTGTTACATTATCCATAGGAAAGTAATGTAAACTTTATCACCTTTAAACTTTTGGCCAACTTAATAGTTTCAAAAGTTATCTTGCTTACTTACATTATTTTTGCTGTTATCAAGAGTGTTAGACATTTTTTCTTATGATTTTTGCCATCAGTGTTTTTTTTTCTCTGTGAATTGTCTTTTAATAGTTTTTGCCCCTTCTCATGTTAAATATGGATTATAGATTTTCTTATTTACTCTTTCCATTTCTTTCCTCCCAAAATTAAGGCATTAGATTCTGAATCCTTTGAAAGGCTGGGGTCTGTCTCGTGATAGAGGCTGGTCACTCATGATAAATGTTCCTAAAGATCTTGTCTACATTTTTGAAACACACCACTCATTACATTGTCCATTTCTAACCACTGCATTTTTATAAAACCCACAGACTAATAATTCACCTTCTTCCGCATATCTTAACCAGTCCTGTGCTTACAAACTGGTACACTTATTACTGTCAATAGAAAGAACCAATAAATTCATCATTGTCTTAAAAAAAAGAGTTCTCCTTCATGCCTTGCATTTTAGATCCTGCTTTTGCTCCCCAAATCTGACACTGGCTTCCAAATGTGCCACAAATGCTACTATTCCAGACTGAGCTTTAATTTCCCTGATAGTTCATTTCTGTGGCTTTTCAAACAAGCACACTGGATCTCCATCCCAGACCTGCACAGTAATCCATCATATACTTACCTAGCTCTGCAGATACTTGTTATATGTACTCCCAGCAATAACATGTCCATATTCCTTCTTCTGGCCAACTCTAGTCTAGTCCTTCTGTAACAAAGAGCAGAGCTGACTCCGTACTGGATCCATTTCTTTAGCGCCAACCTTTGTGCTTTGTTGCCTGTGCTCAGTCATGCTGGCTCCTACAGCCTGAAATATGCATAAGAGCCCATTTTCAAGACTCTTACCTTACAGGTATAGCACTCTTCAATTCATACAGAGATAAAAAGTTGTAGGACAGAAAATGCCAGAGGTTAATAGGGACATTGTGACCAAACCTGCTGGATAGCTACAAGAACAAAGGATTGCTGCACCAATAAGTTTGTAACAATATCCACATCCACACACACACACTGAGTATAGATGAAGCTTGAATTCTATCTCAGGTAAGATGGTTTTCAGGGACACGAGTCCACCATCTTCTCAGCTGCTGGCTTTCCAAATAAAGTTGCCATTCCTTGCCGTAACAATTTGTCTCTAGATTAATTGGCCTGTCACGCAGCAAGCACTCAGAGTTTGCACTTGGTAACAGCTCCTGTCCCTGCATTCTCTGGTAGAAGAAGGTGCTGGTAGTCCATGTTCCTTCCAGGCAAACTCCCTTCCCACGCATTAAAAACTGAGCATGTTGGACAGCCATCAACACCCACACGCTTCGTATATGAATATTGTTACATCTTACATAAGTTTTTTCTGCAATAAAAAGAAAAATAAATAAGAATAAATAAAAGAAAAATAAAGTAAGTTTTTTTCTGAAACTGTGTCCTGTGTTTGCATCTCTACCTTTACATGCACACAAATACTCTTAACACCACTGCTCGTGTCCAAACCCCAGGCCCTTCCAACTGCTTCTTACCAAAAAATGTAACTTCTTTAGCTTAGATTTTATGATAATGTGATTTTGCCTACTACTTGAGGTAGTTAGGAGGAAGAAATATGGCAATGGATAAGGAACTATGTACGTTTAAGCTATGACTGTTTATCAAGTTAGTTGAATTTGAAGTGTATTTGCTGTTGAATGTGATCTATAGTGCTAAATGTAATTCTTTTCAAGATTAGTATATACTATTTCCATTATTAGTGAAATGAGATATTATATCAAAAGAACGTTAGTCTTCAATAATATGTAATTGATTTTAACTGAAAATCTTTCTCCTGGATTTTACTTAGGAATCTATGCTTTACTTACTTTACTGAAAACCAGTCTAGTTACCAAGAACATAAAATATCCCAAGCACAGATTAATAATTATAAAACACGCAGTTTAAAAAAGTAATCTCCATAAATAATCAAGAGAGAATACCCAAAGGCAGTTATTTTAATAATTTCAGAGGTATTCAAAGAAAATATTACCTTCATCCAGCATTTTTGAAGGCCTGAAATAAAGCTTTTATTACAAAGTAAAGAAAGTAACCTTAAAGTAAGGAATTGTCTCAAATAAATTGAAATACTTGTATCTTAGTTTTAAATTAATTTTCTAATTCCAATAGAAAGCTATTAGAATATTAAAAAAAATAAGATTAATGGTATTCCCTTGTGTCTCAATGGACATGAAGTAAAATCACCAGATTGTTAATGAAAGATAATAAGACCATTCCAAATACAATCAAGGTAGCTGACTAAGAGAATGCTGAACAAACACAACAAAAATGCAACTACATATGGAGAACTGCCACTGAAAATAGTGAAAATTCTCACAGAAAATCTGGAGACTGGCAGAAAGGCTCTTCTCCAACCAAGGCTTGCCGGGGTCCAGCCCGGTGGATCCAGGGTAATTCAAAGGGGAGATGGAATTGGCATCCTAGGAAAAACTTATTTAATTACAGATATAAAGAGAGATTAGAGTAGGAAAATTAGTGGAGAAAAAGATGCTGAATAACTTGGTTTACATGGAATACCAATAAAACTCCAAGACAAAGAATTCGCACCACTTACGTAGGCCACAGGTGTCTTTCCATTCTCCCGAAGGAGAGGAGGCACTGAGGCCTCCCTGGTCCGATCTTAGAAGCCCAGGCAGAATTAGCAGGCTTGGTGAGTACCCACTTTCTAGATGGGAATTCAGCCAAAAGGGGAAAGAAAGAATGGCACAGGGGGATCAGTCTTTCCAGAAACTGATCCATTTTCTTTATTTTCAGATTTGCTGATATACTTTTTGTTGTACATAGGGATGGATACAGAGTCACGTGGGGTCAGCAGACCTGACCCTTGTCAAAATCAGGTGCTTCCTATGAAATTATACAAAGGTTTTAGGGGTTTTACATCATCTTCTGGCCGTGAGGCCTGCTGACATTTTATGGTCCTTTCTGATAATGGTCAGTCAACCAGAAAACTTATTTTTTCCAGGGGTGATTTTTTTCTTAAACCAGGCGCCACCCTCCAAATAAAGTTGCATTCCTATAGGGTGAGAGTGTAGTGGGTTACAATCAAGAAAACAATTTACTTAGCCTAAGGTTTAACATGATTAATCTTAAGGGTTAATACTTATTTCTCCTATCTGCTAGTTATATTTATTATAAGGGCAGAAAATATGGAGATTTAGCAGCAAATATTGGCTCAACAAATAAAAAACCCTTCACCAATATAATTTCTAATCAACTCACTAATACTATACTAATAATTTTCTAACTTCTCAAAAGAGTCTGTATTTAGAAAGTTTTAAAGCATCTCGTGCCTCTCGCGGTTGGGAGGCTGTAAACAATCATGTGGCTGGACGAACCTGCTCAGGCAGGCCAGAGAACCCTCAGAGGAGTTTGTAAGTTGAAACACTCTTGTCACGCCCAGGAATTTTTATTAACTGGAGCTGCAAGTTAACTCCTTCTCCGAGAGAGGTAGTGGGGGTCAGCCCCAGTAAAGTCAGAGGTGTAGGTGAGAGCATAAAACAGTAGGCACTCTGGTTTTGGGGGTAGATGCTCGGGAAGAGGGGGTCTCCTGAGGCTCGATCCCGCCTTTGCGTATGCCGAGCCTCCTTCCTCATGACCTTTGCCACGGGTGGAGTGCCTCACGCTGGCTCCCGGCAGAGGCTGTTAAAAAACAACAACAACAAAAAGATCAGCACTGGCGCTGGTGGGAGGCAGGAAAGTCCGTTTGGCCGGGACCCTCACTCCTGGCAGGCTCGGGGACTCTCCGGGGCGGGGAAGGGATTCCAGTCACGCTTTTGGCACCCCAGCCCTAGGGTCCAACACCAAAGAGGCGAGTTCCCTTAGCTGGCTTGCAAGCCAGTGGGGCTGTGAGAAACCCAGACTCCAACCTCGAAGAGCACCCACACATGCTGTTTACTCCCACTCAGCACTCAGATAAGCTACAAAGCGGGAGGACGCATTTGCAGATGATGTGACCAACCAAAGGTGAGTATCCAAAATATACAAACAGCTCATACAACTCAATATCAAAGAAACAAGCAACCCAATTAAAGGAAATGGGTTTTTCAAAGAAATATAAGAGACATTTTTTCACAGACACACAAATGGCTAGCAGGCACATGAAAAGATGATCAACATCACTAATTTTAGAGAAATGCATATTAAAACCACACGTTAAAGCCATCAGAATGGTTATCCTCAAAAAGCCTATAGATAACAAATTTTGACGAGGAATGTTAAAAACTGAGCTCTTGTACACTGTTCGTAGGAATGTATATTGGTGCAGCAACTATAGAAAATGATATGGAGATTCCTCAAAAAACGAATGAACAATAAGGATATACAGTACAGGGAAATACAATGATTATCTTGTAACTACTTTTAATGGAGTATAATCTGTAAAAATACTGAATCACTATACTTACACCTGCTGCTGCTGCTAAGTTGCTTCAGTTGTGTCCGACTCTGTGCAACCCCATAGACGGCAGCCCACCAGGCTCCCCCGTCCCTGGGATTCTCTAGGCAAGAACAGTGGAGTAGGTTGCCATTTCCTTCTCCAGTGCATGAAAGTGAAAAGTAAAAGTCAAGTCGCTCAGTCGTGTCTGCCTCTTAGAGACCTCATGGACTGCAGCCCACCAGGCCCCTCCGTCCGTGGGATTTTCCAGGCAAGAGTACAGGAGTGGGGTGCCATTGAGACTAATGTAATATTGTAAATCAATTATACTTCAAAATATTAAAAATAAAAGTAAAACAGTTTAAAACACAAACATAGGAAAAAAGAAACAAAATGAAGAATAAAAATCACATAACTGTCTCAAGAGACACAAAAATCATTTGACAAAATTCAACATTTATTTCCAATAAAAACTTTCATCGAAGTTGTTATAGAGGGAATATAACTCAACATAAATAAGCTTATTTATGACAAACGCACAGTTAACATCATACTCAATGGTGAAAACTGAAAGTTTTTCTTCTAATGTCAGGAATAAAATAAGGATGCCCACTCTGGCCATTTCTGTTTAAAATAGCACTGGGGACTTCCCTGGTGATAGAGTGGATAGCAATCAGCTTGCAATGCAAGGAACAGGGCGTCAATCCCTGTTCCAGAAAGATGCCACATGGCATGGAGCAACCAAGCCTAGGAGCTGCAACGACTCAGCCCACATGTGGCAACTCCTGAAGCCGCCGTGTCTAGAGCCTGCGCTCTACAGCAGGAGAGACCTCTGCGATGAGAAGCCCATGCACCGAACAGCGCAGCCCTGCTCGCCACAGCTGGACCCCTGCGACGAGAAGCCCGTGCACCGAACAGGGCAGCCCTGCTCGCCACAGCTGGAAGAAGCCTGAGCACAGCAACAAAGCCCCAGCATGGCCAAAAATAATCAAATTTTTAACAAAGGTAATACTGGAAGTCCTAGCCATAACAATCAGACAAGGAAAAGAATAAAAGGCATCCAAACTGGAAAGGCACCCAAAACGGTCACGATTTGCAGATGACATGTTACTATATATGATGGTGATTTCGTTGCTAAGTCATATCCAACCCTTGTGACCCCATGGACTGCAGCCCACCGGGGTCCTCTGTCCATGAGATTCTCCAGGCAAGAGTACTGGAGTGGATTGCCATTTCCTTCTCCAGGGTATCTTCCTGACTCAGGGATCAAACCTGTGTCTCTAGCACTGCAAATGAATTCTTTACTGATGAGCCATCAAGAAAGCAATAGACAAATCTCTAAAACCTCCACCAGAAAAACATTAGAACTGTAAGTGAATTAAGGAAATATGCAGAATATATAGTTAATATCCTAAAATCTGTTGCTTTGGTATACTAATAACAGACCATCAAAAGAGAAAGCAAGAAAACAATTTTACTTGAAATCACACACAAAAAGAATAAAGTGCTTAGGAATAAACTTAATTAAAGAGGTTAAAGACCTATATTCTGAAAGCTATGTAATTTTGATGGAAAAACTGAAGATAATATATGTATCTAAATGGAGAGATATCCCATGTTCATCAACTGGTGTAATTAACATTGGTAAGCTGTCCATACTACCCAAAGAAGTAGACAGATTTAATGCAATTCCGGTCAAAATATTCATGACATTTTTCACAGAACTAGAACAAATAATCCCAAAATTTACGTGAAACCACTAAAGACCTCAAATAGCAAAAGCAATCCTGAGGAAAACAAAGAACAAAACTGGCGTACCATGCTCCCTGACTTCAGACTATGCTACAAAGTTACAGTAATCAGAACAGTATGGAAGGGCACAAAAACAGATACATAAATCAATGGAACAGAATAGTGAGCCCATAAATAAATAAACCCACATGGCTGTGGTTAATTAATCTTCAATAAATATGTGCAATGGGAAAATAACAGTCTCTTTAATAAGTGGTGCTGGGAAAGCTCTACAATTAAGTCTTAAAGAATGATATTAGACCATTTTCTTGTACCACATATAAAAAGAAATTCAAAATAGATTAAGACTCAAAGGTAAAACTAAAAACCATAAAACTCCCAGAAGGAAACACAGGCAGCACGCTTTTTGATATAAGTCTTAGCAATAATTTTCTGCATCTGCCTCCTCAGGAAAGGAATTTAAAAAGCAAAATAAACAAATGGGAGGCAATTGAAAGCTTTGCACCACAGGTTAAACTGTCAATAAAATGAAAGAACAACCTGGTGAACAGGAGGAGATATTTGCAAACGCTAAGTCTGATAAAGTCTTAATATCCAAAATATAAAGCTTCTCCAGTGGCTTGTCAGTTAAGAATCTGTCTGCAATGCACAAGACACAAGAGACACCGGGTTCAGTCTTTCTGTTGGGAAGATTCCCCTGGAGGAAGGCATGGCAACTCACTCCACTCTTCTGGCCTGGAGAATCCCAAGGACAGAGGAGCTTGGCAGGCTACAGTCCACAGAGCAGCAAAAAGCAGGACACAACTGAAGCAACAGTGTGCGTGCACACACCAAAGTATAAGCAGCTTATACAGCTCAGCGTCAGAAAGAGGCAAACAGCCTGATGCAGAATTATGCAGAAGACCGAATAGACAGTTTCCAGAGAAAACACACTGATGGCCAACAGGCACAGGAAAATATGCTCAATCATCAGTTCAGTTCAGCTCAGTCACTCAGTCGTGTCCAACTCTTTGTGACCCCATGAATCGCAGCACGCCAGGCCTCCCTGTCCATCACCAACTCCTGGAGTTCACTCAGACTCACATCCATTGAGTCTGTGATGCCATCCAGCCATCCCATCCTCTGTCATCCCCTTCTCCTCCTGCCCCCAATCCCTCCCAGCATCAGAGTCTTTTCCAATGAGTCAACTCTTCACATGAGGTGGCCAAAGTACTGGAGTTTCAGCTTCAGCATCATTCCTTCCAAAGAAATCCCAGGGTTGATCTCCTTCAGAATGGACTGGTTGGATCTCCTTGCAGCCCAAGGGACTCTCAAGAGTCTTCTCCAACACCACAGTTCAAAAGCATCAATTCTTCGGCACTCAGCCTTCTTCACAGTCCAACTCTCACATCCACACGTGACCACAGGAAAAACCATAGCCTTGACTAGACGGACCTTAGTCGGCAAAGTAATGTCTCTGCTTTTGAATATGCTATCTAGGTTGGTCATAACTTTTCTTCCAAGGAGTCAGCATCTTTTAATTTCATGGCTGCAGTCACCATCTGCAGTGATTTTGGAGCCCCAGAAAATAAATTCTCTTTCCTCGTCTATTTCCCATGAAGTGATGGGACTAGATGCCATGATCTTCGTTTTCTGAATGTTGAGCTTTAAGCCAACTTTTTCACTCTCCATTTTCACTTTCATCAAGAGGCTTTTTAGTTCCTTTTCATTTTCTGCCATAAGGGTGGTGTCATCTGCATATCTGAGGTTATTGATATTTCTCCCAGCAATCTCGATTCCAGCTTGGGTTTCTTCCAGTTGAGTGTTTCTCATGATGTATTCTGCATATAAGTTAAATGCAAATCCAAACTACCATGAGATACAACCTCACACTTGTCAGAATGGCTATTGTGAAAAGTCAAGAAAAAACAAATGTTACTGAGGATGTAGAGAAAATGGAACTCTAGGACACTGTTGGTGGGAATGTAAATTGGTACAGATGCTACAGGAAACAGTGAAGCTCCTATTCTTAAGTATAAAACTGTCACATAATCCAGCAATTTCACTGCTGGGTATATTTCTAAGGAAAAAAAAACACACTAAGTAGAAGAGACATATTATTTACAACAGCCAACACACGCAAGTAATCTCAGGGTCCATCAACAAGTGAAGGATGAAGATGTGGTGTATACATAATAGAATAACACTCAGCCATAAAAAGAATGAAATTTTGTCATTTACAACTACATGGATGGATGTCGGGGTATTAAGCTTAATAAAATCTCAGACAGAAAAAGGCACATGCTGTTTTCTCTTATATGTGAGTCTAAAAATAAAACAAAGAAGTGAATATAAGAAAACCATAACAGACCCACAGATTTAGAGAGCTAACTACTAGCTACATGTGGGGGAGAGAGACATGGGAAAGGTCAAGATACGTGTAGAGGATTAAAAAGTACAAGCTATTAACTATAACATAAATATGAGGATATAATGTACAGCACAGAGAATATAACCAATATGTTATAATTACTTTAAATCAATTATAATCTGCAAAAATATTGAATTACTCTCTTGTACACCTGAAACTAATATTGAATAACAACCGTACTTCAGTTTAAAAATAGGAAGAATAAATGAATTGGAGAAAAACAAAAATAAGAACAACAGAGACAACAAAACTGCCCAAAAGACAGAAGACTCATTGGTGGTTGCTACGGTCTGAGTCGGGCAATGGAAGCAACTGCTCAGTGGATAATTACTTTGTGGGTAACAAAGTAGTTGTGCAACATTGTGAATGCCCCCTAAATGCTACTGAATTGTTCCCTTTAAAATGGTCAATTTATGCTATGTGAATTTCACCTCAATTAAAAGAAAGAATAAAAAACAGCAGAAAGGAAGACAGCAGTAATACAGGTGAAAACACTGGCCATGATTCAATAATAGGTGTATGAGAGTTTATGCGCTGTTTTGCTAGTGTTAGAACCCTGGAAAAAATCAGTGAGCATTTCTGTGGCAGAGACATAGTTCTTTAATTTTATTCCAGATATCCATTTGTCCAACTAAAAAATAACTTATTCCAACTTCCCTCACAGCTCTGTGACTAAACCATGTGACTAAATGTGGGCCAATAAGTTGTTAGCGAAAATGTTATGTGGGTCTCCAAAAGGAAGGAGACAACCTTAAGGTAATTAGAACCTCTTATTCTTATTGCTTGCCTGGAATGTAGACATAATAGCTGGAGCTCCAGCAGCCTGCTGTATCCAGGAGCTCTGCAGTCACAAAGTCAACCAACCTGGGATTTAATATTTTTTTAATTAAGACATTTTCAAAAGCAATGCTTGAATGTTGCACAGGCTGGCAATTATTTATAAAGCATTTACATTTTATTAAATGTTAGGTATTATAAGTAACCTAGAGGTGGTTTAAAGTATATGAGAGGATATGTGTAGGTTATAGGCAAATACTGCACCATTTTATGTAAGAGACTTGAGCACCCACAGACTTCGGTATCTGCCGGGGGTCCCAGAACGAATCCACCAAGGAAACTGAGGAATGACTACTGAGATGCAGAGCAGAAACATAGAAACTAGGGTGCCTGACGCACAGAGGAAAATCTGAACCATTCCCAAACTATCGATGTTCAGGCTTAGCTTATGAAAGAAGGAAATTACTCTCTTGTTTATACCACTACTATATGTGAGGTTTTTCTCTGGTGTGTGGTGTGTGTGTTTCTAAACCTAACCCTATCTACTGCTTTTCTAATTTCTAACTGGAATTTTCTCTTGCTAATAATTCATATATAAACAGTTCTATATGGTTTCAAACAACATTATATGCTTCAAACCATTAGTCCCTATATATCGCTCCCAATCCTCTAGTAGGCAACGGAAAGAAGAAACAGAAATTTATCAACTAACACTGTAGAGAAAACTTCACTAACAGGATCATGTATAAGCTGGGGAAATACATGGATTACATGATTGCAAACATAAGTCATGTTTTTTTCCCCCAGGTTCTCGACAAAGACATGCAGAAACCTGTGTGGCAAACTGAGACAATCCATCTCTCCCAGTATCAAATGCTGGCTGGAATTAACAGGATTGGGTTTATTGAGTCTCCTAATTTCTAATTATGTACCAATTAACAGAGAATGAAAATTATTTAAAAGTTTTTCTTTCTGTGTGTCTTTCTTCTTCCTAAGAGAAAGAATTCCTAGACTTCTTTCTCTTACTTTTTCTAGCTTCAATACAGTGTTTCCCGGGAAGTCCACTGTCCTTATAACCAATGGTTCTGGGATGGGGGTGAGAAAGTGATCTTTCAAAACACCATTCAGGACCCTCTTTCTCAGACCATGAGCCCACTGACATTCTAAAATGTCAAAATTAACAGATAAAATCCCTCGGTGTAATAAAATGCTTTATCTAGGCCATTAAAATTCAATGTTGAGATGAAACGAAAATATGTATGTGAAACATTTTTCCTATGTGTCTTTTTAAATCCTAGAACTATATTTTTTAATGGGAAGAAAAGGTATTCTATTATCCTCCATTCCACTTTCCAAGACAGTTCATTGAACAGAGCTGACCTAGAACTCACTCTAAGAATTTTACGGCTATTTAAGGCTATTTAAGAAATGCTGCAATTTCAGAGCTTAGTCCAATATTCTATATGATAAAAGGGAAAGGTCGGATGCGCTAGACACTTTGGTACAGAACAGCTCTCAAGCTATTAACAGCAAACTGAGATATCTTCAGGGAATCTGTAAGGTTAAATTTTTTTCATAAAACTACTTAGACATTTTTTATCTTTCTCATTTCACTGACATTTGCACTCTGAAGGTGCAAACGCTGCTGCGCTAGTCTGGATCAAGGCAGTGCCACCAAACTATGCGAGCACGCCTCGCTCTCTTCACCTCCACATCCGCACGCCCTCAGTCAAAGAAGAAAAAAGAGAGCCAGCTTCACTTAAGATGTCTTTGATGAAACAGGAAAATAACTAATTGTTTAAACATTGAGAATTTAGGGAAACAATCTGTTACAATGTGGCTCTCTAGCAACTTTTCTTATGAGTTTAATGGTGGTATTAACAACGTAATTTTTAAAATATTGCACAGTGAAATGTATCGCCATTTGGAGGATCTGCATGATTAAGTGAACCAATATTCATCAAATGACCAAAAAATATTACAAAACCTCATTAGTATTTTTTTAGATTCCACATTGCAATTCACTTTACAAGAACCTATAACTTGTTGAATTTTGGTACACCAAAATACAATTGTCTGAAAAAGTTACAAAAATAGTTCTACTTTCAATACTTGTTTTGAAAACTGGAATTTATTCCTACAATTATCACTGGATGCATGCAGAAAACTGCACCCGGCTGCAATGAGCTATGTTCAGTTCAGTTCAGTTCAGTTCAGCTCAGTCATGTCCGACTCTTTGTGACCCCATGAATCGCAGCACGCCAGGCCTTCCCTGTTCATCACCATCTCTCGGAGTTCACTCAGACTCACATCCATCGAGTCCGTGATGCCATCCAGCCATCTCATCCTTTGTCGTCCCCTTCTCCTCCTGCCCCCAATCCCTCCCAGCATCAGAGTCTTTTCCAATGAGTCAACTCTTCGCATGAGGTGGCCAAAGTACTGGAGCTTCAGCTTTAGCATCATTCCTTCCCAAAGAAATCCCAGGGCTGATCTCCTTCAGAATGGACTGGTTGGATCTCCTTGCTGTCCAAGGGACTCTCAAGAGTCTTCTCCAACACCACAGTTCAAAAGCATCAATTCTTTGGTGCTCAGCCTTCTTCACAGTCCAACTCTCACATCCATACATGACAACAGGAAAAACCATAGCCTTGACTAGACGGACCTTAGTCGGCAAAGTAATGTCTCTGCTTTTTAATATACTATCTAGGTTGGTTATAACTCTTCTTCCAAGGAATAAGCGTCGTCTAATTTCATGGCTGCAGTCACCATCCGCAGTGATTTTGGAGCCCCAAAAAAAAGTCTGACACTATTTCCACTTTTTCTGCATGTATTTCCCATGGAGTGATGAGCTATGTAGGAATACATAAAACACACCCACGCGTCTCACAAGGATACTGATGTGCACTTACGCACATCCAATGTTCCAGTGTTCCCTTAGATTCCACATCACCCTCCTACCACTGCTACACAGAAATTCCCAAGGTGCAACCCTTCCAGCTGCTAAGGACATGGGCCCCACCCTCTCCCCTCTTTAGTTTTCCCCATTTCCTCTCTGTTGACCTTGTACTTTTCCTGTGTCTGTGTTCTCCTTTCTTACTTCATCTCTCTCTTTTTTTTCTGTCTCTCTCGTTTTCTCCCTTTGGCTCTTAAAGTGGTAGACCTGGGAGCAGGTAGGCAGCCTGGCCAAGGCACTGTGCTATATTATAGTATTTATTCACTTGTTGCATTTAATGTGTGAAGCTGTACTACCATTTTACCAAATGTCAGCCTGGTTTTGTTGTTGTTGTTCCTGTTGTTTGGGTTTCTTTCTTTGTTTTTTTAACTTTTAATTTTCCTATCCCTTTTAAAACTAAATTCCTAACTAGTTCTTTGTATAAGTGCTATATCCATTCCCAACCTCCTTTTCAGATAATTTTTTCCCTGAGCTTTTTAAGAATGCATGCATGCCATTATTGCAGAACCGACTGTACCCCTTCCAAAGAATTGTTCACATACTTCTTTGAATATTACCTATTCTCCATAAACTTCACCCAGATTTACTTCAGATACTTCAACCAAAACACTGTACCGTAACATCTTCCATGCAGAAGCAGAAACATGAATCCATTGTATTCTAATAGGAAATAATGAGCACAATGAAAAGACAGCCCACAGATTGGGGGAGAATATTTGCAAATGGTGTGACCAACAAAGGATTAGTCTCCAAAATTTACGAACAGCTCATGAAGCCCAACAGCATCAAAGCAAACAACCCAGACAAAACATGGAAAGGCTTTTAAGCAGACTTTTCTCCAGAGAAGATATACAGATGGCCAAGAGGCACATGATATGATATTCAGCTACACTAATCAGTAGAGAAATGCAAATCAAGACGACAATCACATGTGAGATATCACTTCACATCAGTCAAATGACTATCATCAGCAATCCACAAACAATAAATCCTGGAGACGGTGTGGTAAGAAAGGTGCCTGCCTACACTGCTGGTGGGAATGTAGACTGGTGCAGCCGCTGTGGAGAACAGTATGGAGGTTCCTTAATGAACTAAAAACAGAGCTACCATGTGTGCTGTACTAAGTTGCTGCTGCTAAGTAGCTTCAGTCGTATCCAACTCCATGCGACCCCATAGACGGCAGCCCACCAGGCTCCCCTGTCCCTGGATTCTCCAGGCAAGAACACTGGAGTGGGTTGCCATTTCCTTTTCCAATGCATGAAAGTGAAAAGTGAAAGTGAAGTCACCCAGTTGTGTCCAATTCTTAGTGACCCCACGGACTGCAGCCCACCAGGCCCCTCCGTCCATGGGATTTTCCAGGCAAGAGTACTGGAGTGGGGTGCCATTGCCTTCTCCAAAGTTTCTTGAGTCATGTCCAATTCTGTGCAGCCCCTAGACTGTAGTCCATCAGGCTCTCCTGTTTCTGGGATTCTCCAGGCAAGAAAAATGGGGTGGGTTTCCATTTCCTACTCCAGGGGATCTTCCTTAACCAGGGATCAAACCTGCATCTCTTGTGCCTCTTGCATTGGCAGGAGGGTTCTTGACCACGTGTGCCGCCAGGGAAATCCAAAGAGTTACCATATGATCCTGCAGCCCCAGTCCTGGGCATGTGTCTAGAGAAAAACATGATCTAGAAGGACACACATGCCCCAGTGTTCATTGCAGATGTTTACAGTAGCCAAGACACGGAACAACCTAAACGTCCATCGACAGAGGGATGGATAAGGAAGATGTGGTCCATAAATATCAGTCACTAAAAAGAAAGAAATAATGCCATTTCCAGCAATTGGATGGACCTAGAGAGTGCGGCACTGAGTGAAGTAAGTCAGACTGAGAAGCATAAATATCATATCACATCCCTTATGTGTGGAATCTGAAAAGAAATGGCACAAATGAACTTGCAAATCAGAAAGGCACAGAGTCAGAGAACAAACTTACGGTTGCCCAGGGGAGGGATGAGGGGTAGGGATAGTTAGGGAGTTTGGGATGGACATGGTCACACTGCCATATTTAAAATAAGCAACCTGGAAGGACCTACCGTGGAGCACATGGAACTCTGCTCAGCGTTATGTGGCAGCCTGGATGGGAGGGGCGTTTGGGGAAGCGTGGATGCACGCGTATGTATGGCTAAGTCCCTTTGCTGTTCACCTGAAACTATCACAACATTGTTTATCAACTATACCCCAATACACATTTAAAAGTTTTAAAAAATGAAATAAAAATGTACAAACCATAAAAAATAGATAAAACGCTTGTGAAAATGTACCAGGTTACCATTCTCAGGAATTTTTTGTTTTGGAAAACGTGGTTATTTTTCATAAAAAGTTAACTGCATGAGTATATTATTGTTGTTTTAGTGAATTATTAATATATAAATAGTTTTAACATTTTTCTTAATTCCTGGTAGGATAAATATCAGGAGATACAACCCACATAAGGCTTCTCTGGTGACTCAGATGATAAAGAACCTGCCTGCAATGCAAGAGACACAAGTTCATCCCTGGTCAGGAAGATCTTCTGGAGAAGGGCCTGGCAACCCACTCCAGTATTCTGGCCTGAAGAATTCCACGGAGAGAGGAGCCTGGCTGGCGACAGTCCATGGGGTTGCACAGAGTTGGACATGACTGAGCGACTAATCCACTTCACTGATAACCTCCTAAGTTTCCTGGGTCTCAAAAAAAAAAAATAAGGCAGCAGGAGGAGCTCACTCTGCCAGTGAACTTATTCTTGATTTATTTCTTTGTCCCTTATCCTTTATGAAATGTATCCTGTAGTTCCATCAAAAATAACACTCTGATGTAGACCACATAGTAAGTGAAAACCAGGGAAGTGATTCATGCTGGAAACATTCGTCAAGTTATGTCATTTCCATTTTCTTTTTTGGTCAAACTACAGTAAGTATTATAGGGAACAAATTATAATTTCAAGCCCATTAATTGATATTAAATCATATTATTTTGAAGATGCTTTTGATTTATTAGATTTCTTACTATTAAATGTTGACTGTCTTAACAGTACACTTAAATGTATTAACATTAATAGACAACATTTTTCTCTAAGAAAATAAATGCTGATGATAGCTGACAACCCCGGGTGAAACTGCAATGATGACCTCCCACTCTTGCTCTTGTAGAAAGCAGTGGGTAGAATGGGGAACATGATCCAGACCTGGGGACACCCCCTTGTCTTTCTAGAACAGGCTACCGACTCAGCGCTGTCCATCTTAGAGAGCATCGCTGAAGCCGTCCCAGGGGGAACCACAGTCTCAGGAATATGCACCACATCTTCCATGTGAAACTGGACTTCTGAGGGACTTTTCATTCTCCTTCATATTATTCTAACTCTGTAAATTCTATATTCAGGCAAAGCATGAGTAGCTCACACCCCAGGAATATGTGAGCTGTCAGATTTAGAGAAAAAAAAAGATCATCCTTTTTGCTGCCTATTGTCGACACTGTTTCTCATTTTACTATGCTTTATTCCACATTTTTATCTTAGGAAAATTAGGTGGAAGTAGTTGTTCCTCATTCTGTTTAGCAGTAAAGAAGTTACAGTGATAATTATTAACATTTTGCTCAGCTTTTCCTATTGTCATACCATTAGGCAACACTCACTATCTTTTTTACACTATTTGAAGATTTGAGTTGGTAGCCTGTCTTGAAGGTGGGTAGAGAGGCTTTGGAACAGTATAGTATACTAACAGTCGCTTTGATCTCTCCTCACACAACAGTTTTAAGACAACACAGTTTTTTGTTTAACAAATGACTCATTCCATGATATTTTTAAAAGAAAAAAAAAGTAATGTGCACATAGGCACAAAATTATCCCCTAGGTAATATTAGGTGGACATAGAAAATTCAGTGAAGCAGAATTGTTAATAATCTTTTATGAAAGGTTATTGATTGATCATCTTAAAATTTAATTATTATTATTTCTGGGGGGGAAAATAAGGAGATAATTTTTCCTCCTAGATTGCAAGATCAACAAACTATAAAAGTAAGCAATCCTAAGCATAACAAGAAAGGAGAAAACATCCAGATTCATAGTAGCAGTAGTTCCTCTGCAGTTGCAGAAAACTAAATAATTTCTAGAACATAAAAGCAACCACAGTTCTTGTCAGTCTTTGATTTCCTTAATAAAAATGGACTCAGCTACAAACGCAGCTCCAGTGTCAAGAATGTAGCTTCCCTGTTAATGCCCATCATCATGAAAATGAAGCTTAGAACGTTTAAACAACAAACCAGACTGTTTAGATGAGCCATGAGGCTCTGAACTATACTACCACCTTGGTATTAAAGTAGAGACAGATTCGAAACAGCAGCTGTTACTATTTATCATTTTAATAACTTCAAATGAGAGGTAGATGTAAGTAAGCTTTGCCATTATTGTCCCTTCGGGATCGTGAGCATTGATGGGCAAGACTCCAGAGTAATGAGCTTAGGAAAGAGATGCTCCCACTCTGGAAAGCAATACAATTAACTAGCAAATTTTTCCAATACATTTTATAAAAATTAATCACATTCCAACATCTTTCTGAAAGTAGTCAGTAGTACCCCTTCTTTGTGCTTTAACCACAGGTTTTTTTCTTTTTCTGTTGTTTTTTGTGGGGCCTAATATCAGGAAAACTGTTGTGTCAAACCCCCAAATGTTTAAAATTCTTTGTCTCAGGCTTGTGAACTAAACCCCTGCCAGTTTCACTAGCTCTGCAGAAATTAATATGAAAGTTGATGGTAGGAGGTACTGTCAACATTCTGCCAAGTCGAAGAACTGAGAACTGTCAGAATTGCAATTTTTCTAAGTAGCCCTATAGAGAACCTGTATCACTATTCATTTCCTTCCTAGGGTCCATAAGATAAATCTTTCAAAGTCAAGGGCAATAATCAGAAAATGGTAAATGAATACTTGTGAAATCGACTTTAAGGTTTCATTTATCTTTTCAAGTAAGAAACAGAAATAGTGTTTGAGAAGGCCAAGAAAGTTGGGAGAATCATGTTTCTGTTTGGACTTCAAGGATGAATTTCTAAATAGAACCAAGCAAACCACCTGATATTTGGGAAGCTTGGAACAAGAGTAACACAGAGTCGCATGAAGTGAAGTGAAATGAAAGTTGCTCAGTCGTGTCCGACTCTTTGCAACCTCCTGGACTATACAGTCCATGGAGTTCTCGAGGCCAGAATACTGGAGTGGGTAGCCATTCCCTTCTCCAGGGGATCTTCCCAACTCAGGGATCGAACCCAGGTCTCCCACATGGCAGGAGGATTCTTCACCACCAGGAGAGTCACACGGAACATGTCTAAATATTCTAAGTTATGAATCAAGCTGAAAAACTCTTAAATAAAATGTTATTTCCTCCCTCCCTCTGCAGCTCTCGGATTTCTCAGACTGCCACTCAGGAATGGAGCAGTCTAGGACAAGCCATTTGCACATCAGTGCCCACTGAGACCCCTGTTCCTCGCACCCCAAATCCACTGCACCGGGCAGGAAGGTTCTCATGCCATAGGAACGTCTATTCCAGCCTCCGTATTCAGGCTGTACCCGCATCCCCCGGCACAAGCAGCCAGTCTTCAGCCACCCCTTGGATCAACCACTGATGCTCCTCTCCATTTGGACTAGTCTGTCATTAATCTTGCCAGATGTCAAACTCAGGGGACTCATTCATGCTCGGCTAAGTCTAAGGCTTTTGAGGAGTGGGATTCTGGTGTCCTGCATATTCAGAATGTGGTCTAAATGGACAGATGCGCAAAACCCGCAGAGTGTTAGTGTTAGTCGCTCAGTCGTGTCAGACTCTGTGACCCCGTGGACTGTAGCCCACCAGGCTCCTCTCTCCATGGAATTCTCCAGGCAAGAATACTGGAGTAGGTTGCCATTTCCTTCTCCAGGACATCTTCCCAACCCAGGGATCGAACACAACTCTCCCACACTGCAGGCAGACTCTTTACCTACTGAGCCATGAGGGAAGCCCGTAGGTATGTCCATTTGGACCCCATGGTCTAAACGGGGTAATGCTGCAAAAACCGCATAGGTATGTCCAGCTGGACCCACGAACTCTTTGACCACAGAGAATGTCGCAAACAATGAAGAACCAGAGCAGGGCAAAGGCCCAGCTCATTTGGGTGTAAAAATGGTATTACAGATTAGGATAGTTTCGATTTTCCAGAAGAATTGTCTGTGGGTAATATCTGTCTTTAGATGTTTTGTGGGATTTTTATGTCATTGTATAGTCCATCAATCAAAGGCCCAGTGGGCAAGTCCCAGCCAAGTAAACTTAAATTTAAAAGGTCAGGAATGTTGAACCAAGAGAAGGAGATGGAAAATCACTGGAGACACCCACAGACCCTGCCATTTTCAAATGACGTCCTTGGTCACTGTTCAGAACTTGGCGCTTCCATCGCCAGGCAGCTGCCCTCCAGGAGGTCTGTGTGGCTCTTCAGAGGCACACACTATGCCTGTTCAAATCTGTTTCACTTTGGATAAAGTCTATCACACTGGAGGAAGTAACCATGGTTGTCCATTCCTAACAAGTACTCAGCACCAGGCATCTAAATGAACTCAGAGGACTGAGAATTTGTTGATCTGGAGAGTCATGAAGTGAAGTGAAGTCGCTCAGTCATGTCCGACTCTTAGCGACCCCACGGACTGCAGCCTACCAGGCTCTTCCGTCCATGGGATTTTCCAGGCAAGAGTACTGGAGTGGGCTGCCATTTCCTTCTCCAGGGAACTTCCTGACCCAGGGATCGAACCCAGGTCTCCCACATTGTAGACAGATGCTTTACCGTCTGAGCCACCAGGGAACTGATAAATTGAAAAGAGAGTAACTTACATAGGAAAGCCTGAGGCAAATTGGGCAGGTAGAACTCTGACCCCTCACGCTGCAGGCAGAGGCAGAAAGGGCATTCCACAGGACCTTCTTGACTTAGTAAGCTGCCTTGTGGCAGTTATATCCATAATTTATGTGTCTTCTGCAAAGAAGTGGTGATCAAATCGCAATACAAAGTAGAAGGAATGGGTCTCTAACGGTTTGTGCTTTTCCTTAACAGGACTCTCTGGCTTTCTTTACGGTTGGCCTCCAGATTGCTGGGGACCTCAGCACAACTTCATCTGTTCACATCCACAGCTGGCCCAGTCATGACCAGCATCTCAAGGGCAGATCTGGGCAAGTCTTGCCACAGCAGGACATCACTCATTTCTGGAGTCACCAGATGTAAGAAATGTAAAGGAATTTTGTAATTCATTATCCAAATCCCTCATTTTATAGATGGGGACTAACAATCTAAGTGACATGTGCTTGATCACATGGCTTGAGAATAGAAGCCAGGGTGGTCATGGAGTAGTCGCTTAGTCATATCTGACTTGCGACCCTGCGACCCCATGGACTGTGGCCTGCCAGGCTCCTCTGTCCATGGAGTTCTCCCAGGCAAGAATACTGGAGTGGACTGCCATTTCCTTCTCCAGGATCCAGGGTAGAGGAAAGGAAAAGAGAGAGAAATAGCTAATTGGCAGCCAGTAGCAGTAGCGGGGAGAAGGCAATGGCCCCCACTCCAGTGCTCCTGCCTGGAGAATCCCACGGCGGAGGAGCCTGGCGGGCTGCAGTCTATGGGGTCGCTAAGAGTCGGACAGGACTGAGCGACTTCACTTTCACTTTTCACTTTCATGCATTGGAGAAGGAAATGGCAACCCACTCCAGTGTTCTTGCCTGGAGAATCCCAGGGACAGGGAGCCTGGTGGGCTGTGGTCTATGGGATTGCACAGTCGGACATGACTGAAGTGACTTAGCAGGAGCAGCAGCAGCAGCAGCAGCAGCAGCAATAGAGAAACCTGTTCCAGTATTCTTACCTGGAAAACCCCGTGGACAGAGGAGCATGGCAGGCTAGAATCCACAGGGTTGCGAAGAGCTGGACACGGCTGAGCGCACATGCACACACTCAGCATTAGGGAAGCATGTGCTGTGCGAGGCGCTTGACTCGGTTGACTGTTTTCAGTCTTCTTATCAGTCATGAAGGATGCCTGTTTGCTAATCTCATTTGCAGATGGAGCAGAGGCTCAGCTCAGCCACATGATTTTCCTGAGGTCACAGTATGAGTGGCAGAGCCAGGACCCGCGGCCCATGTTCATTGCACCACATCAAGCGGCCTCTCATATTCTGCACACTTTTATGTTGTTTACAATATTTACGGTTCTTGTGGTGGGAATACCTAATCAGTTCATTTAGAAATAGACAAAGTGGATCATGTGGAATTTCCTGTCTTCCCACTGGTGACATTGTGGTGAAGATGGTGGCACACCGCAGTCCCTTTCATCAGTCCACAATAATACAAGTAACAACTCACTATGACTTCTATTTACAAAACTTTTTTATAATCCCAAGCCTGTGAGGTCTTTGCCACTATTATCTTTCCCATTTTTAAAAAAATGAAACTGAGACACAACAAAGATTTTGAGAAACATGGTCCAAAATCATAAAGGTAAGTTAGGAAGCATAATAAAAATTTAAAAATGAATTTTCTGACCACGTATACATCCAAGTTTTTGAAGAACCTAAATTTCTTAAAAATTTCAACAGTATCTAAATAGACACTACTTTGGACTCTGTGGGAGAGGGAGAGGGTGGGATGATTTGGGAGAATGGCATTGAAACATGTATAATATCATATAAGAAATGAATCACCAGTCCAGGTTCGATGCAGGATACAAGATGTTTGGGGCTGGTGCACTGGGATGACCCAGAGGGATGGGACAGGGAGGGAGGTGGGAGGGGGTTCAGGATGGGGAACACGTGTACACCCGTGGTGGATTCATGTTGATGTATGGCAAAACCAATAAAGTATTGTAAAGTAAAAAGTAATAATAATAATTGTAAAATGATGCTGAGCATCTAATAAAATAGAAGAGAAGCCATTTGACCAAAATAATAATAATAATAAATCAATAGAGACTAATGTCTTATCAATGCTGGTCGATGAATATACATTTCTTATTAAGAAAATGACAGAGATTTATGACTCTTATTTACCACAATCACTTTGAAGGATTCACAGAAATTTAAGCTCTTAATAACTGAGTTGGTAATTGAGCTTAGGAAGGCTGAAGCACTTGGCAAAATGTGTTACAAGTGAGACAAAGAGCAAGCCAAGAAGCTCATTAATCACTGCTTTCCATTCACTGATTACAGAAAAGGAAGAAACTAGGTGCTGCTAAATAGGGGCTACATAACTTCTTTCACAGCAACACACAGGCCCTGAATTTCTAGACAGAACATCTTTCATGACCGAAGTCAAATATGATTCTTTTAAAGGGTTTTCTTGCAAGTAATTTTATTAGCAAAACTATGGTAAACAGTATATTAACAAAGAGACTCTTCTGTGATTTTCACATGTGATGTTTCTATGTATGTATCACTTTGGCTTAGATAAAAGCAATTAAATTAAAAAAAATTACTTCCTCTATCTCTACCCCCAAAAGTATTTAAAAACAGCATCATGTAAAGTACCAGTCAATGCTTCTTTCATAAATCCATACACACACCAAAAAAAAGGTGGGGGGAATGACATGCTGAAAAATGTTTTGCATTTATCTTAATGTAGAGTGGTAAAATTTTTTTTTACTCTAAGTGTGGTAATAGTATAATATGGTTATATGACTCTCTTTTTAAGATACCAAAACCTGACAAAGACACCACAAAAAAATAAAACTACAGGCCAATATCACTGATGAACATAGATGCAAAAATCGTTAACAAAATTCTAGCAATCAGAATCCAACAACACATTAAAAGGATCATACACCATGACCAAGTGGGCTTTATCCCAGGGATGCAAGGATTCTTCAATATCCGCAAATCAATCAATGTAATTCACCACACTAACAAATTGAAAAATAGAAATCATATGATTATCTCAATAGATGCAGAGAAGGCCTTTGACAAAATTCAACATCCATTTATGATAAAAACTCTCCAGAAAGCAGGAATAGAAGGAATGTACCTCAACATAATAAAAGCTATATATGACAAACCCATAGCAAACATTATCCTCAATGGTGAAAAATTGAAAGCATTTCCCCTAAAGTCAGGAACAAGACAAGGGTGCCCACTTTCACCACTACTATTCAATATAGTTCTGGAAGTTTTGGCCACAGCAATCAGAGCAGAAAAAGAAATAAAAGGAATCCAAATTGGAAAAAAAAAAGAAGTAAAACTCTCACTGTTTACAGATGATATGATCCTCTACATAGAAAATCCTAAAGACTCGACCAGAAAACTACTAGAGCTAATCAATGAATATAGTAAAGTTGCAGGATATAAAATCAACACTCAGAAATCCCTTGCATTCCTATACACTAATAATGAGAAAGTAGAAAAAGAAGTTAAGGAAACAATTCCATTCACCATTGCAATGAAAAGAATAAAATACTTAGGAATATACCTACCTAAAGAAACTAAAGACCTATATATCGAAAACTATAAAACACTGATGAAAGAAATCAAAGAGGACACTAATAGATGGAGAAATATACCATGCTCATGGGTCGGAAGAGTCAATATAGTGAAAATGAGTATACTACCCAAAGCAATCTACAGATTCAATGCAATCCCTCTCAAGCTACCAGCAGTATTTTTCACAGAACTAGATCAAATAATCTCGATTTGTATGGAAATACAAAAACCTTGAATAGCCAAAGCAATCTTGAGAAAGAAGAATGGAACTGGAGGAATCAACTTGCCTGACTTCAGGCTCTACTACAAAGCCACAGTCATTAAGACAGTATGGTACTGGCACAAAGACAGAAATATAGATCAATGGACCAAAATAGAAAGCCCTGAGATAAATCCACACACCTATGGACACCTTATCTTCGACAAAGGAGGCAAGAACATACAAGGGAGTAAAGACAACCTCTTTAACAAGTGGTGCTGGGAAAACTGATCAACCACTTGTAAAAGAATGAAACTAGATCACTTTCTAACACCACACACAAAAATAAACTCAAAATGGATTAAAGATCTAAATGTAAGACCAGAAACTATAAAACTCCTAGAGGAGAACATAGGCAAAACACTCTCCGACATAAATCACAGCAGGATCCTCTATGATCCACCTCCCAGTATACTGGAAATAAAAGCAAAGATAAACAAATTGGATCTAATTAAAATTAAAAGCTTCTGCACAACAAAGGAAACTATAAGCAAGGTGAAAAGACAGCCTTCTGAATGGGAGAAAACAATAGCAAATGAAACAACTGACAAACAACTAATCTCAAAAATATACAAGCAACTTATGCAGCTCAACTCCAGAAAAATAAATGACCCAATCAAAAAATGGGCCAAAGAACTAAATAGGCATTTCTCCAAAGAAGACATATGGATGGCTAACAAACACATGAAAAGATGCTCAACATCACTCATTATCAGAGAAATGCAAATCAAGACCACAATGAGGTACCATTTCACACCAGTCAGAACGGCTGCGATCCAAAAGTCTACAAGCAATAAATGCTGGAGAGGATGTGGAGAAAAGGGAACCCTCTTACACTGCTGGTGGGAATGCAAACTAGTACAGCCATTATGGAAAACAATGTGGAGATTCCTTAAAAAATTGCAAATAGAACTGCCTTATGACCCAGCAATCCCACTGCTGGGCATACACACCGAGGAAACCAGAATTGAAAGAGACACATGTACCCCAATGTTCATTGCAGCATTGTTTATAATAGCCAGGACACGGAAGCAACCTAGATGTCCATCAGCAGATGAATGGATAAGAAAGCTGTGGTACATATACACAATGGAGTATTACTCAGCCCTTAAAAAGAATAAATTTAAATCAGTTCTAATGAGATGGATGAAACTGGAGCCGATTATACAGAGTGAAGTAAGCCAGAAAGAAAAACACCAGTACAGTATACTGACACATATATATGGAATTTAGAAAGATAGTAGTGATGACCCTGTATGTGAGACAACAAGAGACACAGAGGTATAGAACGGACTTTTGGACTCTGAGGGAGAGGGTGGGGGGATGATTTGGGAGAATGGCATTGAAACATGTATACTATCATATAAGAAATGAAATGCCAGTCTATGTTCAATACAGGATACAGGATGCTTGGGGCTGGTGCATGGGATGATCCAAAGAGATGATATGGGGTGGGAGGTGGGAGGGGGCTTTGGCATTGGGAGATCGTGTACACCTGTGGCTGATTCATGTCAATGTATGGCAAAACCAATACAGTATTGTAACATAGAATAAAGTATTAAAAATAAAATAAAATAAAATATGAAACATGTATTTTTCCAAGTAAGTGTTAGCCTTTCTCAACCTTTTGGAAATAAGGTGGAATATAAATGCACAATGAACAGTGAGTGGTTTTGCCAGCTCACCGCACGTAATCCTGTTAACACTTTCCATTGTTCAAGCTCCTTCTATTTCCCTTTCGGAATCACTTTCAAAGTCTGTGGCACCTCATTTAAATGAATGTAATGACAGCAAGTGCTCATGCTTCAGCAGTCTTTTAATTTTTGGAATCATAAAAATGTCATTTTTTTCCAACTCAGGTAAGTTTGGAGAGTCTATGAAGTTGTACAGTTAGAAGTCTATTCCTCACAATCAAAGAAATCTTAACGTGAGCACTAATAAAACAAAGTCTTAAACAGAATGCCAGTCCAGGCCCTATAGATGTGAGTTTTCACCTTTCAAGGATTTTGATTTTGGTTTCTGTTATTACTCTCCCTCCCTCACTCTCTCCCCCGCTCTCTCTCCCTGTGGTTAGGTTACAGCGGTAGAATGTGGACAGGTGGGTGTGTATTCTGTGTATCTCTTCCATGGTCTTCTGTCCAAAGAGAAAAGCTACTCATACATAGTTCATATCTTGATTTCTATGTCAGCAATGTAGGTTAAAACACAAATATCATCCTGATTCTCAACAATAAACTCTGAAGGAAATGTTCTAAGTGGATTTTCTAGGACCAATCAAGGAGTTTCTCAATTAACATTTCTCAAATTCATGTCCCTAAAAGCAATGCCACAGTTTTCCAGTGAATCTTCCTTAAGACAAGATCTGTAATGTTTTTAACAAATTATGAAGAATGTGATAGCCTAAGCTAATAAAAAATAGCATCTCTGTTTAAAATTTAATTTCATTTGGAATTAAATCACTTATTCATTACAATTAGTAATATTTGGACTATACTGAGTATTAGGTCCATGGTACAGTATACATACTTGTCCATGTGAAATAGTCCTAAAGAACATAAGCTTTCCATTTTTTATAAAAATAAGTGGTAGTATATTGGCCTTTCTATCCACCTGGAAAATTCTTAGGCCCAATATAAGATTCTGTGTTAATGTGAAGACTCTTCATTCCTCTAAGACAGGTAACTGTAGGAGATCGGTTCAAGACGGAAGAGTAGGACTCCTGTGAGAGTCTTTTCTCATCTTTTCCTGTGAGAGCACCAAAATCACAACTAGATGTAGAACAACCATCAGCAGGAAGATGCTGGAACATACCAAAGAAAGATGCTCCATGTCCAAAGACAAATGAAGAGCTTCAGTGAAATGGCATTAGGGGTGCATGTTAAAGTCAAATCCCATGCCCACTGGGTGGGCAACCCACAGACTACAGAACAATAACACCAAGGAAGTTCTCCCACTGCTATGAAGGCCTGAGCCCCACTGAGCCTTGGGATCCAGCAAAGGACTAGGAATCCCCAGGGAACCTGACTTTAAAGACCAGTGGGATTTGACTGCAGGACTTCCTTGAGACGGGAGGAAACAGACAGTCCACTCCTGGAGGGCACAAACAATACCTAGTGAGCACCAGGACCCAGGAGAAAGGAGCAGTGACCCCACAGGAGACTGACCCAGACTTATTTGTGAGTGTTGGAGGGTCTCCTAAGGAATCGTGAGTTAGCAGAAGTTCACCACAGAAATGTAGGCAACAGCAGCAGCAGTTCTGGGAGCTGCCCCTGGCATAAGCCCCTTGTAGGTTACCATTAGCTTTACCACAGAGTGTGTAGACCGCAGAGCTGGGTCGCCCCAGGCTAAACAACTAACCCGGAGGGAGTGAAGCCCCATCTATCAGCAGACAATTTGATTAAAATTTTTCTGAGTGCTATGCACCAGAGAGACTCAGTTTTGTTCACCTACAGTCCCTTCCATCAGGAAGCTTGTGCAAGCCCTTAAGCCTCCCCCACCAGAAGGCAGACAGAAGCAAGCAAGAAGAACTACAGTCCCACAAGAAAGTCCAGAACTAAAGTCCAGAAAGAAAACCACAGTCACAGAAAGCCAATCAAAATGAAAAGGCAGAGGATTATTTCCCAGATGAAGGAGCAAAATAAAACCCCAGAGAAACAACTAAATTAAGTGGAGATAGGAAACCTTCCAGAAAAAGAAGTCAAAATAAATGATAATAGTGAAAATGATCCAGGACCTCAGAAAGATAAAAGAGAAGATGAAAGAAATGTTTACTAAAGACCTAGAAGAACTGAAGAACAGAGATGAACAATACTCTAGAAGGGGATCAATAACAGACTAACAAGTGCAGAAGAACAAATAAGTGACCTAGAAGACAGAATGGTGGAATCACTGTCACAATACAGGATACAGAAAAAGAAAGAAAAGAAACGAAGACAGTCTAAGAGACGTCTGGGACAACATTAAATGCACCAACATTCCCGTTATAGGGGCACAAGAAAGAGAAGAGAGGGAGAAAGGGCCTGAGAAAACATTTGAAGGGAAAACAGCTGAGGACTTCCCTAACATGAAAAAGGAAATAGTCAACCAAGTCCAGAAAGTGCAGAGAGTCCCAGGCAAGATAAACTTAAGAAGGAACACAAGATACAACGCAATCAAAATTAAAGACAGTGATAAAATATTAAAAGCAACAAGGAAAACAACAAATAATATACAAGGAGACTCCCATAAGGTTATCAGCTGATTTCTCAATAGAAACTCTACAAACCAGAAGGAAATGGCACAATATACTCAAAATGATGAAAGGGAAGACGCTCAACCAAGACTACTCCACCCAGCAAGACCCTCATTCGGATTTGATGGAGAAATTGAAAGTTTTACAGAAAAATAAAAGTTAAGAGCACTGCTAAACCAACTTTACAACAAATGCTAAAGGAATTTCTCTAGGCAGAAAACACAAGAGAAGGAAAAGATTTATGGAAAATAAACCCAAAGTAATTAGGAAAATGATACTAGGACCATACATATCGATAAGAAGAGGTTGCAAGAATACACAGAAGAACTGTACAAAAAGATCTTCACGACCCAGATAAGCAAAAAGTTTAAGTGTGAATAAAATCAGCAAAAGAAAAGTTATTCTAAACCACTTAGTAGATCAAAAGGAAAACTCAGATGGCAACTCAAGGCTATTGACTTCTGCCTTCACATTTTATTTAACAGCTCATTCACTCTTCTTGTAATACAAATATTCTTACAGGAACAGCTAAAATGTTCTAAGCTTTTGATTGGAACCAAAAAAGGGAGAGAGAGATCTAAAATGACTCAAGTTTTATGCCCTTAGTATTATTTTTCAATTTTCGTAACTGTGTTTTCCCATTCAATGAGTCATAGGCCAACCTACAAGAGATTATTCACGAAGACAAACTACTCGGGTCAAAAACACAATGGTAAAGCGCAAAACAAAATATTTATAAAAACCTTAATTAATTCTGATACTGAAACCTCTTTCAGATTGTTCAGACAGAGAAACTAAGTGAATAGAGTCATTACTTTCAAGCACAAATGAAAGAGGTATTATAAGCACTCTTTTAAAAATTATCCTTGCAAGTCTCAGGAAGACAGACTTGTGTCCAGTAGCTCTGGTGAGAAATACAGGCGGTGCTTCACAGCCCTAGAGGTAACAGCAGACAAGGGAGATTAAGACACTGGACCTGGGACCATGGAACAGCTTGGGTCAAATTCATATCCACTGCTTTCTAGCTGTGCGAAATTGGTCAAGTCCTCAACATCTCTGATTCTTAGATTCGTTTTCTATAAAGTGAGGTTTAAAAGACGCTTAACAATAGCACCTGCCTCATGGGGTTGTGATGTTACACACTAATGCCTAGCAGAGTGCCTGCCCATATCAATTATTAGCTTATATGATTAAAAAATTAAGATCTCTTAAGCAAAATAGATGGCTACTTTACCTGCTTATTCATGGATGAGCAACAAACAATGGCTGCTTCAAAAGGATTCCAAAGAAAACTCCATGATTTGACAGTCTGTAAAGCGAAGCAGAGGAAAAGAAAACCCCCTGGAGAAAAAGTGCCTCTAGCACAAAAATGCCTAGCTCCAGCTCTGCATTTTATTAACACATTGGGAGAAATTTAGAGTAATCTGGTAACATAGTTCTTAAAATGGAATTTTTCTCACATCATTTCAACAGTACCTTTCAACGCTCAAGTAAACATGTTCATTTAGAACCTAGTCTACCATGAAGAGCAAATCAAGAGAAAAAAATAGTTTTTCTGCATTGTCAATCCAAGTCATCACATGAGAATATGTCAGTAATACTCAAGAAGTGCCATGAATATAAAAATTACCATTTTAGAGACAGTTATTTGAGTAGTTTCACGCTGTTTGTCAGAATCAGAAATTAAGCGATTCTTCCAGAAAACTAGAGAATAAAATAGACATGCTCCCTTCACAGTAGATGATGGGGGTGGGGAGTGAGAGTGCGGTTTGTTCATCAGGCACGTTGACAGTTTATAAGTTTGCAAAATGCCTGATACATAAATGTCTCAGAGGCACGAAGTGGTTGGTACTCAAAAGTCATTCTATAGGCCAAGTACTTGACCTTTCAGTTCTATCTTTTGTATTGTATCAAAACTTTAGCCTTATAAGTTGTAGCCCATAATAAATACATTTCGTTAAGTGAACAACAATCCTATAGGCAAATATTACAATTTGTATTATAGTTATGGAAAAACCACACAAAACTAATTGACCCGTTCAGAGCCACGAAGGCTCAGCAGTGCAGTGGGAAGAATTAATCAAGCTGGGTTTGAATATGGTTGGCACCTTCCATTACCTCTCAACTCTGACACCTTAAGATCTTTGAAATTCAATTTCTTCTTTGTCAAATGGTCATAGCAATATCTACTTCCAAAGTTGCTGTGAGAAATATGCAACATGCATGTGAAAAAGAGTGGCACTTCATAAGCTCTCCATAATCAGATGCACAGAGAAGTTCCACACTTCCAACAAGAAAAGTGAAGTTGCTCGGGCATGTCCAACTGTGTGCCACCCCATGGACTGTAGCCCACCAAGCTCCTCCACCCATGGAATTTTCTAGGCAAGAGTACTGGAGTGGATTGCCATTTCCTTCTCCAGAGGATCTTCTCGACCGAGGGATCGAACCCAGGTCTCCCACATTGAAGGCAGACACTTTACCATCTGAGGCACCATTAATATGCTGCTTAGAACACGGTTTTAAATTTACTGATTGTAAACTGCTACAGGTGTCTTCCCAGTAACCTGGTAAAGGGAGTTTTCTGCTTCCAAACAGATGCAGATGGACATGACTGAATTTTTAATAGTATGGACTGTCCTTGTCAGGAAACTGACTGTCCATGCGAGACTCCAGGTCAGTTAGGATCCTATAGATGCCCATTGGGTAGGGTGATCCTGCCAATGAGAACTGAAACCAAAAGGCAGGACATGGAATAAGCAATAGATCAGGTTCTCAGAAAGGTCTCATGGCCACCAGTTCAGAAAAAATAATAGGAAAAAATATAGTGCATCCTCTGTCTTTTCAACCCTCAGTCAGACAGGCACGGAGACGCTACTGGAAGTACCACCATGAAGGCTGCCCAAGGAGAATCCCAGGTTCTGTTCCAGTCTGCCTCATGATGATGGTGCTGGGAAAGCGACATTCACGAAATGTCATCTGACTGGTGAATCTGAGGTGTGTGTAGCTCATTTGGGAGTTGAGGAATATCTCCCTTGTTTTCCATACCAACAGAGGGGCTATTAAGTTCAACATATGGGATTCAGCTGGTCAGGAGAAACTGGGTGTCATGTCCAAGCTCAGCGTGCCACTGTAATGTTAGAGGGAACCCAGAGAGTGACTTACAGGAACATGCCTACCGGCACAGAGATCGAAGACCGATGTGTGAGACCATCCCTATTGTGTTGTGTGGCAACAAAGTGGATATTAAGGACGTAAAGGTTAAGGCAAGTCAGCCGTCTTCCACCAAAAGGAGAATCTTCAGTAGTGTGGCATTTGTGCCGAAAGTAACGACACCTCTGAAGAGCCCTTGCTCTGGCTGCTGGAGAGCCGAGCGGAGACTCTGACTTGGAGTCTGCTGCTGAGCCTGCTCTTGCCCCGCCAGAGGTGGTCGCAGATCCAGGCTGAGCAGCGCGGTAGGAGCGTGGCCCAGAGGCTGCCCAGCCCACTCCTCTCCCACATGCAGAGGACGCCCGTGAGAAAGCCTCGCTCTGCAGGCACCTGTCCTGCAACGTCAGCGGTGCGGTGTGTTTGCCACTTTCCTACACAGCGAAGCAGGACGCGTGTTTGATCTCTGGATGCTGAAGGAGGTGCATAGGCTTCAGAGTGAAGGTGGAGGGTAGACAAATGCCTTCACTTTTCAGGCCTGCATATTTAGGTGTCTTGGAACATCACTGCTTCCTCCTTCAGTTTCAAATATAAAACTGCTATAGTTAAACTGAAGAAAGTACGGAAAACCACTCGTCCATTTAGGTATGACCTAAATCAAATCCCTTACGATTATACAGGGGAAGTGACAAATAGGTTCAAGGCATTCGATCTGATAGAGTGCCTGAAGAACAATTGACAGAGGTGTGTGACATTGTACAGGAGGCAGGGATCAAGACCGTCCCCAAGAAAAAGAAATGCAACAAGGCAAAATGGTTGTCAGAGGAGAGCTTACAAATAGCTGAGAAAAGAAGAAAAGTGAAAGGCAAAGGAGAAAAGGAAAGATATACACATTTGAATGCAGAATTCCAAAGAACAGCAAGGAGAGATTAAGAAAGCCATTTTAAGTGAACACTACAAAGAAATAGAGGAAAATAAAAGAATGGGAAAGACTAGAGATCTCTTCAAGAAAGTTGAAGATACCAAGGGAATATTTCATGCAAAGATGGGCACAATAAAGGGCAGAAATGGTATGAACCTAACAGAAGCAGAAGATATTAAGAAGAGGTGGCAAGAATACACAGAAGAACTATACAAAAAAGATCTTCATGACCCAGATAATCATGATGGTGTGATCACTCACCTAGAGCCAGACATAATGAAATGTGAAGTTGAAGTCAAGGGGACCTTAGGAAGCACCACTATGAACAAAGGTAGTGTAGGTGACAGAATTCCAGCTGAGCTGTTTCAGATCCTAAAATATGATGCTGTGAAAATGCTGCACAGAACACGCCAGAAAATCTGGAAAACTCAGCAGTGGCCACAGGACTGGAAAAGGTCAGTTTTCATTCCAATCCCAAAGAAAGGCAATGCCAAAGAATGCTCAAACTACCGCACAATTGCACTCATCTCACACTAGTAAGGTAATGCTCAAAATCCTTCAATCTAAGCTCAACAATACATGAACTGAGAAATTCCAGATGTATAAGCTGGATTTAGAAAATGCAGAGGAACCAGAGATCAAATTGCCAATAATCACTGGATCATCAAAAAAGCAAGAGAATTTCAGAAAATCATCTACTTCTGCTTTATTGACTATGTCAAAGCCTTTGATTGTGTGGATCACAACAAACTGTGGAAAACTTTTAAAGAGATGGGAATCCCAGGCCACCTTGTCTGGCTCCAGAGAAGCCTATGTGCAGGTCAGGAAGCAGCAGTTAGAGCTGGACACGGAACAGCAGACTGGTTCCAAATAGGGAAAGGAGTACGTCAAGGCTGTACACTGTCACCCTCCTTATTTAACTCATATGCAGAGTGCATCATGAGAAACACTGGGCTGGATGAAACACAAGCTGGAATCAAGAGAAATATCGGTAACCTCAGATATGGAGATGGCACCTTCCTAATGGCAAAAAGTGAAGAGAAACTAAGGAGCCTCTTGATGAAGGTGAAAGAGGAGAGTAAAAAGCTGGCTTAAAACTCAAAATTCAAAAACGCAGCTTATGGCATCCAGTCGCGTCACTTCTTGGGAAATACGGGAAACAATGGGAACGGTGACAAACTTTATTTTCTTGGGCTCCAAAATCACTGCAGATGGTGACTGCAGCCTTGAAATGGAAAGATACTTACTCCTTGGAAGAAAAGTTATGACCAACCCAGACAGCATATTAAAAAGCAGAAACATTCTTTTGCCAACAAAGGTTCATCTAGTCAAAGCTATGGTTTTTCCAGTGGTCATGTACAGATGTGACAGTTGGACCATAAATAAGGCTGTGGGCCAAAGAATTCATGCTTTCAAACCGTGGTGTTGGAGAAGACTCTTGAGAGTCCCTTGGACTGCAAGGAGATCCAACCAGTCAATCCTAAAGGAAATCAGTCCTGAATATACACTGGAAGGACTGATGCTGAGGCTGAGACGCCAATGCTTTGGCCACCTGATGCGAAGAGCTGACTCATTGGAAAAGACCCTGATGCTGGGAAAGACTGAAGGCAGGAGGAGAAGGGGACGACAGAGGATGAGACGGTTGGATGGCATCACCAACTCAGTGGACATAAGTCTGAGCGAACTCCGGGAGACAGTGAAGGACAGGGAAGTCTGGCGTGTTGCAGTCCTTGTGGTCGCGGAGGGTTGGACATGACTGAGCAACTGAACAACAATGAATAGTGGCATGACAGAATGAGAGGTGGAGTCTTCTTTGTGATTTCCATCCCCAGTTTTTTTTTTTGCTTAGTCTGAATATAGTTATAATTCAAACACCTAAGAAAGAAAAAAAAGAAACAAAGGCTCGTAATAGGGGATGGTGGAAGAGAAGTCGCTCCATCTTTATCTGCAGCTGCGATGAGATCTTTGATTCTAAAGATCTGAGGCAGGCTCCTGGGGGTCCACATTGCCTCTAGATCTATCTGCCTTCTGTTAGCCAATAAATGTAACACCACCAAATCTCTTAGTTTCTTGATTGGATGGAAAAATTATTGGGGTACTATTACAGCTCCACCTGATTGTTCAGTTGACTAAAAGTCCTCAAAGAGAACTTTGAACTTCTTTTCCAAGAACACTTTATGTTATTGTTAAACTCTCTTTTCCAGCTCAGGGTCAATTACCCAGTCACTCCTCTATCTAGAGGATATTCCCCTTTTTACTTTCTAAAAATTCATTCTTTCATCCTACCATCTGGTAGCTACTTTCCCTTCCCTGTAGCTGGTTATAATTAATAAATTATAAATTAGACACATGTCAGCTGTTTTCTCTTAGCAGCATCTTAGCAATGACTCTTTGTGGGAGTTTGGCAAAAAACATTTCTTCAGAAATGGTTCCAACTAAAAATTCAGTAGTTACCAAATAATAGAGTCCAAGTCTTCAAAACTGTCATTTTGAGATGAAAGCTGAGCTGTTGAGTATATGTGTCTAGAGACCTCTTTCTATTTAAAGTGCCAGCACCTGAAACCAGTGTCTAGGTCTTCTGATTCTTGGTTAATTTTTGCATTGCTTCTTCTCTTAAAAGTTCAGTATAATTTAACAAATGCAGAACATTTTTAACAGAATTACATAAAAATTTGGGGGAAAATAGACTGTCCCCATCAGATATACTCAAATGAGAAAATAAAGACAGCTAGCCATAGGAGTCGTAAAAGTCAGTGAGGTGTAGGAAGGGGACGATTTGAGTCAATTCATTAAATCACGAGCTGCACCCTTGATACAGTTTCTCCAGAAGGACACTTATAAGTGAGTCACCTAAATCTCCATTTATCAGATAACAAATAGCTTTGAAAGCAGAGGAAACTGTGATCCCCACACCTACCTGCAGATGCTAACTGCACGATAAAGATATTTACATAATGAGTCCCCGAGACAGTGGAACCAGAAATGTCAGGGAAGCGTGTGATCGGGCAGGCACACAGGCCCCACGGTGATGGTTTCACTCTCCTCATGGCAAGCTTGTTCACCTGCTATCAAAGAAAAGTCACTGGAGGTTTACTGAGCTGAGGTCTACACAGTAGGAGTTACGGGAGATACAAGATTAGCCTTATGAGACATGGGGCCTACCTTCCTACTGGGGCTGCAAAATTTAACATAGAATAATGTAAGAACTGCATGAGGACTCTCTAAATGATAAAGTGTGGGTCCAGATGTCAAACACTCACATCATCTGATAATGGAAATAAAGTTATTCCAAGTAAAGGTTTCTGGGTCTTTGTTCTTACTCCTTTATATGTATGTATATATATTTATGCTTGATGCATGCTAAATTCACTTCAGTCGTGTCCGACTCTTTGTGACCCCATGGACTGCAGCCCACCAGGCCCCTCTGTCCATGGGATTCTCCAGGCAAGAACGCTGGAGCGGGTTGCCAATTCCTTCACAGGAGGTCTTCCTGACCCAGCGATCGAACCTGTGTCTTGTGACTCCTGCATTGTAAGTGGATTCTTTACTTTTTGAGTTACTGGGGTATCCTATGGGGACTTAAGAGGTACAAACTAATAGGGATAAAATAAGCTACAAAGATATATTGTACAAAATGGGGCATATAGCCAGTATACTATAAGAACTATAATATAAATGAACTATAATAAATGAAGTATAAATTTGGGAATCACTATATTGTGCATCTGTAACTTACTTAATATTGGACATCAATGACACCTCAATTTAAATAAAAATACAAAGAAGGAACACAGATACAAGAGACTCCATGAAGTCTGATGATTGGTTAAATCCTTAGGCTGGCTAGAGAAATGCAATTTTGAATTTTAAGTACGGATAACCATAAAAACAAGTGTACTATTATTAGAAGCAGCAGAGAACTCAGGAAGAGTACTTTTTCTGTGAGACGTAGCAAGGATAGGGAAGAAAATATGCTAAACTCAGGTTGATTTCATGCTGAGGTTAGAGTTCAGAAGGATTTCTGGTTAAAGATATCCATAAGGTATATCTGGGACAAAAAGTTTCAGTCTTCAGGTCTGGATATAAAGATGCAAGACTTGTAACCAATTTAAAAATAATTGTTAAAGTGAAAAGTGAAGTCGTTCAGTCATGTCTGACTCTGCAACCCCATGGACTGTAGCCCACCAGGCTCTTCCATCCATGGGATTTTCCAGGCAAGAATACTGGAGTGGGGTGCCATTGCCTTCTCCAGGAGATCTTCCCGACCCAGGGATTGAACCCAGGTCTCCCGCATTGGAGGCAGATGCTTTACCCTCTGAGCCACCGGGGAAGTGTTGTTAAACTCATAGCAATAGATTAAATGACCAACTAGTGGAATATGGAAAGAGAAGATTATGGGCAAGACACCACAGAACACGAAATTTTAGGGGATGGGAAAACAAAAATAAGTCAGTAGAAGAAACAGAAAAACAGTCAAAACACTGAAGGAGCGCCAGCGTGGGCAGTGTAAAGATACTGAGGCAGAAGAGCGCTTCAAGGAGGAGAGTCAACAAGGGAAATGCAGCCAAAGGGACTCCAAAGGCGTGAGCGCGGTGGTTGTTACTGATCTTGAAAGAACAGCTTTGGTGAAATGTTGAGAACAAAAGCGAGAGAAGGCATAGTGAGAGCGTTCAGTCAGAGTTAGCCTCCTTTCAAGAACTCCACTGTAGGAGGGAAAGAGATGGAAGGATAGCTCAAGAGGGAAACTGTCAAGGGAAGTTGTGTGTCTATAAGAGAGAAGAGAGTGGAAAGGGAAGCATTTAAGTGTCAGGAAAAGAGACACCGGTTGACAAGACGACATTCGAAAGACAAGGGCCAGCGTCAGGACGCAAGGGTAGGGACCATGTTTGTAAAGAAGGAGAAATATTTTTTCCTCAAGTAGGAATAAATTGTCAGTAGACTGGAGAAACAAAGGTTAATTTTATGGCAGAGAGAAGATAAAGTTCCAGAAGGTGTCACTTAGGTTCTCATTCTTGATAAAGAAGACAAAAGGACACAGGGTGATCGAGTTGTCACAGTTTTCCAAGAATTTTTCTGATTTTAGTGCTGAGCGGTCCACTTTGTGGGAGACCCAGGCAAGCAGGGATGGTTGGTAACCGTAACAGTGTGTCAACTGAGTTCTGCTGATGTCAGGTGCGTGCGGGTTAGTATTGTTCAGATTAAGAGAAAAATTTCAGAATAATTTGATGGGGAAACTTAATAGTTCATCGAAGATGGATGAATAGAAGCCTGAGCTGCAGGGATAGACTGTCTGACGTCACATCAGAGGACAGGAATCTGTGATGTCACTCACTAGAGGCGCTCAGCTGCACAGGCTGGTGCCCAGCAGTGAAACACCATGAGCAGTAAAAGAGAAAGCAGAGGAGGGCATGGAGGAGGGCGTGGCAACCCACGCCAGGATGCATGCCCAGAGAATCCCACGGACAGAGGAGCCTGGCAGGCTACAGTCCGTGGGGTCACAAAGAGCCAGACACGACTAAGCAACTCACACACACACACACACACACACACACACACAGGAGTGCAGTGCAGTGCAGTTTAGGGATTTGTTTCCACTTATTGTAGGTAATGCACATAAATTCTCATGACTGTTTTCAAATGTGGGAAAATGCCAGTTTCTTCTGTATATGAGCTGAAAGATTTTGAAGAATGTTTGCCAGTTGATTTCTGGCTCTGGTGCTTTCTCACTTTTTCCTCCTCTCTGCCTTTCTGCCTCTGACGTTGGGCACCAGAGCACCGGTTCGTAGCACAGCATGACTCCTGGCCTTAGAGTTTCATGGGTTGCTAGCCAGTGAACTGCTACTGTGGCTTGTAGCATTCCTGGAAGTCACTCAGACAGTGAACAAGAACTTAGCTGTACACAGAAGTGACTGTGAACCACGGACGCTTACTCCACCGTAGTCAGATAAAAGGCATGCCCAACTCTTCTTTCTCAGAGCCAGATACAAATTCCCTGTGAACCTTCACCACCACCCAACCTGGGAGATACAACAAAGGGGAGTCAGGATGAAAAGAGGCCATCATGTTAACCAAATGCGGGTAAAATACTTTGGCAACGTTTATGCCAACACACAAGCTTCTAAGCACACTGATAAGGCCTCTCCCCAGGCCTCTGGAAGGCGCTCGTGTGGCAGGGATGCTGAAGCTCCGTGAGCTTATGCTCAAATCGGCACCAGGTTCGTGGCCAATCCTTGGAGCAGTGTTGCCTTACACGCACGTGCAGAACTGATGGTTGAGGCTTATTAAAAGTCTATGGTTTCTAAAACTACCTTACTCCTGTACGCCGTTACACAGATGACTGCTCTCAGAGAGTTTTCTAGGAGTCAGCTTTCCAGATGAGAGGAACAGCAAGCAGAAAGGCCCTAAGGAGGACACGCGGGCTGGATGCGCGGCTTAGCCACCTGAGGTTCAGGGAACAGCAAAGGAGCCACCGCTGCTGGGAAAACACGAGAGGAGAGTGGGCAGCACGGAAGAGAGCCAGGCCCGGCGGGGCCGCCTGCCCCGGGCACGGCCGGCCCTCGGCTCCACGCCAGGTGAGCGGGGGCCAGCGAGGGCTGCGGGCGGGGACTGGCCCCAGCCGCCGCCCGGTTTTCGGCATCACACAGCTGAGAATGAACTCTGGCGACAAGAAGGGCTCCAGCTTATTCGTCTCTGAGGTAATGTCAGGTAACGTGGTGGTGAGGGAATACTATTTTTAAAGCTGGCAACAGATTTCCTCTTGAGGGGAAAAAGTTTGATTAGAAGAATAAAGCCCGGGGCACAAAGGCCACAGAGACCTCAGACCAAGGCGCCGAGGACTGCAGGGCTCCTCGTGAGGGGCTCGCAGAAACGGCGAGCCCGGGGCTGCGGGCCGGGGCTCCCGGTAGCGAGCCTCTGGAGAGGGGGCAGCCCAGAGCAAGAGGACAGAAGGTTCAGGAACGGAGCTCCCTGCGGGGGAGGAAGAGGGCCACTGAGGAGGAAAATGCGAAATATTCCGTTTTGGATCATCTGAAACACGATCCCCTGATTAGGAAACCCTTCAGAAAACAAGCAGTCTAACTCCCACACTGCTTTCTGTGAGTGCTGTCTTGCGGGAAATCAAGTGTTTTGAGGACCCTGACCGTTTGGGGTTGACTTGAGGGAAGAGAAAGTGAAGTCGCTCAGTCATATCCGCCTCTTGCGACGGCATGGGCTGCAGCCCGCCAGGCTCCTCCGTCCCGGGGATTCTCCAGGCAAGAGGACTGCGTGGGTTGCCAGTCCCTTCTCCAGGGGATCTTCCCGACCCAGGGATGGAACCCAGGCCTCCGCGTTGCGGGCAGACACTTTACCATCTGCACCGCCAGGGGAGCCGCAGAGGGAAGAGAAAGCATGGTAAAGAGAGGGCAGTACGTGAATACAGCTGATAGCTGAACAAGTATAAGTAGAAGCAAGACAGGAATATAGAAACACTTTCTTGGAAAAGATACTGGGTAGCTAAGAGTCAGACATGACTGAGTGACTTCACTTTCACTTTTTACTTTCATGCATTGGAGAAGGAAATGGCAACCCACTCCAGTGTCCTTGCCTGGAGAATCCAAGGAACGGGGAGCCTGGTGGGCTGCCGTCTATGGGGTCACACAGAGTTGGACATGACTGAAGTGACTTAGCAGTAGCAGCAGCTCATCATGGCAAGAAGGATTTAAAACATGACTTATCTAAGTAGTAAAAGAAGGTCAGCTTTTATGCTCAATGGCTAGAGGGAGGTAACAGCCAAATATGACCACTGGGGTTACATTAGTATTGACAATGTACTGTGCATAAGTTTTTAAAAAGGCAAGAATAAATTAATCAATCAATGTCAAGGAATAAAATTCATTTAAAAATGAATTTTGAAACAGCTAACCATGACTTTTTGCTGAATCATGCAAAAATGTTATATCTAATATGTACCTATATGAGCTTTATATTTCCATTATATATTTACTTCTCAAGCAACATTTATTTGAGCTTCAGTTCAGTCCAGTCACTCAGTTGTGTCTGACTCTTTGCCACCCCATCAATCGCACCACGCCAGGCCTCCCTGTCCATCACCAACTCCCGGAGTTCACTGAGATTCATGTCCATTGAGTCAGTGATGCCATCCAGGCATCTCATCCTCGGTCGTCCCCTTCTCCTCCTGTCCCCATCCCTCCCAGCATCAGAGTCTTTTCCAATGAGTCAGCTCTTCTCATGAGGTGGCCCAAGTACTGGAGTTTCAGCTTTAGCATCATTCCTTCCAAAGAACACACAGGGCTGATCTCCTTCAGAATGGACTGGTTGGATCTCCTTGCAGTCCAAGGGACTCTCAAGACTCTTCTCCAACACCACAGTTCAAAAGCATCAATTCTTCAGCGCTCAGCCTTCTTCACAGTCCAACTCTCACATCCGTACTGTATTCCAAACCCTATGCTGAGAGCTGTAAGAACTCTATAACCTAGATATCATTGTTGCTGTTGCTGTTGTTGTTGTTTAGTAGCTAAGTCATGGCTGACTCATTGTGACCCCTTGGACTGTAGCCCTGTCCCTGGGATTTTCCCAGGCAAGAATACTGGAGTGGGTTGCCATTTCCTTCTCCAGGGGCTCTTCCCGACTCAAGGATCACCCCACGTCTTCTGCCTCGACAGGCATTGGCAGGCAGATTCTTTATCTCTGAGCCACCAGGGACTCAGGCTAAATATCATTACTACCTCCCTTTAAATATCAGAACACCAAGTCTCAGATAAAGTAACTTTGTCAAGCACGGACATCCCGTAGGGGAGGAGAGCAGCGCACAGCCAGAGTGTGAACTCAGGCTGCAGAGTCGATAGTCTTTGTGCCATCCCTGGATACTTTCATTCCACATGTCTCATCCATCATTATGCTCTAACTCACACACATGCCATTAACTCCAAACACAGAAGAACCAAATCTACTTGAAAAGAAATCTGTAACAGATCCTAACACGTTCTGCTGGAGGATATTCAAATCCTGTGGGGAAATTAACAAGTGTTTACATTAGAGGAAATCTAAATATTATACTACAAAGGAGAAATGGACAAAGTGATCTATTCCATGGGAAAGAAAAAAGAGACAAGAAAAGGAGAAAAAGCAGGTGAAGTCATTACAGCTTTGAAGATGTACATTTTCTAAACATTTCTTTGGAGCTCCATGCTTTTAATATAATTGTACCAGTTCTGATCCAGGCACTGATGCTGTGGTTACGGTAGTCTGGAGACAAGGGGACTGGAGATTGTATAATTCATGATACAAGGAAGAGAAATTTTAACCAACAATTGTTGGCCAAGGTTTTTATTTCTTCTGGTAGCTGCTTCCAATATAAATTCAAAATGATGACTCAGCCATCCTGGTCCCTTGGAAAGCTCACAATCTCATGGTAACATGATTAGATAATAAGGGAAAGGACAAACTGTCAAGAAGAGATTAAGAAAGGACAGCCCTGAGATGCTGATAAGACTTAAACCTATATTGGCTTTTTTTTTTTTTGGTAACTGAAAAATGTCACAGCTTATAAAAGTAAGTTTGAAGTAGTAATGAGTTTTTTGCCCTTGAAATACTTTTTTGTTGGAAAAAAAGAAACATATGTCGTTCAAGTTTTATGATACAATTGACTCTATAAGGAAGAAATAAAATATCTTTGGAAATTAATGAGTGCCCAGCATCTTGAGTATTTCTGAGACTCTTGCCCCAGGGTTGTCAACTGTCTTCTAAAAGCAGGACTTGGGGGCATCCTTTTCTTTCATTGCAAGCTTATGCAACATGGCTACATTCACTGAGCACGTGAGCCTGTGAAACACTAGGGACACCTTGAAAATTATTTGTTCACCCAACAAATAACAGGTTGAGCACCTACTCTGAGGTGAGCATTAGAACTTGGGATCCAAAGTTAGAGAGACCCAGTTCCTGACCTTGACTCACAGTCTAAAGGAGAGTTAGACACACAAGCAATCAGAACTGGTACTTGGCTAGCGTGCACCAGATGACCTTTCGACCTGTTTACACTTCTGGTGCTTATATGATGTTAGTGTCTATCCCAAAATGGTATTAAACATGTTTAATACCACCCCCATGAGCAACTACAATCATGGTTATGTCCTATACTGAAATCACATATTTGATGCCAAAGAAACAGAGAAAGACACTCATCACGTCTTAAATTGAAATGGAAATAATGAATAGCTTCAGGCGCTCCGTGACACTCCCCAAGCATACCTTCCCACAGCAGTATGCACGATGATTTCTAAGGTTGGGAATGACCTCAGAAACTAGCTAGACCAACCTCTTCCTTCCGCCACGAAAGAGATGAAAGGACAGAATGCTCCAGCGACCCCCCACAGTCCCACAGCCAGTTAGGACCAGGGATGGAAAGAGAACCAAGTCTTCTCATTTCTGGTCCCCAGACTCTGAACTGCTCTCCCGTGCTAGTAACTCTGCGTCCTTAACTGATCCTTGGTTGCTTTCTGCTCGCTGCCCTGGCTTCAGCGCCTTCCACGTTTCTTCCTGATGGCTAACAGCTTCCCCACCGGGATGCCAGCTAGGCTGGCGCAAAGCCCCGACCCCTGTTCCGCCCCAGCCCGGCAGGCCGTGCACGCGGCTCTGGCCTCCAGCCACAGCAGGTCCCCCGGTCACGGGGAGCCGGGCAGCAGCAGGAGACTATGACCCTGTCCCTCCGGCCCCAGGGACGGTCACGGACCCGGTCCCCGCGGCCCAGCAGACACACCTGCACAGCCCGCGGCCCTGCTCGCCGCCGAGGCTCCTGCAGCTTTGGCCTCACTCTCCCCCAAGACGGCAGTGGAGGGCGTGACCCAGGCAGCCTTAAATGCAAAAAAGACCTGCCCTGGCAGTATCCCGGAGGGCGACACTGGCCAGCCGAGCGGCAGGAGAGCACGCGACCCCGGAGGCAGGCAGGAGCAAGCACGTGGCAGCCCCTCTGTTAGCCCCAATACAGCCGGAAGCTGCTCGGGTAAGACAAAACTGGCGCTGCGTGACGCCATCTACTGGAAAACAAAAGAAAGGCTTCTAATTGCTGACCTGTAAAATTGTTAGAATCAAATTTTAAAAATTTACCTAAAGAAGAAAGGTATCTGCCGCTAATACTTCAGATGCACTGGCATTGGAGGGACTCATCAAGCACCATGAAAAAAAATATATGTGTGTTTCTAGAAACCAAACTTAAAGTCATGGAATATTGTGACTATAATGATAAAGAATACAAAACACTATCGTGAAGAAACTCAGGAGCGATAAGAATACTCAGAAAGACAGCTCAGTGAGCTCAGAAATAAAATTGCTGAGTTAAATAAATATTTTACCGGAGAGATTAGAATGCAAAAAAGGAACCAAACAGACATTCTGGAGCTGAAGAACTTGATAATCAAGATATAGAATGCATTAGAGAGCACTGGAAATAGAGCAGAATAGACAAGAAAGAATTAGAAAGTTGTAAGATAGAACTCTAGAAATACAGGTAGAAAAGGTGAAAGAATTGAGAGTTTTGAAAAATAAAGAAATTCCACTAGAAATATTTGACCCATTTAGAAAGAGCAGCATAAGACAATGGGTGTCCCAGAAAGAGAGGACAGAGAAGGAAGCAGGGAGTTTCTTTAAAGAAATAATAGCTGAGAACGTCCCAAGCCTGGGGAAGGAGCTGGATACACAACTCCATGAAGCTGAGAACACAATTATCTCAAAACAAAAAGATCTTCTCCGAGACATGTTATATTAAAACTGTAAAGAGTCAACAAAAAAGAAAGAAAGAAAAGTAGCCAGGAAAAAAAGAACAAAAACCTACAAAAGAACCTCCATTAGGCTAGAAGCAGAATTCTCAGAAGAGACTCTACAGGCCGGGAGAGAGTGGAGTGACATTCTCAAAGTGTTGACAGATTAAAATCTCTCAGCCAAGAATGTTGTACTAGAGTTATCATTCAGGTATGCAGGAGAAAGAAAGGCTTTCCCAGACAAAAGCTGAGGGAGTTTATCACCACCAGATCTGCTTCACAAGAAATGTTAAACGGAGCTTGTCTACCTGAAACAGAAAGACAACAGAACCCAGAACTTTGAGTAGGATAGCAAACAGGCAAAAATCATAAAGTTGCAACTCTGCATCAGAACAGGTTGTTAAACAACCATAGCATAAAGGTTGAAGGAAAAATTAGCAGTATAGAAAAGGGTCATGTGAGTCGACAAAATCATAAAAGAGGAAGAGAGAGGCAAGTGAAGGTAAGATGCTTTCAGCAGAAAAATACTATCTGATCTATGAGATGTTTGATACAAACTTCATGGTAACAACAAAATATAAATATAGATAAGACACAAAATTTTTTAAAGGAAACAGAAAACTTCATAGAAAACTATCAAACTAAAGTAGTAGAAGCACAGGTAAAAAGAAATAACTGAGATATAGAACAACCAGAAAAGAAAACATAAAGCGGCAGTGCTGAGTTCTCATCTGTCAGTAACCACCTGAGTGTAAGGGCTCCCAGGTGGTTCACGGGAAAGAGCCCACTGCAGTGGAGGGGATGCAGGGGACACGGGTTCGATCCCTGAGTCAGGAAGATCCCCTGGAGGTGGGCATGGCAACCCACTCCAGTATTCTTGCCTGGAGAATCCCATGGACAGAGGAGCCTGGAGGGGCTACAGTCCACAGGGTCATGAAGAGTCAGACAGGACTGCAGCCACTGAGCACACACATGCGCGAGAAGTGTAAAGGGACTGAATTTACCAACCAGAAGACACAGAGTTTCCAGATGGATTCAAAAACAAGACCCAACTACATGCTGCCTATGGGAGATTCGTCTCAGCCCTAAAGGTAAACATGGGCTTAAAAGCAAAGAGATGGAAAATAATACTCCAAACAAATGGCACTCAAAGAAAGCTGGTATAGCCGTATTTATTCCAAACAAAATAGACAACAAGCCAAAAAGCAACAAGAGACAAACATGGACAGTATTAATGATAGAAGGACAACAATTCATCAGCTATTAATATAGACGAACCTAATATAGGAGAATCAAAAGAGAAATTATTAGCAAACCTAAAGGGAGAAACTGACAGCAACATAATAACAGTAGAAGGCTTTAACAGCCTGACTTCCATCAGTGAGTGGATCATCCAGACAGAACGACAGCATAGTGACCTCAGCCTTAAAGGAAACATTATATCAGATGCACTTAATAAATCTATGCGGGACAACTAATCAAAATGCAGCAGAATACGCATTCTTTTCAAGTGCATGTGAAACATTCTCAAGAACACACTGTGTGCTAGGACACCAAAAAAGTCTCAATAAGTTTAAGAAGACTGAAATCACATAAGCATCTTTTCTGCCCATGAGGGTATTAAATTAGAAATCAACTACCAAAAAAAAAAAAAAAAAAAAGCTGGAAATATCACAGACGTCTAAAACTAAACAGCATGGTCCTGAACAGCTATTGGTTCAATGAAGAAATCAAAGAAGAAAACAAACAAACAAAAATCTGAAAATAGTATAAATGAAAATATCACATATCAAAACCTAGGACATGCAGCAAAAGTAGTACTAAAAGGGAAGCAGACAGGAAATACAAGAAAAATCCCAAATAAACAATTTAAACTTATACCTGTGCTGTGCTGCGCTTCAGTTCAGTTCAGCCGCTCAGTCGTGTCCGACCCTTTGCGACCCCATGAATCGCATCACGCCAGGCCTCCCTGTCCATCACCATCTCTCGGAGTTCACTCAGACTCACCTCCATCGAGTCCGTGATGCCGTCCAGCCATCTCATCCTCTGTCGTCCCCTTCTCCTCCTGCCCCCAATCCCTCCCAGCATCAGAGTCTTTTCCAATGAGTCAACTCTTCTCATGAGGTGGCCCAAGTACTGGAGTTTCAGCTTTAGCATCATTCCTTCCAAAGAAATCCCAGGGATGATCTCCTTTAGAATGGACTGGTTGGATCTCCTTGCAGTCCAAGGGACTCTCAAGAGTCTTCTCCAACACCACAGTTCAAAAGCATCAATTCTTTGGTGCTCAGCCTTCTTCACAGTCCAACTCTCACATCCATACATGACCACAGGAAAAAAAAATCAAAGCCTTGATTAGACATGTCCAATTCTTTATGACCCTGGGACCATAGCCTGCCAGCCTCTTCTGTCCATGGGATTTTCCAGGCAAGAACACTGGAGTGGGTTGCCATCCCCTCCTCCAGGGGATCTCCCCAACTCAGGAATTGAAACCAGGTCTCCCATATTGCAGGTGGATTCTTTACCATCTGAGCCACCAGGGAAACCCAAGAATACTGGAGTGGGTAGCCTATCCTTCTCCAGGGGACCTTTCCAACCCAGGAATCAAGACTAGAGTCTCCTGCACTGCAGACGGATTCTTTACCAGTCGAACTATTACGGGAACTAGAAAAAGATGAATAAAGGACACCCAAAGTCAGTAGGAAAAAGGGAATAATAGAGATCGGAGCAGAAATCAACGAAATAGAGACTAGAACACCAACACAAAAGATCAGTGAAACTAAGAGCTGATTCTCTGAATAGGTAAACAGAATTGCAAACCTTTAGCTAGACTCCCCAAGAATAGGAGGCAAGACTCAGATAAATAAAACCTAACATGAAAGAGAAGAAATTACTACCAATACTACAGAAACACAAAGGATTAAAAGAAATTACTATGAAAACTATATGTCAACAAATTGGACAACCTAGGAGAAAATAGGTAAATTCTTAGAATCACACAAACTTCCAAGACTAAATCCTGAAGAAATAGAAAATCTAAGTAGAACAATTGTTCATAAGGAGATTAAGACAGCAAAGGCTATCAGAAACACAAAAGTCCACTATCAGATGGCTTCACAGGTGACTTCTAACAAACATTCAAAGATTTTAAAACCCATCCTTCCCAAATTCTCCCAAAACAATGGACAGGATGGGAACACTTCCTAACTTATTTCATGAGGCCAATAGTACCAAAACCCAATAACAAAACCCAACAAAGACATCATTAAAAAAATGAAAATTGCATGACAACATATCTGATGAACATAAGTGCAAAAATCTTCAACAAAATATTAGCAAAGCAAATACAACTGTACATTAAAAGGATCACACACCATGATCAAGTGGAATTTATTCCAGGGATACAAGGATGGGTCAATATCCATAAATCAAGTAATGTGATACTCCACATTAACAAAACAAAGAATACAAATCATGTGATCATCTCAATAGATGCAGAAATAGCATTTGACACAAAAAACAATGCACAAATTTATGATAAAAACTCCTCTCAATAAAACGATAGAGATGGAACTTACATTATCATAATAAATGACATACAAAACAAACCCAGAGCTAACAGCACACTCAGTGGTGAAATGCTGAAACGATCCCTCTAAGAGCAAGAAAAGACAAGGGGGCTCACTTTTATCACTCTTAGTCAATGCAATATTGGAAATCCTAGCCAGAGCAATTAGGCAATAGAAAGAAATAAAAAGCATCCATACTGGAAACAGAGTAAGTGTCATTCACAGATGACATGATTGTATATTATGCATATATATGTACGCATGTGCATAACCCTAAAGACTGCACAAAAAGCATTAGAGATAATAAATGAACACAGTAAAGTTTCAGGGTACAAAATCAGCATACAAAATCTGCTCCCTTTCTATGTGCTAATAACGAACTAACTGCAAGAGAAATTAAGAAAAATAATCTCTTACAATTGCAACAAGAAAAAAACATCTAGGAACAAATTTAACCAAGGAGATAAAAGATCTGTACACTAAAAACTATAAGACATTGTTGAAAGAAACTGAAGATGATGCAAACAAATAGAGAAATGTCCTGAGTTCGTGTATTCGAAGACCTAGTATTGTTAAAATGTCCTTATTACCTAAAGAAGCCTACAGATTCAGTGTAATCTTTATCAAAATCCCAAAGACAGTATTCACAGCGGCAGAAAAAAGTTTTTTTCTAAAATTTATATTGAACCCAAAAATAAACCAAATAGCCAAAATAATTCTGAAGAAAAAGAACAAAGCTGAAGTATCATAGTCCCTGATCTCAAAGTATACTGCAAAGCTATGGTATTCAAGACAGCATTGTACGGACAGATTAAACAGACACACAGATCAATGGAACAAGACTGAAACAAATCCACACACACATGGACAACTAATTTATGACAAAGTAATGAAGAACATGCAATGGAGAAAGGACAGTTCTTCAATAAATGATGCTGGGAAAACTGGATAACCACATGCAAAAAAGAAGGGAGAAAGAAATGAAAGAAGGAACTAAACCCCTATCTCACACCATAAAGAAAAATCAACTCAGAGTGAATTGAAGACTTGACTGTAAGGCCTGAAACCATGAAACCTCTACAAGGAAACTCAGGAAATAAGCCTTGACATCAGTCTTAGTAATATCTTTCTGGATCTGTCTCCTTAGGTAAGGGAGACAAAGGCAAAAATAAACATATGGCACTTCAGCTAACTAAACAGTTCCTGCAGAGCAAAGGAAACCGTGAGCAAAATAAAAAGACAACCTGCCAAATGGTAGAAAATATTTGCAAGTTATATCTAATAAGGGGTTAACATCCAAAATATATAAAGAACTCATACAACTCGAGAGCAACAACAAGAAACCCCAAACAATTTGATTTTAAAACTGGGCAGGCATCCTGAGTAGACATTTTTCCAAAGACATACAGATGGACAACAAGCACATGAAAATAAAAATTCAACATCACTAATTATCAGGGAAAAGAAAATGAAACCACAATGAGAGATCAACTCACAACTTTTAGAATGACTATTATCTAAAAGGCAAGAAATGGTGTTAAAGAAGATGAGATGAAAGGGAATACTTGTGCACTGTTGGTAAGAAGGCAAATTGATGTAACCACTACAGAAAGCAGTATGAAGATTCTTCAAAAAATTAAAACTAGAATTACCATATGATCCAGCTATTCCACTTTTCAGTATTTATCTGAAGAATAGAAAAACACTAATTCAGATAAATATATACATATATGCACCTGGTGTTCACTGAAGCATTAGTTACGATAGCCAAGTATGGAAACAACTGGAAGTGCCCATCTATATATCTATCAGGTCAGGTCAGCCGCTCAGTCGCGTCCGACTCTTTGCGACCCCATGAATCGCAGCACGCCAGGCCTCCCTGTCCATCACCATCTCCCGGATTCACTCAGACTCACGTCCATCAAGTCCGTGATGCCATCCAGCCATCTCATCCTCTGTCGTCCCCTTATCCTCCTGCCCCCAATCCCTCTCAGCATCAGAGTCTTTTCCAATGAGTCAACTCTTTGCATGAGGTGGCCAAAGGACTGGAGTTTCAGCTTCAGCATCATTCCTTCAGGACTGATCTCCTTTAAAATGGACTGGTTGGATCTCCTTGCAGTTCAAGGGACTCTCAAGAGTCTTCTCCAACACCACAGTTCAAAAGCATCAATTCTTCGGCGCTCAGCCTTTTTCACAGTCCAACTCTCACATCCATACATGACCACAGGAAAAACCATATCCTTGACTAGACGACCTTAGTCGGCAAAGTAATGTCTCTGCTTTTGAATATACTATCTAGGTTGGTCATAACTTTTCTTCCAAGAATAGATATAAATATATAGATAGGAGTCTACATATCTATACATAGATAGATACATATGCACACATATATGTAAAAACATACAGTACTCAGCTACTAAAAATGAGGAAACCTTGTCCTTTGCAATAACATGGACGAAGCTTGACCATATTGTGCTAAGTGAATTAAGTCAGATGGAGAAAGGCAAATGCCATATGACTTTGCTCTTACATGGAATATAAAAACAAACAAGAAACCAAAGAAAAAAGAAACTCATAGATACAGAGGACAGAAAAGCAGTTACCAGAGGGGAAACATAAATGGCTAAAGAGGGGTGATTACGTGGTGACAGACGGAAATTAAACATGTGGTGGTGAGCCCAGCGGAGTATGGACAGAAAGTACGGTGTTGTGCACATGGAACTTATCCAAATGCTTTAAGCCAATGTTACCTCAATAAATGTTTTTAAGAAAATGGAAATAACAAGACTTCACATTTGTGAGACTTAAACTATGCAGATAAAAATCTCTTAAGATTCCTGGCCTTCAGTCCCCTCCTACTTAACACCATTCCCAAAATGATCTTTCTAGTACAAATCCAATCAAGTCATTACTCTGCCCAAGAGAGAGAAAGCTTAGTTCTAAACATAGCAGACAGACCTTGACTCAGCTTTCTCTGCAATCGCATCCCCCATCATTTCCCATAATATCCTGGGTACCATGGGCATCGAACTGCTGACTCGTATTTCCCAAACACCCAGTGCTGTCTACGTCTCTGTTTTCATGGGTATTTCCACTCCTGGGTTGTCCTCCCACCTCGAGACTTACCTCTTATTCATGGATTTGTCTTCAACCACCCTTCCAATTAATTATTAAAGACTTTGCTTTAATGTTTGAGATTTTACAACTAGAAGGTGTTTATGCACTACTTTTGTAACAAAAGATTAAATATTCTCTCCAAAGAAAGATTATGGCCCTATTTAAATATGAAATTTTCTGTCATAATTAATGTAGCTAATTATTTTGCCAATTCCTAACTGAAAAATATTTTGCTAGGCCTTTTCTACCACTTTCTGTGTAGTGTCTTTCTAAATTCTTCTTTAAAAAGAGTCAGTAAAAAATTAGATATTTATTTACTTGTAAGGGACTATGGTGACCATCATTATATTTAAACATAGACCTAAACAAAGCAGTACAATTTAAACAAGAAAACTGTTTTATCACATTCTGGTACAATATTTTCTTTTTCTCTCATGGACCCTTTGTGTAACTCTTAATTCCAGTTTTATCTGGGAACTCTGTTTCTTATTGAAATGGTTGGGCTTTCTCATTAAAACAATTCACAAAAATTCATTTAGAAACCAGCATAGCTGTGTAGTGCATGGAATTAGTGAGTGGCTTAGACTATATGTCCAGCTTCCCTGACAGCTCAGAGGGTAAAGCGTCTCCCTACAATGCGGGAGACCCAAGTTCGACCTCTGGGTCGGGAAGATCCCCTGGAGAAGGAAATGGTAACCCACTCCAGTATTCTTGCCTGGAAAATCCCATGGACTGAGGATCCTGGTAGGCATGGCGTCGCAAAGATTTAGACACGACTGAGTGACTTCACTTTCACTTTAGACTATATGCCTAGGGGCAAGACATTTATTTATTCCACTAGTACCTGGAAAAAGCCTTTAACAACCATTGTTCTCAGTGACCTCTCATGAAAATTCACGTATGGACAAAATCAGTGTTTTTACATCTTTGCAACAGCATAAAACTCTCTTCATAGACAATATTTCACCAAAGCTCACCAGATAAGCAGTGTTTCTCCCGGGGTGAAAAGAAGAAAAGGAGGCAGAGAATTGCCAGCTTGAACCGTCATCTGCTTCCCAGGGAACTCTGTGATAACTGAGAGGAAGTGTTCAAGATTCCATAAAACAGTGTGAAATCCACAAAAGAAAATATGATCACTAAGATCATTTCTAACTCTAAACCTGTTATAAAAGTCTATAATGTGTTCCTACTGGTTGCTGCTGCTGCTAAGTCACTTCAGTTGTGTCTAACTCTGTGCGACCCCATAGATGGCAGCCCACCAGGCTCCCAGGCCCTGGGAAGAACACTGGAGTGGGCTGCCATTTCCTTCTCCAATGCAGGAAAGTGGAAAGTGAAAGTGAAGACGCTCAGTCGTGTATGACTCCTAGCAACGCCGTGGACTGCAGCCCGCCAGGCTCCTAGACCAAATGAAAGCTCAAAGGTAATGGCTATGCTAGCACAAACACACAGCAGAGAATGCGGTTCTGTTTCCATGCTATCAGCTCGGTGCAGCCGCTCAGCCGTGTCCAGCTCTTTGCGACCCATGAATCGCAGCACGCCAGGCCTCCCTGTCCATCACCATCTCCCAGAGTTCACTCAGACTCATGTCCATCGAGTCGGTGATGCTATCCAGCCATCTCATCCTCTGTCGTCCCCTTCTCCTCCTGCCCCCAATCCCTCCCAGCATCAGAGTCTTTTCCAATGAGTCAACTCTTCGCATGAGGTGGCCAAAGTGCTGGAGCTTCAGCTTTAGCATCATTCCTCCCAAAGAAATCCCAGAGCTTATTCCCTTCAGAATGGACTGGTTGGATCTCCTTGCAGTCCAAGGCACTCTCAAGAGTCTTCTCCAACACCACAGTTCAAAAGCATATTATGGTTTCCATAATATAAGAGATGACAAAAAAGGAGACAAAGTTATGCCATTGTAACTCTTTCTCCATCCCTTCACATTTCATGATGTAATCAAAACCAAATATCAATTTAAGATAAAGTACTATCAGAAAAAATAAAATAATCATAATATAGGTCACATTGACTATGAGCATTTACTTTGGTGATATATACACACACACACATATACATCACACGCATCCATACATTATGTATTTATACAATCATAATTATTCATGCCTATGATATATATTCATAAATTTATATATATTCCTCTTCCAAAGTTTCCTTTGATTATTTCATTTTGGGAACTTCTATGTCTCTAGTCAGATTCTAAGTTAGAGCCTCAAAGCCACTGCTCCTATACCCTAATTGCAAGTATCCTTTGGTGATAATTATTAAATGGTTTGAAAAACTTAAGAAAAGCTGAAAACTACAAAATCTAATCAAGACAGCCAGGAGAAATAACAGTTACCTCAGATATGCAGATGACACCACCTCTATGGCAGAGAGCGAAGAACTAAAGAGCCTCTTGATGAAAATGAAAGAAGAGAGTGAAAAGTTTACTTAAAGCTCAGCATTTGGAAAGCTAAGGTCATGGCATCCAGTCCCATTGCTTCATGGCAAATAGATGAGGAAACAGTGGAAACAGTGGCAAACTTTATTTCGGGGGCTCCAAAATCACTGCAGATGATGACGGCAGCCATGAAATTAAGATGCTTTAACTCCTCTGAAGGAAAGTTATGACCAACCTAGACAGGTCATATTCCACAGGGGATACCTAGTGTAGACTGGGTCAAGGAACTCTTCTCTGAGGAAGAGAGGCCCAAGCTGTAGTCTGCAGGGTAAGATATATTAAAGCAGAGACATTATTTTGTCAACAAAGGTCTGTCTAGTTGAGGCTATAGTTTTCCAAATAGTCATGTATGGATGTGAGAGGTGGACTATAAAGAAAGCTGAGCATCAGAGAACTGATGCTTTTGAACTGCGGTGTTGGAGAAGACTCCTGAGAGCCCCTTGGACAGCAAGGAGATCCAACCAGTCCATCCTAAAGGAGATCCGTCCTGAATATTCATTGGAAGGACTGATGCTGAAGCTGAAACTCCAATACTTTGGCCACCTGATACAAAGAACTGACTCATTGGAAAAGACCCTGATGCTGGGAAAGATTAAGGGCAGGAAGAGAAGGGTACAACAGAGGATGAGACGGTTGGATGGCATCACTGACTAGACGGACATGGGTCTGAGTAAACACCGGGAGTTGGTGATGGACAGGGAGGCCTGGCTGCTGCAGTCCATGGGGTCAAAAAGAGTCTGCGCGACTGAGCGACTGAACTGCACTGAACTGAACTGAAGTTCTGTGCTTCAAACACTGCATAGCTCCCTGCCTCAAGATAGAAACCCAAGACTCTCCCTGACTTGACCCCGTGGAACTCACCAGCTCATCTTGTCCCACTACCCTGCCCCCACCTTCTGTTCCAGCGGTGGCAGCTCGGCCTTTTCTCAGTTCCACATTCTCTCACGTGTCACTGAGGCCTTGGTTACAGCATTGCTCAGCCTGGAGACCGAGTCTTTCCAGCCAGCTGCTACAGCAGTCTGCTCATCCTGCAGACTTCAGCTTGGGCCTCTCCTCCTCAGAGAAGACTACCTTGACCCAGTCTACACGAGGTATCCCCTGTGGATTCCAGTGGCCCCTTATATCTTTTCACAAAGCTTCACTTATTTGAAACTGTTCAGTACATCATTTTCAATTATTCATTTTGCTTCTGAATTCTTGTTGCCAGGAAATTCCATGTAGAAGAAACCACATCTACTTAGCTTAGCTGCACAGCCACAGCATTTCTCATAGAAACTGGCACTTGGTAGACACTTAATAAACATTTATTGATAACAAAGTGCACTTGGAAAATTCACAAATTTCTGAATTCATTCCCTAACGGCTCACAGTGGTTTTTAACTCACTTTCTTATAACTTAAAAAAAAAATTTTTTTTAATTTTCTTTTGTTATAAGATTTTATGATGCCTTCAAATTCTTGAACTAAAGGAAATTCTCTGAATATATATGCTTTTATAGAGCCATCTAGTGTCCATTTTGTTCAGTGAAGCTAAAAGTAAAATAAGGCAAAATATATATGTATATTTTAGCAGTGAGGAATACATAATATGCATTTGGCAATAACAATTCAACACATCAACTGGCCGCTTGAATAATTTGTTTTTTTCTCCTGTGCTTCCTCTGCCCTTCAATATAAACATAGTATCAGTCATTCTAGAATTCTGGTAACTAAAAATTTGATGAGAGATCTTTGGCTAATGTGATATATTAGAACAAATGTGCTATTATCTGCTCCTTCCTGAAAATTAAAACATTAGGAAATGAATAAAATATACATAACTCTATAAAGATAAAGAGAAGAAGTTAGGAATCAGTAGCAGATAAGAGATGTAATTATATTTTGGAACTTAGAAAAAAGAATGGATGGTAATTTACACCACCACTAGAGAAAGCCAACTTATTCACAGGGTACATCATGCAAAGTGCCATCTTGGGTGAATCACAAGCTAGAATCAAGATTTCCTAGAGAAATATCAACAACCTCAGATATGTAGATGATACACTCTAATGGCAGAAAGAGAAAAGGAACTGAAGAGACTCTTGATGAGGATGAAAGAGGAAGAGTGAAAAACTGGCTTAAAACTCAACATCCAAAAAATTAAGCTCATGGCATTCAGTCCCATCATTTCACGGCAAGAAGATGGGGGTAAAGTGGAAACAGTGAAAGACTTTTTCTTGGGCTCCAAAACCACTGTGGATGGTGATTGCAACTATGAAATTAAAAGATGCTTGCTCTTTGGAAGAAAAGCTATGACAAACTTAGTGTATTAAAAAGCAGAGACATTACTTTGCCAACAAAGATCTGTATCGTCAAAGCTTTGGTTCTTCCAGTGCTGATGTACGGATGTGAGAGCTGGACCATAAAGAAGGCTGAGTGCCGAAGAACAGAAGCTTTCAAACTGGTGCTGGAGAAGACTCTTCAGAGTCCCTTGGATTGCAAGGAGACCAAACCAGTCAATCCTAAAGGAAATCACCTCTGAATATTCACTGGAAGGACTGCTGCTGAAGCTAAAACTCCAACATTTTGGCCACCTGTTGCAAAGAGCCAACTCATCTGAAAAGACCCTGATGCTGGGAAAGATTGAAGGCAGGAGGAGAAGGGAACAATAGAGGAAGAGATGGTTGGATGGCATCACCAATTCAATGGACATGAGTTTGAGCAAACTCCAGGAGACAATGAAGGACAAGGAAGCCTGGCATGCTATTTATGCCACTGCAAAGAGTCAGGCCTGACTTAGCAACCAAACAACATCAAAAGCTATGGAAAATAGTAGGTGAAGCCAGCAAGAAGAAAAACCTAAGAACATTTCAAAAATTAAAAATATAGTAAACCCTTCTCAAGAAAGTCCTATAAGATATATACTCCAGCAGAGTATAAACCAAAAAAAAAAAAAAAAGTGAAAATATGGTATCCAACATGCAGAATATCCAAGAAAGGAAAGAAATAAACAAATTTCCAGGATGGTCAGGAAGGGAAGTCTCAGAACTACAAGAAATATATATATATATATATATATATATATATATATATAATCTGCTGTTTGAATATATAGAAAGGATATTATAGTTCTTCCAGAATATTTAGGAATGAATTAGTCATAGGTAGAGAAAAAATTTAGAAAAAAATTTAAATACAAGAAAAATATTAAAATAATAAGTACCAAGCTGGCAATTATATATAAAAAGCAATGATCATATAAAAGCTAAATACTGACTTAATCAATTGTGATCTCACTGCATTGAGAAGATAAGAAGAGGGAAAACGGCGGGTGTGGTGAGGGCATAGGAGAGAGAGAAATTTCTTTAGCTAAATATTTGAATATCTGAACTAAAAAAATAGCAATCAATTACATCATTTAGATACATGGAGATGAGCTCAGGAAGTAACTTTGAGATGATCAAGATGGCCAAATAGGAAGGCATCAAGGTCACATCATCTTAGGAACTCATCAGAAATACCTATCCACGTGGAGCAACTCTCACTGAAGGCAAACTGGAGACTGGTTGAAAGACTCTTTCACAGCCAAGGCTATGAAGAAAGAGCTCAACAGAGTCAGGCGGGAATGGAGGCGAAGTCAGGACCCACGCCCCTCCTAGGGGACAGAGAAGAAAGAGGTATCACGGGCTTGAGGACCTTCTCTATGGCGTGAGGAGTCAAGCTGCATATCAGGGTCTGACATCAGGAAAATGAAGTTACCTTAGCTGACCTGGAAATCATCAGGACAGAATACAGGGCACCCCAATCAATCTCAGTGTCTCTCTTCCCCTCCGTGACCCCTTACACTTGTGCACTGGAAACACTGTCACACTCAAATCTAAGCAGGAGCTGCATAGAAGTAACCTCTATCCTAATAGAGGAAATTTAACCTTTAAAGTGTTGCCAGACATCCAAGAAAATTATATTAACAATTGCTAATATAATTTAAAATATGTTTTAAATGTCCTAAGAGTCTGTAAAAATAATTTTTACTTCCCTTTGCCTGTTTCCAGCACCAAAACTCACAACAGGAAAAAAAAAAAGCATTGAACAACCAGTAAGAATACTGTTTACGGCTTTACATGAATATTGGTTTGTGTCTAGCGTAGCAATAGCAACCTGTATTAGTTCTTGTTGTGAATATAAAATATAGCTCAACTATTCGAAAAGCCCCTAATGCTGGGAAAGATTGAGGGCGGGAGGAGAAGTGGGCATCAAAGGATGAGATGGTTGGATGGCATCACTGACGAGTCTGGGTAGACTCCGGGAGATGGTGAAGGACAGGGAAACCTGGTGCGCTGCGGTTCATGGGGTCACGGAGACACGACGGAGCAACTGAACAACAGCAGAAAAGCAACTCCTCCAGCAGAGAGCACACACACGCGGGCTTGTTTATCCCAGGGAGAGTGCTGAGGACGCGGACTGAAGGCTGGCTGGGGCTCTGGCCAGACCTTCCCTTGACTGCTGGAGCGCTTCCCACAGCCTGCGCGGCCCTCTTGCTCCAGCGCTGTTTTCCACCAGACAGAAGCGCCAGAGCTGAGGACAGTGGGCAAATGAGAAGGAGAGTACCCAGCTCGGGACCTTACTCTCAGGGCTTACAGTCAGGACTATGTGCCCCATCCCCACTCCCGATATGGAGAGTGATGGCCACTCAGCAGAGGCGAAGCCCCAACTCACACCTGACTCTGGCTTGAGTCCCTCCATCACTAGCCCACCTCCCAGCAAGGTGGTAGATCCCAGCACCCCCAGGGAAAGAAGAAATGCGTTCTCACTTCAGATCCAGCTATTCCGTCAAAGCCACGGGCACAAACAGACTGCCTGGGGATGCTCCCACACATGGCACAACTTCATGACAGGAAGGTAACCGTTTCATCTCATTACACAGAGGCAGCGAGAGATAAACAAGATGAAAAGAAAGAATAATTTCAAAAGCGAAAAAGAAGAGAGTTTTAGAAAACAACCCTGTTGCGTGTGTTAGTCGCTCAGCCATGTCTGACTCTTTGCAACCCCACAGACTGTAGGCTTCTCTGTCTGTGGAATTCTCCAGGCAAGAACAGTGGAGTGGGCAGCCATTCTCTTCTCCAGAGGAACTTCCCAACCCAGGGACTGAACTCTGGTCTCCTGCATCAAAGGCAGGTTCTTTACAATTTGAGCTACAGGGAAGTCCTAAAACAACTCCAAAGAAACAGAAATAAATAATTTGCTAGATAAACAGTTCAAAGCAATAGTGAAAATACAGCTAACAACTTGGGAAAGAATAGATGAACAGAGTGATAATGTTAACAAGGAGCTAGAAAATACAAAACAGAACCAAAACTGAAAAAGGCAACGACTGAATTTTTTTAAAAAATTAAAAACATTCTAGGTGATAAAGAAGGCAAAAGCAATATGGAATACAGAATAATGAAAATCACCCTATCAGACCAGCAAAAAATTTTTTTACTGTGAATAGTTTGAAAGTTGTATGGTGCAACATCAAGTATACTAACATTTGCATGGTAGGAGTCCCAAGGGTCAAAAATATATTTGATGAAATTATGATGGAAAACTTCCCAAAGTGGAAGAAGAAAACAGATTTCCAAGCAGGGAAATCAAAGAGAGTCCCAAACCAGATAAATTCAAAGATATCCACAAGAAGACATACCAAATTAAAATGACAAAAGTAAAACTGGAGCCAATTATACAAAGTGAAGTAAGCCAGAAAGAAAAACACCAATACAGTATACTAACGCATATATATGAAATTCAGAAAGATGGTAACAATAACCCTGTATGCAAGACAGCAAAAGAGACACAGATGTATAGGATAGTCTTTTGGACTCTGTTGGAGAGGGAGGAGGGGATGATTTGGGAGAATGGCATTGAAACATGTATAATATCATATAAGAAACAAATCGCTGGTCTAGGTTTGATGCAAGATACAGGATGCTTGGGGCTGGTGCGGTGGGATGACCCAGAGGGGTGGGATGACCCAGAGGAATGGGATGGGGAGGGAGGTGGGGGGGGGGTCCAGGATGGGGAACATGTGTACACCTGAGGCGGATTCATGTTGATGTATGGCAAAACCAATACAATATTGTAAACTAATTAGCCTCCAATTAAAATAAATTAAAAAAATAAAATGGCAAAAGTTAGAGAATTTTTAAGGCTTCAAAAGAGAACAAAGAGCTACATACAAAGGAAGGCCCTGTAAGGCTATCAGCTGATTTTTCTGCATATATTTTGCAGGACAAAAAGGGGGTGGCATAATATATTTAAAGAGCTGAAAGGAAAAAGCCTAAAACCTAGGACACTCTAGCCACAAGGTTAGCATTCAGAATTAGGAAAGAGATAAAGAGAGCTTGTCAGACAAGTAAAAACTAAAAGAGCTCAACGATACTAAACCAAAATTACAAAAAGAGTTAGAAGCTTCTCATTAAGTGCAAAAGATAAGGCTATAAAAAGGATAGATTTATAGGAAGGGAAAAATCTCACTAGTAAGACAAAGAATTGATACTTTTGAACTGTGGTTTTGGAGAAGACTCTTGAGAGTCCTTTGGACTGCAAGGCGATCCAACCAGTCCATTCTGAAGGAGATCAGCCCTGGGTATTCTTTGGAAGCAATGATGCTAAAGCTGAAACTCCAGCACTTTGGCCACCTCATGCGAAGAGCTGACTCATTGGAAAAGACTCTGATGCTGGGAGGGATTGGGGGCAGGAGGAGAAGGGGACGACAGAGGATGAGATGGCTGGATGGCATCACGGACTCGATGGACATGAGTGTGAGTGAACTCCAGGAGTTGGTGATGGAAAGAGAGGCCTGGTGTGTTGCAATTCATGGGGTCGTGAAGAGTCGGACACGACTGGGTGACTGAAATGAACTGAACTGAAGGCAAATATATAGAAAAGTCTAAGGGTCAACTTCTAAAATAAGCTAGCACAAAGACTTAAAATTGGGATTGTAAAATCAACTGTAACTACAATAAACAGTTAAGAGATAGACATGAAGATGCAAAATATAAAAACAAAAATACAAAATGTGGAGAGGACACAGGAGTAAAGATGTAGATCTTTAGAATGCGTTTGAACTTCAATGACTACCAGTTTAAAGCAGCCAAACCTCTAAGTATAGGCTGAAATATATAAACCTCATGTTAACCACATCAAAAACCTATGATAGAGATATAAAACTAGGGAGGAAAGAACACAAGTGTATCACAAGAGCAAATCATCAGATCAAAAGGGAAGAAGCTAAAAGAAGGAAAAAACAAAGAAGAACTATGAACACAGCCATAAAACGGGTAACAAAATGGCAGTAAGTACAAATGATCAATAATCACCGTAAGTGCCGATGGACCACATGCTTCAAGCAAAAATCATAGGGTGACAGGTCAGATTTAAAAAATAAGGCCTATTTATTTGTTGCCTACAAGACTCATTTCAGAACTAGATACACAGATTGAACGTGAGGGGATGGAAAAACATATGCCGTACAAACGGAAACTAAGAGAAAGTTGAGGTAGCAGTATCATACAAGACAAAGTAGACTTTAAAACAAAGACTACAACAAAAAACAAAGAAGGGCACCGCATAAGGAAGAGAGGCAACACAGAAGAGGAGATGACATTTGTTAACATACATGCACATAAAATTGTTGCTACTGTTGCTTAGTCACTAAGTCATGCCTGACTCTTTGTGACCCCAGGGCACTGGCCCACCAGGTCCCTCTGTCCATGAGATTTTCCAGGTAAGAATACTGGAGTGGGTTGCCATTTCCTTCTCCAAGGGATTATCCCAACCCAGTGATCAAAGCACCTAAAATATGAACACCTAAAAATATGAAGCAGATATAAACAAACATAAGGAAAGAAATTGGCAATAATCCAATAATAGTAGAACTTAACACCCCACTTGTCAATGGACAAATCATCCGGGCAGAAAATCAATAAGGAAACAGTACTCTTATGTGACGTATTAAACCAACTGACGTTGATAAGTGATTGCAGAGCATTCCACTTAAAACAGAACAGGACACATTCTTTTCAAGTGCACATGTAACATTCTCAGCACAGATCATGTGGTAGTCCACAAAACAAGTATCATCAAATTTAAGAGGTTAGAAATTATACCAAGCATTTTTACAACCACAGTGGTGTGAAACTAGAAATTATTTACAGGGGAAAAAAAAGACTAAACATTCTACTAAAAACCAGTTGGTTGATGAAAAAAATAAAAGAGGAAATCAGAAAATAACTTGAGACAGACAAAACAAAACTTTCAGGAACATAGCAAAAGAAGTTACAGGAAGGAACATTTTAGAGATATAAGCCTTTTAAAATAAACAAAAAAACTCTTCAAATAAGGAGTTATCACCAACCTAGATAGCATATTCAAAAGCAAAGACATTACTTTGCCAACGTCCATCTAGTCAAGGCTGTGGTTTTTCCGCTGGTCATGTATGGATATGAGAGTTGGACTATGAAGAAAACTGAGCACTGAAGAATTGATGCTTTTGAGCTGTGGTGTTGGAGAAGACTCTTGAGAGTCCCTTTGACTGCAAGGAGATCCAACCAGTCCATTCTGAAGGAGATCAGCCCTGGGATTTCTTTGGAAGGAATGATGCTAAAGCTGAAACTCCAGTACTTTGGCCACCTCATGCGAAGAGTTGACTCACTGGAAAAGACTCTGATGCTGGGAGGGATTGGGGGCAGGAGGAGAAGGGGATGACAGAGGATGAGATGGCTGGATGGCATCACTGACTCGATGGGCATGAGTCTGAGTGAACTCTGGGAGTTGGTGATGGACAGGGAGGCCTGGCATGGTGCGATTCATGGGGTTGCAAAGAGTCAGACACGACTGAGCCACTGAACCAAACTGAACTGAACATAGCATCTAATAGAACTAGAAAAAGTACAAGCAAAGCCAAAAGTCAAAAGAAAGAAGGACATAATAAAGACTAGAGAGGAAATAAATAGAGATTTAAGAAGAATAGAAAAGATGGATGACAGTTTTTTTATTTTAAAAACTGATAAGCCTTTAGTCAGATTCATTAATATATAAGAGAGGACAAAAATAAAGTAAGAAATAAAGAGAAGAAATGATAACTGCTATCACAGAGAAACTAAAAATCATAAAAGAACACTATTTATAGCTAAATGCAAACAAATTGGAGAACATAGAAGAAATGGAAAAATTTCTAGAAACATATGATCTTCTAAGACTGAATCAAGCAGAAATGGACAATCTGAGCAGGCCAATTACCAGTTATGAAATTGAATTAGTAATCAAAAACTCATACTGGAAGGCTTCACAGGGGAATTCTACCCAACATATAAGGAAGACTGAATAGCTATCCTTCTCAAACTTTTCCCAAAAAATTGAAAAGGAGAGACACTCCCAAATTCACTATACAAGGCCACAGTACTCCAATACTAAAGCCAGACAAAGATGCTACAAAGGAAAGAAAATTATAGGTCAATATTTGTATTGCATAGAGATGCAAAAAATCTGTTCCCTCTACCAACTCTGATGAGAATTTTAACCATGAATGAATGTTGATGGGTCTGCACCTGTTGAAATGGTCATGTGATTTTTATCTTATGTTTCGTCAGTACGATGTGCCACATTGACTGGCTTGCAGACACTGGAACATCTCTGCATCCCATGTGATCATGGTGTATGATCTTTTTAATAGTTGAATTCAGTTTGCTAATATTTTATTATTTCATGACATTCACATTTTTTTAGTGTTCCTTAATTTGGATTTCTCTGAAGTTTCTCTGTGGATAGATTCAGTTTATATCTTTTAGCAGGAATAACCACTGGCTATACATTGTTCTGTTACTGGTTAGGTTAGTTACTTTTGAAAACAGCTAAGATAGAATTCCTCCATTTTCTCCAATTTGGCTACCAGTTTTTCCATTAATATTAGTAAATAATTTCTGGGGAAAGTCTTTGGAACTGTTTAAAGATTTTATCAAGTTTTCACTCAAATTTTAACAGCCATTGAGCATTCTTGTTTAAATCAATTATTAATGATGATTGCAGCAAAATGATTTTTAACTTCATTATTTCTTCTAATTTTACTAATTGATATTCTGTTGTGCAGATTTTTAAATCTCTCACACAGCCCTGGATCCTTGTAATCAGTCCCTCTCTGAAACATGGAATAAAAAAAATTAGCATTACTTGGCCTAAAATCTGATTTTACAATATTTTTTTAAATATAAAAATTTCTTAAAGTCTACCAAGCACAATGTTGGTGAAAGTTTAAATCCAATATTTGTTTAATGTTAAACATTAAACACCAGTGCTGTCCTTTTACTAAACTCAGTTGTATTTCTTGTGGTCACCAATTAACATGACCTACAATTTTTAAAACACATTAACCACAGTATTTCTGAAAAACAGAAAAACCTGAGTAAAAGTACACGTTTTGTAAGATGAATGTTGCTAAAGCCCAGACAGATTTACAGTTGTCTAATTCTAACATTTTACAGGTGAGGAAACAAAATCCCTACGCAGACAAGTAATTTATACAAGATCTCATCAATAATTAATTTAAAAAATAGTTCCAGAGCCAAGATCTCCTGTTTTTTTAAATATGCTAAATTATCTAAAAGGCATGATAATTAACCAAAATAAAATTTTATAACAAAATGGTTAAAAAAAACAAGCTTCCTTATTTTTCTTCAAATAGTTATGTGAGATCTTTTGAGAGACAAATAGGGGAAAAATGATCATCACCAATGACTTTTTAAAAACTGTTAAAATTGCAAAATAGGGCGCATCAAGCTTCCAAAGGCAATGGATTTTTGTTTCGGGAATCAAGGATTTCAGAAAACCAGGTGTGGGGAACCTCTCTGTCTCCCAGAGACACTGAAATACTTCTCACTCCGGGAGAGAACCGTCGCAGCGGTTCGGGCTGAGTGTTCGGCGGGCTCGCGCGGCCTGCTCTTGGTCATGCGGAGACGGGGCAGCTTTCTGGAAACGGAGCTCAGCGCTCTGCTCGCCGCCTCCTAATCCGCCTGATGTCTCAGCAGCACGAGGTGCCTGCAGAGCAGCACAGCCAATGGAGCTCATAACCTAGCCTTGCCACCTCCGATATTCCAAAGTGGATCTCCTCAGAAAGGATTTTGTTTGGTGATTTTGCAGTCTTGAGAAATTTTGATTTTTTTGAAGCTTCAGTACATGGTTTCAGTGTATATGGGAATAGCTATTGTCCACTTTATTTCTTTAACTGTAAATGTGCTCAGGTGCTGGAAGAAAGGAGTCTGGAGAAGACTTGTGAGCACATTCAGTGACAGTCTCCTGAAGACACTGACGAAGAAAACTGAAAAAGGCATAAGTAAGTGGAAAGCTATTCTACATCTTTGAAGCTAATAAACAACCTCATGAATATAGAGGACAGATAGGGGTTTGCCAGAGAATAGATTGATGGAAAGAGATTCCATACTCATGGCCTGGAAAAATCAATACAGTTAAAATGTCCATACAGTTTACAAACAATTCTAAAATTTGCATGGAACCACAAAAGATCCCAAAGAGCCAAAGCAATCTTGACAAAAAGAAGAACAAAGCTGGAGGCATCATGGTTCCTAATTTCAAACTATATTATGAAGTTATTAATATAATGACCAATAAGATATTGGCATAAAAACAGACACATAGATCAATGGAACAGAGTCAAATGCTCAGAAGTAAACCCACACATTTTTTTTTTTTTGAAAGTCGCTCATTTGTGTCCTACTCACCGTATATGGAGATTAAATTTATGTATTAAGACATCATTCAGCCATGAAAAAGCAAGAAATCTTGCCATTTGCCATGATATGGATGGACCTTGAGGACATTATGCTAAGTGAAATAAGTCAGAGAGAAAGACAAATATTGCATGATGTCACTTAAACAAATAGACTCTTAAATATAGAGGACAGACTGGTGTTTGCCAAAGAACAGATTGACGGGAGCTGGGTGAAATAGGTGAAGGTGGTCAAAATGCATTACAAACTTCCACCTCTAAGTAAGTCATGGCAGAAACTGAAGTAAAGTAAAGTAAATGTCGTTCAGTCGTGTCTGACTCTTTGCGACCCCGTGGACTATAGCCTACCAGGTTCCTCTGTCCATGGGATTTTCCAGGCAAGAATACTGGAGTGGGTTGCCATTTCCTTGAAGAAGAACTAAAAATCCTCTTGAAAAGTGAAAGAGGAAAGTGAAAAATTTGGCTTAAAGCTCAACATTCAGAAAATGAAGATCATGGCATCTGGTCCCATCAGTTCATGGGAAATAGATGAGGAAACAGTGGAAACAGTGTCAGACTTAATTTTGGGGGCTCCAAAATCACTGCAGATGGTGACTGCAGCCATGAAATTAAAAGATGCTTACTCCTTGGGAGAAATGTTATAACCAACCTAGACAGCATATTGAAAAGAAGAGACATTGCTTTGCCAACAAAGGTCCGTCTCATCAAGGCTATGGTTTTTCCTGTGGTCATGTATGGATGTGAGAGTTGGACTGTGAAGAAGGCTGAGTGCTGAAGAATTGATGCTTTTGAACTGTGGTGTTGGAGAAGACTCTTGAGAGTCCCTTGGACTGCAAGGAGATCCAACCAGTCCATTCTGAAGGAGATCAGCCCTGGGTATTCTTTGGAAGCAATGATGCTAAAGCTGAAACTCCAGCACTTTGGCCACCTCATGCGAAGAGTTGACTCATTGGAAAAGACTCTGATGCTGGGAGGGATTGGGGGCAGGAGGAGAAGGGGACGACAGAGAATGAGATGGCTGGATGGCATCACGGACTCAATGGATGTGAGTCTGAGTGAGCTCCGGGAGTTGGTGATGGACAGGGAGGCCTGGTGTGCTGCGATTCATGGGGTTGCAGAGTCGGACACGACTGAGTGACTGAACTGAACTGAACTGAAGTAAGTCATGGGGACAGACTATTTAAATGTTGCTAAGAGAATAGGTCCTGAAAGTTCCTGTCACAAGAAAAATTTTTAACTATAAGTGGTGATGGATGTGAACTAAACTGACTGTGGTGATCATTTCACCACAATACTGCTGTACACCTAAAACTAACATCATGTTACATTTCAATTACATGCCAATTAAAAAGAAGAAATATCATAGGTTTTGATATCTGAACCAAATTTTGGATGGCAGAGTATGGGGTCTATTCCATCTCAGTGGGATGACTATATATCTTTGAAGATTGTTTTTATCTTAAAAAGCATGTTAACTTCACTTTCTGCTCCATAATACATGCATGCTTGAAATAAGTGTTGCAAAATAAATTTAAAATGCTTAAATAAATGCTTCAAAAACTTTCTGAAAAAAATGTGCCTTGTGGAAGATGAATGACATGGGTCCCATGTCCCATCTACTCTCTGGCACATAGCTATCTGAGCAATGAGTATTTCAGTTTGGGAGTTATAGATGAAGTCCTGCTTCATTAACTTATAAATGACAGAAACAAACCCGCGGAAAACAAAGGAAATTTCTAAGGTTGCCCAGTCGGCCAGAATAAAGATCCTGTGCTTCCAATATGACAGATATTCCAAAAATCTAATTTATTGTTAACACGGAAAAGCTAGTGTGGTCGAGGTGTTTGTAAAAGTTATTCACAAGCACAGTCAAACATAAACACCAGAATCAAATAACTATCTTAGGAATTAAAAGCATAGAGACAAGGGGAGAGTTACAAGTGTGTGTGTGTGTGTGCTCAGTCGTGTCCAACTCTTTGCACACCCCATGGACCACAACCTACCAGGCTCCTCTGCCCATGGGACTTTTCAGGCAAAAATACCGCAGCAGGTTACCATTCCCTCCTCCAGGAGATCTTCCTGACCCAGGGATCAAATTCACGTCTCCTGCATCACCTGCATTGATAAGTGGATTCATTACCACTGTGCCACCTTGGAAGCCCAGAGTTACAAGTAAACAGCTACAAAAAAAGCAACCAGCAGCTTTTCATGTACCTGTTAGCTACTTTTAAGTCCTCTGCCAGCTTTTAAGCAGACTCTTTTTTGCTATGGAGCTATGTTAATGAGTTCCTTGTATATTAGATATGACCCTGGTCAGATAGATGGTTTGCAGATATCCCATGCTGTTTCATTTTGCTTGCTGCTTCTCTTGCTGTGCAGAATCTTTTAGGTTGATGTAGTCCTACTTGTTTATTTTTGCATTTGTTACTCACACTTTTGGTGTGATATCCAAAAGAATCTTTGGTAAGACCAATTCAAGCATCTTATTTTCCCTTTTCTTTCAGGAGTTTTACACGAGTAACTGTTATTTAAATCTTTGATCCCGTTTTGAGTTTAATTATTGTGAGCTTGCATGCCTCATGGTATAAGATACGTATCTAATTTTGCATGTGAATATCGTATTTTTCCAACACCATTGATTGAAGAGATTATCCCTACCTCACTGGGTATTCTTGACTTCTGTGTCAAATACTAGTTGACTATAGATGCATGCATTTATTTCTCTATTCTGCTCCATTGGTCTGTGACTGTTTTTAAGCTACAAAATTATAGATTATTCCCAACGAGTTTTGCTAGTAACTGTAGAAATATGTCTTTTGCTGTTCAGTCACCAAGTCATGTCCAACTCTTTGCAACCCCGTGGACTGCAGCACGCCAGGCTTCCCTGCCCTTCACTATCTCCTGGAGTTTGCTCAAACTCATGTCCATTGAGTCAGTGATGCCATCCAACCATCTCATCCTCTGTTGCCCCCTTCTCCCCCTGCCCTCAATCTTTTCCAGCATCAAATCTTTTTCCATGACTCAGCTCTTCACATCAGTGGGCCACAGTATTGGCACTTCAGCTTCAGTATTAGTCCTTCCAATTAATATTCAGAGTTGATTTTCTTTAGGATTGACTGGTTTGATCTCCTTGCTGTCCGAGAGAGTCTCAACAATCTTCTCCAGCACTACAATTCAAAAGCATCAGTTCTTCAATGCTCAGCCTTCTTATGGGCCGACCCTCTCATATCCATACCTGGCAACTGGAAAAACCATAGCTTGAACTAGATGGACCTTTGTTGGCAAGTGATGTCTCTGCTTTTTAATATGCTGGCAAGTTTTGTCATAGCTTTTCTTCCAAGGAGCAAGCATCTTTTAATTCTGTGGCTGCAGTCACCACCTGTAGTGATTTTAAAGCCTGAGAAAATAAAATCTGTCACTGTTTCCACTTTTCCCCATCTATTTACCATGAAGTGACAGGACAGGATGTCATAATATGTCTAGTGATCTTCAGAATGCTGTTCTACAGCCAAGACTTGAACTAAAGTCTATTTATCGAGTTGCAATACCTATGCTGACAGGCTACTGTAACTGAGCCACTTGTGAGAGAAGGGAGAGTGAGGCTGAATGTGTGCTCAGAGCTGTGTGTCTGACTTGATACTGCAAGTGGTTTCTTGGTTCCTTGTGGCTTTATGGATTTCTTTTTAAGTAAAATCATAAATATATATTTAAAACATGTAAAGTATATTAAATTAATTAAAGTGAATAGTTAGGTAATCTTGGCAAATTACTTATTATTCCTTAATTTCCTTATCTATCTGTACTATATCACAGGTTGTCGATTTGACTTAAAGAATTAATATAAATGTTTTAATATAAGTTTTTAATGTAAGTTCTGGACACACAGCAGGTGCCAGGCAAATGTTAGCTATTAGCATTACCACATTGAAGCTCACAACCAGTGTTAAGAAGTCTGCATCATCGACTCGATGGACGTGAGTCTGAGTGAACGCCAGGAGTTGGTGATGGACAGGGAGGCCTGGCGTGCTGCAATTTATGGGGTCACAAACCCCACTCCAGTACTCTTGCCTGGAAAATCCCATGGACGCAGGAGCCTGGTAGGCTGCAGTCCATGGGGTTGCGAAGAATCAGACCCGACTGAGCGACTTCACTTTCACTTTTCACTTTTATGCACTGGAGAAGGAAATGACAACCCACTCCGATGTTCTTGCCTGGAGAATCCCAGGGGTGGGGCCTGGTGGGCTGCTGTCTATGGGGTCGCACAGAGTTGGACAAGACTGAAGCGACTTAGCAGCAAAGAGTCAGACACGACTGAGTGACTGAACTGAACTGAACTGAATTTATATACATCTTCTCTAAACAGTAGCTTCTGGAGGATAAGAATTGTCAAAACAGATTTACTGAGACATACCGTGTAACCTGAGCTGGGCCAGGTGCCAGGGTAAACTGGTGAACAAGATCCAGACCGTGTCTCAGTCACTCCTGTACATGCCCTGATTCACACAAAACCAGGCAAAAAGCAGATGCTCAGTAGAGTGTGCCCTAAATCAGACTAGCTGAGAACATAGAAAAAATTGATAATGCTTACAAGATTAATCATGCCCCTACTAGAGTATTGATCAGGAAAATGTAAAGCTCTAAATATGTGTACAAAGTGAGCTATTTGTCAAAATGAAGTCTAATTTGCAACTAACTACAAAATGTTTTTTAAAGATCTTACATAAAAATAATAAAAAGTAAAATAAAAAAATAAAAGACTTTAAAGAAGCTGAAGAACTCTGTATATAATGCAGATAAAGAAGCTGAAGAACTCTGTATATAATGCAGATAGTGATAATTAAAATAACTAGTTATTTTGGTGGCTGCATGGTGCTGGAGAAGCGAGCAGCCATGAAGAGATGCCCCACATCCAAGGTTAGAGAAACCCCAGAAAGATGGTATGCACTTGAGCGGCTGTGAGGAGTTACCTCACGTCCAAGAGAAAAGGAGAAGCCCCAGCAAGATGGTAGGAGGGGCAAAATCACATTTAGAATCAAACTCCATCCCCACCAGAGAGGCTCAGAGGGCTCAAGCAAACCTTGTGTGCACCAGGACCCAGAGACCCCACAGAGACCGAGACAGAACTGTGTCTGAGCGTCTCCTGTGGAGGTGCGGGTTGGCGGGGGGCCTGCCTCAGGGGCAGGGGCTCTGGGTGCAGCAGGCCCGAGTGTGGCATAAGGCCTCTTGGAGGAGGTCGCTGCTAACCCCACCACAGAGCTGCCAGAACTTACACAGGACTGGGAAATAGACTCTTGGAGGGCACAACAGAGCCTTGTGCACCAGGACCCGGAGAGAGGAGCAGTGACCCCCTGGAGACTGTCCTGGACTCGCTGTGAGTGTCCAGGCGTCTCCCTCCGGGGGAGGCGCGGGTCAGTGGCGGCCTGCCGCAGGGCGGGGGCGCCGAGTGCAGCAGGGCATGCATGGGGCCTTTGGAAGGAGCTCGCCATTATCTTCATCACCAGCAAACAGATGTCGCCATTATCTTCATCACCTCCACCAGAGTTTAGCGCTTCCGTTATAGCTCAGTGAGTAAAGAATCTGCCTGCAATGCAGGAGGCCTGGGTTCAGTTCCTGGGTTGGGAAGATCCCCTGGAGAAGGAAATGGCACCCCACTCCAGTACTATTGCCTGGAAAATCCCATGGACAGAGGAGCCTGGTAGGCGACAGTCCATGGGGTCTCAAGAGTCGGACACGACTGAGCGACTAAATTACTGCTGCTGCTGCTGCTGCTATAGTTTAGTGGAGTTGCTCAGTCGACGAGGTCTCCCACATTGTCCACCCACCATAGTTTGGCCCCAGGTAAATAGCAGGGAGGGAACACAGCCCCATTCATCAACAGAAAACTGGATTAAAGATTTACTGAGCATGGCCCCACCCATCAGAACAAGACCCAGTTCCCCCTTCATCAGGAAGCTTCCATAATCCTCTTATTCTTCTCCATCAGAGGGCCGACAGACTGAAAAACAATGACAATGACAGGAAACTAACCATTCCATCCACATGGACCACAGCCTTGTTTAACTCAGTGAAACTATGAGCCATGCTGTGAAGGGCCACCAAGACGGACGGGTCATGGTGGAGATTTCTGACAAAATGTGGTCCACTGGAGAAGGGAATAGCAACCCACTTCAGCATTCTTGCCTTGAGAATCCCATATGAAAAGACAAAAGATAGGACACTGAAAGATGAACTCCCCAGGTCGGTGGGTGCCCAATATGCTACTGGATATCAGTGGAGAAACAACTTCAGAAAGAAGTTTGGCATAGCCAAAGCAAAAACAACACCCAGTTATGGATGTGAATGGTGATGGAAGTGAAGTCTGATGCTGCAAAGAGCAATATTGCATAGGAATCTGGAATGTTAGGTCCATGAATCAAGGCAAATTGGAAGTGGTCAAACTGGAGATGGCAAGAATGAACATCGATATGTTAGGAATCAGTGAACTAACATGAACTGGAATGGGTGAATTTAACTTAGATGACCGTTATATCTAACTACTGTGGGCAAGAATCCCTTAGAAGAAATGGAGTAGCCATCATAGTCAACAAAAGAGTCTGAAATGCAGTACTTGGATGCAGTCTCAAAAATGACAGAATGATCTCTATTCGTTTCCAAGGCAAACCATTCAGTATCACAGTTATCCAAGTCTATGCCCCAACCAGTAAAACTGGAGAAGCTGAAGCTGAACGGTTTTATGAAGACCTACAAGACCTTTTAGAACTAACACCCCCCAAAAAAAAATGTCCTTTTCTTCAGAGGAGACTGGAATGCAAAAGTAGGAAGTCAAGAAACATCTGGAGTAACAGGCAAATTTGGCCTTGGAGTACAGAATGAAGCAGGGCAAAGACTAATAGAGTTTTGTCAAGAGAATGCACTGGTCATAGCAAACATCCTCTTCCAACAACACAAGAGAAGACTCTACACATGGACATCACTAGATGGTCAACACTGAAATCAGATTGATTATATTCTTTTCAGCCAAAGGTGGAAAAACTCTATACAGTCAACAAAAACAAGACCAGGAGCTGACTGTGGCTCAGATCATGAACTCCTTATTACCAAATGCAATCTTACCTTGAAGAAAGTAGGGAAAACCACTAGTCCATTCAGGTATGACCTACTTCAAATCCCTTATGATTATACAGTGGAAGTGAGAAACAGATTTAAGAGACTGGAACTGATAGACGGTGCCTGATGAACTATGGACGGAGGTTTGTGACATTGTACAGGAGGCAAGGATCAAGATCATCCCCATGGAAAAGAAATGCAAAAAAGCAGAATAGCTATCTGAGGTGGCCTTTCAAATAGCTGTGAAAAGAAGAAAAGGGAAAAGCAAAGGAGAAGGTAATGGCACCCCACCCCAGTCCTCTTGCCTAGAAAACCCCATGGGTGGAGGAGCCTGGCGGGCTGCAGTCCGTGGGGTCGCTGAGAGTCGGACACCACTGAGCGACTACCCTTTCATTTTTCACTTTCATGCATTGGAGAAGAAAATAGCAACCCACTCCAATATTCTTGCCTGGAGAATCCCAGGGACGGGGGAGCCTGGTGGGCTGCAGTCTATGGGGTCGCACAGAGTCGAACACGACTGAAGTGACTTAGCAGCAGCAAAGGAGAAAAGGAAAGATATACCCATTTGAATGCAGAGTTCCAAAGAACAGCAAGGAGAGAAAGCCTTCATCAGCGATCACTGCAAAGAAACAGAGGAAAACAATGGAATGAGACAGACTAGAGATCTCTTCAAGAAAATTAGAGGAACACTTAATGCACAGATGGGCACAATAAAGGACAGAAATGGTCTGGACCTAACAGAAACAGAAGATATTAAGAAGAGGTGGCAAGAATACACAGAAGAACTGTACAAAAAGATCTTAATGACCCAGATAATCACGATGGTTCAATCACTCACCTAGAGCCAGACATCTTGGAATGTGAAGTCAAGTGGGCCTTAGAAAGCATCACTATAAACAAAGCTAGTAGAGGTGATGGAATTCCAGTGGAGCTGTTTCAAATCCTGAAAGATGATGCTGTGAAAGTGCTGCAGTCAATATACCAGCAAATTTGGAAAACTCAGCAGTGGCCACAGGACTGGAAAAGGTCAGTTTTCATTCCAGTCTCAAAGAAAGGCAATGCCAAAGAATGCTAAAACTCCACACATTTGCACTCATCTCACACACTAGTAAAGTAATGCTCAAAATTCTCCAAGCCAGGCTTCAGCAATATGTGAACCATGAACTTCCAGATATTCAAGTTAGTATTAAATAAAGCAGAGGAACCAGAGATCAAATTGCCAACATCTGCTAGATCACTGAAAAACCAAGAGAGTTCCAGAAAAAAACATCTATTTCTGCTTTATTGACTATGCCAAAGCCTTTGACTGTATGGATCACAATAAACTATGGAAAATTCTGAAAGAGATGGGAATACCAGACCACCTGACTTACCTCTTGAGAAACCTGTATGCAGGTCAGGAAGCAACAGTTAGAGCTGGACATGGAACAACAGACTGGTTCCAAATAGGAAAAGGCGTATGTCAAGGCTGTATATTGTCACCCTGCTTATTTAACTTATATACAGAATACATCATGAAAAATGTTGAGCGAGATGAAGCATAAGCTGGAATCAAGATTGCTGGGAGAAATATCAGTAACCTCAGATATGCAGATGACACCATCCTTATGCAAAAAGTGAAGAAGAACTAAAGAGCCTGTTGATGAAAGTGAAAGAGGAGAGCAAAAATTTGGCTTAAAGCTCAACATTCAGAAAACAAAGATCATAACATCTGGTCCCATCATTTCATGGCAAATAAATGGGGAGACAGTGGAAACAGTGACAGACTTCATTTTGGGGGCTCCCAAATCACTGCAGATGGTGACTGCAGCGATGAAATTAAAAGATGCTTACTCCTTGGAAGGAAAATTATGACCAACCTAGACAGCATATTCAAAAGCAGAGACATTATTTGCCAACAAAGGTCTGTCTAGTCAAGGTTATGGTTTTTCCAGTATTCAGGTATAGATATGAAAGTTGGAGTATAAAGAAAGCTGAGCATTGAAGAATTGATGCTTTTGAACTGTGATATTGGAGAAGACTCTTGAGAGTCCCTTGGACTGCAAGGAGATCCAGCCAGTTCATCCTACGGGAAATCAGTCTTGAATATTCATTGGAAGGACCCATATTGATGCTGAAACTCCAATACTTTGGCCACCTGATGCGAAGAGCTGACTCATTGGGAAAGACCCTGATGCTGGGAAAGATTGAAGGCAGGAGGAAAAGGGGATGACAGAGGATGAGTTTGTTGGATGGCATCACTGACTCAATGGATATGAGTTTGGGTAAACTGTAGGAGTTGGTGATAGATAGGGAGGCCTGGCGTGCTGCAGTCCATGGGGTCACAAAGAGGTGGACACGACTGAGGGACTGAACTGAACTGAACTGAAAATAACCAAATGACAAAACTAACTTTTATGGATCCCTATTGGAAGGATTGGGAGCAAGAGGAGAAAGGGACGACAGAGGATGAGATGGTTGGATGGCATCACTGACTTGATGAACGTGAGTCTGAGTGAACTCCGGGAGGCCTGGCGTGCTGCAATTCATGGGGTCGTGAAGAGTCAGACATGACTGAGCAACTGAACTGAACTGAAAATATGTTAGGTGGGGCTTCCCAGGTGGCTCAGTGGTAAAAAATAAGCCTGCCCATGGAGGAGACGCAGGAGAAGTGGGTTCGATCCCTAGGTTGGGCAGATCCCCTGAAGGAGGAAATGGCAACCCACTCCAGTTCTCCTGCCTGGAAAATCCCATGGATGGAGGAGCCTGGTGGGCAGCAGTTCAAAGGGTCATACACACTTGAGCACATACACAAACTATGTTAGGTATAGCATTGGAACTCTGTACTAGCATTTGCTTCCTCAGTAATTACCTCATTTAATTCTATTAAAGAAAAAAATAAGATAAGGATTATCAGTCCCATTTTAAAAAAAAAAGTGACGTGGATTTTCTAGTAAGCGGCAGATGTGTGTGTGTGATTCAGACCAAGATCTGCTAACAAGAGGCAAACTTATGATTCAGACCTTGTGTTTTTGTCATTCTTTGCAAAGTTCCTTACAGTACAAAGTTTTAAAGAATTACTTGTTTAAGGATCAAAATGAATGTGGTTACATATCCATAGAGGAAACCTGACTGGGAAGTTTTCATCTCTTATTCCAAATTAGCTGTGTCTAACTTGTTTAATTGTGTTTAACTTTTAAAATGTTTAACAGTAAAACATTTTAACCCTAATTTTAAGATCTCATAAACTTTAGTTTAATTAACTTTACAAGTTAACTGTTTTTTTTTTTTTTTTTTTTACTATTATGCTAAGTGCTGTGAGGAAGTCTGTTTGAGCAAGAGAAGAGGAGGGAACCAAAGCATTTAACTGTAAGAAGATCACGAGTGTCACAGAGTAAACAGTGAATTTATGTTTGCTTTGGACATTAAGTGTCAGACTTGAGAAAATGAAGGTGGGAGAAAGCACTCAGCTTCAGCGGGTAATAGGATATTTCCATGGGACAATTTTTTTATTCAGTATCATCATAGGTGCAGGAATATTTGTTGCTCCAAAGGGGTGTTAAAATACTCTTCACTCAACGTGGGGGTGTCCCTAAGCATTTGGGCTGCTTGTGCCGTGGCGTCTATGCTTGCTGCCCTGAGCCACGCAGAGCTGGGGACCACCTTCCCTAGAAGCGGGGCACAGTATTATTTCCTGAAAAGGTCTCTCGGACCCTTTGTTGCTTTCTTCTACCTCTGGACCAATCTCTTCAGTACTCCCGCAGGAATCGCCGCGCGTGGCTTGCTACTAGCGGGGTACATTATGCAGCCTTTCTACCCTGGGTGTTTTGTTCCTGAGATGCCAAAGAAATGTCTGGCATTGGCTATCTTGTGGTGCTTGGGAATTCTGAATGCTCGGGGAGTGAAGGAGGTGACGTGGTTTCAGACTGTCGGTACGGCTGTGAAAATGACAGTTCTTGGCTTCATCTCTGTAACTGGAATCGTGTTGTTGGTGAGAGGAAGAAGAGAGAACCTAGCCAGGTTTGAGAGAGCTTTCGATGCTGACGTTCCGGATGCTTCACAGATTGCTGAAGCCTTCTTACAAGGATTGTTTGCATATTCTGGTTGGGGAGTCCTTGTCCGAATAGCAGGTAAAGTTATTATTTTAAAATTATAAAGAGCTCCACCAGGCTATAAACATGCAAGGGTTAATCAGCTTAATTCTAAGAAACACATTATTTCTTTATAATGTGTGGCTCTCTTCCACCAGGTGGGTGGAAATGCACTAAACTCTCTACAAATGTGGTTTTCTAACTTTGGAAAGCAAAATATTTTCTAAGTGTTTACAAATTAAAACAAGTAAGTGTAGAACTAATACAGCTTAAGGACTCAACAACAATTTTTTTACTGAACAAATATTTTAATAGCGAAAGCTCATCAGAGAAAAATTTAAACACAGAAAATATAAATTAAAATGAAGATTACCAATTATATGTACACACATGCAAGGGTCACACTTGTACGTACACTCATCATTTATTTTACTTAAAGCACATAGTGAGAATTCACAAATATTTTCAAATATAAATGCTTTTAAATGAATACACAACATTTTATCATATGCAATTTGACCATTTTTCAAGCATCTCCCATTGTTGGATACCAGAATTTTTTCTAGTTTTTCTCTTTGAAATTTTATACTTATTGTTCCAATCAGCATCCTTTTATATAAACCTTTGTGCATCTCTCATTGTTTTATTAGGAAAAAAGTATTGAAAAATCTTAGTAAAATTACTAAGTGAACCATACAAATATTTAGAAATGTCTTGAGAAATTTTGCCAAATTGAAACCCAGAAAGGCTTTGCAAATGTCTATTAGTGTGAATTAAAATGACACCTGAAGTCATCAAACCTTTTTCATTCTTTAGTCACTTAAAGTTGTGAAAATAAAATTTCATGAATCATTTTTTCTTCAATGTCTAGTGAGAGGGCAGAGTTTTTCAAATGTTAATGACCAATTTCTTCCTTGTAAGACAGGGAAGTGGCTTTCTTGGTTTGTTTTCACTGATCTGTCTGTCAAGTCTTGGTTGCGACCTGAAGGACCCTTGGTGGTGCACGGCGCTCTGGTCGGGCGTGCAGGCTCAGTAGCTCAGGCGCGTGGTCTTAGCTGCCTGCAGCGTGTGGGGTCTTAGCCCCTGGCAAGGGTCACAGCCCTGGCTCCTGCATTTCCGGTGGCCTCTTGGCCACTGGGCCACCAGGGAAGTCTCTGTTGTTTCGCTTTTGTTGTTGTTGCTCATAAGATTTTAAAAACTTCAGTCTTAAAGACTAGAAGTTTAATACCTACAAGTATTAAACTATCTATCTTTTAACTTTTCATTGTCTCCATACTTGAAAAGTCTTTCTCCATCTCAAGGTTCAGATGTACCTGAGCTTTTTTTCTCTAAATCTTTATGTTCTTTACACTTTTCTTTTTAATACATGTGAATTATTTTGAGGGAGTTGCATACTGTAAGTTAAAAATTTTCCAAGTAGTTAAACATCTGTGTCAAATTGGTATTGGCAGTATACAGTCAAGTTTAATCTAAGATTTAGCTAGTCTAGAAACAACCGAAGGAGGGAAAAGAGCAGGAGCATCTACCTGAATGTCCTAGACAGTCGTGACCAGATTAACAGATGAACTATTCCAACCCTTCATCAACACAAGCTTGCCCTTCTCTAGTGCTGGCCGTATGGTCAGGGAACATTTGCTCCAGCCCTCCTGGCCTAGAATCCAGGTTTTCTGAGTTGTTTTCTTATCCAAAAAGCTTATGTTGGGCACATCAAAGACACAAGAGTAAAACCCAGAATTCAGCAGAATTCCATTGCTGCTAAAGCTAATACTTTGTCTAAACTTGGTAAATAAGCATTCAACAAAGTGAACTCTTGCTGTGTGTAATCGAGTCTATTTCTTTTAGTTTTTGTATGTTATAATGAAGCTACTTCCAAAGATGATCTGATTAGTCATTTTTTTCTGAGTGGCACTTTTTTTTTTTTTTTAATTGCAGGAGAGTTGAAAAGCCCGAGTGAGAATATCCCCAAATGTGTGGTCACTGCACTTACCCTCGTGGCCCTGATCTACTTACTGGTTAACGTTTCCTACCTAGCCGTCCTGACCCCAAAGGAAATCATGTCCTCAGGTATGGTTGCAAGAGCCAGAAGGAAGACACTCTGCTTCACTGTCCTGAATAAAGGGAGGTTCAAGTGTGCAGTGGGTCTTTTTGCATACTTCAAGAGAATTAGGCTAATTTTTGGTTCATGTCTGGGTTATTTATTTATCTATTTATTTAAAGGTAGACGTTCAAAAGATCAAGCAATTTCTTTAGAGCATAGAGTAAAGGGTAAGTTCTAGCAGCCAAAAATCTGGAAAACACCAAGAAACATAAAAGGAAAACAAGGCAGAACACAATGGATAGAGTAGAATAGAAAATATGAGAAGACTTATCAAAGTCTCTTGAGATATACTTCACAAGGAGCAAGAGAGTGCTCTGGCTCAGCATTTGCCTGCAGGAAATATAACTCATACGCTTTGTCTTCAGACATATCCCCAAAATCTATACACAGCCTGAGTACCTAACTTTTCCTATTAGTGAAGTGGACATGAATCCTTCCATATATATAAGAGAGAATTTCAGTTTATCATAAAAATTATTCAGATTTTCATATTTTTAAAACTTACTATCTTATAGTGCAGAAAGTGATTTTTTGCTCTAGAAATAGACAAACTGAAAGAAGCTCAGTTCTCAATTGAACTTAATATATCTATATAAATATATTAATAAAATAAATATTTTTTAAACTTTACACTTTAAGTTATCAGAGAAATAAAAGAAAATCAGTAATAGGCTTTCATTGAAAAGAAAAATAAAGTTTATCCTACATCCAAGCTTGATGCTCCCGAGTTATCTTAACTTTAAAATGACACTCCTTACATTATCATGCATGCAACCTAGGTGTCCATCAACAGATGAATGGATAAAGAAGATGCAGTAAATAGATAGATAGATACTGTGTGTGTGTGCTCAGTCAAGTCTGACTCTGTAAATCCATGGACTGTAGCCCCCCAGGTTCCTCTGTCTATGGAATTTTCTAGGCAAGGATATGGCCATTTTTTACACCAGGGGATCTTCTCAACCCAGGGATCTAACTCGTGTCTCCTGTGTCTCCTGCATTGGCAGGCAGATTTTTACCACTGTGCCACCTGAGAAGCCCCAGATAGACATTTGCAGGCATAAAGTAGAATGAAATATTGCCATCTGCAGTAACATGAGTGGACGTGAGATTATCATACGGAGAAAAGTTAGGCAGACACAGAAAGACAAATATTACATGATATCACTTATTTGTGGAATCTAAAAAACACACAACTGAATTTATTTTACAAAACAGATAACAAACTCACAGGCATAGAAAACAAAATTATGGTTACCAAAGGGCAAAGAGGGGAGGAATAAATTAGGAATATGGTGTTAACAAATACTCACCACTACACATAAAATGTATAAACAACAAGGATTTTAAAAGCCTCTTGATGAAAGTGAAAGCAGCGAGTGAAAAAAGTTGGCTTAAAGCCCAACATTCAGAAAACAAAGATCATGGCATCCGGTCCCATCACTTCATGGGACCGACTAAGGTTCGTCTAGTCAAGGCTATGGTTTTTCCTGTGGTCATGTATGGATGTGAGAGTTGGACTGTGAAGAAGGCTTAGTGCCGAACAATTGATGCTTTTGAACTGTGGTGTTGGGGAAGACTCTTGAGAGTCCCTTGGGCTACAAGGAGATCCAACCAGTCCATTCTGAAGGAGATCAGCCCTGGGATTTCTTTGCAAGGAATGATGCTAAAGCTGAAACTCCAGTACTTTGGCCACCTGATGCAAAGAGTTGACTCACTGGAAAAGACTCTGATGCTGGGAGGGATTGGGGACAGGAGAAGGGGACAACAGAGGATGAGATGGCTGGATGGCATCATAGACTTGATGGATGTGAGTCTGAGTGAACTCCAGGAGTTGGTGATGGACAAGGAGGCCTGGCGTGCTGCGATTCATGGGGTCGCAAAGAGTCGGACATGACTGAGCGACTGAACTGAACTGACACATAAAATAGATAAACAACAAGTATTTACTATAATAGCTTAGGGAATGATATTCAATATCCTATAATAACCTATAATGCAAAAGAATCTGGAAAATATGTATATATAATTGAATCATTTTGCTGTACACCAAAAAAGTAACACCATATTCTGAGTCAACTAATATTGCAATTTTCTAAAAATGTAAAAAGTAAAATGAGATGAATGTATATTATTTATTCATTTCACATATTAGTAGTAATAATGAAGGTGAAAATGTATGTGAAGGTACTCTAACAAAAACTGAAAGGATTCATTGCTAGCAGACTTACTGAAGGGAATCGTTCAGACTGAAAGAAAGTAACTTGGATCAAAGGGAAGGAAGAGAAAGAACCAGAAATATTAAATATGTAGATAAATATAAAAGACTCCATAGGTGTATATACACACTTTTTGAATTCTTTAAAAATACCTTCGATTATTTCAGGCAATAACTCTGAAATTTAACTGTAGGGCTTATTAAATATATAAATATAACACAGACGACGACAATAGCACCAGGAGAAGGAAGTGAGCTGCAGCAGCGGAGTTGCCACATTTCACCGGAAGTGACTGGAAACTGATTTGGATTAATTTAAAAGTGGATGCTGTAATTACCAGACCAACTACTAAGAAAATAACCGAACAAATCAACAGAGGAATTAAATGGCACATTAGGAATATCTCTGTACGGAATTCCCTAACAGTCCAGTGGTTAGGCACTTTCACTGCCGGGACCCGGGTTAGGTTCCTATTTAAGGAACTAAGATCCCACAAGCCACATAGTGTAGAAAAAAAATCTATTTAACAATAAATAGATAAACAAGAAGTAAATGATAAAATATAACAATAAATAAAATTAAAATGATAAAATAGAAGAACAAAAGAACAAAAATACAAAAAAAACACAAATAGCAAAGTGACATAGGTAAATATGACAAATCAATAATGTTAAATGAGAAGATACAAACCCAACAGTAAAAGGCAGAGACTGTCAGACTGGGTAAAATTATCAATCCAAGTGTATGCTCTCCATATGAGGCACACTTTAGATTCAAAACACAATCAGGTATGAAGTAAAAGAATGGAAAAGTTTATCATGCAAACATTAACTGTAAGAAAACTAGAATAGTAATATCATTAAGACAAAATAACTTAAAGACTAAAAGATTACTAGAGACAAAGAGAGGTATTTTGTAATGGTATTAATAAAAGGATCAATGCATGAAGAAGATATAACAATTATAAATGCATACACCTCTAAAAAATACAGCCCCAGAATACATGAAGCCACACTAATGTAACTGAAAGGAGAAATAGACAATTCAGCAGCTATCGTTGCAGATGTCAGTGCATCACTCAATAACTAGACAGAAAATCAAAAGGATATAGAAGATCTGCACACCACTATCAATCAAACTGATCTAATTGACATTTATAGAATGCTCCACCAAACAGAAGCAGAATATATATTTATTTCAAGCACTTATGGGACATTCCCTAGGATAGACATAATGTCAGGATATAAAACAAGTCTCAAAACATTTAATATTTCTATCATACAAAACACTTCCTTCAACAGCAATAGATGCACAATAGAAACCAACAACTGAATGTAACTTGAGAAATCTCACATATTTGAAAGTTAAACAGCACACTTCTAAATAACCCATGGGCCAAGGAAGAAATCACAAGACTCTCGACAACTATGAAAAGCCTGAGATTTAACCTCCTCATAAGGTAGATGGGCACACTTTCATGGATGCTGGCAATGGAGACAGTTTATTTTTCATATAATAGCAGTAGCTAGAATGTCATTTATGCTGTTCCCCAAACCCTGATTCCCAAAAGACAAAGCAAGGAAGGCCAAGTGATATCTCCACACAGCAGCAGAAGAGCCTCAAGCTTAGGGAGTCCAAATCTTTCATAAGTCTTCCCTCAGAAGACAGGTCCCAGGAGTGGCTCTAAAAGACAAAAGGTCACCATTGTCCTTCCATCCCCATATTTTTCAGTCTAAATATTTCCTTCTAGAAAGCCACGATTACCACTGTAAGAGGACTTAGCAAAGAGCGTACTCAGTCAAGTGGTCATTATCTTTATAATCTATGACCACATCCGTCCAAAAAGAGAACCCAGGTGTGTGAACCAAAATTGATTTGGAATCCTCTTGGCTTCTTTATGGTCATGCTGCTGCCCAGAGGCTATACCAACCAGGTAGGTTGATATTGCCGTGTGAGGAAAAGAAGAAGCATCAGATCCAGCAATAATCAGGAAAGCCTCCTGAGTTTTCCAAATAGGAATGCGTAACTACCTGCGCTATTCTCCCTGCCTGTCACTCAGGAGGCAGCCAAGAGGAGGTGGTCGCTCTCTGAGAGTGAAAGTGGTAGCCACTCGGTCGGTCATGTCCGACTCTTTAAGACCCCACAAACTGTAGCCCACCAGGCTCCTCTGTCCACGGGATTCACCAGGCAAGAATACTGGAGTGGGTTGCCATGTCCTTCTCCAGGGGATCTTCCCAACCCAGGGTCCTTGCATTGCAGGTAGATTCTTTACTGTCTGAGCCACCAGGGAAGGTCACCCTAGGGTTTATTCAGTGACCAAACTACCCGACCAAGGTGTGTGGACCAGAATGTGAGAGAGGTAGAGTCAGAAATATTTCTGGGTTGATTTTTGAGGAAGCCATACAAACATGAAACAATACCAGCTGCATTCGAATGGGGTGTAGGAAAGATACACGGGATACCTTTGCCTTCAGCACGCTGCTGTGCTTTTGTGATGTCCAGCTGTCACATGGTGAACGGCCAAACACGTAACACAGATTAGTTTCAAGGGCCACAGGGGCGTGGCCGCAGAGGGCTGATCAAACTGGAACAGCAATGCTGCAGCCTGGAAAGGTACCAACAGCTATGAGCTGTTGTCGTCCCAAGAGAGGGTCAAGAGTGCAGTGTAGCCACTTTGCCAGAAGTGAGCAGGGACAGTATCTTGTGCGAACGGCCTCCTTCACTGTGAACAAATGGTCAAATCTTGGCAGAAGTCACAGCGCAACATTCGGTGTTAGCCTTTGTAGCAAAAATACGGAGTTTTTTTTTCTTATTCTACAGGCTTCTACTCTATAGTCCTTATTCTGTATCAAATACTGGAGTCCTTTTCCAGTATATGATAGCCAGTGTGATGCCATGTCTAGAAAGATGATCGATTCAGACATTGTCATGGCAATCTGAATAGCTCAGTATCAATCAACAGTTTTATTCCGATTATTCTCATCAGAGAATGAGCTCCATGGACAGAACTTAAGGCTGTTCTCATAACTCTGGCCAGTTCTCCTCTTGAGGAACCATGCTTGCATTTCTAATGACATGAACTATTGTCGATGGCCTGGGTATTTGGTCTGTCACTTGGAAAACCACAGACTGGCAGACTAAAGACACCCCTCTCCAGGGCCATAAACTATAGAAAGAAATCAAGGCTGCTGACTGAATAATCTGATTTTGATCTCCAGTTCCTGAGTAGAATATCCTGTCTGTTTTCTAGTCTGCGTAGCTGGTGCTGAGGCTCGCAGCTGTAGCAGCCTGGCGGGCACCACAGGGCTTCAGCTTAGCTAAACCGCCAGTGGACCGTGGCCGTATATTTACAGGGACCCTTGGGAACAGAGGGCCCTGCTGAACAAGCAACCCTGCTTCAGTCAGCAAACTGGGATGTAATTTGCCCTTTTTCATGCAAAACCAAGAAGCCACTGGGCCAGGCTAGCTGTGTTCTTGAATACACCGTTTCCACCTGATAAGAGAGATTTGGGGGGCTCTTCATACCTTTTCAATAATTGAGTTCAATTTGATTCATCCCAAAATGAGATTATCAGGCTGGAAAGTCATAAGGCCTCCATGAGTCAGGTGTTCAGTTTTACAATATCCCAGTGCTACTTGCTGAGCTAGAATTATTTTTTCAAAAGGATTTACCCGGTAGTTGTTATCAAGGAGGAAACAAGTAAAAAACCTCATACGATGCCTCTCTTTGCTGGGAAATGCAATAGAAAAGGGGCTTCCCTGGTGGCTCAGACAGTAAAGAATCTGCCTGCAATGAAGAAGACCATCATCAGTCAACACAGACTTCTAAGTCAAAGCAGTAATTACGGTTGTGGATCCCTACTGGTAGAAAGTGTGCTCGCTGGACAGCTTTCAGTACAGTCTGTTGATGTGATCCTCCAGCTAAAGGACAGTGATCTGTGAATTAGCGGATATGGAAGACTAAGTAGAATCCCAAGTGAGGCGCATGCTCACTATAACACACACAGAATTCATAAGGTGCTGAGGCTAATTTTAGTAGTAGGGGACCAGAGACAATTTTTTTGACTACCGGAGGGGAGTAAGTGTTGCAAATTTAGCCACATGTTTCCAAGAAAACTTACTTGGCAAGCAGTACCCTAAATTTTATTGGGGTTGATCAGCCTGTTGGTAAAAGTGTAATAATACCAATTCAGATCTTTCTAGACTGAAGCTTTTAACTTGTCAACCAACTGATCATGAACAATATAGTATAAATTTTGGATCTCGGATGGCAGAGACACTCTTGAAAAATCCTGAAGACCAGCTGAGGGCAAAGAGTGGAGGAGTTTAGGAATCCTAGTGGGGTACTGTGAAAGCTTATTGAAGGCCTTGCCACATGAATGTGAATTAGTCTTGGTCTTCAAGGGCAAGTGAATAGAAAAGAGGTGCTGGCAATGTTTGAGACGGGACATCAGCTGGCGTCAGTGTGTGCAGCGTCTCCATTACGGTGCCAGTGTCTGGAACAACCACAGCTGGGGCTAGAGGACACGTGGTCACTTAGGAACAATCCCCAGTAAACCTGCAGCTCCCGGTAGCTTTTGTCACAGGTCACATCAAAGTTAGACTGAGATATTGCATCCTTGACCACCACCATCACTGCCGTGAAGTTTTCCATCAGGTCTGTGCTCTTTCTCCCACTGAGATTCAACATTATTTTTTGAACCACACAAAGAGGGAGAAAGAAAAAGGGATTCGAAGGAACCCACATGTCCCATTATACTCTCTACACACGCCTCTACCTAAAATGTCAACATCAACAAATAGCCAACAGTGGAAGCCGTGAAACTATAACACTTTGAGTGGACCCAAAGGGCTTTACTCACAAAGGAACCTCTGGGGGTAGAGGGCTTCCCTTCTGCACTGTGAGTTCAACCCAGATCCCCTTAGCTAAATCGACCTTTCACTCCAGAGTCCTGGGCTTGTTGATGACTTGGGAACCCATATCTAAGAACTGTCATAAACTTTCCTACCCTCTTTGGATGGGTATAGCCTTTGGAGTAGGGAGACCTCAGTCAACCCCTAGTCATCTTTCTCCTCAACCAGAGGCTGAGGAGAAGGGAGAGGCTATGGAAAAGAAAGTGGCTGTGTGCCACGGAGTACTTTTTATTACTCTTGAGTTAACAGAACTGCCTCCACAACACATAAAATATATGAATCAGTCAAAAAAAGTCACTCAGTCATGTCCAACTCTTTGTGACCCCATGAATTGCAGCACGCCAGGGCTCCCTGTCCATCACCAACTCTCGGAGTTCACTCAAACTCATGTCCATCAAGTTGGTGATGCCATCCAGCCATCTCATCCTCTGTCATCCCCTTCTCCTCCTGCCCTCAATCCCTCCCAGCATCAGAGTCTTCTCCAATGAGTCAACTCTTCATATGAGGTGGCCAAAGTACTGGAGTTTCTGCTTTAGCATCAGTCCTTCCAAAGAACACCCAGGACTGATCTCCTTTAGAATGGACTGGTTGGATCTCCTTGCAGTCCAAGGGACTCTCAAGAGTCTTCTCCAACACCACACTTCAAAAGCACCAATTCTTTGGTGCTCAGCTTTCTTCACAGTCCAACTCTCACATCCATACATGACTACTGGGAAAAGCATAGCCTTGACTAGACGGACCTTTGTTGGTAATGTAACTCTGCTTTTGAATATCCTGTCTAGGTTGGTTATAACTTTCCTTCCAAGGAGTAAGTGTCTTTTAATTTCATGGCTGTAATTACCATCTGCAGTGATTTTGGAAAACTCAGCAGTGGCCACAGAACTGGAAAAGATCAGTTTTCATTCCAATCCCAAAGAAAGGCAATGCCAAAGAATGCTCTAACTACCACACAATTGCACTCATCTCACATGCTAGTAAAGTAATGCTCAAAATTCTCCAAGCCAGGCTTCAGCAATACGTGAACCGTGAACTTCCAGATGTTCAACCTGGGTTTAGAAAAGGCAGAGGAACCAACATCCACTGGATCATGGAAAAAGCAAGAGAGTTCCAGAAAAGTATCTATTTCTACTTTATTGACTATGCCAAAGCCTTTGACTGTGTGGATCACAATAAACTGTGGAAAATTCTGAAAGAGATGGGAATACCAGACCACCTGACCTGCCTCTTGAGAAACCTATATGTAGGTCAGGAAGCAACAGTTAGAACTGGACGTGGAACAACAGACTGGTTCAAAATGGAAAAAGTATGTCAAGGCTGTATATATATTGTCACTCTGCTCATTTAACTTATATGCAGAGCGCATCATGAGGAATGCTGGTTGGAAGAAGCATAGGCTGGAATCAAGATTGCCAAGAGAAATATCAATAACCTCAGATATGCAGATGACACCACCCTTATGGCAGAAAGTAAAGAGGAACTAAAAAGCCTCTTGATGAAGGTGAAAGAGGAGAGTGAAAAAGTTGGCTTAAAGCTCCACGTTCAGAAAACAAAGATCATGGCATCTGGTCCCATCACTTCATTGCAAATAGATGGGAAAACAGTGGAAACAGTGTCAGACTCTAAAATATCTGAATAGATATATATTTTTTTAAAAATCGAGTTAAAAATCTAAAATCTTCCCACAGTTCAAATCCCAGGCCCTAGCAGCTTCACTGATGAATTGCATCAAACATTTAAGAAGGAAAGAAATACCACTCCTAAACAAACTCTTCCAGAAAATGGAAGACGGAATACATCCAAACTTATTTTATGGAACCAGTATTTCTATGACACCAAAGCCAGAAAAATTCTTTACACAAAAAAGAAATCACATACACATGTTGCATACAACATGCATTGCTCCATGAACTACAGTGTAACACAGTTCTTAAAAACACTGGTAAACTGAGTCCAGCAACACATATAAAGGAGAATACACCATGAGCAAGTGAGGTTTATCACTGGTTGGTTTAGCATCCCAAAATCTATTAATACTTTACTATATTAATATGATAACAGACAAAAATCACAGTATAATATTAAGAGAGTCATAAAATGCATTTGACCAAATCCAAGACTCATTTGTGATTTTTAGAGGACTTTGGCAGTTTCAACCCACTACTTACACCAGTCCTTGTCTTTGCTACAATGATACTTTAATGCTTTCTAAGCTAATTAAAAGTACTATGCAGTCTGCACGCTGCATCAGTCCCGTAACTGGTGGCTTCTCTCCTCTTTTACAGATGCCGTTGCTGTCACCTGGATGGATAGAGTAATCCCTTCCTTGCAATGGGCCGTTTCCCTTGGTGTTTCTTCCTCAATAGTTAGCTCCCTCAACTGTACTGTGTTTTCAACATCAAGGTTATGGTACATGGCAAGCCAGGAGGGTCAGCTTCCTTTGATCCTCTCAACTTTGAATATTCACTCTTGTCCAGTTGCAGCTGTGATCCAGATGCTCATCTTTGCCTCCATCTTAATTATTCCGTCAGACTTAATCCTTTTAATAAATTATGTGGGATTCACAGACTGGATTCAACTTGGGCTAATGATGGTGGGCTTGCTTAAACTGAGATTCCAGGAGCCCAACCTCTCCAGACCTTACAAGGTAAGTCAAATCAAGAAAAAAAAAATTCTATATATTTTTAAAGAGTATTTTGTACTTTTAATACTTTTTTCTTATATCTACAAAAAAATCTTTTAACCCAGTGTGACCCCATTTTAGGAACATTTGAGAATAAATTTTATATTTGGAATATTCTATTATATTACAACTAGTGAAATTTGAGTCAAGAGGGACCATATGTGGGATGCATAAGGTCTGCACCCGGTCTCAGTGTGTGAGACTGACCCGTGTCGAGGGCCAGTGATTATCGGAGTGTCCTCTTAAGGTACTACCTTAGAGTACCTTGTAGGCTTGCCTAGGGCTTTTCAGGCTTATCAGTTTAAATGTCTATCAATGTATAAGTCTCCAGCTTTAACGGCCAACACAGAAGAGCTGCACTCTAGGTATCTGTGATGTAGTATAGTTGCAAACTCATTCATCTTTTAAAATCTCACCTCAGAGACAGAGTATCTACGAAAGACTGACTGCGGGATAAGTACTCTGTTGATTCCTCAAACCACCAAAACCTCTGTCTACCTTAACTGCATTGGAAATGTTTCATACAAGCTTATGGAATTTTTTTTTTCCCTCTAATTGTCTACTATAACCCATCCATCTATATTGTGGATGTACCCAATATTCTGTTTAACCAAACAACCTCCAGCAACTCATTCCTATACTTACTACAAAGAGATTAAATGGTTTATTTTTACATTATGCTACTGTGTTAGACCCACCAAAGAAAATTATTTCTAATATTTATGTCAAAAATACTTGTGTTTCTAGGCAGATTATTTAGTTTTCTTTACAAATCTTGATACCAAAAATCAGCCTGTACACACTGGTATCAAACAGAATCTTGTAGACAGAGTTTGGGTGAAGTAGAAAAGAACAGCTGTATTGCTTTGCCTGGCAACGGGGGCCACAGCAGGCTAATGCCCTCCGGGACTGTGCCCCAGCCTGATGTCAGGAGAGCTCTGCGGAGTCTTGTAGTGGCGGCACAGGGTTGCCGATAAGGGCCGGGGGGCTGCAGGGCCAGCCTTCCTTCAATCCAAATATCCTCTGACATCTGGGGGTTTCGTGATGACTTTCTCTCTAAGACCCTCTCTCTGGAATGAAGAATGCTTCATCAAGCAGTTGAAAGTCTTCCATCTGGTGGTGGTTTTAGTTCTGCAGAAGAGCTCAAAGATATTGCCACGCATATCCCTTGAGGGGAGCCCCGGCACTGCAGCCCCGCCTTCCAGCCGCTTCTCCCGTTTCTCTGCATCCCTGCTCCTCTCTGACTATCGATGGTTTGAAGTGTGCTTCAGAACTCAGGGCAGGTCGTGGAGGCTGAATGAAGCCTACTACTACTGCTGAGTCGCTTCAGTCATGTCTGACCCTGTGCGACCCCACAGACAGCAGCCCACCAGGCTCCCTCATCCCTGGGATTCTCCAGGCAAGAACACTGGAGTGGGTTGCCATTTCCTTCTCCAATGCATGAAAATGAAAAGTGAAGGTGAAGTCACTCAGTCGTGTCCGACTCCTAGCGACCCCATGGACTGCAGCCCACCAGGCCCCTCTGTCCACGGGATTTTCCAGGCACGAGTACTGGAGTGGGTTGCCATCGCCTTCTCCGAATGAATGAAGCCTGCTTCCTACAAACAAGAAATGGGGGACACAGAAAGGCTTTTGTACCCAGGAGTCCCACAGGGCCCTGCTCAGCTTCGGTGCTTAGACTGTAAGATCATGCTTCCTTTTCATGCAGGCTGCTAGAAGCTAAGTTAGTGGTTAGTCACTTGGTTAAAAGGCTTACGGCATGCATGTCTTGCTATATCACCTTTTATTGTTAGGCTTATAAGTCATTTTTAATGGGGATAGGTTTCAAATGATCATTGTTTTATCAGTGCATCATATTCTAAATAAATCAAGGGGCCTCTTTTATTATGGACTTCGTATAAGGTAAAAGGATGTACCAGAGTACGCACAGAAATACCTCAGCAGTACACAAAGGTGCAGGGTCGATTAGAAGGTGAAAAAGGCAAACCAACAGAGTTTAATAACTAAGATTTTTAAAGCCTACTGTGAAAAAAGGAATACCTTTCGAGTTTCTTGTACAAACTCAGTTTCCTAGACATCACCTCTGAGGATTCTAATGCTCAGGGTGAAGACCAGAAATCCACCTTTCAAAATTGAAAAAAGGAAAGATAATGATAATCTTGCATCTGAGTCACTTATTGATCCAATAAATACTGAAGCAGCTACTAAGGAACTACTATGCAGAAAACACTAAACACTGTAAAGATAGATGGATAAGCTGCCCATTAATATGCATCAATAACTTCTCAGCCTGATAGGGGAGAGAAGAGCTACACAAAATGCAGTCACAGGCGAGGATCACCAGCATCTCACTAAGCATTTCGCTGTTTGCAGCGACGACTCTTTAATCATATAGACATGTGCGTGTTGGTGTATTCTGTAAAAATCCAAATTAAGACGCACATTTGAAAGATATACATTGTTAAGATCCATATTAAGGGAAAAGTGAAGATCAGAGACTGTGAATCCAACCCTGTGGTCCTTTTATGATAAAAACTTTCCCCAAAGGAATTATATATAGATTCCATTCAATTCAGTCGCTCAGTCTTGTACAACTCTTTGCGACCCCATGGACTGCAGCACGTCAGGCCTCCCTGTCCATCACCAGTTCCTGGAGTTTATTCAAACTCATGTCATAAGTTACTCAAACTCATTGAGTTGGTGATGCATTCCAACCATCTTATCCTCTGTCATCCCCTTCTCCTTCTCCTGATCTTCCCCAGCATCAGGGTTTCTTTCCAGTGAGTCAGTCCTTTGCATCAGGTGGTCAAAGTATTGGAGTTTCAGCTTCAGCATCAGTCCTTCCAATGAACACCCAGGACTGATCTCCTTCAGAATGGACTGGTTGGATCTCCTTGCAGTCCAAGGGACTCTCAAGAGTCTTCTCCAACACCACAGTTCAAAAGCATCAGTTCTTCAGTGCTCAGCTTTCTTTATAGTCCAACTCTCACATCCATACGTGAGTACCAGAAAAACCATAGCTTTGACTAGATGGACCTTTGTTGGCAAAGTGATGTCTCTACTTTTTAATATGCTGTCTAGATTGATCATAACTTTCCTTCCAGGGAGCAAATGTCTTTTAATTTCATGGCTGCAGTCACCATCTGCAGTGATTTTGTAGCCCCCAAAATAAAGTCTGTCATATTAGGTTATATATAGGTTGTGTATTACATCATTATGAATAATATTAGATTGAGGTACAAAAATATTAATTTTGATATTGCTTGAAAATTAAACATTAGAAAAAATTTATAATGAAAAAATGCTTTATGATAATAGTATGGAATGTTTCCGAGGGTCATTATTCAAGAGATCTGAATGGGACTTCCCTGGTGGTCCAATAGTTAAGTATCTGTCTGCCAGTGCAGAGGACACAGGTTCAATACCTGGTCCAGGAAGATTCCATATGCCACAAGGCAACTAAGCCTGTGTGCCGGAGCCCACGAGCTGCGCCACTGAGCCTGCGTGCCGGAGCCCATGAGCTGCGCCACTTGGCCTGCGTGCCGGAGCCCACGAGCCAGAGCCCACAAGCTGCGTCACTCAGCCTGCGTGCCAGAGCCCATGAGCTGCGCCACTCGGCCTGTGTGCCAAGACTGCCTGAAACCCGTGTCCTCGAGCCAGTGGCCTGCAAGCAGAGAAGTCTCCGCAATAAGAAGCGCACACACTGCAGCTGGAGAGTAGCCCCTATTCGCCAGGACTAGAAAAATTTTGCATGCAGCGATGAAGACCCACACGGTCAAAACAGATAAAGAGAGCTAAATGGACCAGTGGCATGGACTTATGAAAAAAATCAAAGGGAGGGCAAAATGTTGAAATTATTAGGGAAAGGCTTTCACTTCTGCTATTTCACACTCTGAGGAAATTCCCAGCAGGTTGTTTTTTCTTATATAAAACTAAGGAAGACCTTGTAGGTAAATATTTTTTTATCAATGAAACCAACTTCCTCCATATTAAACAAATGTTTGTATCTAAAATATTTTATATTATTATTTGCAATAACTTCCAGTTCAGTTCAGTCGCTCAGTCATGTCCAACTCTTTGCGACCCCATTCCAAGTCCACTCTAATACAAATTTATGTTTGTTCTCAGGTACGTTTGCCATTTGTATTTGGAACCATGGCCATATCTTTGTTCTTGGTTTTGACACCCATCATCAAGTCTCCTCAGATATACCATATCTACGTTATTCTTTTATCCTCAGTGGACTTTTGTTTTATTTGCCTTTTGTGCATTTTAATTTGGGTTCTACATATTTCAACAAGATAACTTGCTTTTTACAGTTACTACTAAATGTTTCACCTGCTGATGACACTGATGAATATATCTCAACAGGAGGAAATGTACAGAAAAATCCACCTGCAACTGCGACCAAAATATAATAAATAAATTATGCAAAATTGGCAAATGATTGACTTATTGAAAGCATCTTTGTCTTTCAATTAGAATATTCCTAATACATATGCATATTCCTTATGTATATTTGTACACATGCCACATATGTAACACACAACCAGCACAAAATACTTGATGTCCAGAACTTTAACACTTTATCTCTTGTTGTTTGTAACTGAAACCTTACTTCTCCAATAAAGCATGCTGATTCCCAATTTTCAAAGACTATAGTAGATGTCCCTCTTTGTGCTTAATGTTTCTGAGTTTATTATTAATATGTCAGAGTCCACACTCTTTTCTAATTGTCTACTTACTTTTTCCCTAAAGGCAGTGAGCTCCCCAAAGGTAAAAATCATTCTTTAGCTATTTAAATTTTTTAAAATTATATTTCATTTATTTAAATTTGTATACTCTCTCCCTAAGACAGAGTGTGCATAAAAATAGACAACCTATAAAATAAATATCTGAATGCACAGGCAAGTGAGTGAGTAAATGAATGGGCTGTCAGTACACATCCCTGTAGAGGGCATCTCCCTTGATAGACTGCCTCAGTTTGGATTCTCAGCAGCACCTCAGAAGTGTCCCATTAATGATTATAGCTCTACATTTCAGCGTGACTGAGGCTGGGACGCTATATAGAGATGGTACCAAAGAAGAGTTTAACTAGCTCTTACCAAATATTTATTCTCTTTCACCTCCTAACTGACTTCTCTGAAACTGCTTTTGCCAATATGGCCCTATCAGTGTCAACATAAATGTATCCATTTGTGTTTATCACAAAGGTCACTGGGGACCCGACATCACTATTCCAAACATCTCTGCAAACCATTTTTAGTGATAGTATTGAAAGGATTAATACAAATGAAAATCAAATCCTAGAGAGGGCAAGTAGGTATCAGAGAACCTAGGCTGTGGGAAAAAAAAAAAAAAACACCTATGGGTAATTGAGAACAAAGCTAGGTATAGCACATATACTCGCTTACTACAGAAATGTGTGGAGACCAAGTGAACACTTCATAAGACAGAGCCCCTCTCTGCCATTCAAATTTTGTCTCAGTGAGGTTTTTGACAAAATGTATCTGGCAAAGAAACTCACAAATAGTAGGTATCTGAACAGTGTGTAGTCTATAATCTGTTTGAATGTTGATTCAGATGTTCTAGAATATAGGCCTTTGAGTTTAAAATTTGACATTTTCTAATAATAACTAGGGAGTCTGGTTTGTAGGATGCAAGTCAAAGGAAAACCTCACAAATGACAGCTTCTGCAGACTCAAGATAACTTACAGGTACAAGGCTGGTAGACTGTAGGTGGTCACACGGACTCAGGAGAGCCAGCAAGGCATGTCTGGCTGTGAGGAGGCCAAGAGGGCTGGAAGCACCAGGGGCTTCACTCTAGGAGACGCCTGATGGCCTGCCACCTCGCATATCCACGGGAAGGCTGGGAAGAGCAGAGGCATTTCCACGGGAAGGCTGGGAAGAGCAGAGGCGCGACTGTGTAGAAGGACTCTACGCTTAGCAGTTAAGGCGTCAATCCAGCAGGCAGGAGCAAATGCAAAGGAGCATTAACTGCTGCTGCTGCTGCTGCTGCTGAGTCGCTTCAGCCGTGTCTGACTGTGCAACTCCACAGACGGCAGCCCACCAGGCTCCACTGTCCCTGGGATTCTCCAGGCAAGAGTACTGGAGTGGGTTGCCATTTCCTTCTCCAGTGCATGAAAGTGAAAAGTGGAAGTGAAGTCGCTCAGTCTTGTCCAACTCTTCGTGACCCCATGGACTGCAGCCCACCAGGCTCCTCCATCCATGGGATTTTCCAGGCAAGAGTACTGGAGTGGGGGTGCCATTGCCTTCTCTGATGATTATCATAGATAAACTCAAACATATATTAAAGAAGAAACTATGCTCCTGCCAGAAGAAAGGATGTTCCTGCCACACTGAATTTAATAGTGAAAAGAAGTTTGTCAAAAGGCAGCTAGATACATTCTATAGATATAGAAGTAAATGTAGTATTTGTAATGACACTTGAAATTACATTTTTAATTCCATTCTATTTGCATAAACATAGAAGGTAAATGTAATATCTATAATTACATCTGCAATTATATTCTATTTAAAATAGAAAACTGTAAAGTCATCTTCATTTTTCCAGTTGCAAGGCCCAGACGGCTTGGCGAATCTTATTCCTGTCAATCTCTCACACCCCCACATCTAATTCAAAAATATATCAAGAGTCCAATCACTTCAAACCTCTAGTGCCAACATTCTTGTCCCTGAGCTTAAATACTTGCTAGTTCTATATACTTGAAGTGGTCATCTGTTCCTTTTCTAATGTGAAGCTCTAATTCCAAAACTACAGGTTATACAATAGATAATCCAGACAGCCAGTTATTACCTGCTTGGGAACATCCTTGCATCAGCAATCAGTGATGGAAACCTCATTTATCTCCAATTGCAATAAGTTCAATTCAGGGCAAAACTTCCCTCAAGGACGCCTATGGTAGAGACATAATTCATATACCATATGACTCACCCATTTAGAGTGTACCGTTGGATGCGTTTTTTTTTTTAAATTATGATTCTTTAAAACTTGTGGCAAAATGCAGAGAACACAGCATGTGCCGCTTTGGCCACTCGGAAGTGTGCAATTCAGTGGCAGTAGTCGCATTCAGAGTATTGTGCAACCGTCAACAGGCAGGACTGAATTTCTAAATAATTAACGTGTGGAACATTTTAACTTGGGCCTTCAGAGAGGTCACAAAATTTTAGAACTCTTCACAGGTTAATCATTTTCAAAACCAAGTTAAGTGCAGTAATAAAATGCTTATGTAAGGACCATGGCTAAATCACGAAAACATGGAGCAGAAGCATCGTGAGAGGAATGTATAAGAGTTAGCAATCCACATGAGACTCCAAAATTATTTCCCAGGACTAAGAAAACAAACAGGGAAAAGGCAAAAGCATGCAGCTCCTAAGGGCAATAGGATTCTTCCGAGGCAACATTTTACTCTTAAGCGCCACAATAGGGGCAGGAATCTTCGTGTCTCCGAAAGGGGTATTGAAATATTCCTCACTGAACGTGGCTGTCTCCCTGAGTGTCTGGGCGGCCTGTGCGGTGCTGACTTTGGTCTCCGCTCTCAGCCACGCAGAGCTGGGGACAACCTTCCCTGTAAGCGGGGCACAGTATTATTTCCTCAAAAGATCTCTTGGCTCCTCCGTTGCTTTCCTCAATCTTTGGATCAAACTATTTACTCATCCCTTGAGGCTAGCTACTGAAAGCTTGTTACTATCTACCTATACAATCCAGCCTTTCTACGCCGGGTGCCCAGCTCCGGAGCTACCAAAAAGGTGTCTAGCGTTGGCTGTTTTGTGGTCTTTGGGCCTTCTGAATGCTCGAGGGGTGCAGACTGTGGCTTGGCTTCAAACTGTCAGTACTTTGGCGAAGATGGCTGTCCTCTGCTTCATTTGCCTCGCTGGGGCTGTGCTGTTAGGGATGGGGAGAAAGGAAAACGTGGCCAGGTTCGAGAACGCTTTGGACGCCGAGCTTCCTGACGTCTCACAGATCGCAGAAGCCTTCCTACAAGGATTCTTTGCGTATTCCGGCACGTCGATCCTGAACAGCATGGCAGGTAAATCTCTTTCTGACATACTTCTGCTGTAGGCATAAAGTTTTGTCTACAGCCCTCGGGAGAAAGACAACATCCAATTTGTTTCTTTGGGAGGAAGTGAATTGACTCTGCTCTGCTCTACATGCAAGCAGCAGAGTTTAATCATCATTAAGCCTTGGTAGATAATTATCTACATAAAACACTGAGGGTTTAGTGCTTTTCTGCTCATCCTGTTTAAACAAACTTGGGAAAAGTTTGCTGGAGAAAAGATCACTCTCAGACTTTACTGTAATTTATTCTAGCAATTTTAAAAGACATTTTGAGTTAAATATCAATTATATTAGAAATATGTTAATATGATGTTAATTTTTTAAAAATGAAACCATCAGATTTTACACATCCCCTACTGCACTGGTAAAATGCTGCATCCTAATTTTGATTCCACAGTATGTCTTAGAGAACTTTCCATAGTAGTTCTTAGTCACTTAACACATTTTTAACTGCTGCATAATATTCCTTAGAATGGCTTTGCTGCAGTTTCACAGTAGTGGACGTTTGAAATGCTTCCCATTCTCCACAATGACGAGGACTGGCGTAATATCAATGCTTCCCTGTTAATATGTGCTGTTGTTTCTGCAGGGCAGCACCATTGCCTCTGACGTCATGGCACCAAAAGATTTTGGTAATATTTGCACAGCTCTCTAGAGTAAACAAAAGAACTAAACAGAAAATATTTTTATATTACTTTTTGGTTATAAAATTATAGGACTATAAAATATTAAGGATATATTGAATACCAAAGTTGTATAAAATTCCAAACAAAATCTTTATACAAATTCTCAATCTTTGAATTACTGAAACTTTTGTTATTTTTTTATGTTTCTTATGTTGGTCAATGAGATGCTTTGTTCAATCATGTAGATTACTAAAATTTATTAGTTGATATGATTCTTAAGTACTTTAATATTTTCTTTTTTAATTGGCAGATGTAATGTTGAAATTTCTCACTGTAAAATTAATAGATTTTTAAATTAATACTTTATTCTACTTTACAATACTGTATTGGTTTTGCCATACATTGACATGAATCAGCCACATGTGTCCATGATCTCCCAGTGCCGAAGCCCCCTCCCACCTCCCACCCCACACAGTCTCCCCGGATCATCCTGTGCACCAGCCCCAAGCATCCTGTATCCTGTATTGAACATAGACTGGCGCTTCATTTCTTATATGATAGTATACATGTTTCAGTGTCATTCTCCCAAGTCATCCCACCCTCTCCCTCTCCCACAGAGGCCAAAAGTCCGTTCTATACCTCTGTGTCTCTTTTGTTGTCTCACATACAGGGTCATCATTACTATCTTTCTAAATTCCGTATATATGTGTCAGTATACTGTATTGGTGTTTTTCTTTCTGGCTTACTTCACTCTGTATAATCGGCTCCAGTTTCATCCATCTCATTAGAACTGAGTCAAATGTATTCTTTTTAAGGGCTGAGTAATGCTCCATTGTGTATATGTACCACAGCTTTCTTATCCATTCATCTGCTGATGGACATCTAGGTTGTTTCCATGTCCTGGCTATTATAAACAGTGCTGCAGTGAACACTGGGGTACATGTGTCTCTTTCAATTCTGGTTTCCTTGGTGTGTATGCCCAGCAGTGGGATTGCTGGGTCATAAGGCAGTTCTATTTGCCATTTTTTAAGGAATCTCCACACTGTTTTCCATAATGGCTGTACTAGTTTGCATTCCCACCAACAGTGTAAGAGAGTTCCCTTTTCTCCACATCCTCTCCAGCATTTATTGCTTGTAGACTTTTGGATCACAGCCATTCTGACTGGTGTGAAATGGTACCTCATTGTGGTCTTGATTTGCATTTCTCTGATAATGAGTGATGTTGAGCATCTTTTCATGTGTTTGTTAGCCATCCATATGTATGTCTTCTTTGGAGAAATGCCTATTTAGTTCTTTGGCCCATTTTTTGATTGGGTCATTTATTTTTCTGGAGTTGAGCTGCATAAGTTGCTTGTATATCTTTGAGATTAGTTGTTTGTCGGTTGCTTCATTTGCTATTGTTTTCTCCCATTCAGAAGGCTGTCTTTTCACCTTACTTATAGTTTCCTTTGTTGTGCAAAAGCTTTTAATTTTAATTAGATCCCATTTGTTTATTTTTGCTTTTATTTCCATTATACTGGGAGGTGGATCATAGAGGATCCTGCTGTGATTTATGTCGGAGAGTGTTTTGCCTATGTTCTCCTCTAGGAGTTTTATTGTTTCTGGTCTTACATTTAGATCTTTAATCCATTTTGAGTTTATTTTTGTGTGTGGTGTTAGAAAGTGATCTAGTTTCATTCTTTTACAAGTGATTGACCAGTTTTCCCAGCACCACTTGTTAAAAAGACTGTCTTTACTCCCTTGTATGTTCTTGCCTCCTTTGTCGAAGATAAGGTGTCCATATGTTGTGGATTTATCTCAGGGCTTTCTATTTTGTTCCACTGATCTATTTTTCTGTCTTTGTGCCAGTACCATACTGTCTTAATGACTGTGTCTTTGTAGTAGAGCCTGAAGTCAGGCAAGTTGATTCCTCCAGTTCCATTCTTCTTTCTCAAGATTGCTTTTGCTATTCGAGGTTTTTGTATCTCCATACAAATCTTGAGGTTGTTTTTTCTAGTTCTGTGAAAAATACAGTTGGTATCTTGATAGGGATTGCATTGAATCTGTAGATTGCTTTGGGTAGTATACTCATTTTTACTATATTGACTCTTCCAATCCATGAGCATGGTATATTTCTCCATCTATTAGTGTCCTCTTTGATTTCTTTCATCAGTGTTTTATAGTTTTCAATATATAGGTCTTTAGTTTCTTTAGGTACGTATATTCCTAAGTATTTTATTCTTTTCGTTGCAATGGTGAATGGAATTGTTTCCTTAACTTCTTTTTCTGTTTTCTCATTATTAGTGTATAGGAATGCAAGGGATTTCTGAGTGTTGATTTTATATCCTGCAATTTTACTATATTCGTTGATTAGCTCTAGTAGTTTACTGGTGGAGTCTTAAGGGTTTTCTATGTAGAGGATCATGTCATCTGCAAACAGTGAGAGATTTACTTCTTCTTTTCCAATTTGGATTCCTTTTATTTCTTTTTCTGCTCTGATTGCTGTGGCCAAAACTTCCAGAACTATATTGAATAGTAGTGAAAGTGGGCACCCTTGTCTTGTTCCTGACTTTAGGGGAAATGCTTTCAATTTTTCACCAATGAGGATAATGTTTGCTATGGGTTTGTCATATTAGCTTTTATTATGTTGAGGTACATTCCTTCTATTCCTGCTTTCTGGAGAGTTTTTATCATAAATAGATGTTGAATTTTATCAAAGGCCTTCTCTGCATCTATTGAGATAATCATATGAGTTTTATTTTTCAATTTGTTAGTGTGGTGAATTACATTGATTTATTTGCGAATATTGAAGAATCCTTGTATCCCTGGGATAAAGCCCACTTGGTCATGATGTATGATCTTTTTAATGTGTTGTTGGATTCTGATTGCTAGAATTTTGTTAAGAATTTTTGCATCTATGTTCATCAGTGATATTGGCCTGTAGTTTTCTTTTTTGTGGTGTCTTTGTCAGGTTTTGGTATTAGGGTGATGGTGGCCTCATAGAATGATTTTGGAAGTTTACCTTCCTCTGCAATTTTCTGGAATAGTTTCAGTAAGATAGGTGTTAGCTCTTCTCGAAAATTTTGGTAGAATTCAGCTGTGAAGCCGTCTGGACCTGGGCTTTTGTTTGCTGGAAGATTTCTGATTATAGTTTCAATTTCCATGCTTGTGATGGGTCTGTTAAGACTTTCTATTTCTTCCTGGTTCAGTTTTGGAAAGTTGTACTTTTCTAAGAATTTGTCCATTTCTTCCAGGTTGTCCATTTTATTGGCATATAATTGCTGATAGTAGTCTCTTATGATCCTTTGTATTTCTGTGTTGTCTGTTGCGATCTCTCCATTTTCATTTCTAATTTTATTGATTTGATTTTTTTTCTCTTTGTTTCTTGATAAGTCTCGCTAATGGTTTGTCAATTTTATTTATCCTTTCAAAGAACCAGCTTTTTGCTTTGTTGATTTTTGCTATGGTCTCTTTTGTTTCTTTTGCATTTATTTCTGCCCTAATTTTTAAGATTTCTTTCCTTCTACTAACTCTGGGGTTCTCTATTTCTTCCTTTTCTAGTTGCTTTAGGTGTAGAGTTAGGTTATTTATTTGACTTTTTTCTTGTTTCTTGAGGTATGCCTGTATTGCTATGAACTTTCCTCTTAGGACTGCTTTTATAGTGTCCCACAGGTTTTGGGTAGTTGTGTTTTCATTTTCATTCGTTTCTATGCATATTTTGATTTCTTTTTGATTTCTTCTGTGATTTGTTGATTATTCAGAAGGGTGTTGTTCAGCCTCCAAATGTTGGAATTTTCAATAGTTTTTCTCCTGTAGTTGAGATCTAACCTTAGTGCATTATGGTCAGAGAAGATGCTTGGAATAATTTCGATTTTTTTGAATTTATCAAGGTTAGATTTATGGCCTAGGATGTGATCTATCCTGGAAAAGGTTCCATGTGCACTTGAGAAAAAGGTGAAATTCATTGTTTGGGGGTGAAATGTCCTGTAGATATCAATTAGGTCTAACTGGTCTATTGTATCGTTTAACGTTTGCGTTTCTTTGTTAATTTTCTGTTTAGTTGATCTGTCCATAGATGTGAGTGGGGTATTAAAGTCTCCCACTATTATTGTGTTATTATTAATTTCCCCTTTCATGCTTGTTAGCAATTGTCTTACATATTGCGGTGCTCCTATGTTGGGTGCATATATATTTATAATTGTTATATCTTCTTCTTGGATTGATCCTTTAATCATTATGTAGTGGCCTTCTTTGTCTCTTTTCACAGCCTTTGTTTTAAAGTCTATTTTATCAGGTATGAGTATTGCTACTCCTGCTTTCTTTTGGTCTCTATTTGAATGGAATATCTTTTTCCAGCCCTTCACTTTCAGCCTGCATGTGTCCGTTGTTTTGAGGTGGGTCTCTTGTAGGCAGCATATATAGGGATCTTGTTTTTGTATCCATTCAGCCAGTCTTTGCCTTTTTGTTGGGGCATTCAACCCATTTACATTTAAGGTAATTATTGATAAGTATGCTCCTGTTGCCATTTACTTTAATGTTTTGAGTTCGAGTTGATACACCCTTTTTGTATTTCCTGTCTAAAACCTATGCTTTAGCATTTGTTGGAGAGCTGGTTTGGTGGTGCTGAATTCTCTCAGCTTTTGCTTGTCTATAAAGCTTTTGATTTCTCCTTCATATTTGAATGAGATCCTTGCTGGGTACAGTAGTCTTGGCTGTAGGTTATTATCTTTCATCACTTTAAGTATGTCTTGCCATTCCCTCCTGGCCTGGAGAGTTTCTATTGAAAGATCTGCAGTTATTCTTATGGGATCCCCTTGTGTGTTATTTGTTGTTTTTCCCTTGCTGCTTTTAATATTTGTTCATTGTGTTTGGTCTTTGTTAATTTGATTAGTATATGTCTTGGGGTGTTTCACCTTGGGTTTATCCTGTTTGGCACTCTCTGGGTTTCTTGGACTTGGGTGACTATTTCCTTCCCCATTTTAGGGAAGTTTTCAACTATTATCTCCTCAAGTGTTTTCTCATGGTCTTTCTTTTTGTCTTCTTCTTCTGGGACTCCTATAATTCAAATGTTGGAGCATTTCATATTGTCTTGGAGGTCTCTGAGGTTGTCCTCATTTCTTTTAATTCGTTTTTCTTTTTTCCTTGCTGATTCATTTATTTCTACCATTCTATCTTCTATTTCACTAATCCTATCTTCTGCCTCTGTTATTCTACTGTTTGTTGCCTCCAGAGTGTTTCTGATCTCATTTATTGCATTATTCATTATATGTTGACTCTTTTTTATTTCTTCTAGGTCCTTGTTAAACCTTTCTTGCATCTTCTCAATCCTTGACTCCAGGCTGTTTATCTGTGATTCCATTTTGATTTCAAGATTTGGGATCATTTTCACTATCAATATTTGGAATCCTTTCTCAGGTAGATTCCCTATCTCTTCCTCTTTTGTTTGATTTGGTGGGCATTTCTTCTGTTCCTTTACCTGCTGGGTATTCCTCTGTCTCTTCATCTTGGTTATATTGCTGCGTTTGGGGTGGCCTTTCTATATTCTGGGAATTTGTGGAATTCTCTTTATTATTGGGCTTCCTCACTGTGTGTGGGGTTGTATCAGTGGCTTGTAGAGGTTTCTTGATTAGGGAGGCTTGTGCTGGAGTTCTGGTGGGTGGAGCTGGATTTCTTCTCTCTGGAGTGCTGTGAAGTGTCTAGTAATGGGTTATGAGATGTCAATGGTTTTGGAGTATTTTGAGCTGCCTGTATATTGAAGCTCAGGGGCTTGTTCTTGTGTTGCTGGGGAAATTGCGTGGTATGTCTTGCTCTGGAACTTGTTGGCCCTTGGTGGTGCACAGTTTCAGTGTAGGTATGATGGCGTTTGATGAGCTCCTATTGGATAATGTTCCCTGTATTCAGGAATTCTCTGATGATCTCAGGATTTGGACTTAAGCCTCTTGATTCTGGTTTTCAGATTTATTTTTACAATAGTCTCATGACTTCTCCATCTATACAGCACTAATGTTAAAACATCTAGGTTAAAGATGATAGGTTTCTCCACCTTGAGGGTCACCCCTAGAGGATCACTGAGTTACCTGGAGGAGAGAAGAGGGAGGGGGTAGTTAGAGGTGACTGGAATGGGATGAGGTGGAATCAAAAGAGGAGAGAGCAAGCTAGCCCATAACCACTTTCTTGTGTGCGTTCTACAGTTTGGACCTCTCAGAGGTGGTCACAGAGTTATACAGGGAGTAGGAGAGGGAGGAGGTAGAGAGGGAGGAAGTAGACAGAGGGGGCCAGGGGGATAAAAGAGGGAGATGAAAAGGAGGGATACAGATCCAGCCAGTAACCAGTTCTCTGAGTGTTCTCCACCTTCCGGGACACACAGAGATTCATAAAGTTGGGTAGAGAAGAGGAGGGGGAGGGAGGAGAGAGAGGCCACCTGGTGGAGAAAAAAGAGCCCAAAGGATGAGAGAGTGGTCAAGCCAGTAATCTCACTCTCATGTAGAATTGGATACTGAAGATTAGGTTTTTAAATGTACAAAATTGGCAGCGAATACCAAAATGTAAAGATTAAAAATCTGGAGTAGAGATTAGGTTTTCAAAAATAAAATATTAATGTCAAGAAGAAGAAGAAGAAAAGAAAAAAAAGCCACCAGAATTATTAAGAGACAACAACCTCCACCACAAAAAGACTATATATGGCATTTGCTTTAAAAATAAGATTTGGTGTTTTTTTTGAAAAGTAATAATAGGTTATAAAAATAATAAATAGAGATATAGAGGACTTAAAAATTTAAGAAATTTAAAAAAAGAAGATGAAAAAGAAGAAAAAAATTTTCAAAAAAAGAATTCTTTAAAAAGAAAAAAAAGAAAAATCATGCTTCCACATCAACCCCCAAAAAAAATTGATCATAAAAATATTAAAGGTATATCTGGCCCTTTCTCTGGTGTTGTGGGCTGTGTGGGGTCGCTACCAAGGCAGTTCCCTCTGTTTGACTTCCTCTGTTTGCTGGTCTCTTCCATGTCTGATTTCCGTCTTGACACAGGGAGGGCGGTGATGGACTCTCTGCTGGGCTTGCCCCTGCTGATGGCGCACACTATGTTGCTCCACGGGATAACCATCCGGGGCCTGCTCTAGGTTTCATGTACCTCCCCGTCTAAGCCACTCAGGTTCGGCGCTCAGGAAGCCCTCTGAGGTGCAGATTTGGTTGGGCCTGCGTTTTGTGCCCTTCCCAGGTCTGAGTAGCTAGGGAGTTTGGAGAGTGCAATTGCTGTGATTTCTGGCCTTTCTGTGCTGCCCAATTTTCTGAGAGTACCGCTGGGGCTCCTTCTCAGGCAGATGATGGCTGTCCAGAGCCCCCCAGAAGTCTTAGTTAGCAAAGAAACCTGCTTGCAATTTGGTAGGTAATGTCTCTCTTGAGCTGCGATTGCCCCCTTCTAGCACTTAAGGCTCTGGCTGCCTGTCACTGGAGGGGAATGGTCTGCAGCCGGCTATTTCCGATCCATCCTTTGTTCTGTGCGCGGGCCTCTCGGTGCCTATGTTCAAGTGTTTCGCGTGGTAGCTATACCACAGTCTGGTTTGCTAGTCCGAGTTAGTTCGTTCTGGCCATGCACGGACCCAATTCTGGCCCCATTACCACCCGATTCTCGAGAAAAGCCCTGCAGCCTGCGACTCCCGCTGCCCGATTCTTAGAAAGCACTGCCGCTGGCGAGTCCCGTTCCTCCCTGCCCAACCCCCACTTGCTAGTGTCGGATGCAGGTGTTTGCACTGCTTATCTGCTGGGGATTTTCTGTTGGGCTCGTAATCTGTTGGTTTTAATTATTTATTTATTTTTCCTTCCTATTATGTTGCCCTCTGTGCTTCCAAGGCTCGCCCCAGACTTGGCTGCGAGAATGTTTCCTGGCTGTTTGGAAACCTCTCTTTTAAGAGTCCCTTCCCGGGACGGGGCTCCCTCCCTAACTCCTTTGTCTCTTTTTTTGTCTTTTATATTTATTCCTACCTGTTTTTGAAGCCAATGATCTGCTTTGCTGGATGCCTGATGTCCTCTGCCAGCATTCAGAAGTTGTTTTGTGGAATTTACTCAGCATTGAAATGTTCTTTTGATGAAGTAGTGAGGGGGAGAGTAGTCTCCCCATCCTATTCCTTTGCCATCTTTTCCTTCCCCCTAAAATTAATAGGTTTGTACATATCAAGGCTTTTCAGATAATGATGAGACCTGAATTTATCTAGCACAAATTAATTATGACATAATCACCTTGCTGCTAGCTTGGCCATTAAAAGGTGCCTGAGTGCAAAGTGGAAATCCTGGATATACATGGAGGCAGTTTAACAGGTCACTGCTTGTGCATCTGGTCAGTTGGGGGTGGGGGAGGGTCGGCTCTGCAAAATGGAATACCCAGATGTTGGAGCACCCCTTCTAAAGAAAAGCATCATACAGAAGCAAGCACAGGTGTTCCTGATAGTGATCATTACCTAAAGACACAGCACAGTGCAGCTTGAGACTCAGTTCTGTTTGGAACACTCATCTCATTCTCCTCCTGCTCCTGGTCTGATTTGTCATCAAACAAGTGAAACCTTGAATTAAGGACAAGAATCTCATAACTGGAGCTGGTCAGAGAAATGAGAGTAACTTCAGGTGAAAATGGCTGTGTCTGAAAGGTCCAGTGAAGTTTCCAGATCTGCAGAGTAGCAGGGTGTGCTAAGTCACTCAGCCAGGTCTGACTCTCAGAGCAGAAGGTCGAATGCCAGGAGTGCAGTAATAGGGTCAGAACTTGCGGCTAATTGAACGGGGCTGGCTATCATAACCAGGACTTCATTAACTTGCCAAATTCAGAGATCTGGCTTCTTCTGTGTCAAAATAGGGTGATCCTGGCTAGAAAGAACTAGCTCCCTCAGGTTTGGTTCTCAGAGCTTCTGAGCTGTCGTATTCCAGACCAAGTATAAACAGAATAGACACCTTGCATCCAGATTTTTATGCCAGGGCCTCCTGAAGGAATAATACTGAATCCCAAGCACCATCTGCTGCTGCTGCTGAGTCACTTCAGTTGTGTCCGACTCTGTGCAACCCCATAGACGGCAGCCCACCAGGCTCCCCCGTCCCTGGGATTCTCCGGGTAAGAACACTGGAGTGGGCTGCCATTTCCTTCTCCAATGCATGACAGTGAAAAGTGAAAGTGAAGTCACTCAGTCATGTCCGACTCCTAGCGACCCCATGGACTGCAGCCCACCAGGCTCCTCCGTCCATAGGATTTTCCAGGCAAGAGCACTGGAGTGGGGTGCCATTGCCTTCTCCCAAGCACCACTAGACATCCTTATATTTAATTCTGAAATAAGGAATTTTATTAGGTCTCCTTGTGGCTCAGCTTGGAGAAGGAAATGGCAACACACTCCAGTACTCTTGCTAGAGAATCCCATGGGCAGAGGAGCCTGGTGGGCTGCTATCTGCAGGATCGCACAGAGTCGGACACAACTGAAGTGACTTAGCAGCAGCAGCAGCGGCTCAGCTGGTAAAGATTCTGCCTGCAATGCAAGAGACCTGGGTTCGATCCTTGGGATCAGAAAATCCCCTGGAGAAGGGAGAGGCTACCCACTCCAGTATTCTGGCCTGGAGAATTCCATGGAGTCTATAGTCCATGGGGTTGCAGAGTCGGACATGACTGAGTGAATTTCACTTTCACTTTCATTAGGTCTCAAAGCCATCAGTGCAGCCATCTCAGTAGCAGGTCTTACAATATTCAAAGAAGTCTCCAGTGATGTAGAGAATTGTTGGACTTGAGTTCTATCCATGCAACTCTACGAAAGGACAAAAGGTCACTGCTTCTGTAACAGGACTTATGTGACTTTTGCCAGGAACAATCCTTGCAAGGAACCATGATATGCTGTTTAGAAAATCAGGATTACATAAAACACATTAATATTGGGAGCAATTTAAGAGAGCCTCAGATTTCATAATCTGCCCAGCATTCCCATTGTTAGTGAACGGAATTTAGGAGGAGAAATAGATAGCTGCAGTTTTAGTTGGCCCTTAGAGAGCTGCAGTAATAATGGCCCCACTAACTTAGATTTGCCTCCTCCTCTCCCAAAGCCCTGAAAGCGGACTTGAAAAGTCTAGTTCCCCAGTGCTGCACACAAGGTTGCCCAAAACAAATTCACTTTTGGCCAGAGCAACACCTTGATTGGCTGCCTATTAGAGGAACTTTTCAGAGAAAGAATACACATACATGCTTGGAAACCCTCCTCCTGACATTGAGCATGTTGCAGTATACAGTGAGAGTGAAAGTGGAGTCACTCGGTCGTGTCTGACTCTTTGCGACCCCATGGACTGTAACCTATCAGGTTCCTCTGTCCATGGGATTTTCCAGGCAATAGCACTGGAGTGGATTGCCATTTCCTTCTCCAGTATACAGTAATTCCCCCTTATCCACGGCGGATTCATTCTAAGACCCCCAGTGGCTGCCTGAAGCCATGGATAATACTGAATCCTATATATACTATGCTTTTTCCTATCCCAACAACACATATGCCGCACGGACCCTAGAAAAAGGGGTGATTCTCATCCTGAGAAGGACAAGCCGGATGGCATGTGATTTCACCACAATACTCAGAATGGCATGCGATTTAAAATTTCTGAATTGTTTATTTCTGGAATGTTCCATTTAATACTTTTAGATCGTGGTTAACTGCATGTAAATGAAAACATGGATCATGAAACTGTGGCTGTGGGGGGTGGGGTGCTGTATGTCAGGTTCAGGGGAAACAGAGGACTTCCTGAGGACCGGTGAGCCTGAAGCACCCATTCTCTTACTAAGATGGAAACCAATGACAGACTTCATTCACCCTCAAGATTCCATGTTAGTCCTCCAGAAACTGAAGTTGTACACACGTGGAAGAAAAAAAAGGCTCAATAGGCCTAATCTTCCTTCCCTTCATGGGAGACCAAGCAGGAAGTCTAAGCAGGCAGATCCCCTCTCCACGGCTGGAAATCAGAGGTCCTGGTCTCAGCTCACACTGAAGACAGGAACAAGGCAGGAAACACAACCTAATGAGTCTACTGCTTCCCTGGACATGCTTAAAATTTGATAAGACTCCCAGGTCCTAAGGATCTGAGCAAAGTTGGGATCTGTTTGGAAGGACAAGGAATTTTCCACATTAAAAACAATCAGGCTGAACCAAGAGATAGTATTCCCAAAGGACTGTTTATAAAGGATGCTGTTTATCTAAACTATGGTGGGGAAAAGGTAGGATAAAGAAGAAAGAACTGTTACGTTGGCACAGGTTAAATTTTTCTTATCTTTTACTCTTCCCTTCTTAAAGAAAAAAAAATTCCATGTTAGATGTGAGTTTCAGAACTTCCCAAAGTTGGAGTTAAAATTATTAGTCAATTTTCCTACAGTGTAAATTCAAAAATCATAAGTTTTCATAAACCATTAACTTATAAATAATCATATACATATATAAAACTAAATATTTTACATAAAATTCACCTTTTCTTGTTCTTTATTAAGTGGTCGACTAATATATTGAACATATTAAATTTCACTAAAGAATATAACCTCATTCTTTTAAACTCTTTCAACTGTGTGTTAAAATGTATTTAATTTTTAAGCATTTTAAATGTCAGACTTGAAAAATCTTTCTAATCTCCTATCCTGTAATGCTAAAACATTGCCTCATATAAGATGAATTTTATTTCCTTAACACTTAAATATGGTTTATAAACTTGATGTCTCCTATACTTGCAACTTTAAATCGCACATCTGAAAATTCATTTACATTTCAAATCTAAGTAACAAGGCTGTTCTTTCAGATGATCTCACATGCCAGGTTCTCATAAAAATTAGACACTGGCACAATTCGTATAATATAGCAGAAAATAAATGGTGTCAGGGGCTGATCATTGTTGTATTTAATCTGAAACATTCCCATGTTATATTGAGTTAATGCAAAGCAAAACCTGGGATGGGGATCCTTGTGGCAGCACTTTGTTGAGGACCTGCCTCTCAGAGACAGCCGTGAGGTGTGAAGGAAGCAGGACAGGGAAGGGAGAGTTGCTGAACAGACGTGGTTTCAGCTGAATCTGGCCTCAGCCAGATCCTACAGAGCCACACTGCCCAGCCTGGTAGTCACCAGCCTTATGGAGCCAGTGAGCGTCTGAAATGTAGTCAAACCGAGGTGCTCCACAGATGTAAAATACACACCAGAAATCAAAATCTTGAATGAACCAAACATTGTCCATTGTCCAGAGCTCATTAATTTTTTACAAATGTTACATACTGCAATGATGAAGTTTTGGATGTTTAAGGATAGATATATATTATTAATTCCATTTCACCTGTTTTTCTCTTATGTAGCCAGTAAAAAATTCAAAATACATAAATGGCTTACAGTATATTTTGATTAGACAGTCCTGCTAGAGTAGGAAAAATACAAAACGTTCCCAAGCAGTGGCCTTGGGGATGGACTTTGTACCTTTTATCAGTTAATCAACTACTGGGGGCTGCCTCTGAGGGGAGAAAGTAAACTTGTAGGTTTTTCTAAGCAAGCCAGCTTACCCACCCCTGCCGAGCCACCCAAGGCCAAGGGCAAATCTCAGGAGAAGGGGTCAGCTGTGGGGAGCCAGCAGCCGTTGCTCGCTGAAGCTGCGGGAGGGAGCACCAGCCTGCCGTGTTGTGGAGTCAGTGCTCCCGCCGGGGCTCAGGGCCCCTCTCCGGCCACTGAAGCTGCTGGGGAGATGCCAGCCCACACAGGCACTGCCCAGACTCCAGACGGAACGCGGGATCCGAGCACTTCAGGTCGCATGTGCACAGACGGGTTCCGTCACCCCACTGCTATGGTAATAGGGGACCCCGAAAGCCCACACGTCACCTAACATTGATTTCACATCACCATCTCCTAATTTCTGCCCCATCGGAATTGGGTGGACAGACTCTTCTACATGGCTTACAACAAATTTTCTTCACCACCTGAGTATATTCAGGCAGTCTCTTGATTGCCTAAGGGGCTCTGAATTGTTTTCCTCTTATTATTTATTCATATTCCATAAGATGAATTCCATTCACCCTTAAGCCTAGGTAAAGAAAAGCTTGCTCGGGAGAGTAAGGGAGAGAAAGGCACTTCTGCAGAGGTCCGTTTGCTTGAGGGAAAGACATGCCGAGAGAAGCGCTACTTCTGCAAAAAGGGGGAAAACATGACCTCTCTCAGGCGGGAAGAAGAGACAGGCAGATGCTGAGCAGTCTTTAACAGCTGCACATTTTTATTTGCACAGATCTGTGAACCGGCAATCTTTGTTGCCAGCTGCAAAGCCTGTTTCCCAAGATCCAACAACTAGTGAGGGTTAGGGCCAGGTTCAAGCCCCGAGCCCTCTAGCTCCAGAGCCTATGTTCTTAACTACTTCCCTGAACTTCCTTTTTAAGAAAAACAGTATGCTGTCTAGGAATTTTGAGAGAATATGCCAATTTCCAGAATTCACTGTTGATGCGATATCTCCTCTCCTGAGAAAAAAGTGAAAGCGAAGTGGCTCAGTCGTGTCCGACTCTTTGAGATCCCATGGACTGTAGCTTACCAGGCCCCTCTGTCCATGGGATTTTCCAGGCAATAGTTCTGGAGTGGATTGCCATTTCCTTCTCTAGGGGATCTTCCCAACCCAGGGATCGAACTCGGGTCTCCTGCATTGTAAACAGACGCTTTACTGTCTAAGCCACCAGATAAGTCCCCTGAGATAAGGCCCTGCAATTGACAAAAACTGACATTGTTAGGTGATTTGAGCTCATCCCTGCTATTGGTTTGAAAACATTATTGTGTATCAGAGCTTAAAGATTTTCCCAACTGAAGACTGCTATCCAAGAGGTTGGGAGTACGTGTCAAAATGGACTCTGCACCTTCTGTCCAAGAAACCCATCACCCCAAGGTCTAAGAGATCTAGCTACACCCAGGCTGGAGGGCGCAGTGGATACTGTCTGGTGTCAGACTAAACAGTTTCAAATCCTTCCCTCACCACTTAGTTGCTGTGTGACCATGGGCGAGTCTCTTAACGTCTCTGAGACCCTGCAGTTTCCTCTATGTTTGAAATGCAGACACAGCCTAATATGTCTTTAGTGCCATGGCGGGTATTCCAGTACCACACTGTGGAAGCCTCTGTGACAGGCAGAGATGTAAAAGTGCTCACAAAAAGATACTGGGGCGAGGTGGGGAGGGGAGTTTTTTTCCTTCTGCGCCTACTGTTCCCTTTGCACAGAAGGCTCCCCTACTGGGATCTTCAAGTATCTCCCTCCCTCCCTTCCCTTAGGTCTTCCCTCAAATGTCATTTCTCGTGTTTCATTTAATGCAAACTTTCTCCCCTACTCTGCTCTCACCTCTGTTTCATTTCTTTCTCTCTTTTACTGAGGCATAGTTGATTTACAATAGTGAAGAAGTTTCAGGTGTACAACCAAATGATTCACGAATGATTCAGAACGATTCACAATTTACCCTTAGAGCTTATCATTTGTACACAGTAGCTTGTACAATATAGTCTTTTCCATCACTGTAAACCCATAATCATGAAATGACTGGGATAGTTGGATTTTAGTATAAGATTGTGAGAAATCCAAGCTTTCAGGCAAAACTTGCATAGGACCAAATGTAGAAACAGTCAAGCAGATGAGGAAACACAGATAGATGAGTAATACTTTTTCATACATTTTATCACAAAGTCTTCAAAAGTCTCATCATATGTCCTTTTCTGATGAGTTTATTTGTGTTTTTTAGGAGAGATAAAAAATCCTGGTAAGAACATTCCCAAATCTCTGATGACTGGCATTCCTGTGGTGGCTGTGGTTTACTTACTGGCTAACGTATCCTACCTGGCAGTTTTGACTCCCAAGGAAATCGTCTCTGCAGGTATGAACATATCTAGGCAAAGAGGAAATAGTCACTACTGTCTATTCTGAATAAACAAGGACTCCTATATACTACGGATTTGTTCAGTACACCTTAAGAGTACAAACATAATGGGTTCCTGCTTTGGTTTTTATAAGGAAAGGAAAAAGAATCATCTGAAAATCTATAAAAGATGAGTACATGCTAAAAGACCAAAATCAAAGGGTAGAAGGCTGTGAAACAGTAAGAACTGGAAAGAGAAAGAGGAGAAGAGAAAGGAGGGACACAGAAAAAGAGAAGGAAAAAGAGGAGGGACACAGAGGAGAGAGAGGAAAGAGAAACAGGAACCAGCAAGGCGAGAGGGCGAAGAAGCAACAGTCTAAGGAGACGCTCCACTCTTTAGGGCGCAGCCAGATAACCACCCTCAGAACGGTCATTTGGAACAGGCAGTATCGTCTTCTTTTTTCAGATGAGGAAACTGCAGTGCCTGGGAGTTGAGTAATGAACAAACTTAATAAGATTCAAAAGTAGGTTTCAGTCGTGCTCTTCTCATGATAAAAGACTGCTTCTTGTCCAGATTATTGCTAGCAAAGGGTTATAAATCTGAACAGCAGTTTACAAGATCTGACCTTCAAAAAATATATTTTTCCCAATTCTACCAAGTATGGTGCTCAAAGCTGCCCAACTCATAATTGAAAAAGACAAACTCAAATCCATGTTAACTCCAAAACCTATGTTCTCAATCACCATAGTAAAGTATGTGAGTATAAGCAAATGAAATCAAAACAAAGCAATCAATCGTATGAATACATATTAATATACATCAGGTGATAAATTTTAATGCATATTATTTTATAACATACACACATAGACATGACTAAATGGAAATATAATAAAAGATAATAGTAAATGGTGCCATCTGAATGGTAAGATTATAAGAAATTTTATTTCTTTTTTATACTGTTCATATTTTCCACAATTAGCATCTTATACTTACAATCAGAAAAAAAAAATCATTTTTCTAATACTAGAATATTTCCACAGAATTAACTGATGATTTTTAATGACAACATTGGGTCTTTTCCCCAAAAATGTTAAGTTCTGTTCATTTTACTTTAAAAGGCAGAGTAGTGTTTGAAATATATTGGAAAAATTCCCCCAATTTTAATTTTTTTAAAATAGTTATTCCTGAAAGAAGTTTGGTTATCTAGAAAATTCACTTATTGAGAGTGAGTAGCTCTTCAGATATTCTGGATAAAGGCCAAATAACACATCAACAAAAATGCAGGCCACAGAAATGCTGTGCAGACAGACAGGCACAGGGGCTCATGACCACGTGCGGTGTGTGTGGGCGTGGATGGGCTGATGATGTCACTCCAGTGACCTGAATCCCCTGCCCTGGCTGTGCCCTCGAGGCAGAGGTCACAAAGGATCAGTCTGCTGTCATCTGCACTCAAAGCCTTCTCCAAAACCAGAAGCTTTGAAATTCATTAAAAAAAAAAAAAAAAAAGCTCTACATGGCTCAAAAACACCCACATATATATTTCTGCATCTTCTCTGAGACTAGTCTAAAAATAGTGTGTTGATTCTAAAAGAAAAAGAGAAATACAAATTTTTAAAGTAAACAAAAAAGTGCTCCTTGCCACAGTTTGGTCTCACAGAAATGCAGTAACATGCTGAGGAAAATTCTTTTAACTATTAAACTGAAGGGGAGAGCTGTAGTTTGCCTTTCACCCCGCTTCCAGGCTGCCAGTTCTGTGGAGACCCACCTCACTCACATCTCTGCCGGTGTTCTTTCCTCTTCTTTCCCACCCCCAGTGCCCAGGCCCCTATTTTCCTCACTTCATTCTCAGCTGCTGCTGCTGAGTCGCTCAGTCGTGTCCGACTCTGTGTGACCCCACAGACGGCAGCCCACCAGGCTCCCCGTCCCTGGGATGCTCCAGGCAAGAGCACTGGAGCGGGTTGCCGTTTGCTTCTCCAATGCAGGAAAGTGAAAAGTGAAAGTGAAGTCACAGCAACAACCTCCAAATGTACACCCTCACCTCTAACTTTCTTCTTCTATCCAGCCTCCACTCACTCTCAAGAAATAATTCTCTGAGGGGCTTCCCTCGCGGCTCAGACAGAGAAGAACCTGCCTGCAGTGCAGAAGACCTGGGTTCAGTCCTGGGTTGGGAAGATCCCCCGGAGAAGGGAATGGCTACCACTGCGGTACTCTCGCCTGGAGAATCCCATGGAGAGAGGAGCCTGGAGGGCTCCAGTCCATGGGGGTCGCAAAGAGTGGGGCTCTATGATACACAAATATAATCCTGTCACCTCCATGCTTAAGTGTTCCGCCATCCGTTTTCTTACATCTCCTCCTAAGCGCACTCTCACTCCATCATCACCTTCCTTCAGACCAAGTGTCAGCTCCTAAGCTGACCATGGCAAGTTCTCCAAGATCTAACTGAAGCCTAACTTTCCATCCTCAGCTCCTGCCTCAGCGCACACAAACACCCTTGCCACACAGCAGCCTTTCTAAACAGCTTACTGTCTCCAGAACAGACACTCTCTGCCTCCCCACACTGTCATCTCGCCTCTGCAGCCTGGCTGAGATGCCCACCTCCTGCCTGCTGTCCCACTGATAAGACTGATTCTAAGTTCAATACACTTGGGCTTCCCTGTGGCTCAGCTGGTAAAGAATCCGCCTGCAGTGCAGGAGACCTGGATTCCATCCCTGGGTTGGGAAGATCCCTTGGAGAAGGGAATGGCTACCCACTCCAGGATTCTTGCCTAGACAATCTCATGGACAGAGGAGCCTGGCCAGCTACCATCCATTGGGTCACAGAGTCAGACATAACTGAGTGACTAACACTCACTTTACTTTAACTTCAATACCCTTTGAGCCTTGAAAAGTACTGAAAAGTGCCTCCCAAATCTTATGCACAAGCTAGTCTTAGAACGTTTGAAATGCAGGGGCAAACTACCCCTTCCAGTGCATTCTACTGGCCAAAACAGACCAGAAGGTCAAACTGTATTCAAGAATAAGTAAAGAGACTCCCTTTCTTAGAATAAGCTACAAGATTTATTACAAAGGGTATGAATGCAGGAGGAGGTGAAGAATTATTGCTATAATTTCAATCAAAATCAAAATTGACCATTTTGAAATTTTTCTAAAATTTTTGTAGATGCTGTTGCTCTCACCTGGACGGACAAAATAATGCCTTCTATGCAATGGGCCATTTCTTTTGGAATTTCAACTTCAGTATTTAGCTCCATGTGCTGCACGGTGCTTTCAGCATCAAGGATGATCCACACAGCAAGCCAGGAAGGACAGCTGCCTTTGATCTTCTCAATGCTCAACAACCACTCCTGTCCAACCATGGCTGTTAGCCAGATCATCATCTTAACTTCCATTGTTATTATCACCTCAGATTTAATCAATCTAATAAGATACTCAGGACTAGCATTATGGTTTTTAAGAGGGCTACATATGATAGGTTTACTTAAACTAAGGTACCAGGAACCCAACCTACCTAGACCTTACAAGGTAAGTCAAGTCTAAAAACTTAATATTAAACTTCTATTCTCTTTTTAAGAATATAATTTTTATTCTATATTTTTAGTGTTACTCAGTCATGTCTGACTTTTGCACCCACATGGACTGCAGCCTGCCAGGCTCCTCTGTCCATGGGATTTCCCTAAGCAAGAATACTGGAGTGGGTTGCCATTTCCCTCTCCAGGGGATCTTCCCAGCCCAGGAATTGAACCCAGGTCTCCAGCAGTGCATGTGGATTCTTTACCATCTGAGGGACCAGGGAAGCCTTTTGTATTCTATATGGGATGCTTCTAACCAATCATGAGTTGAACTCTGAAACATCTGAACCAGACCTCCATTTCCCAGCTTACTAATGTGTAATTAACTGACGCATTGGAAAAGACCCTGATGCTGGGAAAAATTGAAGGCAGGAGGAGAAGGGGACAATAGAGGATGAGATGGTTGGATGGCATCACCAACTCAATGGACATGAGTTTGAGTAAGCTTCAGGAGTTGGTGATGGACAGGGAGGCCTGGAGTGCTGCAGTCCATGGGGTCACAAAGAGTCAGACACAACTGAGTGACTGAACTGAACTGAATGTGTAATTAGCCGTATGGGGTGTGTTAGATTTGATTTCTCTAGAGTATAATGTGGAAACTGATTCTCTCTGAGGAAGATAAATGTTACCCTTTGCATCATCTTTCAGGAGTTAGGCAATAACACTTTTGAGAGAAGAATCCTGGCCCTGTTCAAAAGCATCCCCTCAGTCCATGACCCAAAGTCAACCCTTGTTGACCCATGACCCATGACATGGCATTCTCTTCAAGTATGTCCTTGAACGGTCTTCATTTTATCCAACAAGATGGTAATCTAAGCCTCAGTTTAGTTGATTCTAAAAATTTTGAACCTGGACTTAGCTAACAAAATGGGATCACCATCCTCTAGGTAATGTTGGCAGGGCTACTGTAGGTTCCTAAAGTGTCTTTGTGCTAAAATAATAAATCACCCCTGCTTCTAGGCAGACACAGCTCCATGCCCAGACACAGAGCCTGGTGAGCAGAGCACAAGCTAGGTATCTGCTCCTTTTTGCCCGCTCAGAGGGGTGCGCCTGGATGAGTAACGAGCTACCTAAGCAACCATACGCTTCCCAGGTGGCACAATGGTAAAGAACCCGCCTGCCAGTGCAGCAGACGTGGACTGGATCCCTGGGTCAGGGAGATCCCCTGGAGTAGGAATGGCTACTCGCTCCAGTATTCTTGGCTGGAGAATTCCACAGACAGAGAAGCCTGGCTGGTCACAAAGAGCTGGACACGACTGAGTGACTGAGCATGCATGCGAGCAACGATATGCAAAAGAAACAAAATCAAACTCTCATTTGAAAAAAAAGACCATTCTGACGATAGTGTAGGAAGTGTATTAGAAGGAGGCGTGAGCATGACCTGTTAAGGTCAAACATAGATTTTCTTAGTTTTCCTCCACTTAACTTCAGGAAAATCGTGGAGCTCAGAGACTAGGTAAAATTACCCTAGTGCAAAGGATCAGGGGTGGGGTTTAAACCACATATTGTAATTTCAGAAACCAAAATTTTGTTATATTTACTGAAAAGATAGTGATGAAATCTGTATTCTATAAAAGACCCACTCAGGAAATTTTCTCTGATTTTAGCATCAGGAATACTTGAGCCTCTTCTAAACAATGGTTTAGCCCATGCCTTTTGGTGGCCTGCTTCCAGAATCTATATGGGGCTATGTGGCATGCATTTTGTGAGCCAAATTCATTCCTTACCCATATTTATTTCCTTCCTTTCTCTCTCTTATTTTTATTTATTTTGCCTTGGTACAACATAAGCCATACCTTGCTATAATGTAAATCCTAAAAGGTACCAAACAGTCTCTGTAATATTTTGTTTTGTTTTGTTTCTTGACTGTGCTGCATGGGCTTTCTCTAGTTGCCACATGACGGCTTACATCCCCTGGCATGTGGGATCTTAATTCCCTGACCAGTGACCAAACCCACATGCCCTGCATTGGAAAGTGGATTCTTAACCACTGGACTGCCAGAGAGGTCCCCAAGTAGTCTTTGTTTTACTCTTTAATTGTGTTATAATTATAATCCTGTGGTCAATATAGTTAAGATACTTCCTGGTTGTAGAGATTGCGTGGAAAATAAAACGATAGTCCCTTATTTCTTGCCACTGACTGTAAAACCACTCGAGTATGTTTACTGAAATCTGAATTCCCAGACTCACCCCAGGGGTTCTAATTTACTAGATCTTAGTCAGACCTTAGGAATCTGTGTATTTATCAATTATCTTGGGGATTCTTATGCAGAGAGGTCGACTGATTCTAGTTTAAGAAACACTAGTTTAGACAATCTTGACTTTCTCCCCCCCGCTCCAGAATAGATCCCCCTTGGCGATGCTTCATTTTGAAAAGAGTGAACAATATCTTGGATTTTAGTCATCCATTTATTCAACAAATATGCAGTGGCTACCTGCTGTGTTTCAGTTACTTTACTAGGCAGTTCAGAAAAATAAAGATGAATCTTTTCATTAAGAATCTTCTTAGTCCCATAGAAGAGTAAGAAGTGTATACAAATTATTTTTATAAGGTTAATTAAGAAATATTATTTTCTTGAGCACATTCTACTGAAGTACACTGTATGCAATTCTGAAAGACTTTAGAAGACCAGAAAAAAACTCATTTTGCAAATGAGTCTAAGAGGAACCTTTAAAAAAAAAAAAAAACTCAGACTTTAAATTCTGTGTGTGTGTGTTTAGTCACTGTCGAGTCTGACTCTACAACCTCATGGACTGTAGCCCACCAGCCTCCTCTGTCCAAGGGATATTTGAGGCAAGAATACTGGAGTGAGTTGCCATTTCCTTCTCCACACAAAACACACATATTTCACTAATATTTGATTGAAAATCCCTGAACATATTTGTCCCTTAGCACCTGCTGACCCAACACGTCCTTCCTTCAGGGGCTGGGGGCGTGTGGGGCCCTGAGGATCTCACTCTGCAGTGTCTGGGGTCTTCTTGGGGAGCCCACCAAAGAGACTTGCGTAGCCACCTGCTAGCTGTTCTCTGCAAATGGGTCTGAAGATCAGATTAAGTAGGTAGACCAGTTACACTGCTAGATTCTGGCACTGGACTCCATGGAAAAGAACCTTCTTTATCCATTTTAAATATCTCTGGAGAAGGAAATAGCAACCCACGCCAGTATTCTTGCCTGGGAAATGTCATAATGGACAGAGGGGCCCTGTGGGCTATAGCCCCATGAGGTTACAGAGTCAAACACAACTTAGCAGCCAAACACCAGTAACCATAGCCCAGAGCACAGCACATGCCATTTAGAATTTCAGTGACTACTTCTCAAAAGAATGAGCAATTAAAATGCCAGACGTTACAGTTCTAACCAAGCTTTTCTGAGTCCAGTGTTCCTGCTATTTCTATTACTTGATGCTGCGCTAAGAAAGACTGGCACACACCCCATTAAAGAAGCATTATAAACAAATATTTCAGCTGTGGCTTGATGGCTTTCCATAGTCCCAAAAGAAGAAGTGCTTCAATGACTAACACTAGGATGGCACAGCTAATTTTTATCTATGATGATGATGCTTAAATGTGTTTTTTCTATGCTTGAAAATAAAGCATTAATCTTAGTAAATAAATGACAATATCTGATGGCTAGAGTAGGCATTCTTGATAAGTATAAAATGCATAAAATTAAATAGTTTTACTTTTTTCCATTCAGTCTGCCTTTGATTTACATTTTATAATGTAATACTGATACTCTCCCTCTAAATATATTTGAAAATATATTTGTAGTTTTCTCTCTGGTGTTTGGAAACCCTTGCTCCAAAAGAAAGAGATTTTTCTCATGTTGTTTATAGAAACTTTTAGAAAATGTCATCACTAATCTTAATATTTTTTTTTTTTTTTTACTTTCAGGTGCCTTTGCCATTTATATTTGGATCCATAGCTATATCTTTGTTTCTGATTTTGACGCCATTGATCAAAACTCCTAAAATGGAGCATGTCTATGGGCTTATCTTTATATTCGGTGGACTCTTGTGTTACTGGATTCATGTTCATCTTAATCAACATTCTGTGTATTTTGTCAGAGTCACCTGTTATTTACAATTACTGTTTAATGTTTCACCACCTGAAGACCACATTTCAACAGAAAAAAGTGATCTTAAAGAAATCTTTTTGTAAATAAGAAATTTTGTAATGTAAAATTTTTAGTGAATGAATACATTTTTAAAGGTAAATTCTGTTTTAAACTATGCACCCATAAACACAAAGCCGGCTACCTCCTGCCCAGCTCCGAGCTACACATATCAGATTCACCTCCTGCCCAGCTCCGAGCTACACATATCAGATTCACCTCCTGCTCAGTGATGTACTCACATTCTTTACAGTTCAAATTATTTTCCTTGTAATTGAGGCTTTAGCTCCCTAGTGTACAATATGTTTCTCACTACTTTTTGTCCTGGTCAGAAATTTTAAATGAATGCATGTACACACAAACACACACGAAGTTAAAGGGGCATACTATGACTTAATCACTTAATTACTGCCTATTTCCATGTATAGAAAATATTATAATGCTGTATGCCTGAAATATTATCATATTGTATACCTGAAGCTAATAAAATGTTGTATGTCAATTATATATCAATAAAATAAATAAACAAGTAAGCAAGCAAAATAAAAGCAAAACAAAGAATTACTGCCAGAAAGAGAAGTTCGTTGGTGAACAGTGCTTAGTATATAGCGGCCAGTTAATATCTGTTGAATGAATGTAAGGTGTATCTGCAAACCTAACAGAAAATATTATAAATCTGAAATTTATATTAATAAATATTATTACTTCCTACTCGCTGGTCTAAACTCTTCACAGTGATACTAATTCAAAGAAAATATTTTAATTTTAGGCCTCTATGTTTAGCCTTTGTAAAGCAGGAAACGCTAAATCATGGCCCTCAAAAATAAGTCCGTGTCAATTAAGTTCATAACTAGTAAGAGAAGTTTGTCAAAATGTTTCCCAAATTCTGTGGGATCCTAAAATCAATGCATTAAGTGGCATTGAAAGGGGAAGAAAAGACCATAAACAACACTAAGGCTTCTCAAGTCCAATAATACTGAATTGACCGTGACTTTATCTGATTCTATTTCTAGTGTAAACAAAAATAAAACATTATTTTTTTAAATGGGGACAGTGACATGAAAACTCGTTAACGACTTTGAAATTGGGATGAGGGAAGGATTACTGGATATCCGGTAAAGTGCATCTTTCTGAGTTACTTGCACCTTTTATTGTCTTTAAGCTATTTTTAAACATTGTTAAGTTGCAGAATGGACGTCCCAGATGGCTCAGTGGTAAAGAGTCAGCCTGCCAATGCCTGCAGCCTGTGCTAGCACACACAAGCCTTACCGGGGCAATACTGTGCTTTGCAAGACACTTTCCAGAGGCCACAGCAAGTCACCATCCAGGCAGATGGGAAAGTAAGAAAATTCCTGGGAGGAAGAAGAATCTGACAGGGGGCTTGCCTGTCTAGAAGGTGTCACTCAGCAGCACAGCAGGCAGTCTCTGGGTGAAAGACCCCCAGGGGCAGCAGTGATGTGGGGTCTTTATTGCCCTGAGCTTATCTTCAGTCCAGTTCAGTTCAGTTCAGTCACTCAGTCCTCAGTCGTGTCCGACTCTTTGCAACCCCATGAATCGCAGCACGCCAGGCCTCCCTGTCCATCACCAACTCCCCGGAGTTCACTCAAACTCATGTCCATTGAGTTGGTGATGCCACCCAGCCATCTCATCCTCTGTCGTCCCCTTCTTCTCCTGCCCCCAATCCCTCCAGCATCAGAGTCTTTTCCAATGAGTCAGCTCTTCACATGAGGTGGCCAAAGTACTGAAGTTTCAGCTTTAGCTTCATTCCTTCCAAAGAAATCCCAGGACTGATCTCCTTTAAAATGGACTGGTTGGATCTCCTTGCAGTCCAAGGGACTCTCAAGAGTCTTCTCCAACACTTATGGCTAACAGATGAGCTGTGTAGTTTCAAGGGGCATGCAAAGCAGGCACGTTCTAAATGGTTAAACATATCCTTTCTTGGGCTATGTGTTAAGCAATCGAATGTTTAAAAACTTGAGTTTGGTGCCTGCTGGCTTTAGGGCTCATGGGTCTCAGCCTGCTGTGAGGAACCAAACAACTGAGAATCCAATATGCAAGGGCCAACTTTGGCTCCTTCATATAACATGGGTGAAATGGACAAAACATCGGTACATTTTAATTTCTCTATGGCTGATCCTGCCACCAAATTAGGGCAGGAATAAATGTTTGAATTAATGAATAAATACACACTGGCTAAATTAACACCTGTATATTAGGGGAAGAGTAGTAGCCCTGTGTAAATTTAGTACTAGACTGGTTTGCATATATCCTCAGGGCCGATAAAGATATTCTAATTAATCGTAACTGTAGAGTAATTATCTCTAATATGTGAGAAAATCAGTGGGTATGTCACATATATCATCTCACTCAGTACTATGGAGCTGATCCTACAATATTAAAGTGTTATTCTCATTTCATGGATGGTGAAATGTGGATTCTTAAAACACACACACACACACACACACAGATTGCTGAAAACCATGCTGCAGGTAAATAGCAGAGTGGAATTCAAACCTCTGCTGACTTGAATGCAAAGCTTACATTCTTTCCTTTAAACTACAACTTTTTCCCTAGATACTCATCTACAAAGGACTATTTCAGAGTTAAATAATATCATTGCTATACTTCCGGAGCAGACGTCTCCACTCAGAACTTTTGAAACTTCCTTTCTTAATTACCCGTGACTAACTTTTTCAGTGGCCTAAGTCATTTAAAAAATAATAATAATTAACACGAAAAACATTTTAACTCTGGCCTTCAAAGAGGTCACAATATCCTATAACAATTCGCAAGTCAATCATTTTTTAAACCAACTCAGTCAGTCAGTTCAGTTGTTCAGTTGTGTCCAATTCTTTGCAACCCCATGAACTGCAGCATGCCAGGCCTCCCTGTCCATCAACAACTCCTGAAGTTCACCCAAACCCGTGTTCATTGAGTCAGTGATGCCATCGTACCATCTCATCCTCTGTCATCCCTTTCTTTTCCTGCTCTCAATCTTTCCCAGCATCTGGGTCTTTTCAAATGAGTCAGCTCTTTGCATCAGGTGGCCAAAGTACTGGAGTTTCAGCTTCAACAGTAATCCTTCCAATGAACACCCAGGATTGATCTCCTTTAGGATGGACTGGTTGGACCCCCCTTGCAGTGGGGACTATCAAGAGTCTTCTGCAACATCACAGTTCAAAAGCATCAATTCTTCGGCACTCACAGTCCAACTCTCACATCCATACATGACTACTGGCAAAACCATAGCCTTGACTAGACGGACATTTGTTGGCAAAGTAACGTCTCTGCTTTTGAATATGCTATCTAGTTTGGTCATAACTTTCTTTCCAAGGAGTAAGCGTCTTTTAATTTCATGGCTGCAGTCACCATCTGCAGTGATTTTGGAGCCCCCAAAATAAACTCAGGCACTGTTTTCACTGTTTCCCCATTATTTGCCATGAAGTAAGGTTTAGTAATAAAATGCTTGAGGAAGGATGAGATGATGAAATTAAGGGAATGTCACTGTTTGGGGTGCCTTCCAGGAATATGAAAGGAAAATGTAAAAACACAGTAATTCACACGAAATTTTAAAATTATTTTTCAGGATTTGAAAAAGGAGGGGGGTGCAAAGGTGAAAGCATGCAACTCCCGAAGGCAATAGGATTCCTCCTTGGAAGCATTTTAGTGTTGAGTGCAGCAACAGGAGCAGGAACCTTTCTGTCTTCCAAAGGTGTATATGCCTCGCTGACTCAGCTCTGTGCTCTATGCCAACCGAGAGGGGTAGGCTGGGGGTGTGAATGGGAGGGAGACTTACAGGAAGGGGGTATACACATACTTGTAATTCACATTGTTGCACAGCAGAAATCAGCACAGCATTGTAAGCAATTAAATCCCATTTAAAAATTTTAAACGGGGCTTCCCTCGTGGCTCAGTGGTACAGAATCCGCCTGCCAACGCAGAAGAAACAAGACTGATCCCTGATCTGGGAAGATCCCACGTGCCGTGCGGGAGTACTGAAACCCATGCACCTCAACTAGAGAGTCTGTGCTCTGGAGCCCGGAAACCTCAACAGGAGAAGCCGCCACAGAGAGGAGTCCACACACGGCGGGGAGGAGTCCACACACCACAACTAAAAAGTAGCCAGCACTCACCACAACGAGAGAAAAGCCCAAATAGCAATGAAGACCCAGCACAAAATTAAATAAATTAATTAAAAATAAATAAAATTTACCATATGAGTCACCAGGGAAGTAAACTGCATTAAATCCAGGCTTCCCAAATTGAAAAAAAAAAAGAAATCGTAGTGAAGGCAGCTGTCTCCCTGAGTATCTGGGCAGCTTGTGTAGTGTGACTGTGATCTCCACTCTCAGCCATGCAGAGCTGGGGATGACCTACCCTAGAAGTGGAACACAGTATTATTCCCTCAAAAGATCTTTTGAATCCTCTGTTACTTTCCTTGGTCATTGGATCAAACTTTCGTTTAGCCCTTAAGAATGGCTGCTCAAACCTTTTTGCCATCTGCCTATATACTCCAGTGTCTGTGACAGGTTCTAGGTGTCCATGGAGCACAGGGAGGGAAGCAGCGAAATGTATAGCAACAGAAGATGGGGAAGAAAATAATTTTGTAAAGTTATCTTATTGTTTCCTCATGTGAGCAAGGTTTCTCACTGATGGTCACCATTAAGAACTTGAAGAGATTACAAGTTTTTGAATTAAAATGTTAAGTGTGTGTGTGGTTTGTCACTCACTTCTGTCCAACTCTTTGAGACCCTTGGACTGTAGCCCGCCAGGCTCCTCTGTCCATGAGATTTCCTAGGCAAGAATACTGGGGTGGGATGCCATTTCCTTCTCTAGGGGATCTTCCAGACCCAGGGATCAAACCCACATCTCCTGTGTCTCCTGTATTGCAACAGATTCTTTGCCTGCTCATTTTCCATATGAACTCTCTTTTAGCTTCAAAATTAATTTTTGAAACCATATCAGTTCAGTTCAGTTCAGTCACTCAGCCGTGTCCAACTCTTTGCGACCCCATGGACTGCAGCACTCTAGGCTTCCCTGTCCATCACCAACTCCTGGACCTTATTCAAACTCATGTCCATCAAGTCTGTGATGCCATCCAACCATCTCATCCTCTGCCGTCCCCTTCTCCTCCCACCTTCAATCTTTCCCAGCATCAGGGTCTTTTCAAATGAGTCAGTTCTTCGCATCAGGTGGCCAAAGTATTAGAGTTTCAGCTTCAGCATCAGTCCTTCCAATGATTATTCAGGACTGATTTCTTTCAGGATTGACTGGTTGGATCTCCTTGCAGTCCAAGTGACTCTCACAAGTCTTATCCAATACCACAATTCAAAAGTATCAATTCTTCAGTGCTCAGCTTTCTTTATAGTCTAGCTCATGACTACTGGAAAAACTGTAACTTTGACTAGACAGACCTTCGTCAGCAAAGTAATGTTTTTGCTTTTTAATAGGCTGTCTAGGTTGGTCATAGTGTTTCTTCTAAGGAGCAAGTGTCTTTTAATTTTAAGGCTGTAGTCACCATCTGCAGTGATTTTGGAGCCCCCCAAAATAGTCTGTCACTGTTTCCACTGTTTCCCCAACTATTTGCCATGAAGTGATGGGACCAGATGCCACGATCTTAGTTTCCTGAATGTTAAGTTTTAAGCCAGTTTTTTTACTCCCCTCTTCCACTTTCATCAAGAGGCTCTTTAGTTGAAACCATATGCATTTTAGGATAATTTTGTCAAGTTCCATAAAAGATTCAGCTGGGACTCTCATAATGGAATTTTATTTGAATTGTATTTAGGGAAAATTGACACCTTTGTAGTAATGATAAAAGGTTTCTCTTGACTAAACTTTTGAGGGAGCAAGAGGAAGATTTTCTCTAAGCTTCAGTTTCTTACACAAAACTTTGCATACTTCCTGTTAGACTTATTTCACAGCTTACAATTTTAGTTGCTATGTTGATTTAGAAAATCCAAGAAAATTATTTCTTATGCAAATTAAAGAAGTTTATCTCTTATTTTTAAATTCTTAAAACATATTTTTTCTTCCAGCATCAGTTCTAGTTCATTTCAAAAGAAAAACAGGAATCCTGAATTTGCTCACAACTTCAAGGAAAATATTTCCAAAGTTTCACATTAAGTGTTCCTATTTGCTATAGGTGTTTAGAAAATGCTGTTTAGTTATCTATACCATTGTCTGCTCTTCACTTGCTAAGATTTTAATTATGAAAAAAATATCAAATCTACTAAACACTTTCTTCCTTAAGATAACTATGGTTTCTTCTTAACTAATGTAGGAAATATTTTGCTTATTTTTGGCTTAATGAGTCTTCCCTCTTTTTTTCTGTTAGTCCAACAGTTTCTCCATTTTATCTTAAAAAAAAAAAAAAAGAAAGAAAGAAAGAAAGCAACTCTGTTTTGTAGAGTTCCCTGCAGTTTTCCTAGGCTCTAGCTCTCTTTCTTCAGGAGTCCATAGCCTCTTGCTCCCTCTGGTGTACGACCTCTGTACAAACTAACGGCCAGGATGGGCAGGCAGTTCCACAGTCCTCACTTTCCTGTGAGATAGATGCCTCAAGTCCGGACTTGCTCTCAGCCTAGTAGAATTGTGCCTGGATGCTCAACAAGCCTCTGGCCTCTTTTGTTGTTGCTGTTCTTAGCTCCCCACCCCATTCCCCCACCCCTACCCCGCAAAGAATGCCAAAGCCAGCCCCTCTAGCACTCCATCAAAGGATGTTCTGGCACGCTCTGTCCATTGTTTGGAGGGGCTAATGTACACAACTAAGTATAAATGGAATTCATGAGTGATGTAGATATTTTCAAGGCCACGAGCTACAAAGGAAACTGATCTTCTGTGCCCATGTCATTGCCCTGATGTTCTGTACTGGGATCTGAAAGGATCACGTCATCATAACGTCTTAAAAGCTTTGGGTTTTATTTTGCAAAAGCTTGTTCACACTTTATGTGGTTAAAAAGAAAAATGGTTTTGTATCTTGACTGAAAAAAATGTCATAAAAATGCCAGTAGAGTCTAATAGAAAAAGACAAATGTAAATTATAGAATGTGTAACACCACCATTACATTTTGGTCTCATAGGTATGCGGTAAAACACAAGAGGATATTTAAAAAGTATCAAGATGAAGAAAAAGTCAACAACTATAGTTGTCTTACACCCTGCATCCAAACCAGTCAACAAAGCTTGTAACATCTCGTGTATTTTTCTTTCCAGTCAGTCCCACCCCTAGCACGTTGGTCCAGGTTTTCATTTTTCTCACCTAGTTTATGCAACTGTATCTTAATTTATGCACCTGCCACCAATATTTTCCCTCCAATCCAGTCTCCACTCAGTTTCTATACATATTATAAAACACAAATCTAATCCTGTTACCTTCCTGCTTAAATAGTCCTCCTTCTCATTTTGTTGCCTCTCCCAAGCTTACTCTCACAGCTGTGCAACCAGCACACCATCACCTCATCATCACCTTTCTTCAAACCAAATATCAACTCCTAAGCTGACCATGGTAGGTTCTCCAAGATCTGATTCAAGCCTAACTTTGTAACTTTCTGTCCTCATCTCTTGCCTTCTGTTGTGCGCGCGCGCCACACACACACACACACACACACACACACACACACACAGACACGCCCTCTCCACACACCAGCCTTTCTACGCAACATTTACAGAATAGATACTATTATCTCTACCCTCCCAACAATATCAGCTCATCAACCTAACTGCCTATATCATGCTTGATTACACATTGATAAGATTGCTTTCAAACATATTGCCCATATTGCAACCACAAATACTTCATAGATATCATGCAAAGCAAGTCAAAGGCAGACTAAAGTGCAATTCAAAAATGTGAAATATAAGGACTTCCCTGGTGGTACAGTTCGGCTCAGTTCAGTCGCTCAGTCATGTCCGACTCTTTGCGACCCCATGAATCGCAGCACACCAGGCCTCCCTGTTCATCACCATTTCCCAGAGTTCACTCAGACTCATGTCCATCGGGTCTGTGATGCCATCCAGCCATCTCATCCTCAGTCGTCCCCTTCTCCTCCTGCCCCCAATCTCTCCCAGCATCAGAGTCTTTTCCAGTGAGTCAACTCTTCGCATGAGGCGGCCAAAGTACTGGAGTTTCAGCTTTAACATCATTTCTTCCAAAGAAATCCCAAGGCTGATCTCCTTCAGATGAACTGGTTGTATCTCCTTGTAGTCCAAGGGACTCTCAAGAGTCTTCTCCAACACCACAGTTCAAAAGCATCAATTCTTCGGCACTCAGCCTTCTTCACAGTCCAACTCTCACATCCATACATGACCACAGGAAAAACCATAGCCTTGACTAGACGGACTTTAGTCAGCAAAGTAATGTCTCTGCTTTTGAATATACTATCTAGGTTGGTCATAACTTTTCTTCCAAGGAGTAAGCATCTTCTAATTTCATGGCTGCAGTCACCATCTGCAGTGATTTTGGAGCCCCCAAAATAAAGTCTGACACTGTTTCCACTGTTTCTCCATCTATTTCCCATGAAGTGATGGGACTGGATGCCATGATCTTCGTTTTCTGGATGTTGAGCTTTAAGCCAACTTTCTCACTCTCCTCTTTCACCTTCATCAAGAGGCTTTTTAGTACCTCTTCACTTTCTGCCATAAGGGTGGTGTCATCTGCATATCTGAGGTTACTGATATTTCTCCCGGCAATCTTGATTCCCCTTGTGCTTCTTCCAGGCCAGCGTTTCTCATGATGTACTCTACACATAAGTTAAATAAGCAGGGTGACAATATACAGCCTTGACGTACTCCTCTTCCTATTTGGAACCAGTCTGTTGTTCCATGTCCAGTTCTAACTGTTGCTTCCTGACCTGCATACAGATTTCTGAAGAGGCTGGTTAGGTGGTCTGGTATTCCCATCTCTTTCAGAATTTTCCACAGTTTATTGTGATCCACACACTCAAAGACTTTGGCATAGTCATTAAAGCAGAAATAGATGTTTTTCTGGAACTCTCTTGCTTTTTCCATGATCCAGTGGATGTTGGCAATTTGATCTCTGGTTCCTCTGACTTTTCTAAAACCAGCTTGAACATCAGGGAGTTCACGGTTCATGTATTGCTGAAGCCTGGCTTGGAGAATTTTGAGCATTACTTTACTAGCATGTGAGATGAGTGCAATTGTGTGGTAGTTTGAGCATTCTTTGGCATTGCCTTTCTTTGGAATTGGAATGAAAACTGACCTTTTCCAGTCCTGTGGCCACTGCTGAGTTTTCCAAATTTGCTGGCATATTGAGTGCAGCACTTTCACAGCATCATCTTTCAGGATTTGAAACTGCTCAACTGGAATTCCATCACCTCCACTAGCTTTGTTCGTAGTGATGCTTTCTAAGACCCACTTGACTTCACATTCCAAGATGTCTGTCTCTAGATGAGTGATCACATCATCATGATTATCTGGGTCGCGAAGATCATTTTTGCATAATTCTTCTGTGTATTCTTGCCACCTCTTCTTAATATCTTCTGCTTCTGTTAGGTCCAGACCATTTCTGTCCTTTATCGAGCCCATCTTTGCATGAAATGTTCCCTTGGTATCTCTAATTTTCTTGAAGAGATCTCTAGTCTTCCCATTCTGTTGTTTTCCTCTATTTCTTTGCATTGATAGCTGAAGAAGGCTTTCTTATCTCTTCTCACTATCCTTTAGAACTCTGCATTCAGATGCTTATATCTTTCCTTTTCTCCTTTGCTTTTCGCCTCTCTTCTTTTCACAGCTATTTGTAAGGCCTCCCCAGACAGCCATTTTGCTTTTTTGCATTTCTTTTCCATGGGGATGGTCTTGATCCCTGTCTCTCAAACAATGTCATGTACCTCATTCCATTGTTCATCAGGCACTCTATCTATCAGTTCTAGGCCCTTAAATCTATTTCTCACTTCCACTGTATAATCATAAGGGATTTGATTTAGGTCACACCTGAATGGTCTAGCAGTTTTCCCCACTTTCTTCAATTTCAGTCTGACTTTGGTAATAAGGAGTTCATGATCTGAGCCACAGTCAGCTCCTGGTCTTGTTTTTGTTGACTGTATAGAGCTTACAGTGGATGGGAATTGGACTGCCAGTGAGGGAAACGTGGATGCAATCCCTGGTCCAGGAGGCTCCCACAAGCCATGGAGCACGTACAGCCAAGTGCCACAACTACCAGTGCTTTAGAGTCAGCATGCTGCAACTTCTGAGCCCACAACCCACAACTATGGAGCCTGAGCGCTGCAGCTACTGAAGACTGTGCACCTAAAGCCTGTACTCCACAACAAGGGAAACCACAAGGAGAAATCCGTGTGAAACCAAGAGGGGCCGCAACTAGAGAAAGCCCCTGCACAGCAACCAAGACCTAGCAGAGCCAAAAATATACAAATAAATAAACTTTCTCTAAAATGAATTTTTTTCAATGTAAAATGTAAAATTTCAGTGTCATTGCTGAAAGGGGTTGATTCCAGACTATTTAACATGGTTTTGTTTTTTTTTAATTTTAGAACTGAGAACTCCTATGGAAACTACTTTAACAATCCTTTTGCGGATACAGAATTAGAAGCAAAACTTCAGGTTTCTAAGCATTAGTGATTTTAACAGCCAAATAATAGAAATATAATTCATCAGATTATCATTCTGAAAAAATAAAAATCAATCTTTCAGTACTGAGGCAATTCAGATATAATCTACAAGTTTTAAACTTGACTAACTATAATACTTTTATTAATGAATGAATTATAATGCACTTAATTTTGAAGGAAAGATCTGGTACATTTAAAATCAAATGATTTATTTCTGGGCTTCCCTGGTGGCTCAGATGGTAAAGCGTCTGCCTGCAATGCGGGAGACCCGGGTTTGATTCCTGGGTCAGGAAGATCCCCTGAGAAGGAAATGGCAATCCACTCCAGCACTCTTGCCTGGAAAATTCCATGGACAGAGGAGCCTGATAGGCTACAGTCCATGGTGTTGCAAAGAGTCGGACACGACTGAGCGACTTCATTCATTCATTCATTCATTCATCAGTTGTTTGTTTAAGGTTAGACTATAATACTTATCCCAATTGAAAAAAATCTCTATTTTAATTAACATTCAGTTATTGTATAGTGGCTTACCTGTCATCTAATCCTATCTCCTCCATAATTTACTGACCTAAAACAAAACTGTTTGTTTAGCTTCTATTTCCATTATTTGGCAATTTTCACCTGTTCAACTAAGTGCTTCCAGGCTCATGCATGCATCTGTCTGTCCTTAGCTGGAGTGACTTATTTCTGCTCCATGTAGCTTGCTCAAATAACAGCTCAGGCAGTCTTCCAAGAGACAGAGCAGAAACATGCAAGACATCTTGAGGCCCAGCACTACAGTTTCAATGAATTCTACTGACCAAAACAAAAAGTCACATATAAACCCAGAATCAAGGAGTTAGTAAGGAGTTCATACCTCCACCTTTTGTTAAAAGGAGCTGCAGACACATGGTAAAGTGTGTAACTGTAAGAAACAGTGAATTGTGGCTACAAGCTTTAGAATATAATAGGTACATCTATACAGCATGTGACTAATGACATTTAAGTCTATAAATATTTTCCATTTTAGATTAGAAAGTTGGGCTTTTCTTTAGAAGGCCATTGTTGACACTGTTAATCAATAAACCATCTATAATAAGAACAGGAAAGAGCTTTATTCCAAACAAACAAAGGATTATAGCTCAGTAGGCACAGATTCAAGAAGAACTTAAATAATGCTCTCCTGGGCTGCAAAATGGGGAAAGTCTATATAGGCAAAAACAGCAAAATTATATAAATTGCTTGTCCAGAATTAGGATTGGAGCTGGCAAGAAGTATGGATGCTTATTAAACAAGGATTCGTTGGGATCTGAAATGGTTGCATAGTTACAAGGGGAGATTTGTGACTTGTGGCCACTAGCAGATAGTGTTTTGAAAACAGCTGGTGGTGTCCTAGAGTTTGACAGAGCATAGAAAATTCAAATTCTCAAAGATGCAGAAATGTGTTTGAAACCACATCCACAATGGCCACTCAGCTCCATTTTGAATTTTTTGTTAATCCATTTTTTTTGTTAATCCATTTTGATTTTTAAATGCACTCTGTCATTTAATGGTGAAAGTAGATGTACACTGCATGTTTGACATAACATAGAGGTTCTAGTTAGCATAAAAACAAATCATATAAAAGCCAGAATGACTTCTGCATAACTTAATATGTGAAAATTTCTTCCATCACTAATGAGGAACCAAGATTTTAGTTCAGGACAGTGGCAGGTCCAGGGCTGAACTATAACTTTTGTCTCCATTTAAAGATATTCCCAGTGGCCTTCCCAGGTGGCACAGCGGTAAAGAATCCTCCTGCCCAGGGAGGAGATGCAAGAGATGCCGGTTCAATCCCTGGGTTGGAAAGATCCCCTGGAAAAGAGAATGACACCCTGTTCCAGTATTCTTGCCTAAAGAACCCCATGGACAGAGAAACTTGGTGGGCTGCAGTCCATGGGGGGTCACAGAGTTGGACAAAACTGAGGCAGCTAGGCACACAGATCAACTGAAGTGAACTGAACGTAACTGAATCTCATGGTTATTTTAGCCATACTGTGGTTATGTAGGGCTTCCCAGGTGGCATAGTGGTAAAGAATCTGCCTGCCAATGCAGGAGACATGAGATGCAGGTTTCATCCCTGGGTTGCAAGGATCCTCTGAAGGAGGGCATGGCAGTACACTCCAATATTTTTGCCTGAGAATCCCATGGACAGAGGAGCCTGGAGGGCTATAGTCCATAGGGTCACAAAGAGTCGGACAAGACAGTGACTGAACACAACGCAACAGAATTTTTCCCATGCCACATAGACTAATCTAACCAGGAGTGTTCTTTGACCTTATCTGGGCCCTGTTTGCTTACCTGGAATGATACTCTACAGAAAACACTGTAACCTAGTGAGATTCTGCTCGGGCATCTATTGATGACCTCATTTTAGAAAATTTCCTTACTACCCACAGAACTGTGCAGTTGGCAGTAAAGGCTACTGTGCTATTCTAAGCAACAGCATTGCCGCCTTCATTTCCTCTGCTGAACTATCATTTCCTCTGCTGAACTATGAATGTGCTTCCATGAAGGAAAATGGGCTTCATCTTATTCTTATCACAAGGTGAAGTCCCTGACACAAGTAAGGCATCCCACAAATGCCTGTGGAATCAACAGGAGGGCCAATAGTCCCAGGGGGGACAACTTATAGATATGGAAGCCTATGCTTTGGCCAAAGAACTGACTCACCGGAAAAGACCCTGATGCTAGGAAAGATTGAAGGCTGGAGGAGAAGGGGATGACAGAGGATGAGATGGTTGGATGGCATCACCGATTCAATGAACATGAGTTTGAGTAAACTTGGGGAGTTGGTGATGGACAAGGAGACCTGGCGTGCTGCAGTCCATGGGATTGCAAAAAGTTGGACGTGACTGAACTGAACTGAAAGCCTATACATCTGTAAAAACAAGCTGCTGTGAAATCGCCTTCAGAAGTAAGTCGCCCACAATACAAAAACCAATACGGAAGAGCCACCCAGTTCAGTTCGCAGCACACCAGGCCTCCCTGTCCATCACCAACTCCCAGAGTTCACTCTGACTCAGGTCCATGGAGTCAGTGATGCCATCCAGCCATCTCATCCTCTGTCATCCCCTTCTCCTCCTGCCCTCAATCCCTCCCAGCATCAGAGTCTTTTCCAATGAGTCAACTTTTAGAGGTGGCCAAAGTACTGGAGTTTCAGCTTTAGTATCATTCCTTCCAAAGAAAGCCCAGGGTTGATCTCCTTCAGAATGGACTGGTTGGATCTCCTTGCAGTCCAAGGGACTCTCAAGAGTCTTCTCCAACACCACAGTTCAAAAGTATCAATTCTTCAGCACTCAGCCTTCTTCACAGTCCAACTCTCACATTCATACATGACCACAGGAAAAACCATAGCCTTGACTAGACGGACGTTAGTCGGCAAAGTAATGTCTCTGCTTTTGAATATACTATCTAGGTTGGTCATAACTTTTCTTCCACGAAGCAAGTGTCTTTTAATTTCATGGCTGCAGTCACCATCTGCAGTGATTTTGGAGCCCCCAAAATAAAGTCTGACACTGTTTCCCCATCTATTTCCCATGAAGTTATGGGACTGGATGCCATGATCTTTGTTTTCTGAATGTTGAGCTTTAAGCCAACTTTTTCACTTTCCTCTTTCACGTTCATCAAGAGGCTTTTTAGCTTCTCTTCACTTTCTGCCATAAGGTTGGTGTCATCTGCATATCTGAGGTTATTGATATTTCTCCTGGCAATCTTATTCCAGCTTGTGTTTCTTCCAGTCCAGCGTTTCTCATGATGTTCTCTCAATATAAGTTAAATAAGCAGGGTGACAATATACAGCCTTGGGGTACTCCTTTCCTATTTGGAACCAGTCTGTTCCATGTCCAGTTCTAACTGCTGCTCCCTGACCTGCCTACAGAGCCACCCAGGAAAGACCTAGTCTTTCCCCAACAACCCAAAGGCCGGCAAAAGTGTCTTGCTTTACGGCAAGCCCGAAGCGTTCACCATAGATGCCGTAAAAGGAAGGACGCCCTCTGTGGGGAATCTCCGGCTTCCGGCTTCGCGACGCCGTCCGGGCGGGAAAGGGGCCTCCGTCGGTTGGAGGTGGGGTTTCCGCCCCGCCCCGTCGGGCCGGGCTTCCGCCAACCCGGGAGGCGTGTTCCGGGCTCTCAGGCCCTGCGCTGGGCGCCGGTTACGACCCTGCTCCCCGTCGCCGGTGCCATGGAGGCCCCGGGGGAGACGGAAGTCGAGAATGAGGACGGCGACAGCACCTGCGGGGATTTGTGCTTCATGGACAAAGGCCTGCGGAGGTAAAGGGCGCTCCCGCCGCAGGGGAGCGGCCCGCGCGGCCCCGGGCGGGGGGCGTGGGCCTCGGGGAAGAGCGGAGGTGCGGAGCGGCTTCTCCGAGGCCGCGCCCCACGGCGCCTGGCTTCGGCCGCCGCTCCGCGCCACAGCCGCGCTGCTGAGGGCCCAGGCCCGTGTCCAGCGGGGCCGCCCGCCCTCCGCTCCCGGGACTGCCCGCGTCCCTGCCAGCCTTCGCTGGCCCTTTCTTCACCGCTGCTGTTCGTTCGCTCGCTCTGTCGTTCCTGGTCCTCTCGGGTTCTGTCCTTTCTGCTCCTTCCCTGTGAAGGAAAGTGGCAGCGGAGTGTCTCTGGCAGCTGTGAAGTAAGACTTGGCGGCTCATTGGCTTTGCTTCGGTTTTCTTTGCCCCCATTCTGATTTCTCCTTTGCAGAGCGCTGTGATACGTGTATTGTTCACGCTTTTTGAAAATGCTAAACCTATTTAGTTTACCCTTTTCTTTTATGCAGCCCAAATGTGTGCACGGTACTAGGCTCTTGGTTCTGCGTTGCTGATTGGCCCCTGTGTTGCTTTTTTTTTTTTTGTCTCACTCCTCTCCTTTTTCCAATTGACACCCTGTGATTAGGCACACTAAAGCCCCTGACAGGCGGTTCTGTGCCATAGTAGGCTTGTCTTCGGAGAAGGCGATGTCACCCCCACTCCAGTACTCTTGCCCGGAAAATCCATGGACAGAGGAGCCTGGTAGGCTGCGGTCCATAGGGTCACTAAGAATCAGACAAGTCTGGGCGACTTCACTTTCACTTTTCACTTTCATGCATTGGAGAAGGAAATGGCAACCCACTCCAGTGTTCTTGACTGGAGAATCCCAGGGACAGGGGAGCCTGATGGGCTGCCGTCTACGGGGTCACACAGAATCGGACACGACTGAAGCGACTTCACAGCAGCAGCAGGCTTGTCTTTGCCTTTCCACATACATGGTTTCTTTGTTGCATGCGCTCTGTGCACACCCTACCGATAATCAAAGCAGCTTGTTCTGGATCTCGATCTAAAATTTGCCAGAAAATTCCACGATGGTGTTTTTTTCAAAGGAATATTTACATTTATATTTAATAATAGGTGCCACGTTGAATGCCATCTCTGTGTATAACTATTATCATTAATCCTCAGAATTGTGCAAGGTAGTAATATTACAGGGGACCTATCTGAGACTCAGAAGATCTTTATAACTTTCCCAGCTTCATGCAGCTGGTGGACTAAAAATCATTTCTGTCTAATTTCACAGTCTGCTTTTTTCACATAACTATACTACAATAACCCCACTCCAGTACTCTTGCCTGGAAAATCCTATGGACGGAAGAGCCTGGTAGGCTGCAGTCCATGGAGTCGGTAAGAGTTGGACACGACTGAGCGACTTCTTTCACTTTTCACTGTCATGCATTGGAGAAGGAAATGACAACCCACTCCAGTGTTCTTGCCTGGAGAATCCCAGGGATGGCGGAGCCTGGTGGGCTGCCATCTCTGGGGTTGCACAATGCGGACACAACTGAAGCAACTTAGCAGCAGCATACTACAATATCTACACAATATTAGTTTCCGGAAACAATGTTTCAGAAAATAAATGGCTGTCATTAGGAGCATGTGTTACTAGCATAAGGTCTGGCACTAAATAATAGCTCATCCTGGATCTCCTGCATTGTAGGCAGATTCTTTACCGTCTGAACCACCAGGGAAGCCCCAGTAAATGACAGAAGCTAGATAATTGGAAAATATTAGAAATAGTCACATTCAGAGAGTGCTAGTATGAAATTTCGGAGAAGGCAATGGCACCCCCCTCCAGTACTCTTGCCTGGAAAATCCGATTGACGAGGAACCTGGTGGGCTGCCGTCTGTGGGATCGCACAGAGTTGACACGACTGATCGACTGACTCAGCAGCACCACCATCATCTGTAAATGTTTTCCACTTAGCCTGATACCCTCCGGAAGCTGAGTTTTTGAAAGTTAAACAGGCTGATCATAATTAACCAGGGCAAACTATGAAAGCGCCAGCGGTAGAGATTGGGTAAGCACCTGTTTAGCAGCTTTATATTTTCAGAGATTTCCACACACACACTCTGTCTACTCTTAGGGATTCCCTGGTGGCTCAGCTGGTAAAGAATCCGCCTGCATTGGCGGAGACATGGGTTTGATCCCTGGGTTGGGAAGATCCCCTGGAGAAGGGAAAGGCTACCCACCCAGGATTCTGGCCTGGAGAATCCCATGGTCAGAGGAGCCTGGTGGGCTGCAGTCCATGGGGTCGCTAATAGTCAGACACGACTGAGCGACTTCACTTTCACTTTTCACTTTCATGCATTGGAGAAGGAAATGGCAACCCACTCCAGTGTTCTTGCCTGGAGAAAACCCAGGGACGGGGGAGCGTGACGGGCTGCCGTCTATGGGGTTGCACAGAGTCGGACATGATTGAAGTGACTTAGCAGCAGCAGCAGCAACCTTTTTCTGCCAGGGGTTCTTATGAGCTTCAGTCTGAAGAGTAAAGCATAAATTGAATGATCTTACAACATATTCAAACTTTATGTGTTTCAATTTTAAATTTGAGATTCTTAATACTAATTTGGAAACAAACCTGAATTCCTTGTTTTCCTTTTTTACTCCTTGACTGCTAACTCATTTTCCTGCAGTGAGATTTCCTACAGCTTTACTGTAGCTGCTACAAAACATGGAAGAGATGCCCCTGATTTTATGTGTCCCAGTTCCAGCATATCTGAATTACGTGCACTGTAGCTTATATTCCTGGAACTCCTATCATCAGAAGAGCAATTCAGAGAATGAAAAGATGAAAAGATGAGTTCCATCTAGAGGAGATGCAGTCCAAGTTTCAGCAAGGGAGGACAGGGACTTTTTCACAAATGGCAAGAGTTAGTGGTTTATTTTGAAATCAGCTACATTCTGGGTTAAACAGACATTGCAGACAGTGATGAGAGTAAGATTGTAAACTCAAGTGTCAGGTCCATATTTATCCTGGCTCAATTAGGTGATTCGCACAAGAACTTGGACAAGGTACCTACTTTCTGTAAATCGTATCCTTAAATACCTACTGCTTGGAGTTGTGAGGATTAAATGAGCAGGGGGAAACAGGTTTAGAGAGAGTAATTTATGTATGCAAATAACAGCAAAAAAAAGTGCAGATTTGAACTTTTATAAATACTGCTTTTGCCTTATACTGATGACTGCATATAAAACCAAGAAATGCCCAGCATCCCTTTCCTTTCTTGATTGAGTTACTTATTTATATAAATGGTACCAAATGCTGGCTGGTTGAAAGAAACATTGCACCTAATGAGATATTTCAAAGCTATTAAGTAGGAAGAATTTTATTATAGAATGAATAGAGTGCCTGCATACCAACTACATGCTCTTTGGTTAATTTTAGTTTTTAGTCATGATTTTTAAGAACGTTTTTTACTTGTTTTTAATAATATATATTTTCCTTTGTAGCATTTCAGAGTTATCTTTAGATTCAGCTCTTCATGCCATCAATCTTCATTGCAATAACATCTCGAAGATCACATCCATTGATCACATTTGGAATTTGCAACATTTAGATCTGTCATCTAATCAAATAAGTCAAATTGAAGGACTAAACACACTGACAAAACTATGCACTTTAAATTTGTCCTGCAATTTGATCACAAGAATAGAAGGTTTGTAAGTGCTTTTCATGTATTACTTTGTGTAAGGGAGATGATAAATATTCATAAATTTTTCAAAGCTGACTCTAAAAGTCACTATATGAAAAGCTTTTTTTCTAAAAAGTTACCAATCTTTTTACAAAATTATTTTGCAAAATATCAATAAAATTGATTTCATTGTTATCAGATTGTCGATGTGCTTCAAAGCAATCTGAAATAGTATTGTAATAGTATATAACCCTAATTAGTTGATTATTTGAATCTTGTAATGATTTTATTTTATTTTAGGTCTTGAAGCACTAAGTAATCTGACTAGATTGAATTTATCTTACAACCACATAAATGATCTTAGTGGTAAGTAGATAAGCTTCTGTTTTCTATAAAGCTGAGTACTGGCCACATGTAATGAGTGATATAGCTCTGCATGTTGTAGAACTGAATAATCCAATTTTTGACTTAAAATCTCATCTAGAGTGTTTCTCAGTCATATTTTTTTGTTGGAGCTGAACCTACAGTTGAATAAAAACCCAGGAATAAAAACTAGAGTAACAAGTTACAGGAAAAATTAGATTAGGAAGGACAAACTTTGGGAGGGATGTACTTTTAATCTTAGAGAATTGATGAGTTATATTATCAATATATAGAGAGGAATAGTTCCAGTAGAACTTTTCACAGTGATGAGACTACTCTGTGTGTGCTGTCTGGTATAGCAACTAATAGACAGATGTGCCTTTGAGCTCTTTAAATGTGACTAGTACACTGAGGAATTTGTAATTTTAGTTAATTTTAATTAAATTTTTATTTCAATTTAAAAAGCCACATTTGACTAGCGCTGCCACGCTGGATGTAGCTTAGGTGTGTAGCATTCCAAAGGCCATAGCAAATTGACTATCACAGAAGGTTTTTTCTTTTTGACATTTTCATGTCTAAGAGCACTAAAAACTGTTAATCTTTTAATGACTTAGAGTGATACACTAACAGAGTGAGCAAAGTTTTATGATTATTCTTAATGTTAGAACCAGAGAAATTCTGTAATTATCTTCATTCTGCTGCTTATCTGTTAGTCAGTCACGTCCAGCTTTTTGCAAACCCAGTCCCCGCCAGCCTCCTCTGTCCGTGGGACTCTCCAGGCAAAAACACTGGAGTGAGTTGCCATTCCCTCCTCCAAGGGATCTTCCTGACCCAGGGATCGAACCTCTGTCTCTTGCATTTCATGTATTGGCAGGTGGATTCTTTACCATGGAGCTGTCTGGGAAGCCCCTAATTATCTTCATAATCCTTATCAATATGGTATTTGAATCAGTCTTATTTCATTTGTTAGCTTTTCTACCCTGCTAGGAAAATACTATCCTATGCCAGGAATTTAGTACACAAAAGATAAAATACAGTGACCTAGTCCCTACCCTTAACCAAAGTAGCAACAGTGTTTTAATTTGTAAAAATATTTTTCCCCCAAATGTTAAAGTATTAGAATTGAGTATTAACCATAGTTCTGTCTCTGCGGTATGATATTGGGCAAAGTATATTGTTCTTTGGATGTAGCTTCCTTAACTGAAAAATATGAATCTTGGATATGATAGTTTTACTCAACAGATATTTATTGAAGATCATTCTATCAAGCACTATTCAATAGTGATGAAAAAGTATTATAACAAATAGATAAGTTTCTTGTCACAGGGCTTACATTGTAGTGGGGAAGTAAAACAAATGAGATCATATCAGCTCCCTAAAAAAAATAAGCAAAAGATTTGAGCAGACTCTTCTCCAGAGGCTATCCAAATGACAAGCACCAAAAAAAAAAAAAATTTTTGCATCCTGAGTAATTAAGGAAATGCAAATTAAAATCAAAATGAGATCCATTTCATACCTCTAGACTAGATACAGTTTTAAAAACTTACAATACAAAATGTTGATGACATAGATTAAAGCTTTCATACATTACTAGTAGAATTCAAAATGGTAAAACTAAACTTTGGAAAATAGTTTGAAGGTAAGCATATAATCATGCTTTTCTACTCCTAGGTGTTTACCTAGCAGAAACGAAAACATGTCTAATCAAAGACTTGTATATGAATGGTAAAACGATTATATTTCCTTTTAAAATTATCATGTTTATATGGTTATCATAATCTCCAAAATTAGAAACCACCCATATGTCTATCACCTGGTAAATAGCTAAACAAAGTGCGTTGCATCCACAGGATGGGTTAGTACCTGGCAGTAAAAAGGAGTGAACTATGCGGTCTTCCCTGGCAGTCCAGTGGTTAAGACTCCGTGTTTCCAGTGCAGGGGACATGGGAGCCCTGATCAGGGATCTAAAATCCCATATGTACACCCAAAAAAAAAAAAAGAGAGAGAGAGTAAACTATTTATATATGCAGCAACATAGATAAACCTAAAAATATTAATAAGTTATGCTAGTGAGGACTTCCCTGGTAGCTCAGTTGGTAAAGAATCTGCCTGCAGTGCAGGAGACCCCAGTTCAATTCCTGGGTTGGGAAGATCTACTGGAGAAGGGGTAGGCTACCCACTCCAGCATTCTTGAGCTTCCCTGGTGACTCAGCTGGGAAAGAATCCACCTGCAAGGAGGGAGACTTGGGTTGGCTTAAAACTCAGTATTCAAAAAATGAAGATCATGGCATCTGGTCCCATCACTTCACGGCAAATAGATGGGGAAACAGTGTAAACAGTGATGGACTTTATTTTCTTGGGCTCCAAAATCACTGCAGCCATAAAATTAAAAGATGCTCCTTGGAAGAAAAGCTATGACCAACCTAGACAGCATATTAGACAGCAGAGACATTACTTTGCCAACAAAGGTCCATCCCATCAAAGCTGTGGTTTTCCTAGTAGTCACGTGTGGATTTAAGAGTTAGACCATAAAGAAAGCTGAGCACCGAAGAATTGATGCTTTTGATCTGTGGTGGTGGAAAAGACTCTTGAGAGTCCCTTGGACAGCACAGAAATCAAACCAGTCAATCCTAAATCAGTCCTGAATAGTCATTGGAAGGATAGATGCTGAAGCTGAAACTCCAATACTTTGGCCACTTGATGCAAAGAACGGACTCATTGGAAAAGACCCTGATGCTGTAAAGGTTGAAGACAGGAAGAGCAGGAGATGACAGAGGATGAGATGATTGGATGGCATCACCAACTTGATGAGTTTGAGTAAGCTCCAGGAGTTGGTGATGAACAGGAAAGCTGTAGTCCATGAGGTTGCAAAGAGTCAGACACAACTGAGGTACTGAACTGAACTCATTCTAAGTGAAGGGAGCAAATCACAGATAATTAAATTGTATGATCCCATTTGTGTGATATTCTGACATAGGCAGAGACACAAAGGGAGAAATTAGATAGATACCAGGGATTGAAGATGAGAGAAGACTGATGTACATAGGGACACAGTGATTTGAGTGATGAAAATGTTCATCTCCATTGTAAGGGTAACATAACCATATATGTTTGTTAAAGCACATCAAATTCTATGTATGTATTTTCTATACAGAAAACATGTAATTTTGTTGTTCAGTCGCTCAGTTGTATCCAACTCTTTGTGATCCCATGGACTGCAGCACACTAGGCTTCTCCGTCTTTCACCATCTCCCAGAGCTTACTCAAACTCATGTCCATCGAGTCAGTGATGCTATCCAACTGTCTCATCCTCTGTTGTCCCCTTCTCCCACCTTCAGTCTTTCCCAGCATCAGGGTCTTTTCTAATGAGTCGGCTCTTCACATCAGGTGGCCACAGTATTGGACCTTCAGCTTCAACATCATTTCTTCCAATGAATATTCAGGATTGATTTCCTTTAGGATTGACTGATCTGTCTGCAGTCCAAAGGAAAATATAATAAAACTATAAGTTCTAATAGATAATTCTTGGAATGACATTTTATATGATTAAAAACACTTTAGTGGGTAATGACAGTTTATATTATTAAGCACATGCAGAGACACGAAGGTGTGATCAAGCTTGCCAAGATAAGGAACAGAAAAAAGACTCCTGCAACTAGAGTGTAGCAAGTGATGGATTAATGTGCTAAGAAAAGAGGTAGGAAAGTAGGCAAAGTCAGATCACATAGAGCTTCATAAGCAGGATGAGAAATTGGCATATTATTCTAAGAACAGTAGGAAGCCATTGAAAGGCTTTAAACCAGTAAGTACTTAATCTAATCCATCTGCTTAAAGAATCACTGGCTGCTGAGTGGGTGAAGAAGAATGAAGTTTGGCAGGCCAGTTGCCAGTTAGAAAGCTCTTTCTGTGGTCTGGGTGTGAGGTGATGGGGCCTTGGACTAGTATGAAAATAGTATGGAGGTGTAAATACATAGAGTTTACATGTGGAGTTCGTAGAATTTGCCAATAGATTGAGATGAGGAAGTGAAGGGAATGGATGATGGTGCTATTTCCTGACATGGGAAAGATTGGAGCAGGGATAAGAATTGTGGATTCTCAAATTTGAGAGCCTTGTGAGGTGTGTGTGTGTGTGTGTGTGTGTGTGCGCGCAGGGGTAAGAATTAAGGATTCTGTCTTGAGTTTGAGGACCTCGTTGGGGGATGTGTGTGTGTGCTCTGCAGTTTGGGGGTAGGGCATCACAGTGGGTGTTGTAGATTCGGGACTTCAGTGTTGCTTGTTGCCATGAATCTGGGAGGTTCTGAGAGTCTGTGTCTAGAGAAGGAGGACCTGGAATGAGCCCCCAGGGGCACTTTAAAGTTGAGACATAAAAGGGATGTGAAGTTGCAGCTTAAGAGAAATAATGGGTAACAGGGAACTGGAACTCAGAAATGTGATGGTAAATTGACGAGAATTGTTGAGTACGCATAAGAATACCTGACAGGCAATCTGATCTTGTAGTGAGTGGTCAAAGAAGACTTCTGAGGGTGTGACAGATGAACAGAAGTTAGTGATAAAGCCTATGAAGAAAATAAGAGAGGCAGCTCTGTAAAAAGATAAGTAGAAGTTAGCAAGAAACAAAGATCATTGAGGAGAAAAGAGTATTCCAGTCAGGTTGAAGAAATGGAAGAACAAAAAGAAAGGTGAGTCCTCTTACATTATTATCAATAGTGTTAGTATAGTACTATAATGGTCTTCCAGAATCCCCTGCAATGCAGGAGATCCGGGTTCAATCCTTGGGTTGGAAAGATCCCCTGGAGGAGGGCATGGCAACCTCTCCAGGATTCTTGCCTGGACAATCCCATGGACAGAGGAGCCTGGCGGGCTACAGCCCATGGGGTCACAAAGAGTTGGACACGACTGAGCAGTTAAGCACAGCACTATATTGTGTACTTATCCTTTTATTATTATGTTAGGGCAGCTTTTGTATTAATTTTTATATTTTTTCTTCCTATTTGTGTTAATGTTTTCAAATACCTAGAAGTTTGTGTACTTAAGAATGGAGAGTAATAAGCCAGGCAAAATTCGAAAACTAAGACCTTCAGTGGAGCAGAGTAGAGAGGTCCTTTTGAAAGAATGGCCCTTCCAAAAGAAGGGAAGCTAGGGTCTGCCGCCGTGGGTGATTCTCCTCTCGTTGAGGGGCGCTCCTGGAGGTGTTTTGACTGCCTCACACTTCTGGGTTAAACCTTGCTCAGCACACTTGGTTTTGAGCAAAACTCTGACCCCTGTGCACCTCAGCTGGGGCTGAAGTCAGGCCAGCCAAGGGCTGTGCTGGCGCCAGGAGCCTCTACTGCAGATCTAGTTTCTGACGTCGCCTTGCTCTAGGTGAGCTTAGGCGAGAAACTTTACCCAGGGAACTAAATCAAAGCGATGCTACTGGTGTGTACTTTATACTCAGCCCAATAAAATTGGAGTATTCGCTTATGTCTGATAATTTTAAAAGGTGTGTTGGTTGAGAACTTGGAAGCCATTGCCTTATTCTTATTCTCATAGAAGTGCATGGGCCTGGGAAGGCCCATTTTTTTGTTGGAGAAGAACCAGAGCCTAGGTACCTGGGGATCTGGCCTCGAGACTCTCATTTCTTGAAAACAGCAGCTCACTTTGCTGATAGCCTATTCGTGGGCTAGCTCTCTGCAGCAGAGTCTTATTAATGCAGCTCCTTTGCCTCTTTAAATAAAACGAATATGAAAGTTATTTTTAATTAGCTGTTAGAAAAATGGCTGCTGGGACATCACAGGAGTGTTGTTTGTATTGCAGGTTTGATGCCTCTTCACGGAATTAAACATAAACTTAGATATATTGACCTGCATAGTAACTGCATCGATAGTATCCATCACCTACTTCAGTGTACAGTAGGGTTACACTTCCTGACTAATCTTATTTTGGAAAAAAATGGAGAGGATAATCCTGTCTGTCATTTACCAGGTATGAACGATTCCCTTAATACTTTTTATAACAATATTAAAAGCTTCTTTATTTTCTGAAACAACTATTTATGACCACCTTGAATTTGTCTTAAACTTTGCAGCTTAATATTTTTGGAAGAATATAATTACAAATAAATTATTTTATTAAGACTAAATTACTGTTGAAGAGGGATACAAGCCGAACAGATAAGAAAATGTATTTAGACAATTTTATGTTTAGTAAGTGATGCTTCAAAATTAAATTGTGTTAATGATATATTCTTATAATACTAAGCAACCATAAAAAAAGAATATAGAATCTCTGTAGCTATTGATAAGTAGTTATCTCCAAGATACACCACTGTTAAGAGAAAGAAAAGCAAGCAAGTTGCAAAGCAGTGTGTATAATAGGCTACTATTTGTGTTCAAAGGATAACTGTGTGTGTTTGCTGACTATACATATAAAATAGCTAGAAGGATTCCCCAAAAAACTGATAATAATAATTAGCTTCAGTATTTGGTGGGTAGGGATCAGGAAATGTGAAAAGGGCAGCTGAAAATCAGTAAATGTTAGAAAAACTTTTACTGTCTTCTGAATTTTATACCATGTGACTGTCTTAAGTTATTATTAAGTAAATGATTTTTTTAAGAAGAAAGCTTAAACTTAATATGCTGTATAGAAGATGCTACTGAAATGCCATTTGATCTAATTCAAAATCATTAGAATTAGATGATTCTAATTAGAATCATTTCTGTTAACTAGAACTCATTTATCTCAAATTGCTTAACCTAACAATAAGATTCAAATGTAGAATATGAACATAAATTCTTAAGATCTTTTTGGATAGAAGTTGGCTGAAGAGGCTCTAGTCTTATTAACATGCAGTTATAAGAAAGCTTTTCCCAGAATGGAAACCTGTTTTGATAGTTTTACTTTGCAGAATATGTTAGGTTTGAGATCACCTGTTTTCCTACATGATAATAGAATCTCCCTGAAAATCAGAACAGATTTCTGTTTAGGAGGGAAACCCTTTTCTTGAAGAAAGCCTTATCCCTAAGACAGTTTATTTTCCTTTACTAACCCACAAACTGGATTTATTTTTTTCTAATAATCTCATCTCAAGAACCTCTAGTTCCAATAGTTTGAACCCTTGCTTTTCACTTTCTTTACTAGACGAGGTATTTCTCTGAACACAGTTGCCCACTCCCCAAAGTTATTTATTACTGAAATTACTTTTTTTCCTTAAAATTTCTAATGTTAATTTGCTAGACTTCTTTCTTTTAGAGTTTTTTCCAACCACTTTATTTGCAGTTGAGCAAAATTAATTAAAGAATTTTTGTTAGCCTAAAAACCAAATTAATGTTCATTTTCCAGATTTCTCCTATTGTACTTAAGGAAGGTGATCATATTCTTAAATACTGAATAGATTGCCTATTTTAATCCTAGTTATATGTAACGTAAGAGGAGAAAGTGGAAATGTTTAAGCTGGTTAATACTTATAGCCTCACTAGCAAAATTTTGATCTCTGATGGTTATTCTTAACATCCTGATTTACATCTGTACTAGTTTTATTACAGATAAGCAAGAGGTATGTTTGGCCTCCTGTCTAGAGAACATTGCTACTGGTTTCGTGCATTTATACCTTGAAGGCAGTTTTATGAACAATGCAGAAATGATACTAACTTTGTGATTTCATCAGGAGGACTGTTTGGAAGGGATTTGGGCAAGGTGTTTTGTTTGTTCTGTATTTAATGATTGCACACTGGAGAAGATGAGTAGTTTTTTGTTAGTTTATTAGTTCCATTCCAGGACTGATTTTATCATTCAGGTGATATATGTGGTAGCTGATATGTTTACTGTAGTCTAAACATAGTTAACCGTTTTTTATGCTTGAGTTTTCATTTCAATGATTTGTTTCCAAGGATACAGAGCAGTTATGCTCCAGACTTTGCCACAGCTCAGAATCCTAGATTGTAAGAACATATTTGGTGAGCCAATAAATATGGCAGAAATAAATTCATCACACCTACAGTGCTTGAAGGTCTTTTGGATAATTTAGTTTCTTCTGAGTCTCCCTAAATATAAGTGAAGATGAGGTATAGTACTGTTTTGTTTTTTCTAATGTAAAGGATGTTTTCACATTTTAATAAATGTGAATGTAAAGGGTTCTGGTTTGCCTCCGTGTCCCAGATCACTGATGGGATGCCAGTGGCACCCCCCGTCGGCGACACAGTGCCCTTGGATCAGTTTGTAAGTACACCGACAGACACAGGTTTGACATCGCTCATGTCTGTGTGTCCCTCTTCTGAGCCAGAGAAAGTGAATCATGAAAATGATCTTCAGAATGAGATGAAACTGCAGAAATTAGATGATCAAATTTTACAGCTTCTCAGTGAAGTAAGTATTTTTCCTGCTTTTCTAAGCAGTGTGCTTGTTGAAGAAAGAGATTAAGAAAATGGGCAAAAATTGCCTACAAGCTGACCAACCGGAAACAATCTATTTCTGGCATTGGCGTGTATGTTTATCTTTTTCCTTTACGATTGGATTGCCTTGTAGTACTGGCAGTAACACGCTTTTCCCACTCATTTTCCTCGAGGGTCTTCTTCACATCTTACGTAATTCATTGGGTGTTCTGTACTTCACGTTGGTTCCACCCATCTACCTTTTACTTCAAATAAACAGAACTCTTTGGATTCAGTGCTTACTAACACAGAGGATGTCTGAGCAACTTTGGCCTCTACTTCCTCTTCAGTTGTTTTTATAGTCAAAACCGCTTCTGAAACTTACAGCTAAGTGGCAAGTTAAAATTCCTGCTTCGATTCCTGAGAGTGGGTGATAGAAAATGCTTATGGAATGATTATGGTTCACTGGTTTGTAATAATTCTGAACTATTATCTTTTAACACTAGCAATGCTTAATAAACATGAGATCTACCTTAGGTAAGTATGTGCATAAGACTGTAAGGATCCCATGTGCCAGAAATCCATGGAGATTTCAGCTTGGGCCACAGAGGTAGATCAGAGGAGAGCCAGGACGAGGGTGCTGGCGGTGCATTCCTTGGCATCGCTGATAACACCCCACCAAGCTGGTAGGACCTTTGTCTCCTCAGAGCTCATCTTCCATCTTCTCCAATGGCCGACTCCTCTGCCCATGTCAGAGCTTAGATTTAAGCTTAACATCCTCATTCAAAGTGCACTTTTCAGCTTCTCTTAGGCCATCCTCATGACAGTTCAATCAAGTAGCTAAGGATTAATATATTGTTGTTGTTAAATAGAATAGAAACTCAGTTTATTTGAGTCCTTTATTTTAGTGAGGCAGAGTTGAACTTCAAACTCAAATGTCGTAAAATCCACTCTGGTATCCTTTCCGCAATCATGTGTCTCACTCAGTGATAATTCTTCTTTATGACTGAGAACAGGAGTCTAGCTTTTGGGGTGGGGTGGGGTGGCAGGGGAGAGGATGATTTATTGCTACAAATGTGAAAAATGTTTAAGAGAAGGACCTCTTTTGTGCAGTGCTGTGCTGTGCTTAGTTGCTTAATAATGCCCGTCTGTGTACCCCATGGACGGTAGCCTGCCCCGTTCCTCTATCCATGGGGATTCTCCAGGCAGTAATACTGGAGTGGGTTGCCATGCCCTCCAAGGGATCTTCCCAACCCAGGGATCGAGCCCAGGTCTCCCACATTCAGGTGGATTCTTGACTATCTGAGCCACCAGGGAAGCCCAAAAATACTAGAGTGAGTACCCTACCCCTTCTCCAGGGGAACTTCCCGATCCAGGAATCGAACCCAGATCTCCTGCATTGCATGTTGATTCTTTACCAGCTAAGCTGCCAGGGAAAAGTGAAAGTGAAGTCTCTCAGCTGTGCCCAACTCTTCGTGACCCCGTGGACTGTAGCCTTCCAGGTTCCTCTGTCCATGGGATTCTCCAGGCAAGAATCCTGGAGTGGGTTGCCATTTCCTCCTCCAAGGGATCTTCCTGACCCAGGGATTGAACCCAGATCTCCCTCATTGCAGGCAGATGCTTTAACCTCTGCGCCTCCAGGGAAGCTGCCAGGGAAGCCCTTCTCTTTTACTACCTTAGTGTAAAGGGTAAACATACAATTTGAATTTCAGTTGCTATATACACTTAAATTACAAGTAAAGTCATAAAGTTACTGAAAATGTGCTATAATATAGTGATAGTTATTCTTCCTAATTATTGTACTTTAATTATTAACACTAATTGTGAGAATTCTTTCTGTGAAAGACTGCTTTGTCTTAGGTTTTCGTTTTTCAACACCATTTTATTATGAATGTTTTAAAACTTAGAGCAATATAAGAGACTTTCTTAGTGAATACCAGTATATCCACCAATTAGATTTCACTACCAACAAATTACTGTATTTATTTCATCATATGTCTATCCATTTATCAAACTATTATTCTGTGACACATTTCAAAGTGAACTACGCATGTCAGTACTCTTCCCTCTGTGAATATTTAAGCCTGTGTATCTGTATAGAGTTCAGTGTTTTTTTAAAGTATTTACTTTTTTTTACTTTTGATGTAAAATAGAGATGTTGTGTTCTCTGAATTGGCTCTACAATTCTCTAAGTTGCCTGTTAACGCAAAGAATATAATCAGTCTGATTTTGGTGTTGACCATTTGGTGATTCCATATGTAAAGGGGTCTCTTGTGTTGTTGGAAAAGGGTGTTTGCTCTGACCAGTGCATTCTCTTGTGAGAACTCCTGATAGCCTTTGCCCTGCTTCATTTTGTACTCGAGGGATAAACTTGTGTGTTACTCCAGGTATCTCTTGATTCATTCCAATCCCCTGTGATGAAAAAGACATCTTTTATTAGTGTTAGTTCTAGAAGGTCTTGTAGGTCTTCATAGAACAGATCAACTTCAGCTTCTTCAGCATTAGTGGTTGGGGCATAGACCTGGATTATTGTAATGTTGAATGTTTGCCCTGGAAGTGAACCAAGATCATTCTGTTGTCTTTGAGATCACACTCAAGTACAGCATTTTGGACTCTTGTTGACTGTGAGGACTACTCCATTTCTTCTAAGTAATTCTTGCCCATTCCCTTCCATTTTAGTCCCTAATTCCTAAGATGTTGAAATTCACTCTTGCCATCTCTTGCTTGACTACGTCCAACTTAGCTTGGACCTAACATGGACCTCAACATGGACCTAACATTCCAGGTTCCTACGAAATGCCGTTCTTTATAGCATCAGACTTCACTTTGACCCCCAGACACATCCATGACTGAGCATCATTTCCCCTTGGCCCAGCCGCCTCATTCTTTCTGGAGCTGTTAGTAATTGCCCTCCACTCTGCCCAGTAGCATATTGGACATCTTCCACTTTGGAGGGGCTCGGCATCCAGTGTCCTATCTTTTTAGCTTTTCACAGTGCTTCATGGGATTCTCGTGTCAAGAAAACTGGAGTGGTTTGCCCTTCCCTCCTCCAGTGGACCACGCTTGTCAGAACTCTTCACTGTGACCCATCCAACTTGGGTGGCCCTGCGCGGCCCAGGGCTTCCTTGAGTTACACCAGGCCCTTTGCCCCAGCAGGGCTGTGATCCAGGAAGGGAACTGAACAGCAGCGGTAACAATGCGTGTTACCCAGACGTATAGGGAGGTGAACATCACTGTCGTCTTAGAATGTTCCCTCACGCTGCTGTTCACAGGCAGTCCTCTCCTGCATTCCACCCCCATCCCCACCGCACAATCACTTTTCTCGTGTTTTTTACCATAGGTTATTTAATACTTCTTCCAGAACCTAATGTAAGTGGAATTATACAGTAATGTAACGCTTTTGTGTAAGGCCTTTTTCACTCAGCATAACCTTGAAATCAGTCTGTTGTTGTGTGTATCAGTATCTGTTTTCACTGGCATGCAGCATTCTGCTGTAAATAAGACACGGCCTGGCTAGCCCTAGGTGAGTGTCCATCGCACGCCTGCCAGCAGTGCATGGCTGTCTAGTTGCTCCACAGACTCAGCAGGGTTTACTGTCAGCATGGATCTTACTTATCCATTCTAGTCAGCATATACTGACATTATTTGTAATTTTAATTTGCATTTCACTGATGAATAGTGATGTTAAGCACTTTTTCATGTGCTTATTGAATTTTCTGTGAAGTGTTCACAAATCTTGCCCATATCTTTATTGAGTTGTCAGTCTGTTACTGGGCTATAAGAATCTATTTTGTATCTTGAATACTAATGTTTTATCAGATACCTGTGAATTGCATGTTCATTTCCTTAATGGTCTGTTGGTAAGCAGCAATTTTAATTTTACTGATTTTGGGGGATCTATTTCTTGGTATTCTCTCAACATTTGCTTTTTATATTTTAAAGCTCTATATTTTTTCTAAGCACATACACATTTATGGCTACTTTTTCCTCCTAATGAACTGACCCCTTTTATCATTCTTAAATGTACATTTATGTTTTTCCTCAATTTTGGAATTTTTAGACATCATTGCTTCAAATATTTTCCTGTCCCATTCTCTTTTCTCTTTTTTTCAAATTTCATTTAGGCCTTTTGATGTATCCCACAGTCCCCTGTGGCTCTGTACGTTTTATTAAATTTTTCCTCTGTGTTCTTCATATTGAATAATGTCACTGAGCTATCCTCAAGTTTACATAGTCTTTCTTTTATCATCTCATTCTCTGTAGTGTGGCCAGTCAGTTTTTACTTCAGACATTGTATTTTTTCAGTTGTAAAATTTCCATTTTTAAAAAAATTTTTACTTTTCTGCTGAGTTTTCTTTCATTTTGTATATCATTGAACATAGTTATGATCAGTATTGTAAAGTTCTTCTCTGCTTATTTTAACATTTAGGTCTCTGAGGTTAGGTCTCCGTTGATTGCCATTTCTCTTGAGAATAGGTCATATTTTCCTGGTTCTTCCTATTGTGAGTAATTTTGGATTTTGTCCTGGACAGAGTGAGTGTCATTTTGTGGAGACTTCAGATGCTGCGATAGGCCTCCAAAGAGTATTAATAATTCTGTTACAGCAAGCATTTAATTTGCTTTTAACTGCTGCTCTTTTGAATCCTTTACTGAACTTCCTACTCCATACTCTAATTCTTCAGACTCAAAAGTTTGTGGTTTTTCCACTTGGGTTTTAAGACTCCCTACATAGTGCCAATTGTGATATGTTCATAGGCTAAAAACCACAAGGCAGAAACAACTAATTCTGGTCATTTTTTCAAGGGTCAGCTCTTCTTTAGAATAAGCCTGCTCTTGTTCACGGTCCAGGATCTCTAAGTAGTTTTTGTTTTATTTGTATTTCTGCCCCAGTTTGTAACTGTGATCTTGAGAGAATCAAATCTCATAGGATCATACTTGTCCATACTAGAAGCTGAATACCTTGTCTTTAGTTGCAAACATACCTAGTTTATAAATCCTTAAACTTGTAAAAGTTTTAACATTTTAGAAAACATCAAATTATATTCTTTTATACCAAAATGAACTTTTAAAACACTTCGTTGTTGTTTTTTTATTCTAGACTTCTAATTCTATAATAGATAATGTTCCTGAGAAAGATCCCAGACCAAAAAGAGACACAGATGTGACTTCTGAAAGTGACTATGGAAACAGAAAAGAATGTAGTAAGAAAACGTCTCGAAGATCAAAAATCCCCTATTATTCCAAAACTATTCAGACTATTAAACACCACAGTAAAAACAGCAGTACTTTTATAAGGTACTTCTTTTAGTTCTAGAAATTCAGATAAAACACACAGATGTTTATACTCCCGACTCCTTCCTTAAAGCTGCCTCGTGGTCTTATTTTTTTACTTTTCTAATGTCAAAGATTTGACTTTTCAGCCTTGCCAGCTCAGGTTGGGTCAGTATACTCATAAATTTACATAAAACGATTTCTTTATGCTAGATTGTCATTACCCAATTTGTAAAAATTATAAGTGTCATACATTTCTTCAGGTTATTAACTGTGTTTCTTATTCGCAGTTGTAATCGTAAAATGAAACCACCTTTCCTTAAAGAATTATATATAAGTTCTTCTTTGCCAAACAATAGTACATTAGAAGAATCAGAAAACCAGAAGACTGAAATAATGAAAGTAAACAATGATGGTTCAGAAGATGCCACTTACCGGGTATGATTTAAGAGATTAAGAAAAATTGAATATGAATAATCTTAATTTTAAGTACAAGTTAGCCCCAGAAAATTTATGCATGTGTTTTTGAGCACAAAATATTTTATTGAGGGGATGAAGTTGGGTTATTTTCCCTGTCCCGATTTCCAGGTTGTGTGTAATGTCACTATTTTTATAATTTCTAAAGGAATGCAAATTACACATTTTAGATGAGATTTTAATGAAATCATTTTGCCATATGCTTCAGGAGAAAATAGGTCTAAATTTTCAAATTCTTCCTAAAACAGTGATTCCTAACTTAGGAGTCTTAGAGTCTTTTAAGTATCTAAAGAAATCTATAGTCTTCTTAGAGAAACTTTCTTAGAGAAAGTCATAAAGTATTTGAGTAATATTTTGAAAATAATTTCAGGGTTTTCATGGACTCTTTTGAAACCCAATTTTGGACACATGGTTTCCAGATTTAAAGTTATTTAGGAATTTTTAGTATAGATTGATTTATTTTATAACTCTTACCTTCTTTCCCTTATTTTACTTGTAAACAACTGGTCATGCTTTTCATTGTATTGTACACTTTACCTCCAATATTATACTGTTGTTTTTTTCCTCTTCTTCTCAGTTATAAAGGCCTTAGTATTTAGAAAATAGTAATAGTCATTATGACAGTAATAATAGCAGTTAACATTTATTGACGGCTTCCCAGGTGGTGCTAGTGGTAAAGAACCTGCCTGCAAGTACAGGAGATGTAACAGATGCTGGTTTGATCCCTGGGTCAGGAAGGTCCCCTGGAGGAGGGCATGGCAACCCACTCCGGTATTTCTTGCCTGGAGAATCCCAAGGAGAGGAGACTAGCGGGTTATAGTCCATAGGGTCACAAAGAGTCAGACACGACCGAAGTGACTTAGCACACACTCACACATTTATTGAGTGGTTATTTTATGCCAGGCACTATTCTGCATGCTTTACTTCCATCTTTTAATTCTCACCATAGCCCTTTGAGTTAGATACTTTTAGTCCCATATTATAAATGAGAAAATTGAGGCAGTGAGAGGCTACGTAACTTTTCTGAGTTCACATAACAAATATATTGGTGTATTTTTTAGGCACTTGTCGAGGAACTAGATGAAGAGAGAGAGAAGAGATGGAAAGCTGAACAAACTGAAAAGAAGCTTATGGATTATATTGATGAACTGCATAAACATGCTGATGAAAAAAAAGATATTCATAGCCAGGCTCTTCTTGCTACAGACAGGTAAGGGAAAAGTCTGTACACCTAAGGTTATCTCGTAGGACAAAAAAGTGCTGAACTTGGAACTGGAATGCCTTCAACTAGCTGCAGTAGAGATCTATGCATGTGGTTTTAGTTTGAATTGAACTAGTTTTATTTAAAGCCTTTGGGCTTTATCAGCTTTTTATATAAACAAAGGATTCAGGATATTAATTTGAGCCCTCAAGGTGGAAGATGTCATATAGATAAAGTAGAAAAACAGGAAAAGCATAGAGCAGGGATTGGCAGACTTGTTCTGTCAGTAACAGGGCTTGGCATACTTTTTCTATAGGTTTTCTGGGTCATAATCAGTCTCTGTGCTATTCTCCACAATGGACTTTGGTATCAGATAACCCACGTTTCTTAATTCTAATGTTTTTATGCAGTCTTATTTCATTTCCCATTTTATCTTTTTTTTTCTATGTTGTATTATGTCATACAAGAATATCTTATTCTGATATGTGAGAATACCACACAGTTTTTTGAAATGACAATAACTTTTTTCTTCAGTTTCCTGTAGGCAATTATTTCTAAAGTTATGCTTTCTCTCAAAAGGTTAAAGGTTTTGTCCATGGAGTTCCTTTTGATTTTTATCTCTTCTTACCCTTGAACAAGCACTAGATTTCTAGACTTGGTATTTGCCAACAAACAGGTATTAGGAAGCTGCTCTTGGCTCCATTTCTTGCCTACACATACAGTAGATAATTCCCTTTCTACAGTCTTCACGGATTAGTAAGTTTGTGTACATGGGCCCAAGCCCAATTCCCAGATTCTGTTTATACATATAACTAGTAAAGTTTTGTGGTCCTGATGAGGTATTTTCTAGCAGATTCTCTCATTCTTTGTACCTATGGAATATAAGGAAAATTGCAATACACACCATGTGTTCTATGAAAACCTCTGTAATGAGGCAAACTATGATGCTTTTTGCTATTACTAGTCAATCCACCACTTACCCATCAATTTCTGACCTTATTTCTTTTGGAAGTTGCTATTCCTGATAGAGTAAGATGCTGGACAAAGGTAACAACAGAATGGGTAACAGTCTTGTAACCACTTAGAAGAAACAGCATTTTTATTTGCAGGAGGTACACAGGTAGCCAGCATAGTTTAATGATAGATACATACAGATGGTGTGACTTGATGAGTCACAATCAGACAATGAAAGAGAGGGATTTATCTTCCTTTTTCATTTAGTTCCCTTTGCTTATTACTGAAATTCCTCCCAGATTTTGGCGTTGTGTTTTCTCCTGTTTAGAGTCATCTGTAGATGCATCTTTGCTATTCTCTGCTTTGTAAGTATTATCTTCTGCTGCTGCTAAGTCACGTCAGTCGTGTCCGACTCTGCGCAACCCCATAGACAGCAGCCCACCAGGCTCCCATCCCTGGGATTCTCCAGGCAAGAACACGAGTTGGTTGCCATTTCCTTCTCCTATAAATGAAAGTGAAAGTGAAGTTTCTCAGTCGTGTCCGACTCTTAGCGACCCCATGGACTGTAGCCTACCAGGCTCCTCCATCCATGGGATTTTCCAGGCAAGAGTACTGAAGTGGGGTGCCATTGCCTTCATGGAATATTAAAGGAAGCTGTGTCTGGGATTGCGAGCCAGATTCTGTTTTGATTGGAAACCTTTGGACATGCCTCGTCTTTATCCTTCTGATAGAGGATAACCTCTGTTGTTGTGTCATGTTTCCCATGTTACATGTTCATTGTTCTCTTGAAAACTTAGTTTCAGTCTGTTCTGGTTCATCTATCCCCCAGAATGGGTTTTGGAGATCAGATCCTCACCAGACTACATATTCCCTTACGTGACTTGGTAGGGCCTCTGTATTCTTCATACCTATACAGGTCTGACATTTAGGTACCAAGCTATGAGTACATATTATCTCAAAAACCGAATCTTCTCTATTGTTTCAAGTCCCTAAGCTGTATCTGACTTTTGTGACCCCATCAGGCTCCTCTGTCTATGGGATTTCCCAGGCAAGAATACTGGAGTGGGTTGCCATTTCCTTCTCCAGGGCATCTTCCCAACCCAAGGATCAATTCATGTCTCCTGATTGGCAGGCAGGGTCTTCACCACTGAGCCACCTGAGAAGCCAAATCTTTTATCTGTACTGTGCTTTTAATAGCAAGCCACTTCAGTATTCTTGCCTTGAGAATCCCATGTGAAGTCGCTCAGTCGTGTCTGATTCTTTGTGACCCCATGGACTGTAGCCTACCAGGCTCCTCCGTCCATGGGATTTTCCAGGCAAGAGTACTGGAGTGGGTTGCCTTTTCCTACTCCAGGAGATCTTCCCAACCCGGGATCGAACCCAGGTCTCTCACATTGCAGGCGGACGCTTTACTATCTGAGCCACCAGGGAAGACTGAGAATCCCATGAACAGTATGAAAAGGCAAAAAGATATGACACTGAAAAGATGAACTCCCCAGGACAGTAGGTGCCAATATGCTACTGGATGTCAATGGAGGAATAACTCCAGAAAGAACAAAGGGATGGAGACACAGTGAAAACAACACCCAGTTGTGGATGTGACTGGTGATGGAAGTAAAGTCCAGTGCTGTAAAGAGCAATATTGCATATAGGAACCTGGAATGTTGGGTCCATTAATCAAGGTAAATTGGAAGTGGTCAAACAGGAAATGGCAAGAGTGAACATTGACATGTTAAGAATTAGTCACCTAAAATGGACTGGAATGGGAAAATTTAATTCAGATGACCCTTATATCTACTACTGTGGGCAAGAGTCCCTTAGAAGAAATGGAGTAGCCCTCATAGTCAACAAAAGACTCTGAAATGCAGTATTGGGTGCAGTCTCAAGAATGACAGAATGATCTCTGTTCATTTCCAAGGCAGACCATTCAATATCACAGTAATCCAAGTCTGCCCTAGCCATTAATGCTAAAGAAGCTAAAGTTGAACGGTTTTATGAAGACCTATAAAACCTAGAACTTACATACAAAAAAGATGTCCGTTTCATCGTAGGGGACTGGAATGTAAAAGTTGGAAGGCAAGAAACACCTGAAGTAACAGGCAAATTTGGCCTGGGAATGCAGAATGAAGCAGGGCAAATACTAATAGAGTTTTGCCAAGAAAATGCACTGGTCATAGCAAACACCCTCTTCCGACAACACAAGAGAAGACTCTACACATAGACATCACCAGATGGTCAACACTGAAATCAGATTGATCATATTCTTTGAAGCCAAAAATGGAGAAGCTCTATACAGTCAGCAAAAAAAGACCGGGAGCTGACTGTGGCTCCGATCATGAACTTCTTATTGTCAAATTCAGGCTTAAATTGAAGAAAGTAGGGAAAACCACTAGACCATTCAGGTATGACCTAAATCAAATATCTTATGATTATACAGTGGAAGTGACAAATAGAGTCAAGGGCCTAGATCTGACAGACAGAGTGCCTGATAAACTGTGGATGGAGGTTCATGACATTGTACAGGAGGCAGTGATGAAGTCCATCCCCAAGAAAAAGCAGTGCAAAAAAGCAAAATGGTTTTCTGAGGAGGCCTTACAAATAGCTGAAAAAGAAGAAAAGCTAAAGGAAAAGGAGAAAAGGAAAGATATATCCATTTGAATGCAGAGTTCCAAAGAATAACAAGGAGAGACAAAAAGCCTTCCTTAGTGATCAATGCAAAGAAATAGAGGAAAGCAATAGAATGGGAAAGACTAGAGATCTCGTCGAGAAAATTAGAGATACCAAGGGAACATTTCATGTAAAGATGGGCTCAGTAAAGGACAGAAATGGTATGGACTTAACTGAAGCAGAAGATACTAAGAAGAGGTGGCAAGAATACACAGAATAATTATACAAAAAGATCTTCATGACCCAAATAACCATGATGGTGTGATCACTCACCTAGTGCCAGACATCCTGGAATGTGAAGTCAAGTGGGCCTTAGAAAGCATCACTACGAACAAAGCTGGTGGAGGTGATGGAATTCCAGCTGAGCTGTTTTCAAATCCTAAAAGATGATGCTATGAAAGTGCTGCACTCAATATGCCAACAAATTTGGAAAACTCAACAGTGGCCACAGGACCGGAAAAGGTCAGTTTTCATTCCAATCCCAAAGAAAGGCAATGCCAAAGACTGTTCAGACTACTGCACAATTGCAGTCATCTCACACGCTAGCAAAGTAATGCTCAAATTCTCTAAGCCATGCTTCAACAGTATGTGAACCGCTAACTTCCAGATGTTCAAGCTGGATTTAGAAAAGGCAGAGGAACTAGAGATCAAGTTGCCAACCTCCATTGGATCATAGAAAATGCAAGACAATTCCAGAACACCATCTGCTTCTGCTTTATTGTATAACCAAAGCCTTTGACTGTGTAGATCACAACAAACTTGAAAATTCTTAAAAGGATTGGAATACCAGACCACCTGACCTGCCTCCTGAGAAATCTGTATGCAGGTCAAGAAGTAATAGAACCAGATATGGAACAACAGACTGGTTCCAAATCAGGAAAGGAGTACGTAAAGGCCGTATATTGTCACCTTGGTTATTTAACTTATATGCAGAATATATCATGCGTAATGCCCAGCTGGATAAAGCACAAGCCAGAATTAAGATTGCCAAGAGAAGTATCAGTAATGTCAGATACGCAGATGACACCACCCTTATGGCAGAAATTGAAGATGAACTGAAGAGCCTCTTAATGAAAGTGAAAGAGGAGAGTGAAAAAGTTGACTTAAAACTCAACGTAAAAAAAACAAAGATTATGGCACCTGGCCCCATCACTTCATGGCAGATAGGTGGGGAAACAATGGAAACAGTGAGAGACTTTATTTTCTTGGGCTCCAAAATTACTGGAGATGGTGACTGCAGCCATGAAATTAAAGACGCTTGCTTCTTGGAAGAAAAACCATGACCAATCTAGACAGCGTATTAAAAAGCAGAGGCATTACTTTACCAACAAGGATCCGTCTGGTCAAATCTTTGGTTTTTCTAGTAGTCATATATGGATGTGAGAGTTGGATCATAAAGCTGCTGCTGCTGCTGCTAAGTCACTCGTATCCAACTCTGTGCGACCCCATAGATGGCAGCCCACCAAGCTCCGCCATCCCTGGGATTCTCCAGGCAAGAACACTGCAGTGGGTTGCCATTTCCTTGTCCAGTGAATGAAAGTGAAAAGTGAAAATGAAGTCACTCAGTTGTGTCTGACTCTTCGCAACCCCATGGACTGCAGCCTACCAGGCTCCTCCGTCCATGGGATTTTCCAGGCAAGAGTACTGGAGTGGATTGCCACTGCCTTCTCCAAAAGAAAGCTGAGCGCAGAAGAATTTGAACTTGGTGCTTGGAGAAGACTTTTGCTTTTGAACTGTGGTATTGGAGAAGACTCTTGTGAGTCCCTTGGGTTGCAAGATCCAGCCAATCAATCCTCATGGAAATTTAGGATTTCCAGTGAATATTCATTGGAAGGACTGATACTGAAGCTGAAGCTCCAATACTTGGGGCACCTGATGGGAAGAACTGACTCATCTGAAAATATCCTGATGCTGGGAAAGATTGAAAGCAGAAGGAGAAGGGGACGACAAAGGATGAGATGGCTGGATGGCATCACTGACTCCATGCACATGGGTTTGGGTGGACTCCGGGCGTTGGTGATGGACAGGGAGGCCGGGCGTGCTGCCGTCCATGGGTCGCAGAGAGTTGGACATGACTGAGCGACTGAACTAACCTGATGCCTTTAATACCTAATCTATACACTTCCAAATCTCTTATCTGTTATCCAGGCCTTCTTGATTAACAGATTGTACATCTATTCATCTACTAAAAATTTCTTGTCTACATGGCTTTACGTTTCTAAGATCAACATATTGCTAGGTCAGCTTTTCCTCCTCCCTTATTTTATATTCATTGTTCTAATAAATGATGTTTCATATTGTCAGCCACCAAAGCTAGAAATTTCAGAATCTTCTTTTTTGCTTCCTTCCTCTTTCTCAGACTTCATAACCAGTAGGCATTGATACCCTCTTCATTCTACTTAAAAGATGTTGAACCATCTTCTCTCTGTCCCCAAACTGTTGGATTAGTTTAGGCCCTTATCTCCTGCTCAGAGGATTACTCTTAATTCTTTTTATTTGTAGCTTCTCTCCCCCTTCCACCATATATTTCACAGACTAAAGTCTAATATTCTCTCATATAACATACCAAACTGGAGTTGAAAGACCAGTTTGGAGACCACTCTCAAAGGCAAGAAGACAGATACTAAGAACAAAAATTGGAGCAGTGACTTTCGTGTAGGAGTTGATAGGTACAGGGATTATTTCTCAATTATGACTTGGAAATTACACACTGGAGTGGCTGCCTGGCTCAGAAATTCCTTCATGAGGCTCTGTCTTTGCTATTCATTGTCGCCTTTTCAAACACTCTTGTTGTGTCATGAACTGCCTCTCTGCCTATAATATTGGTCAAGAGAGGAACCCCTGACCACGATGGGTAAAGGTAAACCTTAGCCGTGGCCACAGTGACTGGTGCATGAAGCGGGTATATGAACCAGATTGGAACAACCGGGGCTTTTCCTGGTTCAAAGTTGAGCTAGAGAAAAGTAATCTCTTCTGTTTGGTTCTCACTGCTCTCAGAACATGAGTCTAGAGATGTTTGTAGCCTTCCCTGTCTCCCCTGAGTGCATTATAAAAAACCTGCCGTGGGAAGAATTCAGACCAGCCTGTAGGGAATCAGAGAGAGCTTATGCTGTTCATATCCTTGGTTTCAGTGGTCCCTCAGAATAGTGCCATCCCTGCCTCTGAATTGGTTAGTTATGTGTTTCACCAAACTCTCCTTTCTTCCTAAAACTGAGACTTTTCAATCAAAAGACTCTGAGTAACACCGAGCTAGTATAGTACTAGGATGTGATACTTAATGTCTAGGGAAGATGCAGGAAGGTCAGAGTTGACTTGCAGGCTTCTGTTCAGAGTTTTCTCTTCTGTAGCTTTATAAATGGATGTCTGTCCTCTGCTCCTTGAAGGCCAGGCTGTATCTTAATTATCTTACTTGCTTTTAAGCCCACATCTAGCACAACGCTTGAAACAAATAAGGTGCTTTTAAGTTTTGCTGTCAAACAGTAAAGTTCACAAAAGAGAAAGATTCATTAATTTATGTAAAATGTTTTCCCTGTGACCAATGCTAGTTTCATGGATCAGGGGGATGGCATACTGTTTTTCAGCTATTTTTTACTCTAAGGAGAATTTGAAAGATACTTCAAATCTTCCTCTCTTCTGTGTTCCTACCTACAAATCTTCCTCTCTACTTTCTCTCTAAGCTTAGTGTTTAGTACAGTTTTCATCTTTTCCATATGTATAGTATACTTAAAATGTGATTTATGCTTTAGGCTAAAAGAAGTTATTTTTAAAGAGAGAAATTCCAAGCTGCAGCTGGAAATTATGGTTCACAGACTTCAAAATGAAATTAAAAACTAACTATTGAATTAATTAAAGCAAGAGATCAACAAGATGATCACATTAGACACCTGAGAACCCTGGAAAAAGCGCTGGAGAAAATGGAGAGGCAGAAGGGGCAGCAGCAGGCCGCACAGGTACAGTCTACCATCTGTGCTCCCCCAGGGCACATGCTCACGGTGTCTCCCGAAACACGCCGCATCATCACACGCAGACAGAGATGTCAGGCTAGATGCAGAAATTACACGTGCCAGTCACTTAACCTGCGGAATTATTTCTTGAAGTAAGGCCGCCAGCATTCACAAAGCAGTTATAAGAAGAGTTGGTGGATATACTGCTGGTTGTTAGGCTTGTGTTTTATTAGAGCCAGTTTTTAAATGACTCCTTGAGGGTATTTGAAGGCTTTTAAGTTTTGTGTTTTCTGAATAGAAATTTTTTTAAGGTTCATGATGCAAATAAGATTTAATACTAATATGTTTGATGCTTCTGCATGTGTGCTGAGTCACTTCAGTTGTGTCCAACTCTTTGTGATCCTGTGGAGTGTAGTCCACCAGGTTCCACTGTCCATAGGATTCTCCAGGCAAGAATACTGGAGTGGGCTACCTTGCCCTCCTCTAGGGGATCTTCCTCAGCCGGGGGATTGAACCTGCGTCTCCTGTGCCTCCTGCATTAGCAGGTGGGCTCCTTACCACTAGCACCTCCTGAGAAGCCCTTGATGCTTCTGAGACTTAACTTTATGTGACCACACCACTGTTCAGTTAATTTTGGCAATCAGCTTAGTCACTAGGTCCTGTTACTTAGGAGACACTTTTCTTTGGGTAACTGACATTAAAATAGAAGCAGAGATGATCTAAATACTGTAATTGTGTGTATTTTACTCAGATGCGACTTATCCAAGAGGTAGAACTCAAAGCTGCCGCTGCTGATAGAGAAATAAACTTACTTAGGACTTCTCTTCATCAGGAAAAGGAACAGGTGCAACAGCTTCATGAACTGCTTGCATTGAAAGAAAAAGAACACCGGTAAGTGAAACATGTGTATATCAGGAAAATACGGACATTTAAAAACAAAAAAGTCACTTGGTTCTCTCTGCCTCTTCCCCCGAACTAGACAGCGATTCAGCAGTGGTGAAGTCTGACAGAATTAGCTCATGAAAAACGACATGTTTAATGTATCCTTTAGAATCAGTCTTATTGTAAGAACTTGTAACTTAGAAACAAATCACTGACTTTGTTAAGGTTGAAGTATAGATTTATAGCAGTGAAGCTCATTTTACGTTTCTCTAAGCCCAACCAAAAGTTGATCATTATAATATAGAGAAAACTGTTTTAATTGACTTCCAAGTAACTACTTGTTAATTTTCAGTATACTTTATTCCTTTGAAGCAGGATTCAGCAGACTTTGTCCTGTGGAGGTCCAGATAAAAAAATATTTCAGGCTTTTCAGGTCATGCCTGACTATCTCTTTGTACCCCAAAAGTAACCATAGACAGTGTGTAAGCAGATGGATGTGCTGTGTTCTAGTAAGAGTTTATTTCCCCACAAGAAGGGCACCAGGCCAGATTTGGTCCAAGGGCTGTAGTTTTGCCCAGTAGACTGTATTTACTGTATATTAAAGACTCAAGCAACGTAGAAGATGCAGTGAAACAGAACCTGACTCCTATGAATACACCCAAAGGATATTAGAAACCATAAAAGGACCATGAGCTATCTCAGTGAAGTTAAGACTTGGCATATCCCTGTCACCACTGAATGAACAGTCAAATAAAACTCATGTTCTTTCTGCATCTACCATCCTGTCCCTAGTTTTAGGTTTGAAAGTAAGGAGCTGATCTTTAACAATAGGGAATATAGAATATTTAGTACTTAAAGGCCTTTAAAGTTTTTCTTTCCATGTAAACAGCACCTTGTGTTTTTTATGTTTTTCATTCCAGGAAAGACATTGAAACAAGGGAGTTTTTAGTGAAGCTCAGTTCCAGGAAGCCTTAGCTAAAGAAATTGCTAAAGAAGAGAGAAAGCATGAGCAAGTTATAAAAGAATATCAAGACAAAATTGATGCATTAAATCAACAGTATATGGATTTAGAAAATGAATTCCGTATTGCTTTAACTGTTGAAGCCAGAAGATTTAAAGATGTAAGAACTGGCATCTAGCTTTTTATTGAAAACAGAATCAGCAAGTTATGATTTGATAAGAGGACTACATCTTAGAATTCTAGCTCTATTTGCATGCTGCCTATAGGATCTTAAGCAAATTACTTAGGTTCTTAGAGCCTTATTTCTTCACATAAATAATAGCTAATCTTCAGTGCTGTTGCCAAAGCTAAGTGATATTATAAATGGTCAAGTAAAGAGAGCACTCAAGTAGGAATTAGGAAACCTGCATTCTCTATTATTGAGTACTATAGAGCAGGGGTCAGCAAATTAAAGTCTCTGGGCTGTTTTTGGCCCATTACCTGTTTCTGTACAGTTGTATGAGAACAGAGCCGTGCTCACTTGTTTACACAGTGTCTGGCTGCTTTTGTGTCAAGATAGCAGGATCCAGACCTTAAAACATAGATACTGTGGCCTGGCTGACCTGCGAAGCCAGTTACCTGTGAATTTCATTCTTTGCTAAAACTCAGATACTAAAAATAAAAAAGTAAGCTGCTTCCACAATCGGATATTTTCTAAATATTCTGGGAACTGCTATTTATAATGCAATTTTAAAATACAGGTTAAAGATGGTTTTGAAAATGTTGCAACTGAATTAGCAAAGAGCAAGCATGCTCTTGTTTGGGCTCAACGAAAAGAAAATGAGTCTTCCTCTTTAATTAAAGACCTAACCTGTATGGTGAAGGAACAGAAAACAAAACTTGCAGAAGTTTCTAAACTGAAACAGGAAACAGCAGCAAATTTACAGGTGAGACACTGCACCATTCTCTTTCCTCTTTAACTTGTCTGTCATTTTTTCAAGTATATTGTGATACTTTTAGGAAGTATACAGTTGTGAACTAGATAACACTAAGTATACTTTCATGTGTGTGAGGAGATAAACCATGGCTGCCCAGGTTGTACTCCTTACACTAAAGTCGTATTTAAATAAGTAAGTGAATTAATTTTAAGAAGTATACTAAGTAAACAGATACTAGTTTTACAGTGATACAGGTGGTTGAAGTTTGGAAAATATCAAAGGAATTACATTAATTTTGTGGTACTGGACGTCTTTACATACTAATATACCTACATTGACATTGACATTGAAGTCGCTCAGTCATGTCCGACTCTTTGCAACCCCATGGACTATAGCCTACCAGGCTCCTCCGTCCATGGAATTTTCTAGGCAAGAGCACTGGAGTGGGTTGCCATTTCCTCCTCCAGGAGATCTTCCTGACCCAGGGATCGAACCCAGGTCTCCAGCATCGTAGGCAGACGCGTTACTGTCTGAGCCACCAAGAAGTCACTAATATACCTAACTATAATACTTTTTAATTACTTTATTTCTTTTGTCTCAGTTTTAAATATTAGTGATAGTTTGCTCAAAAGGAGTCACTTTATATAAGTGTCCTTCAGACTGTTGATGTAAATCCTTGGTGAGAAATTTTGAGTAATACATGCATAGTTGCTCTTTTAAAATATTAAATAAAATTCAGAGTTTTTACAGGAATAGCCTCTTAAAATTCAACTTTTTATTTAATGACCTACATTTATTTTTAGTCAATAAAATTAAAATATTTTCTATGTAAAATTTAGGAACATTACTTTGTATTTGCTTAAATAACATTTTTTCTCACTATAAAATAAAGAAAATAAAGAAGTACTTAAATATAATAATTACTTTGCATTCTTTTCAATGTTTTTTGGTGGTATACAGAATCAAATCAACACACTTGAAATTTTAATTGAAGATGACAAGCAGAAGAGTATTCAAATAGAACTTCTCAAGCAGGAAAAAATGCAGCTTATTTCCGAGCTAGCTGCCAAGGAATCGCTAATTTATGGTTTAAGGACAGAAAGAAAAGTATGGGGACATGAGTTGGCACTACAGGGTAAAATTCTCAAATTTTCAAAAAATAGCCCATTCTGCTCATCCTGCAAACCGGTTTATTAGAAAAGGGAGGGTTAATTCTTCCTAGACATCCCAGGAAAGAAGGTAACACTTTATACGGAAGGGTAACTGGTCATTGGTCAGTCAGGCAGGGATGAAGTTCTACTAAGGAATTGAGAAGGAGTTTATTACACCCATTTTATAGTTGCAGCTCTGATATTTTGCTGTCTCTGGTTTTCTTCCCAGTGTAATTTGGTTACGTTTCTGAACAGGTATACCTTTATGATGCTACAGCTGAATACGTATTGAAAACAGTTCTTTCTTATCTAGTCGTTTTAAATTGTTTGTACATATGCAGCATTCATTTTTTTGCTAACAAGATAAGTTTCCTAACATTTATCTTGTTACATGTGGAGAAATGTGAAATCAGTTATGAATAAAAATCATTTTAGGTTCAGGTAAACTTACCCTAAGTCTCATTCCCTTACCAGACACTATAAAGCAAGAGATATACGCTTTTAAGATATACACTTAAGTTTTAAGGCATTCATGGAGACTTTACAAATTATGAATAGTAGATGTTGGCCTAAATGGAACATTGCTTATTTGACCAGTCCATGTAGGAATCTGTAATATAATTACAAATTAATTTTGTTTGTATGGACAGCATAACATGACCCATTAAATATTTTGTGAGTCAGTTACTTGTTCACAAAAGTAGCTGCTTGCATGGTTACTATGGTTTTAGGTTCTCAAATACCCACAGTTTTTAAAAGGCCCGTTTCTTCTCTTTCCACTTTATATTATGCTGTTACATATTTTGTTTCTTTATTCAGCTTCTTTTATTCATTATATCATACACTGTAAAATTAGATTCTTGTTAAAAACAAATCTCTAAGGTCTTCTTAAGGTTTTTACTGTGATGTTTGTTTCTTAGGATCTTCTCTAGTTCAAAATGATGGGAGAGTAGAGGCTCAGCTTGAAAGTCTGTGTAGGGAGAATGAATGTCTGCGAAAAGCAAGTGAGCGTGACAGTGACACAATAAGAATCAAATGTAAAATCATAGACGACCAAACTGAAACCATTGGAAAATTAAAAGAAGTAAGTTTGACATTTTATTTTAGGAAAAGCTCATAGGGAAAGGGTGAAAATGTGTGGATCAAAGTACCTAATAAATATTTGTCTCGATGAATCCTAACTGTTGTGGAATTTAAGACATACTATCGTGTTTTTTTAATAATGTTTGCCACTTTGCTTTTAAAAGTTATATATAACATTTATTAACTTGAAATTACTTTAACCTCAAAATTTTATGGAGGGTGTTATTATGGCCCTTCAAAGTAATTGAAACTAGCATCCATAATGGGTGGTTGTTGCTCTTCAGTTGCTGAGACATGTCCAGCTCTTTGCGACCCCGTGTACGGCTGCACACCAGGCTTCCCTGGGCTTGGCAGTGGTTGGAGTTCTGCACACTCAGCAAGGACCAGCAGGGGGACATGCAGGGCGCCAGACATGTCTCGCCACGCGGGGCGGCGGCAGGGCCTGTCCCTGCTAGTCAGGGCCTGAGAAAGCATGGTCCACTGGAGGAGGACATGGCAAACCACCTCAGTGATCTTGCCTTCAGTTCAGTTCAGGTCAGGTCAGGTCAGTCTCTCAGTCATGTCCGACTCTTTGCGATCCCATGAATTGCAGCATGCCAGGTCTCCCTGTCCATCACCAACTCCCCGGAGTTCACTCAAACTCTAGTCCATCGAGTCAGTGATGCCATCCAGCCATCTCATCCTCTGTTATCCCCTTCTCCTCCTGCCCCCAATCCCTCCCAGCATCAGGGTCTTTTCCAATTAGTCAACTCTTCGCATGAGGTGGCCAAAGTCCTGGAGTTTCAGCTTTAGCATCATTCCTTCCAAAGAAATCCCAGGGCTGATCTCCTTCAGAATGGACTGGTTGGATCTCCTTGCAGTCCAAGGGACTCTCAAGCCTTCTCCAACACCACAGCTCAAGAGCATCAGTTCTTGCCTTCAGAGCCCCATAAAGGGTTAGGAATCAAAAAAAGGTAGCATTCTAGTTTACACGTTGTGCTGTGTAGCATCTTCCAGTATTGCTAACTCAATTCTCAGAATTCTCTGTGACAAAACCTTGTTGTTCAGTCGCCCAGTTGTGTCCCACTCTTTGCAACTCCATGGACTGCAGCATGCCATGAATAGAATGCAAAAGATTAGTGCCTATTTCCAAGAGACTGATTTTACCCTCTTCTTTAATATGGCCTGTCTTAGGGAAAACGAACAGGATCTCTTGTTTCAAAGTATATTACATGAAAATTCCCAGAGAAATATTCCGAAAGTTAGCATGAACTCCAAAATTTGAATCAAATTTGAACTCCAAAATTTTCTTCTGAAGATTATCTTCAAAGTGTTAAAATAGCCCAAGAAAAGAGATTTTACTGAAACTTCTAAATGGGATTATCACCCACAAAGTTAGGAACTCATTCTCTATCTTTTTCAATTTTTTAAGGAACTCATTCTTTAATTACAACTACCTAAGATTTAATTTTTCCCCCTTAGTCATTTTTAAGAAATAGGACTTCATCAAGTACAGAAAATAAAGAAACATTATCACCATGTTGTTATATCCATAATTAGATTTAGACTATGAATGCTTGAACTGTGATTTTTGATTAAAAAAAAAAGTTTTCAGGTTTTCAACTCATCATTTTTCTTTCTTTTCACAATGTAGTACATTTACTTTAAAGACCATTGTATCAACCTCAGAGATAATGAGCATTAATGGTGCATCCCAGCTCATTACAGAACATACAGAGATAACTAGGTATAATTTCTTACAGCAATAAATTCACCATGTGCTCAGTTGCTTAGTCATGTCTAACTTTTTGCAACCCCATGCACTGTAGCCCACCAGGCTCCTCTGTGGGATTCTTCAGGCAAGAATATTGGAGTGGGTTGCCGTTTCCTCTTCCAAGGATCTTCCCAACCCAGGAATCAAACCTGTGTGTCCTGCATTGGCAGGAGCATTTTTCAGCACTGAGCCACCAGGGAAGCCCTTATATTTCACCATAGCTAACAACTTAAGGGATAATGACCTAATCTGCAGAATTTGGAGCTCAATATTTTCGATTAAGTAGATTCTAAAACGACTTTTGAGCTTTGGTTTCCTCATATGTATTATTTTGGTATTTTTAAGTATGGGTCACAAGATTCTCTGATGGTAAATGTTATTTTTATTAGCAGGGTTATTTCATAAGAATCTTCTGTAGCTTTTATGAATAACTAATAATATATTAAGACTGCTCTCCCTGAGTACTTAAGTATGAGAGTTGTGAGGAGAAAATAGATGTTGGTCAAGACTCCCTGGTATCGTTGCTTAGAATTTTTAGATGTATAACACACTGAGGAATTGAACATTTTCTAAAATACTGATGAATTCGTTCCTAAATTAGCCTCATTCAGTATTTGTTTGTTTGCCTCCATCATCTTCCCAAAAGGGAAAAAAGAAAAGCAAGATGGGGCAGGGAAACAGGATGAAAGCAGGAACTGCTAATTTCATTTACAGGGTTCTAGCATACAGGCATGCCCCTGTAAAGCAGGTATGTTCATTGGCATAAATAAGTCAGATGAGGCCTAATACCTGTAAACATTTAACAGTGCCTAAGGTAGTTTTGATCTTTCATTAATCCTCTGATCTGTAGTATGCAAATAGAGGATACAGTTGTCCTTACAGGACGGAAGATGAAATGAAGTTTGGGGGAATATAGAGCCTATTTTCATGTGACATTTCAATATTGATGAAACCATACTTTAAAGTATTTGTTCACTCTAATGCAGAAGACATTTGTTTAGCAGAGCAGAAATAGTATTTCATGTCACACATGCATCGTGAATGCCAATCTTCGCTGTGTCTGTGTTACACAGATTGTCCTTGTGCTGCTTTTCTTCCCAGGTACTCCTTTTGTGTGGTTCGTAGTAACCTAATGAAATAAAGAGTGTACACAGTGTATCATTCTTAATGGCATTCAAAAAAGTGGTGGTGCTAGTCCTTATTGATTGTGATTTTTAGGATGTTCTGTAGAAATCTTTTCTAAAACATTCACTGAACATTCAATTTATTTTTTAATCTGTAGTTCTTATAATAACTTTAAACAGTATTGAATTTGGAAATAAGACATTTAAGATTAAGAAAAATGTTTTTTAATAATGATTTATTTTCTGGAAAAATGAAGTGTTTACAGGAAAGAGAGGAACAAATCAAAATATTACATGAAAAAATCACTGAAATACAAAAATGTACTCAAGAACAACTTGAAGAAAAAAATTCACAACTGGATGAAATAGTTGAGAAACTAGAAAGACACAATGAAAGAAAAGAAAAACTGAAACAGCAGTTGAAAGTAAAGGAATTAGAACTTGATGAAATCAGAAAAGCTTACAGGTATTATACAGTATTTCCTATTGAGAAGTAACATGTGGCTTAATAATTTCATGTAACCAGTTTTTTTAATTATTTCTTTTCATATTAGTACACTTAATCAGAAGTGGCATGATAAAGGAGAACTTCTGTGTCATCTTGAAATGCAAGTAAAAGAAGTGAAAGAAAACTTTGAAAACAAAGAAAGAAAACTTAAAGCGGAAAGAGATAAAAGTATCGAACTACAAAAGTAAGTCCTAAACTATGTGGGATATCTTTAAAGAAAACTGAATTGGGATAGGTAGGCATGAGGAAAGTAAAAACATTTTGGACACAGTTATTTGCCAAGCACTTAATTTCCATTCCATCTATAAAATGATATAATAGTTCCTCCCTTAACATTTGATGGAAGTTTAAACTTTGTGTATATGTTTGTTTATGTATGATTTGTATGGGCTATTTAGCATTTAAATAGTGCCCAATGCATAGTAATTGCTGCATAAATATTTAGTTTTTGTTACTAGAATTACTGTTTTCAAATTCTGTTTGAATGGAAACAGCTGATATTTTTGGCTGTTGTGTGTGGAGTTGTGTGTGGGGTTTTGGCTTCCCAGGTGGTTCAGCACTAAAGAATCCGCCTGCCAATGCAGGAGACCAGGATTCAATCCCTTGGTTGGGAAGATCCCCTGGAGAAGGAAATGACAACCCACTCCTGTAGTCTTGCCTGGGGAATCGCATGCACAGAGGAACCTGGCAGTCCATGGGGTTGCAAAGAGTTGGACACAGCTTAGTGACTGAACAACAACAGCATGTGAAGTTTAGAGGAAAAAACTCACTGACTACCAGGGACAGAGAGAGCTCCTGAAGAATCTAAAGCAGATGTCGGTAGCAGTTAGCCTGCACCAGCTGAGGATGAGAGCTGATTTTAAAGAAGGGGAAGAAAATCTATACACATATGCTATTGTTGTATGGATTTTATAAAATACTCTAGAGGAAATGAGGGTTTTACCTTATAAACTATATAACTAGACTGGTTAAAATAATTTAAAGTTAACTGAACTAAAAAATAGATAGCATGGTTTAGTGACCAGTTCTCATGTCAAAATCCAAAATGGTGTAGATAGTGTGGCATGTAGGTAGCCCAAAATTTCATATAGAGGTAGGTTCCCATTATATCAAATCTGTTAGAACCTCGAAATTTGAGTTTTCATATTTTAACTCAATGAAAAGGTGAAAGGTGTTATTATACACCCCAGAAGTTTTCATTGATAGTACAGTGAGTTGTCTGCTAATGGACCCTGTTATACTTTGCTTTACAACCAAACATTAATGCAACGAAACATTGACTTAGAGCCTGTTTTCTTTCCTGCTGGTCACAGCTTTGCAGAGCAAAGTCCTTTTGATCCTAAAAGATACAATCATTTCATATAACTAGAAGTTCCTAAACTTAATAAAAACCATAAAGCCTGACAATTTTTAGAATCTCTTATATTATTTATTGTGTTTTGTAAGAGCAAAGCAATAAAAAGGCCTGATTTTTACCTTAATGCTCTTATGACTGAGATTGGTAGATATGATTCTTAATTTAATGAACTTCAATAAATCATTGTTCATAAGAAAGATTTTATTTGCATAGCTTTTTATAACATATAAATGGATTTTTTTCTTATATCTTAACTTTCAACCCAGCAGTAATTCTGTGAGATTAGCCAAACAGGCAGGATTATCATGTTATAGTTGACAGACTTTAAATCCAGAGGTTGTAAACTTGCCCTTGGTCACATAGCTACCAAATGTTGCAACAAGAATAAAAGAAAGGCTTTTGATTCATGATCCTAATGCTGAAAGTTCAGTCTCCCTGCACTGTGCCCAATCAAGTGTCAGAAACAAGAATTTCGGGTGATGTAGAAAAGGATCGCTTTTTGCTTTGCCAAACAAAAGGGGGACGCAACAGGCTTGTGCCTCAAAACCTGTGTCCCAGCGCAGGAGGATTTGGCAAGTTTATAGCAGTGGTTCAGGGGTGGAGTTGCTGTTAACAAGTAGGGTATGTGCAGGGCCTGTATTCTTTGGATCGAGCCTAAGGCGGCCTTCTCCTTAATCTCTGCATGCCCTCCCTTCCCTGATAAGCGACTGTTCAGATCTACCCCTGAAACTCAGGGAAAGTCTTGAAGGCTGGAGTCTATTCCCTGCAAACAAGAAATGGGGGACACAGAAAGGCTTCTGTGCCCAGGAGCATAGTTTGGGTCCTGATGTTCAGTCCACTGTTGCAGTGGGCTGCGCCAAAACCAGGAAGCTTATTCATTATGAGCTTAACGTTTTTAATAAAATTATTCAAGGTCAAGAAACACCTGGAGTAACAGGCAAATTTGGCCTGGGAATGCAGAATGAAGCAGGGCAAAGACTAATAGAGTTTTGCCAAGAAAATGCACTGGTCATAGCAAACACCCTCTTCCAACAACACAAGAGAAGACTCTACACATGGACATCACCAGATGGTCAACACCAAAATCAGATTGATTATATTCTTTGCAGCCAAAGATGGAGAAGCTCTATACAGTCAACAAAAACAAGACCAGGAGCTGACTGTGGCTCAGATCATGAACTCCTTATTACCAAATTCAGACTCAAATTGAAGAAAGTAGGAAAACTGCTAGACCATTCAGGTATGACCTAAATCAAATCCCTTATGATTATACAGTGGAAGTGAGAAATAGATTTAAGGGCCTAGATCTGATAGATAGAGTGCCTGATGAACTATGGAATGAGGTTCATGACATTGTACAGGAGACGGGGATCAAGACCATCCCCATGGAAAGGAAATGCAAAAAGCAAAATGGCTGTCTGGGGCAGCCTTACAAATAGCTGTGAAAAGAAGAGGTGAAAAGCCAAGGAGAAAAGGAAAGATAAAAGCATCTGAATGCAGAATTCCAAAGAATAGCAAGAAGAGATAAGAAAGCGTTCTTCAGCGATCAATGCAAAGAAATAGAGGAAAAGAACAGAATGGGAAAAACTAGAGATCTCTTCAAGAAAATTAGAGATACCAAGGGAACATTTCATGCAAAGATGGGCTCGATAAAGGACAGAAATGGTCTGGACCTAACAGAAGCAGAAGATATTAAGAAGAGGTGGCAAGAATACACAGAAGAACTGTACAAAAAAGATCTTCATGACCTAGATAATTACGATGGTGTGATCACTCATCTAGAGCCAGACATCCTGGAATGTGAAGTCAGGTGGGCCTTAGAAAGCATCACTACAAACAAAGCTGGTGGAGGTGATGGCATTCCAGTTGAGCTGTTTCACATCCTGAAAGATGATGCTGTGAAAGTGCTGCACTCAATATGCCAGCAAATATGGAAAACCCAGCAGTGGCCACAGGACTGGAAAAGGTCAGTTTTCATTCCAATCCCAAAGAAAGGCAATGCCAAAGAATGCTCAAACTACCGCACAATTGCACTCATCTCACATGCTAGTAAAGTAATGCTCTAAATTCTCCAAGCCAGGCTTTAGCAATATGTGAACCATGAACTCCTGATGTTCAAGCTGGTTTTAGAAAAGGCAGAGGAACCAGAGATCAAATTGCCAACATCCGCTGGATCATGGAAAAAGCAAGAGAGTTCCAGAAAAACATCTATTTCTGCTTTATTGACTATGCCAAAGCCTTTGAGTGTGTGGATCACAGTAAACTGTGGAAAATTCTTAAAGAGATGGGAATACGAGACCACCTGACCTGCCTTTTGAGAAATCTGTATGCAGGTGAGGAAGCAACAGTTAGAACTGGACATGGAACAACAGACTGGTTCCAAATAGGAAGAGGAGTACGTCAAGGCTGTATATTGTCACCATGGTTGTTTAACTTATATGCAGAGTACATCATGAGAAACGCTGGGATGGAAGAAACACAAGCTGGAATCAAGATTGCTGGGAGAAATATCAATAACCTCAGATATGCACATGACACCACCTTTATGGCAGAAGTGAAGAGGAACTAAAAAGCCCCTTGATGAAAGTGAAAGAGGAGAGTGAAAAAGTTGGCTTAAAACTCAACATTCAGAAAATGAAGATCATGGCATCCGGTCCCATTCCTTCATGGGAAATATATGGGGAAACAGTGGAAAACAGTGTCAGACTTTATTTGGGGGCTCCAAATCACTGCAGATGGTGACTGCAGCCATAAAATTAAAAGACGCTTACTCCTTGGAAGAAAAGTTATGACCAACCTAGATAGCATATTTGAAAGCAGAGACATTACTTTGCCGACTAAGGTCCGTCTAGTCTAGGCTGTGGTTTTTCAAGTAGCCATGTATGGATGTGAAAGTTGGACTGTGAAGAAGGCTGAGCACTGAAGAATTGATGCTTTTGAACTGTGGTGTTGGAGAAGACTCTTGAGAGTCCCTTGGACTGCAAGGAGATCCAACCAGTCCATTGTGAAGGAGATCAGCCCTGGGATTTCTTTGGAAGGAATGATGCTAAAGCTCAAACTCCAGTACTTTGGCCACCTCATGAGAAGAGTTGACTCATTGGAAAAGACTTTGATGCTGGGAGGGATTGAGGGCAGGAGGAGAAGGGGACGACAGGGAATCAGATGGCTGGATGGCATCACAGACTCGATTGATGTGAGTTTGAGTGAACTCCGGGAGTTGGTGATGGACAGGGAGGCCTGGCGTGCTGTGATTCATGGGGTCGCAAGAGTCAGACGCAACTAAGCGACTGAACTGAACTGAACTGATGCTTCCATTAAAATATGAGTGCTTCCATGTAAAAAAAAATCCTGATTTTTATACATCCATGTAGTTATGTGGTTTTATTTTTAAGGGATGCAATGGAAAAGCTTCATAGTATGGATGATGCCTTTAAGAAACAAGTTGATGCAATTGTTGAAGCTCATCAAAATGAAATAATACAACTGGCAAATGAAAAACAGAAATGTATTGATTCTGCAAATTTAAAGGTACTGTAAGTAAAATTCATTTTGATAATCAGTATTAAGTTGTTATAGCTAAGTAAATTGTATCTTCAACAGTGATAAGGAGAACAGGCAGCATGATTTAATGACCAAATAGATACGAAGAATTTACTAATACAGTCATGAAGCCAGACCAGCATGTTGGTAATACTTAGATTAGTTGTAGAACAGAATCTTAATGAAACCAAGATTATAAATTTGATCCTGATATGCACCTGCTCCATGAGCTCTGGATAAAAATGTGTATATCCTTCACCAATTTCAGCTGGAAGCCCTTTTGGTTGCACATAGGCAAGGTGAGAATGTGAATGTATTAAGTACAATCCATTAGTGCCTTGGACAAGTTCTCAAGGATTGTTTTATTATGAAGAAGTGTTCAAACTGTCAAATTTCTCTTTGACAAAGGAATGGGTTTAGGATGATACTAAATGACAGGGAAACATCAGAATTAACTTAATGAAGCTTTTAAATAATGCTTATGTATGAGCGTTCCCCTCATACTTTCATTCACTAAGACTAGGTTCAAACCTAGGTATTTTAAAAACTCAGCAGTTGATTCTCATGTGACTTCACTGTTAAGATCCACTAAATGAGTGTTAAGATCCACTAAATGAGCAGTTATGAACTTTCATTTTTCCCAGATTTTGAAGTGTTAATAGGAAACACATATCTTTAAGACTGGAATTTCAGAAATCAGCAACTAGAAAAGAAAAGGAATACTAAATATTTTATAATCAAGGTTGTGTAGTTAAATGACATTAAAGGAGCCTGTATAACCAGAAAGAGGGAATTAGGTCTTTGAAAATAATCACAATTAATAAAGAAATACAATTTGTTCAAAATTTAGTTCTTTATTTCAGTTCAGTGGTTTTTTCAGATATCCACTGAGTGTTGAATAAGAGTACACAAGGTATGATTAAATAAGCTATGATATTAGGCCTTTAGCTCAAAGCAAAATACTGTGTTTGATTTTGGACATCTTCCCAGTATCATGTAATATCATAGAGAGGTGTTTGTTAGGGATTTAGAAAAATGGCACCAAAGTTTAAATGTGGTAATTATGAAAAAGGCATCACATACAGGTGATCATTTAAGTTAGGAGAAATGTTAATTTTTAGAAGGAAAAAAAATTAGGAAGTCTATATTAGAGATTAGGAAGAGGGAAGTAGAACAGATAGGGATGACTATATTGGTAGTACCCTTAGGAATGTTGTATAAGAGAAGAAAGAGTTTCAGGCAGAAATTAATTGTATCAAATACACTGAATCCTAGGAGAATCCTAGGAGAATATATATGGGTTAACAGTAAATCATAAAATTATCTCTCAAAAAGATGATAATGTATAACGACCACCAGCAGTTTTAGAAATGCAGTGTTTAAAGAGTTTCTTTGGGAATGGAAGTAATTTCAGTTTTAAAGTTTGTAAGGGTAAGTCAAGAGTCATGATTTGACATTCATAAGCAGCATAGGACTGCTTAGGAATGAGAAAGCAATTGAGTCAGAAGATTAAGTCAGAAGACTGGGTTTTATCCAGATATGCTACTGAGAAGCACAACAACCTTGAACAAGTTTTCTGAACTATAAAATAGCTAAATTACCATGTGTTCATTACAAGAGCCTATGAGAAATAAATGGATAGTGTATACATGTGAATATTTTGTATACAGTATGACATCGTTTTCCATATTAGTATTTGAATAGGTTAAAATTTTATTAACCTCTTGCTTTAAATGAACATTACATCACAAATTATAAAATGTATACAAATGTTTTACTTGCTGCATTTTTAAAAATGCATTTTCACTGAGAAATTTAAATGTTATAAAATGTACATATTGATTTAGGTTCATCGAGTTGAAGAAGAAATGCGTGGACTTCTGGAAGAAACTTGCAAGAGCAAAAAGCAATGGAAACAAAAATTAAGCAACTTGCTTTTGCTCTAAATCAAATTCAGCAAGAAATTTGATGGTTCTGAGAACAAATTTAATTGAAATGGATCGGAGGCCTATTGTAAAAATGATTAAATATTGTAATAGTAGTAACTGCTGTGACTTTGAAATGTCTCTTTCTACACATTTCATTCTGATTATATTTTAAAAGACTTTTGATCAAGTATTAATTGTATATGTAGGGTTTTTTATAATAAATTGTTGACAATTATGTGTATTAGAAAAACCTATCAAAATAACTAGACTTAAAACACTTTTTCTTGTTTCTGTGCTATACATTGTCTGGTCATTACACATTTGCCTATAAGTATGTTAATGAAAATTTAGTATTTTGACTACATGAGGGAAAGTATTTTAATACTGTTAACCTTACTGAGTTGATGAACTAATTATATTTATTGGTTGTCCTTCAGTTGAGGTAGCTCCATTTTTTAAAAATGCTCATAAGTGTAACCAAAAATATTTTAAATCTGTATAAGAGATGTGGTATTTTTAAGAATGCATATATATGTCTCCACATCATTCATAATGACTCCTTTTAGTTAGTTAATGAGGAGAATTATTTTACAACCTAAAACACTTATTCCATTTCATATCAGTTCATTTATTCCTATTTCAATTTTGTCATCTCTTATGTTCCTGTGTATACAGAACAAAGATGTGAATACTATTCTCCTTATCATTTCTGAAAGAAAGAGAATATAATATCAAACTCTAATAGCCGGTGAACTCTGTTTTTTTTTTTTAATTAAATGCAATCAGGAAAAATGTAAAGAGAGGGCCCGTTTGTTACAGGCAAGGTTTATACTGAAATCTGTGGGACATCAAGCATATCAGTACGTAATGGGAGCCTATAGGGGGATGGGAGGACATAAGAAATATTAGGGAAAATAATAGCTGTAACCTTCCTTAATATGATGAAAAAAATGAACCTACATGTTCAAGAACTTCAGTAAAACCGAGGATAAATAAACACAAAGAGAACCACACCTAGACACTTCACAGTCAAACTGTTGGGGGAAATCTTGAAAGTAGCAAGAAAATATGATTTAATGTAAAGGAATAATCAACAGTTGAGAAATTTCTCGTCTCATGAGAAATAATAGAGACTAGAAGGCAGTGATGGACATATTTTAGGTACAGGAAATAAAAGAACAATAAGTTGAGAATTCTACATCCAACAAAATTATCCTTCAAAATAAAATGCAAAACACACTAGATGCAGTGGGCTGATAAAAGTTTTCAACAACAACAAAAAAATCAGCTAAGAATTCTATATCCAGCAAAACTGTCTTTCAAATGAAGCCAAAATAAAGTCATTCTCAGGTAACAGCTGGTAGATATGTTCCTACCAGACCCACCTTAACAAAAAAGGCTGAAGGAAGTTCTTACTTCAAATCCTTTCAGAATGTGACCCTAGAGAGTAATTTGAATAAACATGAGAAGAAGAAATACTCATAAAGCGAAATATATAATTATAAAAAATATAAATATTTTCCCTTCATCCTGTAACTGATTAAAGAATCAAAAATATAAAATAATGTATATATTATTGGGAGTAAAACAAAATGTAACATTTCTCCATATCAGCACAAAGGTGGATGGAAGCAAAGCTGTATTGGGAAGTAAGGAAATAGGAGACATTAACTTGAAACCTATATGAAGAAGTGACAGTAATGAGTTGTAAATATGAAAATCAATTTAATTATGAATATATATTTGCTGTCCTACTTAGAAACTTTATATAAAACACAGTTTCATAACAAAAAGAGGAAGAAAATAGAACTAAATAGAAACATTTCTACATTTCACTGAAATTGGGTTAGTGTAAATCTGTTGTATATGTAAATTTGTGAAGTCATTAAGGATGTAACTCATAACCAAAAAATAGTCAAAGTGAATTAAAACGTTACACTAGAAAATATTTGTGTAATACAAAAGTAGGAAAAAGCAATAAAGTATTAAGCAATTTTTAAATGCACTAAAGAAAACAAGGTAGAAAACAGTAAAATGGCATAGATAAATTGTAAAATTTGCATAATTTATATCAATAATTCATTAAGTGTGACTGGATTAAATCCAATCAAAAGAATGGTTAAGAAAACAAGATCCAACTACACAACACTTTCAAATATGCAAATAGGTTGGAAATATCAGTAAAAGGATAGAAAAATAACATAGCGACCATAAGAAAGATGGAGTGACTATACTAATATCAGACAAAATAGACTAAAAATTGTACGAGAAGAAAAGAGATGAAACAATTCATCAGGAATAATAAGTATATACATGGATACACCTAACAACATTCCCCAAATTCATGAAGAAAAACTGACAGAGACTTGCAGGTGGTAATGGGGTGGGGGACAAGATTATTCAATAGGAACACAAACCCTCCCTGGTGGTCAGTGGTAAAGAATCAACCTGCCAATGCAGGGAACACAGGTTTGATCCCTGGACCAGAAAGATCCCATGTGCCATAGATCACCTAAGCACATGCGCCAGAGTTAGCAAGCCTGTGCTCGAGTTGGTGAACCACAGCTACTTCAGCCCAAGCGCTGCAACCGCTAAGCCTGTGCACTTTCAGCCCAAGGTCTGCAACAAGAGAAGCCACCCCAGTGAGAAGCCCGTGCACTGCGGCTGGAGAGTAGACCCCGCTCCCCGCAACTTAAACCCCACGCTCGGCAACAAAGACCCGGTACAGTCAAGGAGACAGTAAGAAAACACCACTTTCAACAAAGGACAGGAAGTGAAGCAGAAGATGAGCAAGAAAATGGAAGGCTTCAACAACACAACCTACTGGGCCCAACAGACAACCGTGGAGCACTTTAAGAACAGAATCTTCACATCCTTCTGAAGTGCACCTGAAGCCTTCTGCAGGACAGATGAGATGCAAGATCAAAAAGTACACCTCAGTGGATTTGGAATTATTGAAATCACAAAGTAATACTTTGGCCATCTGATACAAAGAGCTGACTCATTTGAAAAGACCCTGATGCTAGGGAAGATTGATGGCAGGAGGAGAAGTGGATGACAGAGGATCAGCTGGTCGGATGACATCACTGACTCGATGGACATGGGTTTGGGTGGACTCCGGGAGTTGGTGATGGACAGGGAGGCCTGGCATCCTGCAGTCCATGGGGTCTCAAAGAGTTGGACATGACTGAGCGACTGAACTGAACTGAACTGATGCTCTCTGAACACAATGAACTGAAATTAGAAAAGAGTAACAAATTTGGGAAATTGACAGTGTGGAAATGAACACTACCGGATCAAAGAATAAATGATGAAATTAGAAAAATTCTTTGAGGCGAATGGAAATAGAAAATACGAGATGTAGCTAAAGTAATTAGAAGGAAATTTTTATCTGCAAGCAACTATATTAAAAAGAAATATTTGAAGTCAACGTCCTAACCTTCCACCTGTAGTGTCAGTCAATCCATCGTGACCAGCTCTGCAATCCCATGTACGATAGCCCAGCCGGCTGCTCTGTCTATAGAATTCTCCAGGCAAGAATTCTGGAGTGGGTAGCCTTTCCCTTCTCCAGAGGGTCTTCTTGACCCTGGAATGGAACCTGTGTCTCCTGCATTGCAGGCAGATTCTTTACCATCTGAACCACCAGGGAAGCCTTCCACGTATAAGATATTGAAAAGGAGGAAACTACAGCCAAAGAAGCAAAGAAAAATTAGAGCAAAAATTAATGAAAGAAAAAATGCACCTAGATTTTTGACTGAAAAATTGACAAATCTTGAGGTAGATTAATTAAGGAAAAAAAGGCTTAAATTACTAGAATCAAGAATGAATACACGGAAATAACAGTAAGAGTGGGAGGGAAGTTTGGAAGCTGATGAATATGTTTACTTCCTTATGATGGTCATAATTTCATATCTGTATACTTATTCTCATCAAATTGTGTAGAATATGTACAGCTTTTACATGTCAATCATACCTAAATAAAGTGGTTTAATTTTTTTTATTCCATTGACAATAAATTTTAAACATAAAATTCTTAGGTTTTTATTTAACAAATGTTCAAATCTCATACTCTGAAAGCTAGAAAACATTCTTGAAAGGCAAATATTCATGGAATAGAAGACTTAATATTGACAAAATGGTAATTCTCCCCCAAATTCATCTACAGATTATATGCAATCCCCACCAAAATCTCAGCTAGCTAGCTTATTTGCATAAGCTGACAACATGTCTCTCAAATTCATATAGAAATGCAAAGGAATCTAGGCCAAAACAATCTTCAAAAAGGAAAGGCTGGAAAACTCACACTTCCTCATTTAAAAACAACTAGAAAACTACAGGAGAAAAGCAGTCAAGATGGTAGAATTGAAGGAACCTAAGCTCACCTCCTCTCAGGAGCACCCCAGAATCACAAAAATCTGCAGAATAACCATCATTTTAAAAGACCAAAACCTACCAGAAAATATTGTCTACAACTAAAGACATAAGGAAGGAACCAAATGAGACTGGCAAGAGAGGCATGATATAATCAAATCATACCCACAAGGTGGGCCACCCACAAACTAGAGAATAATTGTATTACATAGGTGCTCCCACAGGAAGGAGAGCTCTGAGCCCCTCATCAGGGGCCCCAGACTGGGAGTCCAGCACCGGGAAGAGAAGCCTCCAGAGCATTCAGCTTTGAAGACCAGTGAGGCTTGACTGCAGAAGCTTCACAGGGTTGGGGGAAATAGAAACTTCATTCTTAAAGGGCACACACAAAATCTCACATGTACCAGGACCAACAGAGAAAGCAGTAATTTGATAAGTGCCAAGGCTAGGCCTACCTGCTGGTCTTGGTGCGTTTCTTAGGGAGGGTAGGGGCAGCTCTGCCCAGCCCTGGGACATAAACAGTGATGGCAGAGATACAGGGGAGTGTTCATCTATGTGAATTCACTGGAGGCAGCCATCTTGCTTGGATCATTAGACTTGGCTCCGCCCAACAGCCTGTAGACTCTAGTTTTGGAATGCCTCAGGCCAAACAACACGGTCCCACTGGTCAGCAGACAGGCTCCTCAAGACTTCCTGAGCCCACAGCCACCTCTAAACATGCCCCTAGTCAATGTCCTGCCCACCATGGAACCAAGACCCAGCTCCACCCCTGAGGGGTAGGTACCAGCCTCTCCTGCCTAGAAGCCTGCGCAAGCCTCTCAGTCAGTTCAGTCACTCAGTCGTGTCCAAATCTTTGCGACCCCATGAACCGCAGCACACCAGGCCTTCTTGTCCATCACCAACTCCTGGAGTTTACTCAGACTCACGTCCATGGAGTCGGTGATGCCATCCAACCATCTCATCCTCTGTCGTCACCTTCTCCTCCTGCCCTCAGTCTTTCCCAGCATCAGGGTCTTTTCCAATGAGTCAGTTCTCTGTATCAAGTGGCCAAAGTATTGGAGTTTCAGCTTCAGCATCAGTCTCCAATGAACACCCAGGACTGACCTTTAGGATGGACTGGTTGGATCTCCTTAGAGTCCAAGGGATTCTTTTGAGATTCTTCTCCAACACCACAGTTCAAAAGCATCAATTCTTCAGCGCCCAGTCTTTATAGTCCAACACTCACATCCATACATGACTACTGGAGAAACCATAGCATTGACTACACGGAGCTTTGTTGGTAAAGTATGTCTCTGCTTTTTAATATGCTGTCTCCGTTGGTCATAACTTTTCTTGCAAGGAGCAAGCATCTTTTAATTTCACAGCTGCAGTCACCATCTGCAGTGATTTTGGAGCCCTAAATAATCAAGTCTGTCACTGTTTCTACTGTTAGCCATAAAGTGATGGGACCGGATGCCATGATCTTAGTTTTGTGAATGTTGAGCTTTAAGCCAACTTTTCCACTCTCTTTCACTTTCATCAAGAAGCTCTTTAGTTCTTCACTTTCTGACATAAGTGTGGTGTCATCTACATATCCGAGGTTACTGATATTTCTCCCAGCAATCTTGATTCCAGCTTGTGCTTCATCCAGCCCAGCATTTCTCATGATGTACTCTGCATACAAGTTAAATAAACACAAGCCTCTAGACCAACCTTAACTACCAGGACACAGATACCAAAAGTAAGAAAACTAAAGTCCCAAAGCCTGCAGGCTGAGTCTGCACGTGCAGGCCAGACACTTTCCTGGACCAGCTGGGCCCTAGCCTTTGGGTGACAGGAGAGGACACTGGGGCCACACAGGAGGGCCAGCAGGGACAGTCTCCAAGGTAGAGAAACATAAAAATGACTCCACTGCTAGAGGGTGTGCACAGACTCTCATATACTTGGGACCCAGTGCAGAAGCAGTGGTTTGAACGGAGCCTTGGTCAGACCTACATGGGGATCTTGGGAGAGTTTCCTGGAGAGGAAGCAGGCAACTGGAGCTTGCCCTAGGAACTTAGACGCTGGCAGAAGCCATTCTAGGGAGTTCATTTCTACCTCATGGATACTGGTGCTGACATGTGCCCATGTGGAATCTTCCCTCAGCTCATAAGCCTCAGGACCCAACCCTGCCCCTACCCACCAGCCTACAGTCACCAATACTAGCGGGCAGGCACCCAGCCCTGCCCACCAGTGAGCGTGCTCTAGCCTTGGAACCATCCTCAGAGGCCAGAGGGCTAATCCTAACCCCAGGACAACTGAACCCCCACGGTCTATGAACCCAGCCCACTCATGGTCCAGCACGAGCCCAGGGATGGGTGGGCCTTGGCCTTGCCCACCGGCAGGCCCACCCAAGCTACAGAACATGAGAGGGGTGTCAGGAACCAATGCTATCCAACATCAGCTCTGGGATTCCACGGGCCTTGCAAGTGGGCCTCAGGATGAGGTTATGCCTGCGAAAAGGTTAGCACTAGCCCCAAGTTCACTCACCAGTGGGCAGGAACCAACCCTGGGATCTCCTGGAACCTGATCCAGCCCACTGCACTGGTGAGTGAGTATTAGTCCTCTAAGCTTCTTTAGCCAGCTACCTCATGACCTGGTCTCAACAACCAATGGTCAGCAGCCTCCACACAAGGCAGGGCCTGGCAACCAGCTGGACCAGGGACTAATCAAGCCTACCAGACTGCCCACAGTAGTCAGCCTGCCACAACAGAAGGGCCTAGCAGCCCACATCGAGGTGCCCCTAGAGCCACAAGAGGGGGAGAAGACTGCTGGGACTCGCTGTGTCTCCTGCAAGAAGCTACTGCTGGAAAATATAAGCAACCCACCAAATACACAGAAATAAAACATCTAGTCAAGCAAAATAAAGTGGCAGAGGAACATGTTCCAAATGAAGGAACAAGATAAAACTCCATAAAAATAAGTGGAGATAGGCAATCTACCTGGAAAGAATTCAAGATGAATGATTTTTAAAGATGGTAAAAGAACTTGGTAAAGAATGGAATTGTTTAGTGCAGAACTAGAAGTATTTAACAGCAGAATTAGAAAATACAGATAACAACCAAAGATGAATATAATAACTGAAATGAAAAATACACTAGAAGAAATCACCAGTAGACTAAATAATACAGAGGAATGGATCAGCAACCTGGAAGACAGGGTACTGGAAATCACTGACGCTAAACAGAAAGTTGGACTATAAAGAAAGCTGAGAGCGGAAGAATTGATGCTTTTGAAATGTGGTGTTGGAGAAGACTCTTGAGAGTCCTGTGGACTGCAAGGACATCCAACCAGTCCATCCTAAATGAGATCAGTTCCGAGTGTTCATTAGAAGGACTGATGCTGTAGCTGAAACTCCAATACTTTGGCCACCTGATGCCACTCGTTTGAAAAGACCCTGATGCTGGGAAAGATTGAGGGCTAGAGGAGAAGGGGACGACAGAGGATGAGATGGTTGGATGGCATTACCCACTCAATGGACATGAGTTTGAGTAAACTCCGGGAGTTTGTGATGGACAGGGAGCTGGCGTGCTGCAGTCCATGCGGTCGCAGAGAGTCGGACACGACTGACCCACTGAACTGAACTGAACTGAAGCCCCTTTTCCCAGTCGCGGAATCCACCTCCCGCCACGCCCCTCCCGCTCGGCCCCCTTCTCGCCCCGCCCCCTTCTCGCCCCGCCCTGCCCTCCCCGCCCGCCTTCTGCGAAGCGCGTCTCCCAGCGCCAGCCGGCCGCGCGTCACTTCCGGCCATTTAAAGGCGGGCCCCGCCCCCGGCGCGCCGGCCTGCGCTCGCACCCCGCCCCCGGTGGCGGCTCCCTCATCACGGCCCAGGGCTTGGGGAGGGGAGGGAAGGGGTGGAGGCCTCAGGTGGGTGGGCGCCGCGCACCTGTAGCTGCCGGGAGCCCGCGACCCCTCGTCCCCCGCCCTCCGCGGGCGGCGACGGCCGCGGCCGCCGCGGGTCCGGCCCGGCAGGTGGCGGAGCGCGGGGGCGCGATGGCGGCGGCCGAGCCCGCGAGCTGCGCGCCGCCCGGGGCCGGCAGCAGCCGGCACGAGAAGAGCCTGGGGCTGCTCACCGCCAAGTTCGTGTCGCTGCTGCAGGAGGCCAAGGACGGCGTGCTGGACCTCAAGGCGGTGAGCGCGGGCCGCGGTCTCGGGAGGAGGAAGCGCGCGCCGCTGGGTGAGGGGCGCGGGGCGTGAGCAGGGGGCCGCGCCGCCGACAAAGAGCCGCGGCGCCCGCGTGGCGTTCACCTCGGCGCGCGGGGCCTGGGCCGGGGCGCCCCGGGGGCTCCGCCGGGGCGGACTGGCGGCTGTTGTAGGCGATTCCTGTGAGGGCGTCTGTCGGTTGTCGAAAACACGCAAGCAGGCAGAACCCGAGTTTGCCACCTCTTCTGGATGAAACGAACAAAACGTGAAGTCTTCAGTCCTCTTAAAATAAGAATAATAAGTAAAAGCACCTCTCCCTCTTACACTTCTTGTCACAATCCTGGTGACTAAGAGGGATGTTTGATTTGTGAATTAATTTGATATCTGAAGCAAGCAAGCGAAACCGGTGTTTGCCACCTCTTCTGAATGAAACAAAAAAGTCAACTTTCAGACCTCCTCTTAAAATAATAATTGTAAATAAAAACTCCACTTTTACTCTGTTCACAATCCTGATGACTAAGAGGGATGTTTGATTTGTGAGTTAATTTGGTATCTGAAGCAAGCAAACAAAACCCGAGTTTGCCACCTCTTCTGCATGAAACAAAAAGAAAGTGAACTCTTGAGTCCTCCTCTTAAAATAATAATAGTAAATGAAAACACCTCTGGCAGCTCTTACACTTCTTTTCGTAACCCTGATGACTAAGGCATGTTTGATTTGCGACTTAATTTGGTATCTGATACACGTGTATAAAAGTGAGACTTGCCATCACACGACGAGGGGATGTTTTATCACTTCCACCAAAAGAGGTGGAAGCGCCGCGTAAACTCTCCGGCTTCCCGAGACCGTGTGCTTGGTCTGTTACTACAGTTTCAGAATTTTCAAACAACAACATGCATCAAAAGCTGTTCTGTTAAACAAAGTGACTTAACCGTTCCAGGCCGGATTTGGAAGGATTCCACACCGCTGAGGAGTAAGAGAATGTGATCACTTGAATTAAAATTCAGCCAGCACACCCAGTTTAAGAACTAAAGCTTTAAGAACAAACGAAAATTTAATGAGTCAGTAAGCATCGCAGGCCTTTTCTAGGCATTACCCCTGACTCTGGTCTCGCACGGGGGGATTGGTCCTAGCCCCTAAGGGAGTGCTGGGACAACCTTACCTCCCTTAAAGGCTGCAGTTATCAAGACTGTGCTGAAAGTAGGCTGCAGCGTCTGAGCAGAGAGGGTCTTCTAGTTCTCCCTGACCTGAAACTCAAAATAAAAGAGGCCAACTTGATGGCCCCTGCTAGGGAGCCCTCCTCTCAGGTTACCCAGGGAGGTGAGGTGTGTCTTGGAATGTCCTCTCCATCTCCTGGGTGTGGTAGGTGTTCAGTAAGTGATTGATTGTTGAGTTATCTGAATTGTTCTACTTTGTACAAACAAGACATGATGCACAAATTTTGCATTTTTGGAAGTGATTTCTAGTCTTTTTTCTGGAAGTGTTATTTCTAGAATTTTCCTACACCTCTTGGAAATTCTGGTCCTTTTTTCCCTGTCCCCTACCCCCAGCTCTTTCCTCCATACTTCTCTCCCTCCCTAAAAGTGGTTTACAGCATATATAATAGTTATGAACAAAATTGGATTCTCTTTAAAGAATGTCACAGTAAGTCATGATGTCATCGATGAAAGCCAGGGATGTTACACAACACAGCTTGCAAACTGCTATTCAGAATCTAGAAATTCAGTTGTAGCCTGTGACTTCAGTACGGAATCAGGAGAATTTGGGGTTTTCCAGATGAAACTGAGCTCTAAGGGCTGACTGTGAGGGCTTCTACAACTTGCCTTGGAATAGGATGGAACTTTGTCCTTGCTTTTCTCTCAATTCTTTGTGTTCTTCATGTTTCATCTGTGGTCATATTTTGCTGTCCACAAGTCAAAAAGGCAGTGAGCGGGAAGTGGATTTTTAATATTTCACAACAACTTTGTTTCATTCATCCTGAAGCTTTCCTAAAAGTTCAAAGGTTTCTGCAGTAACAGTAGGACTCATTAATGACTTTTTACTTGTAGAGAACAGTTTGAAAAACCAGTACTCTTTTTACATATATATGAATATGTTTGTAAATTTCACTTATTTACATTTGCTTATATATATATGTGTAAAATCTTATAAGAATCTTTTACTGAAATCTTTTCAAAGATGTTTCTTACTGTGCACCATTGTAAAAGATCATATCGACTTTTGATGATACATGTTGAAGATGGATTAACTCTGTTAAGTTTCTCTAATTTGAAATTAATTATAAAATCATTTTCTCTTATATTCTTACTTGGGAGTAGTGTATTTCTTACATTCTTACTTGGGGGTGGTTTATTTCAACCTTATACACTTGATATTTTTAAGAGCAGTTAATGAAAGATTTCTGTGAATATCATGAATATAAAAATATTATATATTACTTGGATATATATTTAACCATCACATCCAAGTGTCTTAGATATCCATAAAATATCCACACCAGGTACATGCTATTTTTTTCTAACTTAGGACGTATACTACTGAAAAAAAGAACATAATGCTGTATCTTAGTGATAACTGTCTTCTTAGTAATTTAACTAATTAAGGACATAGCTTAACAAAGCAAACACATTCTAATAAAGATATTCTAGTATAATTTAACCATAAGGAAGGAATGGAAACACCTTTGAAGTAGTTTAAGATATTTTTATTCAATATCTTCCTCCTACACCCCTACCGTATAGCCTCATTTACAACAGTGGGAGTGGGGTAGTTACTCTCTGTTTATTCCAATGAGATGACAAGTTACGTCATGGTCCTCTCCATTTATGCAGTTTGTCAATTTATGCTGTTAGTAGTTGGCATTTATTGCAAGTTTAGTATATGCCAGGCCTTTTACATATGCTAACTAATGTTATCCTCTTTAGAAATTTGGGCTAATCATCCCTAATTCACAGATGAGAAAACTGGTAGGTTAAGTAACTTGCCTAATGTCACACAGTAGAAAGTGACAGCAGTGACTTGAAACTAGACCATTTTTTCTTATTTTCTGGGCTATACGGCCTTTCAGTACTCCTAAAACAGTTAATTTCTTATTTACGTTTTTCATCTGTGTAAGGGCATGGACTCTTTCTTGAAAGAAAAATAGGTGATTATTTTTATTATATTTCTACTCATGATAGAAGAGAAAGTATTAATCTCCTGCATTGAAAATAAAGATATTGATGGCAAATTCCATAATATATCATAAATTAAACTGGTCCTATTTGTCTAGAACTAAGAATTTAAGTAAGTTAAGATAGTTTGATTGTCTATATGTTGTTGTGAAAATTCCTATTATAACTAGGTTTTCATATTTGCCATTTTGATGCCATATTCAGCTTTTTAAAGTATGCTTGATTGCTTATCTTTTTATTATAATTGTTAAAGTTATCAATTGCCTGAATCATACCTGGATTCATATGATAAAATATTTATGGCGTTTCTTATCTCACAGGTCCTTGACTCACAGCCATTTATGATTAGCTAATTAATACACATCCTGCAAGAAATACATGATTCAATCTAAGGCCTTAGTTTGTGACACTGAGTGAAGATGTGATGTTAGAGAATAAAGCAAGGATTATCCTAGGGAGGGAAATTTAGGTGGAACAGCCAGAACTTTAGTATGTGCTTAAATCTTCAGAGGACAATTTCACTTGTGAGTATATACCCCAAATAATTGAAAACAGTGTCTTGAACATATACCTGTATACTATGTTCATAGCAGCATAATTCACAATAGCTGAAACGTGGACACAACCCATCCACAAATGAATTAGGTAAGCAAAATGTGATAATATATAGGTATAATGGAAGGTGATGCGACCTTAAAAAGGAAGGAATTTCTGACACATGTGTAGATGAACCTTTAATACCTTCAGTTCAGTTTAGTTGCTCAGTCATGTCTGACTCTTTGCGACCTCATGAATCACAGCACGCCAGGCCTCCCTGTCCATCACCAACTTATGGAGTTTACCCAAACTCATGTCCATTGAGTCGGTGATGCCATCCAGCCATCTTATCCTCTGTCGTCCCCTTCTCCTTCCCCCAATCCCTCCCAGCATCAGAGTCTTTTCCAATGAGTCAACTCTTGGCATGAGGTAGCCAAAGTATTGGAGTTTCAGCTTTAGCATCATTTCTTCCAAAGAACACCCAGGATTGATCTCCTTTAGGATGGACTGGTTGGACCTCCTTGCAGTCCAAGGGACTCTCAAGAGGTTTCTCCAACACCACAGTTCAAAAACATCAATTCTTTGGCACTCAGCTTTCTTCACAGTCCAACTCTCACATCCATACATGATCACTGGAAAAACTATAGCAGTGATTTCGGAGAGCCCCAAAATAAAGTCTGACACTGTTTCCCCATGTGTTTGCCATGAAGTGATGGGACCAGATGCCGTGATCTCAGTTTTGTGAATGTTGAGCTTTAAGCCAACTTTTTCACTCTCCTCTTTCACTTTCATCAAGAGCCTCTTTAATTCTTCACTTTCTGCCCATAAGGGTGGTGTCATCTACATATCCGAGGTTATTGAATTTCTTCCGGCAATTTTGATTCCAGCTTGTCCTTCTTCTAGCCCAGCATTTCTCATGATGTACTCTGCATACAAGTTAAATAAACACAAGCCTCTAGACCAGCCTTAACTACCAGGACACAGATACCAGAAGTAAGAAAACTAAAGTCCCAAAGCCTGCAGGCTGAGTCTGCACATGCAGGCTAGACACTCCCCCAGTTTGTTACACCTTTTTATAGCTGAAGTGGTAACTTTTATTTTCTCAAATTGTAAACATAAATTTTGAGAGCCTCAATTTAGAGTTGTCGTCAAGAACTCACCATTGTTATAGGTATGTAAATAAGTTGATTCTAGGTTTTTTCCGTTACATTCAGTTAATATGAGTTAACCGATTTGCACCGTGGCCCCTTCCTTAGTAGCCTTGACTAGATGGACCTTTGTTGGCAAAGTAATGTCTCTGCTTTTTAATATGCTATCTAGGTTGGTCATAACTCTCCTTTAATACCTTAGCTAGTCACAAAAAGACAAGTGCTGTATGATTCCACTTATATGAAGTGATCGGAGTAGTCAAGTTCATAGAGACAGAAAGCAGAGTTGTTGCTAGGAGAGGGGAGAATGGGAAGTTGTTGCTTCATGGATGTTTTTAGGGCTCAGTTGTGCTCCCTCAAAATCTCTCTGTATAAGTCTTCACCCCAGGTACATTAGAATGTGATTATATTTGGAGACGGGTCTTCAAAGAGATGATTCCGTTAAAATGAGACCATTAGAGTGAGTATGAAGCGAATCTGACTGGTGCCCGTGTGAGAAGAGGCGGTCTGGACCTGCGGACACTGGGGATGCCCGGACAGAGGGAAGCGGGGGTGAGGACACGGTGAGGAACACCATCTGCAAGCCAAGGAGAGAGACGTCAGAAGAAATCAAGCCTGCCCACACCTTGATCTTGGACTTAAGCCTCTGGGACTGTGACAGAATTAATTTCTCGTGTTTGAACAACCCAGTCTGTGGTATTTTTATTATGCAGCCCTAGCAAACTAGTAGTGTGGGTGTAGGGTTTCAGTTGTGCAACATGAGAAGAACTCTGGAGAACTGGTTGCACAGCAGTGTAAAGGTACTTAAAACTACTAAACTGTGCACTTGAAAAAGGGTTAAGATGCTAATTTTCAGTGCAGTTCAGTCGCTCAGTCCTGTCCTACTCTTCGACCCCATGAATCGCAGCACGCCAGGCCTCCCTGTCCATCAACAACTCCCAGAGTTCACTCAGACTCACGTCCATCGAGTCGGTGATGCCATCCAGCCATCTCATCCTCTGTCGCCCCCCTTCTCCTGCCCCCAATCCCTCCTAGCATCAGAGTCTTTTCCAATGAGTCAACTCTTGGCATAAGGTGGCCAAAGTATTGGAGTTTCAGCTTTAGCGTCATTCCTTCCAGTGAACATTCAGGACTCCTTTAGGATGGACTGGCTGGATCTCCTTGCAGTCCAAGGGACTCTCAAGAGTCTTCTCCAACACCACAGTTCAAAAGCATCAGTTCTTTGGCACTCAGCTTTCTTTATAGTCCAACTCTCACATCCATATGTGACTACTGGAAAAACCATAGCTTTGACTAGACGGACTTTTGGCAGATTTTATCTTTGTGCAAAACTATAGGCTCTCCACCCCAACGCTTCAAGAAAGCTGGAGGCCTTGAAGGGGATTATACCGACTTTTTCAGTGTATAGATGAAAGGTCAAATGCATCAGCATCTCCTGTATCTTTAAAGAAAATAGATTCTAACATCGGACCTGGGAAATCAGATTCTGTAGGGCTAGAGAAGGAGCCTAGGAATTGGTATTTTTCAATTGATAACCCCAAGTGGTTTTGATACATACTAACATCTGAGAACCATGGAATGAACTCTCCTGCCGCCTCTTTTCTGCCTTATTCATGAATCAAAAGGCACTGTTCTGGTAGTTCAGTTTAGTCGCTCAGTCGTGTCCGACTCTCTGCGACCCCACGAATTGCAGCATGCCAGGCCTCCCTGTCCATCACCATCTCCCGGAGTTCACTCAGACTTCCATCAAGTCCATTCTGGTAGTAGAATGAGTTAAATGTTGGAACATAATTGACCCTTTAGGAGCTCACTAAAACTGATGAGAGCTACTCTTAGGGAAATGTTGGAGGCTACGGATGGAGGAAATTCCTCTTTTATATGCTCTGGAGTAGTCTGCTTTTATCTGAGTAGCAACATATTGTGGCCAGGCTTGATCCCTGGGTTGGGAAGATCCCCTGGAGGAGGGCATAGCATAGATTCCCTGGAGTGGGAGGGCATCCCACTCCAGTATTCTTGCCTGGAGAATCCTATGGACAGAGGAACCTGGTGGGTTACAGTCCATTGAGTCACAAAGACAACTGAAGCGACTGATCAGGCACACACACATGGCATTTAAATCTTACATTACTAATTTGAAAGTTATTTCTATAATAGAATAAATTAAAATGTACTTTTACAGTAAAATTCGTTCTATTTTACTTACAGGTGAATAGGAAAATTACAAGATTTGAAAGTTTATATTGTTAAAAAGAACAAGATTGGCATAACTGTAGCTGATCATCATTTGTGCTCCAGGGGACTGAGCAGTGGATGAAATGATGCTCACATGATGCAAGGCCCGCCATCACTGGGGAAGATTCTCTCCTTGACTGGAAACTGTAGGCACAACTGGAGACGTGTTAGGCATATTCTCATCTAGGGGAAGAGTTGGAGAAGGCAATGGCACCCCACTCCACTACTCCTGCCTGGAAAATCCCATGGACGGAGGAGCCTGGTGGGCTGCAGTCCATGGGGTCGCTGAAGGTCGGACACGACTGAGCGACTTCACTTTCACTTTTCACTTTCATGCATTGGAGAAGGAAATGGCAACCCACTCCAGTGTCTTGCCTGAAGAATCCCAGGGACAGGGGAGCGTGGTGGGCTGCTGTCTGTGGGGTCGCAAAGAGTCAGACATGACTGAAGTGACTTAGCAGCAGCAGCAGCAGGGGAAGAGTAAGAAGGATTTATTTGAGACCCTCAGTTATCAGAGATTTCATTAGCAGAGTGCCCAAGTATTGAGCTTTTGCTAATTTTATGCATCATTTTCTTTTAGCAATATCTTATTACATTTTTAAAGGTAGCATTGCTGTTGTTCAGTTGCTAAGTTGTGTCCAACTCTTTGTGGCCCCATAGACTGTAGCCTGACAGGCTCCTCTGTCCATGGGATTTTCCAGGCAGGAATACTAGAGTGGGTTGCCATTTCCTTCTTCAAAAGGTAACTTAACAGACTAGAGACACACTTTGAATTACTAGCTCACAGGGAAAAAGTAACAGAGACAGCTGTGAAAAGGATCAAAAGATAAAATGCATGAAAGCATAATACACAGAAAATATCAAATGAGTAATAATTGAAACCTGCTAGTTTCTCCAGTATGTGAATGTATCCAATTCCTTTCTCCTTAGTAAAGTGGTTTAGATGGAAAAAATTCAGGCATCTGTTGTCTAAAAGAAAAGCACCAACAAAGGAATCAAAATTTTTAATTGCGGTATACCAGGCAAAGAGAAATCAGGAGTGAAAGTACTAATTTCCAGAGAAAGTCTACCTTAATATCAGGTGCACTCAATGGTATAAACTGATAGAGATCATAATCCAAAGGTGAATCATAAAAGTCATTGTTTAAATAGTGCATAGCAACATGGATCACACATGCATTTGTCTGGACGTGTGTTCTACATTTTTCTTTAGTATGGTAAATTTGGGTATGACAGATATTTCTTATAAATATATTTCTTTTAGATTTTGCCATTTAAGACTAAATTTCCCCAATTATTAGTTCATGGATCTCCCTTTCTGTCTTAAACTTAATATGTTTGTACAAGGGAGGTTTACCTTTTTAAAGTTAAAATATGTCTGTTGAAATAGCATACAAATAGTAGAAAACTTGGGGAAAAATGAATATAGTCCAGAATAAAAACTAACCAGTACACCACTACCCCAAGAGAGCCACTGTTTTCAATTTTCAGTATTTCCCCAATTTGTTACACAGCTGAAGTATTAACTTTTATTTTCTCAAACTGTAAACATAAATTTTGAGAGCCTCAATTTAGAGTTGTCATCAAGAACTCACCATTCTTATAGGTTGGTATATAAGTAGATTCTAGGTTTTTTCCGTTTCATTCAGTAAATAGGAGTTAACCAGTGTGCACCCTGGCTCCTTCCTTCGTAGGTTGGAGCTTACAGCTGTGGGGCAGAGGGAGGGAGACGGGACCCTTCTCTGCTGGTAGCTGGACCCTTCTCAGGGCTCAGAGAGGTATGGCCGCCATGCTGAACCTGGGATCATGATGGAGAGCCTCCAGGGGGCAGTTAGGGGCAAGCTGGCTCCACAGGCCTCAGAGACTCCGGAGCTGTTGTCACGTATGAAGTGTGAGCATTTAAGGTCAGGTACTTCTCCCATTAGGGACTTCCCTGGTGGCTCAGATGGTAAAAGCATCTGCCTACAATGCGGGAGACCTGGGTTTGATCCCTGGGTCAGGAAGATCTGCTGGAGAAGGAAATGGCAACCCACTGCAGTACTCTTGCCTGGAAAATCCCATGGACGGAGGAGCCTGGTAGGCTACAGTCCATGGGGTCGCAAAGAGTCAGACATGACTGAGTGACTTCACTTCTGTCTGCCATCACTGGCCTGAAATCACAGATGTGAAAGAGTGTGATTATAGTCACCGTAAACATCTAACAGATGGTTCTCTCCTTAGAGCAGCACCCAGCGCCTCAAGGACCCAGGCCCCTCTGGGCGTCCTCCCCCACCCACCCCCCTCCTCCCCAGCCTCTTACAGCACCCAGCCCTCCAGCCGTAGTCCTTCTGGGTCCTTGCCCTCTACTCCTGCCCTAGGGCTACAACACACACTGCCCTCCCCCACCTCCCTACACACACACACACACACACACACACACACACACACACGGCCCTCTTCCCTTCTGCCTGGAGCGCATTTTGACACACACACACACTACCCCCACCAAATGCTGTGATAGATGGCATATGACTCCTGAAAGATACTCACGGCCTAATGCCTGGGACCTGTGACTGTGTTATGTGCTCAGCCGCTTCAGTCGTGTCTGACTGTGTGACCCTGTGGACTGTAGCCACCAGATTCCTCTGTCCATGGGATTTTGCAGGCTAGAATACTGGAGTGGGTTGCCATTTCCTTCTCCGAGGGATCTTCCCAACCCAGGAATCAAACCCACATCTGTTTTGTCTCCTGCATTGGCAGGTGGATTCTTTACCTCTGAGCCACCAAGGAAGCCCCGTGAATATGTTCTGTTAAGGGAAATTAAAGTTGCTGATCAGCTGGTATTATTAAGATGAGATTTTCCTGAATTATGCAGTTGAGCCCACTGATAATTACCAGGGTCTTTAAAAGTGGAAGAGGCTTCCCTGGTGGCTCAGAGGTTAAAGTGTCTGCCTGCAACGCGGGAGACCAGGGTTCGATCCCTGGGTCGGGAAGATCTGGAGAAGGAAATGGCAGCCCGCTCCAGTATTCTTGCCTGGAGAATCCCATGGATGGAGGAGACTGGTAGGCTACAGTCCACGGGGTCGCGAAAAGTCAGACACGACTGAGCGACTTCACTCACTTTCACTTAAAAGTGGAAGAGGGAGGCAGAAGAGATGGAGCCAGAGAGATGGCCTGGCTGTCTCCAGTGTGGAAACAACTCAGCCAGACCATTGCTGGAGGAGAGAGGGAAGTGAAGTTACTCAGTCATGTCTGGCCCTTGCAACCCCACGGACTGTAGCCTGCCAGGCTCCTCTGTCCATGGGATTCTCCAGACAAGAATACTGGAGTGGGTTGCCTTTTCCTTTTCCAGGGGATCTTCCGGACCCAAGGATTGAGCCCGAGTCTCCTGCACTGCAGCTAGACTATTTACCATCTGAGCCCCCAGGGAAGCCCTGGAGGAGAGAAGCCACTGGTCAAGGAGTGCTGCAGACTGGAAGCTGAGGCGGGGTCTGCACTAGAGCACCCTGAAGGAGCACAGCCTCTCCATGACTTGAACTCAGGGAGGCATGTTTGGACTTCTGTTTACAGAACTATATGATAATACATCTATGTTGAGTTCAGTCGCTCAGTTGTGTCCGACTCTTTGAGACCCCATGAATTGCAGCATGCTAGGCCTCCCTGACCATCACCTACTCAGACTTTACCCACACTCATGTCCATTGAGTCGATGACGCCATCCGGCCATCTCATCCTCTGTCATCCCCTTCTCCTGCCCCCAATCCCTCCCAGCATCAGAGTCTTTTTCAGTGAGTCAACTCTTGACATGAGGTGGCCAAAGTATTGGAGTTTCAGCTTTAGCATCAGTCCTTCGAATGAACACCCAGGACTGATCTCCTTTAGAATGGACTAGTTGGATCTCCTTGCAGTCCAAGGGACTCTCAAGAGTCTTCTCCAACACCACAGTTCAAAAGCATAAATTCTTCAGCTCTCAGCTTTCTTCACAGTACAACTCTCACATCCATACATGACCACAGGAAAAACTGTAGCCTTGACTAGACAGGCCTTTGTTGGCAAAGTAATGTCTCTGCTTTCAAATATGCTATCTAGGTTGGTCATAACTTTCCTTCCAAGGAGTAAGCGTCTTTTAATTTCATGGCTGCAATCACCATCTGCGGTGATTTTGGAGCCCAAAAAATAAAGTCTGACATTAGTGGTAATTTGGATAGCAGCAATAGAAGACTGGCTCAGATGCACTTTCTGACTCTTCTCCTTTAATCTGAAGTGGCTGAAGTTAGTTCCCATTTATTCTCTTTCTCAGTTACCTGTGTTTTTTCTTAATACCCTTTATCACAAATGAGGTTGATTCTTCCTTTATTTGCCTGTGGTTCCCCTCTAGACCAAGTGCCCTGTGAGGTGAGGGTCTGTGTACACACAGAATACACACAGGACATGGACTGATCCAGCCAGTCTGTCATCAGCTTCCAACAAATAGAATGGACGTGATCAAATTTGACTTAGGTGAAAAGGCATTCCCAGCAGGGTATTAAGTGCCAGAGGCCAGTGAAAGAGATGGTACATTTAAGAAGCTATATATCAGATGACTATTGAATTTAGAGAATGTGGTTGTCATTTAGGCATGATTATAGGCCTGAACTAAGGTAGTTCAGTTCAGTCGCTCAGTTGTGTCCACTCTTTGCGACCCCCTGAACCACAGCACGCCAGGCCTCCCTGTCCATCACCAACTCCCAGAGTTTATCCAAACTCCTGTCCATTGAGTCAGTGATGCCATCCAATCATCTCAACCTCTGTAGTCCTCTTCTCCTGCCTTCAGTCTTTCCCAACATCAGGGTCTTTTCAAATGAGTTAGCTCTAGAGGCAGTGGAAATATATAGAAGTGAAGAAATATTTAGTTTTAGAAGGGACAGAACTTGGATGCTGAGTCTAGGCAAAGGATTGCTGAGTAATGGCGTGGTCATCTGAGTGGATGGTGGTCATTTTCACTTACAGGTTACAAAAGGAGAAAATGAATTTGGAGGAAAGGGAAGTTCGGTTCCTTGAGTGGGTCTTTGGTGGCCTGCGGGATTTATGAATCTGGAGCCCATGAAGACACCAAGGCTCCGAGTTTGACTTGGAAATGATTGGTTTATGAGGGTTAGAGTGGACAGAGCACTAAGCGAGACTCTGGGACACACTCACAGCCCAGAAGCAGCAGAGAAAAAGGAGACAGGAGAAAACGGCCTGAGACCGAGGAGGAGATAAACCTGTGGACTGGTGGCAGCAGGGCCAGGGAACAGTGTTTGAGGAAAGAGAGAACCAGAGTCAAGTGCTTCGGAGGATACAAGACTTTGTAGTATCCATTGGATTTAGCAACAGATGTCCAGGAAACATTTTTGGCATTTAGACATTTTGAATGATTTCTGCTTATGATAATCTAAACAATGACTAGACAATGACTAGATCAAAGGATATTAAAAATGTAAAAAACTTTGATGGCTGTTGCCAAGCTCCTTTACGAACCAATGATACTTAGAGTCTACTGGAAGCGTATAATCATGACCAGGAACCCTCACCACATCAGGAACAGCTCAGTGGCTAAAAGGTCAGCCCACCAGGCGGCTCTGTCCATGGGGATTCTCCAGGCAAGAATACTGGAATAGGTTGCCATGCCCTCCTCCAGGGGATCTTCCCAATCCAGGGATCGAACACAGGTCTCCTGCACTGCAGGCAGATTCTTTGCCGTCTGAGGCACCAGGAAGCCTACATCCTGACTTTATTTACTATGTTCAGTGGCCTTGAGCAAGTTACTGAGTTTACTTTCTGCTTTTACAAAAATGGTGAAAATGGTTGTTATTATACGAATGGCTAAAGGGAGTTCTACATTTAAAACACTGAAAGTGCCCGGCACATTGTAAGTGCTGTTTCCAAGTAAATAACGGGGGGTATTCTGATGTTTTCATCTTCTCCAGATTAGAAAGGTTATGAATAATAATATCTCTGCTTTTTTTTGTCAGCTTTATAAAGGTATGATTTCCACTCATTCAGTTCAGTTCAGTCACTCCCTCGTGTCTTGACTCTTTGCTCCCATTCTAAGTGTACGATACAATGAGTCTGACAAAGGCTTGTGCCTATAACCACCACCACAGCCAGATGTAGAGTATGTCCATCACCCCAAACAGCTCCCTTTGCCTTCTGCCAGCCACACCCCAACCTCCACACCCCACTGAGGACCATCGCTCCGTTTTCTTTTCCATGGATTAAAACTCAGAGCTTCACGGGAATGCACTCACACAGAGTGCACTCCAGCTTGAGCTGCTTTCCTCACGCCTGTTGTTACCTGGAGCAGTAGTTCATTTCTTTCTGTCCCTGATTGGTGTTTAGTTTTGTAGCTATATTTCACTTTGCCTACCCATTCACCTGCTGCTCCCAAATCTGGGCTTTTATTCAGATACAAGTCTGTGTAGAGGTGTATTTTCATTGTTTCAATTTGCATTTCTTAATTCTTTTGTTGACTTTTTAAAAGTTTTGAAAACTTTTTAAGGCTGTTAATTTGGGCGTGTGAAATGTATCTTTTGTCTGTTTTAATTTGTGGTTTTAATGCTTTCATATGTGAGTTTTAATTATTGAAATACTCAAATCTTTTATCTTTTCATTTTAATTTCTTCTATAGATTTGACATTTAGAAGTTTTGGTGAAGGAAATTTTTGATATTTTGATGCGTGTGTGTGTGTGTGTGTGTGTGTGTGTGTGTGTGTGTGTGTGGTTGAGACAGATCCCATTATTTGAGGGTGCGGGTTAATCAGTCTTCAGAATAGCCTGCTGGTCACAGTTACGAAGGAAACTGACATGAAAATGGAATGTAATTCAGCCATTGGTCACATGTACTGTAATCCCTTTGAGATTTTTAGGTTCATTTTAAAATCCAACTAGTGTATCCTTGAATGTGACAAGTCCAGGTACTCTGAAACCATTGTTTATCCTTTACACAATAAGATTTTTGTCCATAGCAGGAGTTTTCTGACGAGCTAAGGGTTTATGTCTATTAATAACATTTCTTATAGAAGAACATTTAACCATTTTGGTTTGAAAATTTTCCAAAATCCATTACATGTCTGCAATATAAAGCTGAAAAGACTGCACTTAGTTTTAGTGTAACTCAGATTAGTCATGATGAATATTATTATTTGTATCCTTTAGAGGTGATAACCCTGAAGCTTTTCTAAGTCTGGTGGATTATTGCTGTGTCCAGTGGGTTCAGCTTTGTCTGCTTTGTGAGTTTTTTATCCTTTCTGTAATTTCTGCCGCATCCTTTGATGGTTGCTGCAGTTCCTCACCAGTGTCCTGGATGGCTCTTCCAGTTTCCTTGTGGACACTGATATTAGCCCCACCATTAGGAATCATAGGAAAAGAATAAGTAGGATCCAAATGAGTGAGCTCTTTTTGAGTAGTAAAATACAGGTTTTTGCATCTATTTTTGCTTCTACAGAAGCCTGCCCTTCTACTTCATTGTGCTTGACTGTGTTTTGAAGTGTTAAAAGTTGCAGATAAATAAAAATGATCTTTACATTCCATGATACATTTTTCAAAGGTCAGTGTTTTCTTACTATAAGTGAGAAACTGGATCAATAATAGTCATAATGACTAACACGATGTAATGTGCAAGGCACTCTCCTAAGTGTTTTGGACATACTCATTTAATCTCCTCAACATCTTAACTGCTATCTCACAGTCTAGCCCATGACTAGTCAGTCTGTCCCTGACTTCTTTGCCACTTCTATGGTTCCTAACTTAAAATCATTAGTTAAGTCGCTCAGTCGTGTCCGACTCTGCGACCCCATGGACTGCAGCATGCCATGCCTCCCTGTCCATCACCAACTCCTGGAGCTTCCTCAAACTCATGTCCATCAAGTCAGTGATCCAACCATCTCATCTTCTGTCCTCCTCATCTCCTCCCACCTTCAGTCTTTCCCAGCATCTGAGTCTTTTCAGATGAGTCAGCTCTTCACATCAGGTGGCCAAAGTATTGGAGTTTCAACTTCAGCATCAGTCCTTCCAATGAACACTCAGGACTGATCTCCTTTAGGATGGACTGGTTGAGTCCAAGGGACTCTCAAGAGTTTTCTCCAACACCACAGTTCAAAAGCATCAATTCTTCAGTGGTTGCCTTTCTTTATAGTCCAGCTGTCACATCCATACATGACTAACCATCAGGGTTATAAAAATATGCAGATGCAGAGCCGAGTGGTAGAATAGCAGATGCTGCTTAGTTTGGTTCCTGGCTTAACAACTAACATACATGAGAATTTCAAAGCATGCAGCTGGGGACTTGGGCGAGCAATCTCTAGAACTGAGTCTTAGCAGGCTTTTCCTACTTAGATATTTTATCAGCTGGCGTCTTTCTTTTGAGAACTGTTTGGTGACCTCTGTAAGACAGTACAGTTAAGCTTCTTTTAAAAGCTTATGCAGAGTGTGTTCAAACATTTTAAGAATTAGAACAAAATTAAAGCTTGTGCACTTGAAAATATCATATACAGTAGCAGTTTTGGGGTAGTGAAAGCACCGCAGACTTTTAAGAAGAGATTCCTTCAGGAAAAGGTCACTGATTGAAAACACTTGCATGCTTAGTGCTGCTTCTGGAGGGAGCAGTCTGTATCCTTAAAGTAAATAAGTTATTTTGTGGTGTTTAATTTCCTTATTAATTTAACATCTACAGATGCCTTGAAAGTACAAAAGGAGCCTCCTCCAGGAACTCTGTCCTTTTTACTCCCACCTTCAGTAATCTCTCTTTTTCAGTCTCTTAAAACAGTTCACTTTCCAGAGCTGTTTCATTTTTTCAGCCTCATTCTGGAAGGTGGTAGCCGTGGTCTCAAAGTCTTGAATATGTTTACGATTTATTTTTCTGGTCATCATTTTAAAATAAATAAATACATGGAAATGAAGATCTTTCTGCTTTTTCAGACCAGTTTTGTACTCTTCAGTGAAACCATCAGTGGTACTTGAATTGCTATTCAGTGCATCTGTATAGCTTGGGAACTTTTGACTGTCTACCACATGTATTTAAAGTCTTTTAAAATGATAGCCCATTTGAAAATATTTTGCCACAAATTTGTTTCATAAATGTATAATTAATGCCACATTCCATCTGACTGTTCATTAGCCTTCTGAATGTGTTTCCTAAAAACAGGGAGAATGATACCTATTTACAAAGCAGTTGTGAACATTAAATTAGATAATATCTGTGAAAGATCCTATTACACAATTACCCCATTACTGGCTTATAAATGATTCTTCTTAACTGTGGGTTGAAATCAAACATTTTACATCTCAGTTATCTTTAACAGTGTTTGAAATGAGTAATCTTATCATCACTAATCTAAAGCCAGACATCTTGGAATGTGAAGTCAAGTGGGCCTTAGAAAGCATCACTACAAACAAAGCGAGTGGACGTGATGGAATTCCAGTGGAGCTGTTTCAAATCCTGAAAGATGATGCTGTGAAAGTGCTGCACTCAATATGCCAGCAAATCTGGAAAACTCAGCAGTGGCCCCAGGACTGGAAAAGGTCAGTTTTTGTTCCAATCCCAAAGAAAGGCAATGCCAAAGAATGCTCAAACTACTGCACAATTGCACTCACCTCACACGCTAGTAAAGTAATGCTCTAAATTCTGCAAGCCAGGCTTCAGCAATACGTGAACCATGAACTCCCTGATGTTCAAGCTGGTTTTAGAAAAGGCAGAGGAACCAGAGATCAAATTGCCAACATCCGCTGGATCATGGAAAAAGCAAGAGAGTTCCAGAAAAACATCTATTTCTGCTTTAATGACTATGCCAAAGCCTTTGACTGTGTGGATCACAATAAACTGTGGAAAATTCTGAGAGAGATGGGAATACCAGACCACCTGACCTGCCTCTTGAGAAATCTGTATGCAGGTCAGGAAGCAACAGTTAGAACTGGACATGGAACAACAGACTGGTTCCAAATACGAAGAGAAGTACATCAAGGCTGTATATTGTCACCCTGCTTATTTAACTTATGTGCAGAGTACATCATGAGAAATCTGGACTGGAAGAAACACAAGTTGGAATCAAGATTGCTGGGAGAAATATCAATAACCTCAGATATGCAGATGACATTACCCTTATGGCAGAAAGTGAAGAGGAACTAAAAAGCCTCTTGATGAAAGAGGAGACTGAGAAAGTTGGCTTAAAGCTCAACATTCAGAAAACGAAGATCATGGCATCCGGTCCCATCACTTCATGGGAAATAGATGGGGAAACAGTGGAAACAATGTCAGACTTTATTTTTGGGGGCTCCAAAATCACTGCAGATGGTGACTGCAGCCATAAAATTAAAAGACGCTTACTCCTTGGAAGAAAAGTTATGACCAACCTAGATAATATATTCAAAAGCAGAGACATTACTTTGCCGACTAAGGTCCGTCTAGTCAAGGCTATGGTTTTTCCTGTGGTCATGTATGGATGTGAGAGTTGGGCTGTGAAGAAGTCTGAGTGCCGAAGAATTGATGCTTTTGAACTGTGGTGTTGGAGAAGACTCTTGAGAGTCCCTTGGACTGCAAGGAGATCCAACCAGTCCATTCTGAAGAAGATCGACCCTGGGATTTCTTTGGAAGGAATGATGCTGAAGCTGAAACTCCAGTAGTTTGGCCACCTCATGGGAAGAGTTGACTCATTGGAAAAGACTCTGATGCTGGGAGGGATTGGGGGCAGGAGGAGAAGGGGACGACCAAGGATGAGATGGCTGGATGGCATCACGGACTCAATGGATGTGAGTCAGAGTGAACTCTGAGAGATGGTGATGGACAGGGAGGCCTGGGGTGCTGCGATTCATGGGGTTGCAAAGAGTCGGACATGACTGAGCAACTGAACTGAACTAAACTGAATCTTATCATGAAATAAAGCAAAATAACATTATTGAGCACAGTTGAAAATGAATTTGCTCAGGTTTTTTAAAAGTTCTCATTAAAATATTTTATAAGCCATCTTGATGCGTCACTTGAGGTCCTCCTACCTTATTTTCAGAATCCCATCGCTGTGCATGTTTGTGTGCATGTGTGTATATTAATTGATGTTTTGTAGTGTTTCTGTTGCACAGTTTTGATTTTTGGATCTGGACCTCCTCTCTGTAATGTTAGTTTCGGAAGCACAGTGGCTAATACATCAAGTGCACATGTGTCAACAGTTGTGGTCCTAGAAGAGAGTGAAGTTTCTGCTTTGCAGATGGAGAGCCTGAAAGACAGGATGTTTCCATAGTTACTGTGTTTATGTCAGCCCTTTTGAATGCAGTGTCAGGCTCCATGGGGATAACATCCTTGAGCAAATGAGCTGCAACTAATCCTAACGCAAATAAAGCTAGCAGCCATCTCTCCATCCCTGAGTTAGCACCGGGTCTTGCTGGAGTCGTCTGCTAAAGTGAGGGGGTGGGGCCAGAATGTCCCTGAAGCCCTGTTAGCACTTACTCGTGATCTCTGTCAGCTCTCTGGGTTGTTTGACTTGTCCACCTCTTAAAAGCATCACAAGCTCTTATTTTGTTCCAACTATGGGTATCACTTGTTTCCTGGTGGTGACATTTTTAGAAAAAGAGCTCATATTTGGAGGGAAGATCTGTGTCAAAGGGTTCTGTCTGTCTGTTCTGAACACAAGCATCTAGTAGATGCTTCCTTTATGGCTTATGCTCCCCTTATGGTCTCATGTTATAATAGTAAATGTAAACTTTCAGAGTAAATTTGATGCGTTTGACACATGGGCGTTTATTCAGTGCTACAGGGCAGCATGGGATGAAGCCGCCCCCGTTTTGTTCTCTCTCTGCCCCTCGTCAGCACCCCAGCAGTCTGCAGGGCCTCAGGAGATGCCCAGTAATGCCAGTGGCTCTCACTTTTAAATTCAAGACCACTGAGCCCAATGGGGCCTTAGTGGGGCCCAGCATTGCTGCTCCAAGGCTTGTTTACTCGGGCTCTCCTAGACAAGGATCACACTTTCTCCTCTCTCAGCCGCTTCTCTCCTTTCTCTGCTGGAGGAAAAGCACCCAGAAGGAGGTGCCTAACCTCTCACCTTATCTACTGTTGTACAACCTCTCACCGTATCTACTATCTTATAACTATGTATTGCCATGTAACCTCTCACCTCATCTACCGTTGTGTAACCTCTCACCTCATCTACCGTCGTCTAACCTCTCACCTCATCTACCGTCATGTAACCTCTCACCTCATCTACCGTCGTGTAACCTCTCACCTCATCTACCGTCGTGTAACCTCTCACCTCATTTACCGTTGTTTCTCACCGTTATTTCTCACTGTCATCTACTGTCTTGTAACCTCTCACCTCATCTACCGTTGTTTCTCACTGTACCTACTGTTGTGTAACCTCTCACTTCATCTACCATCGTATAACCTCTCACCGTATCTGCCGCCATGTGACTTCTCACCATATATACCGTCGTGTAACCTCTCACTTCATCTACTGTTGTTTCTCACCGTACCTACTGTCGTGTAACCTCTCACTTTATCTACCATCGTATAACCTCTCACCGTATCTACCGCTGTGTGACTTCTCACCATATCTATCGTCGCCTAATCTCTCACCTCATCTACTGTCGTGTAACCTCTGACCGTATCTACTGTCGCGTAACCTTTCACCACATCTACCGTCGCATAATCTCTCACCTCATCTACCATTGCGTAAATCTCACCTCATCTACTGTCGTGTAACCTCTCACCGTGTCTACCGTCGTGTGACCTCTCACTGTGTCTACCATCCTGTAACCTCTCACCATGTCTACCGTCGTGTAACCTCTCACCGTATCTACTGTCGTGTAACCTTTCAACACATCTACCGTCGCGTAATCTCTCACCTCATCTAGTGTCGCATAACATTTCACCACATCTACCGTCGCGTAATCTCTCACCTCATCTACCATCGTGTAACCTCTCACCGTATCTACTGTCGAGTAACCTTTCACCACGTCTACCGTCGCATAATCTCTCACCTCATCTACTGTCGCGTGACCTCTCACCTCATCTACCGTCACGTAATCTCTCACTTCATCCACCATTGTGTAATCTCTCACCGTGTCTACCGTTGTGACCTCTCACTGTGTCTGCCATCCTGTAACCTCTCACCATGTCTACCATTGTGTAACATCTTACCTCATCTACCATCGTTTCTCACCGTATCTACCGTCATGTAACCTCTCACCTCATCTACCGTGGTGTAACCTCTCACCCTATCTACCACTGTGTAACCTCTCACCATTATCTACTGTCATGTAACCTCTCACCGTATCTACTGTTGTGTAAACTGTGGAAAATTCTTCAAGAGATGGGAATACCAGACCACCTAACCTGCCTCTTGAGAAATCTGTATGCAGGCCAGGAAGCAACAGTTAGAACTGGACATGGAACAACAGACTGGTTCCAAATAGGAAAAGGAGTACGTCAAGGCTGTATATTGTCACCCTGCTTATTTGACTTATATGCAGAGGACATCATGAGAAACCCTGGGCTGGAAGAAACACAAGCTGGAATCAAGATTGCCGGGAGAAATATCAATAACCTCAGATATGCAGTTGACACCACCCTTATGGCAGAAAGTGAAGAGGAACTAAAAAGCCTCTTGATGAAAGAGGAGAGTGAAAAAGTTGGCTTAAAGGTCAACATTCAGAAAATGAAGATCATGGCATCCGGTCCCATCACTCCATGGGAAATAGATGGAGAAACAGTGGAAACAGTGTCAGACTTTATTTTTGGGGGCTCCAAAATCACTGCAGATGGTGACTGCAGCCATAAAATTAAAAGACGCTTACTCCTTGGAAGAAAAGTTATGACCAACCTAGATAGTATATTCAAGAGCAGAGACATTGCTTTGCCAGCAAAGGTCCATCTAGTCAAGGCTATGGTTTTTCCAATGGTCATGTATGGATGTGAGAGTTGGGCTGTGAAGAAGGCTGAGCGCTGAAGAATTGATGCTTTTGAACTGTAGTGTTGGAGAAGACTCTTGAGAGTACCTTAGACTGCAAGGAGATCCAACCAGTCCATTCTGAAGGAGATCAACCCTGGGATTTCTTTGGAAGGACTGATGCTAAAGCTGAAGTTCCAATACTTTGGCCACCTCATGCAAAGAGTTGACTCATTGGAAAAGACTGATGCTGGGAGGGATTGCGGGCAAGAGGAAAAGGGGACGACAGAGGATGAGATGGCTGGATGGCATCACTGACTCGATGGATGGGAGTCTGAGTGAACTCAGGGAGTTGGTGATGGTCAGGGAGGCCTGGCGTGCTGCGATTCATGGGATCGCAAAGAGTCGTACACGACTGACTGAACTGAACTGAACAGAACCTCTCACCTCATCTACTGTCATGTAACCTCTCACCATGTTTACTGTTGTGTAACCTCTCACCTCATCTACCGTTGTTTCTCATCCATATCTGCTGTCATGTAACCTCCCACCTCATCTACCGTCATTTCTCACCATATCTACTGTCATGTAACCTCTCATCTCATCTACCGTCATATAACCTCTCACCGTATCTACTGTTGTATAACCTCTCCCTGTGTCTACTGCCGTGTAACCTCTCACCATACCTACCATCATGTAACCTCTCATCTCATCTACCGTTGTTTCTCACCGCATCTACTGCCGTGTAACCTTTCACCGCATCTACTGCCGTATAACCTCTCACTGTATCTACCGTCATGCATGCACACTCCTGCAGAGCTCTGGTTGGTAACATGCCCTCTTACTGTCTAGGGCTGATCGCCTCCACTCATCTCGTCACGTCCCGCTGCCCATCTTACGCTCTCTTTTTGGTGGCTGTCCCTTCTCTCTCCTGCACCATGAATTATCCCCCTCCCCCTTGACCACGTCATTCCTCTCAGCATCCTCACGTGTGGAAACCATTCCCTCTTTAAAAGGAAAAAGAGATGAAGGAAAGTGGAAACTTCCTGGGGAGGTCCCATAGTTTCCTGTAGTGGCTGCCCCACTTCTTTGTTCCTCTCCCCAGTAAATATCCTCAGAAGAGCTGTCCACTCCAACTTTCAGTTCAGTTCAGTTCAGTCGCTCAGTCGTGTCCAGTTCTTTGTGACCCCATGAATCGCAGCACACCAGGCCTCCCTATCCATCACGAACTCCTAGAGTTCACTCAGACTTGCTTTCATCGAGTCCGTGATGCCATCCAGCCATCTCATCCTCTGTCGTCCCCTTTTCCTCCTGCCCCCAGTCCCTCCCAGCATCAGAGTCTTCCAATGAGTCAACGCTTCTCATGAGGTGGCCAAAGTACTGGAGTTTCAGCTTCAGCATGTGACTAGTGATAGAAACAAGGTCCAATGCTGTAAAGAGCAATATTGCATAGGAACCTGGAATGTCAGGTCCATGAATCAAGGCAAATTGGAAGTGATCAAACAGGAGATGGCAAGAGTGAACATCGACATTCTGGAAATCAGCAAACTAAAATGGACTGGAATGGGTGAATTTAACTCAGATGACTGTTGTATCTACTACTGCGGGCAGGAATCCCTCAGAAGAAATGGAGTAGCCATCATGGTCAACAAAAGAGTTCGAAATGCAGTACTTGGATGCAATCTCAAAATGACAAAATGGTCTCTGTTCGTTTCCAAGGCAAACCATTCAATATCACAGTAATCCAAGTCTATGCCCCAACCAGTAACACTGAAGCTGAAGTTGAACAGTTCTATGAAGATCTATAAGACCTTTTAGGACTAACTTTCCTTTCCTCTGTCTTATTCTCTCCAAGAAGGCTTTCGAGTCTGTTGCTGTCAAAACTGGCTGCAAGGTCACCATGATGTCTCCATAGTCAAACCCATGGATGCAGTCTTGGTGAACTGGCTCCCCTGCCAGCAGCCCTTAACACACTCACACTCACAACTCTGGGAGTTGGTAATGGACAAGGAAGCCTGGTGTGCTGCAGTCCATGGGGTTGCAAGGAGTCGGACACGACTGAGTGAGCAATTACAAAACTGAATCCCTGATTCCCAAAACGAAGTATCATTTCTTAAAAAGCTATTAAAGCATATAAACATACAAATGACCAAACTTAAAGAGGATCTCCAGGAGGCTTTTATTTTAGCAGCTGCATCAGCTGAAGTCTGGTTCTGGAACTGGGCACACCAGCTTGACTCTTGACACCAGCACACTCTTGACTTTGGAGACCCCACTCTCCCTACTTTGCTTACTTCAGTGGCAGCCTGCTCCTCATTCCCTGGATCTTAAACACTGCCAAACCCAAGGATTGGCCCTTAGACGTCTTCTGCGTCTGGGCTCACCTCCTAGGCGAATCCAGCGGATGCCAGGCTGTGTCCTAAAATGTCTTACTTATGATGACTCCTGATACTGTACCTCCACTGGGACTTCTTCCTTAACCCACACACTTCTCATGTCCAGTGGTCTTGATTTCTCCCCTGGGGTGTCAAAACGGCTAGAGCAGAGTTCCTGATTTCCAGTGCTCTGAACCTGCCCCTCCTGCAGCCTTCCCGTCTCCTCCCGCATGAAAAGGGAAGAGTCGCTGTCGACTGCTGTCTCAGTATCGCCCGCTTGCCCGCTTGCCCGCTTGCCGTGCCTTCACAGCAGGCCCTGACACCGCCATTTCTCAGTCTTCACGGCCACCTCTTGGACGGATTATCACCACTGCCTCCTCACTGGTTTCCTTCCTTCCACCCAGAGCAGCCCCAGGGAACCTTTTAAGACCTTGAGCCAAGTTCCCGAGGCTCAGAGCGTTCCAGTGGCTTTCTGTCTTGGTGGGGGAAAAGCCGGTCTTCACGGAGGCTGGCATGGCCCTGCCGCCTTTTCTTCCTTGCCATCTCTGTCTCTCTCTCCCTGTCTCTCCTCTCCTGCCTCCTCCCTCCTTGGCTCCCGCTCCCCCCCACTATTCCTCCTGTGCTCCCCCGCATCTCTTCCAGGTGTTCCCGGGGTCACTGTCTTCAGTTCAGACTCACTTTATCAGGGAGCCCTTCTCTGAAAAAGTCTCTCAAATACAGTACCGGCCTACATGCGTTCCTCCTAAGAGAATACCTATATTAATACACTATTCCATGCCTCCCTCTTTTGAGGACAGGGACATTGTTCTGTGTCACTCCTGTATCCTCAAGACCCAGAACAAGCCTGGCACCCCGTGGGAGCTGAAGGATGAATGAAGTTGGAGATGATTCATGGTATGGGTTTATGAATACAAAGGTCTGGATTACTTAATAAGATTAAGAATTTAATGCAACTTTTTAAAACCCTACGTAAAAAATATGATAGGTCCATATCCACACCAACTCTTACCCTTGATCCCTTGTTTCAACCTGTATTTGATGATGAGGCTGTTAGCAACATTTAAGTATCGATTACCTAGAGGACAGTGTGCTAAGATTATCCTGCATAGCCCCCACAATTCAGCATATGTTGTTATCTCATTTTATGAAAAGGAAATGAGGTTTAAAGAGCCTGAAGTCAGTTGGAGACAGGAAGTGGCAGGGCTGGGCAGAACCAGACTTCAGCTGATGCAGCTGCTAAAATAAAAGCCTCCTGGAGATCCTCTTTAAGTGTGGTCATTTGTATGTTTATATGCTTTAATAGCTTTTTAAGAAATGATACTTCATTTTGGGAATCAGGGATTCAGTTTTGTAATTGCTCAGTCACTCAGTCGTGTCCGACTCCTTGCGACCCCATGGACTGCAGCACGCCAGGCTTCCTTGTCCATTACCAACTACCAGAGTTGTAATTGTTAAGCAGTGATAAATAATAATGGAGAAGGAAATGGAAACCCACTCCAGTCTTCTTGCCTGGGAAATCCCATGGACAGTAGCCTGGCAGGGTACAGTCCATGGGGTCACAAAGAGTTGGACATGACTTAGTGCCTAAACAACAACAAATAAACTAAATGAGATACTCTTCACAAATTTTGAACTAAACTTGAGATCTCATGGCTCTTTGCCTAGAGACCTAGAATAGCTCTGTGACCTGGTTCATACCTGGTGAGCTGTTGCTAAGGCTGTAGCGGCTTTGGTGTGTGAGTCTATAGCTACGGATGACGCAGAACTAGGAGTGCTCTGGCTCCTTCTCAAGAGGGAAATGAGACATGAATTCGCAACTTAAGATTCTTACATTAGCTTTGCGGTAGACGGTTACTCTTGAGAAAGACAGCCTCGCACTCAGAACAGAAACTCTGCTGGTAGATGAGACGGGGGGGAACCGCCGAGTACAGTGAAGAGGGTATAGGTGAAACTGTGGCGAGTCCTCTTTGTTTTCTTGTCTTCTAGAAGAGATGAGCCAAGTAGTCAGAGCTGGGGATTCAAACAGCCTCATGCCCTGCTTCTTCCTTCTTTCTCTCTGCCACATCCAGTCACCCTTCTGGTCTGCTCTCTGAGGCACGAATCCCCTGCTGAAGACCTCAGAGGTTGGCAGCAGGCACTTGGTAATTCTGGTGATACAACCATCAGATCTCACTTAGAGATTCCAGATGCCTGTGGAGTGAGCCATTGTTGGTCACACTTGCTCCCTGTGGAAGGAAACAAAATGCTGCCCTGGTTTTTGAAGGAGGAACTTTATGGAATGAAGCAGTTAGTGGCGTCCTGGGGTAGCCAGGAACTAATCATCTGAGACTCAGTTCTGTAGATAATGTACTGAATATTGTCAGTAAGGACGTACATGTATCTTTTTGTTACTACCGTGAATCTGAAATGTGACTCCACCTTCAAAATAGTCTACTGAATCTACTCTGAAGAAAGAGCTCTCAGGCAGCCTCTTCTCTGAGGTTCTGTTTACACGGGTGGGGAGCAAATGCCAGAGATGTGAGCGAGACCTGATCAGAGGCTCTGTAGCAGCGCTCCTCCCTTCACTCATGACATGGCAGCATGAGATACTGTCGTTGGTCTTACCTAATGTAAGTGACACTACCAAGCTTTCGTATTTGCTCATACCACAACCTTACGCAATAGGTTTTTATTTCTTGTCAATTTTATGCTTTGTTTTGGGATGGCATGATTCATTCCTCTATTTTCATTGAATTTAGAAAATGCAGATTGTGTATTTCAAGGTATTATACAATGTGTGTATAACTTAGAATTTTCTCCCAAGTATCTTGACTTCATTATTTAAAAATCGCTGAGATATAATTTTTCAAAGTTTCAAAAAAAAAAAAAGTAACTTAGCTGTGTTTAAGCAAGACTGTTTATGAACAGATAAATAAGATAGGAAGTGACAAGGGCAGACAGCAGCGCCCCTTAAGGATTAGCCCATAAGGTGGTATGAAGTATTCTCATTGTGTTCTTTTATTTTTGTGGGCTTTGTGTCATGACCTTTTTATTTTCTTCCTCCGTTCCAACATCTGCTGGCTTTTAAATGGAATCATTTCTTTGGTATTTTCAGTGTTTGAGTTGCTTTGCACATACCCTGCTATTGTTCCCAAGCAACTGACCACGTTAAATTTGACTGAGCTCTCATGCTGTGACCTTAATAACTAAAGCCTTTTGGCCTTAAAATATGAACTGTAATTTATTTCTTTGTTCACCTCCTCCCACCCTTTTTAAACAGGCTGCAGATACTTTGGCTGTGAGGCAAAAAGAAGAATTTATGATATCACCAATGTCTTGGAAGGAATTGACTTAATTGAAAAAAGTCAAAAAACAGTATACAGTGGAAGTAAGTTACAAACTGCTCTAGTCTACCTCTTTCTTCTCAGTGCTCTGTGAACACTGACCTTTCTGCTGTGTATGTCTCCCAAGTCCTCTGTCCCAGCCGTCTACACCGGTCGCACGGCCCCTCGCGTGTCCCTGGCACACCTCTGGGCTTCTGTGTCCCTCCTGTGTGACACGGGATGGCCCCCTGGTTCACTCTGCTGTTTAATTTGCACTCTCAAAGTTCAAGTCTTCCTCCAGCTGCTCACATGGTACACACTGCATCCTACTCTGTATCATTCTTTACCTGGGTGTTCTATGTACTCACCTAATACAAACTCCTTGAAAACAGGAGCTAAGTCTCATACATGCAAGAATATGTACTTTGTAAATAACGATTAGTTGAAATGCATGTTGTCACTCGTTAACTGTTGTATGTTTGACTGTGACAAACATGTTCTTTTCCACAAACTTGCTCCCCTTATCCTTCACTTTTCAGTTTATTTTAGGCAAAAATCAAAACAAAAGACTAAAAGATGGCAATCTGTTTTACCCACATCTCAGTCCATGTATTGAGACTACCAGTGTGACCACTCGACTCCAGCATCCTTTAGTGCTTCAGTCACCAGTCGACCTTCTAGATGACAAAGAGCACACTGGACAGATTGAGAATTTTGCAATTTGAGTGTTTAAGTTTTCTAAAGATTTTAATGGTTAATGGTTTTAGAAGAGTGTAGATTTTTGTTTTAAATATATTCAGTGAGTTTTACAATTTTTACTATAAAAATTAAGTGATGTTAAGCTGGGTCTAATACTGGGGATATTAATTTTCATATGTTTTTAAGAGGTGTAGGCGCTGGCTGTAATACTAAAGAAGTCATAGACAGATTGAGATATCTCAAAGCTGAAATTGAAGATCTAGAACTGAAGGAAAGAGAACTTGACCAGCAGAAGGTGTGGCTACAGCAAAGCATCAAAAACGTGATGGACGACTCCATTAACAATAGATATCCTTTTAAATAGAAGTCCTTTAAAATCTTTCAATACATAGGTATAGTGTGTATTTATATATTCTTTCAGTCTGAACATCAGTTACTTCAGTGTTTTTAGAGACTTCAGTTTTGCAAGGGATTATAACGTTTTAATTTTATAACATTCTTCTAATAATTTATATGAATATTTTCAAATTTTCACTTTTGCAAGTCATATAGCACAGCTCTCAGCACGCAGATGCGTCTGTTGCAAGCTCCCCTATCTTTGGTCTACCCGTTGACAGGATACAGTACACTAGCTCGCGTGTGCTTTCGGGAGTCTGCAAATTTGGCGGTCGTTGTTAAATCATTGTTCTGAAGCTAAATCATTCAGTGTTTCAAAGTGGTTAAAAGTTCAGCAACTCTTCAGAGTTTTTTAAAAAAATTAATTTTGGTTTGAAAATGAAATATCACAGGCCTGCAATCAGTCCAAGATACATTCTGCCTCATATTAACCCAAAGATAGTACTTTAGTAGAGCATAGGGTCCCAAGGCTGGTATATCTACCATATTTGGGGGAAAACATTAGTGATATACTCCATGTGTTCTTATGACCACTGAGTTCTTTCAGATATGTGACTGTTGATATGTGACTTTCCTGTACTCATATTAACTCATTTTAACTACATTTATCTTATACCACCTCTCATGAACTTTTGACTGTGTATATAATTTATTTTTCACGTTGTCTCGTCTTTGGTGAACAAGTCCATGATGTCATTTGTTATTTCCTTTCTAGAATCAGAACTCCTTAACAGTTTGATAATAATGGGGGTCTTCAGCTGTGCCTTGTGGAGCCCCGAGATTCCAAAAAGCACTGAACTAGTTGATCACGCACTTTGCTGCACTGCTTGCCAAGATCCAGGCACTCCCAGTTCCCCAGACCATGACCTAAGGAGAGTCTCGATGCAGCGACTTCTGTAATTGACTCTTCACTCCCACCGACAGCATCTTCCCCCATCAGTGTGCTTCCCCCAGAAGCTCCTGTCTCCATGGAATGTGTTTCCTTCCCTCTCCCAAGAGTCCTCAGATGACACAGAAATCCAAAGTGGCTTCTTAGAGCAAAGGATGAATACTTCTCTTACGGGTATTTATTTGATTGCCTTTTCAGACAAAAGACTCGTGTTCTTTTGATCTGACCATGTGGGACAGTCCCTTCATGCATTTGGTCACTTTGGCCTTCAGATTTGTTATTTTAATTTATACATCCAGGCCTTGATAGAAATGTTGTTCCTTAACTCTCTGACAGTACATTTTCCTATGTAACTCATGAAGACATCTGTAATTGTTTTAATGGTAAGTTCTGTTAGTAAATTTTTTCTTATGTTCTTCCTTTGATCAATGTATTTAGTGTAATGTGATTTAAAATGCCCCATGCAGTCACCTCAAGTCGTTACTTCTGGATTTGTGGACATTTTTGGTCTCCCTCTACAGTGCTATGTGGCTGCTTTCATTTCTCTTCTCATGACAATAAGTGCTTTTCCCAGCTTTCACTTCATTTCCTGCCTTGGTAGGTATAAACTCTGTGTGGGAGAGGCAGCTAAGACAGAGAGGGATTAAATAACAGTCTCAGAGTCATAGAATCACAGAGTCAATGACTAAACTTGAACTAGAACATGGTTCTCATTGGTGCTGTTTATGAAAATACATGTAGCAGACGTGCTGGTAAAAAAATGCACAAAAAGTGCTCAAAGAAAACATGAGGACGCAGCAAGGGTCAGCCGCTGATAATCTGGGAAATTATTCCTCACCTTACTCCATCCCTGGCTTCCATGTTTTCCCTTAAGAGGATAGGCTTAGTTGTGTCCAGCGCTTTGCAGCCCGTGGACTGTAGCCCACCAGGCTCCTCTGTCCATGGAAATCTCAGGCAGGAATACTGGAGTGGGTTGCCACTTCCTACTCCAGGGGATCTTCCTGACCCAGGCATTGAACCTGCATCTCTTGCATCGGCAGGCAGGATCTTTGCCACTACGAGTAACTAAAATGGGGGTGGGGGCTGAATTCCCATAATATATATAACACAAGTAAAATATGCATGGGCTATTAAAAGGACAGTCTGGTATCATGCACACACCAAAAAAAAATCTGCCAAACGCTTTGCCAAGTAGAAGCTGACTCCAAGACCATGCTGGTTTTATATGTGGCCTTATTGCTCTACTTTGTCACCGTATTTCCCAAGCTTTCAAAGAAAGTTTGGGGACATATTCTTAATCTTCAGCCCAGCAGATACTGCTGTAGAATCTGGCTTCAAAAGTTCATGTAAGCTTAAGATTTCACTGTATCATACCAATTTAAGTAGTATAAATACTTAACTAAATAGTGTTATTTAACTAAGGCTAAAAGGAAGTTTTGAGAGTCTCAGACATGACAGGAGCCTGAGTGAAAGCAAAATTAACTTGAGCATAATTTGTTAATGAGAATAGAGTGAATACATTTACCCTGTTCTAAGAACTACTAACACATGTGTGTGTTTAGTCGCTCACTCGTGTCTGATTCTTTGTGGCCCTACGGACTGTAGCCCACCAGGCTCCTCTGTGCGTGCAGTTCTTCAGGCAAGAACTCTGGAGTGGGTTGCCTTTCCCTTCTTTAAGGGGTCTTCTTGACCCGGGAGTGAAAACCAGGTCTCCTGCATTGCAGGCAGATTCTTGACCATCTAAGCCACCAGGAAAGCCCTTGAGGATTAAATGGCGCTATAAATATCTGTGTCCCTGTCTATAAAACTGACAGATATATTACCTCATTTAATCCTCAAAACCCTGTGCAGTAAGTTATGCCACCTCCATTTTACAGAAGAAGAACCAGAGCCCAAGGTCACCAAGTCCGAGCATTCTGACTCCACAGCCCACTCTCTTGGCGGAGGTATTGCAAGATCAATAGTGTTCCTAAAATGTAAAAATCTTTAATTTTTTTTTGACTAGGTGATACACTTTTGGCCATTCAAGCACCTTCTGGTACACAACTGGAGGTACCTATTCCAGAAATGGTACGTATGTAGGATAGCTTTTGTTAAAATGGATCTGCTGAGTCACAAGGGACATTTTCTGGAGCTGAACATGAGCTAAATAATTGTAAACACTTCAAGTTACTGCTTTTAAGTTGTAAGTATTCATATCTGAATTTAGATGTCTTCAGTACTTTTGCAAAATTATGGATATGACTGATCAGTTAATATATTAGTTTTAAAAAATCTTATTTGCGCTAGAAGACATCAAGGAATGAGTGATGATACCGTCAATAGCCTTAAAAATCAGTCTGACCAATCTATAGCCAATGTAACAATCCTGAGGAAAAAGTTCACTTTAAATATCAACAGTAATATACTGCTTTAAATTGGGTCTTTTAAAAACATTTTCTGGCTTATTGAGTCAACGATAACTGTTGACTCTGTGCTAATATAAACTTCATGATTTTCATTTCCAAATTTCCTAAAACAGATCTGAAAACTAACAATCTGAAAAGGTAGAAAAATATTACTGTTATCTCCTATTACCTCCTTTGCTTCTCCCAGCTATCCTAGAAGTCTGTATTTAGGCATTTATAGTTTCTGAAGCCTCAGGATACAAATTACCTTTTTGAAATGGAGGGGGTTTACATTTATATCTCTGTAGGAAAAATCAGTTGTCTTTGTGCTTTGCTGAATGGAAACAAATTTTGCCTTGTGAAACTCGCTTTTTAAGACCACATGTTGAGATGACCACCATAAGCATGACTGCTGCCGCCAAAGGACATGACATTCCACAGCTGGGGGAATGCTCTGAGCGCTGCTGAGCACGGAGTGCGTCATTACAGCAAAAATAGATGCCTTCCAGCACTCTACAGCTGGGAGTTTTTGATGACCACTATTTGAGAAAAGCTTACTTTCTCGGGTCAGGGGCTTTGTAGTCCTCAATATCCCATTCTACTCCTAGCTGCTACACTATTTTGACTTAATGACTTGTTAATGAAAATATGATAACACATTTATAATAGACTTGGAAAAAACAGAACAAGGTTACATAGAGTTCCATCATGTATGGATGTTCCATTTCAGTTAGTTTTTTGAGTTCCATTTTGTATGGATGCTCCATTAGTTAAGTAAATATTTTTAGTTGGGAGTTTCAACATGAAACTCTCAAGAACAGAACGCATACAGAGAAGTAGGATACAGTAGTTGCCTGCCTGTCTCATTTTTAGTGTTTCACGTTGGTTAGAGATGTTGACTGTTGTTCATTTGTTTATGCCCAATAACTTCAAAGGGTCAGAATGGACAAAAGAAATACCAGATCAATCTAAAGAGTCATTCAGGACCTATCCATGTGCTGCTTATAAATAAAGAGTCCAGCTCATCTAAGCCTGTGGTTTTCCCAGTGCCCCCACCAGACGACCTCACGCAGCCTCCCTCTCAGCCCCCCACCCCAGTGCCTCCACACAAGCCCAGCACGGCCGTTCAGAGCCTGCCTGAGCCAACTGTCTCTGAACGAAGCCAGACTCTTCAGCACACGCCGGCCACAGACTTGTCTTCAGGTGAGTTCAGAGCCATTGTTTTCAAAAGCAGACGAGAAAATATGAAGACTGCATTGGACAAGTTAGAAAGCATTTCTGAATATCTCAGTTGTGATGTTATTCTTATCTAGTATAGGAGGCAATAGTAAACCTAATAAACAAGTAGTAATCTTGTGTCTCCTATGTGCCCAGCACTGAGGAAAACTTTAAAACACATCCTGTCTTTAATTGCATTGTGTTGCTTAGTTGCTAAGTCGTGTCCGGCTCTTTGCTGGCCCATGGACTGTGGCCGCCAGGCTCTTCTGTCCATGGGGTTTTCCAGGCAAGAGTACCAGAGTGGGTCGCCAGTGCCCTCTCCATTTAATTGTATTACTACTACTTGTTTCATAGACTGTGTAAATATACATGTATTTACAGTTTTCCTTAGGATTCCATTTTGGAATTAAACCATATTTGTTCTTTTTGCTGTTAAAATATATAAAAAGAAACGTAAAAAAACTTCATCACATTTCTTTTTCCAGCAGGATCTATTAGTGGAGATATCATTGATGAGTTAATGTCTTCTGATGGTAAGTAGTTAAAAAAATAACTATATAATGATTTTCTAGCATTTATGAGTGGCATTATGATTTAAAAGACTTGGCTTGATGTTTTTGATAGTGTTTATCTTAGACATCATTACCTGTGTGCAGAAACCATCTTTAACACTGCATTTGTGTTTTTGCTTGCAGTGTTTCCGCTCTTACGGCTTTCTCCGACCCCAGCAGATGACTACAACTTTAATTTAGATGATAATGAAGGCGTCTGTGATCTGTTTGATGTCCAGATACTAAATTATTAGATTCCATGGAAACTTGGGACTGTTATCTACCTCTAACTGTGTAACATTTTAGACTTCTTAATAACCTAAGTATTTAAAATAATGAATGTAACACCTTTTTAGTTCACTGATTCTGAAATGTTCTTCCCTAATACTTTCTTTTTGCTTCACAAAACTTCAACCATAAAAACAAAGGATTCTGACTGTTTCAGAAGAAAAAATGATTTCACATCCACCAACCCTCCACCCTCAAGTAATTATTTTCTGAAATTTCAACTTTTCTTCCCATTCTGAACCCTTCTGTTTTCTTCCCTTATATGAGAAGAAAGTTAAAGCAGACTTCAGGTCACAAAAACAAAAAAGTTGGCCAAGGGCTCATCACTTGTTGTCTTCACGTTTACTGCCACAAGACTGTCTGTGTTTCTTTGTGTCCTCCAGGCCAGATATTCACTGCCACTTGTAAAGTGAAGGGTGTAAACTAGGGTATATTAACTGTCTCAGTGAACAGAGTTTGTGAAGTGCCTTCTGTTCTAGCACTTTAAGTTTATCACATTTCGTTGACTTCTGACATTCCACTTTCCTAGGTTATAGGAAAGATCTGTTTATGTAGTTTGTTTTTAAAATGTGCCAATGCCTGTACATTAACAAGATTTTTAAAATAAAATTGTATAAAAGATTAAATTTATTGTCCTTTTTAGGAAATTTGATGCATCATTGGTGTATTACAACTGAGCCATTAATCTTGTAGCTTCATCAACATTAACTGGTACGTTTTCGTGACACTGCTGAGATATCTAGAGAGAAGAAATTACATTTAAAAATTTAGATAACAACTGCAAACAAAAATGACAGTCTACTGACATATAATCTATTATCCAATATAATTTCTTCCAGTTGTACTTTTGGAAGTAGAACAGTAAATTCCCATATTTAGACTCAATGTTTTAAAGTCTGAATGTGCTATACATACTACAGAGCCAAGTACTAAAAATTACAATCAATATGGGCTTTGAAAATTTGGAATTTAAGTTATTAGCCAGAACAAAAGCAAGTGATTTCTACTCACCAGTTGTTTCTGCAGAGGTTCAAGGGAAAGGCCTTTTGAGAAGTTTGCCAGTTCCTTCTGTATATCTATAAAAGCTTTATTCACTCTGTTAACTTTTTCATCATTCATAATGTTTATCTTTTAAAAAAAAGAAAAAGAGCAGTAATTCATGATCTTAAAACCATTACAGATAACATATAGGCAACTTTAATCTTATTAAACCCCCAAATCTATAAACTCTTATCCATCCTGCCAATTTGTGCAGACAATTCACACTAAAATTTTTACAGTCAGTCTTATTGAGACACTTTAGACAAAAACTTCTGTTTAAAAAAAAAGAATTATATAGCTATACCTTCTACCTTGACTTTCCTGGTATAAGCAGGCCAAAACACGTGCCTGTAATTTTTATAGGCTATGACGCTACCATCTCTTATCTGTGAAACGAGGACCCTGGATAGAACCCTTCCAGAGTCCCAAGAGCGCCTCCGAATCCTCCCTGACGGCAGCGCCTGGCAGTGTCCCGAGAACAGTGGCCTGTGCAGCCCTCCGTGCCTGAGTCTTACCAGGCGGGGGTGGCTTCTGTTCACTGCTGCACCCCAACCATTTCTCCTTCAAAATCTCAGCTCCTCTGCACCGTACGCGCAAGGACATTCTGACATCCTCACTACTGTCAACTACCTAAACCATGGTTACTTATGCCTTTGTGAAAGATCTTAAACATTGGCTCACTGACCCCCCTCGTGCCTGGCATCACTGCTTAGTGGCCTCAACAAGAACCTATCCGATGGCTGCTTGATCTTTCAGGTCCTCATCTCCAGAGATCTTTCCCACGACTTCCCCTGCCATCACTGCCATGCGGTGCCTTAGGCTGCACCGCCTCCTGTCCCTCTAGTTCACTTCTTAACTCTCCGCCTTTCCCTTGATCAGACTTGCGTGGCAACTTGGTTAAACTCAACCATCAGCCTTTTCTGAGCCTGAAACAGAAGCTGTAGCAAGTCACAACTGGCCGCCTGGCTTTGTGTAAATTCATTTCCACCAACTTCAATTTACCTTTTTATGTGCTGCTTGACAATCTTATCCTATTAAGTTAGGCTACTTCCTGAGAAAATTATTTGATACTTTCTCCAACCAGGTTGCCTACCCACAGGTCTCTTCCAGTAGCATCCACAAAGTTTCTGGGACTTCCTCTCTAAACAAAGTAATCTTTCTCAAATACACCAAGCTCTTCCCCAGCTGGAGGCCTTTGCACTCACTATTCTTCCAGTGTAGAGCATGCTGCTGCTCCCAGTGATTCACTGCTCTTGGCGTCATCAGCTCCTGTCACTCAGGTCTTGGCTTCAGCCATCAACCTTGAAGACAATTCTGTCTACAGTTGTCACCCCCAAACTCCAGTCATATCATTCAGCTTTATTTCCTTTTAGCATTTCCAAAGACACGAAACTGCTCCACCAAAAGTTTAATTCATCTAGTTCATAAAGACAGATAAAATGTTACGTTTTTATGGACAGTTATGATAATTAGTAAGTCCTTGAGAGCTGACTCCATCTAATACTTAAGCTTGAAAACATTTCCTTGAATCATCTTCTTAAGGCATCTACTTGAAGAAATTTCTCATTCCCCAAATATTTTGAAAAGAAGATAAAGCAACTCTTTGTATTTTAGGAAACAAAATATTTTATCTCCTATTTTCAGGTTTTTATTTGAGTTCTAGGTATCTCCACAGAGAAGTAAGAATTAACCGAGGAGAAAAAGAATGGGTGCTGACTGACAGTCCATGTCTTGGCTCTGTTGAGGGCTTCTTGAATATATATGAGTTTAGAGAGAACTTTTCCATAACGTTTTTTTTTTTTTTTAATGATTTCCAGGCTCTGAGAATTAACTGTTACTTGGAGCCTCATACATTTGCAGTTAAAATGTTTTCCTTTTGCACATTTGGGTTCAAGAAAGGGAGGCTACTTTTCTTCATTTTCTCTTTTAAAACAAATACTTAAAATCATCTGGCTTTTGTAGGAAAAGCTAAGAACCTGTTTTAAATATTAACACGCAGGTTTTCAGTAGCTTCGCCATTATGCTTTGCCTGTAAACAGTAAAGTCAGAGTGCTTAAGTGATACTCACCTTCTTAAGATTAGTAGTAACTGGTTTTGCTTTATTTTTAACCTTAAAGCTTTTCTGACTGGCTATGTGGAACACATTCCTGGACTTCTGCCCTCTTAGTTTGTTCTTGGCCATTGTCTAAGAAAAAAAGAGCTCAATTAAGTTGCCCACATTTATGAACTGTAAATCAATTAAAATTTAGGAAGTAAAGGTACCGATTAAGAAGATCCACCTTACTACTGATTATTTTTAAAACTGCTACTTGTATTAAACTCCATGTCTTTTGGTCCTACAGATTCTCCTGTTTGAGTGCAAAGAGTATCTAATTCTTTTCTGCATCTCCAGCACCTGGACTGTAAGAGGTTCCACATTAATTTCTGCCAGTTAGATACATTAAGTAATATTACCAACACAACAATTGGGTTTTTCAACTTTCTGTGGCATCTGGCAATGCTAACCATCACCACCCATCCTTCTACTAGTTTACATACTGGTATTCCCCTGGGGTTCCTTTCATACTCTAAGACTGACTCCTTCCTTCTTTCATTCCTTTTTACTTGCCCCATTTTTACTCCTGTGTGCACTTCCTCAGTTAGTCGCTCCGTCATATCTTTGCAACCCCATGGACTGCAGCCCTCCAGAATCCTCTGTCCATGGGATGCTCCAGGCAAGAATACTGGAGATGGTTGCCAATGCCCTCCTCCAGGAGATCTTCCCAACCCATAAATTGAACTCTTGTCCCCTGCACTGCAGGAAGATTTACCTCTGAATTACCAAGGAAGCCCCAGCTCCTCAAAATCAATACTTAATCTCGCACATCAAAATCCCAGCCTTACTTTCATGACTTCGATGCCTTCATCACTTCCGTGTGAATGGCTCTTGCCTAAAAACTTTAGATGTTATCTTTGTTCTACAGCTAAACACACTAAGCCTATAAATGCTACTTTTGATGTTGAGAAACATCTCTCAAACCTGTCTTTAACAATGCATGTGAGAAACAATTTCAAAAATATTAATAGTTAGAAATGGCAATCCACTCCAGCACTCTTGCCTGGAAAATCCCATCGACAGAGGAGCCTGATAGGCTACAGTCCATGGGGTCGCAAAGAGTCAGACATGACTGAGTGACTTCACAAGCACTATGCTAACACTTTATGTGCTTTTTAACTAATTTACTTATTACAAAGATACTTTACGGGAGGTACAGTTTCATCCTCATTTTATGGATAAAAAAACTGATGCAAAGAGAAGTTGTCACACTGTTAGTAGTCATGGGATGCCACTATTCAAAGCCAGGAAGACTAGATCCTGAGCTCTCATTATGTGACATGGCCTCACATATACATAAAAATGAAACACAAAACCACGATTTAGTACTGCCTAGTTCAGGACTAGGTGATTGCTTTAGTCCCTAGGACTATTTGGTTAGACTCTGGATTGGACACACTTTACCCACAGACCAAATCAGCTCAGGTACCTGCCTCTGTAAATGACTGTTTATTAGAACGCAGCTCTGTCCATTTAATTATGTATGTATTGTCTGTGGCTGCTTTCCTGCTACAACTGTGGCTTGCAAAGCCAAAAATCCGTCCTATCTGGCCCTTTAAAGAAAGACTGTCAAGCCCTGGCTTAAACCATATGCATTCAAGTCTATCCTGCACAGTGGTACAAAATGAATGTAGCTCAGTCAATAAAGGATCTGCCTGCAGTGCAGGAGACCCGGGTTCAATCCCTGGGTTGGGAAGATCCCCTGGGGAAGGAAATGGCAACCCACTCCAGTATCCTTGCCTGGAAAACCTCATGGACAGAGGAGCCTGGTGGGCTGCAGTCCATGGGGTCGCAAAGAGTCGGACACGACTGAGCGACTAACACACACACACAATGTTAAAACCCTGCAATGGCTTCTCCAACCCACAAGAAGCAATATTCTCTGTTCTGACATGTTGCAGGAAACCTGATTCTACATAAATGTGTCAAAGGTATCTTCTGCTATATCTCTGTAGCCACCTTCGAATACTAGTTAATCTCTGAAGACTCTGCACCTTCTCCCTTTCTTCCCTTTGCTCACATTGTACCTCTCCTTCAATGTCAAACTTTAGGAAACAACAGAAACGGCAAAGCTTCCCGAAGCCTAATAGGACTCCTAATTAAAAAAAAAGAACACACAGAAAATACGTATTATAGAAGCAGAAAATACACAGAGAAAGTCACCCCAAATTAATCTAAAATCCTTCCAATAAATAACCAGAATCTGATCATTCATTAACCAATTACTACGTGCCAAGTGCGGTACAGAACTCATATTCATCATATGAAACATAAACACAAGACACAGACAGTGGCTGAGACTGGCAGCATAAAGCGGAGTGAGCAAACGGAAAGATCCAACGGGCCTGGGGACTCGGGGAAGGCTCGTGCAGAAGGTGACAGCTAGCTGGGGGCAGGGCGGAAACAATCGCTCGTGACGACCCCGTGGAAACGAATGACAAAACAACGACTGTCCACTGGTCCCCCGCCCGGGCTGAGGGCCCAGGACTCGGCTTCCGGCCTGAGCCCGCGGGCCGGCGGCCGAGGACAGCCGCCCAAGGCAGCGAGCGACCGAGCCGACCTCCAGACGGCAGCGGCCCGCAAGGCCCGCCCCAGCCCCGCGAGGCTTCGCGCTAGCGCCTGGGAAGGGTCCTTCACTAACCTCTAACCAAGCCTCCGACACCCTCGCGTGGCCTCTCAGGTTCCAGGTGACGCCATCTGCACGCGCAAGACCCGGAAGTTCCGGGATGAGGGGGCCTATCAAAGGGCCTCCTCAGGGCCGCGGTTCCGCCCCCGGGCGAAGTCCCGCCCACAGACCGTGGTTCCGTCCCAGAGCTTGGGGGGTGGGGAGACGGAGGTAAGCCCCGCCCACAGAGCGCAGTCCGGTCCAGGAGCTCGGTGGCTGGACACGGGTAAGCCCCGCCCACAGAGCGCGGTCCCGTCCCAGAGCTCGGTCTGTAGACGAACATAAGCCCCGCCCTTTCCGCCCTCGCTGGTTCCCACCCACTCGACGTAGGGCCGCCCTTAGGGCCGTCTCCGCCGGGGGCCTCCGGCCCCTGAACGCCGCGCATCCCCGCGCGCGCTGCGCGAAGTCCCGCCCGCCGTGTGAAGTCGCGCACGGTATCGCGTCTGGCCCGGTGCTGCCTTGAGGCGCTCTACTCGGGGAGACGCGGAAGACGTGGCGCGCCTCGAGCTCCTCGCGCGGGCTCGCGTACAGAAGCCAGGCGGCGCGTCTTGGTCACCAGAGCCGCGCGGGCCGTCTCACAGGCTCGGCCCTCGGCCGCGTCTGCGGGCTGGCCGGGCCGCGCTCCCGGGCCGCGGCGCCGCGCGCCGCCGGGGGCGCCCCAGGCTCGCTGGGCGGCGCAGAGCGCCTGGGGTCTGAGCGGATCCAGGGCTAGCGCTGGGGAGGACTGTGATGAGCCGGCGCGGAAGTGCCTTCCTCAGTCGGATGTGGACTTCTGACCGTACGGCAGACGCGCGGGAAAGTAAGCGAGCCGTGCAGCAAAAACGAAGGGAGAGCCGCCCCGTCGTGACTGTGGGATTCTCCAGGCCGGAACACGGGAGTGGGTATTTCCCTCTCCATTACTGAAAGCTACTCTTCAATGAAATCTGCGTTTCTTGTGAGGAACAATTGTCATGAAAAGTTTCATGACTGGTTATAGAAATGCAGTCTTTTCTTCCCTTAAACCCTCAGTGACAGAAGAAGTTATTTTCAGACTAAGTCATGCCTGGCTCTTTGCGACGCCATGGACTAGCCCATCAGGCTCTTCTGTCCCTGAGATTTTCCAGGCAAGGATACTGGAGTGGGTTGCGATTTCCTTCTCCAGGGGATCTTCCCAACCCAGGGATGGAACCCGGGTCTCTTGCACTGCAGGCAGATTCTTTGCCTACTGAGCTACAAGGGAAGCCTAATCATCTATAACATTCTATATAATAAAGTAGAGCAGACAGGACCTTCCATTGTTTGTAAAGGTCACATTTCCTGGAAATATCTGCAGGATAAGAATCAGTAACACTCTGAAGTGAAGGAGAAACGACACTTCCTCAGTTCACTTCAGTCGCTCTGTCGTGTCCGACTCTGCGACCCCATGAATCGCAGCTCGCCAGGCCTCCCTGTCCATCACCAACTCCAGGAGTTCACTCAGACTCAGGTCCATCGAGTCGGTGATGCCATCCAGCCATCTCATCCTCTGTTGTCCCCTTCTCCTGTCCCCAATCTCTCCCAACATCACAGTCTTTTCCAATGAGTCAACTCTTCCCATGAGGTGGCCAAACTACTGGAGTTTCAGCTTTAGCATCAATCCTGCCAAAGAAATCCCAGGGCTGATCTCCTTCAGAATGGACTAGTTGGATCTCCTTGCAGTCCAAGAGACTCTCAAGAGTCTTCTCCAACACCACAGTTCAAAAGCATCAATTCTTCAGCGCGTAGCTTTCTTCACAGTCCAACTCTCACATCCATACATGACCACAGGAAAAACCATAACCTTGACCAGATGGACCTTAGTTGGCAAAGTAATGCCTCTGCTTTTCAATATGCTATCTAGGTTGGTCATAACTTTTCTTCCAAGGAGTCTTTTAATTTCATGGCTGCAGTCACCATCTGCAGTGATTTTGGAGCCCCCAAAATAAAGTCTGACACTGTTTCCACTGTTTCCCCATCTATTTCCCATGAAGAGATGGGACCAGATGCCATGATCTTCGTTTTCTGAATGTTGCGCTTTAAGCCAACTTTTTCACTCTCCTCTTTCACTTTCATCAAGAGGCTTTCTAGTTCCTCTTCACTTTCTGCCATAAGGGTGGTGTCATCTGCATATCTGAGGTTATTGATATTTCTCCCGGCAATCTTGATTCCAGCTTGTGCTTCTTCCAGGCCAGCGTTTCTCATGATGTACTCTGCATATACGGTATTCTAAAGCTGTAGGAGGTGGATCACAGGCTTTATATTTTTATTATTTATTTTCTATAACTTAAATATCATATTACTGGTATGTATGTTTGTCTCAACTAGTCCATGCACTCTTCAGGGGCTAGGTTCACTACTCACCTTTATATTTCCATCCAGGATTCCATATTTCCTTCCAGTGCATGGAAGGTGTGGCATAAACATTTGCTGAATGAAATAAAATTTCCTTAAGTATAAGAAGCAGGGAAGAGATTGTAGCCAATACACTAAAAATGACTTTAAAGCTCTATCAGCTTTAGCATGACTGAAAAATACCCAGAACACTTCTTTTTAGGTTCTTGTAGTACTGTTCCTTGGAAGTGATATGTGTTTGACAAATATGTTTTTAATTTAATTAAGCAGATTTTATTCAGAGTAATATCCTGGCCAAATGCTTAGATATCCTGAACCTGAACTAGTTACAGTCACAAAGGATGGCTTGCGTATGAAATATCTGAAGGTGGAGAACAGTGAAATCCCTATCACAAAGGCAATAAAGATATTCAAAGAATACATGAAGTCCTTTCACATTTTTTGTGATGCTAGGTTAAAATGCAAGCAATGGTTAAAAGTTATAGGAATTGGGGAATACTTAGAAAATACATATTTAAAACAGAAAATTGGTAACTGCAAAGGAGGCAGTGAGCTATTAAAATATCATTTGGCACTCCAAATTTCAACAGTGTTTAAAGCAAAATTAAAGGCTGCTGTGATTTGTAATTACCATGTTTAGTTGATAATGTAAACTGTCAAGTCATCTAAAGCTCAGCAATGATTTTGAGATTTCTGTTGATATTGTTCTGTTCAGAGTCTATATGAGGCAGGAGGTAGATGGGCTCCCCAGGGTAAAGCAATCTACTTTACCCCAGTGTAGAGATTCATTCTGTACTGACCAAAACGCCAACACAAGAATAGCAGGGAAATCAAAGGGAGAAGATTGGACCCTGCACAGACCACATAGTTCTCATTCCAAAGTCAGGAGACCCTCCCTGGTCGCATGTGCCCAGGAAAGGGTCCTTTGCTGTTCTACCCAGATGCCTTTTTGGTAGGATTCATCTTGGCTAAGATGCATGCACACACATGGGAAGATCCTGAGATATACAGAATCAGTTCAGTTCAGTTCCTTCACTCAGTCGTGTCCGACTCTTTGCGACGTTATGAATCGCAGCACGCCAGGACTCCCTGAACATCACCATCTCTCGGAGTTCACTCAGACTCACGTCCATCGAGTCCGTGATGCCATCCAGCCATCTCATCCTCAGTTTCCCCTTCTCCTCCTGCCCCCAATCCCTCCCAGCATCAGAGTCTTTTCCAATGAGGCAACTCTTCCCATGAGGTGGCCAAAGTACTGGAGTTTCAACTTCAGCATCATTCCTTCCAAAGAAATCCCAGGGTTGATCTCCTTCAGAATCGACTGGTTGGATCTCCTTGCAGTCCAAGGTACTCTCAAGAGTCTTCTCCAACACCACAGTTCAAAAGCATCAATTCTTCGGCACTCAGCCTTCTTCACAGTCCAACTCTCACATCCATACATGACCACAGGAAAAACCATAGCCTTGACTAGACAGACCTTAGTTGGCAAAGTAATGTCTCTGCTTTTGAATATACTATCTAGGTTGGTCATAACTTTTCTTCCAAGGAGTAAGCATCTTTTAATTTCATGGCTGCAGTCACCATCCACAGTGATTTTGGAGCCCCAAAAAATAAAGTCTGACACTATTTCCACTGTTTCCCCATCTATTTCCCATGAAGTGATGGAATCGGATGCCATGATCTTTGTTTTCTGAATGTTGAGCTTTGAGCCAACTTTTTCACTCTCCTCTTTTACTTTCATCAAGAGGCTTTGTAGTTCCTCCTCACTTTCTGCCATAAGGATGGTGTCATTTGCATATCTGAAGTTATTGATATTTCTCCTGGCAGTCTTGATTCCAGCTTGTGTTTCTTCCAGCCCAGCGTTTCTCATGATGTACTCTGCACATAAGTTAAATAAGCAGGGTGACAATATACAGCCTTGACGTACTCCTCTTCCTATTTGGAACCAGTCTGTTGTTCCATGTCCAGTTCTAACTGTTGCTTCCTGACCTGCATACAGATTTCTCAAGGGGCAGGTCAGGTGGTCTGGTATTCCCATCTCTTTCAGAATTTTCCACAGTTTATTGTGATCCACACAGTCAAAGGCTTTGGCATAGTCAATAAAGCAGAAATAGTTGTTTTTCTGGAACTCTCTTGCTTTTTCCATGGTCCAGCGGATGTTGGCAATTTGATCTCTGGTTCCTCTGCCTTTTCTAAAACCAGCTTGAACATCAGGGAGTTCACAGTTCACGTATTGCTGAAGCCTGGCCTGGAGAATTTTGAGCATTACTTTACTAGCATGTGAGATGAGTGCAATTGTGTAGTAGTTTGAGCATTCTTTGGCATTGCCTTTCTTTGGGATTGGAACAAAAACTGACCTTTTCCAGTCCTGTGGCCACTGCTGAGTTTTCCAAATGTGCTGGCATATTGAATGCAGCGCTTTCACAGCATCATCTTTCAGGATTTGAAACAGCTCAACTGGAATTCCATCTCCTCCACTAGCTTTGTTCATCGTGATGCTTTCTAAGGCCCACTTGACTTCACATTCCAGGATGTCTGGCTCTAGCTTAGTGATCACATCATCATGATTATCTGGGTCATAAAGATCTTTTTGTACAGTTCTTCCATGTATTCTTGCCATCTCTTCTTAATATCTTCTGTTTCTGTTAGGTCCAGACCATTTCTGTCCTTTATCGAGCCCATCTTTGCATGAAATGTTCCCTTGGTATCTCTGATTTTCTTGAAGAGATCTCTAGTCTTTCCCATTCTGTTGTTTTCCTCTATTTCTTTGCATTGATTGCTGAAGAAGGCTTTCTTATCTCTTCTTGCTATTCTTTGGAATTCTGCATTCAGATGCCTATATCTTTCCTTTTCCCTTTGCTTTTCACTTCTCTTCTTTTCACAGCTATTTGTAAGACCTCCCCAGACGGCCATTTTGCTTTTTTGCATTTCTTTTCCAGGGGAATGATCTTGATCCCCGTCTCCTGTACAATGTCACGAACCTCATTCCATAGTTCATCAGGCACTCTATCTATCAGATCTAGGCCCTTAAATCTATTTCTCACTTCCACTGTATAATCATAAAGGATTTGAGTTAGGTCATACCTGAATGGTCTAGCTGTTTTCCCTACTTTCTTCAATTTCAGTCTGAATTTGGTAATAAGGAGTTCATGATCTGAGCCACAGTCAGCTCCTGGTCTTGTTTTTGTTGACTGTATAGAGCTTCTCCATCTTTGGCTGCAAAGAATATAATCAGTCTGATTTTGGTGTTGACCATCTGGTGATGTCCATGTGTAGAGTCTTCTCTTGTGTTGTTGGAAGAGGGTATTTGCTATGACCAGTGCTGAACCCAGGCAAATTAAAATGAGTGGCCAGAGGAAATCTGGAAGAAATGCCGCCCATAACTGATATAAACTGCCACCAGGGCACAACTCGGGACTCTGTCTCTGAGTCTGCCCATGTGTCTGTCCTTAACGTACTGTACTTTTCCTCCTAATAAATACTTGCTTCACCACTTTCTGTCTCTGTGGAAGTTCTTTTCTGCAGCCCCAAAGGGCCGGGGCCCTTGTCACTAACTGCTGGTCTAGTCACTGGGATCTGGTGCTTTTGCTGCTGTGACCCAGCCTCCATCTCTGGTTGGGAACCCCAGCCATGCTCCAAAGCATTGCAGGCCCAGGCCACCCAAGATCATATCTAGACTAAAGTTGACAGTTTCTGACTCTCTTTTTTGTGTTGTTCAGAACTATGTTGTTCTGAAATCCTACTAAGAATTATGTAATTGTCTATATTTTGTTAAATAAGATAGAAAGTATTGAAAACTATAAGGATTTCATGATCATCTTTTATCCTTTTGGATTAGAAAAGTCATGAAGAGTGCTTGTAGAAATTCAGAAAAGCATAAAGAAGGAAGTGAACAGCCAGCAGTCACTGCATTGTGCCTTAACTCACCGCAGCCTTTCTCTCGTTTGGATTACTGTAATAGCTTCCTAACTGGTTCCCCTGCTGAATCTCTACCCACCCCAAAAGGAATCCTGCCAAGATGTTAATCAGATCATGTCATTCCTTAGCTCAAAAGTTCCAGTATTTCCCACATCACTCGGGATAAAGGCCAGAGTCCTTAAAATGGCCAGTGAAGCCCTATTTGCCAACCTTCCTCCCCCCACCTCCTCACCCCACCCCTGAACCCTGAATGCTTTCTTCTGTGCCTGGAGTGCTCACCCACTAAATATCTGTAAAGCTCCTCCCTCTCCTTTTTGAGTGTGTGTTCAGTCACTCAGTCATATCTAACCCATGGTGACCCTGTGGACTCTAGCCCACCAAGCTCCTCGGTCCATGGGATTTTCCAGCAAGAATACTGGAGTGGGTTCCTATTTCCTCCTCCAAGGGATCTTCCCAACCCAGAGAGCAAAACACACCCCCGCCCCCATCAACTCCCACCTAACTCCTGCGTCTCCTGGACTGGCTGGCGGATTCTTCACCTCTGTGCCACCTGGGGCCCTCTTTCCTGTTCTCTCACATGCCCTTGATTCAGTGAGGGCTTCATGACTGCCTCTGTAGAAGTCCAAGGCCTCCCACGTCCCTGCCCTCCTTCTCCACCATCTATCATCACCACATAGGATCCGATATATTTGTTTGCTCTGCTTATTACCCGTCTCCTCCTGCTAGAATGTGAGCTCCATAAAGGCAAAGCATTTCATCTGGTTTTGTGTGCCGCTGTGTTAATTCTCTACTGCATAATGAATCACTCCAAAATTGAGTTGCTCTAAATAAGAGTCTTCATTTATTTTCTCATGATTTCAGTGGGCTTGGAATTTGTGAAAGGCTTGGCTTGATGGTTCTCGCCCAGGGTCTTTCATGAGATTAAGTTAGATATTGGCTGAGGCTGCAGGCATCTGAGGGCTTGGCTGAGACTGGAGGGTTTTCTTGGAAAGCAGCTCACATGGATGCAAGCTGGTGCTGGCTATTACCAGGTTGCCCCAAATCCCCTCCTGAACTTCTCTGCTGGACTACTTGAGTGTCCTCTACTGTGGAAGCTGGCTGGTCCCGACTGAATGACCCAAGAAAGCAAGGGAGAAACTGCAATATCTTTTATGCCCTAGACTCAGAAGTTGTACACCTTTGCTTCCACTGAATTTTTATAGTTACACCTGCTGGCCCTATTTGGTGGAGACTACAAAAGGAGCTGAACTAGGTGAGGATCGTTGAAGACTGTCCTGGAAGCTGGTTAGTGTAGCAGCTGCATCCCCTGTGCCTATAACAGTGCCTGGCACGTAAAGGGAGCCCAACAGACATTTTTGAACAATGAATAAATTCCACCACTTGACTTTCTAAAAATATATTTCTTTGCAGCCTTTTTTCCTAAACAGATAAAGTATGTTGTTTCATAAAAGTTGGAATTTTTCTTTAGATAATTTATAATTTATAAATGTAAACATATATACTTACTAAGCATATTTAAAAATATACTTAGTATCTTTCTAAAGTTACATCTTGTTGGTGTTTGATATTATTTCGATCATCTTATCATTTCCATTGTTTCTAGATTTCTTCTGTTATGAATATGTTGTGATGAACACCCTTCTACATAAACCTTTGAGCAATCTAACATTTTCTTGGAGAGCATGACGAGGAATAAGGTCTAAGATTATAAATACTTAAAATACTTGATTTAAGTTACCAAATTGTTTCTAGAAATAGAAACATATATTTTATGTTTCCACCAACAGTTAGAACTGAACATAGAACAATATACTGGTTCCAAATAGGAAAAGGAGTACATCAAGGCTGTATATTATCACCCTGCTTATTTAACTTATATGCAGAGTACATCATGAGAAACGCTGGGCTGGAAGAAACACAAGCTGGAATCAAGATTGCTGGGAGAAATATCAATAACCTCAGATATGCAGATGACACCACCCTTATGGCAGAAAGTGAGGAGGAACTACAAAGCCTCTTGATGAAAGTAAAAGAGGAGAGTAAAGCTCAACATTCAGAAAACTAAGATCATGGCATCCGGTCCCATCACTTCATGGGAAATAGATGGGGAAATAGTGTCAGACTTTATTTTGGGGGATCCAAAATCACTGCAGATGGTGATTGCAGCCATGAAATTAAAAGATGCTTACTCCTTGGAAGGAAAGTTATGACCAACCTAGATAGCATATTCAAAAGCAGAGACATTACTTTGCCAGCAAAGGTCCCTCTAGTGAAGGCTATGGTTTTTCCTGTGGTCATGTATGGATGTGAGAGTTGGACTGTGAAGAAGGCTGAGCGCCAAAGAATTGATGCTTTTGAACTGTGGTGTTGGAGAAGACTCTTGAGAGTCCCTTGGACTGCAAGGAGATCCAACCAGTCCATTCTGAAGAAGATCAGCCCTGGGATTTCTTTGGAAGGAATGATGCTAAAGCTGAAACTCCAGTAGTTTGGCCACCTCATGCGAAGAGTTGACTCATTGGAAAAGACTCTGATGCTGAGAGGGATTGGGGGGCAGGGGGAGAAGGGGACGACAGAGGACGAGATGGCTGGATGGCATCACAGACTCGATGGACATGAGTTTGAGTGAACTCCGAGAGATGGTGATGGACGGGGAGGCCTGGCGTGCTGCGATTCATGGGGTCACAGAGTCGGAAACGACTGAGCGACTGAACTGAACTGAACCAACAGTGTATGAACATGCCTATTTCACTGCATCCTTATGAATATGGAATGTTGATGCCTTTTAAGAAACTGAAGTTTTGGTTAGGAACAAAGAGCATGAAAACCTTAATAGAATTCTATGTCTTTTGAAGTTCATTATATGTTTAAAGTGCAGTTTTCTTTCTGTTATATTTTTGTCATATCAACAGGTTGTTTAGGCGTCAAAATCGATAAAATTTAGCGGTGAGGGGGAAAGAGATAAGCTGGAAATATGAGTAGCAGGTTTCTGCCTTGTGCAGCTGAGTGTCCAGTAGTGCCATTTAAAGACAGAGAGAAATTTGTGCGAAGGAGAATGGGGCGGAGGAGGGGGATAAGTCATTCCTTCTGGACACCTGAGCTTGCAGCAGTGAGTACACTCCAGGGGATCCAGAACTGCACTGCCCAGGACAATAGCCCCTGAGCCCACACAGCCATTAGCCACTCATCATAAGGCGAGGTGAGCAGAGGCAGTCTGTAAGAGTGAAATACAAGTCAGGTTTAGAAGACTTCCTAACAAAAAAGAATGTAGAAGATACAGTGTTTCACTTAAGATCCAACCAGGAGACAGAAGCCACACAATCACTTGAACAGGAAACGTTTACCGTAAAGAATTATTAACTCTAAAAGGGAATAAGATGTCAGAGAACACTCAGGAATACCCGTCGGCTAAGGGAGAGTTTCCAAGGAAGGACAAGCTTGGCGGTTGGCCTCCTTTCCGAGGTTAGGACTGAGATCAATGGAGAAGCCTGGTTGCAGCCCATTGGACGGAAGAGAAGTTTCCAGGGTGGCCCAGATCGGAGCTGGTCCATGGATGCCAGGCAAGCAGAAACACCCTTCCAGGGTACAGAGGAATACATGTGGCCTGCAGGTTGCAAAGGGACTCAGGGATGGGAAATCGGCTCTTGGCAGGGCGATACCCAGCCTAGAGTGCATGGCACAGGTCCTGGTCACGAGCACTGTGCTGGACGCTGTCCATGGGGCAGACCGCCTGAGGCTGGTGAGCAGCTGGGCACAGCGAGTGGGGGGCGTCTCTGTGCCAACAGGGTGACATGGCAGCTGGGCCATGTGGGGTCCGCCCTAGGAGGGGCAGAGAGACAGTCGCTGGGCTGGGGCTGAGGCTGTGAGATTGCCAAGTGACTGCACATGCTTGGTGTGAGGGGGCAGCAAAGCACCCCTGCAAGTGCACTCACACCAGGCGCCCAAGAGAAGCAAGAAGAAAACATTAAAAAAAAACGCAGCATGCCAGAACCAGGAAGTCAGTTTCCCCCCTTACAGGGTCCCTCCACAGAGAAAACATCCTTGTGCTCGCTGCAAAGAGATTCTTAAAGCTCTGTTATCACAGAGCAGGTAGTTCAATGCTGAATTTCATAATAACATTTAATCTAATATTCATCACTCTAATAATAAACTGATAATTGGCACACTCATTAATTTTTTCTATTAATTCATGTTGAACCAATAAGGTTTTGGATATATCGGGTTAAATAAGACACATCACTTAAACAAAGTCACTTTTGTTTCCACTTTTCTAAAAAAAATGTAAACAGTTGAGAATGTAAAATATGGATAATGCTGGAAGAGCATTATCCATCATTAGTGGATATCCAGCAAAAGTGGCTGATCTCTGGAGATTATCTCCTGGAAATTGATAGAAGGACCTAGAGGAGCATGCAGAGAGAGGAGAGATCCTAGGGGAGGCCCAGTCCCCCAGATTTAAAGGTTTGTGTGATGGCTAGTTTCTTCTGTCAACGTGACTGGGTCACAGGGTGCCAGGATGTTCAGTCAAGCACCAACCTGGGTGTTTCTGTGGGGATTTTTGCATGAAATTGGCATTGAAATCAGTGGATGGAGTGAAGCAAACTGTCCTGCTCAGTGTGTGTGGCTCTTCCCCTTCAACTGAAGGCCTGAATGAAACAAAAGACTGAGCCTTTCCTAAGTAAGGCAGACTTCCTCCTGCCTGACCACCTGTGAACCAGGACAGAAGCTTTTCGCCTCCCTCGGACTGGGACTGAACACTGGCTCTTCCTGGGTCACCGCCGGCCAGCCTTCAGACTGCATTTGCACCGTTGACTCTTCAGGGTCCTCAGCTTGCTGGCTCATCCTGCAGATCTGGGGACTTGTCAGCCTCCATAACTGTGTGAACCAATTCCTTATAATAAGCGTCTTTACAACACAGACACACCCGCACTGTGTACGTCTGTATCTCTGGATAAAACTTACTAACATAGCTGAATAGAGAGAGAAAAGGGCTTCCCAGGTGGTGCCACAGTAAAGAATCTGCCTGCCAATGCAGGAGATGCAAGAGACTCAGGTTCGATCGCTGGATCAGAAAGATCCCCTGGAGAAGGAAATGTCAACCCACTCCAGTGTTCTTGACTGGAAAATTCCAAGGACGGAGGAGCCTGGTGGGAGTCAGACATGACTGAGTGACTGAATACACATGGAGAGAAAAACCCAAGAAACACCAGAGGCGATGGGTGGGTAGCCAATGGGAGCTGTAGGTATGTGCTGGGAGAAACTTCCCCAAGAGAGAGAAAATTCTAGAACACAGTATACTGATGGCAATGATGATGGCGTGGGGCTGGGAATGTCGGTTATAAAGGATATAATGGTGTGTGGAGTGGGAGGTTTTGTTAGGTGTGCAAGGGTAGTGCATCAGACCTTCAGACCTTCAGTAGTGGATGGGATCCAAGTGAGGCTGTATCAAGCCTTGCTTGGTACTGAGATGGAGATATGGGTACTGTTCTTGATAGAATAGACTGCCTTTTCCTAGAGGACAAAACAGGATAAATAAGCTTTAGAAGAGCTGATGACAGAAATTCTGTTAGCACCCAAATTTATCTCTGTCATGTTTCAAAATGTTGGCAGGAATAGAGTGACATTGACTTACTCATTCCAAGTCAAGGAATAACTAAATTCTTTGGCACTTGAATTATTTTGGCATCAATTATCTGGACTTTTCAACACCATTCTGATGTTCATGCAACTTCTTTTTCTTTTAAGTAATCTTGGCTCTTCTTTGTCACTCTCTATCTGCTTTTATACTATGTTCAAATAAGACACAAAATACTATAATATAGGGTCTGGATACATTTCTACTGCTTTACAAAGCAATGTGAGATTAAACAAAAGGCCAAAAATGTAGAAGGCAGGGTTTTAGCAACGTGCTCTTCTCTGATCCTAAGGGACAAACTGCTTAGCTTCTGAAAGTTGTAATCTGGGAAGTGACTTAAGAGCTGACTCTTGATAGACACCTTTCCAGTTCTGATCTGAGAGTTCTCATCCAGGTGTGAAATCTCAGTCCCTTGAACAAGACCTTTAGCCCCTTTGGGCCTCAGTGTAATCTGGAGAGCCTGCCTTATGCAATTCTAACCTCAGGATAACCTTAGGAATACAAAATTAAAGACAGCAAAACCGGCTTACTGTATCAGCTCCATAAAATCAACACTTTCTGCAAGACATCAAACAAAGCAAACGATAAGACAGTCTCGGTTAATCAGTCTCAGCGGCGCAAATCACAGGACTTGATGACTGAAGGAAACAGGTGCAAAGTGAGAGCACCTTGGACTTGGGACTGTGCAGACTGAGGCAGTGTTCCTGCCTGTGAGGTTTGCCTCTCTAGGTAAGCGAGGAGTAGGGGAGCTTGCTCATGTCGCTTTCCTGATAGGTAACTCCTAGCTCACCTGGTAAAGAATCTGCCTGCAATGCAGGAGACTTGGGTTCAATCCCTGGGTCGGGAAGACCCCCTGGAGAAGGCATGGCAACCCACTCCAGTATTCTTGCCTGGAGAATCCCATGACAGAGGAGTCCCTGGGGTCAGAAGAGTCGGACACGGTTTAGCGACTAAACCACAGCCAAAAGTCAGATGAAAATAGCCACTTCAGTTGACATTTAGACTTTCTAAAAAGAATCCCTGGATGAAAATGTGTATTTCAGAGAAAGAGTCTGTGTATGTCCCCTAAGAAAAGAATTTTAATTCATACTTTGATATTTCTTTAATATGCTGCTATGTTTAATCAAATATTTGCATGGCTAGGGTGGTGACTTGCGCAGGAGTGCCTCACATGCGTACAGTATCTGATTCAATGAGAGGTGATTTAAGCGTGCTTTTCTGCAAAGGAAGCTTGCAGATTAACTCATTCGAGGGTGAAGTGGAGGGCATGACCATGTCCTTGGTCAGGATTTCTGGGTTCTCTGGCTAGTGCAAACCTCACTATACTTGATGACTGTGATCTCAGACAGAGGCTTCTTGTGAATGAAAGTCCACACAGAGTTACACAATTACTTAGCAAGTTGACAGGTTCATTGCTTTGAGGAAGTAGAAGGTTTTTGTCCCCACAGATTCCTTTGGAAAGCTAAAACCCACAGAAAAATGGCAAGGATGGCATCGTTAGCATCCAGACATCCCTCAACTAATGTCCCAGTTGTTGACTGAGACTCAGTGGCCAGCCTCAGGCAGTTCAGCCTCAGAGCTTGAACATTCATTTCCTAAAGTGCTCCACCCTCACACCTATTGAAATTAATGTCATGTCGGTATCACACAGCATCTCTGCTTATATTTCTCCAGTCGTCCCCAAAGCATCTGTGACAGCTTTCCCCCAGTCTACAATGTAACTGAGGTCACACATTGTGGGTTGTTTTTTTTAAAGCATTTACACATTGTGTTTTGGTGATGTGTACCTTATGTCTCAATCCTAGATAGTGTGAATAGCTTATTCACCAAGAATGAAATCTTCCACCCAGAAGTTTTAGCACCTGCTACTGATCCTTACCAGAAACAGGCATAACACTGGCCTTGCAAAATGGTTGCTTAAAATTCTATCATTTCACCTGTATGGGTTGCTATTCTCTCATAAGGAAGTTCATGCTCTCTCACTGTCTCTCTTGTTCTGTATCACTATGGACCCTGGACATTTGAAGGAGAGGTTTAATATATTAGTATCATTTTTATTTCTGATGGCCAAACTGTCCCAAATTTGGCAGTGGGAACTCCTGCGAGCTAGATCACATGGCAGAGGTGCGAGGGTGGGGGGGGGGGAGGCGTATGTGTTTTACACGATCCTATTAGTTTTTTTATGGGTCCATTTTATAATTATTTATTTTGGGGTGGCCATTTTAGGTTCACAGCAAAATTGCGAGGAAGGTACAGAGAGTTTCCAAACACCCTTTACCCCTACACTTGCATAACCTCAACCATTTTCAACAATCTCCCACCAGAGGATATCTTTGATGAGCCTACCTTGACACATTGTGATCACATACAGAAGCAGAAGATATTAAGAAAGGGTGGCAAGAATACACGGAAGAACTGTACAAAAAGATCTTCACGACCCAGATAATCATGATGATGTGATCACTCATCTAGAGCCAGACATCTTGGAATGTGAAGTCAAGTGGGCCTTAGAAAGCATCACTACGAACAAAGCGAGTGGACGTGATGGAATTCCAGTTGAGCTGTTTCAAATCCTGAAAGATGATGCTGTGAAAGTGCTGCACTCAATATGCCAGCAAATTTGGAAAACTCAGCAGTGGCCACGGGACTGGAAAAGGTCAGTTTTCATTCCAGTCCCAAAGAAAGGCAATGCCAAAGAATGCTCAAACTACCGCACAATTGCACTCATCTCACATGCTAGTAAAGTAATGCTCAAAATTTTCCAGGCCAGGCTTCAGCAATACGTGAACTGTGAACTCCCTGATGTTCAAGCTGGTTTTAGAAAAGGCAGAGGAACCAGAGAACAAATTGCCAACATCCGCTGGATCATGGAAAAAGCAAGAGAGTTCCAGAAAAACAACTATTTCTGCTTTATTGACTATGCCAAAGCCTTTGACTGTGTGGATCACAATAAATTGTGGAAAATTCTGAAAGAGATGGGAATACCAGACCACCTGAGCTGCCTCTTGAGAAATCTGTATGCAGGTCAGGAAGCAACAGTTAGAACTGGACATGGGACAACAGACTGGTTCCAGATAGGAAACGGAATACATCAAGGCTGTATATTGTCACCCTGCTTATTTAACTTCTATGCAGAGTACATCATGAGAAACGCTGGGCTGGAAGAAACACAAGCTGGAATCAAGATTGCCGGGAGAAATATCAATACCCTCAGATATGCAGATGACACCACCCTTATGGCAGAAAGTGAAGAGGAGCTAAAGGGCCTCTTGAAGGTGAAAGAGGCGAGTGAAAAAGTTGGCTTAAAGCTCAACATTCAGAAAACGAAGATCATGGCATCCGGTCCCATCACTTCATGGGAAATAAATGGGGAGACAGTGGAAACAGTGTCAGACTTTATTTTGGGGGCTCCAAAATCACTGCAGATGGTGATTGCAGCCATGAAATTAAAAGACGCTTACTCCTTGGAAGAAAAGTTATGACCAACCTAGATAGCATATTCAAAAACAGAGACATTACTTTGCCGACTAAGGTCTGTCTAGTCAAGGCTATGGTTTTTCCTGTGGTCATGTATGGATGTGAGGGTTGGACTGTGAAGAAGGCTGAGTGCCGAAGAATTGATGCTTTTGAACTGTGGTGTTGGAGAAGACTTTCGAGAGTCCATTGGACTGCAAGGAGATCCAACCAGTCGATTCTGAAGGAGATCAGTCCTGGGATTTCTTTGGAAGGAATGATGCTGAAGCTGAAACTCCAGTACTTTGGCCACCTCATGCGAAGAGTTGCCTCATTGGAAAAGACTCTGATGCTGAGAGGGATTGGGGGCAGGAGGGGAAGGGGACGACTGAGGATGAGATGGCTGGATGGCATCATGGACTCGATGGACATGAGTCTGAGTGAACTCCGAGAGATGGTGATGAAGAGGAAGGCCTGGGGTGCTGCGATTCATGGGGTTGCAAAGAGTCGGACACGACTGAGCGACTGAACTGAACTGAACTGAAGGGCCACCACTTACATTAGGGTTCATTCTTGGTGTTTTACGTTCTGTAGATTTGAACAAATTTATAATAGCGTGTTCATCATGGTAGTATCACACACTGTTTCATTGGTGGTGATACTGTATGGATATTGCAATGTTTCAGGTGATTTCACTGCCCTGAAAATCGTCTGTGTTCTGCTTGTTCATCTTGGCGCCGCTTGCAAACCTTTGACCTTTTTACTGTCTCCATAGTTTTTTTATTTTCAGAACATTGTATTGTTAGAATCATACAATATGTAGACATTTCAGATTGGCCTCTTTCACTTAGCAATATATGCAATTCAGGTACCTCTATGTCTTTTTATGATGACAGCTTATTTCTTCTTACTCCTAAGTAATATTATCTACTCACCTACTAAAGGACATCTTGGATGCTTCAAAGTCTTGGTAATTATAAATCAAGCTGCTATAAACATCCATGTGTAGACTTCTGTGAAGGCACACGTTTCCACTCATTTGGGTAAATCTCAAACAAGTAGTGAAATAACTGGATTGTACAGTAAGAGCATGCTTAGTTTTGTAAGAAACTGCCAAACTGTCTTCTGTAATGGCTGTTCCATTTTGTGTCCCCACTAACAATGAATGAGAGTTCATTTTGCTCTACATTGTTGCCAGTGTTTGGTCTTGTCAGTGTTCTGGGTTTTCATTTTGCTCTACATTGTTGCCAGCGCTTGGTCTTGCCAGTGTTCTGGGTTTTCACCAATTCTAATAGGTGGTATCCTGTTTTAATCCTCATTTCCGCGATGACGTATTGATGTGCAGCCTCTTGGATGCGCCTGTTTGCCATCCATATAGGTCTTCCCAGGTGGCGCTAGTGGTAAAGAACCCACCTGCCAATGCCGGAGATGGAAGAGATGTGGGGTCGGTCCCTGGTCAGGAAGATCCCCTGGAGGAGGGCCTGGCAAACCTCTCCAGTCTTCTTGCCTGGAGAACCCCATGGACAGATGAGGCCTGCAGGGCTAGAGTCCATAGGCCCGTCAAGAGTCAGAGGTGAGAAGTGACTTAGCCTGTATCCATCTGTATACCTTCTTTGGTGAGGTGCCCAATAAGCTCTTTAGCACATTTTAAAAATCAAGTGATTTTTTTTTTCCTGTTAAGTTTTAAGAGTATTGTATCTATGTGGGACAACAGCCCTTTGAAAGCCTTTTCTCCAGTTCTGTGGCTTGGCTCAGTGTCTTGAGTCAGTTTTTGAATACTTTCTAGGTTGCTGGCATAAAAGATATGTTCTAGGCTCACCTTGATCTCTCCTTGTTCTGTTTCTGAAAGCAGCCACTTCTCCAAGGGACTCTGAGTCCTTGTAAAGAGCATTCTGGGTACCCGGCGTTCCACAGCAAGAGGGAGGTGCAGATTTGCAGAGTCTGAAGCTAATATACTGAATTGGCCAAAAGTTTCCTTGCTTTTTTTTTTTTTAAGTCAAAATGAAAGACGCATTTTTCATTTTTATCAAGAACTTTATTGAACAGTGTATTCATCATTTTGTTCCATGACCTTCTGCCATTTTCCAGGCAACCTCATAATTCCGTCTTCCCAAAACTTATCTTTTTGAGCAAACAGTTGTTCCGGGTGCCTTGTGCAGTCTTCCAGGGAACTGACATTTTTTCACTAAAAGAATTTTGCCAAGAATGAAATAAGTAGACATATGAAAGTACAGAGACTGGTGGATATGGCAGATGAATCAGAACTTCCCAGCCAAGCTGGTCATCAAAGAAACATGGGGTCTTGCGTTATCCTGATGGAGGATTATGCTTTCTCTGTTAACTAATTCCAGACACTTTTCATCAAGAGCCAGCTTTCAGCTGGTCTAATTGGGAGCAGTACTTGTTGGAATTAATCATTTGGTTTTCCAGAAGGAGCTTATAATAGAAGACTCCTTCCAATCCCACTGTATACACAACATCACCTTCTTTGGATGAAGACTGGCTTTTGATGTGGTTGGTGGTGGTTCATTTAGATTGCTCCACAGTCTTTTCCTTCTCACATTATTGTGCAGTATCCACTTGTCATCACCCATCACAATTTGTTTTAAAAATGGAATGTTTTCTTTTGTCATATAAGTTTATTTATTTTTAAAATTAATTTATTTTAATTGGAGGCTAATTACTTTACAATATTGTGGTGGTTTTTGCCATACATTGGCATGAATCCACCACGGGTGTACATGTGTTCCCCATCCTGAACCCCCCTCCCACCTCCCTCCCCATCCCATCCCTCTGGGTCATCCCAGTGCACCAGCCCCGAGCACCCTGTCTCATGCATTGAACCTGGACTGGTGATCTATTTCACATATGGTAGGCGTGCTGCAATTCATGGAGTCACAGAGTCAGACACGACTTAGCGACTGAACTGAACTGAACTGAACTGAATATACATGTTTCAAGGCTATTCTCTCAAATCATCCCACCCTCACCTTCTCCCACAGAGTCCAAAAGTCTATTCTTACATCTGTGTCTCTCTTTGCTGTCTCGCATATAGGGTCATTGTTACCATCTTTCTAAATTCCATATATATGCGTTAGTATACTGTGTTGGTGTTTTTCTTTCTGACTTACTTCACTCTGTATAATTGGGTCCAGTTTTACCCAACTCATTTGAACTGACTCAAATATTCTCTTTTTACAGCTGAGTAATTCTCGATTGTGTATATGTACCACAGCTTTCTTATCCATTCGTCTGCTGATGGACATCTAGGTTGCTTCAGTGTCCTGGCTATTGTAAACAGTGCTGGGATGAACACTGGGGTACACGTTTCTCTTTCAGTTCTGGTTTCCTCAGTGCGTATACCCAGCAGTGGGATTGCTGGGTCATATGGCAGTCCTATTTCCAGTTTTTTAAGGAATCTCCACACTGTTCTCCATAGTGGCTGTACTAGTTTGCATTCCCACCAATAATGCAAGAGCGTTCCCTTTTCTCCACAGCCTCTCCAGCATTTATTGTTTGTAGACTTTTTGATGACAGCCATTCTGACTGGTGTGAGATGATACCTTATTGTGGTTTTGATTTGCAGTTCTCTGATGTGAAGAGCTGACTCATTTGAAAAGACCTTGATGCTGGGAAAGATTGAGGGCAGGAGGAGAAGGGTACGACAGAGGATGAGATGGTTGGATGGCATCACTGACTCAAGGAACATGAGTTTGGGTAAACTCCAAGAGTTGGTAATGGACAGGGAGGCCTGGTGTGCTGCGGTTCATGGGGTCACAAAGAGTCGGACATGACTGAGTGACTGAGCTGAACTGATAATGAGTGATGTTGAGCATCTTTTCTTGTGTTTGTTAGCCATTTGTATGTCTTCTTTGTCAGTTGCTTCATTTGCTATAATTTTCTCCCATTCTGAAGGGTGCCTTTTCACCTTGCTTATAGTTTCCTTGTTGTGCAAAAGCTTTTAAGTTTAATTAGGTCTCATTTGTTTATTTTTGCTTTTGTTTCCATTACTCTGGGAGGTGGGTCATAGAAGGCCTTGCTGTGATTTATGTCAGAGAGTGTTCTGCCTATGTTTTCCTCTAAGAGTCTTATAGTTTCCGGTCTTACATTTAGATCTTTATAAAAATGGAATGCTTTCTTTATGTTTACATAGAGGAATAGGCGTCAAGAAGGTTCTTTTCCACTTAATTTATGTGGAATGCAAACATCACAGCGATAAATATAACCAAGCTGGTACAAATGATATTCAACACTTGATTTGGATATTTTGAGTATGTTGGCTATCTCCTGCATAGCACAACGTTGATTGTTCTCAACTAATGTCTGATTTTGATCGCTATCGACTTCAACAGGTCTAGCTGACCCGCCAGTGAGAAATCTTCAGCAGGAAACTTCACAAACCACTTTTGACATGTTTGATCAGTCATAGCACCTTCTCCATACACTGCAGAAATCTTTCTTAAAAATTTCGGTTCCATTTTTATCTTTCTTGAAATAATGAAGCATAATATGCTGAAAATGTTATTTTTCTTCCATCTTCAATATTAATGGCTACACGAACATTCACCAATTTTGATAATTTTTTAAATGTATGTTGATACAGTACAACTTACAAAATTGTTTCAAATGAAGTTAAAGACAACTAAATGGTACTATATGAAGTGCTGTGAATGAAGTTAAAGGCAATCAAGTGCTGCTACAGCCATCTTACGAAAAAGTGAAGGAGCCTTTAGGCCCACCCAATAATTTTGGAATCTGTCTTTTTAAAAAGAGAAATGCAAACTTGCAAATATAAAATCAGCCATTGAGCCTTACAAGAGGTCCATTAACGATGAGCTATAAAGTTGGTTTTCTTAGCTTCCCTGGCATTGGGGCATTATTGCTTTCAGCATCAGTGAACAGAATATTCAAATCCAGTACCACAGTGTTCATCTTAGCTTTTCCATTTCATATTTGTATTAGCCAGAAGGAAAGTCAGTGTGTAAAACAATATATTTACTCACTGGTCTTAACATAAGTAGTATACACAAAAATGATTTCTCAGTCACAACACTAACAGTATTATCAAAATTAAATCTGGCAGGAAAGTTCAAGACTGTTTTGTTGTTCTTCTTAATATGTAATATATTCTACTAAGGATATACAACCAGAGTACTCTATTCAAAACATACTTTTTTTCCTGTTTCATTACATTATCACATTAATATACAGTTAAGTTCATTAGTTTCTGCCAAAATTCAATTTTGGGTTTTGTTTTTTATGTTTAATTTTTCTGAAAATATAAAACACGTATGACTAGAGAGTTAAAAAGATGTACTGAGAAATCTCACTCTCATCCCTATACCTACACCGCATCCTCAGCCATCCGCTATAGGAACCATTTTTGGTAATTTGTGGTTTTTCCTTTTTTTTTTTTTTTTTTTTAAGAAAATCTGCAAATATGTATGTGTGGGTCCAGTCCTATAGGACTCTCTGCAGCTCCATGCACTGTAGCTCACTAGGTTCCTCTGTCCCTGGAGTGTCCCAGGCAAGAACACTGAAGCAAGTTGCCATTTCCTTCTCCAGGGGATCTTCCTGATCCAGGGATTGAACCCATGTCTCATGAGTCTCCTGCACTGGCAGGTGGATTCTATAACACTGAGCCACCTGGGAAGCCCATGATTATTTTAGTATCATTTGCTAAAGAAGGAAAATACAATAGTTTTGTATATGTTTGTGCTAAAGTGAAAGTCACTCAGTCGTGTCCAACTCTTTGTGACCCCATGGACTATATAGTCCATGGAATTCTCCAGGTCAGAATACTGGAGTGGGTAGCCTTTCCCTTCTTCAGGGGATCTTCCCAACTCAGGGATCAAATCCTGGCCTCCTGCATTGCAGGCAGATTCTTTACCAACTGAGCCACCAGGGAAGCCCAAGAATACTGGAGTGGGTAGCCTATCCCTCCTCCAGGGGATCTTCCCAACCCATGGAGGCCCTGATAGCTCAATTGGTAAAGTAGTTAAAGCTAAAAACTTTAGAAGGTCAGCATCTATCATCCAGGAGATTGTTGTGAGAACACTATTCCCTAAGCTACAGATGAAATGGTTGGATAGTATCACCAGTTCAATGGACATGAGTTTGAGCAAGCTCCGGGAGTTGGTGATGGACAGGGGAGGCCTGGCGTGCTGCAGTCCATGGGGTCGCAAAGAGTCGGACATGACTGAGCAACTGAACTGAACCGAACTGAAGCCACAAATAACCAAGGTATGAGTGTGATAAGCCCCTTATTTTCCCACTGGATAGTGATCCAGAATGAAAGGGAAGGCTTGAAGATGCATCAACCACTGACATTTTTTAATAAGAAAAGGCAGGCCAGCTGTCATTTCCACGTAACATGTCCTCACCCAGAAGTTCTGCTGATAGTACTTTCCTGGTCTTGACAGGGCTTTTAGACCAGTCCATAAACAACGGTGTCACCCCATACAAATTGAAGGTTGACAGCGTGGCAAGACACGGCCAGTCCCACGCACGACCTCGACCTATGAATGGTCGGCAGAAAGATCAGCGTGCTCCGTGACAGACTCTTTCCCATCACTTCCTTTCAGTATGACTCCCAACCTAAACCAGATAGTCTGAAAGTCTTACTTTTCTTTTTTAAAAAATGAGAAAATGTAGCATACTACATACATTCTTTGGCACCTTTGCTTTTGTGTCCTCTTCTTCCCCCGCCACCACCCCCCGGATCTGTCCCAGGACTCATCCTGTCTCTGTTCATGGAGATCTTCTTCATTCTTTTCAACTATTGGCAGTAGCTGGTTGTGTGGATGCTCTGCAGATTATCTAACCAGTTTCTGTGAACGGTAGTCTGATTCCAATAGTTAGCTTGCTGTTTTGGAAAACTGGATGGAGTACACAATAAATTCAAGCCAGAGGCCACTGTGAGCCTAAGCAGTGAAATGAACGATTTGGGAAGGATTCGAAGCCCACTAATTGGAACTCCTTTAACAACTTTGGTCCACTCATTCACTTATTCATTCGTCTAAGGATTATCCTTGAGCACTAGGAGCTGACCAGACCATCATTAACCTTGAAGTGCTAAGTCATCTGCCTGCTGGAAATGGGGGCACCAAGCTCCTTACAGAGATGCTCCTTGAGTTCATAAAATATGAGGCAGTTGATCTGAGACAAGGATGCCATGAGAAGGGGGGCTTATGGAGTTTTGAGCTTTCACAGTCTCCTTCACAGTAGTCATGATATATCCCCAACTACATCTGCAGCCTTAGTGCAGACTTAGGGCACTTAGCTAAGTGACCCAGACTTAAGTTTGCAAGACAACATTCTTAAATAAGTTTAAGACACTTATATGTATCTTACACATGTATATGTTATGGAGTGAAGTGAATGAAGTCGCTCAGTCGTGTCCGACTCTTTGCGACCCCATGGACTGTAGCCTATCAGGCTCCTCCGTCCATGGGATTTTCCAGGCAAGAGTGCTGGAGTGGATTGCCATTTCCTTCTCCAGGGGATTTTCCCGACCCAGGAATTGAACCCGGGTCTCCCGCATTGCAGGCAGACGCTTTACCATCTGAGCCACCAGGGAAGCACTTTTATATACACCCGTGTATCGTGCTAAGTCACTTCAGTTGGGTCTGACTCTGTGCGACCCTGTGGACTGCAGCCCACCAGGCTCCTCTGTCCAAGGGAGTCTCCAGGCAAGAAGACTGGAGTGGGTTGCCATCCCCTCCTCCAGGGGATCTTCCGGACCCAGGCACTGAACCCACATCTCTTACATCTCCTGCACTGGCAGGCGGGTTCTTTACCACAAGCGCCACCTGGGAAGCCCCATGAAAGCAAAAAGTAGGAGTGAAGTCGCTCAGTCATGTCCCACTTCTTGTGACCCCATGGACTGTAACCTACCAGACTCCTCCGTCCATGGGATTTTTCCAGGCAAGAACACTGGAGTGGGTTGCCATTTCCTTCTCCAGATCATCCTGACCCAGGGATTAAACCTGGGTCTTCTGCATTTTAAGCAGACGCTTTACCGTCTGAACCACCAGGGAAGTCCCTATATGTACCCATATATGTGTAAATAAATATACATGCGAATATTGTTTTCTGTGGTGAAGATGAGTATTGATTAGACCTTATTCTTAAAAGTTTGGTTCCTGTTATATTATTGGCATAAATGAATCCAGTTATGCCATAGAATATGGAATATGAAAGCCTTGGCCTTCTGCTAGGTGGAAAATAATCATTGTTTATTGTATTTAATGGCATTCTCTTCTGTTCTGTTGCATTCTAACCTCATTAAGATCTATACAAGCAGAAGGAGCTACTGGCTGACTGTAGAGCATTTACAAGTCCAGAGAAGAAGAGTTCAAATCGATGCTTAGGTAGTGGTCCCTGAACAATGAGTGGTTGCCTAAAGCAGACCTCGGCGCCTTGCAGTCACCACGTTATGCAGCAGCCACGTGGGCGGTAAGAGAAAATGGAAGATTTTCAAACAGTCATTCTTTTAGTCTTTTATGCAAGTGAGTGAGTGACAGTCGCTCAGTCGTGTCCCACTCTTTGTGACCCCATGGACTACACAGTCCATGGAATTCTCCAGGCCAAAATACTGGAGTGGGTAGCCTTTCCCTTCTCCAGGGGATCTTCCCAACTCAGGGATGGAACCCAGATCTCCCTTCCTGGCTGAGCCACAAGGAAATTCCAAGAATACTGGAGTGGGTAGCCTATCTCTGCTCCAGGGGATCTTCCTAATGGAGGGATGGAACCCAGATCTCCTTTCCTGGCTGAGCCACAAGGAAATTCCAAGAATACTGGAGTGGGTAGCCTATCCCTGCTCCAGGGGATCTTCCTAACTAAGGGATGGAACCCAGATCTCCCTTCCTGGCTGAGCCACAAGGAAATTCCAAGAATACTGGAGTGGGTAGCCTATCCCTGCTCCAGGGGATCTTCTGGACCCAGGAATCGAACAAGTGTTTCCTGCATTGCGGGTGGATTCTTTACCAACTGAGCCATCAGGGTTTATGCAAGGGTCATGCCAATTAGGGGGCTTCCCTGGTGGCTCAGATCCTAAAGCGTCAGCTTGCCATGCGGGACACCTGGGTTCGATCCCTGGTTCAGGAAGATCCACTGGAGAAGGGAAGGCTACCCACTCCAGTATTCAAGGGAAGCCTACCCACTCCAGCATTCTGGCCTGGAGAATTCCATGGACGGAGAAGCCTGGCGGGCTACAGTCCATGGGGTCGCAAAGAATCGGACACGACTGAGAAACTTGACTGGTTCATGCCAATTAAGAAGCTCTTTGCATAAATCTGTTCATAAACTACACTGCATTTAAACATTAAATGAAACTCTATTAAACAGCCCGGCGGGTCCCCGGGTCCCCGACGGCCCTGGGGCAGCCCTTCCCCTCCAGCAGGACCCCTGCTCAGAAGCAGCCCCCAGGGCCGCCTTCCCCCTCCTCCGGCTCGGTCTCTCCGTCTGCAGCCCCCCGCCTCCCCGCCGAGACCAGTCTCGCCCCCCCCTCCCCGCCCCCGGATCAAACCGGCCGGACGGGCCCCGCGCCCCGTACCCGGCCGCGGCCCCAGGACGCCCCCCGGCTGCACCCGACACCGCCCCGGGGCGGGCGGAGCAGGGCCGGGCGGAGGAGGGCGGGCGGGGCCGCGGGGCCTGGAGCCGGGCCGCCCGCCGCTGGCAGCACCGCGAGGGGCCATGTCGGGGTTCAGCTGGGGCTACGGCGAGCGCGACGGTGAGCGCCGCGCGGGCCGGGGGGCGGGCGGGGGTCCGCGCGCCGGGGGGCTTCTGGGGTCCTCCTCGGAGACAGCGGCGCACGCGGCGGGGCTGAGCGCCGTGCGGACGCGGACAGCGCCCGGGGGGCTGAGCGCCGTGTAGACGCGGACAGCGCGCGAGGTGGGGGGCTGAGCGCCGTGTAGACGCGGACAGCGCCGGGGGCGACCCCCGTCCACGCACCCCTGCCCCCACCTTCAGACGCGTCTGTTCCTGGCGTTCGACCAGCCGAGAGCTGCCCCCAGCAGTAACCAGCGACCCGTTGCTTTTTTAGTCCCTTGAGTTCGTTACTCACTTAGGGGAGGCAAATCATGGACAATATGTGACAATATACTTAAGAAATGTTAATGACTTGAATCGCAACACTGAGATTTAAGTTGTCTTCCTGGCCACCAACGCCCGGCAAGTTTCTTAATAGCTGTTACTATTAAATGTTCCCCCAGCAACCTGCAGTTGGTTGCCTGGAACTGCTGATTTTAGCAAGATTTTAGGTTCTTTTGAGAAGTTAAGTTATATTTTAAACTACTTCACGCTTTTTCTTTCTCCTTCCACACTCATTCTTGCAGAGACTGGCGGTTAGCAACAGATCATTGATATTTTAAGGTGTTGGTCAAAACATGTTTATTGGTGGGAGCAACAGTAATAATATGTATGCTTTTCTTCTTGTATAGCCTAAGTTATCAAAAGTAAACTATTTTTTCTTATTTTTACATTAAACTGATTATTTCAAATAGCCATTATGTGCAAAGTGACACCAAGAAAGTCTTACTCTTAAGTTAGATCTGTGAATAATAATAATAACAATACTTTCCTTGGATCAGCACGCATATTATTGAGCAGTATTGTACACTTAGTTTTATAGCAAACTTAATTTCACAAAGAAACAGAAGAGTTTCATTTCTAATTGTAGCATTTTGAGACTATGATAAACTTGCCGGTTGAAAAATGGCAGCAAGTGAAAAGTTTTAATAATGAAAAGTATTATTTAGGTGGATTTCTCTTTGATCGAGACTACAGTTATAATCTAACATTTTGCTAATCTTCAATTTATGTTTGGGAAAATTGAAATTTCTTTTAATTTCCCTCTGCTGGAATAACTTTTGTTGTTGTTATTTAATACTTGTGTGGCTGCATGCTCAGTCCTGTCCAACTCTTTGCAACTCCAGGGACTGTGGCCCACCAGGCTCCTCTGTCCATGAGATTTTCCAGGCAACAATACTGGAGTGGGTTGCCATTCCCTACTTCAGGGGATCTTCCCTATTTAATAGTTTCTAGGTACTAACAGTGCCCTGACTATGATCAGGAAGGAAAAGGTATTTTCAATCAATGAATATTGATTACTCTTTGTTAATTTAGATTAGAAAATATTCATTCCAGTCAAGTGCATCTGAAGTTTGAAAAATCCATCTTAGAAGAATGTGAGGGAGATTAGGAGGCGCAAACTTCCAGTTACAAGATAAATGACTCATGAGGATGAAATGCATAGAGTGGGGAATGTGGTAGAACATTATGTCATGTTTTTGTGTGCTGGGAGATGGTAATTAGACTTACGGCGGTCCTTTTAAAGCGTATAAAAACATCAAATCACTGTGTTGTGCACTAGGTACTAACAGCGTGTCGTAGATAAATTATGCTTCAGAAACAAACAAGCATATAGAGAAAGAGACCAGATTTACAGTTGTTACCAGAGTGAGTGGTGGCGGGGGTGGGGGGGGACAGGATGAAGGTGGTCACTCCAGTTATAAAATAGCTGAGTGCTGAGGCTTTAACGCACAAAGTGATGCATACAGGTAACATTGCTGCATGTTATGCAGAAAAGTTAAGAGAGTGAGTCTTAGTTCTCACTAATGTTTTGTCTGTTCTTTAATTCTGTACCGATATGAGGTGATTGATGTTCACTAAACTCATGGTAATCCTTAAACTTACATAGTGCTGCATGTCAATTACATCTCAATAAAACGGAGGAAAAAATTAAAAATTGAAAGCATAAAAGAAAGATCCTTCTTAGAAAAGCCATTAACAAGGAATTATTTTATATTTCTGCTAAGAATTGTAGGGCTGTTCCCTGCTTTTGACTTCCCAGTGGCTCAGACAGTAAAGAGTCCACCCGCAATGTAGGAGACCCAGGTTCGATCCCTGGGTCAGGAAGATCCTCTGGAGAAGGAAATGAAACTCCAGGATTCTTGCCTGGGAGATCCCACGGACAAAGATGCCTGTGGGCCTCAGTCCATGGATTTGCAAAGAGTTGGATACTACTAACTAACACTCCCTGATTTTAGAATTGATAGCTTTCTGAGGACCACGCCTTAAAGTAGATCAACTTTGGCAAAATCCTATTAATGCGTTGTTTCCTGACTGGGCAAGTTCTGTCGCTTGTTTTCAGTTTAGACTAGCAAGAGCAGTTGAATGAGGAGATTAAAGGGAACAAACTGGGAATAGCAGCAAGTAAACTGGAACATCAAAAGGGGAGGCAAGACAAGCACAGGCTGTAATGTGGATAAAGTATTAAAGAAGGGGGAGGCATTGGAAGATGCTGCCGCCTTCACAGATGACCTATAACTTCTCCCATGAACCTCTGACAATTTTACTAGTTTGGTTTAGGAAATGTGACAGTCATTGAAAACTACGTATCTCCACAGGTCTTCAAAAGTTCCTGAATCAGTGAAAGAACTGCCATGTATCTCTACACCTGTGTTTAGATGAGTTTTAAAGTCGCATGTTATGGAGAATTTATAAAAGAGGAAGGGGCATTTTTAAGAGGCAGGGAAATGAACATACCATCGTGTTTAATAGGTAATATTGACTGAGGCAAAGTGATATTATTTTTACTTTATTTTTGTTTGTCTCTGTTTTAAAAAGTAATTCTGGCTATAAAGAACTGGAAATAGAAGCATAAAGGGATTAAGAGTAGAAAGAAACTCTTTTCTAATTAGAAAAATAGTTAACAACATACTATGACACACGTGCATTTTTGAAGTCGGGTTCTCAATAGGTTAATGCATACTTGTGGGCAGTGAAATATAACTTTTTTTTTTTTCCACATTGGAAAAGGACTGGCTTGTATACAAAAAGAGTGCTAGAAAGGTGAATGACAGTACTTAGTAAATAAGGAAATGTAGTACCTTTCCTTGAAGAAGGCGATGGCACCCCACTCCAGTACTCTTGCCTGGAAAATCCCATGGGCGGAGGAGCCTGGTGGGCTGTAGTCCATGGGGTCACTAAGAGTCGGACACGACTGAAGCGACTTAGCAGCAGCAGCAGCAGCAACTTCCTGTAATAAGATGTAACCAAAGAATTCTGGTTTTCAAGTTGCTTCCAAGTCCAAAATGTATGCTTCATAAGAGAACAATGTCTAAGTTATGTGTGTGGTATGTATTCATGTTCTGACTTTTTGTACCTGATGCATGTATGAAGTAAAGAATTTATACTATCTCCTTTGCAAAGAAGATGAATAAGAAGGAACACTGATTTAGAGACTGAAGCTATTGATAACTCTGATATATTTGCACTTCTTGAAGTTTCATTCTAAATCTTATCTTAAAAAAAATATTTCTTGTTGTCAGTAGCAAATGCTTAATTCATTGCCATGCTGTGTCATTTTAGGAAGTACTCGAGTTTTAGAAAAATCAAGTAAGTTGCTTAGTGAGCAGGGGAAAGCTTAGTCAGCAGCCGTCTCTACTGGCCTGGTAGAGGCTGTGCAAATTGCAGGCAGAGAAGAGGAGGTGAGAAGAACCTCTAACCTGTAAAGTCTGGAGGCTAGCTTGGGGCTTATTTGAAGTTGTGTCTTGCTGTTGATTTTGAGAGGCAGAGCTTAAATGAATCTCCCAGAGACATGATGAGGCTGGACAAGGGAATTGCCAGTTTATTGGTTTACCTCAATTTACCAAACATGCTTAATTTGGGAATTTAATGCAATTTTTACTATAAGTGCAGGACTGGGATGACAGTTGTTCCTTGGGTGAGAACTCAAATGTAGTATTGGCAAAACAACCCTGGAAGGACCTTCTGGAACATGAAGTGAAGTGAAGTCGCTCAGTCGTGTCCAACTGTTTTCGACCCTATGGATCCTCTGTCCATGGGATTTTCCAGGCAATAGTACTGGAGTGGATTGCCATTTCCTTAGAAAGAGAAATAAATTGTTACTTGACTCTGTTGCAGAAAACCAACCATATTACATTTCCTGATATGGTGGAGTCATTTTATATGGATTATGCTACGTGAAAAATTTATATATTTCTTTAGTTTGTCTGTTGCACATAATTTACAGGAAGTTAAATTGAGGCCTGGGCGATACCCAGGGATACAGTGAAGGAGGAAAAGTGGGAAGAGCATTTGAAAGAAGGACACCTTTTCTTCACTAGGCCGCTTTCTCTGCGACGTTAGCTCCTTTAGCTCATGACCTGACCCGAGGCACGGCCACGGTTCATTCCTGGAGCGGAGACTGAGTCTTGTTGTTTTCAGTGATGAACTGTGCCATTTTTTTTTTTTTTTAGTTTGGTAGAAGGCATTTGCAAAGTACTTTATGAAACTTACATATTCCTTTGTCAACAAGGGTGAGTTTAACGCTGAAGATGAATTCAGGCAAACCAAGAGGTTTGTATACTTATAATAATATCACTTGGTCTTGTAAAACGAAGCAAAACAGATGTTAAAGTCCTGAAGGTAAAGGTCATTTTTACTCATCTGTGTGTTTTCGTGAAAGTCAAGTACAGCACATGGTACTCAACAAGCCTTTGGTTGAACGAAATAACTTACTGTTTCTTTTGTGCTTGGTCCTGTGTATTGAAGGTCCTGTTCATTGGAATGAATTTTCCCTATTGCTGATGGGGATCAACAATCTCCGATTGAGATTAAAACCAAAGAAGTGAGATATGATTCTTCCCTCCGACCTCTTGGTATCAAGTACGATGCCAGCTCAGCTAAAATCATCAGTAACAGTGGCCACTCCTTCAGCGTTGACTTTGATGACACAGACGACAAATCAGGTTGGCTCTGCCTTTTTTTTGGTTGGGGGTGAGGAGCTTGAATGATTGGATGATGCATTCTTCTTCTCTTTTAAAAAATTTCTTTATTTTTAATGGAAGGATAATTGCTTTACAAGATTGTGTTGGTTTTTGCCAAACATCAGCATGAATCAGTGGATGGTTCATTCTTATGTTCCACATTTGAAACACTTGTGTGTTCCTTGTTAGTACTCTGCTAGAACCTGTAATAAAGTTGTGTTTAGTTCACAGGATAAGGTCTTTCACACTGTGAATAAATAATGGGCCAACCGAAAAAAAAAAAAACAACTAGTATAATTGTTAACTGAATGAAGTAGAAAAGAGCGTTTCCTGAAAATGAACATTTAATCCTCCTTCAAGTATGCTTCTTGCCCAAAGAATAGATGATACCAAGTTTAAAAGTAGATGACAGAGAAAATTAGAGAGAATCATATTTTGGAATACCTTTAAAGGTATCTGACAATTTTTTTTTAAAATTTTAGTCCAACATTAGGATGATGCTATATTTATTGATGAAAAATACAGTTAGATTATAAAAATCCTTATTTAGAAGTCTTCATGCATTCATTATTGTGGCCTTGCCGCTTGACCTGAGGAATCTTAGTTCCCCAGCCAGGAATCACACGCAGGCCCTCTGCAGTGGAAGCACGGAGTCCTAACCACTGGACTACCAGGGATCCCTCATTTATTCGTTAAGCTTAGATTTAGATAAGTAATAATGTCTTCTTGTGTTTATATAATGTTATGTTGTTAGCAAAAATGATATGCCCATTCCATTTCTTTCTCATCTTTCTTAACTTCATAAAAGTGATTCATTTTCATCGGAACATTTTAGTAAATGCGTAAGGGAGGGGAGAAGCAATCTCACTTTTACTTGTATTAAATTGTATTTCAAGCCCTCACCTTTATGAACCCGTATTGGTAGACATGATTGATGTGGTAGGTAGACTATAGTAGTCCAAGGTTTCTAAGTACAAAGTTTATACCCCCTATAGGAGTTTGATACTATTTATGATATCTCAAGCAAAAAACTGAGGCTATCCATTCCGACTTTTAGAGTAAGAACTGATTAGCTTGTACTTCATCATAAAAACCTTAGTTACGAAAAATTCTTCCTCTAATTTGCCCAGTCATGATCTGGGTCTTCTCACTCCCTTCCTTTCCCTCCCTCTTTCCCTCATGATAATCAGTGGAATCAGTTTGTCTGTGTCCACCTTTGACGCTGGGTCTGTGATGGGTAGTGTGTGCCTTCACCCATAAGCGAGGGTCTCATTCCTATCTAGATCACAATGAAATTACCAGGGTTAATTGGCAATCACATAAGGGCCTTTGTATTCCTCTGATCCAGAAGCTGCATAAATAGAGGTCATGATCCTCATTCTTTTTTTCTCACGATAAATGAAGGGGATGTTTCATGGTGATTTGAGGGGTTAAATTATTTAAAAGGTGGAGACCACCATAGCTAATACAAGTGATAAAAAACACAGATACTTCTGTAGCAGGTCACTTTAGCTTGAATAAAGCGGTGTCCATTTTGTAAAGAAGCAGTTCTTCCCCAAGCTAACTCTGAATCCCACCAGTCACAGAATCACAGGCGGGAAGTTTTCTGCACGGTCCTGGCGGGGCTTCTTTGGCTCGGCTGGTGCACAACCAGTGGTTAACCTGGGGGAGCTGCCTTTCAGGATTTTAATGGTCCTGTAAAAGGGGTGGATATGAAATTCGCCCAGGAAGAAATTTCATAGGAAGAATTCCTATCGGCCATAGTAAGGGAAATAGTAATCTGATGAGGCAAGATGGGTACTCTCACCTGAGCTTCTGGTTTTTCTGAAACCAGGCAGGATCCCGTCTCTCTGGGAATCTCACCTAACTGGCTCCTCCACGTGGTCTGTAGCATCCCAGACTCCCTCCTACTGAACTTCCCACACTGCACTGGGACTGCCAGCTGTTTCTTTCCACTCAGCTAAAATGAGCAACAGCTGTGTCTTACTCATCTGCCTAGCATGGCACCTAGCACAGAGAAAGTAATCAATAAAGGTATGTTTCAGTTAAAAGCATATTTTGGCAGGATGAATTTTTTTGGAGGATATGGAAAATACCATGATATGGCATTATGGCATGTGTAGGCAAAGGTGCTGTGCTTAGGTGCTCAGTTGTGTCCGACTCTTTGTGACCCCCTGGACTGTGACCTGCCAACTCTCCTGTCCATGGGATTCTCCAGGCAAGAAAACTGGAGTGGGTTGCCTTGTTCTTCTCCAGGGGAACTTCCCAAACTAGGGATTGAACCCAGGTCTTCCTCATTGCAGGCAGATGGATTCTTCACTGTCTCAGCCGCCAGAGAAGCCCTATGTAGGCAAACTCTCAATAAAACTATAAACCACCAACAATCAATTAATATTTACCATTTGATATGTAAATAGCTTAAACATTGGTGGATTATTCATTGTTCAAACACTGAATTTTTATAGGCTGTGGTAGTAATTTTGAAATTTTAAAAAGTGAAATAGCTCCTGGAATATAGTAAATAACAGCCCTGTCTTGGCAAAGGGGCTCACGTAACTCAATGAAGCTACGAGCCATGCCGTGCAGGGCCACCTAAGACAGATGGGTCGTAGTGAAGAGTTCTGACAAAATGTGGTCCACTGGAGGAGGGAAGGGCAACTCATTCTGGTATTCGTGCCATGAGAACCTCATGGACAGTATGAAAAGGCAAAAAGATAGGACACCAAAGATGAGCTGCCCAGGTTGGAAAGTGTTTAGTATACTACTGGGAAGAGTGGAGGGCAGTTACCAACAGGTCCAGAAAGAATGAGGCCACTGGGTCATGGGGAAATGATGCTCACTCATGGATGTGTCTGGGGGTAAAAGTAAAGTCTGATGCTATAAAGAACAATACTGCATTGGAATCTGGAATGTTAGATCCATGAATCAAGGTAAACTGGAAGTGTTCAGGTAGGAGATGGCAAGAGTGAAAATCGACATGTTAGGAATCAGTGAACTAAAATGAACGGGAAATGGAAAATTTAATTCAGATGACCATTATATCTACTACTGTGGGCAAGAATCCCTTAGAGGAAATAGAGTAGCCATCACAGTCAACAGATGAATCTGAGAAGCAGTACTTGGGTAAAGTCTCAAAAACAACAAATGATCTCGGTTAACTTCCAAGGCAAACCATTCAGAATCACAGTATCCAAGTCTATGCCCCAGCCACTGACGCTGAAGAAGCTGAAGGTGACCAGTTTTATGAAGACTTACAAGACCTTCTGGATCTAACACCAAAAAAGATGTCCTTTTCATCATAGGGGATTGGAATGCAAAAGTAGGAAGTCAAGAGATACCCAGCATAACAGGTAGGTTTGGCCTTGAAGCAGGGCAGAGGCTAACAGTTTTGTCAAGAGAACATGCTGGTCACAGCAAATGCCCTTTCCAGCAACACAAGAGATGACTCTACACATCACCAGATGGTCAATACTGAAATCAGGTTGATTAGGTTCTTTGCAGCTGAAGATGGAGAAGATCTGTGTAGTCAGTTTAAAAAGAGAGAGAGACCTTGAGCTGGCCATGGCTCAGATAATTAGCTTATTGCCAAACAGAGACTTAAGCTGAAGAAAGACTTAGGGAAAAGGACTAGGTCATTCAGGTATGGCCTAAATCAGATCCCTTATGATTATACAATGGAGGTGATGGATTGGTTCAAGGGATTAGATCTGGCAGACAGACTGCCTGAGGAACTATGGACAGAGGTTTGTGACATTGTACAGGAGTCAGTGACCAAAACCATCCCCAAGGAAGAGAAACTCGAGAAGGCAAAGAGGTTGTCTGAGAAGGCTTTACAGACAGCTGAGAAAAGAGAGTCAGAAAGAAGGGAGAAAGGAAAAGACCTACCCAACTGAAGGCAGAGTTCCAGAGAACAGGAAAGAGAAATAAGAAGGCCTTCTTAAATGAACAATGCAAAGAAATAGGGGGAAACAACAGAATGGGAAAGATTAGTGATCTCTTAAAAAAATTGGAACCATCAAGGGAACATTTTAGGCAAAGATGGGCACGATAAAGAATAGAAATGGTAAGGACCTAACAGAAACAGAAGAGATTAAGAAGAGGTGGCAAGAATAAACAGAAGAACTGTACAAGAAAGATCTTAATGACCCGGACAACCGCGATGGTGTGCTCACTCACCCAGAGCAGGACATCCTGGAGTGTGAAGTCAAGTGGGCCTTAGGAAGCATCACTATGAACAAAGTTGGTGGAGGTGATGGAATTCCAGCTGAGCTGTTTCAGATCCTAAACATGATGCTGTTAGAGTGCTGCACTCAATATGTCAGCAAATTTGGAAAACTAGGCAGTGGCCACAGGACTGGAAAAGGTCAGTTTTCATTCCAATCCCCAAGAATAGCAATGCCAACGAATGTTCAAACTACCATACAGTTGCACTCACTTCACATATTAGCAAAGTTATGCTCACAGTCTTTCAAGTTAGGCTTCAGCAGTATATGAACTGTGAACTTCCAGATGTACATGCTGGATTTAGAAAAGGCAGAGGAACCAGAGATCAAATTGTCAGCATTCACTGGACCATCGAGAAAGCAAAGGAGTTCCAGAAAAACAGCTACTTTTGCTTCATTAACTACGCTAAAGACTTTGACTGTGTGGATCACAACAAACTGTGGGAAATTCTTAAAGAGATGGGAACACCAGACCATCTTACTTGCCTCCTAGGAATCCTGTGTGCGGGTCAAGAAGCAGCAATTAGAACCAGACATGGAACAACAGGCTGGTTCCAAGTTGGGAAAGGAGTGTGTCAAGGCTGTATATTGGTTCTCTGCTTATTTAACTTATATGCAAAGTGCTGCAGTGCTGTGCTAAGTCGCTTCCAGTCATGTCCAGCTCTTTGCTATGGACTGTAGCCTGGGAAGCTCCTCTGTCCATGGGATTCTCCAGCAAGAATACTGGAGTGGGCTGCCATGCCCTCCTCCTGGGGATCTTCCTGAAACAGGGATCGAACCCCCATCTCCTGCGTTGGCAGGTGGGTTATCACTAGCACCACCTGGGAAGCCCTATGTGTAAAGTACATCAGGCAAAATGCCGGGCTGGATGAATCACAAGCTGGTGTTATGACTGACGATTGATGGGAGAAGTATCAACAACCTCAGATATGCAGATGACACCACTCTATTAGCAGAAAGGGAAGAGGAACTAAAGAGCCTCTTGATGAAGGTGAAGGAGGAGAGTGAAAAGGAGGCTTGAAACTCAAAAGAAAACTAAGATCATGGCATCCAGTCCCATCAGCTCATGGAAAATAGAAGGGGAAAAAGTGGAAGCAGTGACAGATTTTGTTTTCTTGGGCCCCAAATCACTGCAGTCGGTGACTGCGACCATGAAATTAAGAGACAGCTGTTCCCTGGTGGCTTAGATGGTAAAGCGTCTGTCTACAATGCGGGAGACCTGGGTTCGATCCCTGGGTCGGGAATATCGACTGGAGAAGGAAATGACAATCCACTCCAGTACTATTGCCTGGAAAATCCCATGGACAGAGGAGCCTGGTGGGCTATAGTCCATGGGGTTGCAAAGAGTCGGACACGACTGAGCAACTTCACTTCACTTCACTATCACTTTGTTCCCTGGAAGGAAAGCTATGACCAGCATAGACAGTGTATTAAAAAGCAGAGACATCACTTTGCTGACAAAAGTCTGTCTAGTCAAGGCTATGGTTTTTCCAGTGGTCAGGTATGGATGTGAGAGTTGTACCATGAAGAGAGCTGGGCCTTGAAGAATTGATGCTTTTGAACTGTGGTGTTGGAGAAGACTCTTGAGAGGCCCTTGGACTGCAAGGAGATCCAACCAGTCCATCCTAAAGGAGATCAGTCCTGGGTGTTCATTGGAGGGACTGATGCTGAAGCTGAAGCTCAGTACTTTGGCCACCTCATGCCAAGAGTTGACTCATTGGAAAAGACTGTGATGCTGGGAGGGATTGGGGGCAGGAGGAGAAGGGGACAACAGAGGATGAGATGGCTGGATGGCATCACTGACTCAATGGACACGAGTTTGGGTGGACTCTGGGAGTTGGTGATGGACAGGGAGGCCGGGTGTGCTGTGATTCATGGGGTCACAAAGAATCGGACACAACTGAGCGACTGAACAACAAAGGAATACCAGTCCCTTGATGGATTCAGTGGTTGTAGTTTAATTTTTTAGCTCTAAAAATTGTCAGTTTCTCAGTTATAATCCTGTTATCTAGTTCTAGGTAACTGCCCAAAGTTAACCAAGTGTACAGGATCTCAAATTACACATTAAAAAAGAAGCAGAAGCAGTTATGGGGCGTGTGAGCACACCTTAGTCATGCTCTCCCACCCCTTCCCAGCCAAGATACAGAGATGGCGCTGCTCATGTGTCCTTACCCGAACACAGTTGCTGGCCCACTGTAAGCTCTTAAGGGTTGCTGTATGAAAGAGTGAGTGAAGAGTAAGTTGCCATGCATGTGCTCAGAGGATGGGAAGCCAGACTGGTGAAGACTTCCCGGATCCAGAAAGAATTCAAGCCCCAGCAGCTGGGACCGTTCCTGTCTCCTTCCTCCCTCCCTCCCTCCCTCCCCTCTCTCTCTCTCTCTCTCTCTCTCTCTCTCTCTCTCTCTCTCTCTCTAATCCCGGTGGATTTGTGCTCTCTGTTTCCTCTTTCTCTAGATTCAAACCAAAACATAGGCGTGCTGTTCATTTCCTCTTACTTCAGAGAGCTGTTCGCCGCCCCGTGATCAGGCCACGGCGCTCATCAGATTCACCGAGTCCTAAGACTGCTCTTCAGCGGTGCCCAGGCTGCTTCAGTAGCATCCGTACGAACTGAAGGTTGTGAAGGAGTGCTTCTCTTGCTTACTTTATGATGTTCACTGACCCGGGCACTGTCATCCACACTGGTTATCCAGGAGAATGAGGTCAGCGCTGCCCTCAGGGGGCTTGTATCCTAGCGAGATAGATGGTAAATGCGTGAACAGACAAGTGTTTTGATTTTTAAATTAATTTTTTAAAAATTTTGTTTTGCCAGCCTTGCTTATCATTTTGGGCAACTGACTACCATGTGCTAACAATTTTAAAAAATTAAGTTCAACTGAGTAATGCATACGTTTCTGGTTGGTCTTTGCAGCATAGAGCAAATGACTGATATCTATTTACTGCTGCTGCTGCTGCTGCTGCTGCTAAGTCGCTTCAGTCGTGTCTGACTCTGTGCGACCCCAGAGATGGCAACCAACCAAGCTCTCCCGTCCCTGGGATTCTCCAGGCAAGAACACTGGAGTGGGTTGCCATTTCCTTCTCCAATGCATGAAAGTGAAAAGTGAAAGTGAAGTCGCTTCAGTCATGTCCGACTCTTGGCGACCCCATGGACTGCAGCCTTCCAGGCTCCTCCTTCCATGGGATTTTCCAGGCAAGAGTACTGGAGTGGGATGCCATTGCCTTCTCCAATCTATTTACTAAGTTATTACAATTTCCCAAACTTTAAAATTAACCCTGCTTTCTTAATTAGTATAGACTTCTTATATGAGTTTTACTTGAAATAGTTTTTAAAAATCTTATGGGAGGCATATATACGTATATGAGGCTTCCCTGGTAGCTCAGATGGTAAAGAATCTGTAATGTGGGAGACCTGGGTTTGATACCTGGGTCTGAAAGAGCCCCTGGAGAACATATATATATATGATTCGGGTGAAATAATTGCTAATTTTCAAATTTAAAATGGCAACAATATATATTTATTAATCTAGGTTGAAAAGTAAGATGAATAATTTGACTTTTGCAAACACTAAATCATCCTCATTAAAAACAATTTTTGCCACCATTATTCATTGTATAGCATTGTTTAGCTGTTTTCTTATAGACCATCTCAACACTTGTGATGAGCCTTGGTATTTGGACTCATTTTTGCCCACTCTGCGTTTCTTCAGTAGAACACTGCTCCTCGAGAATAGTCTTCGTGATTAGACATTTGCTGATCATAGTCCCAGGTTGGACATTTTAATCAAACAAAGTCCAGATATGTAAAGAGTAAGGCAGCCTCCATTGCTTAACTAAGCAGAGCTGTGCTAATCTGGCTTTTAAATCCTGGATTCAGAGCAAGCTTTCAAGAGATCACCCAGTGTTCTTGGACATTCTCTAATAACGTGTGTGTGATTTTTATATCACTGTCTTTTCTTGAGCCAGCTTGTTTGCATCTTCTTCCAAAGTTAATTCTGCGTTGATCCCTCAGGCTCTCTAACCTGCTTTTTCTATGTGAAGGAATGACTTCATGGTTCAGCTCAGCTCTTATGTAACAGCAAGAGAAAAAGAGACAATAGGAGTGTTGATTTCTTTGTTTGAAATGCCGCTACATCCATGCTGTATGGAGTCACTTAGGAAATGTGCCTTTTAAACTAATTCATCTGTGAATCATCCTTGAAAGTGTTTGTCTACATACAAATAAAATATTTTATTAATTCCTTCATCAAATATTTACTCCTCTGTGATGGTTACCCCACTAGGTGGGGGTGCGGCCAAGACCCCAGCAGACAGTCTGTCTTCCTGTCCAGTGGGAGGAGAAACTACCGTTTTCTCTGTGTCAGAGTAGCAGAAGAGTGAGCTCTGGAGTTTGGTATAAGTGGTTCTCTCTTCCCGTCTGTTTTTCAGAGGGCTCGAAACACAACGCTCGTTATCGATCTTAAAGAAATCTGGACATAAATGAATCTGAAGGAAGTCCCAACCATTCAGTCTCACAAAAGATTTTCTTACATACGCCCCCGATTTGTTTTTCCTTAGGCAGCTCTGGGGATCGTAGAAGTTAAAGAACAGTCAGTCCAATCTCCTAATTAAAGTCAAACAGTTACAGACAGACAAGAGTTGGAGCCCGTAGACGCTTAAGTGAGTTTTGAAAGCTGGCACAGTTTAGTTGCTGAGCTGAGACTATTCCTTGATCTTAATCACCAACTCTTAATCACTGGTGTTCAACTTCAGCTGAGTCAAACCAAGCAAGGGAGAAATGAATTCAGTTGTATTGGTCAATAGGGATGGAGTCTGGATCATTCTTTCACCTACAGAATAGCTGGGAGAGGAGTGGGCCTTAGGCAAATGTACTATCTTGTCTTTCTTTTTTTAATGTTGATATTTATTTATTCTAACTGGAGGATAATCGCAATATTATGATGTTTTTTTCGCCATACATCAGAATGAATCGGCCGTAGGTGTACACGTGTCCCTTCCCTCCTGCTGTGCCAGAGCACCAGCTTTGGGTGCCCTGCTTCACGCACTGAACTCACGCTGGTTATCTGTTTTACATACGGTACTGTACGTTTCAATGCTCCACTCTCAAATCATCCCACCTTCTCCTCCCACTGAGTCCAAACTGTTCTTTACCTCTGTGCCTTTTTTTTTGCTGCCCTGCATGTAGGATCATCAATACCATCTTTCTAGATTCCATATATATGTGTTGCTGCTGCTGCTGCTGCTGCTAAGTCCCTTCAGTCATGTCCAACTCTGTGCGACCCCATAGACAGCAGCCCACCAGGCTCCCCCGTCCCCGGGATTCTCCAGGCAAGAACACTGGAGTGGGCTGCCATTTCCTTCTCCAGTGCATGAAAGTGAAAAGTGAAGTCGCTCAGTCGTGTCCGACTCCTAGCGACCCCATGGACTGCAGCCCACCAGGCTCCTCCTTCCATGGAATTTGCCAGGCAAGAGTACTGGAGTGGGGTGCCATGGCTTTCTCCGATATATGTGTTAATATACAGTATTTGTCTTTCTCTTTCTTCACTCTGTATAATTTTTTTGACTTTTATTTCTTGTTGTTTGTAGAAAAAGATGCTTAACATCTTTTGCTGCTTATATGAGGTAGCTCATTCTTGATGAGTTTTGAGATATATATGTATATATGTTTCTTCTGAAGAGGAGGGTCATTTAAATTACTGTTTAAGGCTGCACCTCACCGATCCACAGTCAAGCCTGTTGGTGTTGATGCGAGATTAGTCATGCTTTTGATATAATCAGCCTACCCTGCTTTCTTATCCTCACATATCCTTTGAAGATTTGCCCAATAAAGATTAATTGGGAGGAGACAGTTTAGGACTGTTTTCTACTAAGAAGCTTATAGTTAAGATATGATTCTGTTGGCACGGTTTTAGAGATCATATGTGTTGAGGCAAAGGACTAAGATATACTCTGCCAAAGTGACAAAGATGTGATGGATTAACATAAAAGAGTTAATTTTGTTTTCTATTTCATGTTTCTCCAAGAGGATGGGATTCAAGTATAGAAGGTGTGCTTACTTAGCCAGTTTCTGTAGTGATCATTACCGCGGTGAAAGAGCAGTCACAGCTGACGTGTCCGGCTTGCTGCCTCTCTGCCAGGCAGTGAGAAGGGCTTTGCTTCCAGTTTTTGCTCTGTTTTCACAGCAACATTAGGGAGGAGATATACTCTTCTTGAGGTTATAGACATAAAAACTGAGGTTGCAAAATTAGAGGGTGTGTGCAAGGCAACCCAGTAAATAGAGTGTGAGCCCAGGTCTTCTAACACTGAAGCCTGTTCTCGGACTGGAATGCTGGGCTGGTCTCCTGAGTTCAAGGTGGGCCTCTTTGCAGTTCACATTCTTATTTAGAGAGGCTGACCGCCTCTATTTCACAGAGTGATTCTTTACCTCTATGAACTCCCAGTTTTTCTACTTTCTAACCAGCCTGTCTGTTTCCCAGACATCTGATTTCCCAGATATTCTGTAAAAATCTATTGTGGATTCTCTAACCTTTTGAAACACTTGGTTTTACTCCTTGCATACCTTAAAGTTTTATTCTTGTCAGCAAACTGAAAGACACATTAATAAAAAAAAATCCCTTGGAAGACATGGAGATGTTGAATGATCCAGGGCGATGCTGTGGCTTGTGGACAGGATATTTACATGGTTTTTTTTTTTTTTTCTTGCTAACAATTTAAACTGTATTAATGTGTAGTCCTGCGTGGGGCCCCCTCACTGGAAGCTACAGGTTACGGCAGTTTCACCTTCACTGGGGGTCCGCTGATGATCACGGCTCTGAACACGTGGTGGACGGCGTGAGATACGCTGCAGAGGTGAGTCAGCAGCCATGTATTCGTGGCTCAGAGTTTTTCGCTTCTGTTTTAATTTGATTTTTAGTTCCTATTGGAATACAGTTAATTTACAAAGTCATGTTACTTCCAGGCACACAGCAAAGTGATTCAGTTACGCATGTGCATATATCTGCTCTTTTCCAGATTCTTTTCCATGTAGGTTATTGCACAGCATTGAGTAGAGTTCCTTGTGCTATACAGTAGGTCCTTATCATTTTTAAAAATTTTATTGGAGTGCGGGAGTACAGTTGCTTTAGGATGCTTTTAGTTTCAAGTGGTTCAGTTATACATATTCACGGAGCTTGTCTTTGTGATGGGATTTAAGGGACCCATGAGACAACTCTCTTTACACCAGATTCGTTTATCTCAGTGCTGAAATTGCTTTATTGTGTCAGTATGAGAGTTTATGAACATGAGAGCCACAAATTTGCCCCTTCGGAGCCTTAAAGCTTAGGGTTATTGTGCCCGGTTTAGAAATGAATAAAGTGCAGACAGATGAAGTGGAAGGAAGGGAAAGAAACATTTGTTTCAGGCCCAACTGTGTACCCCCAGGTAAAGTCCATATTATAGAGTTAATTGTAAATGGCAAAATTCCTCTAGGGACAAAAAGTAAAGTCACAAACTGTCCTGAACTCTATCTTACTTCTACAGCCCCAAGTATTAAAGTGTAGTCTCTGTTAATTCTTCAAGTCTTTGGTAAAGTGGAACAGGATGAAGTGTTCATTGACTTGTTTTTTCCATTGGGGAGTTACTTCTTTTCCTTATACCTGAAATTCATTAATTATATTCTGCTTTTTCTAATCCTCTGGTTAAAGGATAAAGCATAATATTCTTCAAGTTTTAATATAGTTAAATATTGCTAACACCTAGTTTTACCAGGAGATGCAAGTGAATCATTGTAGGATTCAACCAAAGCTACTTAAGTGAAAATATATAATGTGTCTTGTGAGTTATCTCGGCAAAACAGAGCAATGTTACCAGGCAGGTTCAATTTTTCTTCATTTTTCTCTTAATTACTGATTTGTGGAGTTGAGATATGCTTTCATAGCCCTGTTGATGAGAGAGATTCAGATTCAGACTTCTTTCCAGTTTTCTTTTTCCATTGGCGTGTACAGCTGCTCTCTGAAGCCATCAATCAAAGCGTCCTTTTAACCTACTAAAGCACTTTTGTTTGAGGCCGAGTGCTTAGGGTATGTGATCTGCCCTGTCCCTGGGCTGGAGGCATAAGATCTATGTCTAAAATGGACAAAAAAAAAAAAAAAAAAGCCAGGAACGTGGAAAGTGGGACTCCTGAATCTGTATGGCATCTCAGTTTATATCACCTACTGAATAGTTTTCGTGTTTGCTTCCTAGAGTTTTGTGTTCTAAATTTGACATCTTGTTCTAAGTCTCAGAAGCTTTGTGGGGATGGAGAGCTGGCTTTGGGTCGCTGTCTTGTACCTCTCCTGAGTCACTTGGGCAAGCCAGTCGCGCTGCTTTATGGTCATGCCTTCTAGCCTCCTACACTTGCGAGCACGCTCTGAGAGAGGCCTCCTGCAAGGGGCCCGCAGACCCTGCAGCCCGCCAGCGGCTCAGAGCCCTGACTTGCAGAGCACCGGTCATCTTCTCAGGTTTTCCTTCTTGAGGAGGCTGAAGCTTTGACTGGAATTTCATGCTGTTCTTAGTGTGTATTTCAGGCTGTTTATCATGCACTCATCCATTCATTCTTTTGAGAGCCAAGCGTGTCCCCAGTCGGGGCCCACTTACCCGTTCTCATCAGGAAGGGAGCACCAGGAATGAGGAGGGGTGGTCATGGAGCACCAGGAATGAGGAGGGGTGGTCAGGGAGCACTCGGGGCCCACTTACCCGTGCTCATCAGGAAGGGAGCACTAGGAATGAGGAGGGGTGGTCAGGGAGCACCAGGAATGCGGAGGGGTGGTGAGGGAGCACCAGGAATGAGGAGGGGGTGGTCAGGGAGCACCAGGAATGAGGAGGGGGTGGTGAGGGAGCACCAGGAATGCGGAGGGGGTGGTCGGGGAGCACCAGGAATGAGGAGGGGTGGTCAGGGAGCACCAGGAATGAGGAGGGGTGGTGAGGGAGCACCAGGAATGAGGAGGGGGTGGTGAGGGAGCACCAGGAATGAGGAGGGGGTGGTGAGGGAGCACCAGGAATGAGGAGGGGGTGGTCAGGGAGCACCAGGAATGCGGAGGGGTGGTCAGGGAGCACCAGGAATGCGGAGGGGTGGTCAGGGAGCACCAGGAATGCGGAGGGGTGGTCAGGGAGCACCAGGAATGCGGAGGGGTGGTCAGGGAGCACCAGGAATGAGGAGGGGTGGTCAGGGAGCACCAGGAATGAGGAGGGGTGGTCAGGGAGCACCAGGAATGAGGAGGGGGTGGTGAGAGAGCACCAGGAATGAGGAGGGGTGGTCAGGGAGCACTCGGGGCCCACTTACCCGTGCTCATCAGGAAGGGAGCACCAGGAATGCGGAGGGGGTGGTGAGGGAGCATCAGGAATGAGGAGGGGGTGGTGAGGGAGCACCAGGAATGAGGAGGGGTGGTGAGAGAGCACCAGGAATGAGGAGGGGTGGTCAGGGAGCACTAGGAATGAGGAGGGGTGGTCAGGGAGCACTCGGGGCCCACTTACCCGTGCTCATCAGGAAGGGAGCACCAGGAATGAGGAGGGGTGGTCAGGGAGCACCAGGAATGAGGAGGGGGTGGTCAGGGAGCACTTGGGGCCCACTTACCCCGTGCTCATCAGGAAGGGAGCACCAGGAATGAGGAGGGGTGGTCAGGGAGCACTAGGAATGAGGAGGGGTGGTCAGGGAGCACCAGGAATGCGGAGGGGTGGTCAGGGAGCACCAGGAATGAGGAGGGGGTGGTGAGGGAGCACCAGGAATGAGGAGGGGGTGGTGAGGGAGCACCAGGAATGAGGAGGGGTGGTCAGGGAGCACCAGGAATGAGGAGGGGTGGTCGGGGAGCACCAGGAATGCGGAGGGGGTGGTCGGGGAGCACCAGGAATGAGGAGGGGGGTGAGGGAGCACCAGGAATGAGGAGGGGTGGTCGGGGAGCACCAGAAATGCGGAGGGGTGGTCGGGGAGCACCAGGAATGCGGAGGGGTGGTCGGGGAGCACCAGGAATGAGGAGGGGTGGTGAGGGAGCACCAGCAATGAGGAGGGGTGGTGAGGGAGCACCAGGAATGAGGAGGGGTGGTCAGGGAGCACCAGGAATGAGGAGGGGTGGTCAGGGAGCACTAGGAATGAGGAGGGGTGGTGAGGGAGCACCAGGAATGAGGAGGGGTGGTCAGGGAGCACCAGGAATGAGGAGGGGTGGTCAGGGAGCACTAGGAATGAGGAGGGGGTGGTGAGGGGAGCACCAGGAATGAGGAGGGGGTGGTGAGGGAGCACCAGGAATGAGGAGGGGTGGTCGGGGAGCACCAGAAATGAGGAGGGGTGGTCGGGGAGCACCAGGAATGCGGAGGGGTGGTCGGGGAGCACCAGGAATGAGGAGGGGTGGTGAGGGAGCACCAGCAATGAGGAGGGGTGGTGAGGGAGCACCAGGAATGAGGAGGGGTGGTCAGGGAGCACCAGGAATGAGGAGGGGGTGGTCAGGGAGCACCAGGAATGAGGAGGGGGTGGTGAGGGAGCACCAGGAATGAGGAGGGGTGGTGAGGGAGCACCAGGAATGAGGAGGGGTGGTCAGGGAGCACCAGGAATGAGGAGGGGTGGTCAGGGAGCACCAGGAATGAGGAGGGGTGGTCAGGGAGCACCAGGAATGAGGAGGGGTGGTCAGGGAGCACCAGGAATGAGGAGGGGTGGTCAGGGAGCACCAGGAATGAGGAGGGGTGGTCAGGGAGCACTAGGAATGAGGAGGGGTGGTCAGGGAGCACCAGGAATGAGGAGGGGTGGTCAGGGAGCACCAGGAATGAGGAGGGGTGGTCAGGGAGCACCAGGAATGCGGAGGGGTGGTGAGAGAGCACCAGGAATGCGGAGGGGTGGTCAGGGAGCACCAGGAATGAGGAGGGGTGGTGAGGGAGCACCAGGAATGAGGAGGGGTGGTCAGGGAGCACCAGGAATGAGGAGGGGTGGTCAGGGAGCACCAGGAATGCGGAGGGGTGGTCAGGGAGCACCAGGAATGAGGAGGGGGTGGTGAGGGAGCACCAGGAATGAGGAGGGGGTGGTGAGAGAGCACCAGGAATGCGGAGGGGTGGTCAGGGAGCACCAGGAATGAGGAGGGGGTGGTCAGGGAGCACCAGGAATGAGGAGGGGTGGTCAGGGAGCACCAGGAATGAGGAGGGGTGGTCAGGGAGCGCTTCCTCCCAGGAGAGGTTTCTAACCGCAGGCCTGAAGGAGGCGCAGGAGTGAGCCAGGCATCGCGGACAGGGAGCTGCCGAGAATCATGCGTGAGCACTCGGGTCAGGGAACAGTATCACCTATTATCACACGTTTGAGGAACAGAATGGCCGGTGTGGATGGAGCATGAGGGGCAAAGCGGGGGTTGTCAGGGGTGAAGTCAGGGGAGGCCGGAGGGGCCTGATCGTTCGCAGGTGAACCGTGTACGTATCACAAACACTTTCAGTGCAGCGGGAAGCCGCTGGCTGTCTTTGAATCAGGAAGTGATCATCTTTGTGCTTTAAAAACATCAATTTAAGCTACAGTTTGCAAACGGATTGGGCTGGAGCAGGGGTGGGTCAAGGGAGTCAGTGGGGAGGCTTTGCGGGCCGTTCCAGGGAATAGAAGAGGGTGCCCTTGGAGCGCTGGCGGGCGAAAGCGCTGCTTCCTTGGGGTTTGGTGATTGATCGGGGGGGTGGGGGGGAGGGGGAGGACTCGGTGTTTCTGGCGAGAGACGGGAAGGCTACTGGAGGGAGGGGCGGTCTGGGTCAGACCTCGGGGTCGGGGGTGTTCGGCGTCGACAGTAAACAAGCAGATGAATCGCATGCGTAAGGTCTTAACAGGAACTCCACCGCGCGTCTGGCGGAGTGAGTGGGCGCTACGGAGGGCCTCTTTGGGACGACATGTGATCATCTTTGAGACTGAATGGCCGGAAGAAGCCACCTGGAGGAGATCCAGGGAGATCTTTCTAGTGACTGGGAGCCGCCGGTACAAAGGCTCTCAGGCAAACGATGGGGTTGGCATGTTCAGGAAGAGACCTTGGCTTCCAGGATTGGAGCGAGTGAGAGAAGTTTTAGGTCGTGTCCCAGAGCGGCCACAGGGACCAGGCGGCATCGGGCTTTGGGGGCTTGGCAGGCAGTCTGCAGCTTATCTCTGTGTAGCAGGATCAATCCGTGGAGGGTTTCGAGTAGGGCAATGGCACATTCTGGTTTATATTTTATACGATATAGCTAGCTGTTCTGTGGCAAACAGGTTGGGCAGACGTGGAGGAAGCAGGGAGACAGACTAGAAGGCTGTGAGCGTGCTCACACGCGCAATGATGGTGACTCGCGTCGTGGGGTAGTGGGGGCGGAGACAGTTAAACTGGTGCGGGATATGTTTGGGAGGCAAAATCCCTGCGGCCTGTCCAGGAGAAGGGCGTCAAGACTGAAGGAAAGAAAAAGAGAACTCAGGCCAAAAGACTCAGGCCACAGTCCTTTGGCTTGAGCAGCTGTGAGGATGGTTGTGCTTTTGCTGAGATGGGAAAGTTCAGGGAGGAGCAGGCTGAGACAGGAATTAACTGCTGGGGTGTGTTACTTTGGAGATGCCTCGGCTTACCTTCCCAGGTGGCTCAGTGGTAAAGAATCCACCTGCCAGTACAGGAGACTTAAGAGACGGTTTGATCCCTGGGTGGGGAATTTCCCTTGGAGAAGGAAATAGCAAGCCACTCCAGTATTCTTGCCTGGAGAATCCCAGGGATAGAGGAGACTGGCAGGCTACAGTTCATGGGGTCACAAAGAGTTGGACGTGATTTAGCAGCTAAACCTCGACAACATAGATATTCCAGGCTCGCGTTCAAGTAGGATACTGGATACAGACCTGAGTCTAAAGAAGAGGTCAGAGATGCTGAAGGAGGCATTTGGGAGTCATTTGCGTTTGGTTTCAGTTCAAAAGTATCCCTTTGTGCTTGGCTATAGAAGTGATTCCAGAGTTTCCTTAGTTTTTCCAGCTACTTTTGTACCTAACTTCAGAATTATCATCAAGTTGTATCCTCTTAAAAAATAAAAATATGAAGAAAAAAATGAAAGGGAAAACCATTTAAAGCTGTGAGTGAAAATCGCTCAGTCGGGTCTGACTCTTTGTGACCCCATGGACTGTATAGTCCATGGAATTCTTTCCTTTTCCTTCTCCAGGGGATCTTCCCAACCCAGGGATCGAACCCAGGCAGATTCTTTGCCAGCTGAGTCACAATGGAAGCCCGTTAAGGCTGTAACCTATATAAAAGTTTAATTTGGAGCCTAATCTAATGATTTGTGACATTACAGAGATTAAAGTAATTTAAATCATGGAAGACTTTATCTCGAGTTGCATATCTATTAATAAAAAAGTAGGCTAATAGTCCATTGGATATTTAGAACTTTATCTGATTATAATTTATACCAAATATATGATAAGCAGATTATGTAGTTGACAGTAAAATTATGATTCAACATTAATGAGGACTTTCAGCATAATGAGCTCATTTTATGTATCAGTAGTATGCAATTTAAAAACACTAAAGTTGAATAATGCTATTATTTAGAAACTGCTTTTCAATAGAGGAGAGAGAACCTTATTTCCATTTATACATCAGCTGAGGACTCTTTGTCATTCAGTTCAAATCACTGCGGCTGTCACTGTTTGGAAATGTGCGTCTGTTCTTTGTTTGCAGTTTAGTTCATATATGAATGCTAATGAGAGTTGTGTCACTTCCCCTTAGGTGACACTTCCAGTTAAGCAAGGTGTGTGGGAGTGAGAAGGACTCGTTTAAAAGAACAAAAGATTTTTCTTGCTTTATTTTCCCATAGTATTTCAAATACTTGTTGCTTTTTAACCGGTGGAAAGATGATAGATGGATTTATATCTCCTTAGTGGCACATTCGTTTTCTAGTCCTTTGGGGTTGTGACCCTCAAGAGGACGTGTCACATCTGTCTGTCTCTTTGCTCTCATCTCTTACCAAGTGAACCGCTGAGTTGCCTTGGAGCCATTTCAAACAGCTTCAGGTGCCTGCCTGCCCCCTCCCTCCCTGTGGAGCAGCGTTGCTCTCCTGTGAGCCAGATGAATTTTGTTTCCTCACCCAATGCTTTCAGGTGCTTTGCGCCCCCTCCCCGACTACCTCAAAACAGCATGAAGCATGGCACCGCAAGGATCCGCCCTGTGTTATCTGTCTGGGTGCTCCAGTCTTCCTTGATTGTTTCTGGATGGTGCACTATTTTAAAGGTTTTATAGTTCGCAGTTTAGGATAATTCCTGTTCATCTTACAATCCTCCCATATTAGTTGCCTGTAAGATGGGAAGTTGTGTTTAAAGGAAGGGCTAAAACCATTCCACTGACGGTACTAAATGCTCTCTGTGACAGCTAGAAGGGTGATCTGTGCAAGAAACCCTCCACAGGCGTTTCCTCCCTGAGCGCCAGCAGGGCTCCTCTGGCGAGGTCTTACCTGAAGCCCGTCCTGCAGGGAGGGTCCTCGCTGAGCAGGGCCGCGCTGTGACCTAGGCCAGTCAGGTGGGTGCCTCGCGGCCCTCTGGTTTCTGCCTCAGTCTGTCCTTCCCTGAGCCAGGAATGAAGATCCTCCAGGAAGGGTTTTCCGCCTTGCTGTCACTCGACAACCCTTCACGCTTGTTTGTGAGCTGGGGATTCCGCGTTGCATGCGGGGCACGGAGCTCGCCTCTGGAGTGTGCAGTCAGCCGCTCCTGTGGTAGAGCTGGAGGTGGGGGAAGCCTGCCTTCTAGAGTGCCAGGCCCTCCACCTGCTTGTCTCCTCCATTTTCCTTTTCCCCTCGTCAGTGGCAGCAGCTGCCTCTCATTTTCTTCCTGAGATGCCTCTGTTTGGAATACCCCGAGGCCTCTTCTTCCTGTTAAAACTTCCTCTCAGCAAAGAATTTGAACATTCATAGAAAGTAGAATATATGTAACTATTACTAAAAACAATTATTCTTAAGGTAAATTTGCATTTTCAAGACATAAATAGTCTTAAACTTTTAAGACTTAAAACTTTTCAAGGACAACTGAGCACCGCCCTTAGCAGCAGGATTCTGCCCGACTGCCTTCTGTTGTGGGCTTGACCTCCTCACCCATCCGCGAGCGTGAGCTTGTGTGCTGGACTCAGCTGCCAGCAGGGGTCTGACGGAGGGCTGCACAATTGCAATTCCATCTGTGGACGTGGGTGTTTTGAACTGTGGTGCTGGAGAAGATTGTTGAGAGTCCCTTGGACTGCAAGGAGATCCAACCAGTCCATTCTAAAGGAGATCCGTCCTGGGTGTTCTTTGGAGGGATTGATGCTGAAGCTGAAACTCCAATACTTTGGCCACCTGATGTGAAGAACTGACTTACTGGAAAAGATCCTGATGCTGGGAGGGATTGGGGGCAGGGAGGAGAAGGGGACGACACATGAGATGGCTGGATGGCCTCATCGACTCAATGGACATGGGTTTGGGTGAACTCCAGGAGTTGGTGATGGACAGGGAGGCCTGGTGTGCTGTGGTTCATGCGGATCACAAAGAGTCAGACACGACTGAGTGCCTGAACTGAACTATGGACATGGGGGAGCCCCAAGTCTCTTGGGAGCAATGGTTGGAGATTTTTTGGGTTAGAGAGGCTTGGCAGGATGCTCTAGAACCTTCTATGATGTAGACGTCAGCACAGGACACCACAGACCAGCTAAGTGACAGGATCCTTCCCTTGTGTAGTTTTCAGACCAAAGTAAATAGGAGGATTCTGTCCAAGGTTCTCATGCATAGGACAGGAAGATATATATAAATGTTTTATTGGCATTTATGTTTTTAAAGGTATTTAAAAAATAATGTTTGAATTATGTCTTGTTCCTCTCTTTCAGCTCCACGTTGTTCACTGGAATTCAGACAAATACCCCAGCTTTGTTGAGGCAGCTCATGAGCCAGATGGACTAGCTGTCTTGGGAATATTTTTACAGGTGAAAACAATCCATTGGTTTCGTTTTGAATAGCTAGTCAGTCGTGTTGGATAAAGAGTTTCATTGTGGGGTAGTCTACCACTTTTTGCTCAATAATAGTAAACTTGTTCTAGGCTTACTGTTTTCCTTTTGAAGTGAATATTCACATGTTATATGAGTTTATGGTCCCTCTAAGGGCCTAGAACTACCCTAGGAGGGTTGTCTTATGATTCATCTTATCGCCCACGGGTCGGTTTCATGTGAACAGCAAATGTTGCTGCGGTAACAGTAATATCAGAAGCATCACCTGAGAGCAGAAGTGCTGCACTGATACCTTGAGAAGAAAATCTTTACATAGGCTCTTCCTGATGCTCAGCATGTGGAGACGCGGGTCAGGGTGAAGTTCAAGTTCCTGATTCTCGAAGCACTAGTTTGCCCACCAGTTCATCATGGTTTATCATCCCAAACGCGCTGATCAGCTGTAAAGATTCTGCTGTGCTTCCTTTGTCTGCATTCATACGAGGCGGACAAGTGCCAGTGTCCTGACACCTGTGCAAAGGGCAGGGCGGCTCAGCCCCCGCTGCGCCAGATTCTTTAGGGTGCGCCCTCTCGTGAGCCAGCGGCTCTGCGGGTGGTGTGACTCGCTGCACAGGGCTGGGGGAAGCCAGGGGCAGAGCGGAGGCCAGCGTGCACAGCAGCAGCTCCTTCTTTTGGTCCCCAGGTCTGGTGGTGGCCGTGAAGGCCAGGTGAGGAAAGGCATTATACTCGAACCCTAAATGACTTAACAGCTTCAGATAACTCAGGACACCCCAAACAAAGGAAAATGAGTACATATATATTTTCTGAAGGCTTCTCCTCGTGATGACATAGTCTGTTCATTCAGAACCTCAAGTCATTTTAAGTGGAAAGTGGGAGATGTTCTCCTCTAATGTCTGATGTCACCAAGAATCAGGGTCTGAAAGTCACATCTAGTTAAACAGTGCAGGTGTTATGGAGGAGTTTCCTAAGCAAAGTTTCTCTCGAGAGAACCTGTACCCTAAAGGTTCATAAAGCTGGAAGAATATGAAGCCATTCCTTCCAGCTTTGGAATCAAAGGTATAGTTCAGCCAAGGAGCCCTGTGATATTATCTTGTTTAGATTTTTCTGGTGTGATACGGCTGGCAGGTGAATGAGAGCCTCATTATAGAACAATCACTGGTTGTTCTGAGCTGACAGGGTTTTAAAAAAAAATAGTGACTAAAATGAGTCGGACAGTAACCATTTCTTTTGCAACTTCATGTTTTCAGATTGGTGAACATAATCCCCAGCTGCAAAAGATTACTGACATTTTGGATTCCATTAAAGAAAAGGTAAAATTAATTACTGTTTACCAGTGACTATATTCCCTGTTTTCTCCTGAATTCTCTTATCTTCTGTTAGACTTTGACGTAGCATATGCTGCTGGCTTGGAAGCAGGTTTGAAACATCCTTGACCAATAGAGCAGAAGTAACATTGCCACTTATCTCTTGAAAATTATGAAGGGATCTTAAATTATCTAAGACAATAATGTAAATTATTAAGATTTACATTAAATTTTCTGTAAATTATCTAAAATTTCTAAAATTATCTAAAACAAATAATGGCAGGCCACTTACATTAGAAACCCAGTGCTGCTTAAATAAATCTAGGTGAGGTGCTAATTCAGCTTCAGTTTTTAGAGTAAGGCAGATAGTTTTTTAAAGACCTAACAGCAGATACTAAATCATTCCGTGAATTATAGAATTCCAGTGAAATAGCATTTCACGGGTATTTATTTTTTTGAGGTCTGTGTAAAGCTTTCCCATTGTCATTTATGAGAATTCTCTTTTCTTCCTCAGGGTAAACAAACTCGGTTCACGAATTTCGACCCGGTATGTCTGCTTCCGCCATGCCGGGATTACTGGACGTATCCTGGCTCTCTTACGGTCCCACCTCTTTTGGAAAGTGTCACTTGGATCATTTTAAAGCAGCCCATAAACATCAGCTCTCAACAGGTACGTCGCTTCCTCCATACTGACCCTGATTCTCTAGAGGAGACTGGGCTGAATCTTGTGTGTGTGTGTGTGTGTTTCAAACCCTGCCCTTCGTTTCTGCTGTTAGAAAGCCTGTGTTTTCCCTTTATTACTCAGATGAGTGGTTGAACCCGGTGAGGTTTCTCTTCCTTTCTTATTTGACCTTCTATGATTAGATTATTTCTTTTCCCATTTCCTAGAAATGTGATGTGCAGACAGGCATGGATGGACGTGACGTGCCCCCTTAAGGGCTCTGCTCTTTCTTCTCTTGTGTGGTCTGAGGTACTAAAGGTCTGCAATACAAAAGGGAACATCAGGAGCAAGTCTTCCTTCCAAGGGCGACATTCTCCTTTTTGACCTCAGTGCTTGGACCTGCTTCTCCTGCAGATTTCACGTTCAGAAACGAAATAGTGAGAACAGCCTTGGGCCCGGCACTCTGTATTTGTTAGATTGAGGAAATCCTTCTGACCTTTTGGCTTTTGTTGACAAAGCTATTGTGAAGCTGACTGAGGGGCTTTAAAGCATTTGCCTGGAAGCTGTGGGTGGCCGCCTGAGCTCTTCCTGGGAACACATTTCCTCTCTTGTTCTTCTGATCAGGGTCCTCGGGTCAGTGGGCCCAACAGTCTGCAGGTTCAATGTGTCTTTGATGCCTAGAGACTCCAGACAGAGCTGTGATGCCCCACGGTGGTGGTTTAGTCACTCAGTCCTGTCCCGCTCTTCGGGACCCCAGGGACTGTAGCCTGCGGGGCTCCTCTGTCCCTGGGGTTCTCCAGGCAAGAACACTGAAGTGGATTGCCGTGCCCTCTTCTAGGGGATCTTCCCGACCCAAGGGTCAAATCTGCCTCTTCCAGGGAAGCCCACCATGGGACTGGCCGGTCTGCCAGTTGGATGCTGTTTGCCTGATGGATTTGGTTTTGGTTTTGTTATTGTTTTCTTTTTCAAATTATATGCTGCGAAATCTTGGCAAGAACACAGCCTGGTAATATTTGCAGCTGATGATGTACTCCCGTTGTGGCTGGCCCACACTCCTAACTGTTTCATCTTTCCCCTAAGCAAAGACTGGGGTTGGTTCACCTTTACGAAGGTCGCATCAGGCAACCTTTCCCCTTGTGGTGTTGCATCATCCAACTTCTGCTGACCTTGTGGTTAGGATGAAAGCCAGACAGTAATCTGGCTCATACTTATTAAAGCATTTTATAAAAACCTGGGTAGATAGCCAGAGCTTGACTGACATGGAAATTCCTGTGGATTTTTTCCGTCATAAATAACGGGAGTTGCATCATGAGAAAAATGACCTCTCACGGACTCAGCGGATTTGTTAATGCAGTTCATTTTCTCTCCCTTCATGCACTAAGTGGTTTGCTTTACTTTTCTTTATTAAATTTGAGCAGGTTAATGGTAAGAGTTAATAAGGTAGTAATAATAAGGGAATTGTGTTTTTTTCTCATATTTTAAGAATTAATTTATCCATTAAAACCAGTTGGAAAATATATTTTTTAATCCACCTGTGGTTTGGAAGAAAATATATCAAAATATTATTTAGGCACATACAATACATACATTTAACCTAATCAAAAATAACACCCTGCAAATGTACGAATGACTGCCTAGATGTGAATTCACTATTGTATCTCACTTTAATCATTAACATTAATTATTAATGTAGTTTTTATGCAGTTTATAAAATGATAGCTGTATTTAGAACTTTAGTGTGAGCAATAATTCATTTTGAGGTTCCATTTATTAATATTAATTATTAATGTGGTTTTTATGCCATTAGAGTTTATAAAATAATAGCTATATTTTAGAGCTTTAGTGTGAGTGATAACTTATTCTGAGGCATTCACTTAAATCTTCTGTAGCAGGAACACTGTCAGACATTTTCAGTCAGATTGAAATGATTATTTGAGTAGTAATCACAATTATTATGATGACTATGATAGCTTAGTAATCCAAATTATTATGGTGATTTTAAGATTTAAAGAATGAAGCAAAAGATATTTTAAAAGTTGTCCCATTTTAAACATGAGAAAAACATCAGGCAGTGGCCAGTTCTCAAAATATCTGATCAATAATCATCAAAATTGACAAAGTTGTGAAAAACAAAAAATTGTCATAATCATGAAATACTCATGCAGACAAGACAAGTATGAATTTATTTCCTGATAGGATCCTGGAACAGAAAATGATATTAGGTAAAAACAGAAGAAACTGAAATAAAGGGTAGACTTCAGTTAATAATATTAGTATTGGTTCACTAATTGTTAAAAATGTGCCCTACTAATGCAGCATGTTAATAACAGGGGGCACTTCTGTGTGGATTCTTTAAGAGTGCAAGAAAAAAACAAACAGGGGAAACTGAATTATGGGATATACAAGAACTATTCTGTCTTTGCAATATGGTAAATCTAAAACTGTTCTAGAATAAAAGGCAGATTTTAAAATATTCCATCGCATGAGAGAGTTGATAAGATTATTTAGTTGCTTAGCTCTTTTGTATAAAGTAAAATGAAGGTCCTTTTTGTGTACACGACTGACTTGTTACTTTACAAAAGATAATTTTTAATATTTTAGCGGTCCTTATTTTAGAAGAATCTGGAAAATACTGTTTTTATTTCATTTCCAGTTCCACTATATAATGTCATTAGTTGTGAAGATTAAATCCTCTTTTTAGTAAGTTGGTGCCGATTTTTTCAAGGTTTTTTCCTGCTTCTATTTCTTGCCAAGTCACTGTTTAACCTAAATAGGGAAAATCTGATGGTTTCCATTTCCTTTTCTTGATTCAAGTCCATTTTTCTCCCTAGAGTCATTTACTGAAATGCTTGATTTAACTGCCAGGCCAGTAAAAAGATACACTGTTTTTGATACTTCTGATAACAGATCTGTCATCCTTTGGAAGGCTGACGTCTCTTGCCAAGTCTCTGTGGTTTATCCCAGATTTTCTAAATTGGCTTCCTCATCTGCTGAAATTTGATGTGCAGAATTTAGTTCTGAGCTCCTTTTTTGAAAAACAAAAAACAAAAAAACAAAAAACAAAAAAACAAAACTTTGTTGTTTATTATGATATTTGCACTCAGTAAGATTCATGCATCTTAGTATGCAGGTGATGCTTTTGATTATTGCAGCAACTGCTCCCGCCATCAAAGTGTGGAATAGATCCCTGGGCTGAAAAAGTTTGCTTGTGCCCCTTTATAGTCCACCTTCTTCCTCACCCATGTCCCAGGCAACCACTGAGATGCCACAAGAATTTTGTCTTTTTACAATTTTATTAAAATGGAATCATATAGTACGCAGAGGTAAAGAATCCACATGCCAGTGCAGGAGATGCGGATTCCATCCCTAAGTCAGGAAGATCCTCCAGAGAAGGAAAGGACAGCCCACTCCAGTATGCCTGCCTGGACCATCCCATGGACAGCGGAGCCTGGTGGGCTACAGTCTCTAGGGTCACAAGGAGAGACGTGGCTGAGAGACTGGGCACGCACACACACAGTACACGGACTTCTGTGTTGGACTTCATTTCACAAGTGGCAGCCCACTCCAGTATTCTTGCTGGAGAATCCCATGGACGGAGGAGCCTGGCGGGCTACAGTCCACAGGGTGGCAAGCAATTGGACACGACTGAGCGACTTCACTTCACTCATTTCACATAATATTTTAAAGTTATACTGATTTCCTCTTCGTTACTGACGAATATTTACGGGCCTTCCAGGTGGCGATCGTGGTAAACAACCCGCCTGCCAAAGCAGGTTAGATAATGAGAGATGCGGATTTGATCCCTGGGTCGGGAAGATCCCCTGGAGGAGGGCGTGCAACCCACTCCAGTATTCTTGCCTGGAGAATCCCATGGACAGAGGAGCCTGGTGGGCTACAGTCCACGGGGTCGCCAAGAGTCAGACAGGACTGAAGCAGCTTAGCACGCATGCATGCAATATTCATGGTATGGAAATGGCATTTTTTTTTAATCTCTTCACTAACTGATTAGCCATTGGGTTGCTCCCAGTTTGGGACCATTATAAATAGCAACTACCCATATTTAGCTGTTAGGAGTAATTGGCATATACACTTCTGTGTGGACCCATATTTTCACTTCCTGTGGCAACACCTAGCACTGGGTTGCTGGGTCACGTCTACTTTTATAAGGGACTGCCGTGTTGCTTCCTAACGTGACTCTTCCGTCTTCCGTTTGCACCAGCAATGCAAAACATTTCTAGTTTTTCTACATCCTTGTTAACACTCGGTTTTATAAGTAATTTTAACTTTTAGCCATTCTAGTGGGTATGTATGGTGTGTATGATTTTTAATTTGCATTTATCTGATGACTAATGATGTTGAGCACTTTTTCATATAATTACTAATTATGCTTATATCTTCTTTTGTGAAGTCTTTGTTCAGATAATTTGTCCACTTTAAAATTAGACTGTTTGTCTTCTCATTGTGGAGTTGCAAGGGTTTTTTTTTTTTAATACAATCTGGATAAAAGCCCTGTTTTCAACATATGCTTTACAAAACTTGTCTTTTTGCCCCCACCATGTCTTTTGAAGAGCCAAAATTAAAAAAAACTTAATCTTGATGAAGATCATTTTATCAAAATACCTTTTACAGTGTGTGCGTTGGTGTCCTGTTTAATAAAGCTTTGCCAAGCTATATGGCACAAAATATTTTTCCTACTTTAAATAATAGTTTTAGCTCTTACCTTTAAGTCTTGTATTATTTGAGGCAATTTTTGTGTATGCTGTGCTCCATTCTCCCTCCTTTCCTTCTGTTCCTCGTTTTCACACTGAAGTGTAGTTTGCTTTCACGATTGTGTCAGTTTCGGGTGCACAGTGTGATTGCCTCATGCTTCTGTTTGTGCTCTGTGTGAGGTTGCTGTGCGGTGCTGGCTGCACCGCCTGCCCTGCTCCTCATATCCTTGTGACTCCTTCACTCTGTGCTGCCTGACGGTTTGTGCGTCTGATCACCCTCACCAGTATCGCCTCTCCCCCCACCCTTCTACCTTCCATAACCGCTAGTTTTTTTCTCTGTGTCTGTAAATTTGTTTCTGTTTTCTGATAGTCATTCATTTATTTTGTAGATACAAATATGAGTGTAAACATACAATATTCGTCTTTCTCTGGCTTTTTTTTTTTTGATACTCTCAGGTCTGTTCCTGTTGCTGTAAATGGCATGTTCATTTTTAATGACCAAGTAATATACTATTGTGTATGTGTGTGTATATATATATATATATACATATACACACACACACATATACACCATATGTATATGTGTTACTCACTCAGTTGTGTCCGACTCTTTGCGACCCCATGGAATGCAGCCCACCAGGCTCCTCTGTCCATGAGGTTTTCCAGGCAAGGATACTGGAGTGGGTTGCCATTTCCTTCTCCAGGGGATCTTCCCAACCCAGGGATCGAACCTGGGTCTCCTGCACTGCAGGCAGATCCTTTATTCACTGAGCTATATAATACACCCCACACCTTTATCCATTCATCTCTTGATGGACGTATAGATTGCTTCCATATCTAATATTCTAATTATGCATACATTTGACCTGTTCAAAACAGATTCCCAAGGCTCTATTAGTTTCAAATATTTTTAAATTTCTGCTCTTCACAATGGGTGTCGGGCTGGGTGAAGCACAAGCTGGAATCAAGATTGCCGGGAGAAATATCAATAACCTCAGATGTGCAGATGACACCATCCTTATGGCAGAAAGTGAAGAGGTACTAAAGAACTTCTGATGAAAGTGAAAGAGGAGAGTGAGAAAGTTGGCTTAAAGCTCAACATTCAGAAAACTAAGATCATGGCATCAGGTCCCATCACTTCATGTCAGCTAGATGGGGAAACCATGGAAACAGTGAGAGACTTTTGGACTCCAAAAGTGATTTGGACTCCAAAAGTGATTTGGACTCCAAAATCACTGCAAATGGTGACTGCAGCCATGAAATTAAAAGATTCTTACTCCTTGGAAGAAAAGCTATAACCAACCTAGACAGCATATTAAAAAGCAGAGACATTACTTTGCCAACAAAGGTCTGTCTAGTCAAAGCTATGGTTTTTCCAGTAATTATATATGGATGTGAGAGCTGGACCATAAAGAAAGCTCAGTACAGAAGAATTGATGCTTTTGAACTGTGGTGTTGGAGAAGACTCTTGAGAGTCCCTTGGACTGCAAGGAGATCCAACCAGTCCATCCTAAAGGAGATCAGTCTTGGGTGTTCATTCAAAGGACTGATGCTAAAGCTGAAACTCCAATACTTAGGCCACCTGATGTGAACAACTGACTCACTAGAAAAGACCCTGATTCTGGGAAAGACTGAAGGCAGGAGGAGAAGGGGAGGACAGAGGATGAGATGGCTGGATGGCATCACCGACTTGATGGACATGAGTTTGAGTAAACTCCGGGAGTTGGCGATGGACCAGGAGGCCTGGCGTGCTGCAGTCCATGGGGTCTCAGAGTCGGACACGACTGAGTTGACTGAACTGAACTTACTATGGATAGTGTGTATTGATCTATATTCAAGCTTATTTGTTCTTTCCTCTGTCATGTCAACTTGACTGTTAACTCTAGCCACTGAATTTCTTGCTTTAGAAATTATAGTTTTTAGTTCTAAAATTTCTGTTTGATTTTCTTATTTCTATTTCTTTCTGAGAATTCCCATTACTCTACTGGGATTTCTCATGCGCTAGAAATGTGCTTTGTTTAACTTCATGTAGCTCACAGGTAGTGAAAGTATTCACTCTAAAATTCTTGTGAGTTCCACATTTGGTTCATCTTGAGTCTGACTTCATTGATTTTCTTTCTTTGATCATGTTTACATTTTCTTGATTCTTTGTCTATTGAAACTTTGTATTGCAACCTAGATGTTATAAACATTAAGTTGTGGAGATTCTGGATCTGTTGTTTTTCTCTGATGACTATTGTTTCCTTTGGATTAGCAGATATACTTCTTGGCTTGACTTGAATTGGACATTTTCTCTCTTTTGCAGTAGTTCCAGTCTCAGTAAAGCTGTGTATGGTTCTTGGTATAGAGTTTGGGGATCCTCTCTCTAGCTCTTTCCTTGCAAGGCAGGTATGCCTCCAGTGCAGATGGCACCTGTCCAGGTGAAAGACTGTAGAGACAGGAACTCACCTTTTTGAGTGAACATGAACTTCTCATCTGAATCCTTGTACTTCCCTTCACTCTGCAGTACCTGCAGCTGGCTGTTTTTGTATTATGTCTGGGTTTTAGAGTTATCTTCCATTGGAAGGTTGTCTGCAGGGTTTTTAGTCTGATATATCTGGAATCAAAACTCTAATGTCCTTTTTAATAGTAAAATTTTGTATTTTGTAATGAATGATAATTAACAGTCTAGGAAAATTTTCCCAACTTCTGCCTCATTAGACTGTGGTGAAATGGGGAAAAGAATTCATTCACTTCAACATTGCTTGACCTAATATATAATACTCTATCTACTTAGCTTTGCAATTAAAGTTTTAAATCATAGAAGACACTACAGTCATTTCTGGAATTGTTTAATAATGGCCAGTTCTTACAAGGCATGATGCAAGAGATACAGACGAGTGTTGAAAAGATCCTTGTTCTCCGGCAGTTTAGAATCTAAATCAGAGGGTGCAATAAAAGCATGAAAACTGTAACACAGTGGCTTTGCTTGGTGCCTTGAGAGGGTTATAAGGTACAGGGAAGTTCACATGGGGAGAGACTAGTTCTCAGTGGAGAAATCAGGAGAAGACGTCATGAAAGAGCTGACATTTGGGTTGGTTTCAAAAGTGGGAGCTGTTTGGGGGTAAAAAGAAAGGGGGATTTCAAGAAGGAGTAGCATAAATAAGGCCAGAAGGCATGCAAAAACCATGTGGGTCACTTTGCACCTGTGGTTCTCAAAGTTTAGTGTATGCAAGAGTCACCTGACAGGGAGAAGACTCCTTCCACCAGTGCAGGAGACACGGGGTCAGCCCCGACCCGGGAAGATCCCACGTGCCTCGGAGCAACTAAGTCCGCGCATTGCAACTGCGGAGCCTGTGCCCTGGGGCCTGTGAGCTGCAGCTGCGGAGCCCGCACTCTAGGGCCTGCGAGCTGCAACTGCGGAGCCTGTGCTCTGGGGCCTGTGAGCTGCAGCTGCGGAGCCCCGCACTCTAGGGCCTGCGAGCTGCAGCTGCAGAGCCCGCACTCTAGGGCCTGCGAGCTGCAACTGCAGAGCCTGCGCTCTGGGGCCCGCAAGCTGCAACTGTGGAGCCTGCGCTCTAGAGCCTGTGAGCTGCAGCTGCAGAGCCTGCACTCTAGGGCCCGCGAGCTGCAACTGTGGAGCCTGCGCTCTAGAGCCTGTGAGCTGCAGCTGCAGGGCCTGCACTCTAGGGCTTGTGAGCTGCAACTGCGGAGCCTGCACTCTAGAGCCCGCGAGCTGCAACTGCAGAGCCCGCGCTCTAGGGCCTGCGAGCTGCAACTGCTGAGCCTGCGCTCTATAGCCTGTGAGCTGCAACTGCGGAGCCCGCACTCTAGGGCCTGTGAGCTGCAACTGTGCAGCCTGCGCTCTAGGGCCTGTGAGCTGCAACTGCGGAGCCTGCGCTCTGGGGCCCGCGAGCTGCAACTGCGGAGCCCGCGTGCCCCAGAGCCCTGCCTTGCCACAGGGGAGGCTGCACAGTGAGAGGCCTGTGCACCGTAAGTGAAGAGCGGCCCTGCTGGCCACCGCAATAGAGAAAGGCTCACAGCAACGAAGACCCAGCACAGCCAAATAAATAAAGTTATTAATATGTGTAAAGAATCACCTGAGAAAGCTATGTGGGTCCTTGAGCCTTATTAGAAAACTGATTTAGCAGTCTGAGATGAGGTACTGGAATCTGAAGTTTTAAGAATAACCCCAACGTCTTTCCATTCAGATTCTCTGAGTCCCCCTCCCCGCCCTCTTCACAAGACTGCCTGGGACCCATGCGTGCAATAATAGGAGACGATTCAGAGAGAGAATGTGGAACCAGTGGCTAAAAGGCTTAGCAGCCATGCACACAAATTTGTTTTGGGGCTTGAATAAAGTTCAAAATGTCATGGACATATTTTGAAGTGTTTATACCTGAAATGATAGTTGAGATTGGCTTCAAAAGACTATAATTTGGGCAGGATTCGGAGATGGAGAAAGAGAATGGGTGAGAGTGTGGATGAAACAGAATTGGCCATGTGTTGATGACTGCTGAAGCTGGTGATGGTTTACCATGTTGCCCTGTCTACCTTTGTGCATGTCCGAAAGCTTCCATAATGAAAAGTAAATAAAATATCAGAAGAAAATGGTGAAAAAACAAAACAAAACAAGAAAAACACTTGGAGATGCGGAGGAGTGCTGTGGTTAGTGCATGTCTTATTTGCCAGATGGTTCATTTGTAAGTCCCTCCCCTTTACAATAGGGATAATAGTATATTATTGATAGGGTTGTTCAGGGGATTAAATGCAATCTGCAGTGTGAAATACTTAGCATAGTACCTGGCCCATCATATTTTATAAGAGAGCTTATCTTTATTATTACTCAACTTTGGCAGGGAACGCAGAGCTATTAGAAACGTTTGAGCCTGAGAGTGACTAATCAAAACTGTTTGCAAAACCTTAGAAAAGCTATTTCTGCTTACTGGGGTTACTAGAGAAGAAATGTGTGCTTTCAGTATTAGAGCCCAAGAAAACAGCAAGACAGGCCACCCCTTCCTCAGCCTTCCCACTGCGCTGTGGAGGCTCTTGCAGGAGCTGTGAAGAGGCTGTGTCAGCCTGAGGAACGGAGGGACAGGTTTTCTGCTGGAATGAAGCCAGAGGCTTGGGGAGGGCAGGGGGCTGGTAGTGGCCAGTCAGGGGGCTGCATTTTGCAGCCAGTGCGGCGGTGGAGGACCCCACAGCCAAGAGAAACCAATGTAAGCAGGGCCTGGGAGATGCAGGGTCTACTGAGCTGGACTAAGTGACTGGGAGGGCGAGCCAGAGCCAGAAAGGGAAGGAAGTTGATGAGACATCGGGACCGGCTCAGAGACTTTCGGCAAAATGAGCAAACTTGTCAGAGAAAGATCTAGAGTTAAATTCCAGTTTTAAACTGTTGAGGCTAAAACGCTGCAGAGGTAGGGAGCCACTATCAGTTTACAGAGGCATTGAAGAGAGCTAAGGGTGTATACTGGGCATCCCTGGCAGCTCAGCAGTAAAGAATCCTCCTGCAACACAGGAGATGAGGGTTTGATCCCGGGGTTGGGAAGATCCCCTGGAAGGAAATGGCAACCCACTCCAGTATTCCTGCCTGGAAAATCCCATGGACAGAGGAGCCTGGTGGGCTACTGTCCATGGGGTTGCAAAGATTTAGATACAACTTAGCAACTCAACAACAACAACTTGACTTTCAGTTCAGTTCAGTTCAGTTCAGTCTCTCAGTCATGTCTGACTCTTTGCAACCTCATGAACTGCAGCACGCCACGCCTCCCTGTCCATCACCAGCTCCTGGAGTACACCCAACTCATATCCACTAAGTTGGTGATGCCATCCAGCCAGCTCATCCTCTGTCATCCCCTTCTCCTCCCGCCTTCAATGTTTTGAAGCATCAGGGTCTTTTCAAATGAGTCAGCTCTTCACATCAGGTGGCCAAAGTATTGGAGCTTCAGCTTCAGCATCAGTTCTTCCAATGAACACCCAGGACTGACTTCCTTTAGGATGGACTGGTTGGATCTCCTCACAGTGGGGACTCTCAAGAGTCTTCTCCAACACCACAGTTCAAAAGCATCAGTTCTTTGGCGCTCAGCTTTCTTTATGGTCCAACTCTCACATCCACACGTGACTACTGGAAAAACCATAGCCTCTGCTTTTTAATATGCTGTCTAGGTTGGTCATAACTTTTCTTCCAAGGAGTAAGCGTCTTTTAATTTCATGGCTGCAGTCACCATTTGCGGTGATTTTGGAGCCCCCAAAATAAAGTCTGTCGCTGTTTCCCCATCTATTTGCCATGAAGTGATGGGACCTGATGCCATGATCTTAGTTTTCTGAATGTTGAGCTTTAAGCCACTCTCCTCTTTCACTTTTATCAAGAGGCTTTTTAGTTCCTCTTCACTTTCTGCCTTAAGAGTGGTGTCATCTGCATATTTGAGGTTATTGATATTTCTCCCAGGAATCTTGATTCCAGCTTGACTTTACCGGAGAATTTTTATGTCTCATCTTGCTTTTGCCATAGTGATGTGGTCTAATGAAACATGAGTAATAGCAAGTTGTAAATATTTATCTTATACTCCTCATATCTCTACTCTTTGAAAAGACACCCCAAATATTGCTGTGGGAACACATGACTGCTTGTGTGATACTTGAACTTATCTCCGTAGAGCGTGGTTATAAACTGTTGCCTATTTATTATGAAAGACAGCTATCACCTCTGTCTCCTATCCTGGCTAGTACTGTAAAAGAACTATTTTAGGCTTTAGATAAATGGTAATGATGGAAACCTAAGTGACGTGTCCTGTTCTGAATTTCTGTAACTCTTTGATTAGATGACTATCAAAGCTTAGAGAATAAAGGCTGTTTTCAACAGTTTAATAATTTGTGCACATGCAAACAGCAAAACACCAAAAACTTACTCATGTGGCAGTATGTTTTTAGTGAATGTTTTTGAGACAGAAGAATTATTCAGATACTTTACCCAACTTTCATTTTATGACTATAAACCTGTTCTTAATCTTAGTAATGTTAAATCACCAAGGAATTCCTGAATAACTCATAAGCATGCTTATAACATGAACTTCAACAGTTAAAAAAGTAGACTAGTATCTATTGACATGCAAAGGATATATATTAGGAGAAAAAATAAGGTTTCGGACGAGTAAATATATTGAGCTTATTTTGCACTGAAATTGTCAAATGTGTGCACCAGTGCATAGCGTTTATACACAGGAAACTTCTGGAAGGATATACTCCATAATGTGAACAGCGGTTAAATTTTGTGATGTGATTACTAGTAATTTCTATTTTCTTCTTGACACTTGTGTACTATATGAAGTTTATAAGGTAAGTAAGCATTTTGTTGTGTGTGTGTTAAGAAAAAGTAAACGTTTGTGTTGAGAAATATGCCTGTATCACTTAAATTGTATTGAAATATTGTCAGCAGTTGGAGGACTCCAGGCTTTTCCCCTAGTTAGTTGTTTATAAGGCACAGTTATGGTGAGGGATAAATCACCGCTTAAGGAAAAAAGTCCATAAAAGATGAACATTCTATAGGATGACTAACATGTGGTTCCCATTATATTGGAGTGCTTTAAGTGTTGAGTGTAATTCTAAGAACTGATGGCTGCTGCTGAGGTGATCTAATCCAGTGCTTGACTTGAGAGGTGAGGAAAGTGAAGACTAAAGACAGTAAGCGAATTTCCGAGGTCACACAGCTCGCTAGTAGCAAAACGAGGAGGGGGACCCCCGGGCAGTTCATTAGCACTAGTGTGACTTTCTCTGCTAATAATTCTCCGCTTTTCTTCAACAGCTGGCTGCATTCCGCACCCTCCTGTGCAGCAGGGAGGGTGAAACGGAGGCTTTTCTGTTGAGCAATCACCGTCCACCACAGCCTTTGAAGGGCCGGAAAGTGAGAGCCTCTTTCCGTTAAAAGTTGTTGCCAAGAGACCACCCCAGACATGCCTGTGGCGAGAAAACAAAATAAACACGAAACTCCTGACTAACTGTTCTTTCCTAGAACTGTAATTTATGGGGTGACGCTTAGGGGGTGACATAGCCGTTTGCCACCAGCTTGTGCCCAAAGAAAATCAGATCTTTTGAATCAAACTGCCTTAAGTCACCTGTCTCAGATTTGCACTGTTAAGTTCATAAGCAGCAGAGATTGTTTGATGTGTATTAAAGCCCGTGGAATACATCTGTTTCAACCTGTGTGACCACAGGACGGGCATCGTAAACCTCAGAATGTGTTAGGAATCGTCCCTTGCCATAGAGACTGATCAGTCACATCTCTCAGTGGTGTTGGCGATAGACCTAAATTCATTCCCAGAATAATAGGATTGTGGTACCTTTTTCTAAACAAGTGATTCTGCTGGATATCTTGCTATCATTCTAATTCATAAAAGTAAATACTATTTCCTTTTCAAGTGAATGTTCGTTTGGATTATGTTGCTGGTTTTCAATGCAGAGTACTTCTAATAAACCAAACAGAATGAGAGCTATGGAGAGATGGGATACAGTGAATTAAAGCATCTATTCCACATCCAATTTTGGAATGTGGAAGAGCCCATCCAATTTTGGAGAGGACTTCCCCAGGATATAAGTAGCTATTTAAACTTTAATGATTTAGGCCACCTATCTCATTCACTTGGTGATGCTAATAATAAACTGGCTAATAATTGATCAGACACAGTGATTGTCAGTATATGGTATAAACGATGTTTAAGGCGTGGTTTGAAACTAATGAGGCGCCGTGCATGCCCATGGGCTCGAGGGACAGACTGCTTAATTTGGCCCTGTGTTTTGACAGCAGAGCAGAGAGCAGTCCTGTGAAGATCACCGTTTTATCAACTAATGGGGAAAATTACTCGAGTCTCAAATATTTGCTCAGCCCACAGTCCCATCAACCCATTTCCATAGCAACACCTGTCTCCCCTGACACAAGTGTCCCTCCGTCTCTTAAGCAGTTTTATAAGCTGGCTCTGGACATTCACTTTGATGAATGGCATTACAGTGAGGTCCTTCTGCTTTTTCTGGTACAAAGGGAGAGACACCCAGCATTAACTTATTGATCATATTTAAGACGAACACATACTCCTCGCTGCCATCTTCTGAAAGACGTCACTTGAGTTTCCTTAACTGTGATGATTTGTTTCAGACACCTGTCTTCCTCTGTATGTAGATTTTCATAATTGAAAGAATACAGTAAAAATTGTGTAAAAATGTCAGATATATTTGCATTAAGATGACTTCCTAAGACAAAAGCTCCTTATTTTCTTTTTCACTTCATGCTATCTAGCTTGAGGCCTTGTAGGAGATCGATATATAATAAGTATGTAATTAATTGAATATTTAAAAACTTTATTTTGTATCTTTGGTAATCTTCTTGCTGCTTGCAATCAAATGCACTGTTAAGTTCAGGTAACAAGTAAGGTGCAATTTATCTCTTGAAAACTATTTTTTTCTTAAAGGAATACTTATTAAATCTACCTGTGTAACCAGAAGTTCTAATGGCTTTAGAAAGACCAGTGTTGAATGAATTTCTTTAGTTTGGAAAGACATTTGAGGGAGTCAAAGAAGTCTGTTTTCTCAGAGAAAGTAGCGAGCATGCAAGACAGGGATTCTAATCACTGTGTATGGGCATTACCAGTTTGTAATTCATGGTTTTTGCCACAGTATTCCATCAGTTCTATGCTACAAATTGGACTTCAGTAGACTAAAAAAGTCTGCACAGCACTGATTTCCTTGAAGATTGTCTGCTACTTTATCTCTCAGAGGCAAAAGGTCTAAGTGTTATCCAAAATTGTTATCTTTTGAAAAGATTAAAGAGTTGTAAATACTAATCTTTTGTTTCCCACCTAGATTGTTAAGCATTTTGTATTTTACCTTAAATTGGATTCAATCGCAATAAAGATAATGAGACAAACTTTGAACTTGTTTATGCAAGATACAGAATGAAATTACACTTTTACACTCTGTATTTAGAAGACAATTTTAAATCCACAGAAAAACTGTAAACACCTTTTTTTTTTTCCTCTGAATTTGAGAGTAAAGTTGCCAACAGGTTACTGCATCATCTCAGAAACTTTAGTGTATATTTTCACAAGTTAGGACATTATCCTACAGAAATGGTGTGTGTGTGTGTGTGTGTGTGTGTATGCGCGCGTGTGCGCACGCGCAAGTGCGTGCTCAGTCGCTCAGTCGTGTCCAGCTCTTTGCAATCCTATGGAATATAGCCCGCCAGGCTCCTCTGTCCATGGGATTCTCCAGGCAGGAGTACTGGAGGGGGTTGCCATGCCTCCTCCAGGGGTCCTCCCGACCCAGGGATGAAACCTGTGTGTCCTCTGTCTCCTGTACTGGCAGGCAGAATCTTCACCACTGTGCCACCTGGGAAACCCTACACAACCATGGCTAAAATAGCTATGGGATTCAGTTCAGTTCAGTCGCTCAGCTGTGTCCGGCTCTTTGCAACCTCATGGACTGTATCATACCAGGCTTCCCTGTCCATTGCTAACTCCTGGAGCTTGCTCAGACTCATGTCCATTGAGTTGGTGATGCCATCCAACCATCTCGTCCTCTGTTGTCCCCCTTCTCCTCCTGCCTTCAATCTTTCCTCCCATCAGAGTCTTTTCCAATGAGTCAGTTCCATGAGGTTAACCTTGCTTTTTATCACTGCCTATCCCATTTGAAAGTAACGCAATCAGTTCAGTTCAGTCGTTCAGTCGTGTCTGACTCTTTGTGACCCCATGAATTGCAGCATGCCAGGCCTCCCTGTCCATCACCAACTCCCAGAGTTCACCCAAACTCATGTCCATGGAGTCAGTGATGCCATCCAGCCATCTCATCCTCTGTCGCCCCCTTCTCCTCCCACCTTCAATCTTTCCCAGCATCAGGGGCTTTTCCAATGAGTCAGCTCTTCCCATCAGGTGGCCAAAGGATTACAGTTTCAGCTTTAACATCAGTCCCTCCAATGAACACCCAGGACCGATTTCCCTTAGGATGGACTGGTTGGATCTCCTTGCAGTCCAAGGGACTCTCAAGAGTCTTTTCCAACACCACAGTTCAAAAGCATCAATTCTTCTGCAGTCAGCTTTCTTTATAGTCCAACTCTCATGAAGTGATAAATGGGTCCTTTTCCCCAGTGAGAGGGAATAACAGAGATTGGCAGATGTGGTGCCCAAGGTGGAGCCAGAAAACCTGGCCTGTGCGGGACAGAGACCCAGCGGACCAGCGGGTCCTCCGTGTGGAGACACCAGCTTCTGACCTCTGTGGTCTTTCTCCCGGTGAGCTCTCAGATTCCCAGGAAGCAAGGTGTCTCGGTGTCTGTCACAGGGCCGTGTATTTATGGATGGCTCAAGAAGCATTTGTTGAAAGAATTAACCAGCCAACACACGAATGGATACCTGCTCTGATTCTGTGTAAACTTAGCACATCCTGAAATGTGTCCTTCCTCAATAAACTGGCAAGTCCTCATAAGTCACTGATCTGTACTCTGTGTGTTAGTCGCTCAGTCGTGTCCAGCCCTTTGTGACCTCACGGACTGTAGCCCGCCAGGCTCCTCTGTCTGGAATCCTCCAGGCAAGAATACTTCAGGGGGTTGCCATGCCCTCCTCCAGGTGGGTCTTCCTGATCCAGGGATCAAACTCGGGTCTCCCCTATTGCAGGCAGATTCTTTACTGTCTGAACCACCAGGGAAGCTAAAAATCCAAGCAATTTGTTCTGTAAAGGAGATGTTACTTTACCCGTTGTGAAATCAAGCCGAGACAAATGTGTAGGGACAATAGATTGCATTGTGTTGTAACTAAACGGGGCGCCCTCTCCCCAGGATGTGCTGTGCCTTGTCGCTCAGCCGTGTCTGACTCTCTGTATCCAGGCCTCCCCCACTGCCGGCATCTGAGCCATCTGAGCCACCAGGGTCCCCGGGACGGTCTGCAGACAGGTTTTCGCCAAAGCGCAGGGTCTCATGCCGCTCCTCCGAGTAAAACCTTCTACCGCCCTCATCTGGACAACTAGAGAATTGCCTTCCACAGCACATGCTACAGGCTAGCGGCACTGAGTATGGTCTGAAGACCCCTGAGGGTTCTGAGACAGTTTCAAGGGGTCAGTGAAGTTAAAACTGTTTTCTGGATTTCCCTGGTGGTCCAGTGACTAGGACTCCAGGCTCTCCACGCCAGGTCCTGGGTTCAGTCCTTAGTCAGGGAACTAAATCCTACGTGCCACAACCGAAGATCCCACGTAGCACTGAAAATACGGAAGATCCTAGCAGCCAGCGGCACCCCACTCCAGTGCTCTTGCCTGGGAAATCCCGGGGACGGGGGAGCCTAGTGGGCTGCAGTCCATGGGGTCACTAGGAGTCGGACACAACTGAGCGACTTCACTTTCACTCTTCACTTTCATGCATTGGAGAAGGAAATGGCAACCCACTCCAGTGCTCTTGCCTGGAGAATCCCAGGGATAGGGGAGCCTGGTGGGCTGCCGTCTTTGGGGTCACACAGAGTCGGACACGACTGAAGCGACTCAGCAGCAGCACCAGCACAGCCAAATAAACCAAACAAAACAAGGACTTCCTTGGAAGACCAGTGGTTAAGACGTCACCTTCCAAGGCAGAGGGTTTGATCCCTGTCCAGGGAACTAAGATCCCACGTGCTTCACAGCCAAAAATCCAAAGCATTAAAAAAAAAAAAAAAAAAGAAGCACTATTGTAACAAATTCAATAAAGATAAACAACAAACAAAGGAACAACAATAACAAAAGCCCAAAGAACAAACTATGGCCTAATTGTCCCAGGAAGCTATCCGCTTTGTTCACTGCTGGACGCTTGCAGTGCTAGCGCAAAAGCAATGATATTTAAAACTGCTGGTTTCTTAGCGTCAGGCTTGTGACTGTAAATGTGTGTAAATAGTATCAGTAGTCATACACGTGCGTGCGTGGGTGCTAAGTCGCTTCAGTAATGTCTGATGGACCGTAGACCACCAGTCTCCTCTGTCCAAAGGGATTCTCTAGGCAAAAATACCAGAGTGGGGTGCCCTTCCCTCCTCCAGAGGACCTTCTTGTCCTGGGGACCGAACCCACAGCTGGTAAGTCTCCTGCACTGGCAGGCGGGTTCTTTACCAGCACCACCTGGGGAGCCCATGTGCGCACATACATATGCGTTACTCACATAGAAAAGGTAAATGGTAGTCTCATAAGTCGCTCCAGTCGTGTGCGATCTCTGTGCAACCCCATAGACGGCAGCCCACCAGGCTCCCCCGTCCCTGGGAGTCTCCAGGCAGGAACACTGGAGTGGGTTGCCAGTTCCTTCTCCAATGCATGAAAGTGAAGAGTGAAAGTGAGGTGGCTCAGTCGTGTCCGACTCTTAGCGACCCCATGGACTGCAGCCCACCAGGCTCCTCCATCCATGGGATTCTCCAGGCAAGAGTACTGGAGTGGGGTGCCATTGCCTTCTCCATAGTCTCACATTATTTGACATAGGATTAATCACTTAATTTCAGGTACTTCTAGATTTATTCTTCCTAACATCAAGCTCAAGGTCAAGAAATCTGCATCAATTCCTGTTTAGGTGCTAAAGGAACATAATTGTTTCCTAAATTTAGGTTAACTCCTTGAATTCAAGCCCACACTACGTATTGTAGTCACTCGAGTTTTATAGTAGTTCCCTGGGTTCTGCTAACAGAAAATTTCCACTGACATTTTGCTCCTAGTAAACTTTTCTTCCTTCTGTTATAAGTACTCAGTTTGGAAAAATTCTTTCCAGCCCTTTCTCTTTTTCTGATTGGGTGTTTCTGAATGCTTTTGACCATGACCTTCAAGTTTCCTTGCCACATCGTTTCCCTAACCCCATCTTTTACATTTAATGATCCCCTTTCCGTACTCCTTCTCTTCCACCCTTAGGAATTATCTCTCCTGGGCTTCTCTCTTCAACAGTTCTTGCTTCTCTTCTTGGAAAAGAGTAGCTGTCTTGTCAGGTTAGTTATGATTCTGCTTTCTTGCTGGGTCATAGCATTATAAGAGGGCGATGTGCGACCAGGTGTTGGCCACCAGAATACTTTCCTAAGAAGTCTCACAAGCTGACCTGCCCTCACGGAACTCTCCAGGTCTAGACACAGGGCTCAGCTCTGCAAGTCTGAAACCCAATTCGTCACAACAATGAAAGCCTTTTCAAGTGCACACCCACAATAAGTGAGTTTGCAAGGCTGTTCTATAAAACAAAACTCAAGCTATTGATTTAGGAAGAGTGATACAAGTCTTCCCTTAGCTTGGGAAATTCAAGCTGGACCTTGAGTATGGTCCTTAGCTGGGTCATTCATTCAAGGGACATTTACTGAGTTCCACTAGGAAGGCTACCATACACAGAAAACTGAATCAAACGTTTGCTTGGTGAGTATGGAACTCAGAACAAAGAGAAAAGCAGAAGCAGGAAGCGTTTCATGTGACTAGACCTGGAAGAGCATGAACCATCCAAGTCCCTAAAAGGGTGCTTTAAAAATGAGACCATAATGATAGAATTCTGTTGGTTGCATCCACACAGCACTGCCTCTAAAATACGGCTAATTTTGGCAGAAGGACTTTGGTCTCTTGGCTAATATTTTCTCAGCATTGGGTCATGCTTGGATAAACTTTATTAATATGCGCCTCTGCAGTTTTCCTTTTTTCTGTTCTTTTGTGACTAATGAACCTTTTCCCCAGTTGGCACTTTTTTTTGGACAAGTCACATTCACTCAAGTTAGAGTTTAAAATCTGAAGGCCACTCTGCCCTTTAAGGAGACTTTCAAATGTCTGCTCTTATTCATAATACATAGATTATAAAACCAAACTCGTAGAGCTATTTAGCTGATATACAAACTTTTAAACTTATTTTTCTTATTCTCAAGGCCTTTTCTTTTCCCTTGGAAAGTCTCAGTAAATCTTTCAAGACTAACAATGGTATTGTTTAAATCTATTTACTGAATGAATATAAAAGAAAACAAAAAATGAGCATACTAAAAAGAATTCAATATATCCTGTTCCTTCATTTTATTCTGTTTTATTTTTATGGTGATTTTCTCCTAGGGAAACAGCATTTTATTTCAGTTCAGTTCAGTCGCTCAGTCGTGTCCGACCCTTTGCGACCCCATGGACTGCAGCATGCCAGACCTCCCTGTCCATCGCCACCTCCCAGAGTTCACGCAAACCTGTGTCCGCTGAGTTGGTGATGCCATCCAACCATCTCATCCTCTGTCGTCCCCTTCTCCTCCTGCCCCCAATCCCTCCCAGCATCAGGGTCTTTTCAAATGAGTCAGTTCTTCACATCAGATGGCCAAAGTATTGGAGTTTCAGCTTCAGTATCAGTCTTTCCAATGACTATTCAGGACTAATTTCCTTTAGGATGGACTGGTTGGATCTCCTTGCAGTCCAAGGAGACTCTTAAGAGTCTTCTCCAAATCCATAGTTCAAAAGTATTAATTCTTTGGTGCTCAGCTTTCTTGATAGTCCAGCTTTCACATCCATACATGACAACTGGAAAAACCATAGTTTTGACTAGATGGACCTTTGTTGGCAAATTGCTTTATTGAAGTGTAGTTAATTTGCAATGTTGTGTTAATGTCTACAGTACATTAAAATGTATGTGTATATTCTTTTTCATATTCTTTCCCATGATGGTTTATCACAGGACTTTGCTGTTATTCTTTCTGTATACCATTGCTTTCATCTCCTAACCCCAAATTCTCAATCCATCCCTCCCTCCCCACCTTGGCAAAGGCAGTTCTGCTCTCTGTGTCTGGGAGTCTGCTTCTGTTTTGTAGATAGGGTAAGCTGTGTCATACTTTTACGGCATGTGTCTTTCTGGCTTAGGTCACTCAGTACGCTGATCTCTAGATCCATCCATTTGCAGCAAGTGGCACGGTTCCCTTATTTTAGTGGCGGCGTGGGATTCCATTGTGTTTATGTGCACCACGTCTTCTTTTGGCATTCATTTAAGTTGGGCAAACTTAATATGGGATACAGACGGATGTGCTGTTTACTTAGTTGGCCAAGATGAGAAACCAAAGGGTGAAATCAGGGCTATAGATGGGAGCCATCGACTGTGGTAAATACAAATCAGACTATTCACAATTCTGTGACCGAAGATTTTGCATGTATAAAGACTTTAAAAGACAATTTTCAGGTCTGTTATGCAATAAAGTAGGAAGTCAAGAAACACCTGGAGTAACAGGCAAATGTGGCCTTGGAATACAGAATGAAGCAGGGCAAAGGCTAATAGAGTTTTGCCAAGAGAACGCACTGGTCATAGCAAACACCCTCTTCCAACAGCACAAGAGAAGACTCTACACATGGACATCACCAGATGGTCAACACCGAAACCAGACTGATTATATTTTATGCAGCCAAAGATGGAGAAGCTCTATACAGTCAGCAAAAACAAGACCAGGAGCTGACTGTGGCTCAGAGCATGAACTCCTTATTACCAAATTCAGACTGAAATTAAAGAAAGTAGGGAAAATAGCTAGACCATTCAAGTATGACCTAAATCAAATCCCTTATGATTATACAGTGGAAGTGAGAAATAGATTTAAGGGCCTAGATCTGATAGATAGAGTGCCTGATGAACTATGGACGGAGGTTCATGACGTTGTACAGGAGACAGGGATCAAGACCATCCCCATGGAAAAGAAATGCAAAAAAGCAAAATGGCTGCCTGGGGAGGCCTTACAAATAGCTGTGAAAAGAAGAGAGGTGAGAAGCAAAGGAGAAAAGGAAAGATATCAGCATCTGAATGCAGAGTTCCAAAGAATAGCAAGAAGAGATAAGAAAGCCTTCTTCAGTGATCAATGCAAAGAAGTAGAGGAAAACAACAGAATGGGAAAGACTAGAGATCTCTTCAAGAAAATTAGAGATACCAAGAGAACATTTCATGTAAAGATGGGCTCGATAAAGGACAGAAATGGTATAGACCTAACAGAAGCAGAAGATATTAAGAAGAGGTGGCAAGAATACACGGAAGAACTGTACAAAAGAGATCTTCATGAGCTAGATAATCACGATGGTGTGATCACTCACCTAGAGCCAGACATCTTGGAATGTGAAGTCAAGTGGGCCTTAGAAAGCATCACTACAAACAAAGCTAGTGGAGGTGATGGAATTCCAGTGGAGCTATTTCAAACCCTGGAAGATGATGCTGTGAAAGTGCTGCACTCAATATGCCAGCAAATTTGGAAAACTCAGCAGTGGCCACAGGACTGGAAAAAGTCAGTTTTCATTCCAAAGAAAGGCAATGCCAAAGAATGCTCAAACTACCGCACAGTTGCACTCATCTCACACGCTAGTAAAGTAATGCTTAAAAATTCTCCAAGCCAGGCTTCAGCAATATGTGAACTGTGAACTTCCAGATGTTCAAGCTAGTTTTAGAAAAGGCAGAGGAACCAGAGATCAAATTGCCAACATCTGCTGGACCATGGAAAAAGCAAGAGAGTTCCAGAAAGACATCTATTTCTGCTTTATTGACTATGCCAAAGCCTTTGAGTGTGTGGATCACAATAAACTGTGGAAAATTCTGAAAGAGATGGGAATACCAGACCACCTGACCTGCCTCTTGAGAACCCTATATGCAGGTCAGGAAGCAACAGTTAGAACTGGACATGGAACAACAGACTGGTTCCAAATAGGGAAAGGAGTATGTCAAGGCTGTATATTGTCACCCTGGTTATTTAACTTATATGCAGAGTACATCATGAGAAACTCTGGGTTGGAGGAAGCACAAGCTGGGATCAAGACTGCTGGGAGAAATATCAATAATAGATGTGTCAAGTAATCACAAGGTCAGATAGTATGCTACAAATGACTTGGCAAAACTTAATTACCTCCTATTTTTCTGTAATAATTTCTGATATGTGGGCTTAGGTGTGAATGTTCTGCAATGAAGTCATAAATCAAAGCCCAAAATTGTCTGTGCTCCTTCTCCCCAACCTTCCTTTAATCTCCTATAGTCTTGGGACAGAATCAGAGAAACACTATGTGCCTAATTATGAAATTAATTATTTACTAATTAATAACTAAATAATTAAAAACTAGACATGAATATACATACACACATACATGTATATACATACACAGGCATACACATATACATCTATACACACACACACACACACACACACACACGCAGTCCTGAAAGTGAAAGTGTTGGTTGCTCTGTCGTGTCCGACTCCATGTGACCCCATGGACTGCTGACTGCTGGGCTCCTCTGTCCATGGAATTCTTCAGGCAAGAATACTGGGCTAGTTTGCCATTCTATGCTCCAGGGGATCTTCCCTACCCAGGGACTGAACTGGGTCTCCTGAATTGCAGGCAGATTCTTACTTCCTGAGCCACCAGGGAAGCCCTGTACAGACCCCCTACACACATGCACACACACACCCATGTGTAAGCATCTTCACTTTTTTGAGACACACCTCTTGGTTTCCTCTGTACTTTCCAGCTGTGTCTTTCTCATCTGGTCTTCTTCACTCCCTCTGTGGGTGAGTTGTTTTCTCGTTCCATGACTTTAAGCAACATTTAAGTATACTGATGATACACATGTGTATATTCCAGCCCCAACCTTTCCTCGGCACTTCTAATTCTCATATCTGCCTGTAGGACAGCTTCAGGGGGACACAGCTTCTGATGGACACCCACAATTGACACGCCCAGACAGACCCCTGCTCTTCCCTGCACCTTGCGCTTTCCCAGGAGCTTTGTCCCAGGGAGGTGCCACCACCAGCTGCTCCAAACTCACAGTCATCTCTCAACCCTCTCTTTCAAGCCACGTCAGCCTCTCAGCAAGCCCTGTGGACTCTTAAGTAACAGCTCCTAACTGGTTTCCCTCTGGTTTCACTCAGAACAAAAGCTCAAGCCCGAGTCCTCGCAGGGCTGGGGCCCCGCGGCACCGTGTGCTGGCTTCCTCGCTCTCCACTGTCCCACCTTCTACCCACTGTTCCTGCCGCCTGCACGGCCCTGTGCTTCCTCCAACAGGCCTTTCAAGTCCTTATGTTCCACAGTCTCTTCACCTTTAAGGCCCTCCTCTGGATCTTCTCATGGATCACTCCTTCATTCATCCACAGGCCACCCTCTCAGAGAGGCTTTCCCTGACCTAGGTAGCACCCATCAGTCTCTTTCTGCTTACCCTGCCTGACTATTTTCTCATGGCACTTAATAGAACATAATATTGTTCAATTCTAATGTCATCTTCTCCTACAAGAAAGTTAACCTTCTTAGGAAGAGGGGTTTTACTTTGTTAACTAGTGTTTTGAGCACTGAAATAGTCATTGGTACATGATAGACATAATAAATATTTACTTGATGAACAAATGAATATTTTTTCATCCAAATTTAAAATAAACGTAGCCAAAGGGTACCAACTTGCAACTCGAAAAAGAAAATTCTAAAGATCTGATGCACAGCACCGTGATTATAGACAATGCTGCTGTGTTATACATTTCAAAGTTGCTGAGAGACTAGACCTCAAATGCTCTCACCATATAAAAGAAGTGATAATTATGTGGCATGAGGGAGGTGTTAGCTAATGCAATAAATGAGTATATCAAATCAACACATTGTACATCTTAAAATTATACAGTGTTGTATGTTAATTATATCTCAATAAAAGAAGTAAAGTAACACCATGAGTCACAATATAATTTTCTGGAGCAGTTTTGTGCTTCTGTAGAAGACTGAGTGTAGACTTCAATTATGTGTCAGCTTGGGGTTCAGTATTCCTGAGTGCCTTTGTGTGGAATCCCTTAGAAACCTTCTCCAGATTTGGCAGTCTTCAGGCGTGAGTTACGACAGCAGTGCGTATACATGTATGCACACACACTATCTGCAGCAGTGCATTAGTACTGTGGATGGTTTCTGCAAGTTTTCATGCAATGTATGAGCGTATAAATCTTACTCTCAAGTCGATTCCCTCCAAGATCCTCCATCACGGCTGAATGGGTGACGTATTTCCAACTCAGGTGGTCACTTTGCTCTGGACACCAGACCTTCCAGAACAACGCTGCCTGTGTGAGAGAAACACGAAGAGACAATCTCCCAGAACAATGCTGCCGTGTGAGAGACATGCTGAGAGACGACCTTCCAGAACAATGCTGCCGTGTGAGAGACGCTGAGAGACAACCTTCCCCGTAATAACGCTGCTCATGTGAGAGACACACTGAGAGACGACCTTCCAGAACAACGCTGCCGTGTGAGAGACACTGAGAGACGACCTTCCGTAAAAGGCTGCTCCTGTGAGAGACACGCTGAGAGACAATGCTGCCGTGTGAGAGACACTGAGGGACAACCTTCCAGAACAAAGCTACTCCTGTGGGAGACACTGAGGGACGACCTTCCAGAACAATGCTGCCGTGTGAGAGACGCTGAGAGACAACCTTCTGGAACAATGCTGCCTGTGTGAGAGAAACACGGAGAGACAATCTCCCAGAACAACGCTGCTCCTGTGAGAGACACGCTGAGAGACAATGCTGCCGTGTGAGAGACACTGAGGGACAACCTTCCAGAACAAAGCTACTCCTGTGAGAGACGCTGAGGGACAACCTTCCAGAACAACGCTGTCGTGTGAGAGACGCTGAGAGACGACCTTCAGTAATAAGGCTGCTCCTGTGAGAGACACACTGGGAGACGACCTTCCGGAACAACGCTGCTTGCGTGAGAGACACGCTGAGAGAAAGGGAGAGAGAGGACACGGGGGAGGATGCGAGGCAGGGAAACATGTTCTTGCTGTAAACCATCCATATCTGAAAGGGAGAACATTTGGCGAAAGAGTATTTTATCAGCAATTAGAAAACAAATCTCGTAGAGGAAACGCCTGTGTGAGCAGCGTCTCCCGGAAGGCTGAGGAGGGCGGCCCGGGCCCGCGCCCGCCTCAGCCCGCAGGCGGCGCGGCCGCAGGAGGCGCGAGCGGACCGGGCGGAGGGGCTGCGGGCGGGCGGCGGGCCTGGGCCTCCCGGCCGCCCGCCCGTCCCGGCGCCCTTCCGCCGCCTGGGCCTCCCATCCATCCCGGCCGCCCTTCCGCCGCCTGGGCCTCCCATCCATCCCGGCCGCCCTTCCGCCCGCCTGGGCCTCCCAGCCCATCCCAGCCCATCCCGGCGCCCTTCCGCCCCCTGGGCCTGCCTCCCGCCCGTCCCGGCCGCCCTTCCGCCCCTGGAGCAGGAGTCCAGCCCCCGCCACAGGCGCCCCTCCTTCAGTTTTGAGCGGGAGGCCGAGTGGCTCCTTTGCGCTCCTGTTTAAGTCAGCTCGTGCTTGGTGTCCTCAACTCCTTCCCTTCTGTCCTTGCCTCCCCCTTCTCCCTTCTCCCTGAGGTGCGTCTCCAGGCTGCCGTGCCCGCGGGTGCAGCCCTGCCGCCTGCTCCGCGTGCCTCTTACTCCTCCGAGCACCGCACAGGTTCCCCCCGCTGCCTCTCTGCCCCTGCCAAGGGAGGCGAGCCGAGGAGCGCCCGTTAACAGTGAACACTGCCTGCCCCTGGCCTCTGCCGCCCGCCTTTACTCCCCAAACCGGGGAAGCGCGCCAGTGTGCGTGAGGCCCTCCTGCAGTCAGGCCTGCTCCAGTGCTGAGCTGCAGCCCTTCACTGCGGTAAATATGCCATCCCTTATTCCTGTTTGTTTGTTTTAACGAATGGCATAAAGTCTCATCTGTGAGTGCTGTTCTTTTTCTGTGCAAAAGGGATGGACGAGGTCAGTGATCTGCCAGCAGGGTTGAGGACGTGTCAGCAGATATCAGAAACTTACTTATCAAAAGCGTTCCTATCAGACGCCCGCTTATGAAGGCATTCGTGTCACTTTACCATGCTGTCCTTCTCTTTGGCACCACCTCTGATAGCTCGGCCAGTAAAGAATCCGCCTGCAACGCAGAGGACACCCATTGGATTCCTGGGTCGGGAAGATCCCTTGGAGAAGGAAACGGCTCCCCACTCCAGGATTCTGGCCTGGAGATTTCCAAGGGCTGGATAGTCCACAGGGTCGCAAAGAGTCAGACATCACTGAGCGACTTTCACTTCACAGTCTTGTTGAGATCCTTGGAGTTAGGTGAGTTAGGAGTTAGGAGACCAGTAGTATTCTATCTTCAGTCCTCATTCTCTTCTGTATCAAAGCGTCATCCCCGCCTTCAAGGCTCAGAGATCATTCAAGGCAGTCTGCCGCCTTGCTCAGCCTGGCTCTCCTCCCGCAGATCCCCATATACCCATCCACAGCACACACACCCTCCCCTCCTCCCAGGCATTCTTATAATTCAGTTCAATTCAGTTCAGTCACTCAGTCGTGTCCAACTCTTTGCGACCCCATGGACTGCAGCACGCCAGGCCTCCCTGTCCATCACCAACTCCCGGAGTTCACCCAAACCCATGTCCATTGAGTCGGTGATGCCATCCAACCATCTCATCCTCTGTCGTCCCTTTCTCCTCCTGCCCCTAATCCCTCCCAGCATCAGGGTCTTTTCAAATGAGTCAGCTCTTCGCATCAGGTGGCCAAAGTATTGGAGTTTCAGCTTTAGCATCATTCCTTCCAATGAACACCCAGGACTGATCTCCTTTAGAATGGACGGGTTAGATCTCCTTGCAGTCCAAGGGACTCTCAAGTCTTCTGCAACACCACAGTTCAAAAGCATCAATTTTTCGGCGCTCAGCTTTCTTTATGGCCCAACTCTCACATCCATACATGACCACAGGAAAAACCATAGCCTTGACTAGATGGACCTTCATTGACAAAATAATGTCTCTGCTTTTCAATATGCTGTCTAGGTTGGTCCTAACTTTCCTCAAGAATCTTCTCCAACACCACAGTTCAAAAGCATCAGTTCTTACAATTAGGGGAATTAAAAACCACAACAAAAAAATGCACAAAAGATGTCTACCAAAAGGGAGCATAAGAAGGATTTTTCTAGTCATAAAATTCTAGAGATATCAGATCACTACTTTCTCATATAAGAGAAAAGTGATTAAAAAAAAAAATCTTTTACCAAAAAGATAAACGCTTTTGAAAAGCCTTCAGGGTTTCTGGCCCTACCTTCCCACACTGTATCACCCAGGGCTAATCTGAGCTTCTGTGCTCTGAGATTAAGACAGATTAAGACTGTGGGGCATGGCTTCTCGTCAGAAGAGAGGGGGAAGTTTAATGGCTTGTGAGCATCAGCAAGTGTCTCAACTTCTTCAGTTCTCATTTTACTAACCCACAAAAAGGAAGAAAAAGGGATTTGACCCAATGAGTTGGTTATGCAGCGTAGACAAGAAGAGACACTTAAAGGAGTCATCACAGGGAGACTCAAGAAACTTATTGCTTGAATGAACCCAGTCTGTCAGGCAAGGAGATGCAACAGCAATCTAGGAGTTCCAGATTCCTTTTAGACGCAGGCACTAGATGTCACTGCTGATGCTTGCTACTTTCCAAGTGGAGGTTTAAAAAAAAAAATGGTCTAAAGGAAAAAGAGGGATGGGGGCGGGGATTGTTTTCTTAAGAATGTAAGCCCGGAAGCATTTCTTTAAATACCATATAAAAGTGAGTCAGCTTTAGAAAAATCATGACTTTAATCAACATATTTAGACATCAAGTAAGCCACTTATGGTTTGCTGATTAACCAGTTCAAGTTGGTACAAGAATAAATACTGACTGAGCGACTTCTCTTCACTTCTTCTTAGGGCTTCCCTGGTAGCTTGGAGGGTAAAGCGTCTGCCTACGATGCGGGAGACCTGGGTTCAATCCCTGGGTAGGAAAAATCACCTGGAGAAGGAAATGGCAACCCACTCCAGTATTCATGCCTAGAAAATCCCATGAACCAAGGAGCCTGGTGGGCTACAGTCCATGGGGTTGCAAAGAGTCGGACATGACTGAGTCACTTCTCTTCTTCATATTTAAGATGCCGCTGCTTCTAATGTAAGCTTCAAGCAAGGGAATCAGCCTCAGAAATTAGAGGCTTGGATGAGACGATGGAGGGGAAATGTTAGCAAACAGATGAATAACAGAAGTTAGAAAAACAATAAGACCTAAAACATCCTACTGATTGTATTTATGTGACAGATGTCCTATAAATATAGATCTTCCTCTTCCCACTAAATATGCACTCCATGTACTTAAATATCGAAGCCTTGTTTCAAGTACCTTCTCTGGTCTGTATGTGTGTAGAACATCAGATTAAATGAAAATAATCTAAAGCAAAAATTCCGCAATTCAGTATACACCCAAGAAGAATGAAGTTTCGTGTTGTGCTGATTTTGTTAATTGCATTAGAGGTTTGAGAGGGAAATACAATTTTAATTGAGTAGTAAAAAGAAGAGTGTTTGGAAATCTAGAAGCCTCTGCAGCGGTGCAGAGTCTTAGATCAGCGGCGGCATTCCATAGCGAACGTGGCTGACATTTACCACATTTAGCGAAAGAGAAGGGAGATGGGCAGCTGGCTAAATCTGAATGCTTCTCTTTTGCTATTACTTTACCTCAAAAGTTTTACACTTGAATGTTGTTTTCAGTCGCCAAGTCATGTCCGACTCTTTAAGGCCCATGGTACCCCACTTGAGTGTGCTGTGCTTGACTCTCCTGGCCAGAATACTAGAGTGGGGTGCCATGCCCTGCTCCAGGGGATCTTCCCTACCCGGAGGTCAAGCCCAGGTTTCCCGCATGGCAGGCGGGTTCTTTACCAGCGGAGCCATCCGTCCCTTACACCACTTGCATGCAAGGGACTGATGATATCATGAATGATGGTTAATATCTGTTGAGCCATTGCTTTATGCTCTGTACACAAAGCAACCCATTGGAGGCTCACAGTAACCCCGTGATTGCCATTTTAGAGATGAAAATGCTGAGGGAAACCACGTTAATTGCCTAAAGCATTAGGGCTCCTCAGTGACATTGGTAAAATACATTTCCATTAAGTCTAAAACAACCTTGTAAGATTAGACCCAGAGAAGGGAATGGCAACCCAATCTGGTATTCTTGCCTGGAGAATCCCATGGGCAGATGAGCCTGGGGGCTACAGTCCATGGGGTCGCAAAGGACTGAGTGACTAAGCACAAGATAAGACCAGTTGTGATCCCCTCTCTACCATCTTTCCAGTCGTCTTAATTGTGTGCATTTTATACAGCTGTATGTATCTGCGCGTGCGTGGTGTGCCTGAGTTCCTCTCTGCCCATTTATCGTTACTTAGTAGCATTGTCTCAGAAATGTTTTGCTTGCGTGGCTGTACACTTATTTTAGTGACAACAGGTACAGTGCAGCGTTGGTTTTTGCCCCAGCTCCACGGTGCCCTGTGGCAGCCTCAGAGGTGGTCTGGGGCCCCGTGCAGAGTGGAGGGTGGGTGGGAGCACCAGCCGGAAGGCCTTGGGTCCTCCCCTTCCTCCTGCTTCACTCTGAGCAGATGGTATTCAAAACTATCTTCCACCAGCTTGCCTACTTAGCTTATGTATAATGTTTCAATGAAGATGTTCCTGCTGCTCAACCAGGTTTAAACTAAGTATATAATAGCTTATAATTCTTCTAGTGAGCATTCAGACTAGCTGTTTTTTATTGTTATAAATGATGCTGCTAAGAACACCTTCTTTTCTATTTAATTTTTCCCTTTTGTTTTAATTTTTTTCTTTTAAAATATGTAATTTATAATTCCTCTAGTGAGCATTTAGTTTAGCTCCATTTTTTATTGTTATAATACTCCTAAGGGCATCTATTTTTCCTTGAATTCTTTTCCTGTGTACAAGCATTTTGGGCAGCAAGCTTCTGTCTGAGGCAATTTAAAATTTACCCTGCCAACCACAATGTGAGCACAAATCCAGCCAACTAGCTCCCCAAAGGTAACAGTTTTAAAAAAACAAAACAACAGCAACAAGCAAAAGCAATCAAAACCCCAAACAAGCAAACCAAAAAGTCGACAATGTGAGTTAGTGTATTCAAACTAACCTAATTGAAAAGGCAAGCTGTGCCTCAAATGGGAGATTGAATGTGGCTCAGCTGGGTTGGCCAGAAGAATTTTAGCTTGCTGAGAAGCTGTGGGAGGCGGCCAGAGTCGGTGGGAAAGCAGCCTGACCCTGAATAAGGGGTCTATTGAAGTAGAAGACGGTCAGGAGCCACTCACAAAGGACTATTCAGGGACCGCAGAAAAGGTGAGAGACCCGGCCTCCTGGAACTGTGAAGGGCCATCCTAGAGGGAGTGCGACTTGGAGAACTGGGCTTTCCAGAAGATATCTTGCCTCTGAAGTTTAGGACCGACAGGATTTAATTGGTGCAGCCCATTCACAGGCTCTACTGGGAAAATGTTAACTCATTTAACACATGCAGACAGCGGCTTTAAAATATCATTTATCGAAGACAAGGGAAAAAAAAGAGGAAAAAAAATCACTCATTTTCTTACTTCCACACCAGTAACACTCTGACCGTTTTGCCTTTGTTAGTATTGAGACAACGACCCTCTAGTGCGTCTTGCTTTTATCAAGTTTTGATAGTTTATTTCACTTTTTATAGATCGGATAATGCAGTGGAAAATTGAAGCTATCAGATAAATTGATTGTGACTCCATGTATGTAAGTTCCAGATTTGCAGAAACTTACATGTATTTTATAATGTGAAGGATAAAGGCTATTTTTTTTTTTTAAAATCCAAAAGCTCTAGTTTACTTTCCTCAGTGAAACAGAAACCCTCCAGCTGGCATCTCTGCCTGCAAGCTCAGCAGAGAGAACGGGAGGAAAAGCTGTTCTATTTCCTCACCTCCCCATGACATCATCCATGGAAGGGTAGAGGCAAATGGTTGAAGCACGTTGCACAGTGCCCTGCGGCGCTAATCTCTCTTCTCATAAAGCAGAGATATGCAGTCTATGGTGTCACACAGAGGCAGGATTAAGGGTGGAGCGAACAAGGAAAGAACATGCCTTTTTTGTTACATAGGTGAGCGAAGAGTTGCCAGGATTTTGACTGGCAAAGGTCATGCGTTTCCCGTTTTGCACAGAGAACTCCGTTTTAAGTTCGGCTCTGTGGGATGCAGTGGGGACTGGAGCAATGGGGCTGAGTGCCTGCCCTTCACAGCTTCACCCAGAGCCGCGGGCTGGGACACGTGTGTGCTCTGGGTCAGTGCTTGACGGTCCTCACCGCCCCTTCACTTGCCCTCTGCCCGACAGCCTCCCCTCTGTGCTGATCGCTTCTCTGCCACGCAGACCTGCTGGCTCTTCCCCAGCTGCACACCTCTGATGGGGCAACACAGCGGACAGAGTGGAGTCTTAGCATCAAGGGTTTTCACCTTCAAAGGCTGCACTCTCTGCCTCCAACCCCTTTCCAGCCTCATTTCCTGCCAGTCAGTGGCAAGCCCCTCTCCCCCATTCCCAGCGTCTGGACTTTCCAGACAACGTGCTGAGCTCTAGCAAGCCCTGTTCTTTGCTCCTTTTGTTTGGGCGCATGCTTTCTTTCTTTGCCACTAGAGTCCTTTTCTCCATCCCTTTGTCCTTTAAGGACCAGCACAAGCAACCTCCTCTCAGAATCCTTCTGTGAGCATCTCTGTCTGCTGGGCAGAACTAAGAGCTTTTTCAACTCTGCTTCAGTCTGTTTCATTTGCGGCTCTGGTCCACCTTATAACACAATTCTGTGTATTTGCCTCTCTCCCACTGCTGGCCTACTGCCACTCTTCTGGGGCAGGGGCTGTGTCTGTTTCATGATTTTATACCCAGTTTTAACACAGTATCAGGCACATAGTGCTTGCTGAATGCTTTTGAACAAACTCATTTATTTATAAATAGGTTATAGTTACTGGTGAATTAATAAAAGTAAAGGTTTAGTTCAGTCACTCAGTCGTGTTCGACTCTTTGCAACCCCATGAACCACACCACGCCAGGCCTCCATGTCCATCATCAACTCTTGGAGTCCACCCAAACCCATGTCCATTGAGTCGGTGATGCCATCCAACCATCTCATCCTCTGTCGTCCCCTTCTCCTCCTGCCCTCAATCTTTCCCAGCATCAGGGTCTTTTCCAGTGAGTCAGCTCTTCGCATCAGGTGACCGAAGTATTGGAGTTTCAGCTTCAGCATCAGTCCTTCCAGTGAACACCTTACCAGGAATTGGTGTTTATTCAACCATTCTTTCCTGGTCCCTACTGTATGTCAGTCGTTGTGGTGGTGCTGGTGGTAAAGAATCCACTTGCTAATACAGGAGACATAAGAGACACAGGCTTGATCCCTGGGTTGGGAAGATCTCCTGGAGAAGGGAATGGCAAATCACTCCAGTATTCTGGCCTGGAGTATCCCATGGACAGAGGAGCCTGGCAACCTACAGCCCATAGGATTGCAAAGAGTTGGACACGAATGAAGCAACTTAGCACACAACCATTCTTTCCTGAGTCCCTACTATGTGCCAGGCATTGTGATGAGCACCAGTACTGGAAGCTGACTAGCTCCTGACCCGGAAGGGTTTGCAGCCGTGTGAGAGAGAGAGATGGCCATAAAAGTGTGGAGTCTATTCATTTATTTGTTTTGTAAAATAGAAAAATGTTCTTAAACTTGAATTTTTTTTTTTCACCATGAATTTAGAGTCAGTAATGGCATTTTAAGAGTGTAAGTAACAAAAACATAAACTACATTTAATTTCTGGGCTGTACTACTCAGAAAAAGATGTATTTATGAGTAATTCCTCTTTCTTTTATCAGCAAGAGCACAGTGCTGGGTGTCTGTACTGCCAGGGAGAGTGCTAGAAACACAGAAAGAGAGAGAGAGAGAGACAGAGAGAGAGAGTTTCTGTCCTTCACTGCTAGAGCCCTGCTGAGATTCTCTACTGTTCCAGACACACTAGCAGCAAGCAACTGTATCTCCCCAAACATCCCTGGCCTTCTCCTGGTAAAGTGAGAATTTAACAAGATAACTATAAAAGAGTCTTACATCAGGCTTTGCTTTCAGTGGAAGCCGGCCTCACAGGCTAGCAGGGGAGGGCTTGCAAGAGGCTTCCTCTCGTTGGTCAAGTGACATGGGGAGTCCCAGTTAATAATGACCCATGACATATGAAAGGACAGCCCGAGAGACTCAGCTGGCATTTAGGAAAGGTCAGGGGTTACTATAAAAGGAACTATGACATAGCAATCCCACTCTTGGCTATATATTAAAAAAAAAAAAAGCACTAATTTGAAAAATACAGGCTCCTTGTTGCAGATACTCAGCCTCTGTTCACCGGTGCTGAGTAGAAACCCGAGGCAGAGTCTTGGGTAAAGTGTCAAAGAGTTGCTTTTATCGCTTTGCCAGGCAAAGGGGGCCGCAGTGGGCTAATGCCCGGCAGGCTGGGTCTGGAGGGGCAGTGAGAGTTTCCGTAGCATCACAGGGGCAGAGCGTGATCAGCTGGCGGGCAGCCCTTGCGTTGGTTGGCAGCGAGGTGGTTGCCCAAGCATCACCAGCCTTCTGGTGTCAGCCAGTCTAGGGTTTGCTCTTGTGGTCAGAAGTTTCCATCTGGAAGGGGGTCTGCTGCCTGGAAAAACAGCTTTGGAATGTGTGTCCAGCCCTTATCTATTCTTTCAAGGAACCAGGATTCTGGTGTTTCTGCTGTGTGGCTGAATTATAGTCTAAATTGTTACCGTTTCCTTAGCCCAAAAGCCCTTCTTTGTTTCTACATCTTCACAATTCCCAATCACTAATTCTTGAGTCAGCATTGTACTTCAAAAGACAAGGACACAGGGGCATGTTTCATCCTCAGTGTTCATAGCAGCATTATTTATATCTGAAAGTAAAGTCACTCAGTCGTGTCCGACTCTTTGCAACCCCAATGACACCAGGCTTCTCCGTCCATGGGATTTTCTAGGCAAGAGTACAGGAGTGGGTTGCCTTTTCTTTCTCCAGGGGAACTTCTTGACCCAGGGACCAAACCTAGGTCTCCCCATTGTAGACAGATGCTTTACTGTCTGAGCCACCAAAAGCAACTAAAATATCCATCAACAAACGAGTGGAGGGGACTTCTCCGGCAGTCCCATGGTTGAGAGTCCACCTTCTAATGCAGGGAGCTTCGATCCCTGGTTGGGGAACTAGGATCCCACATGCTGCTCAGTGTAGCCAAAATAATAATAATAATAATAATAATAATAGATGAGTGGATAAAGAAGATGTGGTATATTTATATCACGGAATACTACTCAGCCATAACAAAGAACACATGTTTGCCATTTGCAACAAGTAAGTCAGACAGAGAAAGACAAATACTGTATGATATCACTTAACACGGGGAATTTTGAAGTTTCAACAAACTAGTCAACGTAACAGGAGAGAAGCTGACTCACAGATATGGAGAACAAACTATAGTTACCGGTGGGGGGGGGGGAGGGGCCATACCAGGTGGGGGACTGGGAGGCCCAAGTCACTGGGTGTAAGATAGGCTCAAGGGTATGTTGAACGCTGTGGGGAGTATAGCCAATATTTTGTAATAACTGTCATTAGTAACTTCTAAAAATTGCGTAAGCAATAAAACATTAAAAAGATACAAACAAGGACTTGTGCAGAGGCAACAGTCTTTGCCCACTACACAGGGAGGAAATTCCAGATGCGTAGGATTGCAAGACTACAAGGGACCCCAGAAAGAAAGACAGCTCAGCCCCTGCTTCTAAAACAGGTGGCGTGCAATCATTCAAAAACCCATGAGCAAAGAGAAAGAACTCTATAAACCAGATCCTACTTTTGGAAGTCAAATGTTTTTCGAGCAAATGGCTTAGTTATCACCTGCGTGGTATATGAGCTGGTGTTCTAGAATAGCATGGAACTCTGAAGACATTTTACAATTTTCTTACCAGTATTACAATTTTCTTGAGTGAGGTGCTTTAATTAGGGAAAGACGAGCTGCAGCTACTCTATCAGGACATGACACAATGCAACAGGGAGAGGCGAGCTCGTGAAGATTCTGCAGGAACGAATGTCACCCCCACTGAAGGAGGGAGGGAGCTGCTTGTCTCCTTGGAGGTATGCGGGTAAATACTGGCTCCAGGTGTGAAAAGGCAAAACTATAGACCCAGAGTTACTGGAGCAGCAGGAGAGTCTATTATAAACATTTTTTCTTTTTGCATAGGCACGGTTCAGTTCAGTTCAGTTGCTCAGTCGTGGTCCCACTCTTTGCAACCCCACGGACTGCAGCACATCAGGCCTCCTTGTCCATCACCAACTCCCAGAGTTTACTCAAACTCATGTCCACTGAGTCAGTGATGCCATCCAACCATCTCACCCTCTGTCATCCCCTTCTCCTCTTGCCTTCAATCTTATTGTGCATAGGTGCGATAAGCTCTTTATAGTGTTAGGTAATAATACTTATTAATTACCAGTTCTGTGGTGGTATTTTCAACTATTTTAATGTATTGTCTTTCTTCTCTCCCTTGTCAGCTTTCCCAGAGTTTAATACAACTTCTAACAAAGTCTTATGCTTCTTACTATCATTTTCCAGAAAAGGGTAAAAGGTACATTGGAAATTAAGTCCGTCACTCTGTGATGTAGGAGTCTGTAAACAATTGACCTGGGTAACAACAATAAGGTAGATTTTGGTTTGGTCGTAGAAGACCATAAACCAGCGCTCATTTGGACTAGGCTCTGGGTTTGAGATCAGAGCACCCTATTGGATGTATGGAGACGCCTGCTCAGAGCAGGCGTTGCGTGGAGGTGTGTATCCTCACTGTTATAAAATGGCCCTGAGAGATGCCCGTATCCGAATGCTCAGAAGCTGTCAATAGATTAGCTCACATGGCATCAGGGACCTCACAAATGTGAATAAAGGAACAGACACTGAGATGGGACTGTATCCCAGACAATCCAGGTGGGTTCAATCTGATCACAGAAATTCTTAAAAACGGAGAGCCATATCTACATGTGGTTAGAGACAGAGATGTGACCGAAGAAGAGATGCCACTTTTTGTGATTTATATTAAAGTTTTAAAATAATTCCCTTCCCCAGCTTTATTGAAGTATGACTGACAAATAAAAATAATAAATCTTTCGGTTTTTAAAGATGCATAATGTAATGACAATATATATTATATATATATGCATTGTAAAATGATTATCACACTCAGGTTAATTAGCATATCCATCACCTTACATTGTTATCTTTTTTTTTGATGGTAAGAACTCTAAAAACTTACCATTTTAGCAAACTTCAGGTATATAATGATATGTTATTAATTACATTATTATTAACCATGGTGTACATTAGACCCCCAAAGCTTCTTCATCCATTCACACAATGAAAAGCTTTCACTCTTTGACAAACATTTGCCCACTTCCTCACTCCTTCAGCCCCTGGAAGCCACTATTTAACTCTTGGCTCCTATGAACTTTACATTTTTCAAAATATTTTTATTGGAATATTGTTGATTTACAATGTTGTGCTAATTTCAGGTGTAGAGCAAAATGAATCAGTTACACATGTCTTTTTTAAAGATTCTTTTCCCATGTAGGTCATTACAAAGTATTGAGTAGAATTCCCTATGGTATGCAGGAAGTCCTTATTAATTATTTATTTTATATATGCTGAGAGTCCCATGGACTGCAAGGAGATCCAACCAGTCCATTCTAAAGGAGATCAGTCCTGGGTGTTCTTTGGAAGGAATGATACTAAGACTGAAACTCCAGTACTTTGGCCACCTCATGTGAAGAGCTGATTCATTGGAAAAGACTCTGAGGCTGGGAGGGACTGGGGGCAGGAGGAGAAGGGGACGACCAAGGATGAGATGGATGGTTGGCATCACGGACTTGATGAACATGAGTCTGAGTGAACTCCAGGAGATGGTGATGAACAGGGAGGCCTGGGGTCGTAAAGAGTCAGACACGACTGAGCGACTGAACTGAACTGAACATCTCTAGCCACTGCTTGAGACATCTAAAAATGATCAAACAAATTTTCATGAGCTGATTCTTACATGGTGTTCTTGTTCACTGCTGAGAATTAACATGCTATTGATCACTTTATAAAATATTTCATTTGATCTTCACGACTACCCTAATTTGTATTATTCTTATTTCCTATAAGGAAGACTGTGGATAAGAAGTTAAGCAAAGCTGAAAAATGTTGGATGGTCCATCCAAAAAGTAGGGGAAGAAGCACCCAAAGCCTGTCACAATGCTCTGCAGAGTGTCCGTCATCCTCAGTACAGATATTTCCCCGTACGTGTGGGTCAGTCTTTTTCCTAATCTTATTACATACCCTTGAGTATTGAAACATAATAAAGATTTCCTCCAAAAGTTGTGTCTGTTTTCTATGTCTGGTACAAAAATGAGTATATATTATTTTCCCCAAACTAGTTTTTGAAAATATGTCAAGAATTAAAAAGTTGGAGTTACCTCCTCAGCCTTAGATTAGCTGATTTTTGCTTCCATCATTGAGAGTGGTTTTCACTGTTTTCATAGCACAAAGCCTATGTGCTTAGTTGCTCAGTCGTATTCGACTCTTGCAGCCCCATAGACTGTAGCCTGCCAGGCTGCCCTGTCCTTGGAATTCTCCAGCACGAAGTCGAGCTCTGATGAAAAGCATCCACTGCTTTATTCAGGGCTTTCCTGGTGGCTCGGGTGGTGAAGAATCTGCTTGCAATGCAGCAGACTCCAGTTCAGTCCTGAGATTGGGAAGATCCCCTGGAGAAAGGAATGACTCTCCACTCCAGTATTCTTTCCTGGAGAGTCCCGTGGACAGAGGAGCCTGACGGGTTACAGTCTGTGGGATCGCAAAGAGCTGGACACGGCTGAAGCGATGAGCACAAAGCATGCACAGCATGGTGCAGGCAAGGCGTTTTCCTGCACTACTGGGAACTGTAGATGGGAAGAGAAAATAAGCCACCGAAACCTAATTTTAAAAATATGTTCAGGTTTGCCTGTGCTTTCTTCTTAATGAAAGTAATTCAGATGCAAAGAGGGAGAATTTTTATGAGAACTAAAAAATAACACTATTCAGATATAGTCCACATACCATTACAATTCAGCCACTTCAGGTGTGAAATTCAATGTTTTTTGGTGTATTACATTTTGACTTCTTTCATGGCAATAAAATATACAGAACTACCATAAAATCCAGGCGGCACTAGTGGTAAAGAGTCTGCCTGACAAAGCAGGAGACCTGGGTTCAATCCCTGGGTTGGGAAGTCCCCTGGAGAAGGGAATGGCAACCCACTCCAGTATTCTGGCCTGGAAAATTCCATGGACAGAGGAGCCTGGCGGGTTATAGTCCATGGAGTTGCAAAGATTTGGACACAGTTGAGTTACTTAGCAAGCACTTAATCTGTCATTTCAACTGTTGGATTCAGTGGCGTTAATTACACTCACAATATTGTGCAACCATCACCACTATTCATTTCCAAAGCATGTTCATGACCGCAGATAGAAACTCTGTGACCAGGAAGCAACAGCTCCCCATCCCTCCCTCCTCTCAGACCCCGGAACCGCTAGTGCTTTCTGTCTTTACAAATTTGTCCATTTTAGACAGTCCACGGTAGTGGAGTTCTTTTCTGTCTAATTTGTTTACTCGGCACAACGTTTGGAAGATTTATCCATGTTACAGCGTGTATTAGGACTTCACTTCTTTTATGACTGAGATATTTCATTGCATACATGATGCACTGATCTGTTTATCTGTCATCTGTTGATGGGCACTTGCACTGTTTCTACGTTTTGACAGTTGTGGGTAAAGCTGCAGTGAGCACTGGCACAAACGTCCGTTTGAGGTCCTGCTCTCAGTTCTTTGGGTATACACCTAGTTACGGAACTGCGGGGCCACACTGTGATGTATGTTTCGCTTTGTGAGGCTCAGACTGCTTTTCAGTGCTGCTTTACCATTTTATATTCCACCAACCATGCACAAGCATTCCAATGTCTCTGTACCCTCATCAACACCATCCTGGGAGACATAATGTGGTATCTCATTATGGCTTTGTGCAAATTAACTTTTGACTCAAAGCAGTTGCTGAAAATTTTGAGTTCAATCATCACAAAGTGTTTATGTCACTTTCCATGGTGTTTGCTACTACTTCCCAGGTTACCCCCAGATCACTAGTGATCCAGGTCCTGCCCTTTCTCGGAAAGACTCAGATCCTCTGGAAGGAGACTCAGGAACAGGGATTAAATATAGATGTAAGAATTCTGTGCAATAGGGAAGTGCACGTGGTAAATAAAAGAGGGTGAGAAGGGAGTGCCTGTAAAAGGTTTATAGTTTATAAAGGATTATAAAAATTACATAAGAGAGAAAGCATGGGTGGAGTCTTGGAAGCGTGATAGAGAAAATGGTGAGTGCAAAGCAGCTGCACCTTGTGACTGTGTCACAGCTGGAAGAAGCACGCTTCAGAGCTGGCAGGGCTGCGGTCTGAGGCTCTATTGTAGAGAGAAGATGGATGTGGATTTCCTAAATCCCTCTTAATGAAGAATGACAATGTTCCCTTTTTCTCCCCTAGGGCAGACAGGTAGTTCCTGACACCTTGTTAAAGATAGGAATTTCTCATTTCTCCAAGCCACCTTCAACTGTCACACGTGGTCAAACCTGGCCCATTGGGTACGCTGAGGGTGCCAAGGCTAGTCTGCAAGGTTTAGGGAAGCTCAGATTTCCTTCAAATGAGGACAACAACCTGATCATTTTTTCTTAAGGAGATTCCCCTTTCCCCGTATCTGGTAGATTGTCCCTGAGCAATGGCACATCTGGTCCTAGGACACTAGGCATACCTCTCAGAGGAAATGAAGCACCAAAAGCTTGAAATGGGTCTCTTCTTCCAGCTTTTGTAAATTTACACCAATGAGAAAGAAGCTAAGTGTGTAAATATTTATGTACGTGTTTTGCAATATGATCACCACATAGTGGCCTGTCAAAACGAAACTGACAACAACCCAAATGTCTAACTCTAAAGGATTTGAGAAATGAGCCATGGCACACCAGGGCACTGGAGCACTGGTTTGTGATTAGAGATTTCCTGACGGAGATGTATTTATTGATACGGAAGAACATTCAAAGAGTATTGACAGATGAAGCAAGCCAGCCATAGAAGAAGAAGTCTTGACTTGCCCTTCTCCCCCCTTCCTTCTTTTCTTCCTCCTTCTCTCTCCTTTTCCTCTCTCTCTCCAGTTGACTTTGTATATCTAGAGATTGTGTACCACAATCTGAGTAGTTGTCTTTGGGTGTAAGATTACTGTGGTTGTTCAGTTGCTAAGTCATGTCTGGCTCTTTGCAGCGCCATGGTCTGCAGCACGCCAGGCTTCCCTGTCCTTCACTGTCTCCCAGAGCTTGCTCAAACTCATGTCCATGGAGTCGGTGATGCCATCCAACCATCTCATCCTCTGCCGTCCCCTTCTCCTCCTGCCTTCAATCTTTCCCAGCATTAGGGTCTTTTCCAGTGGGTTAGCTCTTCGTAGAAGGTGGCTAAAGTATTAAAGCTTCAGCGTTAGCACCAGTCCTCCCAGTGAACTTCAGGGTTGACTTCCTTTAGGATTGACTGGTTTGACCTCCTTGCTGTCCAAGAGTCTTCTCCAGCATTGCATTTCCAAAGCATCTGCTCTTTGCTGCTCAGCCTTCTTTATGATCCAGCCCTCACATCCACACATGACTACTGGAAAAACCATAGCTCTGACTCTATGAACCATCGCTGGCAAAGTGATGCTGCTGCTTTTTAATATGCTGTCTAGCTAGGTCATAGCTATCCTTCCAAGGAGCAAGTGTCTTTTATTTTTGTGGCTGCAATCACCATCTGCAATGATTTTGAAGCCCAAGAAAATGAAATATGACACGTTTCTACATTTTCCCTATCTGTTTTCCATGAAGTGATAGAACCAGATGCCATGACAGTTTTTTGAATGTTGAGTTTTAAGCCAGCTTTTTCACTCTCCTCTTTCACTTCAACAACAGGCTCTTTAGTTCCTCTTCACTTTCTGCCGTTAAAGTGGTATCATCTGCATATCCAGGATTATTATTTCTCCTGGCACTCTTGATTCCAACTTGTGATTCATCCAGCCTGGCATTTTTGCATGATGCACTCTGCGTATAAATTAAATAAGCAGAGTGATAATACACAGCCTTAACATACTCCTTTTTCAATATTGAACCAGTTCGAAGATTATGGATAAGTTTTATTCCTTCATTAGGACGATTTGCATTTTACAAAGTGCACTGTATTATGATCCTACGTCCTGCACATCCTGGAAAATGACAGAGGGAGGCAAATTCACAGTTCTATTTAAGAAAGGGAATGCTTCTCCTGCGTGTATACAGCATCACATTTCCTAGTCGCCATATATTCAGAAGACTAGCATAATATTCTGGGTCTCCTTTAAAAGAGTTCTAAATTTTTCTTAGAGAAGACCAGCAAGCTACAATAATACAAGGCAGCAAATGCAGGGGAGAGCAGAAGTGAAGATGGTTCAGCAATGACGAATCATACTGGTTTGGTTACAGAAAAGGGGAGCATTGCCAGTCCCCCGTAGTCGGGATTCCTTTTGTGTTCTGCATGGTGTTTTTAGCTCAAGGATTATCAAAGTAAGTTTCCCACGCCAGAACATTCAGCACGGCATGCCCACCCCAAATCAGAGCTCACTGCGACTACCATCAGCTTTTAAAAACTTTGCTAGATAAGGACCTGACTCTTGCCAACAGACTCTGTTCTTAAGGACAATGTTTGTTCAGGAAGTAAGCAAACAGTATCATGGTGACTTTAATGCACCACAAAGGCATTTGTTCAGGGTCCACTTCAGCATGGTACACTCTTTCAGTTGCTTTGTACTAAAAGGTTCAGATTGTCTTTTTCCACACTGACACTTTCCATACTCGGCTCTTAAAGTCTGTGGGTGTCAAGGAGACACACAGGACCTACTGGTCTAATTACCGTTTATGCCAGTTAAATGTTACACCACCGAGTGGAATGTATAGAGTTTTAAAAATTAATTTTGAAATTACTGGTGAAATGTCCCTTGAAAGAGGCTGGGTTGAGCCAGAATTTAGTCTCAAAACCTGTTTTTCCAGAGGTTCCCGTTAAAAGGGCTTCCCTGGTGGCTCAGATGGTAAAGAATCTGCCTGCAGTGCAGGAGACCAGGGTTTGATCCCTGCGTCTGGAAGATCCCCTGGAGAAGGGAATGGCCGCCCACTCCACTACTCTTGCCTGGAGAATTCCATGGACAGAGGATCCTGGTGGGCTGTAGTCTATGGGGTTGCAATGAGTTGAACATGACTGAGCAACTAACACTTTCATTTATTAACAAGCTCCTGAAGGGAACCGTGACAAATCTCAGACCATCAGGTCACAGGTTGAGAAAGATGTTTCAAAACGACGCTGCACAGATAAGAGCAAAGTTGTTAACTCAGGCAGGTTGAGTGTGTGAGGAAGCATGTTTGTTTCAGTAAACTGGAAAAGAGTTGGAGAACTTTCCTCAGGGAGAGTGATCTGGGAAGTCCCTTAGCAAGCACTTGAAAATGGTTGTCTTGAAGTTTTCTATATCCTAGTTCTCATTTAAACTTCAGACAACTTTCTCTCTTCCTCCTGGAAATATCTCTTCTAAAGGACAATATTTGTACTCATTAGATTCAATGAGACTTATTGAATGTGGACTATGCATCCGTTTCTTTTATACTTGAATATATATACATACATATTCAGGTCTAATTATAATCTATAATTTATTCTTTTAGAATACTCTTTAAAAATCACTGTTGTCTCAGAATAGTCTCAAAAAATTATCACCAGCTTGCAGTTGAGCGAGTGAGGCACCGCGGTCTGTCCACGAAATGGTTTTCCTTCCTGTTGCCTTTGTTGTTGCTTTAGCCGTGGCTCGTGTCCAGCTCTTTCGCGGTACCATGGGCTGTAACCCGTGAGGCTCCTCTGTTCACGGGATTTCCCAGGTGAGAATTCTGGCGTGGGTTGTCGTTTCCTCCTCCAGGGGCCTTTGCGACTCGAGGGTTGAACCTGTGTCTCCTGCACTGGGGTGGGTTCTTTACCATTGAGCCCCCAGGGAAGCCTGTCTTGCCCCACTCCAATCCATCCTTTTCTTGCTGGTCGTTTCTTTAGCTGGACTTGTTCCATATATGAAGTTTAGGAAATGGAAGAGTTTGGAAATTAATAAAGAAAACCAGTATGTTCTCGATGGAAGCCTTGCTATCACCATATTAGAATTCTGGCCGACCTTTCCTAATTTCATAAATATGCTTTTATTCCTCCTCCAAGAACAATAAAATTTCATTTAGGACAAAAACAAAACAAATTTACCTACTGGCAAACAAATTGTCTACATCAATGAACACATATTTGTGGAGTAACTACTATGTGTCAGGCAGTTGGAATGTGTCAGGGAAATGACAAACAAGGCCCTGGCCTCACGGGAATGCCAAACCTCAGTGTGTGCTCACACGGCTGATGCGTGCTGGGAAGGAGGGCAGCGTGGGGCCACCTGCTGCCTTTCCCCTTTCTCCTCCTTTAAGGGCTCCCCTTAGGGATTAGTGTTGTGTCTTATGCCTCAGTGGTCTAGGCTCTACAGCTATTTTGTGCAGCAAATGAATTCTTAAAGAACATATAATGAGCTTGTAACTTCTATAGAGTGACTCAGAGAATGTCAGGGTAACAGCCCAAGGCAGGAAGAGCACATTTTTTTTTCTGCAGTGGTGGTATTGGGTTTCTGCTGTGGCATCACCGTCTTTACCAAATCTCTTTCATCTGGACTGTTCTTGCTTCAACAGGGCAAGTGGCTTGTCCTGTTCCTTCATTATGATTCCCCTGTTGCCCTTTGGCCTATTTCTTAGTATGTTTTTCTGACTTTATTATTCAGTTCATCCTGCCAGGGTAAACGCAGAGTAATCCAACATCCCTATGTTTATAAGTTTAAATTTTTCCCATTTCTGGCCATGTTAGCAGTACATTTTATGTTTGTACTGCTTGTTTGCTTTTTAGTAAAACCTCTGCCTGGCTATTTTGCTTTCCTGTTACATTATAAAGTCATTAACAGTAGAGAATACCTCATATCATGTTTATAAGCTCGAGAGCATAAAACACAGTGACAACACCCTCCAATCTCATGACATCGCTTAGTAATACAACCCTACAGTGTTAGAGCAATTAAATATCATTCAAAGCTGTTCATTCAGATTCAGTTCATTGTCCGAGCTCCAAAGATGTCCTGACAGAATTCATGGCATTTCACTTTTTTTTTACCAGGAAATTATCCATAATTCTTATATACTTCCTGTACCACAAAATAAGCATGACGATGCTCAAAAAATCCTTCAATATCCAAGGTCTTTTAGGTGGAGCATACTGCACTTCTAAGGACTAATGACATAGATATTTACGCTCATTTGTTTTATTCACATTTAACAATAACATATATTACCTTTTTTGACTTGCTGCCTAAGCTTTTATTGATTTGTTGTTAGAATTTAAAAAAAACTTTCCCTTTGAAATCTTTTTAGAACATTATGACAATTAAAACATTAAGTAAAATTTGGTTTCAAGAAAGCAGTTTTAAAATTTAAAATTTAAGAATTTTCATAATATATATATATATATTCAGTTCAGTTCAGTTGCTCAGTCGTGTTCGACTCTTTGTGACCCCATGGACTGCAGCACACCAGGCCTCCCTGTCTATCACCAGCTCCCAGAGTTTACTCAGACTCATGTCCATTGAGCTGGTGATGCCATCCAACCATCTCATTTTCTGTCATCTCTTTCTCCTCCTGCCCTCAGTCTTTCCCAGCATCAGGTACTTTTCCAATGAGTCAGTCCAAATCAGGTGGCCAAAGTATTGGAGCTTCAGCTTCAGCATCAGTCCTTCCAATGAATATTCAGAATTCCCTTTAGAATTGACTGGTTTGATGTACATGTATTTCTAAGTGATCGTATCTAGAAAGAAAATTCATTTGGTAGTTAAAGGTTCAGGCTCTGCTGCCACAAAATTGCAATTCCAATCCTAGTTTTGCTAGTTTTTGGTTTTAACAAGCATCTAAAACCTATCAAGCTTCAGTTTCTTCATCTGTAAATAAGGATAATAACTCTACATAATTCGTAGGATTGCTGTGATGAAATGAGATATTATGTCTAGTGAAACCTAAACAAATGTTATTTGACTTTATTTAGGGATTGATTTTGCAAACACTAACTACCTAATGCGCAGCCACAATTTTAAGTTTTTGTAACTATGGACTCATTTATCACTGCATTTAACACTTCATCCTTATGAAGTAGGCACTCTTGTTATTTCTATTTTGTAGGTGAGGAACTCAAGGAGCTGAGGGGTTAAGAGGTTACTACTCTTGATTAAGAGACAGTATCAGAGTTGGGGTTGCAACCTGAGCAGTGAGGCTCAATAATTTGTGTTCTTAGACAATGCTGCCTTGTTTTGCTTATGTATTAATCCAACCTATTTATTTAGCTTCTATGTCTTGGGTTGCGACAACTGGGTCATGAAAATGAAGTCTCTGCCCTGAGGCTACCACAGTTAGGGCTAAAAAGAAGTTTGTGGAAAGAATTGTAACACAATGCTGCACATCCTTAAAAACAGACGGGCAGCCTTTAAAGAAGCACAGCAGAGAAACGCTTAACCCAGGCCCACTTAGAACATCTGAGGGGCTGGGAACAAGGACAAATGGAGAACAGCATTCTTCATGCCGAAATATTTAAACATTGAAAACCGAGTTTCACAACGCTGCTTTTGTGAGGAAAAAAATTGAAAAATGTCTAAATCTGTGCATTATTTATTACTAGAAGCTGGCACAATATAAAAATCAACTGAATTAAATATTAGTGGGCATGTCTGTGTATTCTGCAGAAGAGCTGGCAATATCTGGATGAGTAATAAAATAAAAATAAGCACAATTAGAAATAAAATGCATATTGGTTCAGTTCAGTCACTCAATCATGTCCACCTCTTTGCAACCCAATGGACTGCAGCACACTAGTCTTCCCTTTCCTGGACTAAAATGTATATAGTCCATGAATGTATTTTTGGACTTAACTTTAGCAAAATAACTAATAATAATTTGATGATTGAGATTTTCACATACTTTGTATGTATACTGTTGATGACTTAAATGTCTCAATATACACTGTCTTTAAATTGCATAAAATTTGAGCATATTTTCACCAAATTGTACGTTTAGGGCTTCTCTGGTTGCTCAGCTGGTAAAAATCCACCTGCAATCCAGGAGACCCTGGTTCGATTCCAAGGTCGATTGGGCAGATTCCCTGGAGAAGGGATAGCCAACCCACTCCAGTATTCTTGGGCTTTCCCGATAGCTTAAGTGGTAAAGAATCTGCCTACAATGTGGGAGACTTAGATTTGATTCCTGGGTTGGGAAGATCCCCTGGAGGAAGACATGGCAACCCACTTTGGTATTCTTGCCTGGAGAATCCCATGAACTGAGGAGCCGGGCGGGCTGTATGTCCATGGGGGTCACAATAAAAAATTTGAACATATCTTCATCAAATTATATGTTTAAATGTGTGCAAAATATAAAATTCCTTTCATATTTTCTAAAAATTATTTTCCATGTATTCAAAGTTATCTATTAAAAATAAAATAAAAATAAAAGCATTAAAGTTTTTATTTAACCACAGCTGATATTTCTTATTCATTTTTTGAAAATGTAATGAAATTGTAATAAACATTTTTAATCTAGAAAAATCAAAGGAATCCCCATTCTAATAATCAACAGTCATGTAGTTGTTAGTTGGATCGATGAGTCACCCATATTACATCTAGACTTATTTATATACAAATTTAAAAGTAATATGAATTGCAAAATTTTCCCAGCTGCCATGTGCAACTGCTGTGAATACTCACTAATTTCTGAGTAGCTCTGGAGGCATAAATTTGAGGCCACAGACAAACAAGAAAATGGGTCCTTGGCTCTGCTCGGAACAGCAGTTTGTTTTGCAGGGATGAATGCTCTCTGGAAAGAGCGATTGCAGTGGCCCTGCTCTTGTCTAAGCGTGGCTGCCGTTCACATCCCCCACACTGCAGCAGTGGGAGGGCCTGCAACCTCAGGGGCATTCAGCCACTCCTGTCTTTTGTTTCGAGGAAGCAGAGACAGAGCTGTGGAGATCTCCTAGGGGCCTGAATCGTGTTAGTCAGGAGAGCAGACACCGAGGGCTGTGGATATTGCTGCGTCAGTGCTGAGCAGCAGACCCCAGGGGACAGAGGTGTCCACATGACCTTTCATCAGTTTACTTTCATTTGTGACGTCTGAAGTGTGTCCGTCATTCAGTCATGCCTGTCTCTTTGCAAGCCCATGGACTGTAGCCCACCAGGCCCCTCTGTCCATGGAATTCTCCAGGCCAGAATACTGGAGTGGGCAGCCTTCCCTTCTCCAGGGGGTCTTCCTGACCCAGGGAGCAGAAGACCCTGGCCTCCCGCATTGCAGACAGGTTCTCTACAGTCTGAGGCACCAGGGACGCTCTTACGATGTGCAGCGGCCTCCAAAGGGCAGGGCCCAGCCCAGGGTCCTCCTAGCCTGGGTCTAAGATGATGCTGTGTGACTATTACCTCTGGGACCAAGGCATGTTTTGGATGAGGGAAATACCTGGGTGGCTCTGGGAGGAACAGGCAGCACGGGGCATGTTGCTGGCAGCAGGTGCAGAGACACTGAGGCTGGCTGTGCAGCCTGCGGGGAGCTGGAAAGAAGCCTGTGCGGCTGGGGCACAGGGGGCGCGGGGGTGGCGGGCGGTGAAGCAGGAGAGGCAGGTGGCACACCTCACAGAGGTTGCAGGGCCATTTAGGACTTAGCTCGAAACAAGGAGGAAGCGTGAAGGGTTTCTTACAGGGGAGGGATTTGTTTAGCTTGAACTTTGTGGTAGAGAGCCGGTACCAGCTGGGGTGGCAGTTATTCCAGTGAGAAGCCGATGACCTTAAGAAAGCTGTGGTGGAAATGGAGATGAGGAGAGAAACTGAGAGCGATTTGGGACTTGGCAAGAGGCCGGAGCTTGGGTAGTCCTGGCACACCATGGTGGGTTAAGAGATGTTTGTTGAAGTGAAGTGTGCTCCTGTTTCCATCGCCTCCAGCATGTTAACTACTTATACCATCACACGCCTTTGTCTCCCTGTGAATTAATTTGAATATGTTATTTTGATACTTTGAATTGCAAAGTGGGTGCATTCTTACTAAGAAAAGACTGATTCCAGGGAGACTCAGAACCAAGAAGTTCTCAGTGAAACTGGTCTGATGCGGTTACACGACTGTGTTCAGTTCCAGGATGAGCAGTTTCCTGGTTGCTGTCTCCTTGAGTCCCAGATGTTCATGTCACAGGCCCATCAGGTCAGAGATAATTGAGTTTTAATATAACTGCTCATCAAAAACTTTTCTGCACATGCGACATTGCCCTTCCGTTAGTTACTTTTGGTAAGACTCTTTGTCTGATTTGCTCAGTGAGAAGTAGTTGGAATCCTTCTTGAGTTTTCTGAATAGACTCTAGAGAATGTTCCTTTGTTCTTAAAAAGTGCTGAATCATTTATTTATAAATCCAGTTTAACCTAAAATGACTTTTTGGGTTGTTTTGTTGTGTTTTATTTGACTTCATGTAACTTGTGGCTTCATGTGACTTGGAGAAGGAAATAGCAACCCACTCCAGTATTCTTGCCTTGAGAATCCCATGGACAAAGGAGCCTGGTGGGCTACAGTCCATGGGGTCACAAAGAGTCAGACACGACTGAGCGACTAACACACAGTTTGTGGCTCAGACGATAAAGTTTCTGCCTACAATGCAGAAGACCTGGCTTCGAACCCTGGGTTGGGAAGTTCTCCTGGAGAAGGAAATGGCACCCCACTCCAGTATTCTTGCCTGGAAAATCCCATGGACAGAGGAGCCCGGTAGGCTACAGTCCATGGGGTTGCACAGAGTCAGACACGACTGAGGGACTTCACTTCACTTCAACTATCAGAGAAGGCAATGGCACCCCACTCTAGTACTCTTGCCTGGAAAATCCCATGGGCAGAGGAGCCTGGTGGGCTCCAGTCCATGGGGTCGCTAAGAGTTGACAGAACTGAGGGACTTCACTTTCTCTTTTCACTTTCATGCATTGGAGAAAGAGATGGCAACCCACCCCAGCATGCTTGCCTGGAGAATCCCAGGGACAGGGGAGCCTGGTGGGCTGCTGTCCATGGAGTCGCACAGAGTTGGACACGACTGAAGTGACTTAGCAGCAGCAGCAGCAGCATGTAACTATTCAAAGGGGTTTCTCTGGCAGCTCAGTGGTAGAGAATCCACTTGCCAATGCAAGAGATATGGGTTTGATCCCTGGGTTGGAAAAATCCCCTGGAGAAGGCTATAGCAAGCCACTCCAGAACTTTTGCCTGGGAAATCCCACGGACAGAGGAGCCTGCCAGGCTACAGTCCACGGGGTTGCAAAAGAGTCAGACACAACTTAGTGAGTAAACAACAACGACTTTTCAAAACTGACTGGGAGTAGATTTATAATACATGTAGCTTGAAGTTGGCCTGGAAGTTTGATAGTCACAGGCAATGAGGATTATGCTGTTGATCTCTCTTTAAAAACTCCTTCTTATCCATGCTTAGTAAGTCTTCATCTCATCATAGCAGGAGCCACAGGACCACTTGATGCAAATTTAATTCCGTTGGTCTCTAAAGCTTATCCTGACCTTGAACAGAGGGATATGAGAACTCTAGCCTTAACCCGGGCCCTCACACCTACCAGCCCTGCAACTAACTACAGAGCAACTAACTAGAGCCTCGTAACTACAACTTCAACACCACTGCTTCTGCCCAGACTCTGTAAAGCGAAGTCCAAGCAACTATAAGACAATTCTCTTAGATATGGATAATAATTGCTTTACTCTACTTTTTATTTCACTCAGGAATTGAAACCTGGCTTCTCAATCTCAGGTTTCTGTACAAGGCTCTTGATTTTGTGACTGCATTCTGGATTATGCATTGGTTCTGGATGGCATGGCATCAGCTTGTATAGGCATGGCATAGCTTCATCTTTTAGTATAGGTCCATTACTTTTTGTCTGTGTCTTACCTATTACATAGTTTACTTTGCGTGACAAGATGGCATCTCTCCACTCACTGAGTTAAGTCTGCTCTCTCCTAGCACATTCTTCGTTCCGGAAGACAAGACTGAAAACAGCTTCTAAACCCTCCTATTGTGTGCAGCTTGTTGAAGCAGGTTGGCGGTAGCTTGAAGGATGTGCAGACTTGGACCCGATGCCTGCTCAAGCTGGATTAGAAAAGGCGGAGGAGCCAGAGAGCAAGCTGCCAGCAGCCGCTGGGCCATCAAAGAAGCAAGAGAGCGCCAGACAAGCATCTGCTGCTGCTTTATTGACTCTGCCAAAGCCTTTGATTGTGTGGATCACAACAAACTGTGGGAAATTCTGAAAGAGGTGGGAATACCAGACTACCTGACCTGCCTCTTGAGAAACCTATATGCAGGTCAGGAAGCAACAGTTAGAACTGGACATGGAACACCAGACTGGTTCCAAATAGGAAATGGAGTACATCAAGGCTGTATATCGTCACCCTGCTTATTAACTTCTATGCAGAGTACATCATGAGAAACGCTGGGCTGGAAGAAGCACAAGCTGGAATCAAGATTGCTGGGAGAAATATCAATAACCTCAGGTATGCAGATGACACCACCCTTATGGCAGAAAGTGAAGAGGAGCTAAAGGGCCTCTTGATGACAGTGAAAGAGGAGAGTGAAAAAGTTGGCTTAAAGCTCAATATTCAGAAAACTAAGATCATGGCATCTGGCCCCATCATCATTTCATGGCATATAGATGGGGAAACAGTGGAAACAGTGTCAGACTTTATTTTGAGGGGCTCCAAAATCACTGAGGATGCTGACTGCAGCCATGAAATTAAAAGACGCTTACTCCTTGGAAGAAAAGTTATGACCAACCTAGATAGCATATTCTAAAGCAGAGACATTATTTTGCCAAAAAGTTCTGTTTAGTCAAAGCTATGGTCTTTCCAGTAGTCATGTATGGATGTGAGAGTTGGACTATAAGGACAGCTGAGTGGTGAAGAATTGATGGTTTTGAACTGTGGTGTTGGAGAAGACTCTTGAGAGTTCCTTGGATTGCAAGGAGATCCAACCAGTCCATCCTAAAGGAGATTAGTCCTGCGTGTTCATTGGAAGGACTGATGCTGAAGCTGAATCTCCAATACTTTGGCCACCTGATGTGAAGAACCAACTCATTAAAAATACTCTGATTCTGGGAAAGACTGAAGGTGGGAGGTGAAGGAGATGACATAAGATGAGATGGTTGGATGGCATCACTGACTCAATGGACTCCTGGAGTTGGTGATGGACAGGGAGGCCTGGAGTGCTGTGGTTCATGGGGTCACAAAGAGTCAGACATCATTGAGAGACTGAACTGAACTGATAAGCTGAACAGTCTTGGTAGATGAAATTATAGGAAGCTAGATGAAGCAATAGGAAGTTAAATCATTCTCCTTGTCCTTCCCATCGCATTTTTTTATATTTATATTATATCATATTATATATTTAAACCTAATTTGATTTATGGTTGTTTACATAGATATCTCCCACAATAGACTGTATGCTCCTCTCTGACAGAGTCTATTTTACTTATTTCTGTATTTACCCAGCATACACAGTGTTCTCCAAGTGGCAAACACAGAGTAAATGACTGAAGAAAAAAGAAACACAAAATTAGACTTTATAAGATGCTTATGAATAGGACCTGTGTTCTCATTTCTTGATCTCCCACAGGTGAGTGTGGTGCTTTCAACATATGAAAATACTTTGTAAACATCTGAAATAAGAAGGAATAAGAGTTCTAATTCAAATGTCTGGGTTAATAATTTACTATTTGATATTTTTCCTGCATAGAAATCAGAAACCATACCAAATCAACTATTTGTGCTTAATTTTCACAAGCAATGTATTATTCCTTTCTTTATTGCCAGAATAACTCCATTTCCATTCAAATCAAGTGCATTAAATATGCATTATATGCTCTAATGTTTTGAGTTCTTCAGGGGACAGAGGTTAAAGCGTCTGCCTCCAATGTGGGAGACCCGGGTTCAATCCCTGGGTCGGGAAGATCCCCTGGAGAAGGAAACGGTAACCCACTCCAGTATTCTTGCCTGGAGAATCCTATGGACAGAGAAGCCTGGTAGGCTACAGTCCACGGGTTCGCAAAGAGTTGGACACGACTAAGCGACTTCACCTTCACCTTCAGGGGACACAAAGGTGAGTGACAAAATGAATCACTTTGCCTCCTTGCTTTTTCTCTCTCGTTCTTTTGGGAGGCGATGGTCTAAGAGATAGATAACGTGTACAGGAATTATGAAACAAAACCAAAAATAAGTGCTCATGCAAGTTTTTTTGAGGGATTCCATACCAGGGACGATGTGTATCCAGCTGTGCAACTTAGGAGGCTTTCTGGACGAGTGACATTTGAAGTCAGCTTGAAAGTATGGGCAGGATTTTAATGGTAGATGGAGTAATAAGCCATTGGAAAAGGGAAGGACACGAGCAGAGGCAGGAAAACAAAATGTCTGAAGAGTGTCACATGGGTTTACCAGGCTAGGCCGCAATGTGCAAATAGAAAACACGTGGGAGGTAAGCCGTGCTAGCTGAGGTGGAGGTGTAGGAGGGGGTGGCTGGGTAACGTGATGTGAACTTTAGGGGATGTGTAGTTTGGAAGACAATGGGGACCACGCACAGTAACTGTGGCAGGTTATTATAATCACGTGGGAGATCTTCGAGAAAGATAATGCATCAACTCAGGCCCGCAGAATGAGAACATTAGGGTGACTTAGAAAATAAAGCTCCTCAGCTGGTTAATATTTTCCAGATTTGGGAGTCACTTTTGAATATAGATTCCTAGGAAATTCTATTCTTTCACTCATGGAAAGTCTGTGAAGTGCTTATTATGTAACAGATACTAGGCTAATTACTGGAAATACAGGAAGGAAGTCAACAGATACTGTCGTTGATCTCATGGTGTGTGGATGTCCAGGTTAACCAGCACAAGACGAATAGCTGCACGCATTACAGCTGTATGAAGTGCTGTCAAGAAGCTCAGGGTGTGTGAGAGCATGTAACGAGTTGGCCTGGTAACTCTGGTTTGGTGAGAAATCACCTTCAGAAAGAGGAACTTTAGTCAACCTCAGAGCTTAGGTCAGGGAAAAGTTTGAAATCTGTTTTGGTAATTTCAGTTCAGTTCAGTTCAGTTGCTCAGTCGTGTCCGACTCTTTGCGACCCCGTGAATCGCAGCACACCAGGCCTCCCTGTCCATCATCAACTCCCAGAGTTCACTCAGACTCACGTCCATCGAGTCCATGAACATATTGGGCACCTAATGACCTGGGGAGTTCCTCTTTTGGTATCCTATCATTTTGCCTTTTCATGCTGTTCATGGGGTTCCCAAGGCAAGAATACTGAAGTGGCTTGCCATTCCCTTCTCCAGTGGACCATGTTCTGTCAGCCCTCTCCATCATGACCCGCCCGTCTTGGGTTGCCCCGCAGGCATGGCTTGGTTTCATTGAGTTAGACAAGGCTGTGGTTCTAGTGTGATTAGATTGACTAGTTTTCTGTGAGTATGGTTTCAGTGTGTCTGCCCTCTGATGCCCTCTTGCAACACCTACCATCTTACTTGGGTTTCTCTTACCTTGAGCGTGGGGTATCTCTTCACGGCTGCTCCAGCAAAGCGCAGCCGCTGCTCCTTACCTTGGATGAGGGGTATCTCCTTTAGGGTAAAACACAAAGACCTGTGTTACCTGTGGGCTTCCCAGGTGGTGCTAGTGGTGAAGAAGCTGCCTGACGATGCAGGAGACTAGAAAGACATAGGTTTGATCCCTGGGTTGGGAAGATCCCCTGGAGAAGGAAATGGCAACACGCTCCAGTATTCTTGCCTGGGAAATCGCATGGACGGAGGAGCCTGGCGGGCTACAGCTGTTGGGGCTGCAAAGAGTCGTGGACATGACTGAGCGCACACACACGAAATACAGAGCTGAAATAGTAAAGGAGGGGATAGCTGTGCTTCATTTTCTCTCTGCTGAGCCTGTGAAACCAAGGGGAAAATATCACAAGAAAAGTACCAGGAGATAAAGCAAAGAAAAAAAAAAAGCATGAGCAACAAGCAAGTAAGTCAAATTCCTGATGGGACTAGAGCTTAAGCAGGTCTTTAGAGAGAATTGATACCGTTGTCTGAGCACTTAAATTTTGACTTGGGACTTTGCTCTCTGGAATTAAATCCTTTTTAGTGCAACAGAAAACTGCATGCCTGCTGGAGTTAGAAATTAAGAGTTTACAGATCATTCTTACACAATGCAGATTTATAAAAATACAAAAAAGAATATATTCCTTTTCCAATTTTAGAAAGAAAAAAAATGGCTAAGCAATCTCTTAGTTTTGAGATTTTTCTCCAAATACTTCTTTTTCTCTTTAGCTTTCATTGAGTCTTAGCCATCAAAGAAAGTGATAAGTGTTACCAAGGATGATTCCTTTTCCTTTACTTGTTTTTCAAGTTGCAGAACTTTCTGGGCTCCAAATTTCTGTGGGACCAAAAAGGCCCCTGTTTTATCTATGTTCTATCTGAGAGCTTAGATTTCCCTTTGGGTTAGTTTTCTGAGGATCATAAGTTGTTTTTTTTTGTTTTTGGACCTGGCTTAATGATTAGCTCTTGCACTTACAAAATAAAAATAATTTCTTTACCTGCTATTCTATTCATATGGTGAGTGGCAGGAAATTGCTGCGTTTGATGCCCAAGTGACATGGTAAGTTTCTGACATTGCATATCTTAGGGAACACTCGAGATTCCTGAGTCGGAGATATCTTCCTACAATAAGGCCAGTTTGAACTTTACCTGCGAGTCTAAAGTTTTCTTTTCTTTGTTCCTAACCTTTGGAGCAATGATAACCCATTTTGGGGTTTCCATTTGGCTCCCAGTGATGCTTTAAACCACATCTGCTCCCGGAGCCTATGTGTTCTTGGAAGCCCCTGAATTCAATAAGACCCCCACCCAGTGCCCAGCCAGATTTTACAGGAACGAGGCTGAGCTCCATCTAAGCTAGGTCAGTTGGAGTCCTTTTCCTAGGAATCTGCAACCAGGACTAGAAAAATGCAGGGAATTTAGCTTTGTCTTAGAGCATTTTGCTTTTAATGACAGTGTTGGCCTAAAACAAATACAATTCAAGTTATTTCTTCAGAGAAAAACGAATGGTTATTTGGGATCAGCAGAGAAATACATTTCAGGGCCTGCAACCATAGTGAGCCAAGTGCAATTCCCCACACAGCAAAGGAAGGAGAATTCTTTTATAAAAGGAGAAGACAGTTGGGAGGGCTACGGTAAACAAAAAGTTCATGGTTTTCATAGGCTGAGTTTTGGCCTAGAAAGAAGAGGAGTCAGTCTTCTTTCTTGCTGGGCTCTCCCTTCTGGTCTCCTCACTCTATTTGATAAGGTTTCTATTGATTCATTTTTACATTTCCCCATTTGATCAAGAGCTTTCTCGGAAAGAGCAGTGTTGATCAAGCGTTAGGACTCCTGGTGTCAGTAACCTTCTGTCTCTCAATAATAGAAAGAAACTTCCTGGGTGTAGTGTCTCATGTTGAAGGGAAAGCGCACAGGCTGGAAACTTATTGAGGTCACATTTGAGTAAGAAGGAAGGGTAAGAGGGAAAACTCTCAAGCATGTTTTATCTAAAAATCCACAAGCTATCAAGATCAAAGGTCAGCATCTAACTAGAGATCGTCTAAAGCATTATGTCATCATCGAAGGGCTGGGGACACACTTCTCATAGGCCTGGTCTGGATGCCTCTGGAAAGCCATGTCACCAGATGCCACCCACTCCAGTTCTGGATAATGTTTACTTTCAGGCCCCCAGACCATGTGCTGCTCCAGCCGGGGTCCAGTGCCTTCTCTGGGTGTGTACCTTGAATCTATTCCGTGGAGTCTGATAGCACAAGGGTTGGTTAGCAGTACCTCATAGGAAGCCTGGCTGGTAAGACTGAAGAGAGTTCTAGAGGTGCCTTTTCCAACAGCCAAAAACCTACAAATTGCATGGTCTATGTCTCCTGAGAGCATCCTGTGAAAAGATCGCTCTACCAAAACATGGTTATTTTTAATAGAAGCATTCAGGCCTTTGCAACCACTGAAATCGCTCTCTTTTTATAGGTTGTGGGTCAAAGACCTACCGCAGGATAGCAGTACACTGGGCATTCTGTGACTACCTCAGAGTTCAAAAATTTACGAACTCTCAAAGGCCTTATTAAAGACAAATCACGATTCTTTTGGTTGAAGTATTTGGAAGGCCTCTACAAATGTTGCCAATTGTGTTTTATTAATGTTATTAGTGTTTTAGACTAAACTAGAGTATTAAGCGTGGTAAGCACAGGAAAAGTGTTGTAAAACTGTCCAAACAGTGCATACTTGTCAAAGTATCCGACCAGTAAAATGGTTCTTTGATCCCTATGATGTCCCAGAGGGTTTCCTCAGGTAGGGATCATCTCCTCCAAAGGGACTTTAGCCACATAAAAGGCTGTCTTTAAGGGAAGGCTTCATCCCAGTGTGAAAACACATAGACCATGACTCAAATATACCCATTAGACAGAAGACAACGTATGAAGTCCACTTGCCAAACCCCCAGTTGTTCTTTAAGCAGTTTAGAATGTTTGGGAACAGCACAAACAGGCCTCCCTGGGTTTTACTTCGGACAAGTGGAACCAGTGTGTGCTAGGCAGTCGGCGCTGCCTTTGCAGCCCCGCCAGGCCCCTCCGTCCACGGGAGTCTCCAGGCAGGAATACTGGGGCGGGCTGCCGTGCCCTCCCTGCAGGAGCTCTTCCTGACCCAAGGCTCAGACCTGTGTCTCTCACGTCTCCCGCATCGGCAGGCGGGCTCTCCACCACCAGCGCCACCTGGGAGCTAGTGAGGTAGGCACTTTTGTGGCTTTGTTAATGTTTTCCCGCCAATATTGGTCCATGCAGGCTATCACTTTGCAGTAGAACGATGATTTAAGGCATGCGCAGTGGCGAGGAGTGAGAAGTTTAGGGTCTCCTGCAGGACTATGTTCTTATTTGGTCTAAAACAGAGCCTTCTCTTTTTATAAAACCAGCAATTGTTGAATTTTCAATTTTTCCCCCCAAGACCAATTGTTGAGCTTCTCTATTAAGTTTTTCTAGTTACTTGGGGAAACATCTCTTTGTTTTTTTTCTTTTTAGGAGGGGGTAGCATAAGGAGCCATGCTGGATGCTGACACAAAACTGCTCACAGCTGGGGGACCGTTTGGTGCCTGCGCGTACTTGGCTTCCCGCTCCAAGGCCCCCTTCTCCTGCCCGTTGACTGAAACATCTCTTTGGAACGTCACCGAGGTTTGACTGCTCTGGTCACTCTAAGGGTGTCATTCCTTGCAGAAACATCAGGAAGGTGATATCCTTTAGCTTCCAGAGTCAAGTGGAGAATGCCCCTGAATCTTATAACACCTAAAGCAGCAGGTAAAAGTATTGGGTCCAAGAATTCATGAATATGGGTGCTAATTAAAATTTTATTTTTATTGGAATTAGGGAGTTATGCTGTTTCCACGTTTCAAAGTCATGCGATATTCCAAAGCATATCCATTGTTAGTATAAATGCTGGCAGTTTTGTTGTTAGCTAAAGTACAAGCCTGTGTAAGAGTGTATAATTCAGCCTGTTGGGCAGAAGTAATTATAAGCGAAAGAGCTGTCTCAGCAACATCAAAAGGGAGGTGCAACGGCATGCCTGGCACAATAGTCTCCATTGTCGTCTTTTAAATAGGAGCCACCAGTGAACCATGAAAAGCTGGCATTACTCAGAGGAATTTCCTGCAGATCAACACAAAGAGTCAGGAGGTGACCTGTCAGTGCTAAGCAATTGTGAAGGATTTCATCAGTGATTGAAGGGAAAAGAGTGGGAGAATTAAGGTCATCACAATGCATGAGATTTATGTTAGGAGGAGTTAACAAAAGGACTTTGTAGAAGATGAGGGAGCTGACTAACAAACGTTGAGTATCATTGAGAATGTGGGACAGCTTCTATAGCGTGAGACATACAAATGATTAAAGGGGATCTCACAATGATTTTCTTGGTGGCCTCAATAAAAGGGCAGAGGCTATGATGGTGATAAGGCAAGAGGGTAGCTGTATCTCACAAGCTCCATTTGCTGGCTAAAATACTATGTAGGTCAATGGTGGGCCCCTCATTTCTGGGGTGAATATCCAAGGGCATCCCCTTCCTCTTCATACACAAAAAGTAAAAAGGGATCTGATATTTGGGATGCCCAATGGCAGTTGGCTTCATCAAACTCTTCTTTAAAGGATTAAAAATTACCTGGTTTTTCCCATTAGATTGGGTCAGTGTTGCTACTGTTTAGTAAAACATGCAGAAATCTGAATATGAGAGAGAAATTTAGAATATAATTTTAGCAACAACCAACTAGCCCAAGAAAACCTTGCAGCTGCCACTTTGTTTTGGGTTTTGTGAAACTCGGGACCCCGTGAGGCCTGTCTGGATCTGGGAGCAGCACTTGGTCTCTTATCAGATGCCACAGCTGCTGAGCCTGGCTTTGCAGTGTTTCTTTGGCGACTTTATGTTCCTTTCGGGCTGAAGGCTTTAGCAAATGGATGTAGTCTTCCTACATGAAGAGGTTTGAAAAGGAGAACAAAAAAGCAAATTATCTATATATCGCCATAAAGTAGAACCCTTAGGGGACTTTATATACTACAGATCAGCCTTCAGGTCAGTAAGAAATGAGGGTTCTCAGGCCAGGTAAATTGTTTTTCTTCCAAGAGAAGGCAAAAAAAAAAAAAAAAAAGAAGTATTGGCAAGCTTCATGAACTAATGCACTGCTTAAATCAGTTACAGTAAATATTTTATTTCCAATGGGAAAGGATGTCAGTAGCAGAATGAGGCTTAGGGACCACTGGGTATCAAGGAATAGAAATGGAATGTGCTGCCCAGAGATTCTAGACAAACTCCCAGCCTTGACCCTCAGGTCTTCTCAGTGATCAAATGGGAACATTACAGGGACTGGTACAAGGAATAACATGATCCTGTGCCTTGTAACCTTCTGTTACAGACTTCACACCTTGAAGAGCTCTTTTACTCGTAGATCAGTTCTGGGGAGAGGTTTGGAGGGGCGCATTTGACTCTTGAATGGAGGTGGGCTGTGAATGTTGCTTCAGTCTGGGGACTATAAAAATTAAAGGTTTAACGTCTGGATCCTCAGAAGGCTTACTTTTAAATGGAATAGGCTCTGATAAGTTTAGAGGAAAAGGGGGGTAGGGAGTTTCAGAGAAAAGGGCAAGTTTGAAGAGAGAAGTAGTGCAGGAAACGACGCGCAGAAGAGGTTCGGGCAGCACAGATGGGAAGGAGGAGGGCGATGCTGGCTGTCAGACGCCCGAGCTCGAGGCCGGAGGGAGCGACGGTGGTGCCACCAGCGGGCGTGAGACCCGGCAGCCACAGAGGGCCGGCGGCAGCCGTGTTATCGCTCTCTCAGCGCGTGCTCGCCTCAGTCACCCTTAGAATTTCATTTTGCAGAGAGGCACATGTAGGCTCCCAACAATGTTTGGACAGCTCCAAATGCCAATTAAAGTAAACATCCTCTTCGGTTCTGGAAATTTTAGCTCCACTGTTGTCCAGTTTATCTTTAAGGAATGCAAGCCTGGGGATTTCCAAAGCTCCCTGTTGTGACCATCGGTATTCTAAATCGTCTTTGGTCGGATGCGTCCACTTAGCTAGAAATGCACACAGGAAAGGGCATCAGGTTTTAGACATAAAGCCACTGGACTTTTTGTGGGAGGGGGTGCACCTTCGAAATTGCGATTCCATTTCTCAGAGGGTTTTTTTTTTTTCTCAAGGAAAATAGGTATTTTCAAAATCTTCAACAACTTAGATAGCTTAGAGCTCAGTCAATTCAAACAGCTTACAATTCTAACAGCCTGCAGACCTAAAACCAGTCAGTTCTAAGGGAACAACTTGGTTTTATAGGAGCCAAGCCAAAGGCTTTTCAGCCAGTTTCCATAGAATAGCCCCTATTTCAAAGGAGTGGGCTGATGGCTTAACCAGCACAGTTGCCCTTGAAACAGTCTTATATAAAAATTAGACCAAAGTGCTAGATGAGCTATCACATATAGAACGAAGTCTTAACCAGAAAGGATGAAACCTTGAACCAGATTCTGGATAAAGCCTGAAGAACTTCAAATACAAGAATGGTGTAAGCTTGGACCCAGGAGACAGCAAACCTCCAGGGTCAGCGAGCCAAGCAGTGAGCTCAGGCGGCTCAGTGGTGGGGTCCTACCTGTTTGCTCACGAGCCCCAGTACCTACGGGGATCTTTTCTGAATGTTGGCCTAAACCAGAGAGACTGCCAGCCATTTCCCCACGAGAAAAGGAAAACAAAAGTTTATTTAAGATCGGCAGAGAATTGCAACTCGCGGTCTGCAGCCTTGGAGAGCCATATTCAAGTCTCCCCCTCACATGGCAAGGGAAGAAGGCTTTTACGGGAAGGGGAAGGAAGTTAGGAGCCTCCAGGAAACAGAACCCACCGCTCTCCACCGACCGGGTCCTCGCCAGGGAAGGTAAGCCTTTGGCTCCACTTCTTGCCGGGCTCTGCTACGGTCAAAGGGTGCGAGAGCACCCTATTCTGGTCTCTGGACTCCATTCTGGTGAGGTTTCTGTTTACTAGCTTTTTGGAATAGACATAGAGGGTTATAGTGATCAAAGCTGTCTTTGAAAAGTTGGAACCAAAGGAATCACTGCAAGCGCAGAGGTGGCATCAGTTAGGGCCACGTTTGACCTTTTCCCACCCTGCTGGAGGCTCAGTGGCGAGAATCCACCCGCCAAAGCAGGAGATGCAGGTTAGACCCCTGGGTTGGGAAGAGCCCTTGGAGAAGGAAATGGAAACCTACACCAGTATTCTTGCCTGGGAAGTCCCATGCACAAAGGTGCCTGCTGGGCTGCAGGCCATGAGGTTGCAAAACAACTGGACACGACGCAACAGCTAAACAGCACCACCAATGACCGTGCATTGGCCCCTGGGCTACAAGCAAATCCCCCTGTCTGTCAGCGCAGGCCCCACTGGGGCTGGTGGATGCCAGGTCCGGGGGGCTCCAAGAGTTGTGTTTTGAACAGGGTGAGATGTCCTTGTGACAACTACATGGAGATAGAAACGGACAATGAAAGTCACTCAGTCGTGTCTGACTCTTTGCCACCCCATGGACTATCCAGTCCCTGGAATTCTCCAGGCCGGAATACTGGAGTGGGTAACCTTCTCCTTCTCCAGGGGATCTTCCCAACCCAGGGACTGAACCCAGGTCTCCCACATTGCAGGCGGATTCTTAACCAATTGAACTAAAATGGAGACATCAAACAGGCAATTGGAAGAGAGCATTTGAACCTTGATCTCAAATGAAAATATAAATTTGAGAAATCATAAATGTAAAAAATAAAATAAAATTTCTTTAGCCTTTGAAACCAGAGTAATAGATAAGTTAATCACATTACAGCAAGTCTCAGTTCAGTTCAGTTCAGTTCAGTCACTCAGTCATGTCCGACTCTTTGCGACCCCATGAATTGCAGCACACCAGACCTCCCTGTCCATCACCAACTCCTGGAGTTCACTCAGACTCACGTCCGTTGAGTCAGTGATGCCATCCAGCCATCTCATCCTCCGTCCTCCCCTTCTCCTGCTGCCGCCAACCCCTCCCAGCATCAGAGTCTTTTCCAATAAGTCAATTCTTCGCATGAGGTGGCCAAAGTACTGGAGTTTCAGCTTTAGCATCATTCCTTCCAAAGAAATCCCAGGGCTGATCTCCTTCAGAATGGACTGGTTGGATCTCCTTGCAGTCTAAGGGACTCTCAAGAGTCTTCTCCAACACCACAGTTCAAAGTCTAGAATTTTACAATTTAAATTTCCTTTCCTATATTGAAACTGGAGTTTACTTAATTTTTGGTAATAAAATTTCCTCTGCAATACAACTTTTGCATTATTCATGAATGGACTGACTATGCTCTTTTCAGCAAGTATGGAAGTTCTTATTTCTTTACATCACTGACAACTCTGTGTATTATTTTAAAAATATTTACCAATATTATATATGAAGAATCAGAGAACATTGTTAAAGCTTATACTTCTTTGATGATTAAGACTGAACATGTTTTTACATATTTGTCAATTATTTGTCTTCTTTACGGAGTTGCCTATTTTTATCTTCTTGCTAGTTTATCCTGGGAATTCAATTTTTATGCTGGAAAATAATGAAAACTCTTTCTATAGGAAAGGCCTTATTCCTGTGGCTGGCATTTCTATTTGAAAACTTTCCTCCAGTTACCACTTTCCTTTTCATTAACTTTTTTAAAATTGTTGTTTGACCTACATATTTAGGATATTTCTCAGTGTGTGCCTTTGGTGTTTGAGAAAAAGTTCTTGTCCTACCATATATTTAAATATTTACTTATTTTTATAGCATATTATTTCATTGAAAAATCTAATCCATCTCAGACTCATTATGGTGTATGAGTGAGATACACCAAAGTAACTAATTTTCCAACTAATTTTTTCTGAGTAACTAAACATTACTCCTGCATGGTGTGCTTGTTTGTTTTTGCTGGCAGTTTGGGTGATTTAATAACACGATGGAAAATAACGCATCCAAATAGCCTGGCGTGCATCTGCTGCTAAACGGGTATTAAAATATTTGCTGATGGTTTGGGGAAGTTGTATTCTCTAGTCTTTGAGGGGAGTAAGTAAGGCCACTTAAGCACTATTCCTCTCTGACATAATTGCTATTTCTACCTTCTCATAGTAAGAGGATTAGCCTACATGCCTTTCCCAGAAACCTCTAGCGAGTGCACTTGGGCTCTGAGCATTCTAATGCTTGCAAACAAACATTACCCTTTGTCCATCGGTTTACTTTTAGGATAAAGATACTAAAGATACTTGTCAAGATTCAAAATGAGGTTATGCACATGTCTTTAAGACTCTAGCTTACTCCTGTGAGTTACTTCTCTGTTAAAAGTGGTATTTCTAAGCAGAAATACGTGAGGCCATTTCTCCTAACTTCTTTCAAGTATGTTACATTTCTATTAAGATCTTTTTAATTTTATACATTTCCCCTTAGCTTTATAAATGTGTTCATAAAAGCCTAGGAACATAACATCCACTGTTTTCTTGCAGTGGGTTGAATATCCACATCCATGTTTCCATTATGTCAATCGGCAGTCCTGGAATAAATGCAGCTTTTCATGTTTATCTATGCCTGTCTTTCTCTTTGTCTACCTGTGAAATTTAAAGTAGCCAAATCTAATAAGAGTAACAAGGGAATCCTAGTACAATGACTCATAGAGAACAGTAGGTAACTAAGTATTTGGTATTTATACATGATCATGAAGATAATGTTCAGAAGTTAAGTATTTCCTTATACTTTCCTGGTCTTAGATACAAAGAGTGTTGATGACTTTCAGAGTGATTTGAACCCATTATTACCTGATGATCTCTTTCTCAAAAGATTTTTTCCTTCTAAGCCTTTTTACTCTCATTGTAACTCTTGGTTAGTCTGCCCACGAATAAATGAACAAATTCACAGAGGTATGGATTATCTTTTTAAAAATTTTATTTTTCATCCCTTTTACAATGGGATCTCATACCAACTCAAAATAATACTTGGAAAATAGAAAAACAGCAAAGGGATAATTCATGAGCTATACAGAGATCAAATTGCCAACATCCACTGGATCATGGAAAAAACAAGAGAGTTCCAGAAAAACATCTACTTCTGCTTTATTGACTATGCCAAAGCCTCCAACTGTGTGGATCACAATAAACTGTGGAAAATTCTGAAAGAATTTCTAACCTGCCTCTTGAGAAATCTGTATGCAGGCTAGGAGGCAACAGTTAGAACTGGACATGGAACAACAGACTGGTTCCAAATAGGAAAAGGAGTGGGTCAAGGCTGTATATTGTCACCCTGCTTATTTAACTTCTATGCAGAGTACATCATGAGAAATGCTGGACTGGAAAAACACAAGCTGGAGTCAAGATTGCTGGGAGAAATATCAATAACCTCAGGTATGCAGATGACACCATCCTTATGGCAGAAAGTGAAGAGGAACTAAAAAGCCTCTGGATGAAAGTGAAAGAGGAGAGTGAAAAGTTGGTTTAAAGTTCAACATTCAGAAAACAAAGATCATGGCATCTGGTCCTATCACTCCATGGGAAATACATGGGGAAACAGTGGAAACAGTTTCAGACTTTGTTTTTCTGGGCTCTAAAATCACTGCAGATGGTGATTGCAGCCATGAAATTAAAAGACGCTTACTCCTTGGAAGAAAAGTTATGACCAACCTAGACAGCATATTCAAAAGCAGAGATATTACTTTGCCGACTAAGGTCCGTCTAGTCAAGGCTATGGTTTTTCCAGTAGTTATGTATGGATGCGAGAGTTGGACTGCAAAGAAGGCTGAGCACTGAAGAATTGATGCTTTTGAACTGTGGTGTTGAAGAAGACTCTTGAGAGTCCCTTGGACTGCAAGAGATCCATCCTTCAGTCCATTCTGAAGGAGATCAGCCCTGGGATTTCTTAGGAAGGAATGATGCTAAAGCTGAAACTCCAGTACTTTGGCTACCTCATGCGAAGAGTTGACTCAGTGGAAAAGACTTTGATGCTGGGAGGGACTGGGGGCAGGAGGAGAAGGGGACGACAGAGGATGAGATGGCTGGATGGCATCACTGACTAGATGGACGTGAGTCTGAGTGAACTCCGGGAGTTGGTGATGGACAGGGAGGCCTGGTGTGCTGCGGTTCATGGGTCGCAAAGAGTCGGACATGACTGAGCGACTGAACTGAACCGATCTCAACTGGAAATAAGGACCTGCTGTAAAAAATGAGGTACAAAAGCAAAAATAAATGTTAAGAAGTGAGATAGTTAAGAAGGATTCTGTGGTAGCTCAGTAACTTTTTATAGTTTAGAGTCAGGATCTCGTCCTGGGGTCCAGGACTGACTTTGTTATGAGGAACCAAAGAAGGGAATGAGTCCCTAAATACTCTAGAAATCTATGTCAGATTCATATATATAGAATGCTTTTCATCTGTGGCGAGGTGGGGAGAAGTTTCATAGTTTTGCTCACGTATTTATAGGGATCCACGGTCACAAAGGGGGAAGGACCTCTAACATGGAGCAACCAGAACCGCAGGAAAGGACGATCCCTCCTCTGAGTTCCGTCAGGAAAGTCAGTCTTCCAGCATTGCCCCCTTCCCTTCCTCTGCCCTAATTCTCTTTGATGAATTTAATGCTTTCAGAGTTGTTTTGCTGAAGCTTATCGAAATGAATACCTTAGAAAACAGCTGGAGGTACCTGGACTCAGATTAACTAAAGGGTTTCATTAAAGCTCAGCGTGGTATTCATGAAGAGGGTGGTTCTAAGACAAAAGCCACAGGGAGCAGAAGCACCTTTCTACTCTGAACCTATTGCTGAGCCCATTCGCTGGCATTGTTACTCTGGAGGGTTGGAAGCCCAGCAGATTTGGCAGAAAGAAAGTCAGGGGCCAAACATCGCTGAAGAGACAGAATCCTTGCAGGACGTTCAAATCCTCCACCTAAGTTGGCAACAAAGGGAGAGGGCACAAAACAGGAACGTGAGTCAAAGAAACAGTCGAGCTGCATGCTCAGCTGATCCGATGTCTCGTCCACATGCCTCCTCTCAGCAGCTGCTTTTACCCGCTACTTCAGAGAAACGTGGACCGCTCCCACAATGCACCTCGCGAGCTCCGCCAAGTATGTGAAATTCCTGCAGAAGCAATTAACCGGGAAGCGCACTTTCCAACCGGCAATTAGCTGAGGGGGTAAGGTTTGATGCCCATCAGATATCTTCTGTCACTTCTTTGCCCTTTCCATACTAAGACTTAGAGACGTATTTAAATCCTGGAACTCATTTTTTAATTTCTTTTAAAAGTGGGTTATAAAGTCAGATCCTTTTCTTATCCTTGTCATGAGATTTATTTTTAAATTGTTCAATTTATTTTCAGAAAATACTTTCAAACGTTATAGGTCCTGAGCCTCTTTTGCAAAGGTATTTCTTAAAATCATATTCTTCTTTCTTGGGCCCTCATGATGACCTTAGATAACTTTAGATGAAAATTTTATCAAGCCTGTTTCAGGCCTTCTCAATATCTGGCAAATATATATTAACACACACAGGCAGAGCAGGTTTGCAAAGAAAGTATTTAATTCTTTAGAATGCTTATGGGGCTGAGATAAATGAAGTGCTCCTTGTCCCTTCCATTTTTAATAAAGATTCACTTAAATTCTGGGCTCTAAATAAAAATGTCCAAGGATGTCTCCTAGGATTTTTAGGTACAAAGATGTCTCCTAGGATCTTTCTTGCCCTCAGAGCAATAAAGAATCTGGTTTGTCTGTCTTTTTAATGGTGATTACATGAGAAGTTTTGTGAGAAGTTTTGACTAATTCTGTGACATTAGACAAGACTAGGACATGGGAATGGATGTGGGTTTTGATCGCCAATATGATTTCTCAGAGAAGAGAAAGTAAGTAAATCACAAAACTAAACACTGGGCACAAGATTTGTAGAATTCTGAGTGTAGATATGGCTTCAGAGAGAACTGACTTCACGTTAAGTACACACCAGATTAAAAGATTATGTGATGTTTCTGTATGATTCTAAGTCAAGTGATTCCTTCATTATTTTTAAAAATAATTCACAGGTGATTTTTCTTCCAAATTTGATGTACAGTTTCTTCATGTAAGCTAACTAGTTATAATAATGGAACAACCCCATTGGCCTTGTTATCGGGTGGAGAACAACCAGAAGTGTCAGTTCTTACATGAGAGGCATCGTTTTTATAATAGAGCACACACACGGTAGCAATGTTGGGCCATTTATTTTATCATAATATAAAATCCAGTTGTCATCTTAGCTGCATATTTGTCTTCAAGAGTAAGCAAATGAATTCTTAACATTTCATCTCAAGCTGCTCTTAGGTCATTATATTTGAGTAATAGACTTGATATCGCATCAGAATAATGTTGCAAATGAAAGCATTTAAGATTCTTGAATGTAAATGGAGTAGAACCTAATGCCATTTAAAAGTATAGTATGTAATAGACAAGAAGAAAGGGATAAAATGATTTTGGGCCCAATTAAACTGAATAAAATGGGAAGGGATAAAAGTCATTAAGAAATCAAGTATGCCTTAATTGCAATGATAAGGAAGCACAAGTTTAGTGAACTTACAGATTACTATTTGAGTTCAACATAAGAAAAAGATTTTGTGTTCTGCAGAGTAAATGCGCAAGCAGGCTGTCTTGGAATAAGCGTGTTTCTTAAAGCTAGTTTTGCTGGATTATGTGAGAAGCAGAGCTGTGCTTCTTGAGGGAAGCTGAGCTTCCTCTTGGGCCCGTCAGAATGAAGCTCTCACCGTCCTGCCCTTCAGAGGCTGGGGGGGCCGGGTTGTTGTGCCTGATGCGGACTTCTTTATCACCTTCAGCATTTGCTAGCAGACTGCGGAACTGCGCCAGCTTGGGGGAAGGATAACATGTTTAGAGAAGCAGAAGCTATTACGTCACATAATACCTTTTTTTTTTTCTAATATGATTGATGCACTGATATTTAGAAAATAGGGTTGAAGACTGCAGTGGATTCACTGATGGAAAGGGTGGAAGCCAACAGTTCTTCCACAAGTGTTTGCACCAGCATTTGGCTTAAATTGTCAATAACTGACTGGATGAGCATTCCCTCTTTCTCACACTTGGGTAAGAGACTTCCTTGCTTGGCGCCTCAGTTTCCATATGGTACTATTTCACTGTGTTTGGGGAAGGCTAAATGGCTCAGCAAAGACAAGGTTCTTCGAATGGCCTTTGAGCGTAGCATACGCTAAAGCAGTGCGGGTTTATCCCCGCAGGTCACACTGCAGGCTTGCTGTGAGACTGGACTCGCAGAGTGCATGTAAGCACCTGATGAAAAGAGCTGCTCAATCCACGGCAGTTTTTTCATAATTATAAATGATAATTAATGAGATATTTTCCTGAATATTGAAGAGCTTAAGCTTTAAAAATGAAGGTAAAACCAATGTCAATCATCAAGGTATGCCAGTGGAGATCACAGTTCCCCAGAGAGGCTGGATTTTCCCTTATTAAGGTGAAAAGAAGAGCAGAATTCTGAATCTCTACATAAAGAAGATTAAAGTACATTCTACTTTTTGGCTCGTAAATAGACCCGATGTCACTGATAAACCTTTTCCAGTTGAAAGGAAAAGGGCGCTCTCCAGACTCGAATGGCGACGGTAATTTCCCGCAGTGTGAACTGAACGACACCCCGCCCGGCGCTCCCGGCCCGCGTGCCCCCGAGGCCCTACCTGCTCCGCGCTCACACTGGTGGGCTCCTTAAAGACGATCCAGGTGACACTCTCGTGAAGAGGAGGGTGAGTCAGTGAGCCAAAGTAGGCCCAGTAATGCGGGGACGAAGGCAGGAGGACAGAGGGGTCGAAATTTGTGAATGGAGCCTTCTTGTTCTGAAAGCAGACGTAAGCGATGTATCATTATGCCCGGATGTAAAACATTTACATCATCGCATATATGACAGCCGTATTCTTTGGAAGACAGGTCTTAGCAAAGAATTAATCAGTTTCTCCCTGTGCAGTATTTCATGACTGGCATGGTTGTGGCGGCTCAGCTGCCCATGAATGCAGGAGACACAGGTTTGACCCCTGGGTGGGGAAGATCCCCTGGAGAAGGACGTGGCAACCCACGGCAGTATTCTTGCCCGAAGAATCCCTTGGATGGAGGCGACTGGTCAGCTACCGTCCACGGGGTCGCAAAGAATCAGATACCACTTAGTGACTAAACAGCAACAACGTTTGTAAAGATAAACAGTGAAAGTGACAGATGGCTGAGAATACGCGACACTAGAATTGTGACTGATCTATCTTCTTCCTTCTTCATTTCGCTAACTATAAGCAAAGATTAAACATTTTTTATAATCTGTATTCGTATTTCTTACTGATTGGTCATTCATGTAGGGGTTATTGGTGCCGACCTCTTGAGCAGTTAGAAATCCGCACATAAGGTTACGGTCCTCGCTCACAATCGTGGGTGTGCATAGCAGGTTCATCTAAGGGACAATTCTGTGGTGCTAGAGCAAGCATTTATCAGAAGGATAATCCACAGGTTCCTGGACCTGTGCCGTTCAAACCCATGCTGCTCTAGGGTCAACTGTACCCGATTTGTCTCTTAAAACTTCTAATGCATCTTTAGTTACGACCCATTTCCTTATTTGTAATAATTTGTTGTATTTATATTTTTCCCCCCATTTCAACCTTGCCCCAAAGTATCTTTTTTGGTTGTGTTTTCCCCCAAAGAATTAGTTTTTCACTTTATTAATAACATTTTACCTATATTTATTCATTTTCTTTCTTATTTTATTAATGTTTTTTCATCTTAATTATTTCCTTCTACTTTCTTTTCATGTATCATTTTTTACATTCTTGAATTGAGTGCTTATTTATCTTTAAACTTTCTCTTTATAAAAGTTTAACTTTTTGGCCTCAACATGAACTAGATTTATTTTATATAAAGGTATGATTGTTCTACAAAGTGTGAATGACAGTGGCAAATCTCTGACATATGATTTAACTCTTTATTATCAAAACGGTGAAGCTAAGGGTAAATATATCAGAACAATCCATCTTTTTCTAAACTGACATGGGCATCATAGTTATGATGTATGAAACAGCTATGAAAACCATGCTACTACAGGCTGCATCTTGCTGAAGTGGATAAGCAGTAACTATGAAAACGAAACCAGAATAAATCACTGCATCAGAGACCTCAGAAGCGAGGAGCATGTCAGCAGTACCTTGATTTTCAGACTGATGGATTTGCTCAGGAGTTCCTACTCCTCATATCAATATGCAATTAAATGGTTTCTGAGGTTCTGTAGATTCTTGTTCTCTGATTGAAACTAACTTAATGAGTCTATTTACCTTAGTTTTAACTGCTTTTAGGGCATCAAGTACTTTCTGAAGGTTTGGGTTGGCCTGACCCACCTGGAGATTAAAAAAATAAAGTGTGAGATAACAATTGTTATCAAGTAAAATCCTATTTAGTTAATTTTTTATAAAATTAAGCACAGTAACTGAAGAAAAGATATACAAGTCAAATTGCAAGAATTTAGCACAACTAAAATACAAAAGCAAACGTTTGATCTGTTCTATTAAAATTCTAATCAGTAAAATGAATGGTATGTTACAAGGGTTCAATAAAGATTAACTAGAATTAATATAATTCCAAAAGTTAGTCACCCAAATAAGCTCAATTTAATAGTAACTTCCCCATAGGACTTTTCAGGGACTCTCCTACAGGAGATTTGAATCTTCCATATTAAATATCAATTGAACTTTCTTTCTGGGACAAAAGTCCTCTTCACATTTTTTTCCTGATGAAATATTAAATTGATAAACTCCTGACTCTGTGATGTAGAAAGTTTAGACAAAAAGTGAAAGATGAGCTGAAAAATAAAAAAAAATTAGTCCGCCATCAACACCTTCCCATTTCATCTCTCCCTGAAATGCATTTCTCTCTTCAAGAGGGGAAAGTCAAGCAAAGCGAACATAGACCAGAGACCTGCGTGATCACCTGCGCTTTCACTAGTAGAAGGAGACATTTCAAAAACAGAGAGACACCAACATCCCTCTGCTGTATTACACCCTAGTTTGTGGTCTGATTGGTAAGGAATAATTTTAGCAGAGCTCCAAGGCTCTCTATGACTCACCTTCATCAAAACGGCAATAATCACCAAACCATCAGCCTGGGAGGCGGCATCAGCAATGCTGGGGTACTTGGCAGAATTCCAGTGAACTAAATGAAGCTAAAACATACAACGTGATGGAGCAGTTATTCATACCGCGGTGAAGGGAGAGAGCAAGTTAGACCTTAACATGTGGATACATACAGATATATCTTGGCTTGGATAGATAAAACTTGTGTGATCCAGGGCATGGGGAAGGGCTATGTTTGCACTCTTAAGAAGAGTTTTCTTAAGAAAATAGAGTTGAAGAGAGTGGGCACGTTGCAAATCCTGGAACCCGTAAGTAGAACTTCTTTTTCCACAATATCATAACTATTCAATATTACTTCTTAAAACAAAACAAAAAACCAGACACCTCCCAGTTTGGTGTGGGAAGATCAGGTATTTCTGGCTAACTAGTTTTGGAGACAAAAACTGAAATAAGTTTCTAACTTGGGGTACCCGGTAACTTTGTGAGAAGGAGCTCCTGAGATGTCTGGAGTCTTGGCCAAGGGCAGGTTCTCTTGAGCGGATCCAGACACCTTTCAAATCAACAGCCCCTGCCTAAGTTCTCTGTGAAACTCTAGACCTGTATATCCAAGTACGTGTGCACGTCTTCCTGAGACTTTCTTGATATCTCCACATGGATGGCTGAGATGCATCTCAAACTTAACACGGCCAACCTAGCACTCTTGACTTTCTCTTTTCCTGACCTGTATCATTATCCCATGTTAGCAAAAGGCATCACCTTCCATCTAAGCTCAACCAAAAACTGCAGCCGTTATTCCTTTCTTACTTTTCTCCACTTACTGGCATCCATCCTTCCGCGCAGCGCAGAGATGTTACCCCTGCACTTAGTCCACAGCTTTAAGGCTTTGCATAACTTCTGATTTTCCTCTGGGATGTCAGGTCAAAATGGCAGGAGTTTGACTCGAATTATGGCTGAACTCAAATGCTACTCGTGAAAAATTCTTTTTCTGACCACCTAATGTCAAGTGATCACCAGGTCACTCGGATGACTCTAAGCCAAAGCAGTCCGCTTTGGCCAAAGTGGACTCTAAGCCAAAGCCTTTCGCTTTTCATTCTGTTACTGTTTTTTGTTCTTTACCAAAAAAATGGGCGATAAATACATTTGTACAAATATCTTACACTGGTGAAAGCAATTGTATAGGACAGATTTTTGTAAGAGGGATTGTTAGGTACAGAGTATGTGTAGTATTCATTTTGATAGAAGACTTGGGAATAGTATACAAATAAAACTTACTTTGTTGCACTAGAAAGCCAGTTAGTTAATAAATCCTAACATATGCATACATGGAAATACCATACGGACTTTAGGAATCCCTGCAGCTAAGTCGCTTCAGTCATGTCCGACTCTGTGCAAACCCATAGACGGCAGCCCACTGAGCTCCTCCATCCCTGGGATCCTCCAAGCAAGAATACTGGAGTGGGTTGCATTTCCTGCTGACTTGGAACAATGATCATGATCATTGGTGATGAAAACAAAAAAAAAGATTGTTGCAAAACTATGTGTATTACATTTTCGTTCTTCAAGAGTAAAACAAAAAAGCCAACCCGTCTGCGCTGGTACAAGCTTATTGAATCGTCATGCATACCAACAACAAGTTTTTTGTTTTTAGTCTCCATACCCCTGTTGAGAGCTTGATGCACATTTTTTTTTAATTTTATCATGGATATACAGGCCGAATGTCTTGAACTGAATCACAGACTTCCATGTGGAGGCAAGTCAAGAGGCCAGAGGGTAGTGGCCTGCTGCCAGGGAGCCCCAAACTCTCGTCTAGAATATGCTACTCGTGATGACTCCTGAGGTTAAACTGGCTCTCTTAGTAGAATCTTGATAGAGTGCCTCCGCCTGGCGATACCTCTGTTGCAGGTGTGTGCACCCTTGAACCTTTAAATGAGAAGAGAATGATGGTGTGTTCCCCTGGGGCTCAGAGCTTTAAAAGGAGAGCAGCAGCTCCCCTTGAGGGTAGCCTGAGGTCAGGCAGCAGTTTCTGAGACATTCTGAAATGAAAGAGGATTCTGAGGCTCAGGAGTCTGACTACAAATTCACCTGCCTCCCTCACGTGAAAAATTGTCCTCTATTGCCAAATACAGTGTGTCACTGTTTAATGGAGACTAGGAATTCTTTACAGAACCCAGAATGCTCATTCCTTTGGAGCCGTTGAAATTGTATCTTAAGTGATGAGGGGGCTTCCCTGGTGGTTCAGACAGGTAAAGGATCTGCCTGCAATGCACGGGACCCTGGTTTGATCCCTGAGTGGGGAAGATCCCTTAGAGAAGGGATAGGCTACCCACTCCAGTAGGCTTCCTGGGGAATCCCATGGACAGAGGAGCCTGGCGGGCTACAGTCCCTGGGGTCACAAAGCGTTGGACATGGCTGAGCGACTAGCACACACCCGCGGGCTCCACGGGCGCCGCGTCTGGGCGGGCTCCCGGCGGGCGCGCTCGCTCGCTCGGGAGCCGCGTTACCTCTGCAGAGAACGGGGCTCCATCCACCAGGTGCTCAGAGCCATAGTCGTCGGCGCTGCCCCAGTGGAAATGGAACTGGCGCAGCCTGTAGCTTTCAGACAGAGGACCGCCCTTCAGCACTAGAAGGCAGAGGAAAGTGCTATTAGTGTTACAGTCACGAGCTCAGGCGTGTCTTTGCATTTAATACAAATTAGCATGAAATTGGGTCGAGTAGAAATGAAAATAAACCATAGTCCAAAGTTTCCATCCTGTTGGGTTTTCCCCATGCCCACAATGATGGGCTCAGATGTGTGCTGCACCTTCAGATCGTGTGTGACTTATATGCACATGGGCTATAATTTTATATTTTCCTGTTTTCAGGAAAACTTATTGGAAGATGAGTGAATTATAAGATTAGAGGTCTTTCCTTGAACCTGCTTTATTTTATAAGTTCATTCATTGTTTCAACAGACAGTAACGGGCAGTATGCATTAAGATGTCTAGCAATTTATTTTTAGTAACAAATCACTCTGCACATATCTTGTGACTGATCAAGATAAAAGAGGGTATTCTGAAAGCTTTGCTGAAAATTCCTAGCCAGGGACGAAAAAAGTTCCAGCAGGTGGGTAAGGTCAATTTTAAAATTCTAATACTGAAGGGTCATTTGCTTTAGAGAGTCTATGCAACCATATGATTAATGAAACACACACAGTACCAGACCTAATCCAATATTAACAAAGGACATAGCCCCAAGATGTCTAAAATATAGGCTCAGAACCTTGTAGGAAAGTGCTATGACTAAATTTGCCTTTTGACAGTAGAGCTGATTTATGAAACTGCCGTTTAGTAAATTATTCAGTAAACAGTTTTGAGAATCTTCCTGTGAACGAGGAAGTGTGCTAGATTCTGGGTGATGAAGATAATTCAGTTACTATGATCTAACAGAAAGAGGGAAGCTAGACAAAAATACTTATGCACAGAATGATTCCATGCAAGATACACCCAAGACCAGTTTGCTTTTTTTTTTTTCAACTGGTACTCAAGCACTTCACAAGCTGGTGATGGACAGGGAGGCCTGGCATGCTACGATTCATGGGGTTGCAAAGAGTCAGACACGACTGAGCGACGGAGCTCAACTGAACTGAAGCACTTCACTGTTATGGAGCCATTTTCCTGGCCACAGGAAATAAATATACTCTTCATCTGTATTTCTTTCCTAATGCGCTCCTCCAACCTCATCTCAATTAGAAAATATTTGCCCTTTTAGCTTTTATATTCATGATGGTTCACAGAATTTTGTGAAAAAGTACTGTTTATTCAGAGGGTGTAAAGTTAGCATAAAGACATTGGAAACCAGAAGAGATGAAACAGAGGCACTGAGAAGGAGAAGGGCTGAGAAAAGACCAAGCTGGGAGTCCCCAGAATCATCTTCAACACTCGGAAATATTTTAAAACTTCAAGACACCTCAGCAGATGGCGTCAGCGCTACACAGGGGCACAAAGACTGCCCGTGGGTGTCCGTGTTCTGAAAGCCCTACTGTTCAGATTTCCCAGGAGTCAGAGGCGGAACTGAGGCGGCTCTGCTCACCCTGATCGGTCGTCACTGTCCTCAAAGTTCACATGGAAGGAGTGCCCCACGTTGACGATTTCTTTGGCTGTGGCTGGGTTGTAGGAGACACTGAGAGGCTTCAGAGAGGGATCATGCTTGGCTTCACCGGTTTTAATGTCGATAGGAGACTGGTTATTTCCATTTGCGATGGGATACAGCTTGCCCCAGTGTTCAGGACCTACCAGAACAAACATGGTTTCAATCAAAACTGATCTAATGCTTGAGTCCAAGTTTTAGGAATAGAATTTTCCTAGATTAGGATTTATTCAGGTATCTCAAATGGTGTTCCAGTCAGCTTAATGGAAATCCAAGGTTTGAGAATGCCCCTTTCCTATGCTACACTGTGAAATAGTGTCTTTGTCAACAGAGGTAATATATTCAGTCTACGGGATCCGACTATGCATAACTATGCATATTTTGCTGTTAGCAATAGACCTCTCTATATGTAGGGAGGGAGAGAGGCTGGGAGAGAGACAGGAGAAAAGAGGCAAGATACATTCTGTAGACAATTATGGCCCAAAGGACAGCTGCTGAGATGCATGCAAAGCTGGTATAAGGCAAAGGCACATCAAACCATGAATCTGTGTCTTTACCGTGATGTGAAGTGCTCAATATCTCTTTTCCTGGAAAAGGGAACAAGCCGTTATTTGAGCTACATGAGCAGAAGAATGCTTACCATTTTCACCATCATATCCCCAGTCAGGACTTGCCATGATCTTCTACTTAGTTTTCTTTTTCTGAAAACGAAGATAATACCTGGAATAACTGACTGTCACCGAATGTGCAACTGAATCCACAGTTCGCAGGGTTTTTATAGAAATGTCTCTGCCCTTGTGCATGAGTGTTACTCACTCAGCCCGCTATTTCATCATCTTTATCTATCAGGAAGTATATGCATGTTTAAAAAGGTATTGTTTAAAAGGCTCACAAAGGTAAGGGCAGTTCCAATTGTTTTATTCTCTTATATTGTTAAAGAGAAATTTCAAAATCTTAGCTTCTGCAAAGCCAAGCCCCGTTGTTCTCATGTTAGCAGAAAATATGGCTGAGTTATTACAGCTTCAAAGTTATGATGCTTTTAATTTCTAGTTAAAAGGACTGTGCATTTGAGACTCCCAGCTTTTACCCTTTCTGGACACTTAAGCAATACTGCTCTGCTGCTGCTGAGTCACTTCATTTGTGTCCAACTCTGTGCGACCCCATAGACGACAGCCCACCAGGCTCCTCCGTCTCTGGGATTCTCCAGGCAAGAACACTGGAGTGGGTTGCCATTTCCTTCTCCAATGCATGAAAGTGAAAAGTGAAAGTGAAGTTGCCTAGTCGTGTCCGACTCTCAGTGACCCTATGGACTGCAGCTTACCAGGCTCCTCCGTCCATGGGATTTTCCAAGCAAGAGGACTGGAGTGAGTTGCCATTACCTCCTCCCCTTAAACAATACTAATTCAGTATTGAATAGTATTATAGTATTAATTAATAATATTATAGTATTAATTCAGTAGTATAATAGTAATTCAGTCAGGAGAATAATTTGCATATTGACAGGCAGATCAGAACCAATATCATGGTGTTAATTTAAAATCAGATAAGAGAATCACTAATCATTTGTAATACACTGGGTTTGCAGTTTGTAGTATATTGTAAAATCTTAGGGAAAAACACAAAATTTTAGCAACTCAATATATTATTCATGACAGTACGTTTCGAAGACATACAGGTGAGAGTAAAGTTCCTTGTTTTTAAGCAGTATTGGAATTCACAAATGGAGATTTGCCTTACGTGTGAGCACAGTCGTGTCCGGCTCTCTGCAGCCCCCTGACCGTAGCCCACTCCCCGCCCTTCTCTGCCGCCTCCCAGGCTGCCAGCTTTGGTTTGTGTGCCACTCTTCATGCATTCAGCAAATCACTGTGTGTGCCCTCGGTCACGTCTGACTCTTTGCAACCCTGTGGACTGTAGCCCGCCAGGCTCCTCTGTCCATGGAATTTTTCCAGGCAAGAACACTGGCGTGCACTGCCATTTCCAGCTCCAGGGGATCTTCCTGGCCCAGGGGTTGAACCTGTGTCTGTTTCATCTTCTACCCATTGGCAGGTGAATTACTGCTGCTGCTGCTGCTGCATCGCTTCAGTCGTGTCCGACTCTGTGCGACCCCATAGACGGCAGACCCCAGGCTCCCCCCGTCCCTGGGATTCCCCAGGCAAGAGCACTGGCGTGGGCTGCCAGCGCCTTCTCCAGCACATGCATGCATGCTCCGTCGCTTCAGTCGTGCACAACTCTGGGCGACCCCACGGACAGCAGCCCCGCAGGCTCCTCTGTCCACGGGATTCCCCAGGCAAGAGCACTGGAGTGCTTGCCATTTCCTTCTCCCCTAGAGCCACCATAAATGGTGAATATTTTATTAAGACTGAAATTAAATACAGGCCGATATGATCTTACACATGAAATATTGGAATAGAAGCCTTTCTTTCCTATGGTTCTATATAATCTATAGGGAAAAAGCCAAACACACGCCTGCTGATGCAGGCGATTAAGAGTCACGAGGGTTCGATCCCTGGGTCGGGAAGATCCCTGGAGGAGGAAAGGGCTACCCACTCCAGTCTTCTTGCCTGGAAAAATTCCACGGACAGAGGAACCTCGTGGACTACAGTCCATGGGTTTCCAAAGAATGAGGCACGACTGAGGGCTCACACACGCATTCGATTTATAGGGCCCTTTCATATCATTTTATCATCAGCACCACACATACAAATCCTACACAATGAGTTATCATTTTGCATCTGAGAGAAGTTGAGGGGTTCACCACAACCAGGGAGAAGCCAAGACTCCAGCCTCTGTGTCTAGTTGCTTTCTTTGCCTCCATCTCCGCCGAAGGCCACGCGGGCCAAGCCAGGAGGCAGCTGATCCCAGTTTCCCGTCTCTGCCCACGAACCTCTTAAGTCCAGCTGAAGCCTGGACTGAGGTGAGACTTGCCAGCTGTTGAGTGATGAGAAGATTCACAGGACTTGTCAAGGAGGCAAAGAAGAGTGATTAATATGTGTCAGATCTTGGCTAGGTCTGCATTTCCAAGGCTCTAAATGTGCTCAGAGGAAACGCAAGCTGAAAAAAATCAGCCTTCATAGTAACGCTTTCCATGCCTTGGGGAGTCATACCTCCTTCCCTATTCGCGTATTGTCTGAGCTCCCTGGGCTTTCTCGGAAGTGCGTCTGTCGCAGCTCCTGGCCAGGCTTATCAGAGCCACGTTTTCTGCCCCTTTTGGGTGATGACAGCCCACTGGCTCAGATGCAGAATGGGAAGAGACCTGAGTTTCCATTCTTCACTTTAGTAGGTGGAAAGAATTATTACATAAAGGGAACTTTTAAAGATACTATTTACTGAGGGTCCAAGATAACTCAAACGCTACACTAAAAGTTTATATGCAGCAAATCATTTTATTCTCACAATAACCCAGTCAGGCATTAAAATTGTATTCCACATAAGGAGAAACTGAAGACAACTCCTCAGGTTATAAATGCTTGTAAGTGGATGCGTACATCGTGTCAGGCTAGGATTTAAAGTTAGATCTGTTTATTTCCAATGCTTCTTTCTTGACTTTCCACTGTCAACAAATACCCACTAATCTCCACTTGATTCTATTTGCAGGAGGGTTGACTTGGTGGATCCAGACTGGTTTGTCTCAAGAAGACCAATAGTCAGTGTTGACCCTTGGGTTACTTTATTTTAGATTTACAGCCTCAGGTTGCCCAGAACCTCATAGAGGGATAGAAATAGGCTACCCTTTGTCAGTCATTGCTCTTATTTCTTTGTTTAGTTGCTAAGTTGTGTCTAGTTAAGATGCCTGCTGACTGATATTTTGTTAAAACTAACTTTAAGTTGAACTACTATATTAATCAGCCTTTTGAGAAAAGAAAACTCCCTTTTTATTACATGATTACATGATAATTCATCACATGAATGTTTAACATTCATATAGGAATGGTAATTTATTTAAAGTTGAGGCACAAAATTGGCTTGAATCCTAACCATTATGACCCTTTATTCGATTATGTAGCTAGGGTGTGTTTATTTACCACCACAAGCAGAAAGCTATGCAGAGAAAAACGTAAGATTTAAGGAGCATCTATGGTTTATGTCCTGACACGCTTCTCATTTACTTGCATCAGTTTTTCTGCTTACAAACTTCACCTTTCAGCTTAATACTGTACTAAATCCAAATGGCTCCCTTTATGTTCCTTCCACTTTCACCTATAGCATCCTCACAGGACATTTTTCTAAGACTGTAATCTTTGGACTGCTTTTGCATACTAAAGAGTTTAGTCTACACTGAACTCTGTTCTTCTGATTTAAACGTTTATTCCTTAAAAACCATCAAGATTTTTAAGGAATAAAAACCTTGCAAACACATACTGCAGAAGGGTTCCCAAGCCCTGTTAGAATATTCCAAAGAAATCCATAGGTACTGGAACTGGAGCAGGAGCAAGTAACCTGATGTAAAAACATACGTATCTTTAAAAAATAATGTAAAACTGCATAAATAAATTGTGATAGAGAATTGGTTAGTTGCTAACATTTAGAAGTATCAAGCTATATGTCAAGAAAATGGAGAAAAGAATAAAATATTGTAGTATTTTAAATAAAAATTTTTAATGTTGAAAGAATGATGTGCAGAATGTTTAATTTTAACAATTACATTGGCTTAATTTTCAGATTTAATGAAAATGTATTAATGGGCTGGGGGAAAAGGAAGAAAGATTGCTTTCTTTTCCTTATAAAATGGAACTTTAGAAGTCAAATATTTACTGAAAAACTTAAAGCTAATATGTTGATATTACTTTACTTTTAAACCATATGCCCTAATTTTATCTCTTGACCATCCTTTGCAATAAATAAAATTCTTGAAGCAAACACACAAACAAAAAGAACTACAAAGAGGCTAAAAGATTTACTGTGCTTCCTAAGGTGGCCCGATGGCATCACCGACTCAGTGGACATGAGTCTGAGTGAACTCCAGAAGCTGGTGATGGAACAGGGAGGCCTGGCGTGTTGCAGTTCGTGGGGTCTCAAAGAGTCGGACACAACTGAGCGACTGAACTGAACTGAACCAAACTAAGTGTTGCTAGCGGTAAAGAATCTGCCTGCCAATTCAGAGGCATTAGGACGTGGGTGTGATCCCTGGGTGGGAAAACTCCCTGGAGGAGGAAATGGCTCCCCACTCCAGGATTCTCGACTGGAAAATTCCGTGGACCTAGAAGTCTGACGGACTACAGTCCATGGGTGCAGAGTCAGACATGACTGAGCATCTGAACACAAAAGATTTACTGTGATTAAGGTGAGCTATTTCATTATGCACGCATTTAGGAGTATTGTAGGCTAGAAAAGACTATGGTTCACTGAATAACATTAAAAATGATGGTCTAATTCAGTTCTCATAGGAGACTTGGGGTTAGGTTAGTCTCCCTCCACTTTTAAAAAGGAATAACCGAGGCTCAGAAAATTCCAATGGAAGAGGCAGGATTTGAATCTAAAACCCAAAAGCGTGTCCTCTTCTCTGTTTTATCACATGACCATCTTTAACAGGCTGCCCATAAAATGTTTGCTTTAAACTTACTTAATAGATGATGGCATTTATTTATTGAGTAGCATCAATTAACTTTACCAAAGATAATTTTAGTGCCCTAAAATGTTTTCAACGGAGCAGAGACATTTTCTTAGTGTTTCACAAAATTTGAAAACCATGTTTAGCCAACTCTAAATTATATTTTAAAGTCTGTCTTTCTTATCTGATCTTTTTCTTCTAATCACTTAAATGAACATTTTCCTCTGATTCCTACTTTCATATTTTAAAACTGAGAATATAAAGTATTATGAAGGCAAGTAAATTATGATGAGTTCCAAGTTTAAATTTATAATTAAAAATAGTTCTTTGGTAGAGAAGGAACTAAGAATGTGAAAGAATGATGTCTCATTGTGGTAGAAATCTGTTAAATGCCACTGAAAAGAAATTCTCAAAGACAGTAGCAGTTCTACAATGCTTAGCATTCTATAGGATATGTGGATTTCCTTCGACCCATATTTTCCCTAAAACAAGGAAATATACATAGTGAAAATCAAGGGTCTTGCTTATTAAATTTGGCATAACTCTCACATCGCTTCTTAATTTCCCTGCTTCTCCAGAATTGATATTATTTAGGGTGAGAAGAGAAAGCTTAATTCTAGTGGAGATGTGGGACATGGAAAATGGTAATATTAGCTTGATCATTTCTGCGGTAAGACAATTGGAAATTCTGCTGAATCAATTTAAATGGCTGGATTATTTCTTCCGAATTAGTCTTTCTCTCCCTTTGTAACGAGCTGTTTTACCAGCTTCATTCTTTCCAGTGGAAGTCTCCACACACACTTGTTCCCGTTCTCCACGCTTCTTCCCATTTTAGGACTTTGCACTTGCTCTCCCCTCTGTCTGGATTTCTCTGCATCCAGATCTTTTCACAGGCTCAAATATCACCTTCTCAGAGACAGGTTTCCTGACCTCCAGATTTAACAGATTCCCCAGACTCTATTACTTCCTTCCATCATGTTTCTTTCATTACATTTGTTGCATCTTGAAATTGTTAATATTTTTCCATTCTGAAATTTATTCGTTTCCTTGCTTAATACTTATAAGCATCTCTATAGTGACACCTTGATAACAATATAATTGTTTTTTTCTCTCACTGTGTTAACTTTAATTATAACATGCATGGTATATGGTGTTCAATAAACACTTTAGAGAGAACAATTAAGTGGTCATTTTGAACTTTAATTATTGTGTTTTTATAAAGACTTAGAAGAATAGAACCCTCATTGGGGACTACACCCACCCAAATGCACTGGTCTGAACTCAGGTGTGAAAGAGCTTTGCTGGAGGTAAACTCATGATCATATTTGGAACTCAGAAAAAGAGCTTTCCCTTTTCAGTTCTATTAGTGGAGGAACGAAGTAACTTGTCGGGGTCTGTCAGCCACTGCTGGGAGAGTGAGAATGTTGGTCTTTATAAATGCCAATTTTTTTGATATCTTGTAAGAGTCAAAACTTAAGTCTTGAAATGTGGTTTGAAGTTTTGACATACAAATTTCATAAATCCATGATCTTAAAGAAAAACTTTTAACTTGATATTTCCTGCATTGGAACATTTCCTTTTTATTTTTGAAGGCAGTTTTAAAATTCACTAATGAATAGTATTCTAATAACAAAGTCAACCAAAGTGACTATTTTAATCCACAGCATAGAGGCTTTTGGTTTCTTACAGCTTCTTGCTTTTGAAAACATTACAGTTTAAATATGTCTAGTTGATTGTCATATCTGTTAAAAATCACTGATTGGAAAGAGATATACTGAATATACTGAAAATATAGGCTTATGCACTTTAAAGCTAATTGTTGAGCCTCTTCTACCAGATGAATGGGCGACTCGAGCAGGTTAGATGCGTCATTTTTGCATTTATTTTTAAAACAGACAAAATAATATTTCTGTCCTATCTCCTATAATGTTTAGGGAATTAATGAGCTCCTCTATAGCAGATGACATAAACAATATTTTTCATCTAAAAGAAAATCGCATGCATCATGCTTTACACAACTTAAAATACTGCATAAATGTAAATGATGAACTTCAGTCACAATAAAGCTTGATTTTTAACTCTTAGATAAATACATAATATAAATACATGAAATTAAGTAAAAAGTTCAAGTGATTGTATGTAGCCTGAAATTCAAACAGTTGTGTAACAGAAATCTGCTTCCCACAGATTAAACTGAATCCCACATGTAAACATGAAAAGAAATAAGTTCTCAAACTTAAATATTAAGGGGGAGTGAAGGTCAGTCACATCAATTGCCTTGTTGTAACATCTTTCACGCAAACTTTGCTGGGGTCCATCTACCAACACATTATTTGAAGATTTAAAACATTTTCTCCTGACTTCCCAAATAATTCTGTTAGCTCTCACACCATTCTATCAAAGGCTAGATTTTTAAAACACGTTTGCAATTGAACATGTCCTCTCTTGAGCCTGTGGGTTTAATACACAGGCTGTGGACCACTGGCTTTGGAGTCACAGATATGTGAATGAGAACGAGTGCCCGTGCCTCATCCGGCGCCTTGCTTTTGTGAGATGAGCCGAGCCAGTCTGGACTGCTAACAAACTTCAGGCTCTTTCAGGGGCATTGCATTAGTGGTACCGCAGGCTTTTCAGATGCATCTGGGGGCTGTATGAATCTGCCTTCACAATCTTATTACCGAAAGATATGCTTCAGTGAAAACATCTCTGGTCAAATACATTTAGACACTTTTACAAACCCTCTTTTAAGAGAAATGCCAGCTTCCTGACATGCCTTCCATCTTCAGGAAGAATACAAATATTAGCAGCCACTGAAAGAAATATTTACTGTTTTACTAGCTTTTAATCCTTCTAAGATTTTAAAAGTCTTTTGAGCCTTTTACTAGTTCCTGACTGCAGAAAAGAAAATCATTTTTCATTCTTTTTTATGGTTTTTTATCTATTGGGTCAACATGCTAACAGCAATAGAGTGATAGGCTGCTCTGCAGGGGATTTTGAATCGAGTGTTCAAGTCAGGTCCATGATTAAGTGAAGACAAGCCTGATAACCGAATGCCTTTTAGTAGTGGAAATGTCCACGCCCGCGTGCCGGAGGTTGCCATCTTGATTTACTGCTAACTGATCCTCGGCTCACTGAGGCTACCCAAGAAGGGTGGCGAGACCGCGCACTGAAACAGCGGTGGCAGAGTGACTCGGAGCGCACGCAGCACGCACGTGCCGAGAGTCTGTTTATGGATCTTAAGCGAGAGGACACAGCCGCCTAATGGGATGAAGCCCTTGCTAGAATGCAATGCTCCTCAGCTCTCTGAAGACTTTCCTTTGCTGCATGGCTGTGTTCAGGAGTCAGCCATAACCAAACTTGTCTATCCCAGTTTCTCTGAGTCATTGTATTATTTCTTTGGAACTGGTTTAATGACAGCACTCTGTGGAAGGGTTTTCTTTTCTTATCAGCATTAGAGATACAGGCACATAGCTGATGCACAGTAAAGCACAGCTGTGATCTCTTCCGCTGAGTGGACCGCTGATGATGGGAAACTGCGTGGACTGCGGTTACCTTGGGCAGGAGAGTTAAATGCCCGCGACACTCTTTCAGTGCCCACGCTTGCAACATGTTTTTGGAAAAAACAAGCTCCACACGACTTCAACTCCCTGCTTCCGGTGTAGCTGGTAAACATATTTCTACATTCACAAAAAAATCTACCTATTTCTTCTAGTCCTAAGGGTGAAGGATCAGAGGACAGGATGGACCAGAATATAGCCTCCTCCCTTGTATTCCTCGGGCTAAAAGAAGAAAAGGAAAATTGACATTAGAATCCTACAACAGGATTTCAGAAGAGTCTTGTCCTTTGCGCTAAAGGCCAAATAGCAAGATTTTAATGAAAGTCCCTTCAGGTCTGGTCTCCCATACACAGGTTACTTGTTTAGTTGCTAGAGGCCTTATTCTGGACCTTCTCTGGTGTTCTTCAAATTTCTCAGTTGTGTCTGACTCTTTGTGACCCCTGGACTGTAGCCCTTCAGGCTCTTCTGTCCATGGGATTCTCCAGGCAAGAATCCTGGGGGTAGGGTACCTTTTCCTCCTCCGGGGGATCTTCCCAACCCAGGGATCAAACCTGCGTCTCTTACATATCCTCCATCGGCAGGCGGATTCTTTACCACTAGTGCCGCGGGGAAAGCCCTGAGGCAAGTGAGAGCTACCTAGTATGGAACTTGCATGAAGCTGATCTCTAAGAGGGCCTTGGCCATGAGTGAAGGATTGTAAGGACTCTTAAGCATCTCTGATAAAATACTCCTCCTTTAGCAATGACTCCACGGCAAGAGCGCACAGGGTCCTTCCCTGCGGTTTCTTATGGCTCCTTTTGGGATCAGAAAATGTTGGAGAGCTCAGCCGAGCAGCAGGTCTCAGCTGTGACTTGAGAGGCCTTGGTTTCCGAAGGTCACGGTTGAGAGTGAAAAGGCGATGATTGCATTCCCTTATACCTAGTTTACCTGGCGGGTGGTGGAGTTCCTCACTATGCAAACTTGGGTAGTGCCGTTAACAGTCCCAGATCCTTTAAGACTGCCCGGGACTGAGCCTTTGACTACTTGGTTAAGTTCCACATAACCTTTGTGCAACTGCCTGATGATTACAAAATGAGGGGATGACATGTTGGCCAGTGCCTTACTTTTCCATCATCACCCGGGAGGCAGCTGGAACCAGTCTGGTGAGAAAGAACTCCAGGAAAACCTCCCCAGCTTCATGTCAATAATGCTTTTGAAATGGAGACCCACAGAGTCCAAAGGAGTCCTTAAGGACCCCAGTGGCTAAGAACCAAGCTCCAGTTAGCATGAAGTTCATGTGCGTGGACTTCCTAGAACACATAGGGCTGATTTTGTGCAGTGATTGGATCTAGGAAGATGAATGCCTCCTGTTGCCGATGTCTGGGGGTGCTAGCTGGCTGGGTTTAGGTGTGACATTCTTAGGAAGTGGTCTTTTGGTCCTCTTGTCCCAGGCTCCAAGAGTGCTCAGATGTCCATCTGCAGAGTTGGACAGGATTCCAGTGTGCAGTTCCTCGCAGCTGGTTCCAGCTGTTGTTGCGTGTTTTGTTCCTATTTTGTTTTTGGTGAAGATTGTGTTTCCATTCCTTCCTCTCGCCGCTCACAATACTACACAAACTGTGCCGTGTGGTTTGCTGGGAAAGCTGATAGTATTAATAAAGGCCAGTGGCTCCTTCCCAAGGCACACCGACTATTCACAAAAAGTTACTTCTGGAAATAAAGCTGTATACTTTGGTTGCTATCTTTTACAAAGAATCACTTTAAAATGAGAGGTGGCATATAAAACTTTGCTGTAGGATTCAAGTCCTTAGAACACAAAGTTGGAATGATGAGGGAGAAAGGAATGACCATCTAATAGCAGCTAGACGTCAAGAAGCTTGAAGAAAAGATAGGGTGTCTTTTATTAGATCAAATATAAGCAGCAGCGTTCTGGCATGGAGAACATGCCTTCTGCATGAGATGAGTATGACGTCCACTCAGAAAGCAGCTCGGTGGGGAGAGAAATGCCAGCCTTAATAGACATGACCTTTCAGTGGGTTGACCATCAGCACTGCAGGAGGGTAATCCTAGATCACCCGTGTTTCCATTTGGATGGAGCAAAGACTGACAGGGCAGGTGTCCTGCCTCAAGCAACAGATTTATGGTCTGCTCTCGGTCTCCTTCCCGCTTGCCTCTTTCAAAGTGAGCTTGAAAGTCCAGTTCTTTCCATCCCCTTGCAGAGAACCTAGAGGTGAGGCAGCATGATATTATTTTTGTAAGGCTCCTGTTGAGCCAGTGCAAAGATGGATGATAAACAGAGGCCCCTGAGAGATTTTTAAATCTATTAGATTTAGGAGGATTGAAATGCAGCTACAGACAAGCCTTGAATTGCAGTGTCTACACAAAGCTAAATTGAGCCCAGCTTAATCCCCTCATCACAATATGAACAAAGCGTAAGACGAATGGTACCAGGGCAGTTGGGCACCACCACTTCTGGCTGTTGAAATGAGGTGTGGACTGAGTGTGTGACTCACCGTTGCACCCACACTGCTTTTGAGGTCACCAGGTTGCCTCCTTAGCCATCAAGGCTGCCCCCACATCATTTCAACTTAACTTTAGGGGAAGTGAAGTGAAGTCGTTCAGTCATGTCTGACTCTTTGCGACCCCATGGACTGTGGCCTACCAAGCTCCTCTGTCCCTGGGGTTTTCCAGGCAATAGTACTGGAGCGGATTGCCTTTTCCTTCTCCAGAGGATCTTCCTGATGCAGAGATTGAACCCGGGTCTCCGGCATTGTAGACAGACGCTTCTGTCTGAACCACCAAGGAAGTCTTTAGGGGAAGGACAACGCAAGTTTGTGGGGATTTCCGTGACTTGTTGCTTCTTGGAGTATAAAACTGGGCGGGACAGCCCAGTGTGAGGGAGGGGAGGGAGTCACATCCACTATGTGTTACAAGCAGCAAGTACAGAATCCTGACCTTTCTCATTTTCCTCAGGGGGAAAAGTGCTTAAACCAGTCCAGTTCAGTTCAGTTCAGTAGCTCAGTCGTGTCTGACTCTTCGCAACGCCATGGACTGTAGCACACAGGCCTCCCTGTCCATCACCATCTCCCAGAGTTTGCTCCAACTCATGTCCATTGAGTCGGTGATGCCATCCAGCCATCTCATCCTCTGTCTTTCCCTTCTCCCCACTTTCAGTCTTTCCCAGCATCAGGGTCTTTTCCAGTGAGTCCTTTTTTTGCATCAGGTGGCCAAAGTATTGGAGCTTTGGCTCAGCTTCAGTTCTTCCAATGAACGCCCAGGACTGGCCTCCTTTAGATGGACTGGTTGGATCTCCTTGCAGTCCCAGGGACTCTCAAGAGTCTTCTCCAGTCCAGCAGGAATGCTACAGCTCCATTCTTGCATAAACATGTATGAGTCTGTCTTTTCTGGAAGTTGAACTCTGTTCTACGTGCCCGGCTTGAACGTCAAGCCAACACTTGCACCCCAGCTTCAGTTCCGGGGGGTCCAGCCACAGTGGCTTGCCCTCTGCACTTCAGCCCCGTCCCCGACCCACGCCCGGCCCTTGCCCTTGTCTGGGGCTGCCTGTCACAGACCGACTGCTGCCTGCTGAGACCCGTGGGCCTGCTCTGACCACCCCTGCCCCCAGCTTTGCCCAGCCTCCTGTTCAGGACCCTCTCATCCTGCCCTGGCTCAGATGACCACTTAGGCCAGGGGCTGAGAGCTCTGGCCAGAGAAGAATACTGTCCGGGGACTGAAGCAGCAGAGAGGGCAGGCTGGCATGAGGCAGAAACAAAGGCCAGCACGTGCTCTTCAGGGATGGAAGATGAGCAGAAACACCTGTCCTAAATGGGAAAGGGAGAAAGCAAGGAAAACACGGGCCATTAGCTGTGAGCCGTGTGAGTGACTGACACCAGGCTGTGAACTGTACCTCTGCTGACTTGGCACCTGGGTCTCGAGTCTCTCACACATTGTGAAAAATCATTCATGGGTTGATTACTTATGACTTTAATTTTCTTGGTGGATAATAAGTTCACGTGGTTAAAGTTATAAAAGGGTAAAAAAAAATAGCCCTCAATCATTGCAGAGCAAACCACAGTTATCAATTTTTCTCATATTTTTCTAGTTGATAAATACACAGGAAAAAACCTTCAGGTTTTCTCTTTCAACGAATACAGTTAGTATACTCTGTATACATTTTTGGCTTTCACCTCCACCCCTTAGCATGGTATTAATTTTTGAAATTAAATTTTTTTCTTGGACAAATAACTGCAAACTTCTCTTGACATCAAGTACAGCTAATTCCTTGAAACCACAGAATGAAGTGGCTTTATAGAAGGCAAGAAATTAAGGCACATTAGAAATTTTCCTCAATTCCTCTTTGAGTGTGAGAAGAGGATAAGAAAAAGTTACTTCCACTTTGTAAAAGCTTTGTGGATGACAGGATCACTCACAAATATAACACATTCCTGTTTGCTCATTTGAAACCCCTGGGACCACTTCAGAGTTTAGAACTTTTCAGATCTTATAGGAGCATTACAGGGCAGACAGAATATGCACAATGTACTTAACAGGGCACTAAGAGGTGGAAGAGCACCCTATAATTTAACATTTTACTATTTTTATACCAAAATGCATGACGAGTCATAATAAGTGGCATAAGTAAGGAGTATAATTAACTTCATATCAGTTCAGGTTAAGTTTTGTTCACAAATGAGTTCAGACCAAGACAGCTCAGATTTTTGCAGAAAAGTTTTTGGTTTGCAGAGAGGTTTGGATTTCAGGGTTGGGAGCAAGTCATGGTGGATCTGTATTTCCCTCTCCTGTGTGACGTGGGTCAACATAATGGCCATGTGGGTGGTAGGAACGCCATCAGCTCTAGACTCAGGAGTCCGAGTATCTGCTCTACCACTCAACGCTGAGATGACCCGTGGACGTTTCTTGACCTCTGACAGTCTGTTTCCCCACCTGGAAAACGAGGAAGAGAATTCCTACCTTGCAGGACTGAAGGGAGGGCTACTAATATCATGTCTCCACTGTCTGCTATCTGGTAAGGGCAGATATTACATACATAATGTCCGAAGGGGGCACAAAGAGGTGGAAAAGCTCTGATGGACGGGGCGGCTGGCCACTGTTCTCACTGTCAGTTGCAGGTGGTGTCTAAAGATACAGAATTAAAATCGTTTTCTTTTTCCCCATGAAGAATTTGGAAGTAGCAGGAGAGAGCGGTAGGAATTTTGTATAAGAATCTCTGGAGAGTTTTTAGGAACCCGACTCCAAAGTTTCCTTTCTGGGTTTTAAACCAGTGGAAACCTGTTGAGGAAGATGGGGCAGTGATGACGAAGACTCCGGGTCCAGGAAGCTCCAAGGAGCTTTGCAAATGAAACCTCCCGAGGCAGACGCCCCAGACCAGCCTGCGGCCCGCAGCAGTCTGGACTCATCAAGAATCGGGCTCGGGAAGCTGCCCCACGCCAGGCCTTTGTGGTCACCCTTTCAGACTGGGACTCTCTTGACTCATTTATGCATTTGCTGACCACATATTTGAATGCTGAAGAGCCACAGTTTATGGGATGGCATCACTGACTCCATGGACATGAGTCTGGGTGAACTCCAGGAGCTGGTGATGGACAGGGAGGCCTGGCGGGCTGCGGTCCATGGGCTCCAGAGAGGCAGACACCCCTGAGCGACTGGGCTGAACTGAACTGACTGACGAAAGCATTCAAGAAACACTGGGACATGACCCTGTTTTCATGGGAATTATAGCTGACTGGGGACTTGTAGCAAGTAAACAACAAAAATTGGAAGTTCTTTAAAAGACCAAGCTAGGTAGGGAGTGGTGAGCGCAGGAACAGGCTGCTTTAGGCTAGGCAGACAGAGGGAGCCAACCGAGAGAGGCGGCCTTCAGGTCGAGAGGAGCCGGGCGTGCGTGGAGCCGCGGCGGGCGGCCCGGGCCTGGGGCGGGCGGGCTGCGCCTCTGCCGGGAGCCCTCCGCGCCCGCGCTGCCGGCTGGCTCCTTCTCCTGCAGACCAGCTCCCGAGCCTTCTCTCAGCTCTGCCTGACCTCGCTCAACTCACCTTCTCCACCTCTGCCCGTCACTTTCTACCCGCGGCCCTGACTGGTTTCTGCAGAGCGCTTATAACCTCTCAAACTACCGGGCTCCCTTTTGCACTTGCTGGTTATGTTTCCCCTCTTAAAAGGAAAACGTTATTAGAGCCCTGCTGTCCGGTGCCTGTGGGTATCTGAGTATCTGTGGATTGACTAAAGGACAAACGATGCAACCAGGGTAGAAAAGAACCCGTGAATTCTAGGAAATGAAAGCAGGCCTTTGGGTCTTGTCACGTTAATGGCTCCCAGTGAGCCCTGCCTCCTGGCGTTCATGCCCTTGAGAAATCCACCCCGCCCCCCGTTGACTTTGGCTTGGCTCCTGACTTCACTGGCTCAGGGGACATCAGCGAGCAGCAGGAGCTTGATAAGCACTTCTTTGGAACACAGGTGGGCCTTGAGAGCGAGCCTGCCTGGTCTTGCCTCCTGCAAATGGAAACACCACTTGGAGAGCCAAACCTGATCACCCAAGGATGCCAACAGAGTTTAGCTTCCTGCTGAGCTTCTGGTTAAACACAGCTGCAGGAGTGGGCCCAGGCAAACCAGAGGAACAGCCCTCTTACCGCTTATCCCCCACACTGCACAACTGTGAGATAAAAAATATAGTTGCCTTAATCATAGATTTTGAGAGTGGTCTGCTGCTGCTAAGTCACTTCAGTTGTGTCCGACTCTGTGTGACGCCATAGACGGCAGCCCACCAGGCTCCTCTGTCCCTGGGACTCTCCAGGCAAGAACACTGGAGTGGGCTGCCATTTCCTTCTCCAATGCATGAAATGAAAGAGAAAGTGAAGTCACTCAGTCGTATCCGACTCTTAGCGACCGCATGGACTGCAGCCCACCAGGCTCCTCCATCCATGGGATATTCCAGGCAAGCGTACTGGAGTGGGATGCCCAGGGGTGGTCTGCTACCTGCCAAAGAAGGAAAGAAAAACTGAAGCACAGTGAACACGGGAAGCTGATACGAAATGCCTTTAGAGAAGCAGACATGGAAACAGTCCTTCAGGGCCTAATATGAGTAAAGTTCTGTTATACTAAATGAGGTGGAACATTATTAACAGGTTTGAAGGAAGGAAAGCATTTATGATTGATGAGATCAGTTAATAGACTGTTCCAGTCCTCTAGTCCTGCTTTGATGAGTTGAATTGGGTGAAAGAGACTGTACCGATTTCCATCCTTGAGGCTGATGACTTCAAATTTCTTTATCCAGGAATAAGCTCTTGGAGGCATGAGTCTGCATTTAAAAAGTTGATTGCCCTGCTAGAGAAAAAGTTGATTGCCTTGCTAGAGAAATCGCTAAGTCACAGAGCTCCCCAGATTCAACAGGAGGGGACATACTCCGGTTATTTTTAGGAAGAGTCTAATCTGGCTTAAGATCCCATATGTTCTCTCTCACTTTTCCAATAACACTCTTGTTATTAATATTATTTTAAATTTTATGGATGAGAAAAATAAAGTTTGGTTGGGTTATACCACTTTGTTCAAAGTTTCATGGAGGTAGAAATTCCAAACGCAGACTATTTCTACTAGAAGAGATTAGATTGGCTCTCGTGGCTACTTGGGCGAGTCTTGGTGGCAGAAAGAGAGGAGGCAAAAGTTGTTAGAGGCAGGAAGAAGGTACAAGAAAGGAGAGGATATCCTAGGAAAACAATTCTTTCTTATCACCTTTGTTTTACTCCAACCCAAGTACTCTGACCTTCAACAACAACCATAACCACTGTCTCTGAAGAATGCCTCCTTATTCTAAGTTTTCCACACTATAATTGATTTAAATTCCATTAGAAGGAAAAAATAATTATTGAAGCATTATTTTCAGTGGTTAATAGCTAAAAGCTGGAAATAAATATCACCCAACCAGGAAAATGGACAAATTCATTGTCATACAATGGAGTATAAACAGAACAATATGCATTAACACAGATAAATCTCAAAAACATAACTAAGCAAAAATGTTAAATTGGATAATAATAGATATAGTATAATACCAATTACATGATTCGACTTCCTTCTCCTCCTGCTCTCAGTCTTTCCCAGTATCAGGGTCTTTTCCAATGAGTCAGGTCTTCACATCAGGTGGCCAAGATATTGGAGGTTCAGCTTCAGCATCAGTCCTCCAATGACTATATAGGGTTGATTTCCTAGGAGTCCAAGGGACTCTCAAGAGTCTTCTCCAACACTGCAGTTAAAAAGCATCAATTCTTTGGTGCTCAGCCTTCTTAAGGTCCAACTTTCACATCCATGTACAATTACCTGAAAAACCATAGCTTTGACTGTATGGACCTTTGTCAGCAAAGTGATGTCTCTGCTGTTTCACATGCTGTCTAAGAAACAGGCCCTCCCTGGTGGCTCAGACGGTAAAGTGTCTGCCTGCAATTCGGGAGACCCGGGTTCGATCCCTGGGTCAGGAAGATCCCCTGGAGAAGGAAATGGCAACCCACTCCAGTATTCTTGCCTGGAAAATCCTATGGACGGAGGAGCTTGGTTGGCTACTGTCCATGGGGTCGCAAAGAGTTGGGACACAACTGAGTGACTTCACTATCACTATCTACTCACTAGGAAACAGTGGCAGGTTTGTATTCTTGAGCTCCAAGATCATTGCAGACAGTGACACAGCCATGAAATTAAAAGACACTTGCTCCTTGGAAGAAAAGCTATGACAGATCTAGAGGACTGGAAGGAAGAATGGGGGTGAGGTTTCACTTGGGGTCAGAGAGTAGAGAATCTTATTCCAGCAGATCTGATCAAGATATCAGTGATTTAATTTTTGTCCTTACAGGTTGGTGGATGAGGCTTCGGGAAACATAAACTACAGTAAAAACAGGTATACTGGAAATAGCTAACAAAGCAAAGTGAGGTTCAACGAAGTGCGTATGATCCCATCAGGACCTTTCTTATTTTAACTGATGCGGAGAGTTTGAAAGGAGTAAAACACTGTGTTTCAAATTAAAAGAAAGGCTGACGTGGAGACAGAAGTGAGGCTGAAGGGAAGCTGGAGAAACAGAAGACCGATTGTATCAAAGACTCTGTTCTCTTCTCTGGGCAAGAACCTAGTGAAGTGGCTCGCAACGGCAGTTTACTCCAGTTGACAAGGTGGTGGAAGTTATAGCACAGCTTATTCCACCATGGCCCCTATGGCCTCCTTCGGTTGCCCTGGGGTGTCCAGACTCTCTGAACACTGTCTTGGAAGGAAACTTATGACCAACCTAGACAGCATATTCAAAAGCAGAGACATTACTTTGGTAACAGAGGTCCATCTAGTCAAGATTATGGTTTTTCCAGTGGTCATGTATGGATGTGAGAGTTGGACTGTGAAGAAAGCTGAGCACCAAAGAATTGATGCTTTTGAACTGTGGTTGAGGAGAAGACTCTTGAGAGTCCCTTGGACTGCAAGGAGATCCAACCAGTCCGTTCTAAATGAGATCAGTCCTGGGTATTCATTGGAAAGACTGATGCTGAAGCTGAAACTCCAATACTCTGGCCACCTCATGTGAAGAGTTGACTCACTGGAAAACACTCTGATGCTGAGGGATTGGGGGCAGGAGGAGAAGGGGACGACAGAGGATGAGATGGCTGAATGGCATCACCAACTTGATGGACATGAGTTTGAGTAAACTCCGGGAGTTGGTGATGGACAGGGAGGCCTGGCATGCTGCAATTCATGGGGTTGCAGAGAGTCGGACATGACTGAGCGACTGAACTGAACTGGACTGAAGGTCAGCACAACTGACTCAAAACTCATTTACTAGGGTTATATATGACATACCACTGAGGAGACCGAATTCTTTGGAGGAACATGGTGAGCATGTGATATTTGTCCCATACAGATTATGTTTCCTGGTTGTAGCATTTGATTAATAGAAGAAAAAAACAAGAAGAAGAAGACAAAAAGATACAGAGAACAGGTTAAGCTTTAATAAGTCTCCATCATCCACTCTTTGGGAAAAAATTACATAGTCCTTTTTCCATAAATCCTTCCAGGAAAACTTAAAAGATGAGATTTCGTGTGTGTGTGTGTGTGTGTGTGTGTGTGTGTGTTTTAATAGTCTTTACCTGTCATGTTTGAAATAGTCACTTCTTAGTTATATCTTAAATAGAAAATTAAGCCATTCATTTTATTTATAAGTTGAAATACCATTGTCCCCTGAAAATAGGCACACCTGTGTTACAAAGATGTTTAAATATCAAATTGGCCCAAGAGTTGTGTTCAAGATGGTGGTCTAGGAAGATCCTGAACTCATGTTCTCCCATAGACACAGCAAGCCTACAGCTGCACGAGGAATAATTCCCTCTGAAATGGAGATAACAAGTAGATAAACAGACTGCACGACAGAGGGTAAAAGGATATCACTGAGACGGGCAGGAAAAACTGAGACATGGTCATGCTGAGGATAAGACAAAAATCCACACCCCGGTGATCCACAGTCAGGAAGGATATCAAAGGCGTGATTATCTCCCTGAGAAGCAAGAAATTTGAGCTCCACATCAGGCATCCCAAGGGCTTCCCTCAGAGCTCAGTTGGTAAAGAATCCGTGTGCAATGCAGGAGACCCCGGTTCGATTCCTGGGTTGGGAAGATCCGCTGGAGAAGGGATAGGCTACCCACTTCAGTATTATTGGAGGCTCAGCTGGTAAAGAATCCACCCGCAATGCAGGAGACCTGTGTACAATCCCTGGCTTGGGAAGATCCCCTGGAGAAGGGAAAGGTGACCCACTCCAGTATTCTGGCCTGCAGAATTCCTTGGACAGTATAGGAAGTATTCAGTTCAGTTCAGTTCAGTTGCTCAGTCATGTCCGACTCTTTGCGACCTCATGAATCGCAGGACGCCAGGCCTCCCTCTCCGTCACCATCTCCCAGAGTTCACCCAGACTCATGTTCATAGAGTCAGTGATGTCATCCAGCCATCTCATCCTCGGTCGTCCCCTTTTCCACCTGCCCCCAATCCCCCCAGCATCAAAGTTTTTTCCAATGAGTCAACTCTTCGCATGTTTCAGCTTTAGCATCATTCCTTCCTAAGAAATCCCAGGTCTGATCTCCTTCAGAATGGACTGGTTGGATCTCCTTGCAGTCCAAGGGACTCTCAAGAGTCTTTTCCAACACCACAGTTCAAAAGCATCAATTCTTTGGCACTCAGCCTTCTTCACAGTCCAACTCTCACATCCATACATGACCACAAGAAAAACCATAGCCTTGACTAGATGGACCTTAGTCGGCAAAGTAATCTCTCTGCTTTTGAATATACTATCTAGGTTGGTCATAATTTTTCTTCCAAGGAGTAAGCGTCTTTTAATTTCATGGCTGCAGTCACCATCTGCAGTGATTTTGGAGCCCCCCAAAATAAAGTCTGGCACTGTTTACACTGTTTCTCCATCTATTTCCCATGAAGTGATGGGACCGGATGCCATGATCTTCGTTTTGTGAATATTGAGCTTTAAGCCAACTTTTTCGCTTTCCTCTTTTACTTTTATCAAGAGGCTTTTTAGTTCCTCTTCACTTTCTGCCATAAGGGTGGTGTCACTTGCATATCTGAGGTTATTGATATTTCTCCCTGCAATCTTGATTCCAGCTTGTGCTTCTTCCAATCCAGGGTTTCTGATGATGTACTCTGCATAGAAGTTAAATCAGCAGGGTGACAATATACAGCCTTGACGTACTCCTTTTCCTATTTGGAACCAGTCTGTTGTTCCATGTCCGGTTCTAACTGTTGCTTCCTGACCTGCAAACTGATTTCTCAAGAGACAGGTTTGGTGATCTGGTATTCCTATCTCTTTCCGAATTTTCCACAGTTTATTGAGATCCACACAGTCGGAGGCTTTGGCATAGTCAATAAAGCAGAAATAGATGTTTTTCTGGAATTCTTGCTTTTTCCATGATCCAGCGGATGTTAGCAATTTGATCTCTGGTTCCTCTGCCTTTTCTAAACCAGCTTGAACATCAGGGAGTTCACGGTTCACGTATTGCCTGGCTTGGCGAATTTTGAGCATTACTTTATTAGCATGTGAGATGAGTGCAATTGTGTGGTAGTTTGAGCATTCTTTGGCATTGCCTTTCTTTGGAATTGGAATGAAAACTGACCTTTTCCAGTCCTGTGGCCACTGCTGAGTTTTCTAAATTTGCTGGCATATTGAATTCAGCACTTTCACAGCATCATCTTTCAGGATTTGAAACATCTCCACTGGAATTCCATCATCTCCACTAGCTTTGTTCGTAGTGATGCTTTCTAAGGCCCACTTGACTTCACATTCCAAGTATACAGAAGTATATCATGACGTACTTATACTATAGTCCATGAGGTCGAAAAGAGCTGGATACGGCTGAGTGACTTACACTTTCATTTTTCAGGCATCCCTACCCTTAGACCCTGCACAGGAGAAATGAGCTTCTAACACATCTGGCTTTGAAAATCAATAGGAAATTCACAAAAATTATTTAAACTACAGGGGATGGGAAACTCACTTTTAAAGGGCTTGCACACACAGACTCACATGACTCCAAAATAATCACAGAGAGATTACATTGGTCATTTCAGGCTGTAAATAAAGGAGATCTGCTTACTAACTTTGGAGTGTATGTTAGAGAGGCAGATAACAGTTGGGATGCTCTCTCTGGAGACTGAGACACTGATGGCTGACGGTGGTAGGTGCTGAGTTCATAGTCTACAAAGCAGAAGATTTAACTCTGAGACTCCAAAGACAGGTCTCAGTCACTCAGAGCTTTGTGCAGTGAAAATTTCTTTACAAGACAGGACCGAGAAAGCTTCTGACACAGATGTCAGCAGGTGGAAGAAAGAGTACCAAACCTCACTAGTTTAAGCAGGTCATTATATACTTCTCAGCTGGCTGTTGAGAACAGATGAGAAGAATATCTCGAGTTCTGTAAAATTCCATGAGACCCTTTCCCAAGGCATGCATCCTGAGATGATTTTGGCACAAGATTAGCCAGGGAGAATGGGTTCCGGGCAAGGTCTCTGGGTGAGAGATGCTGCTGCTGTGTCATCAGGGGTGCAAGTCTGGAGAGGCAGGTTCCCAGGCAAGATTTGTAACAATTATAATCATTAATATAGAGCCTAAGGAAAGCATTTCCATGAGTAATACTTTGTGCTGTGTAGTCATTAGCTCTGGACCTAAAGAAAGATCAGCTTTCCTGCAAGATCCATTGTTGCACAAGGCTTAAGGAACGCATGGGTGAGAATGTTCACCTCCCCTAAAGGGCCCTAAGATTCAACTCTCTCAACAACAGCCAGAGCCACCTTGCTCATGGCAGGGCAGGTTCCATTTTGTAACCCTCCCTCTAATCTGTTAGTGCCAGAAGCACACTGCCAGAAATCCTCCTCTATCACTGCAGTCCAGACAGGATTCACAGCTGACTGGGCAATAACCCTATCCAGCAGCCGCTGGCAGCTCCCGTGGCTAGGTCCCATCACAGTTCTGAGATCCAGTCTGCCACTGCCGTGTCTGGGCCACACTGGGTCTGCCAGGTCAGCAGCCATCCCCGGCCACCAGCACGCCACAGCAGCAGCTTTGGCCCTGCCCTGTCAAGAAGGGGCATGCAGCCCACATAGGAGAGAGAGTGCCTGAGCATCAGCTCAGGTGCCAGGCCAGGTCTGAGCCCCACAGCACGTCCCACACAAAGCTACCCATTCATGTCTGGGAGAGGCAGCTGACTTATCTAGGACACAAGAATGGAAAACAGAGAATTAGGCAAAACGAGGAGACACAGAAATAGGTCCCCATCAAAAGCACAAGACAAAACCCCAGGAAAAGTACTAAACAAAACCTGAGACACACAATCTACCTGGTATGGTGTTAAAAAGTCAGGTCATAAAGATGCCCATTGAACTCGGGAAATGAATGGACAAACACAGTGAGAACTTCAACAGACAGACAGAAAATGCAAGCAAACGCCAGACAAAACTTATAATTGAGCTGAAAAATACGCCGGAGTGGTTCAGCAGCAGATTGGATGAGGCAGAGGAACGAACCAAAGAGCTGGAAGACAAGACAGTGGAACTCACCCAGACAGAGCAGCGAAATGAACACAGAATTTAAAACAGTGAAGATACTCTAAGGGACCTTTGGGACACCATCAAGCAGAATATTCACATTACTGGGGTTCCTGAAGGACAAGAGAGAGAAAAAGTATTTAAAGAAGCAGCAGCTGAAACTCCCCTGACCTGAGAAGGAAACCGACATTCAGGTCCAGGGAGCTCAGAGACTTTCAGATACGGTGGACTTAGAGATTCACAGCAAACACATAATTAAAATGGTAAAAGTGAAATATTAGAATTAAAATACGTTACAATTGTGATGGTAAAAAAAAGACAAAAAGAGGATCCTAAAAGCAGCAAGAGAAAAGCAAATTGTTAAATACAAGGCCATCAGCAGATTTTTTCAGCAGCAACCTCACAGGCCAGACAGGAGTGTGAGATATTCAAAGAACTAGAAGGAAAAAATTAAAATAAAGACCAAAACAACTTCTGAGTCAGGAATTCTCTACCCACCAAGGTTGTTACTCAGAATTGAAGGAAAGTTTAAAAGTTTCCCAGACAAACAAAAGCTAAGAAAGTTCACTACTGTTAAACTGGCCCAAGAATGTTAAAAGCGACTTCTTCAAACTGAAAGAAATGGTACTGATTTATAATAATAAGAAAACACATGAAAGTAAAAATCTGACTGGAAAAAGTAGATGCATGATAAAGACAGTAAATCAGTCACTTACAAGGCAAACATATAAGTCAAAGACAAAAAGAGTAAAATTAACCACACAAAACTGACTACACTATTACAATAATTAGTTAAGAGGCTGAATGTTCTTTGCCATTACCTTTGCTTGGGAATGGAATGAAAACTGGCCTTTTCTAGTCCTATGGCCACTGCTGAATTTTCCAAATTTGCTGACATATTAGGTGCAACACTTTAACAGCATCACCTAGTAAGGTTTTAAATAGCTCAGTGAGAATTCCATCACTGCCGCTGGCTTTGTTGGCTGTAATGCTTCCTAACACGCACTTGACTTCAGGATGTCTGGCTCTAGGTGAGTAACCACACATCATGGTTCTCCAGGTCATTAAGACCTTTTGTGTACAGTTCCTCTGTGTATTCTTGCCCTCTCTTCTTAGTCTCTTCTGTTAGGGCCTTACCATTTCTGTCCTTTATTATGCCCACCCGTGCATGAAATGTTCCCTTGATATCTCCAGTTTTCTTGAAGAGATGTCTAGTCTTCCTCATTCTATTTTTCCCTCTATTTGCACTGCTGATTTATGAAGGCCTTCTTATCTTTCCTTGCTATTCTCGGGAACTCTGCATTTAGCTGGGTATGTCTTTTCCTTTCTCCTCTGCCCTTTGTTTCTTTTCTTTCCTCAGCTATTTGTAAAGCCTCCTCAGACAAGCACTTTGCCTTCTTGCATTCTTTTTCTTTGCAATGGTACTGGCCACTGCTTCTTGTAAAATGTCATGGATTTCTGTCCACAGTTCCTCAGGCACTCTATCAGACCTAATCCCTTAAATCTATTCATCACCTGCACTGTATAATCATAAGGGATTTGATTTAGGTCATGTCTGAATGGCCAGCTGGTTTTCCCTACTTTCTTAGATTTATGCCTGAATTTTACAATAAGGAGTTCATGATCTGAGCCACAGTCAGTTCCAGTTCTTGTTTTTGCTGACCGCATAGAGCTTCTCCATCTTTGCCTGCAAGGAACATGAGACTGTCAATTGCTGCAGCCACTATAAGAAATGGTATGAATATTCCTCAAAAAATTAAGAAGAGAACTACCATATGACCCAGCTATTTCACTTCTGGGTATTTATCCAAAGAACATGAAAACAGTACCTCACAAAGTATATACACATGTGTTCACTGCAGCATTTTTCACAGTAGGCAAGATATGGAAACCCCCTCAGTGTCCACTGACGGCTGAGTGGATAAAGGAGATATAATGTGTGTAAACGCATATTCACAAGGAAATTGAAGTCACATAAAGGGATGAGCTTCTGCCATTCTTGACAGCATGGATGGACCTTGAGGGCATTATGGTCAGTGAAATAAATCAGACAGAGAAAGACACAGACTGTATGATTTCACGCCTATGTGAAATCCAAAAACAAAGCACACTCACAAATAAATAAAACAAACTGAAAAGCAAACTCATAGATACAGAGAGTGGGTTGGTGGCTGCCATGATGGGAAAACGGCTGGCGGGTGGGCAGAGTGAGCGATGGCAGTCACCGTATGGGGGTGGATGGCGGCTGCATCTGTGGGAATGCAGTCGACTGTGATGGCTCTGTGGTGTATACAGGTGTCCAACTGTAACACTGTACACCTGAAACAAATATAGCTAAATATTCATTCTGGACACTCAACTTTAAAGCTCATTTTAGAATAAAGCAGAAGTTAACAAAGTTAACACGTACAAAATGTGACTCTCATCTCCCACCACAACAATTTTCCCTCTCAGAATTCCACCCATAATCGGCACTACCGCCCTCCGTATTTCTTGAGGAGGAACTCTGAGAGTCTGTTTTGAGCACTTCTTGGCATAGAACCTATGTAAAAACCACTAGCAGGTCTAATATGTTCTTCCTTTAAAACATATTTTTAAGTTTATCTACTTTTCCCCATGAAATTAAAAGCCATGGAATTAAAAGACGCTTACTCATTGGAAGAAAAGTTATGACCAGCCTAGACAGCATATTAAAAAGCTGAGACCTTACTTTGCCAAGAAAGGTCCGTCTAGTCAAGGCTGTGGTTTTTCCAATAGTCATGTATGTATGTGAGAGTTGGACTATCAAGAAAGCTGAGCACCAAAGAATTGATGCTTTTGAACTGTGGTGTTGGAGAAGACTCTTGAGAGTCCCTTGGACTGCAGGGAGATCCAGCCAGTCCATCCTAAAGGAGATCAGTCCTGAATGTTCATTGGAAGGATTGATGTTGAAGCTAAAACTCCAATACTTTGACCACCTGATGTGAAGAGCTGACACATTGGAAAAGACCCTAATGCTGGGAAAGACTGAAGGTGGGAGGAGAAGGGGATGACAGAGGATGAGATGGTTGGATGGCATCACCTACTCAATGGACATGGGTTTGAGTTGACTCTGGGAGTTGGTGATGGACAGGGAGGCCTGACATGCTGCAGTCCATGGGTCACAAAGGGTCAAGCATGACTCAACGAATGAACTGAACTGAACTGAAGTTTCCCCAGGCTTCATAGCATTTCCCTTTTGCCATGATTTCTCTCTTGCAGAAGCATTGGGCCCTGGAAAGATTACAACTCTTAGAGACAATGCTGATCATGGAACAGGTAGTTGATCCTTTCAGGAAATACACAGTCTCTCTCCTAACAAACCTACAAATTAGGAGCTGGGTCTTAGAGCCAGATGTGGCATTGCCCTTAGAATGGGTACCCATGACACTTCTGAGGCTTGAAACACTGGGAATGACCCCATGGCTCTTCTGCTGAGCCAAGACTCTCAAAGAAACTGAACTGGCTCATGGATGGTGATGGAAAGATTGCCCAAATTAGAACTTTTTAAAATAATGATTAAATGATAAGCTTGTTATCAAAGATTACGATTAGAGAAGACAAGCACTGTAAATATCAAAGATGTTGAAAAGGTTAACAAAAGAAAACATCCATTACCAACATCCGCTGGATCATCAAAAGGCAACAGGGTTCCCGAAAAACATCTACTTCTGCTTTATTGACTACGCCAAAGTCTTTGACTGTGTGGATCACAACAAAATGTGGAAAATTCTGAAAGAGATGGGAATACCAGACAATCTGACCTGTTTTCTGAGAAATCTGTATGCATGGCAGGAAGCAACAGTTAGAACTGGACATGGAACAACAGAATGGTTCCAAACTGGGAAAGAAGTACGTCAAGGCTGTATATTGTCACCCTGCTTATTTAACGTATAGGCAGAGTTCAGTTCAGTTCAGTCACTCAGTAGTATCTGACACTTGGTGACCCCGTGGACTGCAGCACGCCAGGCCTCCCTGTCCATCACCATCTATCAGAGTTCACTCAGACTCACGTCCATCGAATCCATGATGCCATCCAGCCATCTCATCCTCGGTTGTCCCCTTCTCCTCCTGCCCCCAATCCCTCCCAGCATCAGAGTCTTTTCCAATGAGTCAACTCTTCACATGAGGTGGCCAAAGTACTGGAGTTTCATTCCTTCCAAAGAAATCCCAGGGCTGATCTCCTTCAAAATGGATTGGTTGGATCTCCTTGCAGTCCAGGGGACTCTCAAGAGTCTTCTCCAACACCACAGTTCAAAAGCATCAATTCTTTGGCGCTCAGCCTTCTTCACAGTCCAACTCTCACATCCATACATGACCACTGGAAAAACCATAGCCTTGACTAGACGGACCTTAGTCGGCAAAGTAATCTCTCTGCTTTTGAATATACTATCTAGGTTTGTCGTAACTTTTCTTCCAAGGATTAAGTGTCTTTAAATTTCATGGCTGCATTCACCATCTGCAGTGATTTTGCGGCCCCCAAAAATAAAGTCTGACATTGTTTCCCTGGTTTCCCCATCTATTTCCCATGGAGTGATGGGACCAGATGCCATGATCTTTGTTTTCTGAATGCTGAGCTTTAAGCCAAATTTCTCACTCTCCTCTTTCACTTTCATCAAGAGGCTTTTTGAGTTCCTCTTCACTTTCTGCCATAAGGGTGGTGTCATCTGCATATCTGAGGTTACTGATATTTCTCCCAGCAGTCTTGATTCCAGCTTGTGTTTCTTCCAGTCCAGCGTTTCTCATGATGTACTCTGGACATAAGTTAAATCAGCAGGGTGACAATATACAGACTTCATGTACTCCTTTTCCTATTTGGAACCAGTCTGTTGTTCCATGTCCAGTTCTAACTGTTGCTTCCTGACCTGTATACAGATTTCTCAAGAGGCAAGTCAGGTGGTCTGGTATTCCCATCTCTTTCAGAATTTTGCACAGTTTATTGAGATCCACACAGTCAAAGGCTTTGGCATAGTCAATAAAGCAGAAATAGATGTTTTTCTGGAACTCTCTTGCTTTTTTCCATGATCCAGCAGATGCTGGCAATTTGATCTCTGGTTCCTCTGCCTTTTCTAAAACCAGCTTGAACATCAGGGAGTTCACGGTTCACGTTTTGCTGAAGCCTGGCTTGCAGAATTTTGAGCATTACTTTACTAGCATGTGAGATGAGTGCCATTGTGCAGTAGCTTGAGCATTCTTTGGCATTGCCTTTCTTTGGAATTGGAATGAAAACTGACCTTTTCCGGTCCTGTGGCCACTGCTGAGTTTTCCAAATTTGCTGGCATATTGAATTCAGCACTTTCACAGCATCATCTTTCAGGATTTGAAACAGTTCAACTGGAATTCCATCTCCTCCACTAGCTTTGTTCGTAGTGATGCTTTCTAAGGCCCACTTGACTTCACATTCCGAGATGTCTGGCTCTAGCTTAGTGATCACATCATCATGATTATCTGGGTCGTGAAGATCTTTTTGTACAGTTCTTCTGTGTATTTTTGCCACTTCTTCTTAATATCTTCTGCTATGACCAGTGCATTTTCTTGGCAAAACTCTATTAGTCTTTGTCCTGCTTCAATCAGCATTCCAAGGCCAAATTTGCCTATTACTCCAGGTGTTTCTTGACTTCCTACTTTAGCATTCCAGTCCCCTATAATGAAAAGGACATCTTTTTGGGTGTTAGTTCTAAAAGGTCTTGTAGGTCTTCATAAAACCATTCAACTTCAGCTTCTTCAGCATTACTGGTTGGGGCATAGACTTGGATAACTGTGATATTGAATGGTTTGCCTTGGAAACGAACAGAGATCATTCTGTCATTTTTGATATTGCATCTAAGTACTGCATTTCAGACTCTTTTGTTGACCCTGATGGCTACTCCATTTCTTCTGAGGGATTCCTGCCCACAGTAGTAGATATAATGGTCACCTGAGTTAAATTCACCCATTCCAGTCCATTTTAGTTCGCTGATTCCTAGAATGTCAACGTTCACCCTTGCCATCTCTTGTTTGACCACTTCCAATTTACCTTGATTCATGGACCTGACATTCCAGGTTCCTATGCAATATTGCTCTTTACAGCATCAGATCTCGCTTCTATCACCAGTCACATGCACAACTCGGTATTGTTTTTGCTTTGGCTCCATCCCTTTATTCTTTCTGGAGTTATTTCTCCACTGATCTCCAGTAGCATATTGTGCACTTACTGACCTGGGTAGTTCCTCTTTCAGTATCCTATCATTTTGACTTTTCATGCTGTTCATGGGATTCTCAAGGCAAGAATATTGAAGTGGCTTGCCATTCCTTCTCCAGTGGACCACATTCTGTCAGCCCTCTCCACCATGACCTGCCCGTCTTGGGTTGCCCCGCAGGCATGGCTTGGTTTCATTGAGTTAGACAAGGCTGTGGTCCTAGTGTGATTAGATTGACTAGTTTTCTGTGAGTATGGTTTCAATGTGTCTGCCCTCTGATGCCCTCTTGAAACACCTACCATCTTACTTGGGTTTTCTTACCTTGGGTGTGGGGTATCTCTTCATGGCTGTTCCAGCAAATCGCAGCTGCTGCTCCTTACCTTGGACGAGGGGTATCTCCTTACCGCCGGTGTTCCTGACCTTCAGTGTGGGATAGCTCCTCTAGGCCCTCCTGCCCCTGCGCAGCCACCGCTCCTCGGGTGGCTCCTCCCAGCTGCCGGCCCTGGCCTCTGCTTGGGCTCCAGGTGGCTCCTCAGTGTCACCACCCCTGGCCTCTGGCGAGAGGTGATTCCTCCCAGCTGCCGCCCTGGCCTCAGGCTCCTGGTGGCTCCTCAGGGTCACCGCCCCTGGCCTCAGGAGCCAGGTGGCTCCTCTCAGCTGCCGCCCCTGGCCTTGGACGTGGGGTGTCTCCTCCCGGCCGCCACTGACCTGGGATGCTGGGTCCTCTCAGTAGCCGCCTCGACCTCAGACACAGGGTAGCTCCTCTCGGCCGTTCCTGTGCCGTTACAGCCTGGCACTCTAGGCTGCTGCCCCTGACCTTGGACGCGGGGTAGCTCCTCTCGGTCACGCTAGTGTGCCGGCCCGGCTCTCGCAGCCGCCCGCGCTCAGTGCGCTGGCCCGGCCTTGGAAGTGTGGCATCTTAACCACTGGACTGCCGGGAAGTCCCACAGCTTTTCAAAGATTGATTAAATACGGGTGCACATTGATAGAGATGGTGGGATATTAAGGAGGAAGCTGATTAAATGGGGAAAAGAGATGGATTTCAGCCCTGGACATGATTGCCTGGCTACATTTAGGGAAGGTGAGTCAGGAAATTAACTTCATCTGCAGTTTAAAATGATCCAGAGATTTGCTTTCTAAACCACAGATATAATAGTGTGTGTGTGTCTGTGTGTGTGTGTGTGTGTGTGTGTTGGGGGCAGGCCTAGGGTGCGTGAAATAATACGCTAAGCAATAGTTTCCTTAGTATTGTAAAGAATATTGCTGTTTGGATACTTTTTGTGGTTTCTTAGATTTTTAATGGGAGGATAATTGCTTTACTGTGCTGTATTGGTTTCTGCTCCAGAACAGCGTGAGTCATCTATAAGCATAACATGCCCCCTCCCTCCTGCGCCTCCCTGCCCACCCTGCCACTCTAGGTCAGCACAGAGGTGAGCTCCCGTGCTCGGCAGCGGCTCCCATGAGCCGTGTGTTTCAAACGTGGCAGCGGATCTGTGTCAGCGCCGCTCTCATTGCCCTCTCATTCACCGAGTGTCCACAAGTCCAGTCTCCACATCTCCATCTCTATTTCTGCCTTGCAAATAAGGTCATCAGTACCGTTTTTTTCTAGAGTCTATATATATGCCTTGATATACAAACAAAAACAATATTTTTTTTTCTCTCTGACTTACTTCCCTTTTATGACAGACTCTGTTTATCCACATTACTACAAAAGACTCACTTTCATTCCTTCTTGTGGCTGAGTAATACTCCCTGGTATATATGCTCCACAACTTCTTTATCCATTCATTTGTCAGGGGATGCCTAGGTTACTTCCATGTCCTGGATATTATAAACAGTGTTTTAATAAACATTGGGGTTCATGAATCTTTTTGAACTGTGATTTTCCTCAGGGTATATGCTCAGTAGTGGGATTTCTGGGTCATATGCTAGCTTGATTCCTAGCTCCTAAAGGAACCTCCATACTTTCTCCATTGAGGCTGTATGAATCTACCCTCCCACCAAGAGTGCAAGAGGATTCCCCTTTCTCCACATTGTCTCCAGCATTTATTGCTTGTAGACTTTTAATGATAGCCATTCTGACCAGTGTGAGGTGATAACCTCATTATAGTTTTGATTTTTATTTATTACTTGACTGTGGCTGGTAGAGCAGAAGGGTTTTTCTCTATTGATTCTTCTGGAACTCTGACTGGATTTGCAAGAATCAAGTAATCCTTTGATTCTTTTGGATTTTTAGGAAGATAACATATACATTATTTTGAAGAAAATGTCAATGCTGATGCCAATAATAGATATGTAAGAGGAAGTGGTTAACAAGAGCTGAAAACGTGTGGTTTGGCAACACGATTACCACTAAAGTCGTTTACATGCACTGTTCTCTTAATTCCCCTGGCGCACAGTTGCATACAGGTGAGTCAGGCTGACTTTGGTGAGTTTTATTTTATAAGCGCTTTATAAACCTGCACAGGTTTGCTCCGTCATCGTGGCTGGTGTTTGGGGGCGTGCTCATCTCCTCACAGTTTAAGGAGAAAGTGAAGGGGACGTTTTGGCTTCAGGCAGCCCCTTGTTACTTTTCCCAGGAATGGGAGAAACTCCAATTTCTTCGCAGCTAATTTAAGCACTAACTTGTACCCATATCTTTTCCACCGCTGGTGCAGTGCCATGCACTGGCGCAGAGCACCATAAATATTTCCCTTCATGCAGGTGATGAATGCTGCCAAGTGTTCCACCCGTTAATCACGTAAGAGGTGTAGACTTACATACTTGCAAGGCATCGCTAAGAAAATACTACTCTTTATATCCCCCAAATCCTATATTTAACTTTATTCAAAAGTTTTCAGAAATGGACATCTGACAACAGCCAGTGCCATAACTGATATCCAACCATAGCCAATGCTGCATTTCAGACCTGCTACCTACAGTGGTTGTAAGTGAACTCATCCTTACGCTTAGTTAAGCAAGGCCCAAGATCAGCTTTACATACGCTACTGAATCCTCATTACAACCATCTTCATTATGATTCAACAAATATTCCTGTCCTTGTGAAGCTCACATTCTTCCAGGGAATAGACTGTGGTATACAAGTGTTCTTTGGAAGGAATGATGCTAAAGCTGAAACTGCAGTACTTTGGCCACCTCATGTGAAGGATTGACTCATTGGGAAAGACTGTGATGCTGGGAGGGATTGGGGGAAGGAGGAGAAGGGGACGACAGAGGATGAGATGGCTGGATGGCATCACTGACTCGATGGACGTGAGTCTGAGTGAACTCCGGGAGATAGTGATGGACCGGGAGGCCTGCTGCTGCTGCTGCTACGTCGCTTCAGTCGTGTCCTACTCTCTGCGACCCCATAGACGGCAGCCCACCAGGCTCCCCCGTCCGTGTGGGATTCTCCAGGCAAGAACACTGGAGTGGGTTGCCATTTCCTGGCTTGCTGCAATTCATGGGGTCGCAAAGAGTCAGACAGGACTGAGCGACTGAACTGAACTGATACAAATATGTTACTCTCAGCTCAGTTCAGTTCAGTTCAATCGCTCAGTCCTGTCCAACTCTTTGAGATCCCATGAATTGCAGCACGCCAGGCCTCCCTGTCCGTCACTAACTCTAGTCTGTCTCAAACCTCTTTAACAAAATGTTCCTCTTTTAACTAGAGCTAAACTTGATAGGGTAACAGGCAGGAAGGCCAGGGGTCTCCAAGCAGAGGAAATAAGCTGCAAGTGTCAGACATTTTTTCTCTCTTAAGCAGCAGGAGGAAACAAGCTAGTGGTATATTTTTTCCCCTTCTCTATACAAATTTAAAAGGAGGTTTCTCTTAAAATACTGTGTTGCCATAAAGACACCTGGTTCCACCTGAAGTTAACTATTCTCAAACCTTGAGTTAGCCAATGCATTTTTCTTAAGGAGATGTTTGTCTTAAGCTATGTTAATGTACTAAGCATTTACCCCAGAGTCTGTCTTCAAGTCCCTTCGGCCTAAAGGCTCAGAACAGACTTGACAAACCATTATGTTATACTCTGACACTGTTCCCCTAATCTATGTAAACGGAATTATTTGTATGGTAATCTTCCCTTCTACAAGATTCAAGTCAATCATTGTTATAGCCCAGGATGACTCATCTGGTGCCAAGATTATCCCAAAATACATCTTGTGGATGAGAGGCCTGGTGCTATTTTGAGTTTTAAGACATTTCTTTGTTTCATTAACAGACTGCCAGTGACTATATAACATCCAGCTAAAAGTTGGAAGGGGGCACTCTTTCTGCCCCCTTCTGATGTCTAGGTCAGAAGCTTTCTCTATCTCCTTTATTCTTAATAAAACTTTATTGCACAAAAGCTCTGAGTGATCAAGACTCGTCACTGGCCCTGGATTAAATTCTTCTCTTCCAGAGGCCAAGAATCCCAGCGTCTTTTGTGGTTCAGCAACAGCCTTACCCTCACTCATTCAGATTGGCACTGACTGAGGGATAGCCGGCACGCAGTCTTCCTGCCTCCAGATGGTCTCGTGATCCGTCTCCTGCCTCCCATGTGTCGTGTTGCCACAAAGCCCGGGGGTGGGGGCTCAGGTCCCAGGCCTGGATTTCTCATGACCCCTCTCTTCCTTAGGCTTCCAGCGTGAAAGCTGGGCTTCCCTCACAGCTCAGTCAGTAAAGAATCTGCCTGCAGTGCAGCAGACCCGGGTTCTATTCCTGGGTCAGGACGATTCCCTGGAGAAGGCAACGGCAACCCACTCCCATATTCTTGCCTGGAGAATCCCATGGACAGAGGAGCCTGGTGGGCTACAGTCCACAGGATTGAAAGAGTTGGACACGACTGAGAGACTAAACCACCACCAACCACCACATGTGAATGCCATCAATTCTCCCTCCACAACACCCTGGCATGCCTTCCTACCCTGCCCTTTGCATTGCCTTTCACTTGTTGACAAGACGTTGCACCCCCCAGGCCTCACTGCCTGAGCCTCTGTCCCCTTCAGTGCAGCTCAGGTCCTCCTGTGGGGATCATTGCCCCGAGGCCTGGTTCCATTCAGCTCATTTCTGGACTGTCACCTTTCGACAGCTCCCAAAACTTTTCATAAAAGGTGAGCACCACAGCCTCGGCTACAAACATGTTTCTCTAGTCTTGTATCTTGCTAGTTGCTTTTATATTGTTAAATTTGAGTAAAACAGGATTATATGTTCTCCTCAAATTGATTTTGTGTTTCTCTTCACCTTCAGCCTTTGCTGTGTGCTGCTTTACGTGTGGGACATCCAGCTTTCCAGTCCAAACACACAAATCCATTTGGGAAAATCCAGCCTGTTGGGGGCCAGTGTGAGGAACTCCGCCCATGGCAAAGGTCATGAGGAAAAAGAAGCTTGGCATATGCAAAGGCGTGATCAAGCCTCAGGAGATCCCCTGTTCCTGAGCATCTACCCCAAAACCAGAGTACTTTACAGGGAGCTCTCCCCCATAACCATTTCTCTCAGAAAAGGAGTTAATTTGCAGCTCCAGTTAATAAAAATTCCTGGGCATGACAAGAGTGTTTCAGCTTACAAACTCTGAAGGTTCTCTAGCCTGCCTGATCAGGTTGTCCAGCCGCATGTGAGTGTTTACAGCCTCCCAACTGTGAGAGGCATAGGATGCTTTAAAACTTTCTAAATACAGACTCTTTTGAGAAGTTAGAAGATTATTAGTATAGTATTAGTGGGTTGATTAGGAATTATATTGGTGAAGGGTTTTTTCATTTGTCATGCCAGTAATTACTGCTAATTCCCTGCCTTGGGTGTGACAAGGGTGGCTCAGGTCAAACCTCTCTGCTGACAGACTAGCTTGTGTGACAACCTCTCAACCATAAACAGCGCAGAGAGTTTGGAGTATTAGCATAGGGCTTTTCTCATTTGATTGCCGCCAGGCCTTCATATCCTTAGGCACCTGAGAATATATTAATCAATGTGTTTGTAATATAGAAAAGGATATATAGTAGTTTTTGATGTTAGCAATATTAGACTTTTTGAGTTAATGAATTTTCTCTTTTGTTATAGACTACTGTACTTTGTTATAAATCACTGTGTCCTTGCTATGCAAAACTGTAACCTTATCACTATCTTAAGACTAAATAGATTGTAAAGGGAACATTGGTGAAGGGTTTTCATTTTTTGGACTGATGTTTGCTGCTAAGTCTTCATATTCCCTGCCCTTATAATGAATATAACCTTTAAGCATACAGGAGAAATAAGTATTAACGTATAGGAGAAATAAGTATCAACCTTTAAACATATAGGAAAAATAAGTATTAACCTTTAAGACTAATCATGTTAAACCTTAGGTTAAGTAAATTCCTTTCTTGATTGTAACTCACTACACCCCTCACCCTATAGGAATGCAACTTTATTTGGAGGGTGGTGCCTGAAAAAATCACTCCTGGAAAAATAAGCTTTCTGGTTAACTGACCGGTATCAGAAAGGGCCATAAAATGTCAGCGGACCTCATGGTCAGAAGATGATGTAAAAACGCATAAGACCTTTTTATAATTTTATATGAAACACCTGATTGTGACAAGGGTCAGGTCTGCTGACGCCCGCGTGACTCTGTATTCATCCCTATGTGTAACAAAAGGTATATAAACAAACCTGAAAAATAAAGAAATCAGATCAGTTCCGGAAAGACTGATTCCCTCATGTCATTCCTTTCTGCTCCCCAATTTTCTGGCTGAATTCCCATCTGGAACATGGGTATCCGTCATTCAGATGGTGCAAATTCCTTGTCTGGAATTTTATTGGTACCCCACGTAAGCCAAGTTATTCAGCCCCTTTCTCTCTCTCTTACTATTTTCTGGTGGACTTCCCATCTGGTGCATAGGAGCCACCAAGCCTACTAACTTTGCCTGGGCTTCTAAGATCGGACCAGGGGGCCTCAGTGCCTCCTCTCCTTCGGGAGAACAGGAAGATGCCTGCGGCCTTCATAGGTGGTGACTGGTACTCTGTGTTAATCAAGTTATTTGGCCTCTTTTTCTCTGCTAAATTCTTAGTCCCTCTCTATCTGTAATTAAATAAGTTTTTCCTAGGATGCCTACTCTGCCCCCACCTTCAAATCACCCTGGATCCACTGGGGCTGGATCCCGGCACCAGCCATTATTCAACGTAAATCTCAGATGATAAGTATTTCCTTAATGAAGTCTTTCATGCAATTAGCAATTCTCCCAAGTTGGAAAAGATCTCTGGGTGGCTGTAGAATTTGTTTTATATCTTTCTTATGACATTTTCCATATGAAAACCTGGGTTATGTTTATGGGTATACTTGTCTTTCTACTAGATGGTAAAATGTTAGTAATCTTCCACTACTCTTAACAGATTCTCAGTAATTATTTGTCAAATGTTGGGACAGATAAATGAGTGAGTTGAGTCTGTTCTTTATTTCTGTGCGACTTTTGTGACGCTGTGAACAAGCAAACTGAGGCAACCAGAATATGTAGCTGGAGCTGGAATGACAGCAATTTCAATCAAGGACGACTGCTGAGATACACACTAAACTAACAATCATCTCCTCTCAGGAAAATGGGCCAGAATCTTGGCACACCACTTTCAGGAAAGGGATATTGTCTTTTTACTCAAGACTTGCTCTAATCTTAGTACTAGAAACCTGAAACCTAACTGGAGAATAAATGTTTCAGCATTCAATATGTCATAAACTGTGACCGAGGGGAACGTATTAAATTACCCTGAACACCGGCCACCTTGCAGTGCCAGCCAAGGGGCACATGGTGAGAGGGCAGCCTGAGAAGGCTGGGAGGGGGTCTTCAGCCTCAGGTCCCAGGACTGGCAGCAACAGCTGCTGGCGGCTCTGAGGGTGGCCCTCTGCCCTCCCTGTATGGCCACGAGGTGGATGCAAAAAGCCCCGGCAGCTAAGAGACGCAGGCTGCGTGGGGGAGGTGGGCAGAAACATGGGCAGGGGCTCGAGGAAGACTGGCCTCAGAGGGGTCCCTGAGCCGCAGGAAGCAGACGATTCATTTGATTGTCTTCATCCTATAAGGGTGACAGTCTCTGAACAGATTCATACTATCTGCTCGAGAGACTATACTGCATCAGTTTGAGCAACAACCTCTTCTATATTCCAGAAACATGGCTTTATCTGGGGTGTAAACTTACTCTTCATTTTGGAGCAACATGCAAAAATCACAGCCACGTAAATCTAGATGTAGAGGGTTTAGGCTCCACCTTAATGGATGATGAAAGGTAAGATTAAATGTTTCTGAAACTTTACCTGACCTGGTAAACCTCTATGAGTTAAGAAAGTGAACCCTGCTTGGCTGGACACAGCCTCCCTAATATTATTACAGTAGAAGGAATTTCTCACATTGCGGGCCGGGGAAGCCAAATATGGTCTTCATGCCACAGCAGCCTGCACCCGTTCATACCCAGAATGTAACTTCAAGATTAGCGTTTGCAAGAATCGGTAAGTCGCTTAATAGACTTTGTGTGAGTTTTATTCTAGATAACTTTATAAAGAGTTGGACCACTCTCAGTATTTAAAAACTTTCTCCTCCTTACCTGCCACACAACCTGGACTAATGAACTTGTTTCTAAGTTCATGGAGAACAACTGTGGCCATAATCTCTGAGCTCAGAGACGAAGAAGACGTAAGAAATTGGGGAAAATGATAATCTGATGGCAAATCCATGACCCTCTCTTCTTGTCAATGCCTTGCTGGCAAGATTCAACATGTTGAATAAGCAATGCCTAAGGGTTTCCACAATTGCACTCATCTCACATGCTAGTAAAGTAATTCTCAAAATTCTCCAAGCCAGGCTTCAGCAATATGTGAACTGTAAACTCCCTGATGTTCAAGCTGGTTTTAGAAAAGGCAGAGGAACCAGATATCAAATTGCCAACATCCGCTGGATCATGGAAAAAGCAAGAGAGTTCCAGAAAAACATCTATTTCTGATTTATTGACTATGCCAAAGCCTCCTACTGTGTGGATCACAATAAACTGTGGAAATTCTGAAAGAGATGGGAATACCAGACCACCTGACTTGCCTCTTGAGAAACCTGTATGCAGTTCAGGAGGCAACAGTTAGAACTGGACATGGAACAACAGACTGGTTTCAAATAGGAAAAGGAGTACGTCAAGGCTGTATATCATCACCCTGCTTATTTAACTTCTATGCAGAGTACATCATGAGAAACACTGGACTGGAAGAAGCACAGCTGGAATCAAGATTGCAGGGAGAAATATCAATAACCTCAGGTATGCAGATGACACCACCTTTATGGCAGAAAGTGAAGAGGAACTAAAAACCCTCTTGATGAAAGTGAAAGAAGAGAGTGAAAAAGTTGGCTTAAAGCTCAACATTCAGAAAACGAAGATCATGGCATCCGGTCCCATCACTTCATGGGAAATAGACGGGGAAACCGTGGAAACAGTGTCAGACTTTATTTGTTTTGGCTCCAAAATCACTGCAGATGGTGACTGCAGTCATGAAATAAAGACGCTTACTCCTTGGAAGAAAAGTTATGATCAATCTAGACAGCATATTCAAAAGCAGAGACATTACTTTGCCAACCAAGGTCCGTCTAGTCAAGGCTATGGTTTACCAAGGTCCGTCTAGTCAAGGCTATGGTTTTTCCAGTGGTCATGTATGGATGTGAGAATTGGACTGTGAAGAAGGCAGAGCACCAAAGAATTGATGCTTTTGAACTGTGGTGTTGGAGCAGACTCTTGAGAGTCCCTTGGACTGCAAGGAGATCCAACCAGTCCATTCTGAAGGAGGTCAGCCCTGGGATATTTTTGGAAGGAATTATGCTCAAGATGAAACTCTAGTACTTGGCCACCTCATGCGAAGAGGTGACTCATTGGAAAAGACTCTGATGCTGGGAGGGATTGGGGGCAGGAGGAGAAGGGGACGACAGAGGATGAGATGGCTGGATGGCATCATTGACCCAATGAAAGCAAGTCTGAGTGAACTCCAGGAGTTGGTGATGGACAGGGAGGCCTGGCGTGCTGCGATTCATGGGGTTGCAAAGTCAGACACGACTGAGCAACTGAACTGAACTGAATTGAATGGTTTCCACAAGCATGGGTGGCTGCGGTGTGGCCGAGAGGAGCTACCCCACGTTCGAGGTTAGAGGCAGCGGCCGGGAGGAGCTATCCCACATCCAAGGGCAGGGGCAGCGGTGGAGAAGAGCTACATGGAGTCTGAGATTAGGGGCCACGGAGAGAGGAGCTACCCCAGGTCTGAGGTCAGCGGCAGTGGCTGGGAGGAGCCACCGCACACCTGACGAGCAGAAGCTGGGCGGGTGCAGGAGGGCTTAGAGGAGCTACTCCATGTTCATGGTCAGGAGGGGTGGCAGTGAGGAGATACCCCTCGTCCAAGGTAAGGAGCAGCAGCTGCACTTTGCTGGAGCCAGTGTGAAGAGATACCCCACCTCCAAGGTAAGAGAAACCCAAGTAAGATGATAGGTGTTGCGAGAGGGCATCAGAAGGCAGACACACTGAAACCATACTCACAGAAAACTAGTCAAACTAATCACACTAGGACCACAGCCTCATCTGACTCAATGAAACGAAGCCATGCCCTGTGGGGCCACCCAAGAAGAGCGGGTCATGGTGGAGAGGTCTGACAGATTGAGATCCACTGGAGAAGGGAATGGCAAACCACTTCAGTATTCTTGCCTTGAGAACCCCATGAACAGTATAAAAAGGCAAAACGATAGGATAAGTGAAAGAAAGTGAAGTCGCTCAGTTGTGTCCGACTCTTTGCGACCCGTGGACTGTAGCCCACCAGGGTCCTCTGTCCATGGGATTCTCCAGGCAAGAATACTGGAGTGGGTTGCCGTTTCCTTCTCCAGGGGATCTTCCCGACTCAGGGATCGAACCCAGGTCTCCCGCCTTCAGGCAGCCACTTTAACCTCTGAGCCACCAGGGAAGCTACTGAAAGAGGAACTCCCCAGGGCATTAGGTGCCCAATATGCTACTGGAAATCAGTGGAGAAATAACTCTAGAAAGAATGAAGGAATGGAGCCAAAGCAAAAACAATACCCAGTAGTGGATGTGACTGGTGATAGAAGCAAGGTGGAATGCTGTAAAGAGCAATATTGCATAGGAACCTGGAATGTCAGGTATATGAATCAAGGCCAATTGGAAGTGGTCAAACAAGAGATGGCAAGGGTGAACGTCGACATTCTAGGAATCAGTGAACTAAAATGGACTGGAATGGGTGAATTTAACTCAGGTGACCATTATATCTACTACTGCGGGCAGGAATCCCTTAGGAGAAATGGAGCAGCCATCATGGTCAACAAAAGAGTCCGAAACGCAGTACTTGGATGCGATCTCAAAAATGACAGAATGATCTCTGTTCGTTTCCAAGGCAAATCATTCAGTATCACAGTGATCCAAGCCTATGCCCCAACAAGTAACGCTGAAGAAGCTGAAGTTGAACGGTTCTATGAAGACCTACAAGAACTTTTAGAACTAACACCCAAAAAAGATGTCCTTTTCATTATAGGGGATGGAATATTTAAAAAAGGAAGTCAAGAAACACGTGGAGTAACAGGCAAATTTGGCCTAGGAATACAGAATGAAGCAGGGCAAAGACTAATAGAGTTATGCCAAGAGAACACACTGGTCATAGCAAACACCCGCTTCCAACAACACAAGAGAAGACTGTACACATGGACATCACCAGATGGTCAACACTGAAATTAGATTAATTATATTCCATGCAGCTAAAGATGGAGAAGCTCTATACAGTCAACAAAAACAAGACCAGGAGCTGACTGTGGCTCAGATCATGAACTCCTTCTTGCCAAATTCAGACTGAAATGGAAGAAACTAGGGAAAACTGCTAGAACATTCAGGTAAGACCTAAATCAAATCCCTTATGATTATACAGTGGAAGTGAGAAATAGATTTAAGGGCCTAGATCTGATAGATAGAGTGCCTGATGAACTATGGAATGAGGTTCATGACGTTGTACAGGAGACAGGGATCAAGACCATCCCCGCGGAAAAGAAATGCAAAAAGCAAAATGGCTATCTGGGGAGGCCTTACAAATAGCTGTGAAAAGAAGAGAAGTGAAATGCAAAGGAGAAAAGGGAAAGATATTAGCATCTGAATGCAGAGTTTCAAAGAATAGCAAGAAGAGATAAGAAAGCCTTCCCAAGCATTAATGCAAAGATACAGGAAAACAACAGGATGAGGAAGCCTAGAGATCTCTTCAAGAAAATTGGAGAAACCAAGGGAACATTTCATGCAAAGATGGGCTCGATAAAGGAAAGAAATGGTATGGACCTAACAGAAGCAGAAGATATTAAGAAGAGGTGGTAAGAATACACAGAAGAACTGTACAAAAGATCTTCACAACCAAGATAATCACCATGGTGTGATTACTCATCTAGAGCCAGACATCCTGGACTGTGAAGTCAAGTGGGCCTTAGAAATCATCACTATGAACAAAGCGAGTGGAGGTGATGGAATTCCAGATGAGCTCTTTCAAATCCTGAAAGAGGATGCTGTGAAAGTACTGCACTCAATATGCCAGCAAATTTGGAAAACTCAGCAGTGGCCACAGGACTGGAAAAGGTCAGTTTTCATTCCAATTCCAAAGAAAAGCAATGCCAAAGAATGCTCAAACTACCGCACAATTGCACTCATCTCACATGCTAGTAAAATAATGCTCAAAATTCTGCAAGCCAAGCTTCAACAATATGTGAACCGTGAACTTCCAGAAGTTCAAGCTGGTTTTAGAAAAGGCAGAGGAACCAGAGATCAAATTGCCAACATCCACTGGATCATCAAAAAAGCAAGAGAGTTCCAGAAAAACATCTATTTCTGCTTTATTGACTATGCCAAAGCCTCCGACTGTGTGGATCACAATAAACTGTGGAAAATTCTGAAAGAGATGGGAATACCAGACCACCTGATCTGCCTGCTGAGAAATCTGTATGCAGGTCAGGAAGCAACAGTTAGAACTGGACATGGAACAACAGACTGTTTCCAAATAGGAATAGGAGTATGTCAAGGCTCTATATTCTCACCCTGCTTATTTAACTTCTATGCAGAGTACATCATGAGAAACGCTGGACTGGAAGAAACTAAGCTGGAATCAAGATGGCCGGGAGAAATATCAATAACCTCAGATATGCAGATGACATCACCCTTATGGCAGAAAGTGAAGAGGAGCTAAAGGGCCTCTTGATGAAAGTGAAAGAGGAGAGTGAAAAAGTTGGCTTAAAGCTCAACATTCAGAAAACTAAGATCATGGCATCTGGTTCATCACTTCATGGGAAATAGATGTAGAAACAGGAAACAGTGTCAGACTTTATTTTTTGGGCACCAAAATCACTGCAGATGGTGACTGCAGCCATGAAATTAGAAGACGCTTACTCCTCGGAAGAAAAGCTATGACCAACCTAGAAAGCATATTCAAAAGCAGAGACATTACTTTGCCAACCAAGGTCTGTCTAGTCAAGGCTATAGTTTTTCCTGTGGTCATGTATGGTTGTGAGAGTTGGACTGTGAAGAAGACTGAACACCGAAGAATTGATCCTTTCAACTGTGGTGTTGGAGAACACTCTTGAGAGTCCCTTGGACTGCAAGGAGATCCAACCAGTCCACTCTGAAGGAGGTCAGCCCTGGGATTTCTTTGGAAGGAATGATGCTGAAGCTGAAGCTCCAGTACTTTGGCCACCTCATGCGAAGAGTTGACTCATTGGAAAAGACTCTGATGCTGGGAGGGATTGGGAGCAGGAGAAAAAGGGGACGACAGAGGATGAGATGGCTGGATGGCATCACTGACTCTATGGACATGAGTCTGAGTGAACTCCGGGTTTTGGTGATGGACAGGAGGCCTGGTGAGCTGCAATTCATGGGGTCGCAAAGAGTCGGACACGGCTAAGCTACTGAACTGAATTGAACCTCTAATTCTATATTCTGTCCACCTGCCTTGTCCTGCCCAAATGTGCATAAACAATCTTGTTTAAAGTTATGATTAGAACACATATTTTACCAGAACTGAAAACATTAAAACAAAGACTGATGTGACAGAAGCAATAAATAGCATGGGCAAAGACTCCCTAAGGGACGAGCGCCATTCTTTCAATGGATTTACGTCTTCTCAAGAGGTATGAGGTAGACGGGACTGAGGGGACGCTCGATGAGATGGATGAACCGCAACCAGGAACTCAGAGGTACCCTGGAGCCTCCTGCACGATGCCTGTACGCTGGGACTTGTAGCCCAGATTTCGGAGATGGAAGAGTGGCTGTAGCTGAGCTACAGATCTTGGGCTCAGTGCAAACCTAGATAATACTCTAAAATAAAAATCAAATCGGTTGTGTGTATTAGGTAGGGACTGGTCCTTAAGACAACAATAGGATTATCAATAAACCAAATACGGAAAGGATAAAACATGCAGATTCCAATCATGCCATGAAGAGATAAGTTAAATTTACTCAAGTGCTGAAGAATATTAGCTTATAGAGTATCAACTACTAACGAGAAAAAAGTTATGAGATACACATCACATACCAGGTTGTAAAGGATGGAGGGAGCTTGAAATAGTCTACTGCCTCCAGGACACACCCACAGGTTGACCTTTGGTCCATGAGGAGTCTGCTTGGCCCCTCATAGCAACAAAATGGGTCCTTGATCCTCCCTGGAATTCTTTAACTGGCATTGATCTTCTGATCAGTAACCTCAACCCAATGAGATCATATGTCTCTTCTCTTTATTTTAGCAAGCAACTCTGAAAATAGGGGAAAAAAAGATAAAATGATGAAATTAATTGTAATGATAAAATCAATTAAAACAAGAGTATTAACAGGTTTGCACTAGTTTTAGAAATTATTTAATCATTGGGCTAATCTATGAAATATTACCTTTAAGGTGTTTGAAATAATGAACAGAACCTGTCATTTTACAGTATTACATATGTGAGCCTTTTGATTTCAGAAGTTTAGGAGAATGTTCGTAAGTTTATACAGTGTTTAAATTTTTAAGAGAAGATAACTTACTAATTCATATATTTGATTTATTTTTTTAATCAGAGTTACTTTATGAGAAAAGCCCATCCCCCACTCCACTCCAGCTTTTAGCTGTTAAGTGTATAAACGACTAACATGTTAGACATTTGAGGTGCTTGACAGACTCCATAGACTAAACCTATATTAATATATTTTAAAATGTTTAAAGAGATTTCATTAAGCAGGCCTATTAATTTCACTAATTGTTTAGAGGAATTAACACTGGAATGAATCTTCATCAAGGATTAACTATAAGTAATAACTTGTATTTCCCATCTAAATTTCCAGATTTATAAATATTTGTTTGCTAAATGCTAAAGCTTCAGAAATGAAATTAAAAGACACTTACTCCTTGGAAGGAAAGTTATGACCAACCTAGATAGCATATTCAAAAGCAGAGACATTACTTTGGCAACAACGGTCTGTCTAGTCAAGGCTATGGTTTTTCCTGTGGTCATGTATGGATGTGAGAGTTGGACTGTAAAGAAGGCTGAGCACCGAAGAATTGATGCTTTTGAACTGTGGTGTTGCAGAAGACTCTTGAGAGTCCCTTGGACTGCAAGGAGATCCAACCAGTCCATTCTGAAGGAGATCAGCCCTGGGATTTCTTTGGAAGGAATGATGCTAAAGCTGAAACTCCAGTACTTTGGCCACCTCATGCAAAGAGCTGACTCGTTGGAAAAGACTCTGATGCTGGGAGGGATTAGGGGCAGGAGGAGAAGGGGAGGACAGAGGATGAGATGGCTGGATGGCATCACCGACTCAATGGACGTTAGTTTGAGTGAACTCCAGGAGTTGGTGATGGACAGGGAGGCCTGGCGTGCTGCGATTCATGGGGTCCCAAGAGTCGGACATGACTGAGCGACTGAACTGAACTGAACTGAAAGCTTCACAAAAGCTTGTTTTTAAACTTGGCAGCTTTAATACATTAAACTGCAATTACAACCTATGTAGAAGTGCAGATGACACCACCCTTATGGCAGAAAAATAAAACCTAAAAAGCCTCTTGATGAAAGTGAAAGAGGAGAATGAAAAAGTTGGCTTAAAGCTCAACATTCATGGCATTTGGCCCCATCAGTTCATGGCAAATAGATGGGGAAACAATGGAAATAGTGACAGAGTTTATTTTGCAGGGCTCCAAAATCACTGCAGATGGTGGCTGCAGCCATGAAATTAAAAGACACTTGCTCCTTGGAAGAAAAGCTATGACCCATCTAGACAACATATTCAAAAGCAGAGACATTACTTTGCCAACAAAGGTCTGTCTAGTCAAGGCTATGGTTTTTCCAATAGATATGTATAGATGTGAGAATTGGACTATAAAGTTGAGCACTGAAGAACTGATGCTTTTCAACTGTGGTGTTGGAGAAGACTCTTTAGAGTCCCTTGGACTGCAAGGAGATCCAACCAGTCCATCCTAAAGGTAATCAGTCCTGAGTGTTCATAAGAAGGATTGATACTGAAGCTGAAACTCCAATACTTTGACCACCTGATGCAAAGAGCTGACTCATTGGAAAAGACCCTGATACTGGGAAAGATTGAAGGCAGGAGAAGGGGACAACAGAGGATGAGATGGTTGGTTGGCATCACCAACTCAATGGACATGGGTTTGAGTAAACTCTGGGAGTTGGTGATGGGCAGGGAGGCCTGGCGTGCTGCAGTCCATGGGGTCGCAAACAGTCGGACACGACTGAGTGACTGAACTGAACTGAACTCAGAGACAAAAGTATGGAACGAAGTCTTAACCAGAAAGGATGAAACCTGAAACAGATTCTGGATAAAGCCTGAAGAACTTCAAATACAAGAATGATGTAAGCTTGGACCCAGGAGACAGCAAACCTCCAGGGTCAGCGAGCCAAGCAGTGAGCTCAGGCGGCTCAATGGTGGGGTCCTACCTGTTTGCTCACGAGCCCCAGTACCTATGGGGACCTTTTCTGAATGTTGGCCTAAACCAGAGAGAGTGCCAGCTATTTCCCCACGAAAAAAAAGAAAACAAAAGTTTAAGATCAGCAGAGAATTGCAGTTCAGGGTCTGCAGCCTTAGAGAGCCATTTTCAAGTCCCCCCGCAACCTCCCCATCCCCAGCCCCTGCCCCTGCCCCCATATGGCAAGGGAAGAAGGCTTTACGGGAAGGGGAAGGAAGTTAGGAGGCTCCAGGAAACAGAATCCACTGCTCTCCACCGACTGGGTCCTCATCAGGGAAGGTAAGTCTTTGGCTCCACTTCTTGCCGGGCTCTGCTACGGTCACAGGATGCAAGAGCACGCTATTCTGGTCTCTGGACTCCATTCTGGTGAGGTTTCTGTTTACTAGCTTTTTGGAATAGACATAGAGGGTTATAGTGATCAAAGTTGTGTTTGAAAAGTTGGAACCAAAGGAATCACTGCAAGCGCAGAGGTGGCATCAGTTAGTCAGGGCCACGTTTGACCTTTTCCACCCTGCTGGAGGCTCAGTGGCGAGAATCCACCCGCCAAAGCAGGAGATGCAGGTTAGACCCCTGGGTTGGGAGGAGCCCCTGGAGAAGGAATACAACTTTTGCATTATTCATGAATGGACTGATTATGCTCTTTTCAGCAGTGTATGGCAGTTCTCATTTCTTTACATCACTGACAACTCTGCATTATTTTAAAAATATTTATCAATATTATATGAGAAGAAGCAGAGAACATTGTTAAAGCTATACTTCTTTGATGATTATGACTGAGGATTTTTAACACATTTGTCAATTATTTGTCTTCTTTACAGGGTTGCCTATTCATGTCTTCTTGCTATTTTCTCTTGGGAATTCAATTTTTATGTTGACAAATAAGGAAAACTCTTTCTATAGGAAACGCCTTGTTCCTGTGGCTGGCATTTCTATTGAAAACTTTCCTCGAGTTACCACTTTCCTTTTCATTATAATTTTTTGTTATTGTTGTTTGACCTACATATTGAGGTTATTTCTCAGTGTATGCTTCGGTATTTGAGAAAAGTTCTTGTCCTACCATATATTTAAATATTTACTTTTTTTATAGCATATTATTTCATTGAAAAATCTAATCCATCTGAGGTTTATTATGGTGTATGAGTGAGATACACCAAAGTAACTAATTTTCTAAGTAATTTTTTCTGAGTAACTAAACATTATTCCTACATGGTATGCTTGTTTGTTTTTGCTGGCAGTGGCTCAGAGGTTAAAGTGTCTGCCTCCATGCGGGAAACCCAGGGTTCAATCCCTGGGTTGGGAAGATCCCTTGGAGAAGGAAATGGCAACCTACTTCAGTATTCTTGTCTGGAGGATCCCATGGACAGAGGAGCTTGGTAGGCTACAGCCCACGGGGTCACAAAGAGTCGGACATGACTGAGTGACTTCACTCACTTTCACTTGGGTGATTTAATAACACGATGGAAAATAACACATCCAAATAGCTTGGCTTGTTTCTGCTTCTAAAAGGGTATTAAAATATTTGCTGATGGTTTGGGGAAGTTATATTCTCTAGTCTTTGAGGGGAGAAAATAAGGCCACTTAAGCGCTATTCCTCTCTGACATAATTGCTATTTCTACCTTCTCATAGTAAGAGGATTAGCCTACATGCCTTTCCCAGAAACCTCTAGCGAGTGCACTTGGGCTCTGAGCATTCTAATGCTTGCAAACATTACCCTTTGTCCATCGGTTTACTTTTAGGATAAAGATACTAAAGATACTTGTCAAGATTCAAAATGAGGGTATGCACATATCTTTAAGATTCTAGATTACTCCTGTGAGTTACTTCTCTGTTTAAAGTGGCATTTCTAAGCAGAAATACGTGAGGCCATTTCTCCTAACTGCTTTCAAGTATGTTACATTTCTATTAAGATCTTTTTAATTTTATACATTTCCCCCTTAGCTTTATAAATGTGTTCATAGAAGCCTAGGAACATAACATCCACTGTTTTCTTGCAGTAGGTTGAACATCCACATCCATGTTTCCATTATGTCAAACGGCAGTCCTGGAATAAATGCAGCTTTTCATGTTTATCTATGCCTGTCTTTCTCTTTGTCTACCTTGTGAAATTTAAAGTAGCCAAATCTAATAAGAGTAACAAGGGAATCCTAGTACAATGACTCATAGAAAACGGTAGGTAACTAAGTATTTGGTATTTATAGATGATCATGAAGATAATGTTCAGAAGGTAAGTATTTCCTTATGCTTTCCTGGTCTTAGATACAAAGAGTGTTGATGACTTTCAGAGTGATTTGAACCTATTATTATCTGATGATCTCTTCCTCAAAAGATTTTTTCCTTCTAAGTCTTTTTACTCTCATTGTAATTCTTGGTTAGTCTGCCCACAAATAAATGAACAAATTCACAGAGGTTTGGATTATCTTTTTTTTTTTTTTAATTTTTCATCTCTTTTATAATGGGACCTCATACCAACTCAAAATAATACTTGGAAAATAGAAAAACAGCAAAGGGATAATTCATGAGCTATACTGGAAATACACTATTATTCTATCTCTAAGGACCGGCTATAAAAATGAGACACAAAAGCAAAAACAAATATTAAGAAGTGAGATAGAGACCTGAAGTCCGTGGTAGCTCAGTAATTTTTTTATAGTTTAGAGTCAGGATCTCGTCCTGGGGTCCAGGACTGACTTTGTTATGAGGAACCAAAGAAGGGAATGAGTCCCTAAATACTCTAGAAATCTATGTCAGATTCATATATATAGAATGCTTTTCATCTGTGGCGAGGTGGGGAGAAGTTTCATAGTTTTACTCACGTATTTATAGGGATCCACGGTCACAAAGGGGGAAGGACCTCTAACATGGAGCAACCAGAACCGCAGGAAAGGACGATCCCTCCTCTGAGTTCCGTCAGGAAAGTCAGTCTTCCAGCATTGCCCCCTTCCCTTCCTCTGCCCTAATTCTCTTTGATGCATTTAATGCTTTCAGAGTTGTTTTGCTGAAGCTTATCGAAATGAATACCTTAGAAAACAGCTGGAGGTACCTGGACTCAGATTAACTAAAGGGTTTCATTAAAGCTCAGCGTGATATTCATGAAGAGGGTGGTTCTAAGACAAAAGCCACAGGGAGCAGAAGCACCTTTCTACTCTGAACCTATTGCTGAGCCCATTCGCTGGCATTGTTACTCTGGAGGGTTGGAAGCCCAGCAGATTTGGCAGAAAGAAAGTCAGGGGCCAAACATCGCTGAAGAGACAGAATCCTTGCAGGACGTTCAAATCCTCCACCTAAGCTGGCAACAAAGGGAGAGGGCACAAAACAGGAACGTGAGTCAAAGAAACAGTCGAGCTGCATGCTCAGCTGATCCGATGTCTCGTCCACATGCCTCCTCTCTGCAGCTGCTTTTACCCGCTACTTCAGAGAAACGTGGACCGCTCCCACAATGCACCTCGCGAGCTCCGCCAAGTATGTGAAATTCCTGCAGAAGCAATTAACCGGGAAGCGCACTTTCCAACCGGCATTTAGCTGAGGGGTAAGGTTTGATGCCCATCAGATAGCTTCTGTCACTTCTTTGCCCTTTCCATACTAAGACTTACAGACGTATTTAAATCCTGGAACTCGTTTTTAACTTTCTTAAAAACAGGTGGGTCATCAAGTCAGACCGTTTTCTGAAAGGTCGGGCCAGCCGACATAGACACATGACCAAAAAGGACATCAGGCCAGCACCGGCAGCTGGCCAACGCCCAGAGAGCAACCGGGAGCGGACCAGACTTCCGGGGCCAACCCCCTGTATCTTGGCCCAATCAGGTGCCGACACCGAGCCCTTGGACACCGACCACCGCTGTAGCCCGCGCTTTTTTCCCCTGTATGGGGAGACCTGGCTTGAACGCCAGCCCTGGCTATAAAAACCTCGCCCACCTTGCATACCTCGCAGACTCCCTTTGTCTCTTTGCTCACCCGCCCCGGGAGTTCTGCCCGAGAGCGACCGCCCAATAAAGGCCTTTATTAACGGTCCCTAGAGGTGGCTTTTTCTTCCCGCGGCGTTTCTTACATTTTCTTATCCTTGTCATGAGATTTATTTTTAAATTGTTCAATATATTTTCAGAAAATACTTTCAAATGTTGTAGGTCCTGAGCCTCTTTTGCAAACGTATTTCTTAGAATCATACTCTTCTTTCTTTGGCCCACATGCTGACCTGGAGAAGGCAATGGCACCCCACTCCAGTACTCTTGCCTGGAAAATCCCATGGGCAGAGGAGCCTGGTGGGCTGCGGTCCATGGGGTCGCTAAGAGTCAGGCACGACTGAGCGACTTCACTTTCACTTTTCACTTTCATGCATTGGAGAAGGAAATGGCAACCCACTCCAGCGTTCTTGCCTGGAGAATCCCAGGGACGGCGGAGCCTGGTGGGCTGCCGTCTGTGGGGTCGCACAGAGTCGGACACAACTGAAGTGACTTAGCAGCAGCAGCAGCAGCATGCTAACCTTTGATAACTTTAGATGAAAGTTTTATCAAGCCTGTTTCAGGCCTTCTCAATATCTGGTAAATATATATTAAAACACACAGTCAGAGCAGGTTTGCAAAGAAAGTATTTAATTCTTTAGAATGCTTATGGGGCTGAGATAAATGAAGTGGTCCTTGGCCCTTCCATTTTTAATAAAGATTCACTTAAATTCTGGGCTCTAAATAAAAATGTCCAAGGATGTCTCCTAAGACTTTTAGGTACAAAGATGTCTCCTAGGATCTTTCTTGCCCTCAGAGCAATAAAGAATCTGGTTTGTCTGTCTTTTTAACGGTGATTACATGAGAAGTTTTGTGAGAAGTTTTGACTGATTCTGTGACATTAGACAAGACTAGGACATGGGAATGGATGTGGGTTTTGATCGCCATTATGATTTCTCAGAGAAGAGAAAGTGAGTAAATCACAAAACTAAACACTGGGCACAAGATTTGTAGATTTCTGAGTGTAGATATGGCTTCAGAAAGAACTGACTTCACCAGACTAAAAGATTATGTGATGTTTCTGTATGATTCTAAGTCAAGTGATTCCTTCATTATTTTTAAAAATAATTCACAGGTGATTTTTCTTCCAAATTTGATGTACAGTTTCTTCATGTAAGCTAACTAGTTATAATAATGGAATAACCCCATTGGCCTTGCTATCGGGTGGAGGAATAACCAGAAGTGTCAGTTCTTATATGAGAGGCATCGTTTTTATAATAGAGCACACACACGGTAGCAATGTTGGGCCATTTATTTTATCATAATATAAAATCCAGTTGTCATCTTAGCTGCATATTTGTCTTCAAGAGTAAGCAAATGAATTCTTAACATTTCATCTCAAGCTGCTCTTAGGTCATTATGTTTGAGTAATAGACCTGGTATCGCATCAGAATAATGTTGCAAATGAAAGCATTTAAGATTCTTGAATGTAAATGGAGTAGAAACCTAATGCCATTTAAAAATACAGTATGTAATAGACAAGAAGAAAGGGATAAAATGATTTTGGGCCCAATTAAACTGAATAAAATGGGAAGGGATAAAAGTCATTAAGAAATCAAGTATGCCTTAATTGCAATGATAAGGAAGCACAAGTTTAGTGAACTTACAGATTACTATTTGAGTTCAACATAAGAAAAAGATTTTGTGTTCTGCAGAGTAAATGCGCAAGCAGGCTGTCTTGGAATAAGCGTGTTTCTTAAAGCTAGTTTTGCTGGATTATGTGAGAAGCAGAGCTGTGCTTCCCGAGGGAAGCTGAGCTCCTCTTGGGCCCGTCAGAATGAAGCTCTCACCGTCCTGCCCTTCAGAGGCTGGGGGGTCGGTTGTTGTGCTTGATGCGGACTTCTTTATCACCTTCAGCATTTGCTAGCAGACTGCGGAACTGCGCCAGCTTGGAGGAAGGATAACATGTTTAGAAAAGCAGAAGCTATTACGTCACATAATACCTTTTTTTTTTTCTAATATGATTGATGCACTGATATTTAGAAAATAGGGTTGAAGACTGCAGTGGATTCACTGATGGAAAGGGTGGAAGCCAACAGTTCTTCCACATGTGTTTGCACCAGCATTTGGCTTAAATTGTCAATAACTGACTGGATGAGCATTCCCTCTTTCTCACACTTGGGTAAGAGACTTCCTTGCTTGGCGCCTCAGTTTCCATATGGTACTATTTCACTGTGTTTGGGGAAGGCTAAATGGCTCAGCAAAGACAAGGTTCTTCGAATGGCGTTTGCGCGTAGCATACGCTAAAGCAGTGCGGGTTTATCCCCCGCAGGTCACACTGCAGGCTTGCTGTGAGACTGGACTCGCAGAGTGCATGTAAGCACCTGATGAAAAGAGCTGCTCAATCCACGGCAGTTTTTTCATAATTATAAATGATAATTAATGAGATATTTTCCTGAATATTGAAGAGCTTAAGCTTTAAAAATGAAGGTAAAACCAATGTCAATCATCAAGGTATGCCAGTGGAGATCACAGTGCCCCAGAGAGGCTGGATTTTCCCTTATTAAGGTGAAAAGAAGAGCGGAATTCTGAATCTCTACATAAAGAAGATTAAAGTACATTCTACTTTTGGCTCTTAAATAGACCCGATGTCACTGATAAACCTTTTCCGGTTGAAAGGAAAAGGGCGCTCTCCAGACTCGAATGGCGACGGTAATTTCCCGCAGTGTGAACTGAACGACACCCCGCCCGGCGCTCCCCGGCCCGCGTGCCCCCGAGGCCCTACCTGCTCCGCGCTCACACTGGTGGGCTCCTTAAAGACGATCCAGGTGACACTCTCGTGAAGAGGAGGGTGAGTCAGTGAGCCAAAGTAGGCCCAGTAATGCGGGGACGAAGGCAGGAGGACAGAGGGGTCGAAATTTGTGAATGGAGCCTTCTTGTTCTGAAAGCAGACGTAAGCGATGTATCATTATGCCCGGATGTAAAACATTTACATCATCGCATATATGACAGCCGTATTCTTTGGAAGACAGGTCTTAGCAAAGAATTAATCAGTTTCTCCCTGTGCAGTATTTCATGACTGGCATGGTTGTGGTGGCTCAGCTGCCCATGAATGCAGGAGACACAGGTTTGGCCCCTGGGTGGGGAAGATCCCCTGGAGAAGGCCGTGGCAACCCACTGCAGTATTTTTGCCCGAAGAATCCCTTGGATGGAGGCGCCTAGTCAGCTACCGTCCACGGGGTCACAAAGAATCGGATACCACTTAGTGACTAAACAGCAACAACGTTTGTAAAGATAAACAGTGAAAGTGACAGATGGCTGAGAATACGCGACACTAGAATTGTGACTGATCTATCTTCTTCCTTCTTCATTTCGCTAACTATAAGCAAAGATTAAACATTTTTTATAATCTGTATTCGTACTTCTTACTGATTGGTCATTCATGTAGGGGTTATTGGTGCCGACCTCTTGAGCAGTTAGAAATCCGCACATAAGGTTACGGTCGTCGCTCACAATCGTGGGTGTGCATCAGCAGGTTCATCTAAGGGACAATTCTGTGGTGCTAGAGCAGGCATTTATCAGAAGAATAATCCACAGGTTCCTGGACCTGTGCCGTTCAAACCCATGCTGCTCTAGGGTCAACTGTACCTGATTTGTCTCTTAAAACTTCTAATGCATCTTTAGTTACGACCCATTTCCTTATTTGTAACAATTTGTTGTATTTATATTTTTCCCTCCATTTCAACCTTGCCCCAAAGTGTCTTTTTTGGTTGTGTTTTCCCCAAAGAATTAGTTTTTCACTTTATTAATAACATTTTACCTATATTTATTCATTTTCTTTCTTATTTTATTAATGTTTTTTCATCTTAATCATTTCCTTCTACTTTCTTTTCATGTATCATTTTTTACATTCTTGAATTGAGTGTTTATTTATCTTTAAACTTTCTCACTTTATAAAAGTTTAACTTTTTGGCCTCAACATGAACTAGATTTATTTTATATAAAGGTATGATTGTTCTACAAAGTGTGAATGACAGTGGCAAATCTCTGACATATGATTTAACTCTTTATTATCAAAACGGTGAAGCTAAGGGTAAATATATCAGAACAATCCATCTTTTTCTAAACTGACATGGGCATCATAGTTATGATGTATGAAACAGCTATGAAAACCATGCTACTACAGGCTGCATCTTGCTGAAGTGGATAAGCAGTAACTATGAAAAACGAAACCAGAATAAATCACTGCATCAGAGACCTCAGAAGCGAGGAGCATGTCAGCAGTACCTTGATTTTCAGACTGATGGATTTGCTCAGGAGTTCCTACTCCTCATATCAATATGCAATTAAATGGTTTCTGATGTTCTGTAGATTCTTGTTCTCTGATTGAAACTAACTTAATGAGTCTATTTACCTTAGTTTTAACTGCTTTTAGGGCATCAAGTACTTTCTGAAGGTTTGGGTTGGCCTGACCCACCTGGAGATTAAAAAAATAAAGTGTGAGATAACAATTGTTATCAAGTAAAATCCTATTTAGTTAATTTTTAAAAACTTAAACACAGTAACTGAAGAAAAGATATACAAGTCAAATTGCAAGAATTTAGCACAACTAAAATACAAAAGCAAACGTTTGGTCTGTTCTATTAAAATTTTAATCAGTAAAATGAATGGTATGTTACAAGTGTTCAATAAAGATTAACTAGAATTACTATAATTCCAAAAGTTAGTCACCCAAATATACTCAATTTAATAGTAACTTCCCTATAGGGCTTTTCAGAGACTCTCCTACAGGAGATTTGAATCTTCCATATTAAATATCAATTGAACTTTCTTTATGGGACAAAAGTCCTCTTCACATTTTTCTCCTGATGAAATATTAAATTGATAAACTCCTGACTCTGTGATGTAGAAAGTTTAGACAAAAAGTGAAAGATGAGCTGAAAAAAAAAAAAAAAATTAGCCTACCATCAACACCTTCCCATTTCATCTCTCCCTGAAATGCATTTCTCTCTTCAAGAGGGGAAAGTCAAGCAAAGCGAACATAGACCAGAGACCTGCGTGATCACCTGCGCTTTCACTAGTAGAAGGAGACATTTCAAAAGCAGAGAGACATCAACATCCCTCTGCTGTATTACACCCTAGTTTGTGGTCTGATTGGTAAGGAATAATTTTAGCAGAGCTCCAAGGCTCTCTATGACTCACCTTCATCAAAACGGCAATAATCACCAAACCATCAGCATGGGAGGCGGCATCAGCAATGCTGGGGTACTTGGCAGAATTCCAGTGAACTAAATGAAGCTAAAACATACAACGTGATGGAACAGTTACTCATACCACGGGGAAGGGAAAGAGCAAGCTAGACCTTAACATGTGGCTACATACAGATATACCTTGCCTTGGATAGATAAAACTTGTGTGATCCAGGGCATGGGAAGGGCTATGTCTACACTCTTAAGAAGAGTTTTCTTAAGAAAATAGAGTTGAAGAGAGTGGGCACATTGCAAATCCTGGAACCCGTAAGTAGAACTTCTTTTTCCACAATATCATAACTGTTCAATATTACTTCTTAAAACAAAACAAAACAAAAATACCAGACACCTCCCAGTTTGGTGTGGGAAGATCAGGTACTTCTGGCTAACTAGTTTAGAGACAAAAACTGAAATAAGTTTCTAACTTGAGGTACCCGGTAACTTTGTGAGAAGGGGCTCCTGAGATATCTGGAGTCTTGGCCAAGGGCAGATTCTCTTGAGCAGATCCAGACACCTTTCAAATCAACAGCCCCTGCCTAAGTTCTCTGTGAAACTCTAGACCTGTATATCCAAGTACGTGTGCACGTCTTCCTGAGACTTTCTTGATATCTCCACGTGGATGGCTGAGATGCATCCCAAACTTAACACGGCCAAATTAGCACTGTTGACTTTCTCCTTTCCTGACCTGTATAATTTTCCAGCACTAGAAAAAGGCATCACCTTCCATCTCACTGCTCAACCGAAAACTGCAGCCGTTATTCCTTTCTTACTTTTCTCCACTTACTGGCATCCATCCTTCCGCGCAGCGCAGAGATGTTACCCCTGCACTTAGTCCACAGCTTTAAGGCTTTGCATAACTGCTGATTTTCCTCTGGGATGTCAGGTCAAAATGGCAGGCTTTTGACTCGAATTATGGCTGAACTCAAATGCTACTCCTGAAAAGTCTTTTTCTGACCACCTAATGTCAAGTGATCACCGGGTAGCCTGGATGACGCTAAACCAAACCAGTCACCCACACGTCTCCTCTCTGTCTCCGCTCCTTCTCCCCACCACTCCCCTGTCTCCCTCCCACCCTCCCACCTACCCTCTCTCATACGCCAAACTTAGTGACTGATGCCTGTCACCTCCAACCTGGATTAACTTCACTTTTCTCAAATTAGATAAGACATTCATTGATTCAGATTTCTGCAGTTCAGTTCAGTCGCTCAGTCGTGTCTGACTGTTTGTGACCCCGTGAACCGCAGCATGCTAGGCCTCCTGTCCATCACCAACTGCCAGATTTCTTACATACAGCCAAATATCCTCCGCCAGATGTAATACTATTACTAATTTAGGCTTTCAGCCCATTTGATTTCAGTCCACTTTCAATTTTATGAAAAACAAATAGGAAAAACAAAACATTTAATAGATTTCTGCACCACTGAAAGTTCCTAGCCTGGCTTTCTAGTGTAACAAAGTAAGTTTTATTTGTATACTATTCCCAAGTCTTCTATCAAAATGAATACTACACATACTGTGTGCCTAACAATCCCTCTTACAAAAATCTGCCCTACACAATTGCTTTCACCAGTGTAAGATATTTGTACAAATGTAGTTATTGCCCATTTTTTTTTTGGTAAAGAACAAAAAACAATAACAAAATGAAAAGCATAAGGCATTGCAATTGTTCCTATGTAGGAGTCAGTTAATAAATCCTAACATATGCATACATGGAAATATCATACAGACTTTAGGAATCCCTGCAGCTAAGTCGCTTCCATCTTGTCCAACTCTGTGCAACCTCATAGATGGCAGCCCACTGAGCTCCTCCATCCCTGGGATACTCCAAGCAAGAATACTGGAGTGAGTTGCATTTCCTGCTGACTTGAAACAATGGTCATGATCATTGGTAATGGAAAAAAAAAAGACTGTTGCAAAACTATGTGTATTACTTTTTCGTTCTTCAAGAGTAAAACAAAAAGCCAACCCGTCTGCGTTGGTACAAGCTTATTGAATTGTCATGCATACCAACAACAAGTTTTTTGTTTTCAGTCTCCATACCCCTGTTGAGAGCTTGATGCACATTTTCTTGATTTTATCATGGATATACAGGCAGAATGTCTTGAACTGAATCACAGACTTCCATGTGGAGGCAAGTCAAGAGGCCAGAGGGTAGTGGCCTGCTGCCAGGGAGCCCCAAACTCTCGTCTAGAGGATGCTACTCATTGTGATGACTCCTGAGGTTAAACTGGCCCTCTTAGCAGAATCTTGATGGAATGCCTCCGCCTGGCGATACCTCTGTTGCAGGTGTGTGCACCCTTGAACCTTTGAATGAGAAGAGAATGATGGTGTGTTCCCCCTGGGGCTCAGAGCTTTAAAAGGAGAGCAGCAGCTCCCCTTGAGGGTAGCCTGAGGTCAGGCAGCAGTTTCTGAGACATTCTGAAATGAAAGAGGATTCTGAGGCTCAGGAGTCTGAGTACAAATTCACCTGCCTCCCTCACGTGAAAAATTGTCCTCTATTGCCAAATACAGTGTGTCACTGTTTAATGGAGACTAGGAATTCTTTACAGAACCCAGAATGCTCATTCCTTTGGAGCCGTTGAAATTGTATCTTAAGTGATAAGGGGGGCTTCCCTGGTGGTTCAGACAGGTAAAGGATCTGCCTGCAATGCACGGGACCCTGGTTTGATCCCTGAGTGGGGAAGATCCCTTAGAGAAGGGATAGGCTACCCACTCCAGTAGGCTTCCTGGGGAATCCCATGGACAGAGGAGCCTGGCGGGCTACAGTCCCTGGGGTCACAAAGCGTTGGACATGGCTCAGCGACTAGCACACACCCGCGGGCTCCACGGGCGCCGCGTCTGGGCGGGCTCCCGGCGGGCGCTCGCTCGTCGCGGAGCCGCGTTACCTCTGCAGAGAACGGGGCTCCATCCACCAGGTGCTCAGAGCCATAGTCGTCGGCGCTGCCCCAGTGGAAATGGAACTGGCGCAGCCTGTAGCTTTCAGACAGAGGACCGCCCTTCAGCACTAGAAGGCAGAGGAAAGTGCTATTAGTGTTACAGTCACGAGCTCAGGCGTGTCTTTGCATTTAAAAGAAATTAGCATGAAATTGGGTTGAGTAGAAATGAAAATAAAACGCAGTCCAAAGTTTCCATCCTGTTGGGTTTTTCCCCATGCCCACAATGATGGGCTCAGATGTGTGCTGCACCTTCAGATCATGCGTGACTTATACGGTTCCCAGCACATGGGCTATAATTTTATCTTTTCCTAATTTCAGGAAAAACATATTGGAAGATGAGTGAATTATAGGATTAGTGGTCTTTCCTTGAACCTGTTTTAGTTTATAGGTTCATTCATTGTTTCAACAGACAGTAACGGGCAGTATGCATTAAGATATCTAGCAATGTATTTTTAGTAACAAATCACTCTGCACATATCTTGTAACTGACCAAGATACAAGAGGGTATTCTGACAGCTTTGCTGAGAATTCCTAGCCAGGGACCAAAAGAAAGTTCCAGCAGGAGGATAGAGTCAATTTTAAAATTCTAATACTAAAGGGTCATTTGCTTTAGAGAGTCTATGCAACCATATGATTAATGAAACACACACAGTACCAGACCTAATCCAATATTAACAAAGGACATAGCCCCAGTGTGCCTAAATTTAGGCTCAGAATCTTGTAGGAAAGTGCTATGACTAATTATGCCTTTTGACAGTAGAGCTGATTTATGAAACTGACGTTTAGTAAATTATTCAGTAAACAGTTTTGAGAATCTTCCTGTGAACGAGGAAGTGTGCTAGATTCTGGGTGATGAAGATAATTCAGTTACTATGATCTAAGAGAAAGAGGAGAAGCTAGACAAAAATACTCATGCACAGAATGATTCCATGCAAGATACACCCAAGACCAGTTTGCTTTTTTTTTTTTTTAAACTGGTACTCAAGCACTTCACAAGCTGGTGATGGACAGGGAGGCCTGGCATGCTGCTATTCATGGGGTTGCAAAGAGTCAGACACGACTGAGCGACTGAGCGACTGAGCTCAACTGAACTGAAGCACTTCACTGTTATGGAGCCATTTTCCTGGCCACAGGAAATAAATATACTCTTCATCTGTATTTCTTTCCTAATGCGCTCCTCCAACCTCATCTCAATTAGAAAATATTTGCCTTTTCAGTTTTTATAGTCATGATGGTTCACAGAATTTTGTGAAAAGTACTGTTTATTCAGAGGGTGTAAAGTTAGCATAAAGACATTGGAAACCAGAAGAGATGAAACAGAGGCACTGAGAAGGAGAAGGGCTGAGAAAAGACCGAGCTGGGAGTCCCCAGAATCATCTTCAGCACTCGGAAATATTTTAAAACCTCAAGACACCTCAGCAGATGGCGTCAGCGCTACACAGGGGCACAAAAGACTGCCCGTGGGTGTCCGTGTTCTGAAAGCCCTGCTGTTCAGATTTCCCAGGAGTCAGAGGCGGAACTGAGGCGGCTCTGCTCACCTGATCGGTCGTCACTGTCCTCAAAGTACACGTGGAAGGAGTGCCCCACGTTGACGATTTCTTTGGCTGTGGCTGGGTTGTAGGAGACACTGAGAGGCTTCAGAGAGGGATCATGCTTGGCTTCACCGGTTTTAATGTCGATAGGAGACTGGTTATTTCCATTTGCGATGGGATACAGCTTGCCCCAGTGTTCAGGACCTACCAGAACAAACATGATTACAATCAAAACTGATCTAATGCTTGAGTCCAAGTTTTAGGAATAGAATTTTCCTAGATTAGGATTTATTCAGGTATCTCAAATGGTATTCTGGTCAGCTTAATGGAAATCCAAGGTTTGAGAATGCCCCTTTCCTATGCTACACTGTAAAATAGTGTCTTTGTCAACAGAGGTAGTATACTCATAGTCTACGGGATCCGACTATGCATATTTTGCTGTTAGCAATAGACCTCTCTATATGTAGGGAGGGAGAGAGGCTGGGAGAGAGACAGGAGAAAAGAGGCAGAATACATTCTGTAGACAATCATGGCCGAAAGGACAGCTGCTGAGATGCATGCAAAGCTGGTGTAAGGCAAAGGCACTTCAAACCATGAATCTGTGTCTTTACCATGATGTGAAGTGCTCAATATCTCTTTTCCTGGAAAAGGGAAAAAGCCGTTATTTGAGCTACATGAGCAGAAGAATGCTTACCTTTTTCACCATCATATCCCCAGTCAGGACTGGCCATGATCTTCTACTTAGTTTTCTTTTTCTGAAAACGAAGATAATACCTGGAATAACTGACTGTCACCGAATGTGCAACAGATGACTGAATCCACAGTTCGCAGGGCTTTTATAGAAACGTCTCTGCCCTTGTGCATGAGTGTTACTCACTCAGCCCGCTATTTCATCATCTTTATCTATCAGGAAGTATATTCATGTTTAAAAACGTATTGTTTAAAAAAGCTCACAAAGGTAAGGGCAGTTCCAATTGTTTTATTCTCTTATATTGTTAAAGAGAAATTTCAAAATCTTAGCTTCTGCAAAGCCAAGCCCTGTTATTCTCATGTTAGTGCAAGATATGGCTGAGTTACCACACATGATGCTTTGAATTTCTAGTTAAAAAGGACCATGCATTTGAGATTCCCAGGTTTACCCTTGCTGCTGCTGCTGCTGCCAAGTCGCTTCAGTCGTGTCCGACTCTGTGCGACCCCATACACGGCAGCCCACCAGGCTCCCTGTTCCTGGGATTCTCCAGGCAAGAACAATGGAGTGGGTTGCTGTTTCCTTCTCCAGTGCACGAAAGTGAAAAATGAAAGTGAAGTCCCTCAGTTCTGTCAACTCTTAGCGACCCCATGGACTGCAACCTACCAGGCTCCTCCGCCCATGGGATTTTCCAAGCAAGAGGACTGGAGTGGGTTGCCATTGCCTCATCCCCTTAAGTAATAGGAGCAATGGTAATTCAGTCAGCATAATTTGCATATTGACAGGCAGATCAGAACCAATATCATGATGTAAATTTAAAATCAGATAAGAGAATCACTAATCATTTGTAATACATTGGGTTTGCAGTTGTAGTATATTGTAAAATCTTAGGGAAAATGCAAACCTTTTGGCAACCCAATATATTATTCATGACAGTACATTTCAAAGACATACAAGGTGAGAGTAAAGTTCCTCGTTTTTAAGCAGTATTGGGATTCACAAATGGAGGTCTGTCTCACGTGTGAGCACAGCCGTGTCCGGCTCTGCAGCCCCCTGACCGTGGCCCACTCCTCGCCCTTCTCTGCTGCCTCCCAGGCTGCCAGCTTTGGTTTGTGTGCCATCCTTTATGCATTCAGCAAGTCACTGTGTGTGCCCTCGGTCATGTCTGACTGTTTGCAACCCTGTGGACTGTAGCCCACCAGGCTCCTCTGTCCATGGAATTTTTCTTGGTGAGAACACTGGCGTGCACTGCCGTTTCCAGCTCCAGGGGATCTTCCTGGCCCAGGGGTTGAACCTGTGTCTGTTTCATCTTCTACCCATTGGCAGGTGAATTACTGCTGCTGCTGCTGCTGCATCGCTTCAGTCGTGTCCGACTCTGTGCGACCCCATAGACGGCAGACCCCAGGCTCCCCCGTCCCTGGGATTCCCCACGCAAGAGCACTGGCGTGGTCTGCCAGCTCCTTCTCCAGCACATGCATGCATGCTCCGTCGCTTCAGTCGTGCACAGCTCTGGGCGACCCCACGGACAGCAGCCCCACAGGCTCCTCTGTCCACAGGATTCCCCAGGCAAGAGCACTGGAGTGCTTGCCATTTCCTTCTCCCTAGAGCCACCATAAATGGTGAATATTTTATTAAGACTGAAATTAAATGCAGGCCGATATGATCTTACACATGAAATATTGGAATAGAAGCCTTTCTTTCCTATGGTTCTATATAATCTATAGGGAAAAAGCCAAACACACGCCTGCTGATGCAGGCGATTAAGAGTCACGAGGGTTCGCTCCTGGGTCAGGAAGATCCCTGGAGGAGGAAAGGGTTACCCACTCCAGTCTTCTTGCCTGGAAAACTTCCACGGACAGAGGAACCTCGTGGACTACAGTCCATGGGTTTCCAAAGAATGAGGCATGACTGAGGGCTCACACACGCATTTGATTTATAGGGCCCTTTCATATCATTTTATCATCAGCACCACACATACAAATTCTACACAATGAGTTATCATTTTGTATCTGAGAGAAGTTGAGGGGTTCACCACAACCAGGGAGAAGCCAAGACTCCAGCCTCCGCGTCTAGTTGCTTTCTTTGCCTCCATCTCCGCCGAAGGCCAAGCAGGCAGAGCCAGGAGGCGGCTGATCCCCAGTTTCCGTCTCTGCCCACGAACCTCTTAAGTCCAGCTGAAGCCTGGACTGAGGTGAGACTTGCCAGCTGTTGAGTGATGAGAAGATTCACAGGACTTGTCAAGGAGGCAAAGAAGAGTGATTAATATGTGTCAGATCTTGGCTAGGTCTGCATTTCCAAGGCTCTAAATGTGCTCAGAGGAAACGCAAGCTGAAAAATCAGCCTTCATAGTAACGCTTTCCATGCCTTGGGAGTCATACCTCCTTCCCTATTCGCATATTATCTGAGCTCCCAGGGCTTTCTCGGAAGTGGGTCTGTCGCAGCTCTTAGCCAGGCTTATCAGAGCCACGTTTTCTGCCCCTTTGGGTGATGACAGCCCACTGGCTCAGATGCAGAATGGGAAGAGACCTGAGTTTCCATTCTTCACTTTAGTAGGTGGAAAGAATTATTACGTAAAGGGAACTTTTAAAGAAACTATTTATTGAGGGTCCAAGATAACTCAAACGCTACACTAAAAGTTTATATGCAGCAAATCATTTTATTCTCACAATAACCTAGTCAGGCATTAAAATTGTATTCCACATAAGGAGAAACTGAAGACAACTCCTCAGGTTATAAATGCTTGTAAGTGGATGCGTACATCGTGTCAGGCTAGGGTTTAAAGCTAGATCTGTTTGTTTCCAATGCTTTCTTCTTTCTTGACTTTCCACTGTCAACAAATACCCACTAATCTCCACTTGATTCTATTTGCAGGAGGGTTGACTTGATGGATCCAGACTGGTTTGTCTCAAGAAGACCAATAGTCAGTGTTGACTCTTGGGTTACTTTATTTTAGATTTAGAGCCTCAGCTTGCCCAGAAGCTCATAGAGGAATAGAAATAGGCTACCCTTTGTCAGTCATTGCTCTTATTTCTTTGTTTAGTTGCTAAGTTGTGTCTAGTTAAGTTGCCTGCTGACTGATATTTTGTTAAAAGTAACTTTAAGTTGAACTACTATATTAATCAACCTTTTTGAGAAAAGATAACTCCCTTTTTATTACATGATTACATGATAATTCATCACATGAATGTTTAACATTCATATAGGAATGATAATTTATTTAACGTTGAGGCACAAAATTGGCTTGAATCCTAACCATTATGACCCTTTATTCGATTATGTAGCTAGGGAGTGTTTGTTACCACCACAAGCAGAAAGCTATACAGAGAAGGATGTACAATTTAATGGACATTTATGGTTCACGTCCTGACACACCTTTCATTCACTTTCATCAGTTTTCTGCTTGCAAATGTCACCTTTCTGCTTAATATCTGTACTAAACCTAAATGGCTCCCTTTATGTTCCTTCCACTTTCACCTGTGGCATCCTCATAGGACATTTTTCTAAGCCTGTAATCTTTGGGCTGCTTTTGCATACCAAAGAGTTTAGTCTACACAGAACTCTGCTCTTCTAATTTAAACAGTTTATTCCTTAAAAACCATCAAGGACGCAAGCACACACTGCAGAAGGGTTCCCAAGCCCTGTCAGAACATTCCAAAGAAATCGATAGGTACTGGAACTGGAGCAGGAGCAAGTAACCTGATGTAAAAACATACATATCTTTAAAAAGTAATGTAAAACTGCATAAATAAATTTTGATAGAGTATTGCTTAATTGCTAACATTTAGGAGAAGGCAATGGCAATCCACTCCAGTATTCTTGCCTGGGAAATCCCATGGACAGAGGGGCCTGGTGGGCTACAGTCCATGGGTTCGAAAAGAATCAGATAAGACTGAGCGACTTCACTTTCACTTTTCACTTTCATTCACTGGAGAAGGAAATGGCAATCCACTCTTGTGTTCTTGCCTGGAGAATCCCAGGGATGAGGGAGCCTGGTGGGCTGCCGTCTATGGGGCCGCACAGAGTGGGACACAATTGACGTGACTTAGCAGCAGCAGAAGTATCAAGCTATATGTCAAGAAAATGGAGAAAATAAGAATAGAATATTGTAGTATTTTAAATAAAAAATTTTAAATGTTGAAAGAATGATGTGCAGAATGTTTAATTTTAACAATTACATTGGCTTAATTTTCAAATTTGATGAAAATGTATTAATGGGCTGGGGGAGAGGGAAGAAAGATTTCTTTCCTTAGCTTATAAAATGGAACCTTAGAAGTCAAATATTTACTGAAGAAAACTTAAAGCTAAAATGTTGATATTATCTTTACTCTTAAACCGTATGCCCTAATTTTATCTCTTGACCATCCTTTGCAATAAATAAAATTCTTGCAGCAAACACACAAACAGAACTACAAAGAGGCTAAAAGATTTACTGTGCTTCCTAAGGTGGCCCAATGGCATCACCGACTCAGTGGACATGAGTCTGAGTGAACTCCAGGAGCTGGTGATGGACAGGGAGGCCTGGCGTGCTGTGGTTCATGGGATCGCAGAGAGTGGGACATGACTGAGCGATTGGACTGAACTAACTGAACTAAGTGGTGCTGGTGGTAAAGCATCCGCCTGCCAGTTCAGGGGCATAGAGACGTGGGTGTGGTCCCTGGGTGGGGGAAGACTCCTGGAGGAGGAGATGGCTCCCCACTCCAGGATTCTCGACTGGAAAATTCCATGGACCTAGAAGCCTAGCGGGCTACAGTCCATGGGTGCAAAGAGTCAGACATGACTGAGCATCTGAACACAAAAGGTTTACTGTGATTAAGGTGAGCTATTTCATTATGCATGCATTTAGGAGTATTGCAATAGGCTAGAAAAGACCATGGTTCACTGAATAACATTTAAACTGATGATCTAATTCAGTTCTCACAGGAGACTTGGGGTTAGGTTAGTCTCACTCCTCTTGCCTGGAAAATTCCATGGACCGAGAAGCCTGTTAGGCTACAGTCCATGGGACTGCAAAGAGTTGGACACGACTGAGTGATTCACTTTCACACCACTTTTAAAGCGGAATAACTGAGGCTCAGAAAATTCCAGTGGACAAGGCAGGATTTGAATCCAGAACCCAAAAGTGCATCCTCTGTATATTATCACATGACCATCTTTAACAGGCTGTCCGTAAAATGTTTGCTTTAAACTCACTTAATAGCTGATGACATTTACTTATTGAGTAGCATCAATTAACTTTACTGAAGATAATTTTAGTGCCCTAAAATGTTTTCAATGGAGCAGAGACATTTTCTTAGTGTTTCACAAAATTTGAAAACCATGTTTAGCCAACTCTAAATTATAGTTTAAAGTCTTAGTGTTTCTTATCTGATTTTTTTTCCTCCTAGTCTCTAAAATGAACATTTTCCTCTGATTCCTACTTTCATATTGAGAACATGAACTATTATGAAGGCAAGTAAAATATGCCCAGTTCCAAGTTTAAATTTATAATTAAAAATAGTTCTTTGGTAGAGAAGGAACTAAGAATGTGAAAGAATGATGTCTCATTGTGGTAGAAATCTGTTAAATGCCACTGAAAAGAAATTCCAACAGACAGCAGCAGTTCTATAATGCTTAGTATTCCATAGGATACGTGGATTTCCTTCGACCCATATTTTCCCTAAAACAAGGAAATATACATAGTGAAAATCAAGTATCATGTTTATTAAATTTGGCATAACTCTCACATCGCTTCTTAATTTCCCTGCTTCTCCAGAATTGATATTGTTTAGGGTGAGAAGAGAAAGCTTAATTCTAGTGGAGATGTGGGACATGGAAAATGGTAATATTAGCTTGATCATTTCTGCAGTAAGACAATTGGAAATTCTGCTGAATCAATTTAAATGGCTGGATTATTTCTTCCAAAGTGGTCTTTCTCTCTCTTTGTAACGAGCTGTTTTACCAGCTTCATTCTTTCCAGTGGAAGTCTGTGCACACACTTGTTCCCATTTTCCACACTTCTTCCCATTTTAGGACTTTGCACTTGCTCTCCCCTCTGTCTGGATTTCTCTGCATCCAGATCTTTTCACAGGCTCAGATATTGCCATCTCAGAGACAGGTTTCCTGGCCTCCAGATTTAACAGATTCCCCAGTTCTCAGTCACTCTGTTACTTCCTTCCATCATATTTCTTTCATTACATTTGTTGCATCTTGAAATTGCTATTTTTTTCCATTCTGAAATTTATTTGTTTACTTGCTTAATACCTATAAGCATCTCTATAGTGACACCTTGATAACAATATAATTGTTTTTTTCTCTCACTGTGTTAACTTTAATTATAACATGCATGGCATATGGTGTTCAATAAACACTTTAGAGAGAACAACTAAGTGGTCATTTTGAACTTTAATTATTGTGTTTTTATAAAGACTTAGAAGAATAGAATCCTCATCTGGGACTACGCCCACCCCACCGCACTGGTCTGAACTCAGGTGTGAAAGAGCTTTGCTGGAGGTAAACTCATGATCATATTTGGAACTCAGAAAAAGAGCTTTCCCTTTTCAGTTCTATTAGTGGAGGAATGAAGTAACTTGTCGGGGTCTGTCAGTCACTGCTGGGAGAGTGAGAATGTTGGTCTTCGTAAGTGTCAAATTTTCTGATACGTTGTAAGAGTCAAAACTTAAGTCTTGAAATGTGGTTTGAAGTTTTGACATACAAATTTCATAAATCCATAACTCTTAAAGAAAAACTTTTAACTTGATATTTCCTGCATTGGAACATTTCCTTTTTATTTTTGAAGGCAGTTTTAAAATTCACTAATGAATATTTTTCTAATAACGAAGTCAACCAAGGTGACTATTTTAATCCACAGCATAGACGCTTTGGTGTCTTACAACTTCTTGTTTTTGAAAACACTGCATGTTAAGTATGTCTAGTTGATTGTCATACATGTTAAAAATCTCTGATTGGAAAGATATGTATGAATACACTGAAAATATAGGCTTATGCACGTTAGGCTAATTGTTGAGCCTCTTCTACTAGATGAATGGGTAACTCGAGCAGGTTAGATGTGTCATTTTCGTATTTATTTTTAAAACCGACAAAATAATATTTATGTCTTATCTCCTTAACGTTTAGGGAATTAATGAGCTCCTCTATAGCAGATGACATAGTTAAACAATATTTTTATCTAAAAAGAAAATAGCATGTAAATGATTAGCTTCAGCCTCAAAAAAGTTTGATTTTTAACTCTCAGGTAAATACATAATATAAATACACAAAATAAACTAAAATAGTTCAAGTGATTGCATGTGGCCTGAAATTCAAACAGTTGTGTAACAGAAGTCTGCTTGCCACAGATTAAACTAAATTCCACGTGTAAACATGAAAGGAGGTAAGTTCTCAAACTTAAGTATTAAAGGGGGTGAAGGTCAGTCACATCAATTGCCTTGTTGTAACATATTTCAGGCAAACTTTGCTGGGGTCCATCTATCAACACATTATTTGAAGATTTAAAACATTTTCTCCTGACTTCCCAAATAATTCTGTTAGCTCTCACACCATTTTTATCAAAGGCTAGATTTCTAAAACACGTTTGCAATTGAACATGTCCTCTCTTGAGCCTGTGGGTTTAATATGCAGGCTGTGGACCACTGGCTTTGGAATCACAGATATGTGAATGAGAACGCGTGTGCGTGCCTCATCCGGCCCCTTGCTTTTGTGAGATGAGCCGAGCCAGTCTGGACTGCTAACAAACTTCAGGCTCTTTCAGGGGCATTGCATTAGTGGTACCACAGGCTTTTCAGATACATCTGGAGGCTGTATGAATCTGCCTTCACAATCTTTTACCGAAAGATATGCTTCAGTGAAAACATCTCTGGTCAAATACATTTAGACACTTTTACAAACCCTCTTTTAAGAGAAATGCCAGCTTCCTGACATGCCTTCCACCTTTAGGAAGAATACAAATATTAGCAGCCACTGAAAGAAATATTTACTGTTTTACTAGCTTTTAATCCTTCTAAGATTTTAAAAGTCTTTTGAGCCTTTACTAGTTCCTGACTGCAGAAAAGAAAATCATTTTTCATTCTTTTTATGGTTTTTTATCTATTGGGTCAACATGCTAACAGCAATAGAGTGATAGGCTGCTCTGCAGGGGATTTTGAATCGAGTGTTCAAGTCAGGTCCATGATTAAGTGAAGACAAGCCTGATAACCGAATGCCTTTTAGTAGTGGAAATGTCCACGCCCGCGTGCCGGAGGTTGCCATCTTGATTTACTGCTAACTGATCCTCGGCTCACTGAGGCTACCCAAGAAGGGTGGCGAGACCGAGCACTGAAACAGCGGTGGCAGAGTGACTCGGAGCGCACGCAGCACGCACGTGCCGAGAGTCTGTTTATGGATCTTAAGCGAGAGGACACAGCCGCCTAATGGGATGAAGCCCTTGCTAGAATGCAATGCTCCTCAGCTCTCTGAAGACTTTCCTTTGCTTCATGGCTGTGTTCAGGCATCAGCCATAACCAAACTTGTCTATCCCAGTTTCTCTGAGTCATTGTATTATTTCTTTGGAACTGGTTTAATGACAGCACTCTGTGGAAGGGTTTTCTTTTCTTATCAGCATTAGAGATACAGGCACATAGCTGATGCACAGTAAAACACAGCTGTGATCTCTTCCGCTGAGTGGACCGCTGATGATGGGAAACTGCGTGGACTGCGGTTACCTTGGGCAGGAGAGTTAAATGCCCGCGACACTCTTTCAGTGCCCACGCTTGGAACATGTCTTTGGAGAAACCAAGCTCCTCATGACTTCAACTCCCTGCTTCCGGTGTAGCTGGTAAACATATTTCTACATTCACAAAAAAATCTACTTATTTCTTCTAGTCCTAAGGGAGAAGGATCAGAGGACAGGATGGACCAGAATATAGCCTCCTCCCTTGTATTCCTCGGGCTAAAAGAAGAAAAGGAAAATTGACATTAGAATCCTACAACAGGATTTCAGAAGAGTCTTGTCCTTTGCGCTAAAGGTCAAATAGCAAGATTTTAATGAAAGTCCCTTCAGGTCTGGTCTCCCATACACAGGTTACTTGTTTAGTTGCTAGAGGCCTTATTCTGAACCTTCTCTGCTGTTCTTTAAATTTCTCAGTTGTGTCTGACTCTTTGTGACCCCTGGACTGTAGCCCTCCTGGCTCTTCTGTCCATGGGATTCTCCAGGCAAGAATCCTGGGGGTAGGGTACCTTTTCCTCCTCCAGGGGATCTTCCCAACCCAGGGATCAAACCTGCGTCTCTTACATATCCTCCATCGGCAGGCGGATTCTTTACCACTAGTGCCGCGGGGAAAGCCCTGAGGCAAGTGAGAGCTACCTAATCTGGAACTTGCATGAAGCTGATCTCTAAGAGGGGCTTGGCCATGAGTGAAGGATTGTAAAGACTCTTAAGCATCTCTGATAAAATACTCCTCCTTTAGCAATGACTCCACGGCAAGAGCGCACAGGGTCCTTCCCTGCGGTTTCTTATGGCTCCTTTTTGGGATCAGAAAATGTTGGAGAGCTCAGCCGAGCAGCAGGTCTCAGCTGTGACTTGAGAGGCCTTGGTTTCCGAAGGTCACGGTTGAGAGTGAAAAGGCGATGATTGCATTCCCTTATACCTAGTTTACCTGGCGGGTGGTGGAGTTCCTCACTATGCAAACTTGGGTAGTGCCGTTAACAGTCCCAAATCCTTTAAGACTGCCCGGGACTGAGCCTTTGACTACTTGGTTAAGTTCCACATAACCTCTGTGCAACTGCCTGATGATTACAAAATGAGGGGATGACATGTTGGCCAGTGCCTTATTTTTCCATCATCACCCAGGAGGCAGCCGGAACCAGTCTGGTGAGAAAGAACTCCAGGAAAACCTCCCCAGCTTCATGTCAATAATGCTTTTGAAATGGAGACCCACAGAGTCCAAAGGAGTCCTTAAGGGCCCCAGTGGCTAAGAACCAAGCTCCGGTTAGCATGAAGTTCATGTGCATGGACTTCTTAGAACACATAGGGCTGATTTTATGCAGTGATTGGATCTAAGAAGATGAATGCCTCCTGTCGCCGCTTTCTGGGGGTGCTAGCTGGCTGGGTTTAGGTGTGACATTCTTAGGAAGTGGTCTTTTGGTCCTCTTGTCCCAGGCTCCAAGAGTGCTCAGATGTCCATCTGCAGAGTTGGACAGGATTCCAGTGTGCAGTTCCTCGCAGCTGGTTCCAGCTGTTGTTGCGCGTTTTGTTCTTATTTTGTTTTTGGTGAAGATTGTGTTTCCATTCCTTCCTCTCGCCGCTCACAATACTACACAAACTGTGCCGTGTGGTTTGCTGGGAAAGCTGATAGTATTAATAAAGGCCAGTGGCTCCTTCCCAAGGCACACCGACTATTCACAAAAAGTTACTTCTGAAATAAATTGTTTACTTTGGTTGCTATCTTTCAAATAGAATCACTTTAAAATGAGAGGTGGCATATAAAACTTTGCTGAAGGATTCATTCCTTAGAATATAAAAGTTGGAATGATAAGGGAGAAAGGAATGATCATCTAACAGCAGCTAGACATCAAGAAGCTTAAAGAAAAGATAGGGTGTCTTTTATTAGATCAAATATTAGCAGCAGCGTTCTGGCATGGAGAACATGCCTTCTGCATGAGATGAGTATGACGTCCACTCAGAAAGCAGCTCGGTGGGGAGGGAAATGCCAGCCTTAATAGACGTGACCTTTCAGTGCGTTGACCATCAGCATTGCGGGAGGGTAATCCTAGATCACCCATGTTTCCATTTGGATGGAGCAAAGACTGACAGGGCAGGTGTCCTGCCTCAAGCAACAGATTTATGGTCTGCTCTCGGTCTCCTTCCCGCTTGCCTCTTTCAAAGTGAGCTTGAAAGTCCAGTTCTTTCCATCCCCTTGCAGAGAACCTAGAGGTGAGGCAGCATGATATTATTTTTATAAGGCTCCTGTTGAGCCAGTGCAAAGATGAATGATAAACAGAGGCCCCTGAGAGATTTTTAAATCTATTAGATTTAGGAGGATTGAAATGCAGCTACAGACAAGCCTTGAACTGCAGTGTCTACACAAAGCTAAATTGAGCCCAGCTTAATCCCCTCATCAAAATATGAACAAAAAGTAAGACGAATGGTACCATGGCAGTTGGGCACCACAACTTCTGGCTGTTGAAATGAGGTGTGGACTGAGTGTGTGACTCACTGTTGCACCCACACTGGCATTGAGGTCACCAGCCTGCCTCCTTAGCCGTCGGGCAGGCCCCCAGATCGTTTCAACCCAACTTTAGGGGAAGTGAAGTGAAGTGAAGTTGCTCAGTCATGTCTGACTCTTTGCGACCCCATGGACTGCAGCCTACCAAGCTCCTCTGTCCCTGGGGTTTTCCAGGCAATAGTACTGGAGCCGATGGCCTTTTCCTTCTCCAGAGGATCTTCCTGATTCAGGGATCGAACCCAGGTCTACCGCATTGTCGTGTGTGTGTGTGTGTGTGTGTGTGTGTGTGTGTGTGTGTGTGTGTGTTAGTTGCTCAGTCGTGTCCGACTTTTGGCGACCCCATGGACTGCAGCCCATCAGGCTCCTCTGTCCATGAGGTTTTCCAGGCAACGATACTGGAGTGGGGTGCCATTTCCTTCTCCAGGGGATCTTCCCAACCCAGGGACTGAACGTGGGTCTCCTGCACTGCAAGCAGATCCTTTATTGACTGAGCTACAAGGGAAGCCCCCTCACTCCCCCCGCTTTGTAGACAGACGCTAACTGTCTGAACCACCAGGGAAGTCTTTAGGGGAAGGACAACGCAAGTTTGTGGGGATTTCCGTGACTTGTTGCTTCTTGGAGTATAAAACTGGGCGGGACCGCCCTTCGTGAGGGAGGGGAGGGAGTCACATCCACTATGTGTTACAAGCAGCAAGTACAGAATCCTGACCTTTCTCATTTTCCTCAGGGGGAAAAGTGCTTAAACCAGTCCAGTTCAGTTCAGTTCAGTCGCTCAGTCATGTCTGACTCATTGCAACTCCATGGACTATAGCACACAGGCTTCCCTGTCCATCACCATCTCCCAGAGTTTGCTCCAACTCATGTCCATTGAGTCGGTGATGCCATCCAGCCATCTCATCCTCTGTCTTCCCCTTCTCCAGCTTTCAGTCTTTCCCAGCATCAGGGTCTTTTCCAATGAGTCCTTTTTTCACATCAGGTGGCCAAAGTATTGGAGCTTTGGCTCAGCTTCAGTTCTTCCAATGAACGCCCAGGACTGGCCTCCTTTAGATGGACTGGTTGGATCTCCTTGCAGTCCCAGGGACTCTCAAGAGTCTTCTCCAGTCCAGCAGGAATGCTACAGCTCCATTCTTGCATAAACATGTATGAGTCTGTCTTTTCTGGAAGTTGAACTCTGTTCTACGTGCCCGGCTTGAACGTCAAGCCAACACTTGCACCCCAGCTTCAGTTCCGGGGGTCCAGCCACATTGGCTTGCCCTCTGCACTTCAGCCCTGTCCCCGACCCACGCCCAGCCCTTGCTCTTGTCCGGGGCTGCCTGTCACAGACCGACTGCTGCCTGCCGAGACCCGTGGGCCTGCTCTGACCACCCCTGCCCCTAGCTTTGCCCAGCCTCCTGTTCAGGACCCTCTCATCCTGCCCTGGCTCAGATGACCACTTAGGCCAGGGGCTGAGAGCTCTGGCCAGAGAAGAATACTGTCCGGGGACTGAAGCAGCAGAGAGGGCAGGCTGGCATGAGGCAGAAACAAAGGCCAGCACGTGCTCTTCAGGGATGGAAGATGAGCAGAAACACCTGTCCTAAATGGGAAAGGGAGAAAGCAAGGAAAACACGGGCCATTAGCTGTGAGCAGCGTGAGTGACTGACACCAGGCTGTGAACTGTACCTCTGCTGACTTGGCACCTGGGTCTCGAGTCTCTCACACATTGTGAAAAATCATTCATGGGTATGATTACTTATGACTTTAAGTTTCTTGGTGGGTAATAAATCCACGTGGTTCTAAACTTAAAGGTATAAAAGGGTACAAAAAAAAAGCTCCCTCAATCATTGCAGAGCAAACCACAGTTATCAATTTTGCTCATACTTTTCTAGTTGATAAATACACAGGAAAAAAACTGCAGATTTTTCTCTTTCAAAGAATACAGTTAGTATACTCTGTATACATTTTTGGCCTTTACCTCCCCCCCCAGCATGTTATTAATTTTTAAAATTAAATTTCTTTTCTCAGACAACTGCAAACTTCTCTTGACATCAAGGACAGGTAATACCTTGAAACCACAGAATGAAATGGCTTTATACAAAGCAAGAAAATAAGGCACATTAGAAATTTTCCTCAATTCCTCTTTGGGTGTGAGAAGAGGATAAGAAAAATTACTTCCGCTTTGTAAAAGCTTTGTGGACGACAGGATCACTCACTAATATAACAGATTCCCAGTTGCTCATCGGAAACTCCTGGGACCACGTGTGCTTCAGATTTAGAGCTTCAGAGGTTAAAGCATCTGCTTTCGCTGCGGGAGACCCGGGTTCAATCCCTGGGTCGGGAAGATGCCCTGGAGAAGGAAAGGCAATCCACTCCAGTATTCTTGCCTGGAGAATCCCATGGACGGAGAAGCCTAGTAGGTTACAGTCCACGGGGTCGCAAAGAATCGGACACGACTGAGCGACTTCACCTTCAGGAGCATTACAGGGCAGATATTATATACATAATGTCCTAATGGGGCACAAAGAGGTGGAAAAGCACCCTGTAATTTAACATTTTATTATTTTTATACCAAAATGCACGACTAGTCATAAGTGGCATAAGTAAGGAGTGTGAAGGTGAAGTAGCTCAGTCGTGTCCGACTCTTTGCAACCCCATGGACTGTAACCTACTAGGCTTCTCTGTCTATGGGATTCTGCAGGCAAGAATAGTGGAGTGGATTGCCATTTTCTTCTCCAGGGGACCTTCCCAACCCAGGGATCGAACCTGGGTCTCCCCCATCGAAAGCAGATGCTTTAACCTCTGAGCCACCAGGGAAGCCCAAGTAAGGAGTACAATTAGCTTCATATCAGTTCAGGTCAAGTTTTGCTCACAAATGAGTTCAGGCAAAGTCAGCTCAGATTTTTGCAGAAAAGTTTTTGGTTTGCAGAGAGGTTTGAATTTCAGGGTTGGGAGCAAGTCATGGTGGATCTGTATTTCCCTCTCCTGTGTGACGTGGGTCAACATAATGGCCATGTGGGTGGTAGGAACGCCATCAGCTCTAGACTCAGGAGTCCGAGTATCTGCTCTACCACTCAACGCTGAGATGACCCGTGGACGTTTCTTGACCTCTGACAGTCTGTTTCCCCACCTGGAAAACGAGGAAGAGAATTCCTACCTTGCAGGACTGAAGGGAGGGCTACTAATATCATGTCTCCACTGTCTGCTATCTGGTAAGGGCAGATATTACATACATAATGTCCGAATGGGGCACAAAGAGGGGAAAAGCTCTGATGGACGGGGCGGCTGGCCACTGTTCTCACTGTCAGTTGCAGGTGGTGTCTAAAGATACAGAGTTAAAATCGTTTTCTTTTTTTCCCCATGAAGAATTTGGAAGTAGCAGGAGAGAGCGGTAGGAATTTTGTGTAAGAATCTCTGGAGAGTTTTTAGGAACCCGACTCCCAAGTTTCCTTTCTGGGTTTTAAAACGATGGAAACCTGTTGAGGAAGATGGGGCAGTGATGACGAAGACTCCGGGTCCAGGAAGCTCCAAGGAGCTTTGCAAATGAAACCTCCCGAGGCAGACGCCCCAGACCAGCCTGCGGCCCGCAGCAGTCTGGACTCATCAAGAATCGGGCTCGGGAAGCTGCCCCACGCCAGGCCTTTGTGGTCACCCTTTCAGACTGGGACTCTCTTGACTCATTTATGCATTTGCTGACCACATATTTGAATGCTGAAGAGCCACAGTTTATGGGATGGCATCACTGACTCCATGGACATGAGTCTGGGTGAACTCCAGGAGCTGGTGATGGACAGGGAGGCCTGGCGGGCTGCGGTCCATGGGCTCCAGAGAGGCAGACACCCCTGAGCGACTGGGCTGAACTGAACTGACTGATGAAAGCATTCAAGAAACACTGGGACATGACCCTATTTTCATGGGAATTATAGCTAACTGGGGACTTGTAGCAAGTAAACAACAAAAATTGGAAGTTCTTTAAAAGACCAAGCTACGTAGGGGAGTGGTGAGCGCAGGAACAGGCTGCTTTAGGCTAGGCAGACAGAGAGGAGCCGGGCGCCCGTGCGTGGAGCCGCGGCGGGCGGCCCGGGCCTGGGGCGGGCGGGCTGCGCCTCTGCCGGGAGCCCTCCGCGCCCGCGCCGCCGGCCCGCTCCTTCTCCTGCAGACCAGCTCCCGAGCCTTCTCTCAGCTCTGCCTGACCTCGCTCAACTCACCTTCTCCACCTCTGCCCGTCACTTTCTACCCGCGGCCCTGACTGGTTTCTGCAGAGCGCTTATAACCTCTGAAACTACCTGGCTCCCTTTTGCACTTGCTGGTTATGTTTCCCCTCTTAAAAGGAAAACGTTATTAGAGCCCCGATGTCCGGTGCCTGTGGGTATCTGAGTATCTGTGGATTGACTAAAGGACAAACGATGCAACCAGGGTAGAAAAGAACCCGTGAATTCTAGGAAATGAAAGCAGGCCTTTGGGTCTTGTCACGTTAATGGCTCCCAGTGAGCCCTGCCTCCTGGCGTTCATGCCCTTGAGAAATCCACCCCGCCCCCCGTTGACTTTGGCTTGGCTCCTGACTTCACTGGCTCAGGGGACATCAGCGAGCAGCAGGAGCTTGATAAGCACTCTTTGGAACACAGGTGGGCCTTGAGAGCTAGCCTGCCTGGTCTTGCCTCCTGCAAATGGAAACACCACTTGGAGAGCCAAACCTGATCACCCAAGGATGCCAACAGAGTTTAACTTCCTGCTGAGCTTCTGGTTAAACACAGCTGCAGGAGTGGGCCCAGGCAAACCAGAGGAACAGCCCTCTTACCGCTTATCCCCCACACTGCACAACTGTGAGATAAACTATTTGCCTTAAATTATAGATTTTGGGGGTGGTCTGCTTCCTGCAAAAGAATGGAAACAAAAACCGAAGCACAGTGAACAGGGGAAGCTGATACGAAATGCCTTTAGAGAAGCAGACACAGAGACAGTCCTTCAGGGCCTAATACGTGTAAAGTTCTGTTATACTAAATGAGGTCGAACATCATTAATAGGTTTGAAGGAAGGAAAGCATTTATGATTGATGAGATCAGTTAATGGACTGTTCCAGTCCTCTAGTCCTGCTTTGACGAGTAGAATTGGGTGAAAGAGACTGCACCGATTTCCAGCCTTGAGGCTGATGACTTCAACTTTCTTTATCCAGGATAAGCTCTTGGAGGCATGAGTCTGCATTTAAAAAGTTGAATGCCCTGCTAGAGAAATCATATTAAGAGGCACTAAGTCACAGAGCTCCCCAGATACAACAGGAGGGGACATACTCCGGTTTTCTTTGGGAAGAGTCTTATCTGCCTTAAGATCCCAGATATTATCTCTCACTTTTCACAATAACACTCTTAAGTTATTAATATTATTTTAAATTTTATAGATGAGAAAAATAAAGTTTGGTTGGTTTATACCACTTTGTTCAAAGTTTCATAGAGGTAGAAATTCCAAACGCAGACTATTTCTACTAGAAGAGATTAAGCTGGCTCTCGTGGATACTTGAGCGAGTCTTGGTGGCAGAAAGAGAGGAGGCAAAAGTTGTTAGAGGCAGGAAGAAGGTACAAGAAAGGAGGGGATATCCTAGGAAAACAATTCTTTCTTACCACCTTTCTTTACCCCAACCCAAGTACTCTGACCTTCAGCAACAACCATAAGTGCAGTCTCTGAAGAATGCCTCCTTATTCTAAGTTTTCCACACTATAATTGCTTTAAATTCCATTAGAGGGAAAAAAATTATTATTGCATTATTTTCAGTGGTTAATAGCTAAGAGCTAGAAACAAATGTCACCCAACCAGGGAAATGGACAAATTCATTGTCATACAATGGAGTATAAACAGAACTATATGCATCAACACAGATAAACCTCAAAAGCATAAGTAAGCAAAAAAGTTAAATTGGATAATAATAGATATAGTATAATACCAATTACATATTACACACCCTTTTCTTCCTGCTCTAAGTCTTTTCCAGCATCACAGTCTTTTCCATTGAGTTGGCTCTTCACCTCAGGTGGCCAAAGCACTGGAGTTTCCGCTTCAGCATCAGTCCTTCCAATAACTATATAGGGTTGATTTCATTTAGGATGGACTGGTTTGATTTCCTAGGAGTCCAAGGGACTCTCAAGAGTCTTCTCCAACACCACAGTTCAAAAGCATCAATTCTTTGGTGCTCAGCCTTCTTTATGGTCCAACTCTCACATCCATATACAATTACTAGAAAATCCATAGCTTTGACTATTCGGACCTTTGTCAGCAAAGTGATGTCTCTGCTGTTTCATATGCTGTCTAGGAAACAGAGGCAGGTTTTGTATTCTTGAGCTCCAAATTACTGCAGACAGTGACACAGCCATGAAATTTAAAGACACTTGCTCCTTGGAAGAAAAGCTATGACAGATGTAGAGGACTTCAAGGATGAATGGAGGGGTGAGGTTTCATTTGGGGTCAGAGTGTAGGAAATCTTATTCCAGCAGATCCAGTCAAGAAATCAGTGACTTAATTTGTTCTTACAGGTTGGTGGGTGAGGCTTCGGGAAACATAAACTACAGTAAAAAACAGGTATACTGGAAATAGCTAACAAAGCAAAGTGAGGTTCAATGAAGTGCGTATGATCCCATCAGGACCTTTCTTATTTTAACTGGTGGGGAGAGTTTGAAAAGAGTAAAACATTCGGTTTCAAGCTAAAAGAAAGTCTGATGTGGTGATAGAAGTGAGGCTGAAGGGAAGCTGGAGAAACAGAAGACCGATTTTATCAAAGTTCTGTTCTCTCCTCTGGGCAAGAACCCAGTGGAAACGGCTTGCAATGGCATCTTACATCTAGTTAACAACGTGGTGGAAGTTATAACACATCTTATTCCACCATGGCCCATATGACCTCCTTCAGTTACCCTGGGATGTCTAGACTCTCTGAACACTGTCTTGGAAGGAAAGTTATGACCAACCTAGATAGCATATTAAAAAGCAGAGACATTACTTTGCCAGCAAAAGTCCATCTAGTCAAGGCTATGGTTTTTCCAGTGCTCATGTATGGATGTGAGAGTCGGACTATGAATAAAGCTGAGCACCAAAGAATTGATGCTTTTGAACTGTGGTGTTGGAGAAGACTCTTGACAGTCCCTTGGACTCCTAGGAAGTCAAACCAGTTCATTCTAAAGGAAATCAGTCCTGGGTGTTCATTGGAAAGACTGATGCTGAAACTCCAATACTTTGGCCACCTGATGCAACAAATTGAGTTATTGGAAAAGACCCTGATGCTGGGAGAGATTGGGAGCAGGAAGAGAAGGGAAGGACAGAGGATGAGATGGCTGGATGGCATCACCGACTCGATGATCACATGAGTTTGGGTGAACTCCAGGAGTTGGTGATGGACAGGGAGGCCTGGCATGCTGCAATTCATGGGATCGCAAAGAGTCGAACACGAACTTTCCCTTTTCTGAATTCTAGATACTGCCAGCACTTCTTGACTCAGGGCCACTTTCCTATCTTTAAACCAGATGCTTAGCATCTTTTCTCTTTCTGCTCTCTGTCTCATACTTATAAGGAACCTTGTGATTATATCAGGCCCACCTGGATAATTCAGAATAACTACAATCTCAGGTTTATTAATCTGAGATTAAGGATTAACTAAGATCATGGCACCTGGTCCCATCACTTCATGGCAAGTATATGGAGAAATAATTGAAAGAGTGAGAGAGTTTATTTTTTAACTAAGAATCTTAGTTAACTAAGGATCTTAGTTAATGCCAAGTCCCTGTAAAGTACCAAATTCATAGTTTCTGAGGATTAGGGCTTGAGAATCTTTTGGGGCCATTATTCAGCTAACCAGTGACGAGCTGTGGGTATGTCTGCTGGTGGAAGTAAAGCCTGATGATGTAAAGCACAATATTGCATGGGAACCTGGAAAGTCAGGTCCATGTATCAAGGTAAACTGGACATGGTCAAGCAGATGGCAAGAGTGAACACTAACATCTTAGGAAATCAGTGAACTACAATGGATGGGAATGGGTGGATTTAATTCAGATGCCCATTGTATCTACTACTATGGGCATGAATCCCTTAGAAGAAATGGAGTAGCCATCATAGTCAACAAGAGTCTGAAATGCAGTACTTGGGTGCAATCTCAAAAATGACAGAATGATCTTGGTTCGTTTCCAAGGCAAGCCATTCAGTATCACAGTAATCCAAGTCTATGCCTCAACCACTAATGCCAAAGAAGCTGAAGCTGACCAGTTCTATGAAGACCCACAAGACCTTCTAGAACCAACACCAAAAAAGGATGTCTTTCTCATCATGCTACTGCTGCTGCTGCTATTAAGTCACTTCAGTCATGTCCTACTTTGTGTGACCCCATAGACCACAGCCCACCAGTCTCCCCCATCCCTGGGATTCTCCAGGCAAGAACACTGGAGTGGGTTGCCATTTTCTTCTTCAATGCATGAAAGTGAAGTGGCTTAGTCGAGTCTGACTCTTCGTGACCCCATGGACTGCAGCCCACCAGACTCCTCCATCCGTGGGATTTTCCAGGCAAGAGTGATGGAGTGGGCTGCCATGGGACTGGAATACAAAAGTAGGAAATCAAGAGGTACCTGGAGTAACAGGTAAGTTTGGCTTTGAAGTACAAAATGAAGCAAGGCAAGTCTAATAGAGCCCACTCCAGTTTTCTTGCCTGGAAAACCTCATGGGCAGTGGAGCCCAGTAGGCTACAGTCCATGAGGTCGCAAAGAGTCAGACACGACTAAACGACTTCACTTCACTTCACTTCAGGAGAAAGCACTGGTCATAGGAAACATCCTTTCTCAACAACGCAAGAGATAACTTTCTACACAAGCACCAAATAGTCAATACCGAAATCAGTATACAGTATACAGTCAGCAAAAACAAGACCTGGAGCTGACTGTGGCTCAGATCATCAGCTCCTTAGAACAAAATTCAGGCTTAAACTACAGAAAGTGTGGGACACCACTAGGCCATTCAGGTATGACCTAAATTAAATCCCTTATAAGTATATAGTGGAGGTGATTGGTAGATTCCAGGGATTTGACCTGATAGATAGAGTGCCTGAAGAACTATGGACAGAGGTCTGCAACATTGTATAGGAGGTTTGACCAAAACCATCCCAAAGAAATAGAAATGCAAGAAAGCAAAGTGACTGCCTGAGGGGGCTTTACAAACAGCTCAGCAAAGAAGAAAAGTGAAAAGCAAGGGAGAAAGGGAAAGATACACCCAACTGAATGCAGAGTTTCAGAGAACAGCTAGGGAGAGATAAGAGAGAAAGTGAAAGGCACTGTGTCCTGTCCAACTCTTTGAGACCTCATGGACTACACAGTCCATGGAATTCTCCAGGCCAGAATACTGGAGTAGGTAGTCTTTCCCTTCTCCAGGGGGATCTTCCTGACCCAGGAATCAAACCAGGGTCTCCTGCATTGCACGCAGATTTTTTACCAGCTGAGCTATCAGGGAAGCCTGATAGATAAGAAGGCATTCTTAAATCAACAATGCAAATAAATAGAGGAAAACATTAGAAAGGGAAAGATGAGAGATCTCTTCAAGAAAATTGCTGCAGTCCGTGTGGTTGCAGAGTTGGACATGACTTAGTCACTGAACAACAACAAAAACAATTCAGCTGACCACAGATGGGGAGCGGGGAGCAGCTTCTCAGAGACGGATTAAACACGGGTGCACATTGATAGGGATGGTGGGTATTGAGGAGGAAGCTGACTAAATGGGGAAAGGAGATGGATTTCAGCCCTGGACATGATTGCCTGGCTAAAATTAGGGAAGGTGAGTCAGGGAAATTAACTTCATCTGGAGTTAAAAATGACCCAGAGATTTTGCTTTCTAAACTACAGGTATAATATTGTGTGTGTGTGTGTGTGTGTGTGTGTGTGTGTGTGTGTGTGTGTGTGTGTGTTGGGGGCAGGCCCAGGGTGCATGAAATAATACGCTAAGTAATAGTTTCCTTAGTATTGTAAAGAATATTGCTCTTTGGATACTTTTTGTGGTTTCTTAGATTTTTAATGGGAGGATAATTGCTTTACTGTGCTGTATTGGTTTCTGCTCCAGAACAGCGTGAGTCATCTATAAGCATAACATGCCCTCTCCCTCCTGCGCCTCCCTGCCCACCCTGCCACTCTAGGTCAGCCCAGAGCTGAGCCCCCCGCTCCGCAGCGGCTCCCATGAGCCGTGTGTTTCAAACGTGGCAGCGGATCTATGTCAGCGCCGCTCTCATTGCCCTCTCATTCATCGAGTGTCCACAAGTCCAGTCTCCACATCTCCATCTCTATTTCTGTCTTCCAAATAGGGTCATCAGTACCATTTTTTTCTAGAGTCTATATATATGCATTAATGTAGAAACAAAAACAATATTTGGTTTTTTCTCTCTGACTTACTTCCCTTTTATGACAGACTCTAGGTTCATCCACATTACTACAAAAGACCCACTTTCATGCCTTCTTGTGGCTGAGTAATACTCCCTGGTATATATGCTCCACAACTTCTTTATCCATTCATTTGTCAGGGGATGCCTAGGTTACTTCCATGTCCTGGATATTATAAACAGTGTTTTAATAAATATTGGGATTCATGTGTCTTTTTGAATTGTGATTTTCCTCAGGGTATATGCTCAGTAGTGGGATTGGCGGGCAGCTGCGAGGGCCGGGCCGGCGCACTAAGCATGGCTGAGAGGAGCTACCCCGCGTCCGAGGTCAGGGGCAGCAGAAGAAGGCACCTCGCGCTCGAGGCCAGGGACGGTGACCCTGAGGAGCCACCCATGCCCGAGGCCATGGGTGGCAGTTGGGAGGAACCATCCATGAGGCCCAGGCCGGCGCCCGGGAGGAGCAACCCGAGGAGCGGTGGCTGCACAGGCGCAGGAGGGCCTAGAGGAGCTATCCCACATTGAAGGTCAGGAAGGCGGCGGTAGGGAGATACCCCTCATTCAAGGTAAGAAACAGCAGCTGTGCTTTGCTGGAGCAGCCGGTGAACAGAAACCCCACATCCAAGGTAAGAGAAACCCAAGTAAGATGGTAGGTGTTACAGGAGGGCATCAGAGGGCAGACACACTGAAACCATACTCACAGAAAACTAGTCAATCTAATCAGACTAGGACCACAGCCTTGTCTAACTCAATGAAACCAAGCCATGCCTGTGGGGCAACCCAACACGGGCGGGTCATGGTGGAGAGGGCTGACAGAACGTGGTTCACTGGAGAAGGGAATGGCAAGCCACTTCAGTATTCTTGCCTTGAGAACCCCATGAAAAGTATGAAAGGCAAAATGATAGGATACCAAAGAGGAACTCTCCAGGGCATTAGGTGCCCAATATGCTACCGGAGATCAGTGGAGAAAAACTCCAGAAAGAATGAAGGGATGGAGCCAAAGCAAAAACAATTCCCAGTTGTGCATGTGACTGGTGATAGAAGCAAGATCCGATGCTGTAAAGAGCAATATTGCATAGGAACCTGCAATGTCAGGTCCATGAATCAAGGCAAATTGGAAGTGGTCAAACAAGAGATGGCAAGAGTGAATGTAGACATTCTAGGAATTAGCAAACTAAAATGGACTGGAATGGGTGAATTTAACTCAGATGACCATTATATCTACTACTGTGGGCAGGAATCCCTTAGGAGAAATGGAGTAGCCATCATGGTCAACAAAAGAGTCCGAAATGCAGTACTTGGATGTGAGAGGTCGGGCATGTCGAGACATGCCCCGGAAAAGTGCTGCAGACAAGTCCTGGAGGTTGGCCAATGCCCAAACAGGAACCGGGAGCGGACCAAACTTCTGGGGACCAACCTCCGTGGCCTGGCCCAATCAGGTGCCGACACGAAGCCCTTGGACACCAACCACCGCTGCAGCCCGCGCTTTCTACCTTACATGGGATAACCTGGTTCGAGCACCAGCCCTGGCTATAAAACCCCCTCCTCATCCCTCATACCTTGCAGACTCCCTTCCCTTCCTTGCTCGCCCCTGGGAGTTCTGCCCGAGAGCGACCGCCCAATAAAGGCTTCCATCGACGGTCCCTAGAGGTGGCTCTTTTTCCCATGGTGTTTCTTACAGGATGCAACCTCAAAAACGACAGAATGATCTCTGTTTGTTTCCAAGGCAAACCATTCAATATCACAGTTATCCAAGTCTATGCCCCAATCAGTAATTCTGAAAAAGCTGAAGTTGAACAGTTCTATGCCTACAAGATCTTGTAGAACTAACACCCAAAAAGATGTCCTTTTCATTATAGGGGACTGGAATGCAAAAGAGAGGAAGTCAAGAAACACCTGGAGTAAAGGTAAATTTGGCCTTGGAATGCGGAATGAAGCAGGGCAAAGACTAACAAAGTTTTGCCAAGAAAATGCACTGGTCATAGCAAACACCCTCTTCCAACAACATAAGAGAAGACTCTACACATGGACATCACCAGATGGTCAACACCAAAATCAGATTAATTATATTCTATGCAGCCAAAGATGGAGAAGCTCTATACAGTCAACAAAAACAAGACCAGGAGCTGACTGTGGCTCAGATCATGAACTCCTTATTACCAAATTCAGACTGAAATTGAAGAAAATAGGGAAAACCACTAGACCATTCAGGTATGACCTAAATCAAATCCCTTATGATTATACAGTGGAAGTGGGAAATAGATTTAAGGGCCTATATCTGATAGATAGAGTGCCTGATGAACTATGGAACGAGGTTCGTGACACTGTATAGGAGACAGGGATCAAGAACATCCCCATGGAAAAGAAATGCAAAAAGCAAAATGGCTGCCTGGGGAGGCCTTACAAATAGCTGTGAAAAGAAGAGAAGCGAAAAGCAAAGGAGAAAAGGAAAGATATAAGCATCTGAATGCAGAGTTCCAAAGAATAGCAAGGAGAGATAAGAAAGCCTTCCTCAACGATCAATGCAAAAAAAATAGAGGAAAACAACAGAATGGGAAAGACTAGAGATCTCTTCAAGAAAATTAGAGATACCAAGGGAACATTTCATGCAAAGATGGGCTCAATAAAGGACAGAAATGGTATGGACCTAATAGAAGCAGAAGATATTAAGAAGAAGTGGTAAGAATACACAGAAGAACTGTACAAAAAAGATCTTCACGACCCAGATAATCATGATGATGTGATCACTCATCTAGAGCCAGACATCTTGGAATGTGAAGTCAAGTGGGCCTTAGAAGGCATCACTATGAACAAAGCGAGTGGAGGTGATGGAATCCCAGTTGAGCTGTTTCAAATCCTGAAAGATGATGCTGTGAAAGTGCTGAATTCAATATGCCAGCAAATTTGGAAAACTCAGCAGTGGCCACAGGACTGGAAAAGGTCAGTTTTCATTCCAATTCCAAAGAAAGGCAATGCCAAAGAATACTCAAACTACCACACAATTGCACTCATCTCACATGCTAGTAAAGTAATGCTCAAAATTCTGCAAGCCAGGCTTCAGCAATACGTGAACCGTGAACTCCCTGATGTTCAAGCTGGTTTTAGAAAAGGCAGAGGAACCAGAGATCAAATTGCCAACATCCGCTGGATCATGGAAAAAGCAAGAGAGTTCCAGAAAAACATCTATTTCTGCTTTATTGACTATGCAAAAGCCTTTGACTGTGTGGATCACAATGAACTGTGGAAAATTCTGAGAGAGATGGGAATACCAGACCACCTGACCTGCCTCTTGAGAAATCTGTATGCAGGTCAGGATGCAACAGTTAGAACTGGACATGGAACAACAGACTGGTTCCAGATAGGAAAAGGAGTACGTTAAGGCTGTATATTGTCACCCTGCTTATTTAATTTCTGTGCAGAGTATATCATGAGAAATACTGGACTGGAAGAAACACAAGCTGGAATCAAGATTGCCAGGAGGAATATCAATAACCTCAAATATGCAGATGACACCACTCTTATGGCAGAGAGTGAAGATGAGCTAAAAAGCCTCTTGATGAAGGTGAAAGAGGAGAGTGAAAAAGTTGGCTTAAAGCTCAACATTCAGAAAACGAAGATCATGGCATCTGGTCCCATCTCTTCATGGGAAATAGATGGGGAAACAGTGGAAACAGTGTCAGACTTTATTTTTGGGGGCTCCAAAATCACTGCAGATGATGACTGCAGCCATGAAATTAAAAGACTCCTACTCCTTGGAAGAAAAGTTATGACCAACCTAGATAGCATTTTCAAAAGCAGAGACATTACTTTGCCGACTTAGGTCCGTCTACTCAAGGCTATGGTTTTTCCTGTGGTCATGTATGGATGTGAGAGTTGGACTGTGAAGGAGGCTGAGCACCGAAGAGTTGATGCTTTGAACTGTGGTGTTGGAGAAGACTCTTGAGAGTCCCTTGGACTGCAAGGAGATCCAACCAGTCCATTCTGAAGGAGATCAACCCTGGGATTTCTTTGGAAAGAATGATGCGAAAGCTGAAACTCCAGTACTTTGGCCACCTCATGAGAAGAGTTGACTCATTGGAAAAGACTTTGATGCTGGGAGGGACTGGGGGCAGGAGGAGAAGGCGACGACGGAGGATTAAATGGCTGGATGGCATCACGGACTCGATGGACATGAGTCTGAGTGAACTCCAAGAGATGGTAATGAACAGGGAGGCCTGGTGTGCTGCTATTCATGGGGTCGCAAAGAATTGGACATGACTGAGCGACTGAACTGAACTGAGTGGGATTTCTGGGTCGTATGCTAGCTTTATTCCTAGCTTCTAAAGGAACCTCCATACTTTCTCCATTGAGGCTGTATGAATCTACCCTCCCACCAAGAGTGCAAGAGGATTCCCCTTTCTCCACATTGTCTCCAGCATTTATTGCTTGTAAACTTTTAATGATAGCCATTCTGACCAGTGTGAGGTGATAACCACATTATAGTTTTGATTTGCATTTATTACTTGACTGTGGCTGGTAGAGCAGAAGGGAGTGGATTTTTCTCTATTGATTCTTCTGGAACTCTGACTGGATTTGTAAGTTCTAATTAGTCATCCTTTGATTCTTTTGGATTTTTAGGAAGGTAACATATCATACATTATTTTGAAGAAAATGTCAATGCTGATGCCAATAATAGATATGTAAGAGGAAGTGGTTAAGAAGAGCTGAAAACGTGTGGTTTGGCAACACGATTACCACTAAAGTCGTTTACATGCACTGTTCTCTTAATTCCCCTGGCGCACAGTTGCATACAGGTGAGTCAGGCTGACTTTGGTGAGTTTTATTTTATAAGCGCTTCATAAACCTGCACAGGTTTGCTCCGTCATCGTGGCTGGTGTTTGGGGGCGTGCTCATCTCCTCACAGTTTAAGGAGAAAGTGAAGGGGACGTTTTGGCTTCAGGCAGCCCCTTGTTACTTTTCCCAATAATGGGAGAAACTCCAATTTCTTCGCAGCTAATTTAAGCACTAACTTGTACCCATATCTTTTCCACCGCTGGTGCAGTGCCATGCACTGGAGCAGAGCACCATAAATATTTCCCTTCATGCAGGTGATGAATGCTGCCAAGTTTCCCACCTGTTAATCACTTAAGAGGTGTAGACTTACATACTTTCAAGGCATCGCTAAGAAAATGCTACTCCTTATCTCCCCTCAAATCCTATAGTCAGCTTTATACATACGTTTTCTGAAATGTACATCTGACAGCAGCCAGTACCATTGATAATTAATATCCGACGATAGCTAATGCTGCACTTTCAGCCTGCTACCCATATGGCTGTACATGAACTCACACTTAGTTAAGCAAGGCCCAAGATCAGCTTTACACGCGTCACTGAATTCTCATCACAGTCATCTTCATTATGATTCAACAAATAGTCCTGTCCTTGTGAAGCTTACGTTCTTCCAGGAAATAGACACGTGGTATAGAAATAAATAACTCTAGTCTGCCTCAAACCCCTTTAACAGAATGTTTCTCTTTTAACTGAGACTCCTCTGCTCAGTCTTTCTGCTGTGAGATCGGCACTCAGTCTTCCTGCCTGCAGATGGTCTCCTGGCCCTTCTCCTGCCGCCAGAGTATCAGTTAATGTTGTCCCCAAAGCCGAGAGGCTCCCCTCCCTTTCCTTAGGCTTCCACGCATGAAAACTGGGCTTCCCTCATAGCTCAGTCAGTAAAGAATCTGCCTGCAATGCAGCAGACCCGGGTTCTATTCCTGGGTCAGGACGATTCCCTGGAGAAGGCAATGGCAACCCACTCCCATATTCTTGCCTGGAGAATCCCATGGACTAAGAGCCTGGTGGGCTACAGTCCACAGGGTTGAAAGAGTTGGACACGACTGAGAGACTAAACCACCACCAACCACCACATGTGAATGCCATCAATTCTACCTCCACAACACCCTGGCACGCCTTCCTACCCTGCCCTTTGCATTGCCTTTCACTTGTTGACAAGACGTTGCACCCCCAGGCCTCACTGCCTGAGCCTCTGTCCCCTTCAGTGCAGCTCAGGTCCTCCTGTGGGGATCATTGCCCCGAGGCCTGGTTCCATTCAGCTCATTTCTGGACTGTCACCTTTCGACAGCTCCCAAAACTTTTCATAAAAGGTGAGCACCACAGCCTCGGCTACAAACATGTTTCTCTAGTCTTGTATCTTGCTAGTTGCTTTTATATTGTTAAATTTGAGTAAAACAGGATTATATGTTCTCCTCAAATTGATTTTGTGTTTCTCTCCACCTTCAGCCCTTGCCGTGTGCTGCTTTTACATGTGGGACATCCAGCTTTCCAGTCCAAACACACAAATCCATTTGGGAAAATCCAGCCATTATTCAACGTAAATCTCAGATGATAAGTATTTCCTTAGTGAAGTCTTTCATGTAATTAGTAATTCTCCCAAGTTGGCAAAGATCTCTGGGTGGCTGTAGAATTTGTTTTATATCTTTCTTATGATATTTTCCATATGAAAACCTGGGTTATGTTTATGGGTATACTTGTCTTTCTACTAGATGGTAAAATGTTAGTAATCTTCCACTACTCTTAACACATCCTCAGTAATTATTTGTCAAATGTTGGGACAGATAAATGAGTGATTGAGTCTGTTCTTTATTTCCGTGGGACATTTGTGATGCTCTGAACAAGCAATGTGAGGATACTAGAATATGTAGCTGGAGCTGGAATGACAGCGATTTCAGTCAAGGAAGACTGCTGCAATACACACTAAACTAAGACTCATCTCCTCTCAGGAAAATGGGCCAGAATCTTGGCACACCATTTTCAGGAAAGGGATACTGTCTCTTTGCTTAAGACTTGCTCTAATCTTAGTACTAGAAACCTGAAACCTAACTGGAGAATAAATGTTTCAGCGTTCAATATGTCATAAACTGTGACCGAGGGGAACGTATTAAATTACCCTGAACACCGGCCACCTTGCAGTGCCAGCCAAGGGGCACGTGGTGAGAGGGCAGCCTGAGAAGGCTGGAGGGGGGTCTTCAGCCTCAGGTCCCAGGACTGGCAGCAACAGCTGCTGGCAGCTCTGAGGGTGGCCCTCTGCCCTCCCTGTATGGCCACGAGGTAGATGCAAAAAGCCCCGGCAGCTAAGAGACGCAGGCTGCGTGGGAGTGGTGGGCAGAAACAAGGGCAGGGGCTCGAGGAAGACTCTGGCCTCAGAGGGGCCCCTGAGCTGCAGGAAGCAGACGATTCATTTGATCGTCTTCATCCTATAAGGTTGACAGTCTCTGAATTGATTCATACTATCGGCTCGAGAGACTATACTGCATCAGTTTGAGCAACAACCACTTCTATATTCCAGAAACATGGCTTTATCTGGGGTGTAAACTTACTCTTCATTTTGGAGCAACATGCAAAAATCACAGCCACGTAAATCTAGATGTAGAGGGTTTAGGCTCCACCTCAGTGGATGATGAAAGGTGAGATTAAATGATTCTGAAACTTTACCTGACCTGGTAAACCTCTATGAGTTAAGAAAGTGAACCCTGCTTGGCTGGACACAGCCTCCCTAATATTATTACAGTAGAAGGAATTTCTCACATTGCGGGCCGGGGAAGCCAAATATGGTCTTCATGCCACAGCAGCCTGCACCCGTTCATACCCAGAATGTAACTTCAAGATTAGCGTTTGCAAGAATCGGTAAGTCGCTTAATAGACTTTGTGTGAGTTTTATTCTAGATAACTTTATAAAGAGTTGGTCCACTCTCAGTATTTGAAAACTTTCTCCTCTTTACCTGCCACACAGCTTGGACTTATGAACGTGTTTTTAAGTTCATGGAGAACAACCGTGGCCATAATCTCTGAGCACAGAGATGAAGAAGATGTAAGAAATTGGGGAAAATGATAATCTGATCTCAAATCCATGACCCTCTCTTCTTGTCAATGCCTTGCTGGCAAGATTCAACAAGTTGAATAAGTAAGACTTAAGAGTTTCCCAAATATGAGTCTTAGGAACACACGTCAGGAGTGGAGCGTAAGTGTTTCTAGAACTGGGGAAGGCAGTGGCTCCAGGCCGCGACAGGCTTGATGTTCCAGGATGAGAAACTCAGAAACTAGCTCCCAAAGTGGGACAACCAGTTAAGTCCCGTGGGCCTTTCTTGGTCTTTGGAGAAAAGTTGCTTCGCCACTTGCCAGTGTGTGCCTGCTTCTTAGAGGCAATGTTAGCAGCTCTGGGGAGCCCTGCAACTTGGTGCAGAATTTGCAAATCTACACAGCTGGGGAGGGGAGAACCCACCACACCCTTTCTTATCCCAAACACAGAAAGGCCACCTTTTCCCTTGCCTCCAAAAGCAGAGTGTTTAGACTCTGCTCACCAATGGACAGTGGCGTGTGAAAAGACTGTCTATATGACCACTGAGTCAGAAAATGAAATTCAAAGCAATGAGAAACAGAAAGGCTGGAGGGCAAAATGCAAAACATTGATGATATTCCTTGGGGAAGCATGAGGTGGTACAATCATTAGTGTGTAGTGCTCATGTGAATTACAAATGGATAGAGACTGGGGTTTCTAAATGTCATCTTGAGGACTCCATGCTACTGAAGAATTAATAATGATTAATTCTTCAAATAATTTGAAGTATAAGGATGTTAATTGAATCGGAGATTGTAAGAAGAGGCATTTCAAAATGACCAAAGGCATATGGCTGAAATAATGATTCTAGATGACCGCACTGGCAATATTTTCAGTGCATGAAGTGAACTGTACAGCAACAGCATAAGGTGATCCTGAGTTTGTATATAACACATTTTTTTTGCATGTTTACATGAGAGTGCATTTGTTGACGAGTGAGTGGCAAAACACCAACGTGGTATCATTTGTTGCCTGGAAGGCAATATGCTTGGAGGGAACAAGAGACAAGGGACTCTTGACTTTTGTAGCTGATCGTATTAGAAAATAAATACAAACACAAAGGATTGGAGGAAAAAATGGCAGAATATTTGTAAATTGCATTTGTAATTTAAAAAATCTTTTCTGTCTTTAGTTGTGATACATAATTGCGTATTGTTTCCATTTTGGTTGTATAAAACAAACATAAATACCGTTTGATAATTGTGTTTCATTCTAACTGAGGCAGTTGACAAGCACAGGAGTTTCTTTTGGGTTTCCTTATAGTTCTTCAAAACTGATCCTTCATCTTTCTTAAAATTTAACTGTTTTTGAAAAAGAGGAATGAGCTAGAGAATTCCAGGTTGATATAACTGTGTGATGTTGGGGGTTGGGTGTCCTGTTCCTCAGATGGCCCAATAGCCCTGCATCAAAGCCAAGAAGTCCCAGGCTTGTCACCATCATGTCAGTCTCACCCCACATTCCCAACACGGTCCTGCATCCCAGAATCTAAATCCAACTTTCTTCTTGGGACAGTACCAAGCCTCTGGACACAGCTTTAGGGAGAGGCTTTTGAGGTCATGGGTTCTCTCCAGGGAGGCTCAGAAAATGCTTCCCTTGCAGTTGGAGTTTGAAGCCTGCAAATCAGTGGCAGATCAACTTAGTTAAGAACATTTTCAAGCAAAAGTGGCCACTTTTCTTCTCCTCTTACAGCCTTGTAGCTTGGTATCTGTGCTCTTCCCACTGAGATTCTCCCCACTGAGGCTCTCCCATCATCCATTTAAATGGCACATCATAATTGCTCGGTCATCTTGGATACTCAAAATGACATGTTTACATTATTAAAGATCTTTATTTCATGGAAATCAGAGGTCAAGATTGCAGTTGGCCGACACAGTTGTGAAATGGCTTCCCCCTCCTGCTTCCCGTTCACATCCATTGTATCTTTCATGGTATTCTCTCTTTTCCAAGCTTATGGTTTCCTAACACTACTTCATGTCTATCCCACTTTGGCCATTGGACCGCCTAGGACACGTATCTCTAGCTTCTAACCCTGTATTCAAGTTTGTCCAACGTGAGCTAATTAGCCATCTTGAAATGAATTCACATCAAGGTGTCAGTGGCAGAAAATACTTTAAAACTTCTTTAGCTTCTTTCAGTCACATCTGTGTCTTGTATGGTGGTTTAAACTCGAGCGAAGTGGTGTATTTTCAGCAACATTCTCATGGACTAGCACAGGCTGGAGAAGGAGGGATTTCTGACTTGGGCAGCTTCTTAGGGTCTCTCACGTTGCAGTAGGTACCCCAAAGTGGCATGCTGCAAACGTTGTACTTAACAGGAAACAAATGAACAAGACTCTTTAAAAAGTACACCCTCTGCCTCTAACTGAAATGGATGGGCACCTGGCACTACGATGGAGTGATCTCAGCATCCTCCATTCATCCCCATCTGTTATTCACGTTATTTAGTTCTTTATTGATTGAAAGCTATGTTCCCTTGTGTGATCCCTGCATGCTTCTTTGTATAGCCCCCCGCTATCATGATTTTTCTACCAACTTTTAGCATCGATCTACAGACTGTGGATCAATGCTGTGCACTGATGGAGTTAAAGGAGGTTTGAATTTTCCCTCCAGTTCAATGAAGGAGCTGGGAGGTGATTCTGTGGCTTATTCCTAGCTAAGACCTGGACTTATATCACAGTTTGTATCAGTTCAGTTCAGTCGCTCAATCGTGTCCGACTCTTTGCGACTCCATGCATCGCAGCACGCCAGGCCTCCCTGTCCATCACCAGCTCCCGGAGTTCACTCAGACTCACATTCATAGAGTCAGTGATGCATCCAGCCATCTCATCCTCTGTCGTCCCCTTCTCCTCCTGCCCCCAATCCCTCCCAGCATCAGAGTCTCTTCCAATGAGTCAACTCTTCGCATGAGGTGGCCAAAGTACTGGAGTTTCAGCTTTCGCATCATTCTTTCCAAAGAAATCCCAGGGTTGATCTCCTTCAGAATGGACTGGTTGGATCTCCTTGCAGTCCAAGGGACTCTCAAGCGTCTTCTCCAACACCACAGTTCAAAAGCATCAATTCCTCGGCACTCAGCTTTCTTCACAGTCCAGCTCTCATATCCATACATGACCACTGGAAAAACCATAGCCTTGACTAGACGGACCTTAGTCGGCGAAGTAATGTCTCTGCTTTTGAATATACTGTCTAGGTTGGTCATAACTTTTCTCCCAAGGAGTAAGTGTCTTTTAATTTCATGGCTGCAGTCACCATCTGCAGTGATTTTGGAGCCCCCCAAAAAAGTCTGACACTGTTTCCACTGTTTCCCCATCTATTTCCCATGAAGAGATGGGACCAGATGCCATGATCTTCGTTTTCTGAATGTTGAGCTTTAAGCCAACTTTTTCACTCTCCTCTTTTACCTTCATCAAGAGATTTTTAGTTCCTCTTCACTTTCTGCCATAAGAGTGGTGTCATCTGCATATCTGAGGTTATTGATATTCTCCCGGCAATCTTGATTCCAGCTTGTGCTTCCTCCAGTTCAGCGTTTCTCATGATATACTCTGCATAGAAATTAAATAAGCAGGGTGAGAATACACAGCCTTGACGTACTCCTTTTCCTATTTGGAGCCAGTCTGTTGTTCCATGTCCAGTTCTAACTGTTGCTTCCTGACCTGCATACAGATTTCTCAAGAGGCAGATCAGGTGGTCTGGTATTCCCATCTCTCTCAGAATTTTCCACAGTTTATTGTGATCCACATAGTTGGAGGCTTCTGCATAGTCAATAAAGCAGAAATAGATGCTTTTCTGGAATTCTCTTGCTTTTTCCATGATCCAGCAGATGTTGGCAATTTGATCTCTGGTTCCTCTACCTTTTCTAAAACCAGCTTGAACATCAGAGAGTTCACAGTTCACGTATTGCTAAAGCCTGGCTTGGAGACTTTTGAGCATCACTTTATTAGCATGTGAGATGAGTGCTATTGTGTGGTAGTTTGAGCTTTCTTTGGCATTGCCTTTCTTTGGAATTGGAATGAAAACTGACCTTTTCCAGTCCTGTGGCCACTGCTGAGTTTTCCAAATTTGCTGGCATATTGAATTCAGCACTTTCACAGCATCATCTTTCAGGATTTGAAACAGCTCCACTGGAATTCCATCACCTCCACTAGCTTTGGTCATACTGATGCTTTCTAAGGCCCACTTGACTTCACATTCCAAGATGTCTGGCTCTAGGTGAATGATCACACCATCGTGATTATCTGGGTCGTGAAGATCTCTTTTGTACAGTTCTTCTGTGTATTCTTGCCACCTCTTCTTAATATCTTCTGCTTCTGTTAGGTCCATACCATTTCTGTCCTTTATTGAGTCCATCTTTGCATGAAATGTTCCCTTGATATCTCTGATTTTCTTGAAGAGTTCTCTAGTCTTTCCCATTCTGTTGTTTTCCTCTATTTCTTTGCATTGATCGCTGAGGAAGGCTTTCTTATCTCTCCTTGCTATTCTTTGGAACTCTGCATTCAGATGCTTATATCTTTCCTTTTCTCCTTTGCTTTTCACTTCTGTTCTTTTCACAGCTATTTGTAAGGTCTCTTCAGACAGCCATTTTGCTTTTTTGCATTTCTTTTTCCTGGGGATGATCTTGATTCCTATCTCCTGTACAATGTCATGAACCTCATTCCATAGTTCATCAAGCACTGTTTCTATTTCAAATCCTGGAAGATGATGCTGTGAAAGTGCTGCACTCAACATGCCAGCAAATTTGGAAAACTCAGCAGTGGCCACAGGACTGGAAAAGGTCAGTTTTCATTCCAATGCCAAAGAAAGGCAATGCCAAAGAATGCTCAAACTACCACACAATTGCACTCATCTCACATGCTAGTAAAATGATGCTCAAAAGTCTCCAAGCCAGGATTCAATAATACATGAACTGTGAACTTCCAGATGTTCAAGCTGTTTTAGAAAAGGCAGAGGAACCAGAGATCAAATTGCCAACCTCTGCTGGATCATCAAAAAGCAAGAGAGTTCCACAAAAACATCATTTCTGCTTTATTGACTATGTCATAGGCTTTGACTGTGTGGATCACAATAAACTGTGGAAAATTCTGAGAGAGATGGGAATACCAGACCACCTGACCTGCCTCTTGAGAAACCTGTATGCATATCAAGAAGGAACAGTTAGGACTGGGCATGGAATAACAGACTGGTTCCAAATAGGAAAAGGAGTACGTCAAGGCTGTGTATTCTCACCCTGCTTATTTAATTTCTATGCAGAGTACATCATGAGAAATGCTGGGCTGGAGGAAGCGCAAGCTGGAATCAAGATTGCCGGGAGAATATCAATAACCTCAGATATGCAGATGACACCACCCTTATGGCAGAAAGTGAAGAGGAACTAAAAAGCCTCTTGATGAAAGTGAAAGAGGAGAGTGAAAAAGTTGGCTTAAAGCTCAACATTCAGAAAACGAAGATCATGGCATCTGGTCCCATCTCTTCATGGGAAATAGATGGGGAAACAGTGGAAACAGTGTCAGACTTTATTTTTGGGGGGCTCCAAAATCACTGCAGATGGTGATTGTAGCAATGAAATTAAAAAACACTTACTCCTTGGAAGGAAAGTTATGACTAACCTAGACAGGATATTAAAAAGCAGAGACATTACTTTGCCAACAAAGGTCCATCTTGTCAAGGCTATTGTTTTTCCAGTTGTCATGTATGGATGCAAGAGTTGGACTACAATGAAAGCTGAGTGCCGAAGAATTGATGCTTTTGAACTGTGGTGTTGGAGAAGACTCTTGAGAGTCCCTTGGGCTGCAAGGAGATCCAACCAGTCACCGTAAAAAGAGATTTGTCCTGGGTGTTCTTTGGAAGGACTGATGCTGAAGCTGAAACTCCAGTACTTTGGCCACCTGATGTGAAGAGCAGACTCATTGGAAAAGATTCTTATGGTGGGAAAGATTGAGGGAAGGAGGAGGAGAAGGGGGGGGACAGAGTATGAGATGGTTGGATGGCATCATTAACTCAATGGACATGGGTTTGGGTGAACTCTGGGAGTTGGTGATGAACAGGGAGGCTTGGTGTGCTACAGTTCATGGGGTCGCAAAGAGTCGAACACGACTGAGCGACTGAACTGAACTGAACTGATTGACAATGAAGTGCCTAAAACTTCACACACCCCTGAAGTACTGCTTCACATTTGTGCCTGACCAACAAGATTCTCTTAATTTTGTTTTATTGCCATGAAAACATGATGTGTTTTTAACTGTATATAAGGCATTTTCAAATCTCTTTCTAAGAGGAAAAAAATTTTTGCCTTGACTAGGATGAAGAGCAAAATCTCTATTTACAATTTTATATATTTGGTGATTGAATTTTTTTGGACAATTTTGTCTGTCTCTACATCTCACAATCTCTTTGTTTTTACAACCTAGCAATTTCTGAAACTGGGAGCCACTAGGGCACTTTAGCATTTTGATAAAACTTTGGGTTCTGCATATTTGTTTTGGCACACTGGGTGCCATACTAATAGCTCACAATAAATTATCAATATACGGAAATGACCATGAATCATATAAATCTATCCCATCAAACCCAAACTAAAATTCCACATTCCCTTATCTGGATCTGAAAATACTTGCAGCCCGTTTAACAACATTTGACACAGGAAATCTGATGATGGTAAGATCTCAAAGTGTAATTGTGGTTAAATATCTTCTGTGAATTCTATATGACCATATGACTACCTGAAGACATTGCTAGGGCCCTTCCAGGATCTTGGAAGTAGATTCAAGGAAATGGAGTGTCCTGAAGCTTCAGCATCATTCAGTAGCACCACCTCTTGTCCAAGCCTCAGCACTTTTGTTCCTCACGGTGGACAAGGCTAGTCCCCTGAGGCAAGGGCAACAAGAGAAACCCAAGTAGACATTAAAGACACATGAACAAAAGACATAAAACAGCCTGGATCAAGGAAGGCTTGGGTGAAGAGCCCAGCAGCGTGAGCTGGCCTGCACTAGCACAGCACGGCCCTGTTTCAAGCCTTTTAGCTCCACTCTCTGAAAGTTAGCATTGAGCACCTCTAATCCTATATCCTGTCCACCTGCCTTGTCCTGCCCAAAAGTGCATGAAAGATCTGGTTAGAGTTATGATTAGAACACATATTTTACCAGAACTGAAAAGATTAAAGCAAAGACTGATATGACAGAAGCAAGAAATAAAATAGGCAAAAACTTCCTAAGGGAAGAGCGTTTCCATGCTTTCAGTGAATTTATGTCTCTTCAAGAGGAACAAGGCACACAGTACTGAGGGGATGGTCGGTAAGATGGATGAACTGCAACCAGGAACTCAGAGGTATCGTGGAGCCTCCCACACACAGCCCTAAGCTGAGACACTCTAGCCCAGATTTCAAAGATGAAAGAGTATGTGTAGCTGAGCTATAGATCGTGAGCTCAGTGCAAACCTAGATAATACTCTAAAATAAATATCAAATCAATTGTATTTATCAGGTAGGGAGTGGTCTATAAAACAATAGGATTATCAATAAACCAAATATGTAAAGTATAAAAACATGCAGATTCCAGTCATGCAATGAAGAGAAAAGTTAAATTTCCTCAAGTGGGGAAGAATATTAGCTTGTAGAGTATCAGTTACAAACCAAAGTTATAAAAGAGATTAATGTTAAAAACTGGGGAAAGATACACGTCATGTGCCAGGTTGTACAGGATGGAGTGAGCTTGAAACATTCTACTGCCTCCAGGACACACCCCACAGGTTGACCTTTGACCCATGAGGAGTCCCCCTGGCCCCGGCTAGCAACAAAATGGGTCCTTGTTCCTCCCTGGAATTCTTTAATTGGGCATTGATCTTCTGATCAATAACCTCAAGCCAATGAAATCATATGTTTCTTTATTTTAGCAAGCAACTCGGCAAAATCGGGAAAACAATGATAAAATGATGAAATTAATTGTAATGATAAAATCAATTAAAACTAGAATATTAATAGGTTTGTACTAGGCTTAGAAATTATTTAATCATTGGACTAAGCTATGAAATATTACCTTTAAGGTGTTTGAAATGATGAGCAGAACCTGACATTTTACAGTATTAAATATATGAGCCTTTGATTTCAGAGGTTTAGGAGAACTTTCTTAAGTTTGTACAGTGTTTAAGTGTTTAAGAGAAGATAACTTACTAATATTATTTACTAATAATGCATATATTTTATTTATTTCTTTTACCAGAGTTACTTTACTAGAAAAGCCCATTCCCCACTCCACTCCAGCCTTTACTTGTTAAGTGTATAAAAGACTTAACTAACATGTCAGATTGAGATGCTTGAGAGACTCCATAGACTAAACTTATAATTGACATTTTAAAATGTTTAAAGAGATTTCATTATCCAGGCCTAATAATTCCATTAATTGTTTAGAGGAATGAACATTGGATTGAATCTTCATCAAAAATTAAGTATAAGTATTTCCCACCTAAATTTCCAGATTTATAACTATTTGCTTGCTAAATGCTAAAGCTTCAGAAAAACTTGTTTTTAAACTTGGCAGCTTTAATACATTAAACTGCAATTAAAACCTATGTAGAACTGCAGATGACACCACCCTTACGGCAGAAAAATGAAACCTAAAGAGCCTCTGGATGAAAGTGAAAGAGGAGAGTGAAAAAGTTGGCTTAAAGCTCAACATTCAGAAAACAAAGATCATGGCATCTGGTCCCATCACTTCATGGGAAATACATGGGGAAACAGTGACAGACTTTTGGGGGTGGGGGGCTCCAAAATCATTGCAGGTGGTAACTGCAGCTATGACATGAAAAGACGCTTGCTCCTTGGAAGAAAAGTTATGACCAAACTAGACAGCATATTAAAAACAGAGGCATTACTTTACCAACAAGGGTCCATCTAGTGAAAGTTACGGTTTTTCTGGTAGTCATGTATGGATGTGAGAGTTGGACTAAAAGAAAGCTGAGCTCCAAAGAATTGATGCTTTTGAACTGTGGTGTTGGAGAAGACTTGAGAATCCCTTGGACTGCAAGGAGATCCAACCAGTGAATCCTAAAGGAAATCTGTAATGAATGTTCATTGGAAGGACTGAAGCAGAAGCTGAAGCGCCAATACTTTGGCCACCTGATGCGAAGAGCTGACTCATTTGAAAAGACCTTGATGCTGGGAAAGATTAAAGGCAGGAGGTGAAGGGGACAACAGAGGATGAGATGGTTGGATGGCATTACCGACTCAATCGACTTGAGTTTGAGTAAGCCCTGGGAGTTGACGATGGACAGGAAGGCCCAGTGTGCTGCAGTCCATGGGGTTGCAAAGAGTCGGACACAACTGAGAGTCTGAGTGAACGGAGAACTGTTTTATGAGATTTAAAGATTCCTTTGGTTGTGGGACACAGCCCTTGGAAAGACAGAACTTCGTGTTACTTACAGCCCCCAAAGAGAGAGGGCTCCCAGGCAGGGCCACGCAGCAGGCTGCACTTGGGGACAAGGCACCAAGTTGGAGCTGGAGGGGCAGCTTAAGTATTGTGAGCAGGGCAGGGTAAGACCACAAACATCTCCTGGATCAGCTAGGACAAATCTATTGTCAAAAACTGTTTTTGCCAGAGTCCTTTGGCCTTGATTAAACAGACTTATCATTTGTTATACTTGAGAAATTGGAGATCTGGAATTTCGGACTTTCACAGTGTCAATGATTTCTGCCTGTTGGATTAAAGCAATGGCCTAACCCTCTGGCTATTCCCGCAAGTCTCAGAGGCATGGTGAGCGCCAGTATTACAGGTCTGAATGCTGCATGTCCATCACGTCTGGTCAGGGTCAGGAAGAACTATTAAAGTTTATAAAAATGGAAGCTCCTTAGAGGGTGAAGGGGATCCGTGTGGTCTGTGTCTAGGAGATAACAGAAGGGCGAAGCTGAAGAGATGATACCCGCATTAGCGGGACCACGATGTAGCCCTCCGCTGCTGTCTTTAGATAGAAAAGCTGTACCTTGCTTTTTGTGAATGGGAATGGTCTGAGAACGGCCCGGAGGAAGACAGCGATTTTTGTCGGGTGTATGTTGAGGTCACTCCCTGTGTGGTGTGTACAGAGCTGGCGCCACTCGCCATGAGGGGGCGCCCGAGGTACAGGGGAGACGGTCCTGTGCACTAGGTTTTAACTGGCAGTTCTCTTCCTTTTCTGGGCCAGGTATCAGCTGGATGAATGTGTGGTGTGCTGTGTGTGAAAGTGGACTGATGGCGAATCCAGCAGCTACGGCTAGTCCGTGTATGAGAGGCTGCTTCAGTATGTGTGTATATTAGACATGTAACTCTTCAAGTTTAGGGCATTGGGTTGGCATTTTGCTTGCATTGCCATCTTTTAAGGCAAGAGGGCTGGACATTGTTAGATAAGAGACTAAAGTGTGAATCTGGGTGCAGAAAGCTGGAGGGAGAGGGGAAGAGGGTGAAGGGGAATGTGTGGTTTGAACATTAAGAGGCCAGCAGAATTCTCCCACTAAAGGTCAGAGAGCACACAGTGTGGATACTTTGGTAAGGCTGCCCTTTAAGGAGAGGTGGATGGTAATAGACAACCGAATCTCGGGAGCATTGTGGAGACATTGGGCTTGGTCCTATAGGGACTTAACATGGTGTAGGTTGAATTATAACTATGGGGGCAGAGTGTATTCTTTTTGCAGGTATGAAATCCAAAGTTGGGTCATACAGCAAGCAAACTGCAATGTCTAGAAAGTCACTCCAGTCTGGTGGATCCCATCTTTTAAAGCAGGACTCAAGAGTAATTAATCACCAGAAAATCAAGTCTGGGTCTTCTGTGGGTGGTGAGGCCTTCTCAACTCTGGGGTAGTTGGGACCTCTGGTAATTGGTTGGGAGGCAGAGGTAAAATCATCACCTATGACAAGCTCTTGCACACTGTAACACTACAGTATCTTTCCCATGGAGATTTCCACTGAGGTTGATGTAGATCGTGTCTTTGTGGCTCTGTGGTATTATACTGAGGCTAAGTGCCTTATAGAATTCAAAGATAGTGTTGGGCCCTGAAAGTTTCACTTGCAAATATCCTTTAGGTCAAAGGTTTTGTGGGTGCAAAGCCAGCATGGTGCTGCATCCTGAAACCACTGTCATTAGGGCAAAACACCAGAGCTTAAATAGACATCATTAAAGCCCCACATGAAAGTAGCTGAATTTAAAGGTCCTCAGCAATCCCAGGTTTTGCCCAGGTAGGTGATGAAAGGGGTTCTGCTGCAAAGAAATTTTAAATCTTAAGGCCTGATTTGGGCACATGTGGATAACAAGCTATTAGGTTGTTTGACAAAAATCCATGGCTGAGGTGGGATCTCCAGCATTACCTTCAGATAAGCTCCCCACCCCCGATCCCCACCCCCTCCCCCAGCCCCTGCCAATTTAACCAGTTACTCTGGGGCTTTTGTCTCAGTTATTTATTTGTGGACTGGTGTTGGGCAAGCCATTGGGATCTGGAGCTACAAGGTTTGCATTAGTAAAATTCAGTGGCATCTAGGCTTCAGAATTTGCCATATTTGGTTGAAATAATGGCTTATTTGGAGAGTTTGAACTTCTGGATTGCAAACCAGTGAAAGCACCTAGACCCATAATAATACCGAGATGCAGCAGAACGTTGCGGAGCTATATCTTAAAGGCCATTTGTTTCTCGGTGTTTCTTCCTCTCTGGCATGAATTTTCACCAAGGAGGGAATTCTAGTTTTGTTGTGATGAGGTAGAGTGTTGACTCTATCATTATTTTAATTTTGTAATTTTTTCCCTTTCTTTTTTATTTTTAGATCATGAAACTATGATAACACATTTACAGGAGACTTAGAAAATACAAGACAAAATTATATGTAGTTCAGTATATATTACAATTATTTTAAGTAGATAAGATTTTTAGTTGGACTTTCAGTATCAAACTCTCAGAAATTAATAGAATGAATATACAGAAAAGTAGATACATATAGTAGACCTGAAAAGCACCATGAACCAATTCAACATAACTAAGATTTATACAATTTTCACACAACAGTAGAATACAAATTCTATTCAAGTTCTCATAGACTGTAAACTAGGGAGACACTGGAACATATTCAGGGACATAAAACAAGATGTAGACATTGCATTTCAAGGTCCAAAGTCTGTTCTCTTATCACTGTGAAATTATGTTTAAAATCAATATAAAAATATATTTGAAAATAATCCTTATTTTCAAGTGCAATGTAACATTTAGGAGACACTAGAATATATCCAGGGACATAAAACAAGGTGCAAAATTTCATTTCAAGGTCCAAAGTCTGTTCCAGTGCAAAGTAACATTTCCCAAGAGAGATCTTTGACTTAACCCTTGAAAGTCTCAATAAAGTTAGAAGACTGAAAAAGCACCGAGGATGATTCCAGAGAAGAAAGCATTCAAAGGAGAAATTAATATCAAAATGGGAAATTAATATCAAAGATACTTTAAAACTAGGAGAAGGGAATGGCTACCCACTCCAATATTCTTTCCTGAAGAACTCATGGATGGAGGATCCTGGTGGGTTATAGTCCATGGGGTTGCAAAGAGTTGAACATGACTGAGTGACTAACACCTTGTCTTCCCTTGTGGCTCAGATGGTAAAGAATCTGTTTGCAATGCAGGAAACTCAGCTTTAATCTCTGGGTCAGGAATGTCCCTTGGAGAAGGAAATGGCTACCCACTGCAGAATTCTTGCCTGGAGAACCCCACGGACAGAGGGGGCTTGGCGGGCTGCAGTCCACGGGGTCACAAAAACTCGGACACGACTGAGCAACTAACTAATATACTTTAAAAACCTCGTGTATTTGGAAGTTAGATGTCCATTTTAAAATGACAGGTGTATCTAAAAAGCCAAAACAAAGAAATTTAGAAAATACTTGTAACATAATAAGAATGAAAAGAGAATTTACTGGAATTTGTTGCATGCAGCTGAAGCGGCTCAGTGCAACTAAATATGATGTGGAATGTTGAATAAGGTGTGAAAGCAAATAATGGAAACTAGCATAAGGTTCTGTGAAATTTGAACAAAATTATGGGTCACAATTGTGACCCAAGATGTGGGTCACAAATCAAGCCAGGGTCTGCCCTGGAGAATGTTCCTTATACACCTTAAAGAAAGTGTATTTCATCTTTTGGATGGAATATCACAGATATCAATCAAGTCTATTGGTATAATGTGCCATTTGAAGCTTGTGTTTCCTTATTAATTTTCTCTGTGGATTACCTGTGCATTGGTGTGAGTGGGGTGTGAAAGTCTCCCACAGTAACACAATAATATTGGGAGACTTTCACACCGCACTCACTCCAATGCACGGGTAATCCAAGGGCTGTTAGCATTTGCCTCATGTATTGAGGTGCTGCTATGCTGGGTACATACATGTTTACAATTGTTACATCTTCTTCTTGGATTGATCCCTTGATCATTATGTGGTGTCCTTCTTTGTCTCTTGTAAGAGTCTTCGTTTTAAAGTCTATTTTGTGTGATATGAGTATTGCTACTCCCACTTTCTTTTGATTTCCATTTGCATGGAATATCTTTTCCATCCCCTCACTTTCTGTCTGTATGTGTCCCTGGGATGAAGTGGGTCTCTTATAGGTAGTATATATATGTGGGTCTTATTGTTATATCCATTCAGCCAGTCTATGTGCTTCGATTGGAGTGTTTAATCCATTTAAGTTTACAGTAACTAACAATATGTATGTTCCTATTGCCATTTTCTTAACTGCTTTGGGTTTGCATTTGTAAGTCTTTTTTCTTCCCTTCTCTTGTGTTTCTTACCTGGCGACGTTCCTTTAGCGTTTGTTGTAAAGGTGGTTTCATGGTGCTGATTCTCTTAGCTTTTGTTGGCTGTAAACTTTTGATCTTTCCATCAAATCTGAATGACGGTCTTGCTGGGCAGAGTATTCTTAGTTGTAGGTTTTTCGCTTTCATCACTTTAAATACGTCCAGCCACTCCTTTTTGGCTTTCAGAATTTCTGCTGAAAAATCAGCTGATAACTTTATGAGGATCCCTCTTTTATTATTTGTCACTTTAAGTATTTTGCTTTGTGTTTGATTGTGTTAGCCTGATTAATATGTGCCTTGGCATTGTCCTTTGATTTATCCTGTTTGGGACTCTCTGCTTCCTGGTCTGGGGTGACTATTTCCTTTCCCATATTAGGGAAGTTTTCAGCTATCATCTCTTTAAATATTTTGTCAGGCCCTTTTATTCTTCTTCTGGTACCCTTCTGGACTTCCCTGGTAGCTCAGATGGCAAAGCGTCTGCCTCCAATGCGGGAGACCCGGGTTCCAGTCCCTGGGTCGGGAAGATCCTGGAGAAGGAAATGGCAATCCACTCCAGTGTTCTTGCCTGGAGAATCCCATGGACGGAGGAGCCTGGTAGACTACAGTCCACGGGGTCACAAAGAGTCAGACATGACTGAGCGACTTCACTTCCAATTCTTCACTTCCAGAACCCTTATAATTCATATGTGGGTATGTTTAATGTTGTCTCAGAGGTCTCTGAGACTGCCCACCTTTCTTTCCATTGTTTTTTTCTTTATTCCGCTCCCCAGCAGAGATTTCTGCTATTCTGTCTTCAAGGTCGCTTATCCATTCTTCTGCCTCGGTTATTCTGCTATTGATTCCTTCTAGTGTTTTTCTTTTTTTTTTTTTTCTATTTCAGGTATTATCTTGTTCATGTCTCTTTGTTTGTTCTTTAGCCCTTCTAGTTCTTTGTTAAACTTTTCTTGTGTCTTCTCAATCCATGCCTTCAATCTTCGTCCAAGATCTTGGATCTTCTTTCCCATCATTACTCTGAGTCCCTTTTCAGATAGATTGCTTATTTCCTCTTCATTCAGTGGTGCGTGTAGGTTTTTATCTTGCTCCTCTGCCTGCATCACATTTCTTTGTCATCTCACTCGGTCAGACTTACTGTGTTTGTGGTCTTTCTTCTGCAGTCTGCAGGCTCATGGTTCTTGCTGCTTCTGGCGTCTGCTCCCTGGTGGGTGAGGTTGGTCCAGGGGCTTGTGCTCCCCCGCTTGACAGGGGGTTTGATTGGCGCTGTGGTGATCAGAACCTCTCCTGGATATTGAGTGGAGCCTCCCCTTTGCTCTGTGGTTTCCCTGTCAGGCCTGCTCCCCAGTTGTTGGAGTAGAGTCCCCCAAAATCTATTTCTTAGCTGTGTTTCTGACCCGTGGTGTAAGGTAGGCAGGATTGGGGCATTCTCACTGGGAGAAAAGTCACTGCGTATTCCTCCTTTGGAGCTGTTCACCTCTGAGTGTGCTCTGCTGTGTCCTCTTTTACCCTATGTGTGTGCTCACAATGTGACTGTTGTTGGCACCCCTCTTGGTCCTGTCTTAACTGTGAGAATGCCAGCAATTGGCCCTGGGGGAAACTTACTGACTTGCAGATGTTAAGCCATCCTTGCATCCCCCAAATAAATCCCACTTGATCATGGTGTATGATATTTTCAATGTGCTGTTGAATTCATTTTGTTAGTATGTGGTTGAAGCTTTTTGCATCTATAATCATCAAGGATATTGACTTACAGCTCCTCTCCTTGTACTGTCTTCATCAGGCTTTGGTATCAGTAAAATGCTGGCCTTTAAGATAAGTTTGAGAGTGCTGCCTCCCCTTCAGTTTTCTGGAAGAGTTTGAGGATTGGCATTAATTCTTCTTTAAATGTTTGGAGAATTTATCAGTGAAACCATCTGGTTATAAGCTTTTCTTTGATGGGAGGTCTTTACTAGTAATTGGCATGCTTGGATTTTCTCTTTCTTCATTTTCCAAGTTTGGTAGTTTGTCTGTTTCTAGAAATTTGTCTGTTTCTTCTAGGTTTCCAATTTGTTGGCATATAATTCATAGTAGTCTCTTATGAGGTTTTCTATTTCTGTGGCATTGGTTGTGCAAATCAATTAGCATGATATGCCACATTAATAAAGAGAAAGATAAAAATCATTTTATCTCAGTAGATGCAGAAAAAGAATTATTTTACAAAATTTAATGTCCTTTTCCATTGCTGATTTTGAGTCTTTTTTTTCTTGCTTTCTTCAAAGTTCTGACTACTTCGTGCAGCTTCTCAGTGTTTCAGTGAGTTTTCCCTGTTGTTTAGTCCCTATTCCATGTCTCTGAACTGATTAATTTGACATTATATACCTGAGAAAAGTACATAGCTAAGGAAACAAAACACTGTCCCTGTCTCCATGGGACTCAGTCCAGCAAGGAGATACGTGGAGATGTGATTACCTCAGTGATGGACATAAGCATCAGTTCAGTTCAGTTCAGTCGCTCAGTTGTGTCCGACTCTGCGACCCCATGAATCACAGCACGCCAGGCCTCCCTGTCCATCACCAGCTCCCAGAGTTCACTCAGATTCGCGTCCGTCGAGTCAGTGATGCCATCCAGCCATCGCATCCTCGGTCGTCAAGGCCTTCCCAGGTGGTGCTAGTGGTAAAGAATCCTCCTGCCCGTGCAGGAGATGCAAGAGGTGCAGGTTCAATTCCTGGGTTGGGAAGATCCCCTAGAGGAGGAAATGGCATCACACTCCAGTATTCTTGCCGGGAGGATCCCATGGACAGAGGAGCCTGTCGGGCTACATACAGTCCATGGGGTCACAAAGAGTTGGACCCAAATGAGCACATCTGAGCTGATTCATTCGAGACTATTTTATTAAGCACTTACTTTGTACCCAAGTGCTTACATGTGCAACTGAGATTCAGATGATTTGTATTTTGCCTAGAATCAAAGGTATCATAAGAGTTGAATGAAACAGAACCAGGATTCAGACCCAGCTCTTCTGATTTCACAAATTCCATGGCTCTTTCTCTCTCTTTCCTCTTTCCACAAATGGTAGAGAAAGAATTCTTGAATTAGATAGAGAGTTGGACCAAATGACCTACGAGATTTGGGACTGTGTCCCATGAAAGTGAAAGAAAGTGAAAGTGAAGTCGCTCAGTTGTGTCTGACTCTTTGCAACCCCATGGACTGTAGCCCACCAGGCTCCTCCACCCATGGGACTCCCCAGGCAAGAGTACTGGAGTGGGTTGCCATTTCCTTCAACATGACTAATCTTTTAATGGCTTCTGACACTCTTGGATGGTCCATCCATGACACCTGTCTACAGACACTTTAAAGATAGAGTGGTTGTCCTAAAATGTCTCTGAAGTAACTGAGCAGTGAGTATCATCTTCAGACATACACAAAGGAATGTTTTAATATCCTGTTCTTATGTAAATGCCAGGACTAGGTTGGTTGAAGGCCATTGGAGAGGACACAGAGCTGGCTTAGAGAACCTGATCTGGGCAATATGTGAAAGCCATGGACAATGATGCTACTTAGGGGTGGGAGCAATGCGCTGGCCTGGGACTGAGGGCGACACTCAAAAGAGGGAAAAGGTAGAAGGCCAAGGCACTGGGAGTCAGCAGCGGTGTGGAAATAAATTTCCAAATTTACTTTAGCTGATCTACAGCCTGAAATCTCTTTTATGACAAAGCAGATTACTCATCAATTTATCACCGAAAGTGAAAAAGAATACTCTGAATCATTCCAATGATTTTATCCATATTTTTCCTTCTATCAGTGACATCCTTATTTCTTAAAGAGAACGGTTGTGCTCACTGGAAATCCATCTTTACGCGACTTTGTTTAAATTTTAGAATACAAATTCAGATATATACCCAGCCTCTTTATCAGAGGTTAACAGACACAGGGAACAAGCATATTAAAATTTTAATCTATAAATAACTGAGATGCAGAAGCCGCCACGGTGGCTCAGTGGGAAGGAATGCGCCTGTTAATGCAGGAGACACAGTCTGATCCCTGATTCGGGAAGAGCCCACACGCTGCAGAGCAACTAAGTCCGTGCGCGGCAAGTACTGAGCCAGCGCTCTGGAGCCTGGGAGGGGCGGCCACTGAGGCCGCGCGCCGGGCCCCTGCCCAGGCGCCCTGGAGCCAGGGGAGAAGCCTCCCCACCCCAACCGGGACAAGCGCTGCTCTGCACAGCTAGAGAAACGCCCAGCAAGCGGCGGAGGTACGGCTCAGCCAAAAATAAAAAAAAATTTAAGAGCGGGATACAGTCACGTTCAAGTTCTTTTCTTTTAAAAATAATACGCATCATTCGTTCCCTGTTTCCTCATTCTCCCTGGAGCTTTTAATAGCTGGGGCCAGCAGCCAGGTGAAAACAACAGGAGAAGAGACACAAAATCTAGATAATTCGTAAATTCTACCTAGAAGTAACTACCTACTCTAGTTTAGAATTATTTATGAATACTTTAGGGGCAATTTAGTTTATATTTTTATTACTATACTATTTTTAAAATATGTTATTATGGGAAAAAATGCTGGTTGTCTGCGTCAGCTCTCGGGTCAGAGCGACACTAATGCCGAGCGTCGTTTCTCTGTAAGAAAGCACTCCAAAATCAAAATATTTCCCGTAAACTCTGGAAGAAAGAAAGACGCGAGAGTTGATTGTTCTGAATTATCGTTGCAAAAGCTGCCAGGTCTGCAAAGTGAACGACCAGGCAGTCTTGTGGTTAGATTCAGTGCCATGACTCTGTAGAATTCAAACAAAGCTATTTCTGGTCTTAGATTTTAATGGGCCCTTTGGAACAATCACTCAAGATCCATCACTCTGATGTTAAAGTCTAAGAATCCTTATTGTCAATGCTGACCTTTCTCTCAGCAGACTAGTGACTCCACCTGAAATTTAGTCTGCCTTGATGCTATATTTAAAGTCCAGGGTCATCACCATCACTGACTTTCTCTGATCATCTTGCCTTATCTAAAAAGAGTGGTTATAAACACCAGCTATGTGGGGTGCTTGTAAAGCATAAATAAGATAATGTTTTAAAGTACTAACACAGTGCCTAGAATCTAGAAGATCTCAATAAACTTTAGCTTCTATGTTCTGCAAAAATATGAGGACTTTGTATACAAATTATGCATGATTTTTGCGCTGAGTTAGTTTCTTATCTAGCATCTTTGTTTAGAATGACTTTTTTCCGTAAATAACCATGACTTCAAGGCCAGAGTCTATTTAAAGGTTAAAGACCGCCTGTTTTTATTTTGTTCGTTTGTAAATTTAGGGATTCTTACACAAGTTTTCCCTTCTTTCACCAAGTCTTCTGAAATTTACTATGCTATCTATAAACAAGATTCTCTATATTCCCAGTTTAAGTACTTGGCAAGTTTTGCAATTTTAACTATAATCCTAAGATACGTTTATTGTACATTGTGCGAAATTCTTTAACAGCTCTTTCTATAAGATCTCTTTTAAACTTTTAAAACATTAGTGACAAAAAGAAGGCTTAGTGTCCCCCAAGGAGCTGATTAACTTTCACCTTTCTGAAAGCTAGAACTCTGCAACAGATCCTAATTTCCTTTCTGTCCCTGGCTTGCAAATGCCCATTTTATCATTTCTTGATCTTGATTTCGTAGTTCTGTCTTCTTAAACTCATGTCCATATAGTTTAATGCAAACAATTTCTTTGGGGGGGATATGTAGACTTAAAGAGTCTTCTAGTCACAATCATATAGGTTCAATATAGGTTTCTAGCACTTTTAGGAAAATTGCAAGGTTTTTAGGACATTTTAGAGAAATCCCACATTTTGAAGTCCTTCTTCTTCAATTAAAAACAACTTCATTGGATTTAACTCAAATACTATCAGTTCAGTTCAGTTCAATTCATTTGCTCAGTTGAGTCCGACTCTTTGCGACCCCAAGGACTGTAGCACACCAGGCCTCCCGGTCCATCACCAACTCCCAGCATTTACCCAAACTAATTTCCATTGAGTCAGTGATGCAATCCAACCATCTCATCCTCTGTCACCCACTTCCCTTCTCACCTTCAATCTTTCCCAGCATCAGGGTCTTTTTAAATGACTCAGCTCTTCACATCAGGTGGCCAAAGTATTGGAGTTTCAGCTTCAACATCAGTCCTTCCAGTGAACACCCAGGACTGATCTCCTTCAGAATGGACTGGTTGGATCTCCTTGCAGTCCAAGAGACTCTCACGAGTCTTCTCCAACACCACAGTTCAAAAGCATCAATTTTCCGGTGCTCAGCTTTCTTTATAGTCCAGCTCTCACATCCATATATGAACACTGGAAAAACCATAGCCTTGACTAAACGGACCTTTGTTGACAAAGTAATGTCTCTGGTTTTAATATACTCAAGAAGTGGTCAATTAAGAAAGGGCTAATGGTAAAGGATAACTGGGGTTTCAACCAGAGGTGTATTCTCAGGCAACAAATACTAGGAAAGGCAGGCATGGAAGGTGAGGACCTCGAAGCTGATTTCCTGGGCACATTTCGTATCCTTGAATTCCTTCCACCTAACCTAAGGGCTGTGCACTCCAGTTTGAAGACCTGAAGCCGTAATACAACTTGACTAATTTTGCATAGAAATTAAAGAAAAACTTAAAATAGGAAAGAGCATTGGATGGGAAATATTGCCTCTTCCAGTCAGGGGCTCTGAGACCTTAGGCAAGTGATTAAGGCTGTGAAAGCTGGTCTCTGAGAAAGTTGGCAGATAATCCCTAAATCCCTTCCTGGTGTAATGTAGCAATGTATGTTTGCATGGGCAAGTCGAGGTCATTTGAGAGGTCTGAAAGGGCCAATGCTTTTAAGCAAAAGCATTGCAAGTCCATGAGGAGAAAAGAGAAAACGGTAAACCTCAGCTGATCTATAAAGAATCAAGAATGAGGATGGGTACATCAATGGAGAGATTATAGGTGTGCCAGGGAAGTATGGAGATGCAGACTAAACATTGCACTCATAAAGCTTTCAAGCATGCAGTGTTGTGAGAACCATTTGGGTGAAGGGGATTAAAAGGTACGTACTTCCAGTTCAGTTCAGTCACTCAGTCGTGTCCAACTCTTTGCAACCCCATGGACTGCAGCACACCAGGCCTCCTTGTCCATCACCAAAACCTGGAGTTACTCAAACTCCATATCCATTGAATCGGTGCATCTCATCCTCTGTCATCCCCTTCCCTCTCACCTTCAATCTTTCCCAGGATCAGGGTATTTTCAAATGAGTCACCGCTTTGCATCAGGTGGCCAAAGTTCTGGAGTTTCAGCTTCAGCATTAGTCCTTCCAGTGAACATTCACTTTAGCATGGACTGGTTGGATCTCCTTGCAGTCCAAGGGACTCTCAAGATTCTTCTCCAACACCACAGTTCAAAAGCATCAATTCTTTGGTGCTTAGCTTTCTTTATAGTCCAACTTTCATATCCATACATGACTACTGAAAAAACCATTGCCTTGACTAGATGGACCTTTGTTGGCTGCTTTTTAATATGCTCTCTAGGTTTGTCATAAATTTTCTTCCAAGGAGTGTCTTTTCATTTCATGGCTGCAATCACCATCTGCAGTGATTTTGGAGTCCCTCAAAATAAAGTCTGCCACTGTTTCTCCATCTATTTGCCATGAACTGATAGGACCACATGCCATAATCTTTGTTTTCTGAATGTTGAACTTCAAGCCAACTTTTTCACTCTCCTCTTTCACTTTCATCAAGAGGCTCTTTAGTTTGTCTTCATTTTCTGCCATAAGGGTAGTGTCATCTGCATATATGAATGAGGTTATTGATATTTCTCCCAGCAACCTTTATTCCAGCTTGTGCTTCATCCAGACTAGCATTTTTTCATGATGTACTCTGCATATAAGTTAAATAAACAGAGTGACAATATAGAGCCTTGACATACACCTTTTCCTATTTGGAACTAGTCTGTTGACAGAAATGATATGGACCTAACAGAAGCAGAGATATTAAGAAGAGATGGCAAGAATACACAGAAGAACTGTACAAAAAAATATCTTCACGACCCAGATAATCATGATGGTGTGATCACTCATCTAGAGTCAGACATCCTGGAATGTGAAGTCAGTGGCCCTTAGAAAGCATCACTACAAACAAAGCTAGTGGAGGTGATGGAATTCCAGTAGAGCTATTTCAAATCATGAAAGATGATGCTGAAAAAGTGCTGCACTCAATATGCCAGCAAATTTGGAAAACTCAGCAGTGGCCACAGGACTGGAAAAGGTCAGTTTTCATTCCAGTCTCAAAGAAAGGCAATGCCAAAGAATGCTCAAACTACCACACAATTGCACTCATCTCACATGCTAGTAAAGTAATGCTCAAAATTCTCCAAGCCAGGCTTCAGCAATACGTGAACCGTGAACTTCCTGATGTTCAAGCTGGTTTTAGAAAAGGCAGAGGAACCGCAGATCAAATTGCCAACATCCGCTGGATCATGGAAAAAGCAAGAGAGTTCCAGAAAAACATCTATTTCTGCTTTATTGACTATGCAAAATCCTCCGACTATGTGGATCACAATAAACTGTGGAAAATTCTGAAAGAGATGGGAATATCAGACCACCTGACCTGCCTCTTGAGAAATCTGTATGCAGGTCAGGAAGCAACAGCTAGAACTGGACATGGAACAACAGACTGGTTCCAGATAGGAAAAGGAGTATGTCAAGGCTGTATATTGTCACCTTGCTTATTTAACTTATATGCAGAGTACATCATGAGAAACGCTGGACTGGAAGAAACACAAGATGGAATCAAGATTGCCGGGAGAAATATAAATAACCTCAAATATGCAGATGACACCACCCTTATGGCAGAAAGTGAAGAGGAACTAAAAAGTCTCTTGATGAAGGTGAAAGAGGAGAGTGAAAAAGTTGGCTTAAAACTCAACATTCAGAAAATGAAGATCATGGCATCCGGTCCCATCACTTCATGGGAAATAGATGGGGAAACAGTGGAAACAGTGTCAGACTTTATTTTGGGGGGCTCCAAAATCACTGCAGATGGTGACTGCAGCCATGAAATTAAAAGACGCTTATTCCTTGGAAGAAAAGTTATGACCAACCTAGATAGCATATTGAAAAGCAGAGACATTACTTTGCCAACTAAGGTCCGTCTAGTCAAGGCTATGGTTTGTCCTGTGGTCATGTATGGATGTGAGAGTTGGACTGTGAACTGTGAAGAAGGCTGAGCGCCGAAGAATTGATGCTTTTGAACTGTGGTGTTGGAGAAGACTCTTGAGAGTCCCTTGGCCTGCAAGGAGATCCAACCAGTCCATTCTGAAGGAGATCAGTTCTGGGATTTCTTTGGAAGGAATGATGCTAAAGCTGAAACTCCAGTACTTTGGCCACCTCATGCGAAGAGTTGACTCATTGGAAAAGACTCTGATGCTGGGAGGGATTGGGGGCAGGAGGAGAATGAGATGACCGAGGATGAGATGGCTGGATGGCATCACTGACTTGATGGACTTGAGTCTGAGTGAACTCTGGATGTTGGTGATGGACAGGGAGGCCTGGTGAGCTGCAATTCATTCATGGGGTCGCGAAGAGTCGGACATGACTGAGCGACTGAACTGACTGAATTGAACTCAACTGACTGTTGTTTCATATTCAGTTCTAACTGTTGCTTCCTGACCTGCATAAAGGATTCTCAAGAGGTAGCTCAGGTGTTCTGGTGTCCTATCTCTTTCAGAATTTTCCACAGTTTATTGTGACCAACACAGTCAAAGCCTGTGGCATAGTCAATAAAGCAGAAATAGATTTTTTTCTGTAACTCTCCTGCTTTTTCCATGATCCAGCGGATGTTGGCAATTTGATCTCTGGTTCCTCTGCCTTTTCTAAAACCAGATGGAATATCTAGAAGTTCATGGTTCACGTATTGTTGAAGCCTGGCTTAAGAGAATTTTGAGCATTACTTTACTAGCATGTGAGATGTGTGCAATTGTGCAGTAGTTTGAGCATTCTTTGGCATTGCCTTTCTTAGGGATTTGCATGAAAACTGACCTTTTCAGTCCTGTGGCCACTGCTGAGTTTTCCAAATTTGCTGGCATACTGAGTGCAGCACTTTCTCAGCATCATCTTTCAGGATTTGAAATAGTGTAACTGAAATTCCATCACCTCCACTAGCTTTGTTCATACTGATGCTTCCTAAGGCCCATTTGACTTTGCATTCCAGGATGTCTGGCTCTAGGTGAGTGATCACACTATCATAATTATCTGAGTCGTGAAGATCTTTTTGTACAGTTTTTCCGTGTATTCTTGCCACCTCTTCTTAATATCTTCTGCTTCTGTAAGGTCCATACCATTTCTGTCCTTTATTGAGCCCATCTTTGCATGAAATATTCCCTTGGTGTCTCTAATTTTCTTGAAAAGATCTGTAGTTTTTCCCATTCTATTGTTTTCCTCTATTTCTTTGCACTGATTGCTGAGGAAGACTTTCTTATCTCTCCTTGCTCTTCTTTGGAACTCTGCATTCAAACGGGAATATCTTTCCTTTTCTCCTTTGCTTTTTGCTTCTCTTCTTTTCACAGCTATTTTTAAGGCCTCCTGAGACAGCCATTTTGCTTTTTGCATTTCTTTTTCTTGGGGATGGTCTTGCTCCGTGTCTCCTGGACAATGTCATGAACCCCCACCCATAGTTCATCAGGCAGTCTGTCTATCAGATATAGTCCCTTAAATTTATTTCTCACTTCCACTATATAATCATTAGGGATTTGATTTAGGTCATACCTTAATGGTTTTCCTTACTTTCTTCTATTTAAGTCTGAATTTGGCAGTAAGGAGTTCATGATCTGAGCCACAGTCTGCTCCCAGTCTTGTTTTCGCTGACTGTATACAGCTTCTGCTTGGCTGCAGATATTATAAGCAATCTGATTTCAGTGTGGACCATATGGTGATGTCCATATGTAGAGTCTTCTCTTGTGTTGTTGGAAGAGGGTGTTTGCTATGACCAGTGTGTTCTCTTGGCAGAATTCTGTTAGACCTTGCCCTGTTTCATTCTGTGCTTTAAGGCCAAATTTCCCTGTTACTCCAAGTGTTTCTTCACTTCATACTTTTGCATTCCAGTACCCTATAATGAAAAGGACATATTTGGGGGGGTGTTAATTCTAGAAGGTCTTGTAGGTCTTCACAGAACTGTTCAACTTCAGCTTCTTCAATATTACTGGTCAGGGCATAGACTTGGAGTACCATGATATTGAATGGTTTGCCTTGGAAATGAATAGAGGTCATTCTGTCATTTTTGAGACTGCATCCAAGTACAACATTTCAGACTCTTTTGTTGACTATGAGGGCCACTCCATTTCTTCTGAAGGATTCGTGCCCACAGTAGTAGATATAATGGTCATCTGAGTTAAATCCACTGATTCCAGTCCATTTTAGTTTGCTGATTCCTAAAATGTTGACATTCACTCTTGTCATTTCCTGTTGATTACTTCCAATTTGCCTTGATTCATGGACCTAACATCCCAGGTTCCTATGCAATATTGCTCTTTGCAGCATTGGGCTTTACTTCCATCACCAGTCAAGTCCACGAATGGGTGTTGTTTTTGCTTTGGCTCCATCTCTTCATTCTTTCTGGAGTTATTTCTCCACTGATCTCCAGTAGCATATTGGGCACCTACCGACCTGGGGAGTTCATCTTTCAGTGTCCTATCTTTTTGCCTTTTCATACTGTTCATGGGGTTCTCAAGGCAGGCATACTGAATTGGTTGCCATTCCCTTTTCCAGTGGACCACATTTTATCAGACCTCTCCATCATGACCCATCTGTCTTAACTGGCCCTACATGGCATTGTTTATAGTTTCATTGAGTTAGACAAGGCTGTGGTCCATGTGATTAGATTGATTAGTTTTCTGTGATTGTGGTTTTCAGTCTGTATGTCCTTGGATGGAGAAGAATAAGAGCATTATGTAAGCTTCCTGATGGGAGAGACTGACTGAGGGGAAACTGGGTCTTGTTCTGATGGGTGGGGCCATGCTCAGTAAATCTTTGACCCAATTTTCTGTTAATGGATGGGGCTGTGTTCCTTCCCTGTTACTTGAGCTGAGGCCAAACTATGGTGGTGATGTAGATAATGGTGACGTCTGTTTGCTGGTGATGAAGATAATGGCGACCTCCTTCAAAAGGCCCCATGCATGCCCTGCTGCACTCAGCGCCCCCCGCCCTGCAGCAGGCCGCCACTGACCCACGCCTCCGCTGGAGACTCCTGGACACCCACACAGAAGTCCGGGACAGTCTCCTATGGGGTTTCTACTCCTTTCTCTTGGGTCCTGGTGCACAAGGCTGTTTGTGCCCTCCAAGAGTCTATTTCCCAGTCCTGTGTAAGGTCTGGCAGCTATGTGGTGGGGTTAGCAGCGACCTCCTCCAAGAGGGCTTATGCCACACCCGGGCCTGCTGCACCCAGAGCCCCTGCCCCTGCAGCAGGCCCCCGCCAACCCGCACCTCCACAGGAGACGCTCCGACACAGTTCTTTCTCGGTCTCTGTGGGGTCTCTGGGTCCTGGTGCACACAAGGTTTGCTTGAGTCCTCTGAGCCTCTAGGGTGGGGATGGAGTTTGCTTCTAAATGTGAATTTGCCCCTCCTACCATCTTGCTGGGGCTTCTCCTTTGCCCTTGGATGTGGGGTAGCTCCTCACAGCGGCTCCAGTGCCTACCATCTTACTGGGGTTTCTCTGACCTTGGACATAGGGGATCTTTTCATGGCTGCTTCAGCAAAGCATAGCCACTGCTTCGGACATTGAACGTGGGGGATCTTCCGGTGATAAAATAAGTTGTGAGGTAGACTGTGTGGCATGGTGGCTGTGGCTAATAATGCTGTATTTTGTATATTTGGGAGTTGCTGGGAGAATGGATCTTCAAAGTTTTCATCCGAAAAAAAAAAAGAATTTATCTTCTGTGGCCGTGTGTGATGACAAATGCTGAAGAAAATAAAAATGGAGAATATGAAGAAAAACAATGTATAAAATCAGAGTCAGAACAGAGGACAAGAGCTACTATCAATGAAAGAATTTAGGAGGAACATGATTGGTGAGTGTTCATTTTACTTATTGTACATATGACTCTTCAGTAGCTCTTGCCTATGTTTACCTCACTCAGGATGGTTATTCTGATACGTATGTGCAGCATTTGTATTCCAGTTCATTTTACAGGGCTGCAGGAGTTTATATCGGACCTTTGTCTTCTCTTAAAGCTGGGTTAGGAATCAGTAGTGTGCCTCTCCAGAAGGAAGCTGGAAGTACCGGTCCATCCCATTCTCTCCTTCTTACACATCAGGTTTCTTCACTTTTCTTTATGAAAAATCTTTCTTTCTCTTTTCCTAATGTTATTCTTTTACTTTGTTCCTTTGTCTTCTCATACAATGTTTACTCAGAAACAAAAAAGGGAAAGAGCTGTATTTCCCCACTTAATTCATTATAATTAGGAAAGCAAAGCTGCAATAAGGTACTGTATATTCTATTCTTAAATATGTCCAAAATGAAACTTGTAATCACAAAGAACCATGTATTAAAGATTAGCGGTTACCTAGAGCCGACTGAAGGAATGGCGGAAAATATGAATTTCTGCTAATAAGTATGGGGGTCTCTTTTGGGATAATGAAAACATTCTAAACCTTATTATGCTGAGAGATAAACAACTGAATACACTAAGAGTCATTGAAATGTATACTTTAAAGAGGTTCAGTTCAGTTCAGTTCAGTTCAGTCACTCAGTCGTGTCCGACTCTTTGCGACCCCATGAATCGCAGCACGCCAGGCCTCCCTGTTCATCACCATCTCCTGGAGTTCACTCAGACTCACGTCCATCGAGTCTGTGATGCCATCCAGCCATCACATCCTCTGTCGTCTCCTTTTCCTCCTGCCCCCAATCCCTCCCAGCATCAGAGTCTCTTCCAATGAGTCAACTCTTTGCATGAGGTGGCCAGAGTACTGGAGTTTCAGCTTTAGCATCATTCCTTCCAAAGAAATCCCAGAACTGATCTCCTTCAGAATGGACTGGTTGGATCTCTTTGCAGTCCAAGGGACTCTCAAGAGTCTTCTCCAACACCACAGTTCAAAAGCATCAATTCTTCGGTGCTCAGCCTTCTTCACAGTCCAACTCTCACATCCATACATGACCACAGGAAAAACTATAGCCTTGACAAGACAGACCTTAGTCGGCAAAGTAATGTCTCTGCTTTTTAATATGCTATCTAGGTTGGTCATAACTTTTCTTCCAAGGAGTAAACGTCTTTTAATTTCATGGCTGCAGTCACCATCTGCAGTGATTTTGGAGCCCCCAAAATAAAGTCTGACACTGTTTCCACTGTTTCCCATCTATTTCCCATGAAGTGATGGGACCGGATGCCATGATCTTCGTTTTCTGAATGTTGAGTTTTAAGCCAACTTTTTCACGCTCCTCTTTCACCTTCATCAAGAGACTTTTTAGCTCCTCTTCACTTTCTGCCATAAGGGTGGTGTCATCTGCATATCTGAGGTTATTGATATCTCTCCTGGCCAACTTGATTTCAGCTTGTGTTTCTTCCAGTCCAGTGTTTCTCATGATGTACTCTGCATAGAAGTTAAATAAGCAGGGTGACAATATACAGCCTTGACGTACTCCTTTTCCTATTTGGAACCAGTCTGTTGTTCCATGTCTAGTTCTAACTGTTGCTTCCTGACCTGCATACAGATTTCTCAAGAGGCAGGTCAGGTGGTCTGGTATTCCCATCTCTTTCAGAATTTTCCACAGTTTATTGTGATCCACATAGTCGGAGGATTTTGCATAGTCATTAAAGCAGAAATAGATGTTTTTCTGGAACTCTCTTGCTTTTTCCATGATCCAGCAGATGTTGGCAATTTGATCTCTGGTTCCTCTGCCTTTTCTAAAACCAGCTTGAACATCAGGAAGTTCACGGTTCACGTATTGCTAAAGCCTGGCTTGGAGAATTTTGAGCATTACATGCTAGTAAAGCATGTGAGATGACTGCAGTTGTGCGGTAGTTTGAGCATTCTTTGGCATTGCCTTTCTTTGGGATTGGAATGAAAACTGACATTTTCCAGTCCTGTGGCCACTGCTGAATTTTCCAAATTTGCTGGCATATTGAGTGCAGCACTTTTTCAGCATCCTCTTTCATGATTTGAAACAGCTCTACTGGAATTCCATCACCTCCACTAGCTTTGTTTGTAGTGATGCTTTCTAAGGCCCACTTGACTTCACATTCCAAGATATCTGGTTCTAGATGAGTGATCACATCATCATGATTATCTGAGTCATGAAGATCTTTTTGTACAGTTCTTCTGTGTATTCTTGCCACCTCTTCTTAATATCTTCTGCTTCTGTTAGGTCCATACCATTTCTGTCCTTTATTGAGCCCATCTTTGCATGAAATGTTCCCTCGGTATCTCTAATTTTCTTAAAGAGATCTCTAGTCTTTCCCATTCTGTTCTTTTCCTCTATTTCTTTGCATTGATTGTTGAAGAAGGCTTTCTTCTCTCTTCTTGCTAGTCTTTGGAACTCTGCATACAGATGCTTATATCTTTCCTTTTCTCCTTTGCTTTTCGCCTCTCTTCTTTTCACAGCTATTTGTAAGGCCTCTCCAGACAGCCATTTTGCTTTTTTGCATTTCTTTTCCATGGGCATGGTCTTGATCCCTGTCTTCCTGTCTCATGTACAATGTCACAAACCTCATTCCATAGTTCATCAGGCACTCTATCTATCAGATATAGGCTCTTACATCTATTTCTCACTTCCACTGTATAATCATAAGGGATTTGATTTAGGTCATACTTGAATGGTCTAGTGGTTTTCCCTACTTTCTTCAATTTCGGTCTGAATTTGGCAATAAGGAGTTAATGATCTGAACCACAGTCAGCTCCTGGTCTTGTTTTTGTTGATTGTATAGAGCTTCTCCATCTTTGGCTGCATAGAATATAATCTATCTGATTTCGGTGTTGACCATCTTTTGTTGTCCATGTGTAGAATCTTCTCTTGTGTTGCTGGAAGAGGGTGTTTGCTATGACCAGTGCATTTTTGGCAAAACTCTAAGAGGTGGATTATATAATATGTGAACTGTATCTCAATAAAGCTGTCAAAAATCAAATTAAACAAAATTTATGGCTAAGAAATAATGATAATATTTTTTCTTTGATCAATTCAATAGAAATTGAGTTGAGAAATTATTAGGGAGTCTTAGGAATGAAAGTTGTGTGCTATTTCCAAATGGTGAATTCAGTTTTTAAAAATGTGATACACATGGGCGGAAATGACTTTATTATTTTCCAGGACTTGTTAGATCATTTAGCTTCATTTTTGTTTTCTCAGTTTTGACTGAGGAAACGGGAGCTTCCTTGTACTCACTGTGGGTGCGTGTGTGCTAAGTTGCTTCGGTTGTGTCTCACTCTTTGTGACTTCATGGACGGTAGCCCTCCATGGCATTCTACAGGCAAGAATTCTGGAGTGGGTTGCCATTTCCTAGTCCAGGGGATCTTCCCGACCCAGGGATTGAATCCATGTCTCCTGTATCTTCTGCATTGCAGGTGGATCCTTTACCTGTTGAGCCACTGGGGAAGCCCTCGTTTTGGGTAGTTGTTTAATTATTATATGCTTTACCCAAATTAGCCAATTTTGGCTTTAGTTTTCAAAATGCGCATCACTCATAGTATAGTTCAGTGACAGATTACTGATGAGAAAACGTACTGGTTCAAAGCTTTCATTCTGCTTGCTCCACTTAAAGCGAGATACTCTTGAAACAAGGATTTGCAATTTCACCTATGGATTTAAAAATACCAATGTGGATCTAGGAACTAGTTTATTATTTGAAATATGCTTAGTGAGTAACTAGCATTTCAGTTTATTTCTATCCAGGGATTGGAGCAGTATAGGTTTTTCATTTAAAAACCCAAGCTCTTCTTTCCTTCCTTTCTAAATATGTTTCTGAGAATAGAACTCTACTAATCAGACCTAGCTGAACATGGAACAACAGACTGGTTCCAAATAGGAAAAGGAGTACGTCGAGGCTGTGTATTGTCAGCCTGCTTATTTAACTTATATGCAGAATACATCATGAGAAACACTGGGCTGGAAGAAACACAAGCTGGGATCAAGATTGCTGGGAGAAATATCAATAACCTGAGACATGCAGATGACACCTCCCTTATGGCAGAAAGTGAAGAGGAACTAAAAAGCCTCTTGATGAAAGTGGAGAGTGAAAAAGTTGGCTTAAAGCTCAGCATTCAGAAAACGAAGATCATGGCATCTGGTCTCATCACTTCATGGGAAATAGATGGGGAAACAGTGGAAACAATGTCAGACTTTATTTTTGGGGGCTCCAAAATCACTGCAGATGGTGACTGCAGCCATGAAATTAAAAGACGCTTACTCCTTGGAAGAAAAGTTATGACCAACCTAGACAACATATTCAAAAGCAGAGACATTACTTTGCTAACTAAGGTCTGTCTAGTCAAGGCTATGGTTTTTCCAGTGGTCGTGTATGGATGTGAAAGTTGGACTGTGAAGAAGGCTGAGCACCGAAGAATTGATGCTTTTGAACTGTGGTGTTGGAGAATACTCTTGAGAGTCCCTTGGACTGTAAGAAGATCCAGCCAGTCCATTCTGAAGGAGATCAGTCCTGGGATTTCTTTGGAAGGAATGATGCTAAAGCTGAAACTCCAGTACTTTGGCCACCTCATGCAGAGAGTTGACTCATTGGAAAAGACTCTGATGCTGGGAGTGATTGAGGGCAGGAGGAGAAGGGGACGACAGAGGATGAGATGGTTGGATGGCATCACTGACTCAATGGACGTGAGTCTGAGTGAACTCCAGGAGATGGTGATGGACAGGGAGGCCTGGCGTGCTGCGATTCTTGGGTTTGCAAAGAGTTGGACACGTCTGAGCAACTGAACTGAATTGAACTGAATCAGACCTTGACATTTGGGTGAGATTGTATTTCCCAAGTGTGTTAAAAAACATCACATCCTTACCCCATCAGAGTACACACATTTGTGGAGCAAACGTCTCGTCTTTCCTCACATAGAGTCCGTCTCAGCCCGATGCTTGCTCAGTGTCACCCCTTGTTCATTCACCTCTTAAGAACTGATAGTTTTTTCTTTGCTACCTATTAAATTAAGTCTTAATTCACAACCTCATTCATGTGAGATTGGTTAATTCAAAAAGACCTTAAAGATAAGAGCAGCATGCGATTCATCCTTGCAGGATCCACTCCTACCTTTTAGATACACTGTACTATGCCACGCGCGCATGCTCCGTCATGTCTGGCTCTTTGTTTTAGACAAGGGAGAACTAAAACCTGGGGTTGAATATATATGTTAAGCTTGTTTATCCTGATCGCCAGTAGCCATGAAAAGAACTGAACATTTCTTACTGAAGCCTGTCTGAACATCAGCTTGGAAACTGAGAGATCACCAGGACAGGTGGAGCCAGCCTGTAGTGTGGCAGGCGTGGTCATGCTGAAAGCTCACATGGCTATCAGGGAGGGCTGGGGCTCTTGAAGCGGGGTTTCAGCACGCTGGATGAGAGGGAGAAAAATCACTTCTTTTGGCATTTCTTCTGGGAATAAGAGTGCTAAATCCTTCACGGAGTATCTCTTTTAATCCTCACAAGTCTTTAGCCTCACAACAAGGAATAGGTCCTCTTACAGTTGTATTTTGTGTATAACAAAAATAAAGTTAAGCAACTTGCCATGGGCAAACAAATTGGTAGAGCTGAATTCTAATCAAGACTGATGAGAAACTAGAAAAGAGAGGATAAATGAATACGCTGTGTAGCAAGAGAAGCCTACAAAAGACATCACACCCTGGACGGGACACTTGGAGAGAGCCTAAGGCTTCTGGAAACTGACAGGATTTGGAAGTTTGGCCTGATATTTTCTCCTACTGCTGTTAAAAGGCCAAAAAAGAGAAAAGATTCTTATGTATAGAAAGACCCTTAGAAATTACCTAGGATACTGAGATCGATAGAGGTTTAATGATTAGCCAAAGTCACCAAGCCATTTCTGGAGAAGGAAATGGCAGCCCACTCCAGGATTCTAGCCTGGAAAATCCCATGGATGCAGGAGTCTGGTGAGCTACAGTCCGTGGGGTCATGAAGAGTCGGACGTGACTTAGCGACTAAAAACAACCACCACCAAGCCATTTGGCTGAAGCACCAGCACTAGGAGATCAGGTTCGGGCCCCTCTTTCCAGCACTTTCCATTGCTTCAGTGTGGTACACCTTGGGTGCCAAACAGCACAGGACAAATATGCAAAGGACAAGCTCTTAGAAGGGAGCAAGACTGTGGCTGGGTCAGCGAGGGAAGAGCAGCAAGTCATGGACACAGCCTTGCGGAACAGGTGGAACATATATACATATAGTTTTATATATATATATATATATATATATATATATAATGTGTGTGTGTGCTTTACTGAAATATAGTTGACTTACAATGTTTTGGGTGCCTAGCAAGGTGATTCAGTTACACAAAGGCACATATATTATTTTTGCAGTTATTTTCTATCCTAGGTTATTGCAAGATACTGACTAGAGCTCCCTGTGCTCTACAGGAAACCTTTGCTGCTGTTGTATATCTAACTTTTGATCAGAAATCTAGCATTCTATTCATACTCAGTCAAGCAAGTGGATTCAAAATGTGATAATTTTTTAGTTTGGCAAGTTTCATAAGTTTTTAAAAATATATACATTATAATGGCAACCCACTCTAGTATTCTTGCCTGGAGAATCCCAGGGACGGGGGAGCCTGGTGGGCTGCCGTCTATGGGGTCGCACAGAGTTGGAAACGACTGAAGCGACTTAGCGGCAGCAGCAGCAGCATGCATATTTATATATATGTGTGTATGCAAAAGCTTTTCTACTACACTTGATAAAAATTTGAGAGAGAACTTAAAAAAAAAAAAAAAAAGAAGAGATGGAGAAATGGAACAATGAAATGAGATCATGAAATATGAAACAGAAAAAGTGAAGCAAACTAGTTAAAAGTAAAAGATCATCATATAATCCAGTTGTTTTTAAACATGACTGCTCATTAGAAGCATATCTGAAGTTCTGGAGAAAAAGGCAATACCTGAGCATTTACATTTTTCAAAAAATTTCAAGATAATTCTGATATGCTTCTGGATTTTAAAAAACTGATTACAGGTTTTTCTATTAGATCCTAGTTTTGGTGACTTAAGAGTTCTATTATTTTTCTGCTGACCAATTGTGATAGAATGGTATTAAGTGAGTAAAGTTACATAATCACGAGAGTAAAAGATGTTTATCAGTTTTCACAATCAATAGCCAGACAAAAATGAAAGATAATTATAATTGCAAGCCATAATGGAACATAGTTAACAATATAAAATAATTATGTATAATTTGGGGGCGCTGTCAAGCAGAGGGAAGCGGTGAGTGGAGGCACATCTGTGCACATGTATACTGAGCTCAGCCAGTCTATGTCTTTTGGCTGGCCCAGTCAATCCATTTACATCTAAAATAATAATTGATACGTATGATCCTATTACTGTTTCTTAATTGCTTTGGGTCCATTTTCTGTAGGCGTTTCCCTTCTCGTGTTTTCTGCCTAGAGAAGTTCCTTTAGCATTTCTTGTAAAGCTGGTTTGGTGGTGCTCTTAAACTTTTGCTTGTCTGGAAAGCTTTTGATTTCTCCATCAGATTTGAAGAAGAGTCTGGCTGGGTCGAGTATTCTTGGTTGCAGGTTCTCCCCTTCCATCATTTTAAAGAGATCATGCCATTCCCTTCTGGCTTGCAGAGTTTCTGTTGAGAAATCAGCTGGTAGCCTGCTGGGAGTTCCCTTGTGTGTCATCTGTCACTTCCCCCTTGGTGCTTTGAGTATTTTATCTCTGTCTTTAATTTTTGTCAGTTTGATTACTCTGTGTCTCGGTGTGTTCCTCCTGGGTTTTATTCTGCCTGGGACTCTGTGCTTCCTGGACTTGGTTGACTATTTCCTTTCCCATGTTAGGGAAGTTTTCAGCTATCAGCTCTTCAGATATTTTCTCAAGTCCTTTCTCTCTCTTCTCCTACTGGGACCCCTATAATGTGATTGTTGGTGTGTTTAATGCTGTCCAAGAGGTCTCTTCGGCTGTCTTCGTTTATTTTCATTCTTTTTTCTGTAGTCTGTTCTGTGGCGGTGATTCCCACCATTCTGTCCTGCAGGTCATTTATCTGTGCCTCTGCCTCAGGTATCCTGCTATGGATCCTTCTAGTGCACCCGTCACCTCTGTTTGCTTGTTCCTCTTAGGCCTTTGGTAAACATTTCTTGCATGTCTCAATCTTTGCTTCCCTTCTTTTCCCAAGATTCTGGATCACCTTGTCTATCCTTATTCTGAATTCCTTTTCTGGAAGACTGCCTGCTGCTGCTGCTAAGTCGTTTCAGTCGTGTCCGACACTGCGCGACCCCATAGACAGGGGCCCACTGTCTCTGGAATTCTCCAGGCAGGAACACTGGAGTGGGTTGCCATTTCCTTCTCCAATGCATGAAAGTGAAAAGCGAAAGTGAAGTTGCTCAGTCGTCCCCGACTCTCAGAGACCCCATGGACTGCAGCCCACCAGGCTCCGCCGTGCATGGGATTTTCCAGCAAGAGTGCTGGAGTGGGGGCCCCTGCCTGCTCCGGGAAGACTGCCTGTCTCCACCTTGCTTAGTTGTCTTCTGGGTTTTACTTTGTCTCTTCATCTGGGACATAACTTCTGCTTTCTATAATAAGGCTTTTGTTTTAGCTGCTGTGAGACTGTGCTTCTTGCTTCCTCTGTCTGCCCTCTGATGGAGGAGGCTAAGAGGCTTGGGTAAGCTTCCTGATGGAGGGACTGGCAGTGGGGAAACCTGAGTCTTGTTCTGTGGACAGGCTGCTGCTGCTAAATCGCTTCAGTCGTGTCGGACTCTGTGCGTCCCCATAGATGGCAGCCCACCAGGCTCCGCCTTCCCGGGAATTCTCCAAGCAAGAACACTGGAGTGGGTTTCCTTTTCCAATGCATGAAAGTGAAAAGTGAAAGTGAAGTTGTTCAGTCATATCCGACTCTTAGCCACCCCATGGACTGTGGCCCACCAGGCTCCTCCCTCGGTCCAAGGGAGTCTCCAGGCAAGAGTACTGGTGTGGGCAGGGCCTGCTAGTAAATCTTTCATCCAATTATCTGCTGATGTGCGAGTTGCACCCGCTCCCTGGGAGTTGTTTGGTCTGAGGTGACCAAGCCCTCTGGTCTACAGCTCTGTGGCAGGGTCAGTGGCAACCTTGAAAAAGGATCATGCCAAGGGAGCCCTTCCAATGCCCTGGCCCTCTGTGGTCGGCCCGGCCGACCACACCTCCGCAAGAGGCCCTCCAGCACCAGCAGGTAGCTTCGCTTCAGTCCCCTGTGGGGTCACTGCTCCTCTCCTCTGGGTCTTGGTGCATGCAAAATTTTGTGTGTCCCCTCCAAGACTGGTGGCTCAGATGGTAAAGCGTCTGCCTACAATGCGGGAGGCCTGGGTTCAATCCCTGAGTCAGGAAGATCCCCTGGAGAAGGAAATGGCAACCCACTCCAGTATTCTTGCCTGGAAAATCCCATGGACGGAAGAGCCTGGTAGGCTACATTCCATGGGGCCGCAAAGAGTTGGACACAACTAAGCGACTTGCTTCTTTCTTTCTTTCTTCCAAGACTGGAGTCTCTGCGTCCCCCAGCCCTGTGGAAGGCCTGTGATCAAATCCCGATGGCCCTCAAAGTCAGATTCCCTTGGGATTCCCAGTCCCTTTGTCGGGTCCCCAGGCTGGGAAGTCTGACAGGGATCCAGAAACTTCACAACAGTGTGAGAATTTCATTGGTATTACTTTTCTCCAGTTTGTGGGTCACCTGCCCGGTGGGTGTAGGGCTTGATTTTCCCATGGTTGCCTCCCCTTACCATCTCGCTGTGGCTTCTTCTCTGTGTCTGCATGTGGGGTGTCTTTGTTTGGTGGGTTTCAGCTAGTTTTTTACTCTCGCAGGAGGAGATGAGTGCATGTCCTTCTATTCTGCCATCTTGAACCAGAAGGAACATATATTTTAAAAAGAGGAGAAATCAAGGAGATTTCAAGCAAGAGAAACTCTTTTCTTTCACTGTTTTATCTAACAGACTTACAATATGATCACTAATATCTTCCATGAAATTCCATTGCCATAATCTTTAGTTTTCATCACTACGTGAATGCTCTTTTCTTATTAATTTAAATACCTTTCCATAAGATTTGCCTCAATTCTCTCCTCCATGAAACCCTACCCAGGGCAATTTAACTGCGAGATTATTCTTTTCTTCCTCTGAAATGCCTTCAGTTCTCACAGACAAAATTAACAGCACACCACCCCGGATGTCTTTACCTGCCCTACGGTAACTCTTCCACTGTGCTGTGCATGTGAGTCTTCTCTATTCCGACTCAAGGACAAGACTTCTCTCTTTTACCTCTTTTGTTTCTTAAGGATCTTTTATTTATGTTTTCACAAGCTGTTTAATGAGTGGCTCCTAGAAGTCAGGTGCTGGACTAGACGCTGGATATAGAATGGTGAATCAGGCCCTGAGCTGACCCACAGTGAGGGTGCAAAAGCAATGGAGAAAAAAAAGAATGCAAATTCTTATCCTCAGATTACTAAATATTTTATAATAAAAATTAAACTTTTTATTGTGGAGATACTTTCTAGACACAGCAAAGGGGACTCAGTTGAAAGGTGTTGTTGTTCAGTCAACAACTGAACAGCCTGTTCAGTTACACAACAGACGGACGGCGATCCCATGGACTGCACACACCAGGCTCCTCGGTCCTCCACTATCTTCCCAAGTGTACTCAGATTCATGTCCAAGGAGCCTGTGATGCTGTCTAACCATCTCATTGTCTGCTGCCCCTTCTCCTTTTGCCTTCAATCTTTCCCAGCATCAGGGTCTTTTCCAGTGAGCTCTTCGCATCAGGTGGCCAAAGTGTTGGAGCTTCAGCAACAGTTCTTCCAGTGAATATTCAGGGTTGATTTCCTTTAGGATGGACTATTCGATCTTCTTGCAGTCCAAGAGATTGTCAAGAGTCTTCTCCAGCACCACAACTTGAAAGCATCCTTTCTTTGGTGCTCAGCCTTCTTTGGAATTGGAAATAGTCGACTCTATTTTTTTCTATAACTCTACCCTTCAGGATATGTCGGGACACAGCAACTAAAACATTAGACACAAATGTCTTGTATTGTGAATGTTATTCTCTATGTGTGACTCCATAACAATTTGATAAAGTAAAATGTTGGAAGAATTTCTGACCGTTCATTATAAAGTTGCAAAATTTGCACTCAGAATCTTGTCAAGACTAGCATTTTTTTTTTTCCATTTCTCTGGTTTTTAGTATTCTTTAGTGTCTCTGTGACTGAAAAGCTCTCAGTCAGACTTTCAGGGTCAGTTGGTTTGAAGATAGATTCCAGATTTGAAGATAGATTTCAGAATTAAAAGAGGCTGAGAATAAACCCCAGGGGAGCCCATAATTCTGCCCAGACAATATAGATGTCTTTTTCTGTAGAAACTAGACACAGAAAAGAAGATTTTTTTCCTCCATTCATACTAGGGAAGTGAGAAGAGAGTAATGACTGCATTCAGACATATTCAGGGTCAAATTTGGGAGAAGGGACAGAGTTCTGGGCCCATCGTAAATGTTTAATAAGCTCTTGGTCATGAAGGCCCTTAAGGCATATGCCCCCTCCCTCTCCTGGGTTCTAGTTCTGCAGAAGGCTCTCAGTCCCTCTTAGCTCTCTGGCTTAGGAGCGTTAGTGCGTGGAGACTTGAGCTCTGTTCTAGATGGCCAGCAGAGCTCGCTGAAATACACTGGCACAGGAACCTGCTTTGTGCTCTAGGAAGCCGCCTGCACAGGGTGTCAGACAGGTTCAAGAAAACAGGTTTGTGAAAGTGGAAAGGAAGCTGCCAGCCCTGGAGAGGTTTCAGAATCGCCACGGTTGGCTGCCAATGGCTGTATAAGGCATTGTAAGAGTAAGAGGGGACAGAGAGCGAGCATCTAAGTGCATAGAGCCTGTCCGAAAAGGGCCCATGGAACAGGCTCTTTTCTCCACCATGGGATTATAGAGGCTCATTGAAAAGGAAAAGTGTTACTTTAGATCCCTCTATTATTAGCTGTTAAAGGAGCCACCAGAATGGCTACAATGTATAAACTATCATAACATATGACAGCTATAATGTATAGCTATCAGAATTATAGATAAACTATAACCCACAGTACATTCTGCAGGGACACTGTTTCTGCACTGTGAGGTAATTTTTCTGAACCTGATATTTTGATTAATAAACTTAGCTATCATGGAAACACAGTACATACATTATTAACCTAATGCGTATGCTGGAGGAGGATATAAGAAAAATAAGGCCTAAGAGAAACATTTGCAATGTTTCTAAATGTTATAAATTATAAATGCTGAAATTATTGGAATCTCATAAGTGAGAAAAAAATTGTAAAGGCATGAGGTATGACAGCATGTTGGATACACTAGACAGGATATCATTTTTGCAATCAACAGAAACTTATGTTGGTTAACTTAAGCAGAAAATAATGTATTGAATGATATTTCCATACCCCCAGAATCCTCAGGAAGTCTAAAGAACTAAATTCATAATAGAGAAAAAACAAGAGGAGACTGGCTCGCTAGGAGCGCACCGGCAGACCCCGGGAGCTGCCACTGGTGGTCTTGTCATTAGTGGTCTTGCCACGGGTCTCCGTCGCTGCACTGCCTGAGACCACTGCCTCCCTCCACTGGACTCTGCTGCTGCCAGAGCCATAGCTGAAATAAATTCTCTGCACGGTGCCCTCATCTTTGCATTTCTCATTCCAGGGACAGAGTCCTGAGAGGGATATTCTTTGGGGTAAAGGCAGGTGCTCTAACTGCATGGAGCTCGGAAAGGGAGGAGCACTCTTTCCGTTCATCTTTTGAGTTAGAAACACTGCTCTGCTGTGCTTCAGTCTTCTCGTCTCTCAAGTAGGAAGGCTGATTGGATGCTGGTTATTAAGCCACTGTCCTCTTCTCTGTTTTGTGGTGCTGGGGCTGAGGCTCTGCAAGCTCCATTTCTTCTTTGCCAGCTGGACCCCCTGATAAATCTGCTAATAGGAGTAACGGAGAAAGACTAGAAGGTTGCAGGATGAGAGGGGCTTGTTTCTCCCTCTTTGGCTCCATCCTCCTATTAGAGTCATCATAGAAATTGTTGTCCAACCTGATAAGGGCAGCTGATTCCAGTGCTGAGTTTTCCCCCAGTCCCAAAAGCAATGCCATAGTGAGATACTTGCTCCAAACAGCCAGTGCCCCCATTCAGTAATCTGGTACTAAGCTCCGTGGAGATGCATGCCTAATATACGAATGCAGCAGGGGGCTGTCCCCCTCCTGGGATTTCTGGGTCCCAGCTCTACAGCTCCCTCTCCCTAAGCTTCCAGGTTCTACTAGCCACACCACTTCTCTTTGCCCCCCCAGCCACAGGCTGGCAGACGGCTCCCACAGGTGCTAACACTGTGTTGCCTCAGCTGTCTCCTTTGCCTTTTCAGCCCCACAGTACATGTTCAAATGATTAATTCCATTGAATCCTTCCTATTAACAAAACTAGTGTGGGTCTTGGTTTTTTTTCTAGTTGCTGTTGAGCATCCAAGATGACAAATGTTCTCTAGAGCACATATGTATTGTAATTTAGTAATTCTGGAGCGTAAAGTGTGATAGCAAGGACAGCAGGAGACCAAGATGAAGAGTCAGATAAAACCTAGATGAGGAAGGATTTGTCTGATTTCTAAGAAGTTTCTACTTTATTCTGTAGGTAGCAGAGTACTTCATTCTATAGGTAGCAGAGAGCTATCAAATATTTCAAAATAGAGAGGTGAAAGTCAAGTTTATTTGTTAGCATAGCAGCTCCAACAGGGCTTTATGGGTGATTTGAGGAGGACTGAGCATAGAGGGAATTGTGCTGGAGTGTTGCAGAGGTGGGCTCCTCAGGTCGCTAGTGGTGAAGAACCCGCCTGATATGCAGAGTACATCATAAGAAACGCTGGACTGGAAGAAACACAAGCTGGAATCAAGATTGCCGGGAGAATATCAATAACCTCAGATATGCAGATGACACCACTCTTATGGCAGAAAGTGAAGAGGAGCTAAAAAGCCTCTTGATGAAAGTGAAAGAGGAGAGTGAAAAAGTTGGCCTAAAGCTCAACATTCAGAAAACAAAGACCATGGCCTCTGGTCCCATCACTTCATGGGAAATAGATGGGGAAGCAGTAGAAACAGTGTCAGACTTTATTTTGGGGGGCTCCAAAATCACTGCAGATGGTGACTGCAGCCATGAAATTAAAAGACGCTTACTGCTTGGAAGAAAAGTTATGACCAACCTAGACAACATATTCAAAAGCAGAGACATTACTTTGCCGACTAAGGTCCGTCTAGTCAAGGCTGTGGTTTTTCCAGTGGTCATGTATGGATGTGAGAGTTGGACTGTGAAGAAGGCTGAGTGCCGAAGAATTGATGCTTTTGAACTGTGTTGTTGGAGAAGACTCTTGAGAGTCCCTTGGCCTGCAAGGAGATCCAACCAGTCCATTCTGAAGGAGATCAACCCTGGGATTTCTTTGGAAGGAATGATGCTAAAGCTGAAACTCCAGTACTTTGGCCACCTCATGAGAAGAATTGACTCATTGGAAGAGACTCTGATGCTGGGAGGGATTGGGGGCAGGAGGAGAAGGGGACAACAGAGGGTGAGATGGCTGGATGGCATCACAGACTCGATGGACGTGAGTCTGAGTGAACTCTATGAGATGGTAATGGACAGGGAGGCCTGGCGTGCTGCAATTCATGGGGTCACAAAGAGTCAGACACGACTGAGCGACTGAAATGAACTGAACTGAACTGAACTGACAATGCAGGAGACAGAAGAGATACAGATGCTGGTTCGATCCCTGGGTCTGGAAGATCCCCTGAGGAGGGCATGGCAACCCCTGCAGGATTCTTGCCTGAAGAATCCCATGGACAGAGGAGCCTGGCGGGCTCACAGGGTCACAGAGAGTTGGGCACGACTGAAGCAACTTAGCCCATTGCAAAGGCACTGGGACCACTGGAGCAAACACATGGGTCTGGATGACTAGAAATTCATTTATCAGGAAAGGGAATGTTGTGAGTTCTAAACTTGTGAGCTTTGACACTTATAAGTTGGAGTAATCTGAGTAGATGATATAAAGTTAGATATCCTGCCACTCATCAGTAGGGTGAGGGTGTGCTAGACTAATATGTCAACGATGCAGGTCAATACCACAGAACAATAGTTAGGTCTAAGTAGCCCAGCAGAGGCCTTGAGAAGAAAGAACAAGGAGAGAAAGGATCCACAAAAAGACATAAATGAGACAGGAAAGGCAAGTCAGTAAATGGGGTGGGGGTAGGAGTAGGGTCCAAATTGGGGTAATAGTCAGAGTGAGGCCCGGAAGGACTGGAACAGAGCCATGGCAAGGCTGAGGGGCAGCCACTGAGTTTTGCATTAGAGGTTCGCTGCAGACCCCAGAGAACACAGATTCAGAGGAGAAAGGGCACAGAGGTCAGCAGGGAGGAGACCAAATGGTAGGAGAGCAAGCCACGTTAGCAGAGTAGACCTGCTGCTTCTAAGAGAGAAGCTACGGAGGAGAGAGAGAGCTGCTGCTGCTGCCGCTGCGAAGGCGCTTCAGTCGTGTCCGGCTCTGTGCGACCCCATAGACGGTAGTCCACCAGGCTCCCCCGGCCCTGGGATTCTCCAGGCAAGAACACTGGAGTGGGTGCCATTTCCTTCTCCAATGCAGGAAAGTAAAAAGCGAAAGTGAAGTCGCTCAGTCATGTCTGACTCGTAGCTACCCCATGGACTATAGCCCACCAGGCTCCTCCGTCCACGGGATTTTCCAGGCAAGAGTGCTGGAGTGGGGTGCCGTCACCTTCTCCAGAGAGAGAGCTAGGGCAGAGTAATTGAAGGCCTTTAGTGTTGCTTGCTTGCAGATGCGAGTGATTTAAGCTTTTTACTTGCTGAGAAGAGGAAATTTTTGAAGACGTAAAAAGAAAACAGAAAACTATGTGGTTAGATTGAAGTTCAGAGCTCAGATTAAAATAATATGCTTGGTTGCAGGAGAGAGAAACTCTGTGTGTGTGAGAGAGACAGAGAGAGAGAGAGACAGACAGACAGACAGACAGACAGAGAGACAGAGAGGGAGAGTGTGTGAGAGAGAGCAAGAGAGTGACAAAGCAAAAGAAGATGGATGGAAAAGAGCAGGTTATTTTGCAGGTGGAAACTCTTGAAGCAGCTCAGTTCAGAATGCCTCATTTTCTCTGAAATCACAGCCTCAGGTGTGGATGGGGAGTGGACGAGATACAGAGACGGCAAAGTTGTTGGGAAGAACAAGAAAAGGAGAAAGAAATGCAATAGAAGGGGACATTTAAAGCCTGACTAGGGCAGAGCTGAGTCATTGTGCATCTCCGTTGATTGCATGCTTCAGAGAAGACGGCATTAATATTTTGAGAGCAGAAAGTTTCAAAGTCAACCAACTGGAAGACAATTTTCAGTTTCTTATAAAACTAAGCATACACTTATCCTGTGATCCAGCAATAGCTTGGTATTTGCTCAAAAAAGTTGAAAATGTATGTTTACCCCCCAAATCTACTTTTGGATGTTGGTAGCAGCTTTACTCGTAATTTCCTGAACTTGGAAACAACCAAGATGTCCTTCAGTAAGTGAACAGATAAATAAAAATAAACTATAGTACATTCAGACAATGGAAGAGTATTCAATGCTAAAAAGAAATGAGCTAACAAGCCATGAAAAATATGGAGGAAGCAGAAATGCACATTACTGAGTTAAAGAGGCCAGTCTGAAAAGGCTACAGAGTATATGATTCCAGCTAATTTACATTCTAGAAAAGGCAAAGGTTCGGAGACAGTGAAAAGACCAGTGGTTGACAAGAGTTAGGAAGGGGAAGAGATGAACAGGAAGAGAACAGAGGATTTTTAGGGCAGTAAAACTGTTCCGTATGATGCTATAATGGTGGATACACGTCGCAAACATACAACCCACATAATGTACAAGAGTAAGCCCTAATATAAGCTGTTTTTGAATGATCTGGCATGTCAGTGTAGGTTCATTGATTATAACCACTCTGGTGGGGGATATTGATACAGAGAGAGACTGCATGTGTGTAGCCAGGGGATATAAGGGTAATCTCTATACTTTTGACTCAATTTTGCTGTGAACCTAAAACTGCTATAAAAATTGTCTATTTTTTAAAAAGTCAACGAATCAAGATCTTAAAATTTTGTTCCTTTCTTCTTTCCTTTTCCTTTGAAACAAAGGCTAAACTAATAATGAGTATTTAAGGCCCGGAGGAAATACCCATCTCATTCTTCTTAAGCTAATGAACCACTGCTTTCCAAAGGAGCGAGCGAGCCAGTCGGGCCGGGCCCCAGTTTGAGAGGAGAACCGCGGTGGGCACGGGGAAGGCGGAGCCTCTGTGTCAATCAGACGACTTCTCCTGGCCGGTGGAATGTACAAACATGAAGGGAATCAGTCCTCCGGAGGGAGCAGCAGTGAACAGCCCCCTGAGCGAGGCTGTGTGTCAGCCAAGGCGGTGAGTCCCGAGGGGCGTGGGCCCCCAGCCCCAGGGTGAGACCGGGCGGGTCACGGGGACCCCTCGGCTGACGGGGCACATCAGTCACGTGGCGGCCCTGCTCTGCGGCATCGCTGCCCCGGGGCTCCTGCTCTCAGAGTTTTTCAGATAAGGGTCCTGCTGGCCTGGGTCTTAGCATCCTGACAATTACCTTCCTCCCTGAGCTGTCGGCGTGGAGTCCGTGCATCCCAAGGAACCTGTTGAACACAGGCGCCACACAAAAGGAGGCTCACACGGCAGTATCAGAGCAGGTTCCGTTCACATTATGCGTTTTTCAAGTCCTCTCTCCTAGTCAGAAGATGCGCTCTTCGAGCAGGAATCAGACAGTAATCAAATGTGTTTGCCAGGACAGAATTACTAGCCAGTGAAGATAGTTTTCTGCCCCATATCTTCCTTCTCATGTGTAGCAGTTCCAGTAAGAATATACCTTCTGGTTTCTGAATAAAGTAAAACTTTCGTAATTCAGATCATTCAGGGGGTGACTCTCCCACACATCTTCATGATGCCATTACACCGTCTCTTTTATAGGTTTAATGGCTTGTTTTTTATTTCCTCAATGCTAGCATAGTGCTAACATATGATTGAAAATTAACTTATGGTCCCTCACTTGCATTGTGTAATACTTCCATGTCTTTATTTTATGATTGTAGAAATTGATAAGGAACCAACTCGTAGCAGGAAGTTGACAGAGCCACACAACTGGAGTGTGTAGCCCTGTCCTAGGCCCTGGCTGCTGTGAAAGAGCCTCCCCTCTCCTCTGAAGGAGCTTATAGTTCAGTGTAGGAGACAGAAATGCAACATAAACTCAGTATAAAGCGACAACTGCTAGAACAGAGGTAGGTGTGAAATGCTGAGAAGCGCAGAGAGAGAGTGAGTAACCAAGGAAAGAGGGCCGGAAGAACGGGAGAGAGTTCAGTTCAGCCCGCGATTGCTGGGGTCCTGGGAGCTCTTGACTTGCACGATCTTGAAAAAGGAGTGGAAGTGTCTCCTGCTGAAAAAGCAAGGGAGATGAGTGTTGGAGAACGTGGATGACCTATTCATAACTGTGGACCAAACTGAGACTTACTCCAAGCAGAGTGAAGAGCATCTTTAAAAACAGTGGCGAGTGGAAGGTCATCTGGGTTCAGGGAGTATAAGTGGTTTGGCATGTAAGTTAAGTCTATCCATTTCTCTGTAAACAATCACTACTCTTCCCAATCCAGTGGCTTGAACAACAAGCAAGCATCACTCATCATGAAGCCGCGGACGGGCTGGGGGTGCTGTGGATCTGGCTGCACTGTGCCCACCTGGCTGCATTCTGCCCATCTCAGCAGTTCACCTTTGCATCTGAGATCTGCTGGCCTGCAGCTGGGAGCTGGCTTGTCTACAATGACCTCACCTAGGATGACTTGTCCAATGTAAGGCCTTCTGAGGACGGGATATGAACCCCAGGCTCCTTCACATTCGATTAGGCGAAGCAAGTAGGAAAATCAGTAGGTGTTGCTTACTCACGTGGCAGAGTGTGGAGGGCTAGGGGACAGGGTCATGCTTGCTAACACCGATCTGCATGGAAGTGTTACACAATACAAGTGAGAACCATGCCACTACGCAGGAATGGAAGGAGCATGTGAGAGGGTGGGAGAGATGAGCCAGGGAAGTTTATAGCTCCCCGGGCCTTGTAAGTGGAGGTAAGACACGCAAACTTGTGGGTCAAGTAAGACTTGGGAGGACTGGAGGCAGGCTGTGATGGGATCTGTTTCTACCTTTAGGAAAATAACTCTGGCCGCATAGAGAGGATGAATTGGAGGCTTCAGACCTTAGCCTTGTAAACAAATATCTGAGATGGAGCTCTGCATAGTTACCTATTTATTTATATCCCGCCTCATTCCAGAAAAGATATGATGCCGCAACTCTTCCATAGTTGCTATCAAAAATATATGTATTTATGCCCTGTCCATGTCTGAAAAGAATTTGAAGCAGCTCTAATTGAATTCAGCCCAGAAACCATCTTGGAAGTATGTCGTGGTCTGTCTTAACTGAGCCACCAGCAAACGAAGCTCCCAGAGCTTCTGGCCAAAGGATATTCCTGGAGGTGAAATAAACAGAGGTGAATCTGGCTGCTTCAAAACACATGTAAGCTCTTTATTTAGAACTCTGATTCCACGGCGGCTGAGGAGAAAGAAAGGTACGGCGGGCAGGGTGAGTTCAAAGGAAATATTTACCATGCCAGCCCATCTTGGGACACACAGAAATCATTTCTGCTTAGCAAACACAAAAATAGGCTGGCAAAACGGATGCCCTGCCTGCAGAATAAAGCGGAAATCACCAAAAAGCTCTGCAGAGGTTAAGCAAGTAACTGGCAAAGCTAAAGTGGATTCATAAGATCTATTTTGCTCCCATTCTTACATTTGCATATGAAAGCAAAGTAAAGCAAGTGAGGGTCAGAGGCACTCTGATTTTCTAAGGAGGTTCTTCCTGAAACTCTATCAGTTGGGTCTTCAGTAACCAAGAGGGAAAATTCATTTCTTAAGTTCCATGTTAGTCAATGGAGTAAATCCTACAGTTTTCAGGATTAAGAATCTCGATCCTACCATTTTCATTCAATGTACCTCTGCGTTTACAGTAGACTTACTATGCGGCTCTGTGCTGAATCCCATCTCATCTTGTTTCATCTCATCTGGGCTCCAGAGCTGAGTAAGATAAATGCTCTTTGTTCTAAAGTTGCTCATAGATAGGGAATAAGATGAAGGGCCACAGATCTTATTAAGTACTAGTATCTAAATTGGAGAAAACAATGGCTCCCCACTCCAGTACTGTTGCCTGGAAAATCCCATGGATGGAGGAGCCTGGTGGGCTGCAGTCCACGGGGTCACGAAGAGTTGAACACGACTGAGCCACTTCACTTTCATTTTTCACTTTCATGCATTGAAGAAGGAAATGGCAACCCACTCCAGTGTTCTTGCCTGGAGAATCCCAGGGACCCTCGTCCCTGGATTCCTCCCTCGAGCCTAGTGGGCTGCCGTCTATGGGGTCGCACAGAGTCGGACTCCCTCGTCCCTGGGATTCTCCAGGCAAGAACACTGGAGTGGGTTAGCAGCAGCAGCAGCAGCAGCAGCATCTAAATATGAACAAAATGCCACGAGGCTTCAGGGAAGAGGGCGAAAGTCATGGTTTAGTCCATATCGCTGCCCTTTGGTCTTGGAGTTTGTATTCTTGCTACAAAAGGTAAAGCAGAACTGTGGTCTTGCTCTCTGCATGCTAATACGGGCTGAGGTTCATTTAATCATGGGTCTCTATTCCCCAGACCAGAGGCAATGTTTCTGGCTGGAATTACCACATAGCTTCTTTAGTGCAAAATGACCCCAAAGAGGCTGTGACACTTGATAGTGCATGTGCGCTGTTGAGAAGCTTATCTTCTTATCTACAGACATGATACTAAAAATGGTCCTGCACTTCCGGGGGCAGCCCCAGTTTATGCCTGTTATCCCAAGGTGGTTATTAATAACAGTCCCATCTAAAGAGCTCGAGTTTGGAGGACAAATTGTATAGTCGTCATGAAAAGTGAAAAAGTTAGTTCCTCAGTGTAGTGACCCAGCGATTGAACCTGGGTCTCCTGCCTTGGAGGCAGGTCTTGACCATTTGAGCCATAGGGAAGCCTGATGGTCACGGTCCTGATATTAAAGACAATCCCTGGTTGAACCTCAGCGGCGGAGCTGGCTTCCCACTCATGGTTCTTTTCAGTGGGCTGCAAGTCACCCCCTCTCCCTTTCACAACTGCTCTTTGGACCAGGAATGTGAACTCACAATGTCTGGCCTCATTTGAGTGCTGTTCCTGGTTATGCAACATGTTTTCTCAGAGCAGGGCTAACTATTCTCTGTAGAGGCAAAGACCACGGGACCCACGATCACGCCCTTGCACCAACCAAGAAGGAAGCTGACTCCAGTAACAGCTGGATAATTGCAATCTTGGCAATGATGAGACAGACACTCCCTCCATATACTTTGCACCCGAACAAAAATTCACATGTCACTCGTGAATGTTCACCATGTGTTACTCAATGTGTATTTCAATATACAAGTATTTGTTTATTTGTTAAATGTTTGTCATTACTTCTTAAAATATGCTGAAAATAAAGGTTTTAAAGAGAATTTTATAAGGTCCTAGGACAAAATCTTTCCTGCTCTGTGTGTTTTGGGGGTGATACAAGGATTTTGACCTTTGATCTCTTTTCCAGTCACAAATTGTACATCTATTTTTCATGTAAACTGATGGCTTTTCAATGAACTATCCTTAGGCACTTTAAGAACTGGATGTGACTCAACTGTTCTTTGTTTGGTTAGTAAATTGTTATGGCTTGGATTTCTATATTAATTACTCTTTAGAAAGGGGGTTGCTTGAGTTCTATTATTATATGAACTACTGGAAAGACAGACCGGTTTTTGAGTCTGAACTCTGCCAGTCTACAACTGGGTGACCTGAAGGAGGTTGCTTACCTTCTTAGACCACAGTTGCATCATTTGTCAAATGGGTTATTACAGTCTCGCTCTTTCCAGAGCTGTGAGCACCATCACTGAGCTTTGTATCTAGTAGAAGCTGAACACATGCTAACTCCTTTCTCTTTGCATCCTACTGGGGAAAGTGTCTCTCCCAAACCGTGACTCAACGATTTTAGGAATTGTATCTTACCGTCATGACACTACCTATAATGAGATTCTTTGAATATAGATGTCCTTAGATAGTCTAAATATTCTTGGGAAAATGATACCAGTATTTCTTCAGGCTTCAGATTTGGGGGACTCTTTTGCTAATTCCAATGCTAGTGTCTGGTAAACTGCTTTCTATTTGTACACATAAAGTATTGGAGTGAACACTGGTAACCAACTTAAACATAGCTTTCTAAAGTTAGCTGCAATTATTTCTGGTTTTTTTGAGGGGGGTTTGTTTGTTTGTTTGTTTTGGTCACACTGTGTGGCAGGCCTGTGGGATCTTAGTTCTCTGGCCAGGAGCAAACCCATGCTCCCTGCATTAGAAGCAAGGAGTCTTAACCACTGGCCCACCAAAGAAGTCTCATAGCTGGGATTACTTCCGTAAATTTTTAAAAATATATAAAAAGGCAGATTCCTCAGGTAATAGAGAATAATGGTCTACATAAAAAATAACAGAGACTGGCAGCTTGTTCTGGAAGAAACAGGCACTATGGCAGGAAAGGGAGATTTAGAAGAGTGGGCCTGGAGAGTGTGTCCAAAGGGGAAACTGTTTAGAGGACATTGTTATAAGGCATTCACGATACAAGTCAAATGGTTTTTAAAAATGCCATTTAGAGGAACGAATGTCTCTCCTGCTGGGAGAACACACCCTCCATTGTAGGCGCACTGGAAAGATATTTGATGAGGACTGGAAAAGGGACAAGAATGCATGGAGGTGCTGGAAGAGGAAGAACAGCGCACAGGAACACGGGGCTGTTTCGCACGGCAGAAAGGCAGGTGCTGCGTGTCCAAGGGAGACCTTGAAGGGGAAACATCATGACACCAGCTCGGCAGAGAACCTAATTCATGGAAACATCTTCTAATCGTTTGTAAAAACGTCATGCTTGCAGGGGAGGAAGTGACCACCCACTGGGAAACCAGGCTCTCCCATCTCTCACCTCTTTTTAAAATTGGCATCTCACTTTTTCCTTTTTCTCAAAAGTGCTAATCACATTTACAATTGCTGTCCAATTTGCTTATCACTTTCGTGAACTGTCCGTCTCCCTCAGCTAGAGTAAGTGAGGGCAAGTATGTCTGTCCAGTTTTTCTTTTGTTCAGTTTTATATTCCTGGTATATACTAATACCAATTTTTGAATGAATCAGTGCTCACATAAGCCAGCAATTATAGGACTGGAAAGGTGGTATCTTTTAAGAGAAAGGAATACCGCATGTTAATTCTATTCAAAGTTTATTGTGTTATACGCTGACACTCACAAACACTGGCAGAGTGTGATGTAGATGGGAGAGCTCCAAAACTGACACCTCAGACTCTAAACAGATACCTAGAAAAGATTCCTTAGAGTGGCTTCTTCATGATGCTGATCTGGGGGCATTTTGTGTTGTTTTTGTTCGTTTGCTTTCTTTCTAGATGTAGATATCACTCATATGGCATCGAGTACTACCAAGTGTTAGCTGCTCAGCTGTGTCCGGCTCTTGTGAATCCACGGGTTGTAGCCCGCCAGGCTCCTCTGTTCATAGGCTTTCAGAGTACTGGAGTGGGTTGCCATTTCCTCCTCCAGGGGATCTTCCAGACCCAGGGACTGAAACTGGGTCTCCTGCACTGCAGGCAGATTCTTTACCAACTGAGCCACCAGGGAAGCCGCATAAGAAATACACAAAGCTGATAGGAAAATAGGGTGTGGAATATAACTCTCATAAACTGCCCAGTGGCGCAGCTTTACACAGGCTAAGCGACTAAGAAATGAGTCAGCACTGTAATACACAGGGCACTTTACCTTGAAACTTATCTGAAGTTTGCTTGTTCAAGTGGGTGCCTTCACTTTCACCGGTATGCCTTGGCTCCCACCTCTATTACCACATGTATGCCCTTTTCCTAAGCGATATCGCCTTTCCCAAGATCACTGACTTACGAGAGCATAAGAGAGGGAAAAATAAACTGAGAGGCAATGGGGATGTTAAGAGAGTTTAGGGCAGGAACCATGTGTCATCGGCCATCCGAAGGCTCATAGCTTGAGAGTTTCTGAGAACTGGTGACAGGTGTGAAAAGGAAGCTTATAACATCAGATGTGAAAAGATGTGGCCCAGTGTACTCACGAAGTATTGCCTAGGTGCATTTTCTATAGCCCTATACAACTCCATTCAGCTGGGTGCGGCTTATTGCCCTCTTTGAATGGTTCTGGTTATAACAACTTTAGATTTTCAAAACATGCATTAAAGTAGAACTGGCTACATTTTAACAGGCTTTTGTATAATTATGGCTAATTTTTTAACATTACCCTAAAACTTAACAAATAGTAGATTCTTAAAGATTAGCTTCAATGTAGAATCTAAAACCATACTAATAAGTTTTTCATGTCCTGTCACATTAAAATCCATGGCCTATCTTGTACTTTAAATAGACTGTTTACCCATGCATGATTTTGTAACATCATCCTTCGGCCATTTGGAAAATATTGGTTCATTGAGCTACTAGCAAACTGAATCCAGTGACATTTTTAAAAAGGATTATATTCCATGACCACATAAGATTTATCCTAGAATGCAAGGTTGTTTCAACATATGAAAATAAATCAATATAATGCACCATATTAATAGAAAAAGGACAAAAACCACATGGTCACCACAATAGATACAGAAAAGCTTTTGAAAAAAATCCAGTACCCTTGCATGATTATATATATATATATATATATATTTAACAAATTAGGAATAGAAAGAAACTTCCCCAACTTGACAGAGGCATCTATGAACTCCCATAGCTAATATGGTACTTAATCATAAAACAATGACAAATCAGTAATAGGAAAAGGAAATCCACTCTCACCACTTCAGCATTCAACATACAATACAACATTGTACTGGAGATTCAGCAAGCATAATTAAGCAAGAAAGGGGAATAACAGGCATCAAAATCAGAAAGGAAGAAGTAAAATTATCTATAGATACAAAAGACATCTTACATAGCAAAGATCCTAGGGAAGACGCAAAAAAAAATCTCTTATTACAGCTAATAAATAAGATTTCAGCATACAAGGAATAATGCAAAAATCTATTACATGTCTATAACACTATCAATGACAAACTGAAAGGAAATTTTTAAAAATTCATTTACAATTGCATAAAAAATAATAAAATTGTTACAAATAAAATTAACAAAAAGTTCATGATGTATACACTGAAAGCTACAAAACATCATTGAAATAAATGAATACCTAATACATGGTTTGAAAGCTTGATATTTTTAAGATGCAAATACTCCTCAGATCCTCTTGATAATACAGTTCCTATTAAAATCCTAGCTGTATTTTTTTTTTAAATAGAAATAGGCAATCTATTCTAAAATTTACATTAAAATACAAGAGACCCAGATAGTTTAAACAGTCTGGAAAACCAACAAAGATGGACTCACTTTTGCCAATTTCAAAACTTACTACAAAGTTACAGTATTCAAAACAATGTGGTCCTGGCATAATGATAGATGCGTGGGGCACTGGAAGAGAATTGAAAGTATACTGAAAAAAAAAAAATTATAGTCAACTGATTTTCAACAAGGATTCCAAGAATATTTAACATAGAAAAATCAACCTTTCTGCCTAACTGTTCTAGCACAACTGGCTACTCATATCCTGTAGAATGAAGAAAGACTGCTATCTCATGCCATGTACAAAAATTAATTCCAGATGGTTACAGACCTCAGATGGATGTGAGAGTTGGACTGTGAAGAGGCTGAGCACTGAAGAATTGATGCTTTTGAACTGTGGTGTTGGAGAAGACTCTTGAGAGTCCCTTGGACTGCAAGGAGATCCAACCAGTCCATTCTGAAGGAGATCAGTCCTGGGATTTCTTTGGAAGGAATGATGCTGAAGCTGAAACTCCAGTCCTTTGGCCACCTCATGTGAAGAGTTGACTCATTGGAAAAGACTCAGATGCTGGGAGGGATTGGGGGCAGGAGGAGAAGGGGACGACAGAACATGAGATGGCTGGATGGCATCACAGACTCGATGGACGTGAGTCTGAGTGAACTCCGGGAGATAGTGATGAACAGGGAGGCCTGGCGTGCTGCGATTCATGGGGTCGCAAAGAGTCGGACACGACTGAGCGACTGAACTGAACTGAACAGACCTCAGACAGTGCAAAACTGTAAGACTCTTAGAAGAAACCATAAAAGAAGACAGACACATAACTTTGTCACTTTGGATTAGGCAATGGTTTCTCACATATGACGCTAAAAGCAGAATAATAATATGCATATATACATACATAAAACGTCATCAATTTTTTTAAAAAATTGTGTTTCAAAAGACATTAACAAAAGCCCATGGGATTGGAGAAAATACTTGCAAATGATACATCTGATAAAGGAGTAGTATCCAGAATATAAAAGATCTCTTACAACTCAACAATAAAAAGACAAAATTGAAAAATGAGCAAATACTTTGGATAGGCATATTTCAAAGAAGATATTCAAATGGAAAGGAAGCACAAGAAAAGATGCCTTAGCAGCATTTGTTCTCATGGAAATACAAGTCAGCACCACACTGCGGTACCACTACACACACACTAAGATGTCTACAACCAGAAAGTTGAGCAATAACAAGTGTTGGCTAGACATGGAAGCAGCCTAAATGTCCATCAACAGAGGAATAGGTAAAGAAGACGTGGTACATATATACAATGGGACATTGCTCAGCCATGAAAAAGAATGAAATAATGCATTTGCAGCAACATGGAGGGATCTAGAGAGGGTCATCCTGAGTGAAGTAAGCCAGACCGAGAAGGTGGACTAATGTATGACATCCCTGATGTGTGGAACCTATCTAAAAGAAACGAAGCAAGTGAACTTACGCACAAAACAGAAACGGACGCACAGGCTTCAAGAATGAGCTTTTGGTTTCTGAGGGGAAGGCTGAGGGAAAGGGATAGTTAGGGAGTTTGGGATGGACACGTTCATGCAGCTGTGCTTAAAATGGATAATCAGCAAGGATCTCCTGCACAGCACGTGGAACTCTGCTCAACGTTATGTGACAGCCTGGGCGGGAGGGGAGTTTGGGGGAGAATCGGTCCCCGTGTTTGCATGGCGGAGTTTCTTCACTGTTCGCCTAAAACTTACAACACTGTCAATCGGCTGCACTCCAATACAAAATAAATGATTTTAAAAGAAAAAAAATAAATGCTGGAAAAAAGAGCATATGTTGGTTAACATGTGAAGAACTTGGAACCCTCCTACATTGTTGGTGGGAAGGGAAAATGGTATTGATACAGCTCCTTTTGAAAACAATGCCTTAATACGTTAAATAGAGAAACCCTGTAACCAGTAAGTTTGCTCATGGATATATATCTAAGACAAATGAAAACGTCAGTCAGTCAGTTAGTTCAGTCGCTCAGTCATGTCCGACTCTTTGAGATCCCATGAATCGCAGCACGCCAGGCCTCCCTGTCCATCACCAACTCCCGGAGTTCACTCACACTCACATCCATTGAGTCAGTGATGCCATCCAGCCATCTCACCCTCTGTCATCCCCTTCTCCTCCTGCCCCCAATCCCTCCCAGCATCAGAGTCCTTCTCAATGAGTCAACTCTTCGCATGAGGTGGCCAAAGTCCTGGAGTTTCAGCTTCAGCATCATTCCTTCCAAAGAACATCCAGGGCTGATCTCCTTCAGAATGGAAACATATGTCCATCCAATAACTTTTGTGCAAATGCTCATAGCAGCATTATTCATAATAGTCAAAAGCTGAAACAACTCCCATGTCTGTAAACTAACGAGTGGATAAATAAAACGTGGGGCATCCACACAGTACTCGTCGTCCCTAAAGGAACGGAGTACTAAGACAGGCTACCACCTGGATGAACACTGAAAAAATTAAGTGAAAGTATGCAGCCACAGAAGGCAACTTATTAGATGATTCTGTTTACCTAAAATGTTAGCTAACAGGCAAATCTGTAGAATCAGAAGGTAGATTAGTAGTTGTCTAGGACTGAAAGTTCAAAAGAAATTGGGGAGTGACTCCTAATGGATACAGGATTTCTTTTCCAGATGATAAAAATATTCTGATATTGATTTCTGATGTTTGCACAACTCTGTGAATATACTAAAAGCCACCAGATTGTATACTTTAAAAGGGTAAGTTTTATAATGTGTGAATTATATCTTAATAAAAATAGAGAGATATAGCGATTCAGTTCAGTTCAGTCACTCAGTCGTGTCCGACTCTTGGCGACCCCATGAATCACAGCACGCCAGGCCTCCCTGTCCATCACCAACTCCCGGAGTTCACTCAGACTCACGTCCATCGAGTCAGTGATGCCATCCAGCCATCTCATCCTCTGTCGTCCCCTTCTCCTCCTGCCCCCAATCCCTCCCAGCATCAGAGTCTTTTCCAATGAGTCAACTCTTCAGGAGCTAAATGGATAATTCAAGAATAATACTTTAATAATAATCTCACTTACTATCATTTTCCATAAGTGGACCAGACAAATAGATCAGAGATGGATGTAGACAATGTATGTTGATCTGAATAAGCAATTTGACTCAATCACTGTTCCTTTATTTATTCAGCAATTCATTTTGCAAATGTGCTGAGAATGTGCCTAAAGTATGTGGGCTATTGGAGATAACACAGGGGCTCCCCAGGGGACACTACTGGTGAAGAGCCTGCCTGCTAATGCAGGAGACGTGAGAGACACGGGTGGAAGCCCTGGTCAGAAAGGCCCCCTGGAGGCGGGCACGCATCCCGCCCAGTACTCTTGCGTGGAGAATCCCATGGACAGAGGAGCTGGGTGGGCCACAGTCCATGGGGTTGCATAGAGTCGCACAACTGAAGCGACTTAGCACACAGATCAGCAAGACACAGCTCTTCATGGATTTAGCTTACTAGTCAAAAACTGTTTTTAAATTAGGCAAAAGAAGTTCAGCAAGGTTAAATCAATGGCCCAACATTACACGGGTAGTCAGTGACAAAGCAAGGATTTGAATCCAGTTATATTTGAGCCCAGGCTTCCCTGGCAGCTCAGCTGGTATGAATGTGCCTGCAATGCAGGAGACCCTGGTTTGATTCCTGGGTCGGGAAGATCCCCTGGAGAAGCGATAGTCTACCCACTCCAGTATTCGTGGGCTTCCCTGGTGGCTCAGCTGGTAAAGAATCTGCCTGTAATGCTGGAGACCTGGGTTCCATCCCTGGGTTGGAAAGATCCCCTGGAGGAGGGCTTGACAACCCACTCCAGTATTCTTGCCTGGAGAATCCCCATGGACAGAGGAGCCTGGTGGGCTACAGTCAGTGGGGTTGCAAAGAGTTGGATACGACTGAGCGACTAAGCACAGCATAGCACATATTTGGGCCCAAAGCCCCTGATGGTCCATTTAGTCACATATCCAACAGCAGCCTGCTTGTAAGTAAGAATAGGAAAGGAAAGTCTCTCAGCTGTGTCCAACTCTTTGCGACCCCATGGACACCAGACTCCTCCGTTCAGGGGATTTTCTAGACAAGAGGCCTGGAGTGGGTTGCCTTTTCCTTCTCCAGGGAACTTCTCGACCCAGGGATCGAACCCAGGTCTCCCACATTGTAGACAGACGCTTTCCGTCTGAGCCACCTCTATGATCTTAGCCAAAGGCCAAGTAAGAATAGGAACATTATAATTAGGGAGATGTACAGAGAGAGTAACTGTCCGCAGAGGATGTTAATTCATGGACTGACCTCGACCTGGAGGGATATCCCCAGACATAGCTGGATCCTATTTGACAGACTTAGCGACAACAGAAATGAAGACACAGAGGCAAGCTGACCGCATTTGCTGTTGACACAAAGCTGGAAGTGACAGTTAATACACTCAAAGAAGGAATCAGGATTCAAAAAGATTTCATCAGACTGGAACTATGGGCTGGTATGAATACAGGATGCAGGGAGAACTGGCTTAACAGGAATTTGCATGAAAAAGACTTGGATATTTAATTGAGTATAAGCTCAATATCATTCAAAGGTGTGAGCCAAAACAGCTGAGGCATTCTTATCTTGCATTAAGCGAAAAGTAGTGTCCAGGGAAAGGAATGTGATTGCACTTCCAGTCACTGCTCTTGTCAGACAGATTGTGAAGGATTTTGTTCAGTCATCATGAGGAAGAATGTCAGCAAAGTGGAATATGATCAGAGGGGAGAGCAGAAAAACGAAACTGTGTCACTGGAGCTGTTTCGCTTCAGTTGTTCAGTTCAGTTCAGTCGCTCAGTCGTGTCCGACTCTTTGCAATCCCACGGACTGCAGCATGCCAGGCCTCCCTGTCCATCACCAGCTCCCAGAGCTGACCCAAACTCATGTTTAGCTTAGTATGGAGAACTGGGCAGTACCGTGGAGGTGGGGGAAGTGTAATGGATTAACTTTTTCAAAGACTTGAAGGCATATTTTAGGGCTGGAGGTTTAGTTTAATTTTATTTACTCTCACAGAACTAGAACCCCACACAAGATAGGGAGACAGATTTGATTGAATTATTTTCAGATAGCTGGAGCTGTGGAAAAGGGAATAATCTACTTTGTACTTTACTGAGCAGTCACTTGTGCAAATCATTCAAGAGGACTATGGATGACTACTTGTAACTGGAGGTCCCTGGATCGTCACTGAGGTTGGGACCTGAGGATTCATGGGATCCATTTGAAATCAAAGGCCCAATAACAATGATAATAGTCATTATTGTAGTATCAGCTAATATGTATTAGTGAAAGTCGTTCAGTCGTGTCAAACACTTTGCGACCCCATGGACTATACAGCCCGTGGAATTCTCCAGGCCAGAATACTGGAGTGGGTAGTCCTTCCCTTCTCCGGGGGATCTTCCTGACCCAGGGATGGAAGCCAGGTCTTCAGCTTGGCAGGCAGATTCTTTACCAGCTGAGCCACCAGGGAAGCCCACGAATACTGGAGTGGGTAGCCTATCCCTTCTCCAGGGGATCTTCCCGACCCAGGAATTTAACCAGGGTCTCCGGCATTGCAGACGGATTCTTTACCAACTGAGCTATCACGGAAGCCCTAATGTGTATTAAGGAAGCTACTGTGGAAAATATTTCACATGTATTAGCATATTTAGGTCTGACAAGATCTTAATGAAATACTTTATTATCTTCATTTTGTGGATGAAGATACAGCTTCATCTATAGTTATGGAGTTTCCTTACCCAAGGATACTTGGCTTGTTAGTGCTAACACTCAAACTCAGGTTGCCAGATTTCAGAGCCCCAGATCTTAAAGCTTTCCTAAAAACTCTTTTAAATTCCATGTTATTTAATGAGTTATAACAGACTGACTTTGATTGTGAGATAATTTGGCTCAAATTCTATCTGTTCAGAGTGAATACATTGGAGGGTATTGTGTTGCTAGACATCTGAATAATTCAAGGTCAGCAGGAACTCTTATCTTTGCGGGGAGTAAAAGCCTGTCCAGTGGAATTTCAGGATCGACACGTTCAGTGTTTAAAAAAGCAAACAGCTTAGCTCATATTTTCATTCTTGGATAGTTTTAAATCAGACAGTGCCAGAGTACACAAAAGCAGATAGCGTGGTTTCAGGTTTTCATTCCTGAATTGGGATTCCGTTGTGCATGCCATGATGGCAGGTGCCTACGGGAGAGTGGAAGGGGCAAGAGATGGAAATTACCGTAATTACTCTTGCGGTAGGCAGATGACTTTTCTGAAGCTTGCAGAGTGGTTTTATTTCCCTATAAATAGGGAACATGTGACTAACAGGTGCTCTCTGATATGCTGCTCGGAAAAACATGTGTTCAATTTGAACTTGTCGGTCCCACCACAAATTTTAAGTCTTTGGAAGAAACAAAGGACAATAGTGTTTTCAATACATTCTCATCTGCTTTATTTTTAAGACAGTCAAATCAGAAATAAATTCATCCATTCATTTCAAGAAACAAACATAAATTACTACGTACTTTAATAAGTAGAAGAAAATAGACATGATGTTTTTGCAAAAATGAAGGGAGTCTACTTGGGTGAGACGACCAGGAATGGGCACTCTGAGTTGGTGACATGGTGTTTTATTGATGCATATAAGGGGCTTCCCAAGTGTCGAAGAGTCCATCTGCCAGTGCAGAAGCTGCAGGAGACTCGGGTTGAATCCCTGGGTTGGGAAGATCCCTTAGAGGAGAAAGGTGGCAACCCACTCCAGTATTCTTGCCTGGAAAGTCCCATGGACAGAGGAGCCTGGTGGAGTGCAGTCCACAGGGTCGCAGAGGTGGACAGAGCTGAGTGACTGCGCATGCACGCACTACATATATATACATGCATGTGCATAGATATTATACGTGTATATGTACATATATGTATGCGATCTTTCAGATTGTTTCCCTTATAGGTTATTACAAAATATCGAGTATAGTTCTCCATGCTGGACAGTTGGTCCTTCTTGGTTATATATTTACAGAGTGTGTTTATGGAAATCCCACCCTAGCTTATCCCGGTCCTCCCTTCCCCTTTGATTACCATAAGCTTTTCCCCTGTGTCTGTGGGTCTGTTTCTGATTTGTAGATAGATTTGTCTGTATGTTTTTCCCGGACTCCATATGTAAGCTGTATCATATGATATTTGTTCTCGTCTGCATTCAGTCAGTATGATAATCTCTAGGTCCATCCATATTGCTGCAAATGGCATTATTTCATTTTTTTTTTAATGGCTGAATAATGTTGCACTAATGGGCTTGCCAGTTAACACAGTGGTAAAACAATCCACCTGCCAATGCAGGAGATGCAGGTTCGATCCCTGGGTTGGAAAGATCCCCCAGAGAAGGAAATGGCAACCCACTCCAGTATTCTTGCCTGGGAAATCCCATGGACAGAGGAGCCTGGCGGGCTACAGTCCAAGGGGTCGAAAAAGTCAGGAACAGGTTAGCAGCTAAGCGACAGGAAGTGTTCCGTTGTATACGTATGCCACATTTTACCCACTCATCTGTCCATGGACATTCACGTAGCCTCCACGACGTGGCTATCATAAATAGTGCTTCAGTGAACATTGAGGTGCATGTATTTTTTTCAAGTTATGATTTTTCTCCAAATATATGTCCAGGTGTGTGATTGCAGGACCATATGTAACTCTAGTTTTTAAAGGAGCCTCCTTCCTGTTCTCCATAGAGGTTGCACCAAGTTTCATTCCCAGAGCTGGTGACATTTAAGCTGAAGCCTGAGTAAAGGGAAAGAGCCCAGAGGAAGAGCATTCCAGATAGAAGATCCGCCAAGCTGAAAGGCACTGTGGCTGGAAGGAGTTTAGCGTTATCTTGGCATACCCAGAAGACACAGCAGTAGTCCAGGGGAGGGACGTCTGTGACTTCTGCTAAGATACTAACAGTGGAAATGACAGTAAATGGATACCCTGGTGGTATATTTTGGAAATTGAAATCAGACACTAGAGAGGACATTATATACGTGCAAATCCTAAGTGCAACATATATGCTTACAAATATCTCTGGAACCTCTGTTCTAGTTATATATAATCTCAAGCAATCTTCAACTTGTTGCAGTCTCTTATCATGTTTGGAATATAAGCAATTCCTTTCCTTCATGGGATCCTTCTTCAGACAATTCACTTTCTATTATTAAAATCTCCCTCCCTGCCTCCCTCCCTTTCTTCCTGCCTGCCTCCCTCCCTTCTTGCCTGCCTGCCTTCAGTAATATGTATCAGTATTACAAGGCTGCCTGGTGTCTAGCAATCGGCTATTTGGAAAACAGTTACGAACAAGACATTACTGGTTTCTGCCTTCATGAAATTCTCTTTTAATTGAGAGCTAATTAACCCAGGGCAAAATTTTATCTCATTTACATTTCTGTGTTTTTAAGCTAATAATTATTGAATGCTTATTAATCTCAGGTATTTCAAGCACTTTAGAGGTGTTATGTTAATTAATCCTGAAAGCAAACACACCCCTGTTCTATTAAAGCGGAAGCTGGTGCTCAGGAAACTTTCTGGCCCTAACTAAGTGGCAGAGCTGAGGTTAGCACCTATTTTAAAACTAACTGAATATATAAACAAAAGCAAATGAACGAACTTGAAAAACTAGTTCCAGCATGGGCTGTTTCTCGCCACAGCCAGTCTGTGGCCTTCCTTTGGTTGGGAGGGAACTGCAGGGCGGCATACTTTGTCTTCTTGGCCTGCTCTGGTCCACATGCATTTTAGATGTATTTCAAGACATAAAATGGAGATCATCGGGGGCAATATCAGCGACCTATCGGCTAAGCTAAACCTCTGATAACCATTCCCTGTCTCCTAATGCGGAGGAAAGCAAGGTACTTTTTATATTTCCATTGTCTCATTTTAAAGGTAACCAAGTTGGAATACAGAACCGAGCTTTGTGTCTTGTTTCTTCCTCCTTGTGCCGTCATTCAAATTTCACTAGTGACGCTGCTGCAGGCGCTATCGAGATCTGCAGCTTCATGACATGAAGTGATGTCTTGCTGGCTTCATGACACTGCAAATTAATGTTCTTCTCTTGCTTTCCACCTCCACTTTCACCCCGTGTAGTAGTCAGAGTGATCTGCAAAAGCGAGCCAGGCCGTAGTCCTCATCAGCGTTACGTCCTCCAGCAGCAGCTGCTGCAGTGAGGCAAAAGATCAACTATTCTCTGCGGCCCACATGGCCTGGCCTCTACCATCCCTTCTATCCCCACACTCTTACCACCCTCTGCCCTAACTAACAGCCTCGAGACAAAGTGCTCTTGGCGCTTCTTCGATTTGAAATGCACTTTCTTGAATTCTTGCAGTGGTTACTGCTTCCTCAGGAAACTCCTCCGTAATTATCATATCTAAATGAAGATCTTTCTTTTCCAGTCTCTCCACTGGATTTTCCCTATAAGCCAATTGTTACTGTTATTGAAAGCCAATTGAAATTGTTATTTCACCGGTACCAACCAACCAGACTGTACGCTCAATGAAGTGTACAATCTCTCTTGCTCCTTAATTTATCCCCAGTGTCTAGAGCTCATAGGAGCACGCAAGAGGAATTAAAAACTGTGTTGCAGGCATGAATACGTGATTTTTTTTCAACTACATTCTTTAGGTCTGTATTAAAAACTTATTGGATATTGATAAAATATTATTCCATTTGGAATTCACTAAATTGGGTATGTCCAATACTTTGGCTACCTCATGCGAAGAGTTGATTTATTGGAAAAGACCCTGATGCTGGGAGGGATTGGGGGCAGGAGGAGAAGGGATGACAGAGGATGAGATGGCTGGATGGCATCACTGACTCAATGGACATGAGTCTGAGTAAACTCCGGGAGTTGGTGATGGACAGGGAGGCCCGGAGTGCTGCAATTCATGGGGTTGCAAAGAGTCAGACACGACTGAGTGACTGAACTGAACTGAAAATACTAATGGACCTGCTTGGCGGCTCAGACAGTAAAGAATCTGCCTGTAATGCTGAAGACCTGGGTTCCATCCCTGGGTTGGGAAGATCCCCTGGAGGAGGGCATGGCAACCCACTCCAGTATTCTGGCCTGGAGAATCCCATGGACAGTGGAACCTGGCAGGCTACGCTCCATGGTGTTGCAGAATCGAACATGACTGAGCAACTATCACTTTCAATATACTAACAGGAACCTCAAAAGTAATAGCTGCTATGATTAGTCACTTGTATTACAGGCTGGAGGACAGCGCTGGCCAGTCATTTGAATAAAATTTTTTTATTTTATTTAAATTTTTATTTTTAAAATGTGTTTTATGTTTATAAAATAAATTTTTACATGGTAATAACTTGAAAACTATGAAATGAAATGTGACAACCTCAGAAGTTTCTATCTGTTGGCAAAGAAACCATTTCTGAGAGACAGATTTGTGACATATCATTTATCTTCATCTGTAGCAAATTCTAAACTGAAGATACACGCTCAAGTCAAAGAATATCAAATTTCTGAAATAAATGATTACAATTTATATTTTCTATGCAATTCAATACTTAATATTTCTGGATTTTTAAAATTACCCTGTTCTTGTTAAAGAGCAATAAAATTCTTTACAAAGCAAATAATAATGAACAGCTCTAAGTTATCGCTGCAGAAGAAAGAAACTTCTTTATTTCCTGAGATAATGTACCTTAAAGAAAATCAGTGTAGATTTTAGTAACAACATTTTGGCAGTGTGAGTGTGAAGAAATCATTGTTTCTGAATCAGCACTGATAGATTCATTTTTAAAAGTCAGTTTTGGGCTCATGCCCGTTTTAAACTATGGAAAGAAGAAAGTCTGTGCGATATCAGACATGCTAGGCTGCCACGTATGTCTCTCATCACCCCGTCCCAGACTAGGCAATGTTGCTGGTTGCAATCTGAGTACTGAACCCTGGATAGCAATGCTCATTAGTCATCCTCTCAATCAAATATCAATGGTGGAAGTTAGTGACTTAGGCCAAAGATGAAAAGATCTGACCAGCTGTTCCTCCCAGGCTCAGTTCTGATCCCTGTGTGAAGAAAGAATACCTTAGAAAAGTAATTGTGAGTCCGAACACAGCCAATTGCCAAACAAAGCATCTCTCCCTGTTTGTTTTGGAAGGGCCATGTGCATCAGCCTGGCTGAGAGCAAGGTATTTCTGTTTGTGTTTCTGCCCATGGGGGACGGCAAGGTTCATCCATCTCATTGGAATGGAGGTTCCTCTGCGTGAAGCTTTTCTTCTCTACTCTGTCCTTGACACCCTCTGCAAAGTGAAATGTCTTTAAGGTCAATAATATATGATGACGAATTGTGGGTGAAATTGAAAACCCCAAATCTGGTCAGAATGGAGACCCTTGAGGATTCAAGCTCTGACAGTACAGAGGGATAAAGTGTCCTACGAGTTACTGTCAGTGGAACATCAAAGTTTAACGAGAGATTAACTGGGAGCCGCGGGATAGATCTCCACGCGGGAGTGGGACACCTGGTCTCTGATAATGTTATTCCTCATCCGACTCACCACTTTCCCACTGGCTCTTGTCTGTTCTCCTTACACATCAAGTCCAAGTTGGAACTTTCTTGGCCTAAAGTGTGGATATGCTTTCCAATTTTTCCGTGCTGTTGACATTCATAAATGCTAACTAACAGTGATTCGATTCTCTGGTCTGAAGAATGAGATATAATATGCCTTCACTGCCCAGAGAAAGAAGTTCTGACTTTTCCATATTGACATTTGCTTTTACACATCATACAAGTACTTTTCATTCAGTTATATTCTATTTTTAGTAGGACAATCTGAAAAATTAAGCTGTAAAGACTAATTCTGGCTTCTATTATGTAGTTAAGTATATTTCAAGGTTAAGCATATTGGATTTTAAAAGAATTTTTAAATGTTAAATATATTGGCTCTTACAAAGAAGTTTTTACTGTTAAATATAACTCCCTGAAAGTATTTGGAATTCACATGATATTTTTGATGTATGGGGAAAGCACATTTTACTAAAGATAATTCTGATATGGAACTTTAATTCTAAAAGTTTCCATTCCAGTTACACATTCAGTTGGCTCCAGGAAATTATTTATTCTAGCATGTAACAAAACCACTTGTTTTAGACATAAATATTTATGTTGATCTCTTTCAACATTTTTAGTTGTACAGGGTTTCATTTGATTAGCTATTTATATTGCAGTATGCTTTTCAAGGTCATAGGAAGAGAATACTACACTTTTTTTCTTAGGGATATGGTGAGCTGGCATTTCACAAAGGGATATATTCAAATTCTACCCTACACATTCCTCTGCTAGAACGAGGCGGGCAAGTTAGGCGATAGAGCACAATATAAAAACAATAGTTCAGCGCGGCTCCAAGTGGAATTTCCCAATTTTGCATTTCATATGAACGAGTATACATTATAATCGCCTTGAAAACAATGCAACTTGTGTTCCATAGCTGCATTTTTCTTTACTATGACAAGAGTCAACGAAAGAAGTTTCTGGTTTGAGAAAATTAACCTCAAAATTGCACACTGGTTTTGGGACTCCCCTGGAGGTCCAGTGGTTAAGATTTAGCCTTCCAGTGCGGGGGGCTGCCGGTTCAGTCCCCGGTCAAGGAGTTAAGACCTCACATGCTTCATGGCCCAAAGAGAGAAAACAGAAAACAGTATTATAAGAAATTCAGTAAAGACTTTTAAGATGGTCCACATTAAGAAAACTCTTTAAAAACATTTCATACTTGTTTCAAGTTATTAGTATACCAAAAACTAAACTATATGTCAGGGATTTCAGCTGATTGTGATTTGTAAGAAAAATCACCATTATATCACTGAAAATAATTAATTTTCCCCATATCATTACACATCAAGAGGATACATTAGGTTGAGTAAAACAAAATAATAATACTGTAAAGCTGTATCTGAATGGAAATTAGATTTTCTGCTGTTATTTTTTTGCTTGTTTTAATGATAATGAGCATTATATAGGTTTTAATGCACACATTAGAGCCTTACAACCTGTGAGAAGCATTAATTTCTCCAAATATTAAGGCCTGCCAGCTTAGAGGATTCAAATGACATATGTGATGATCAATGACCGTAGGTGTGCAACGATGAAGGCACACTCACAGTCTCTAGTCTACCCTTCTCACTTAGATAAAAGAAAACATTTCTTGGGATGTTAGGCAACTTTGCAAGGTTGCACACATAGTTAAGGATGAGACTTGCGACTAGAATCTGGGTTTCCCCATGAAGCTTAATGCTCTTATCAACTCCAAAAGTGGCCCACTTACACCTCCAAGTCAACGCTGCCAAGTGAGTTTTCTATCATGTAGACAAACGTGAGACACATGGCTATGAATGTATTAGAAATTACATTCACTACATGACAAGATCATCCTCCTCACTTAGCATCAAAATCAGAAGTGTCCAAATAACTTTTTCTAAAGACAGCAGATAAATTTAACATCTTAGTGTATGACATTATTGAAGGAATTTTTTAAAAGTTGTGTCTGATGGCTTAATTGATAGCATTTTTTCTTAGCGGGACATAAATCAATAATTTATCTCAGAATCAGTAGCATCTTCAATGGGAGAAATGCAGACACTCTATTTATAGGTGGGATTTTCACTCTTAAAATATTGGAGATTGGAAATAGGAAGAGGTTGATAGAGGGTTATAAACTTTAGCTATGATATGAATAAACACAGAGGGACTTAATGTACAATGTGGTGACTAGCGTTAATAGCAGTTTATAACTGAAAGTTGCTAAGAGAAAACTAACTGTTCTTGCATAGAAAAAAAGAGAAATAGGCGAGGCAACGGATGTGCTAGCGAACTAAATGGGAGGGATCTTTCCACAGTCTGTCAGCTCAGTTCAGTCGCTCAGTCGTGTCCAACTCTTTGCAACCTCATGGACTGCAGCACACCGGGCCTCCCTGTCCATCACCAACTCCCAGAGTCCACCCAAACTCATGTCCATTGAGTCAGTGATGCCATCCAGCCATCTCATCCTCTGTCTCCCCTTCTCCTCCTGCCCTCAGTCTTTCCCAGCATCAGGGTCTTTTCAAATGAGTCAGCTCTGCACATCAGGTGGTCAAAGTATTGCAGTTTCAGCTTCAGCATCAGTTCTTCCAACGAATACTCAGGACTGATTTCCTTTAGGATGGATTGGTTGGATCTCCTTGCAGTCCAGTGGATTCTTGAGGGTCTTCTCCAACACCACAGTTCAAAAGCATCAATTCTTTGGCGCTCAGCCTTCTTTATTGTCCAACTCTCACATCCATACATGACCACAGGAAAAACCATAGCCTTGACTAGATGGGCCTTTGTTGGTAAAGTAATGTCTCTGCTTTTGAATATGCTGTCTATGTTGGTCATAACTTTTCTCCCAAGGAGCAAGTGTTTTTAATTTCATGGTTGCAGTCACCATCTGCAGTGGTTTTGGAGCCCCCAAAATAAAGTCTGTCACTGTTTCCATTGTTTCCCCATCTATTTGCCATGAAGTGATGGGACTGGCTGCCATGATCTTCATTTTCTGAATGTTGAGTTTTAAGCCAACTTTTTCACTCTCTTCTTTCACTTTCATCAAGAGGCTTTTTAGTTCCTCTTCACTTTCTGCCATAAGGGTGGTGTCATCTGCATATCTGAGGTTATTGATATTTCTCCTGGCAAACTTGATTCCAGCTTGTGTTTCTTCCAGCCCAGCGTTTCTCATGATGTACTCTACATATAAGTTAAATAACCAGAGTGACAATATACAGCCTTGACGTACTCCTCTTGCTATTCGGAACCAGTCTGTTGTTCCATGTCCAGTTCTAACTGTTGCTTCCTGACCTGCATACAGATTTCTCAAGAGGCAGCTAAGGTGGTCTGGTATTCCCATTTCTTGAATTTTCCATAGCTTGTTGTGATCCACACAATCAAAGCCTTCGCTGCATTTTTCTGGAACTCTCTGGCTTTTTTGATGATCCAGCGGATGTTGGCAACTTGATCTCTGGTTTTTCTGCCTTTTCTAAATTCAGTTTGAACATCTGGAATTTCATAGTTCATGCATTGTTGAAGCCTGGCTTGAAGAATTTTGAGCATTACTTTGCTAGCATCTGAAATGAGTGTAATTGTGTGGTAGTTTGAGCATTCTTTGTCTATGCCCCGACCAGTAATGTTGAAGAAACTGAAGTTGAAAGGTTCTATGAAGACCTATGAGACCTTCTAGAACTAACACCCAAAAAACATGTCCTTTTCATCATAGGGAACTGGAAAGAAAAAGTAGGAAGTCAAGAAACACATGGAGTAACAGATAAATTTGGCCTTGGAATACAGAATGAAGCAGGGTGAAGGCTAGTAGAATTTTGCCAAGAGAACACACGGGTCATAACAAACACCCTCTTCCAACAACACAAGAGAAGATTCTATACATGGACATTACCAGATGATCAACACCGAAATCAGACTGATTATATTCTTTACAGCCAAAGATGTAGAATCTCTATACAGTCAACAAACAAAAACAAGACCAGGAGCTGACTGTGGCTCAGATCATGAACTCCTTGTTGCCAAGTTCAGACTTAAATTGAAGAAAGTAGGGAAAACCGCTAGACTATTCAGGTATGACCTAAATCAAATCCCTTACAATTATACAGTGGAAGTGACAAATAGATTCAGGGGATTAGATCTGATAGACAAAGTGCCTGAAGAACTGTGGACAAAGGTTCATGACATTGTACGGGAGACAGGGAGCAGGACCATCCCCAAGAAAAAGAAATGCGAGAAGGCAAAATGGCTGTCTGGGGAGGCCTTACAAATTGCTGAGAAAAGAAGAGAAGTGAAAGGCAAAGGAGAAAAGGAAAGATATACCCATTTGAATGCAGTGTTCCAAAGAATAGCAAGGAGAGATAAGAAAGCCTTCCTCAGTAATCAGTGCAAAGAAATAGAGGAAAATAATAGAATGGGAAAGTCTAGAGATCTCTTCACAATGTATACATGTACCAAATCATTGCAATATAGTTTAAATAACTTATAATTTTGTCAATTATATCTCATTAAAGTGCAAAAGTACAAGAAATTCTGCAATTATATCAACATAAAATATTTTAAGAATACATTATTTAAAATTTATTGTTTATTTGGAATATATATGAAAAGACAGTTGTGTGGTATATGACACTATTTCAAAGATTTCTATTAGCCATGATTATTCAATTTAGGGTTAAAATACTCAATATTAAAAGGCTACAATGTTCAAACAATTAATGCAGATATTTTTCTGCTGTTATTCAGAAATTTGATGAAAAGCAATCTTTAATGTCTCTTAACGCCTTTAAAAGCCATGGTTTGGGGTATTCCTAAAGGCAGGTTCGTGCTTTACAATTAATAAAAAGGAAATGACACTGGATTGTTGGAGAAGACTCTTGAGAGTCCCTTGGACAGTGAGGAGATCCAACCAGTCCATCCTAAAGGAGCTCAACCCTGAATACTCTTTGGAAGGACTGATGCTGAAGCTGAAGCTCCAATACTTTGGCCACCTGATGCAAAGAACTGACTGACTGGAAAAGACCCTGATGCTGGGAATGATTGAAGGCAGAAGGAGAAGAGGGCAACAGAGGATGAGATGGTTGGACGGCATCACTGATTCAATGCACATGAACTTGGGCACACTCTGGGAGATTGTGAGGGATATGGAAGCCTGGCATGCCGCAGTCCACGGGGTCATGAAGAGTCAGGCAGGGCTCGGCGATTGGACGACAGCAACAAAGGCAGGTGCGTGCTTTACAGCAAAAAGCAAATGGCACTGAATTTCTTTCCTGCGTGTAAAGTCCACAGCTCTTGAAGTTATTCAGCTAACTGTTAAAGCGAGAAGAGTTACAAACATGAAATGTTAGTTTTCACGTGTTTGCACACGTATTACTTTTTTGGTGCTAATAACAAGTGTTGCATGCCAGCCACTTATTACTATTCTGAGAAGCTCTCTGACCGGCCTAGGCTAGCAATGCTTTACGGGAAGAGCCAGAAGTGGACCTGGGGTTTTGCGAGGTTTCAGAGAAGTGAGGCTGATGACTGATTTTTCTCAGGGAAGCAAACAAGTATATACGTTGTTTGGAAAACAACCCCCACCCAATAAAAATAATACAAAAAACACGTCAATGCAATTCTACCAGTGGCTTGGCCTTGAGTTAAAATGGCAGCAGAGAGGAAAAGAAGGTACGTTGACCTTAAAGATGAACCAATGTCTTTTCAGTGTAAAATCTTACATAAACACTCACTATACAGTCTGTGGAACTGCTGCTATAAACAGCTTAGCTTTACCAGGTATAGATGATAGGAAGGATAATGGAGTCAAAGATAATAGTGTGTGAAAAGGCACAGAGGTGGGAAAAAAATTGTGTTAACGAAGAGTGAAAGACACTCTGTAACTGAAGCAGAAGGTGAGTGAATTTGGAAGGTAAGATGGGGATAAAATGGAAAAACGGTTTGGATAGACATCTGAAGACCCTGAATGTTATTTAGAGGAGACTGCATTTCATTTCTAAAAACTCATTTAACAAATAACATACCAAAGAACTGTTTAAAACTTGTAGGAATTGGAGTCTTTGTAGTTCTTATCACAGTACTTCGAGTTTCAGTTACTTTGTTAGATTAATACATTTTGCTCATGATTGGTCACATATATTTAAAAGGTTTGCTGTGATTCCCACTGCAAGCAAGGTCCATTAGATGGGGCAGCTCACAATAGTCCGAGGAGAAGGTGAATGCGGTGGGTATTAATTTTATCTTGTACCAGCTGAAGCATGCTTTGCGATGTCTGTGGGTTAGCTTCTGTGCCCCGTGACATGCACAAAAGGCAGGATAGAGCTTCCCTGCTGGCTCAGCTGGTAAAGAATCCGCCTGCAATGCAGGAGACCCAGGTTCAGTCCCTGGGCCGGGAAGATCCCCTGGAGAAGAGAATGACAACTCACTCTAGTATTCTTGCCTGGAGAATCCCATGGACAGAGAAGACTGGTGGGCCACACTCCATGAGGTCACAAGAAGTCAGACATGACTGAGTGACTCACAGTTTTAGTTAGACATGAATAAATCGGCAATTTATCATCTTTTTTTTTTTTTTTTTTGGTTTCTGATGCACTAGAAACACCAAATGGCTATCAACTTGCAGAAGATTTACATTACCTCAGTCAGTTCAGTTCAGTTCAGTCGCTCAGTTGTGTCCGACTCTCTGTGACCCCATGAATCGCAGCACGCCAGGCCTCCCTGTCCATCACCAACTCCCGGAGTTCACTCAGACTCACGTCCATAGAGTCCGTGATGCCATCCAGCCATCTCATCCTCTGTCGTCCCCTTCTCCTCCTGCCCCCAATCCTTCCCAGCATCAAAGTCTTTACCAATGAGTCAACTCTTCTCATGAGGTGGCCAAAGTACTGGAGTTTCAGCTTTAGCACCATTCCTTCCAAAGAAATCCTAGGACTGATCTCCTTCAGAATGGACTGGTTGGATCTCCTTACAGTGCAAGGGACTCTCAAGAGTCTTCTCCAACACCACAGTTCAAAAGCATCAATTCTTCGGCGCTCAGCCTTCTTCACGGTCCAACTCTCACATCCATACATGACCACAGGAAAAACCATAGCCTTGACTAGAAGGACCTTAGTCAGCAAAGTAATGTCTCTGCTTTTGAATATACTATCTAGGTTGGTCATAACTTTTCTTCCAAGGAGTAAGCGTCTTTTAATTACCTAGCATCCTGCAAAATAAAATGTGAAATCAAGATTAAAAACAGGTTTAAATTTGATCACCTTAGAGCTCTCAAGTTTATGATTTTAGTATATCTCCTAGTTGAAACTTCTGCATCCAGACACTCCCAAGCCCCAGTGATTTTGCTGACCCAAATTATCTTCCTTGGTTCCTCTGTCCCCACCTCTTCTGTTCTCTGCATGAACCCACTCATCTTACAGACTGCCTGGTACCCCAGCTTTTCAGTACAAGCGCTGGGAGGAATCCTGTGCTCATGCTTAGGGATAATTTGTGGCTCTTTTTCTGGCATTCTTTTCCCTTGGTGTATAACCTAACAATCTTCTTTTTAAAAGCCAACTCCAGAAACTCAGCATCTTGGACACAATTTAGAATTTTCTCTTTGCTTTATGGATATAGAATTTTGAAATTTATGGACAAATACGCTGGAGCAAATAAATCAAAATGCAAATGATTAATCTGGGGCTTTTGAAAAACATATTATGGTCTAAAAACTGTCTTGAAATTCCAGTTTTGCTTAACTCTCATAAGAAAGTGCAATGAAAAACCAGTCAACAGTTTTCAAGACCACAAACCCAAAACAATTAAATATTTCACTTTGCAAATCCCAACTAGTGTTGATGTGAAAGTTTGTGCTACTGGGCAAGTGTTTGCTATTGATGAGCTGTGTACAGTCTTTTAAAATTTTTAATTAATGAAAACCCATTTAAACACTCTTTATGCAGGAATGGTGACAGCATGATGAATTCCAGTGCCCACAAAGCGATACTGCTGGCCCTGCTTGACATAAGTTTATTGAAAACTTTATCTGTATCCTTGCTGTATCAAATGACTTGAAACTTAGTTACCAATCCTCTAACCATATATAGCAGAAAAAGAGGAATGGAAACAATTTAACGAATTGGAACAAGATCATAGTTTACTAATACAGATAATTATGCAGAATATAACCTCCATTAACTACAAACTACAGCAGCACACAACTAATCACATTAAAGCAGAAAACTGGCCCAGATATGCCAACTCAGTAGCCTTTCTAATCCAACACTGACATAATTGAGCTCAGAGGCTAAGAGCACTTGCATTGCTGTTTGCCTGGATTTTCCAAACCATGTCAGTTCTTGATTCAGCGCCGCTATTGTGTGGATCAAATAATCCCTGGGCACAAAAATACGCTGGGGGAGTGACTCCCCTGGCGTCCAGGTTATGAGTGTGGTCAGTCATTCCACATGCCTTAGGCGTGAGCTATCTTTACCATGATAAGATATTTCCTTTTCAAGCTTTGTAATCCCCAAACACAAAATCCTAACATCAATAAAAGTCAAAGAAATTTTAAAAGTGTTATGTTACAACTCTGTTCAAGACAGCGCTGAAAATAAGTTTATCTCTTCTTGCTGTTTTTCCTTTTTTAAATAAAATTAATACTGACCTGGAACCAAAACGGTTTTTTTTTTACAATATATTTTTAAAATTGTAACTATCTACTACTCTGGTTCTTCGATGTGAACTACAACCAGATATTTAAAAATACATCTTTGACATGTGCACACTGCCTATACCAGCTGTGCACACTGCGTATACCAGTTCTATTCTCTTTTTGCATGGGTCATCAAGCTGTAAAACAAGTTAGGAGGGGGGAAATACAAAGCAATTCTGGAAAACTTTCCCTCTCTTTTCTTCGAATCTTTCACTATGCCTTGGAAAATAAGGTCATACATTTTAAACAATATGACTCCCTTCATGTTCCTGACCCTCCCACACTCCAGAATGTTCTAGACTTCTCGTGTGCAGAGGTACAGCTCACCAAGTCGGTGGATCAGAACCAGGCTCCTGCTCCGCAGTAACCTGGGTCCAGTCCTCACCTAGATCCCCGAGACCCAGCCCCCGGGGTCCTGCAGACCGACGGACCCGAGAGGTCAAGAAACGTCTGGTTCCAGGGACCTGGCACCATCTCTCTCTTAAGGATAACGGAGTTGAGAGAACCTGCCCTCCTGCCTGCTTTTTCCCATCCTTTGTGCCTAGGATTTTGCAAGTTGCCTGCGAAGGAGTCAAACATGGGTCAGGCAAACGTGTTCTTTCCAGCCACGGTAACCGGATCGCTGGAGTGAAATCAACTCGCAGAAGCATCCAGAGACTGCAGCCAGCCAGAGAGGCAGCGCTGAAAGCAACTTCCAAGCAAGGCTGCAAGCGCCAGCCCGCGGGGCGCAGCTTTCAGCTCGGAGGCGGCGAAGCGCAACGGCCGCGCCCCCCGCCACAGAAAAGGTGGGGGCCTTGGAGGAGGGGGCCAAGAGCGGCCTCTGCACTTCGGCTCTAGGTTAGGGGGCCGGCGCTCTGGGAGCCGCGGGGGAGCCCCCCTCGCAGGGCCGGGGCGGGGACCGTCTCCCCCCATCCCGACAGCTGTCCAGCCAGCGGAATTCATTGGCTTCCCCCGGCCCGCCTCCCAGCCCCACCCCGGTCCCGTAGCCCCCCGCCCCACCCTCGCTGCCCTAATAAGGCCATGCGCGAGTGAGGGGCCCGGCATAAAGGGGGCGCGCGGGCCGCACGGCGGGAGCGGAGGCAGCGCCCGGCACCGCCATGGCCAAGGAGTGGGGCTACGCCGAGCACAACGGTGAGTGTCCGGCGGCCGCCGGGGCGCGCGCCCAGCCCTCCCCCTCGGACCCCGCGCGGCCGGCGGCGCACCTTGACCGCGTCCCTCCTCCCTCTCCTGGAGCGGCCGGTGTGCCCACTGCGGTCACGCGCCCAGATCTCGGGCCTCTGACGGAGAAGCCCCCCCACCCAGGGCCGCTTCTGGGGCCCCCTCTCTCGGAGACTGGCTGGGCAGGCTCTTCTTCACCTCTCTGAGCCTGGTGTTGGTACGAGCTGCTCTGCCTGCAGCTTCTGCCTCCCCGTGGGGACAGGGATAGCGAGATGCTCTGAAACCCACTTGGGGGCAGTGCTATCTGATTCCAGCTCTGTGACAGGAGAGGGCACTGGTGAAGCCTGCGATGAAGTTCACTTCGAAAATAAGCCTTTTAGGTGCATTGGAGCCAATACAGGAACGCTTTGGGGAAATACACAGAGTTAGACATAGCCTTACAGGTACGCTGTTAACAAAACTAAGAACAGGGCTTTGCCCCCAAGCCTTGTATTGCCCAATCTGATATCCAAGACCTTTCATAATCACTGTCCAGCCTCCGTGTATTTTGCTGATTTAGTCATTTAGAGAGAGGACTTTGATTGCACCACCAGATAAATGAATCCCCTCAATTTGATTTCCTAGGTCCTGACCATTGGCATGAACTTTACCCGATTGCCAAGGGAGAGAACCAGTCGCCCATTGAACTGAACACTAAAGAGATCAGCCACGACCCTTCCCTGAAGCCATGGACAGCATCCTATGACCCAGGCTCTGCCAAAACCATCCTGAATAATGGGAAGACCTGCAGGGTTGTGTTTGATGATACTTATGACAGGTCAAGTAAGTATGGCACCTAGGTAGAGACGCAAGGACGTCTCCAATGGCTGTGTTGGCAAAATGTGACTTATGTCACAGCCACAGAATCGGTGGGACAAGGGGGCACTTCTTGTCTGAAAATGGAGATGACGCTTGACTTTGTGCCCGTCTGAAGGATTATATTTATTCAGTGAAGAAGAATGTTCACTCTTTAACCCCGGTCATGCTGGCTGCTCCAAAACGGCCCCATGCCCAAGCTAACAGCTGGCAGTGTGCCCTGAAATGAAGCTTAGTAGAGAGGTGATGGTGATGAGTCCAAAGCGGTGTTCTTTGGGCTCTGATGGTCTATCCTTGAGGGGGGTTTGCATCCTAACGAAGTCCTGGAGAGCAAGGCTCGCATTCTCAGATGTGGCATAGATTCCATCCTACAGAGCAAGAAATGGCAAAGATCCAAGTAGGTACTCTCTCCTGCTGGTGTGGGGGCGGGGCCAATCGGGGGAGAGAGCAGACCCATGGTAGAAGCAAGAAGACCGGCCTTCAGTGGGGCTCGCCTGATTAATCATTTTGGTGAGGGGTTTTGAAGACTGACAATTTCTCCCTGAGTTCTGATTTATATTTGTCCACGGGGTCACAAAGAGTTGGACGCCACTGAGCAACTGAACTGAACTGAACAGAACTGAACTGAAAATGGAAAGTCACATGCTTTAAAAAAAGTCTGTTTCATCTATAACCATTAAGCAAATCAGTGAAATAAAAGAAGGCTAATTAGAAATACTTTATTTTACTGTGAATGAGGTAAGAATCTACCTTTAGCATTTTGGTACTTGAAATACAATATATATTTTCCTATAACCACATTTGTAAAAATTATCCTTACTGATGAACATGAATGTTTTCAGTGATCCTGTAATTAAAGAGTAATAGCTATAATTTCTACCTACTAGCAGGTTCCAGGTAAGGAATATCATAGAAATATATATTCTTTAAATAATTATCTCATTGGTATCTGTTATTTTTTTCTCCATTTAAATCAAGTTCCATTCTGAAGGATGAGTAATAAAAGTAAACAGGATCTCTTAGGTTGAATCACATGAAAAACCTTTTTGTAAGCAAATATGATTGAATATTGACACTTTCATATGATTCATCCTAATAAATTGGACTCATATCAGTGAATTATAACGGTTCCTAGTGGATGGTAAAAGTGCAAAGAGCAATTAATCAAACAGAAAAAACGGACAGGAAAAAAAATGCAATTAAAACACTCATTTCTACGTGAACGAGCTCACCTACTCTCCTTCTATCAGTTTAGACCTATCTTATGACTTTCAGTCTGACATTTCAGCACCAACAGTTGCTCTGTCTTTTCTAGAATGGCTATCCTCTGAATTCTATTTTGACCTAGCTTACATTGGTAAATTTTGACTTTAGGGCTTCTGTATAGTTTCCAATATCCTTTAGAAAATATTTGAACTTCTAAATCACTCTCCAGGCTAAATGAAGTGAAACCGAGTTAAGTGCCCAGTTGAGATATTTGGACAGCAAACTCATATTCATACTATGGAGCATCATCTCGTTTAAGGGTCAGCATTGATTGATTCCCTGGGAAACCTCAGAATTTTCCGCTGAATCTCATTTGAATAAACACAGTCTGAATTAGCTGTGGATGTGAGCTCTTGTCTGTAGTCTTGAAGAAAAGTGTAGCTGGAGGCGAGACACGGAGAAGGAATTCAGTGACGACTGTGCCAGGCACTGTGATGAGCAGTTTAAAGTCCTTAATCTCATTTAATCCTCACAGCAGCTCTGAAAGGTTAGTATTATTATCACCTCTGGAGAGATGCAGAAACAGGTTCAGAGAAGTTTAGCAACTTGCCTGAGATCACACAGCTCGCAAGGGATGGGGTTGTTATCGGACCCTGAGTCTGCCCAGCTCGTAACTGTCCTGTTCTCCCCAGTGCAGCCCACAACAAATTTTGGGTTTGATTTTAGGGTTTAGTTGTTTTCATTGCCCATCTGCTGACTTAATTTTATTTTGAAATAAACATTTGAAATTGACATGTAAAAATCACAGAACAAGCAAACACAATCAGAAAGAGAAAAGAAAGCATTTGACACACCCTAAGGCTTCAGTTTGTGAGAAAGACCAGTGTACTCGGGAATGCCACCACCAGCCCAGCCCATCAAGCTCTGACTCTAAGGTAGCTGTTTAAAGCAGGGCTCTCTCCAAGAAGTGCCAGCTCACTGCTGACCTAGCCTCTCTGACTCGCAGTGCTGAGAGGTGGGCCCCTCGCTGCGCCCTACCGGCTCCGCCAGTTCCACCTCCACTGGGGCTCCTCGGACGATCACGGCTCGGAGCACAGCGTGGATGGAGTCAAGTACGCAGCAGAGGTAAGGGGACCTGACAGGACCCACTCTGCATCTCACCCAGCGAGAGCTGAGCTGAAAGGTCAGGACAGAAGAGCATCCACTGCATGTCCTTCAAGCCTGTAGTTTCGAAAAGAGCTGCAGGAGTTTTAGCATAAACCGAAGCTACCAGACATTCTGGGTTAGACAGTTAAGAGAGTGGAGGTGAGTTAGTGTCATGCCTGAAGACTTGCAAGGTTATATTTAGAAATTGGATGGCTGCTTAATAATAATAATTTTATAAAACCAGGGGCAGGGCTCTGAATGGAACTGAAAAGAGAAGGGGACCATGCCTGCAGGTATTAACCCATGTGATCCTCTCGGCATGCTATGGGGTGGGCTACAGGTGAGGAAACTGAGGTGCCGGAAGGTCGCGTAAAGAAGTCACAGCATCGGTGCTGGGCTGGTGCTCTGCTCCGTGCTGACTGGCTTCATCTCCTGCCCAGTGCCCTGAGCCTCCTCTTTTATGAGAGTGTGGTGCTTTAAAAATAGCACTTAGCGATGCTGGCTGATGCCCAGGCTCTAGTCTCTTAAGGAAGGGCGGTGCGTCAGTATAGGTATACGTGTGATTTTATATGTACACGTGGACTTACGCACGCAGAGATAGCTAGCTATAGAGACACACAATTTAAAATGAGCAGATACTATACACTCTGTTCCTGAGACCCCATTAAAGGAAGCGCATAATTGTAGCTCAGATCAAGGCATCATATTACAAGGAACTAAGACAAGCCTCCCGCATGCTCTCTGTGTCAAGCCAAGCCTATGCGGGGCGACGCATGCCCTGGAGGTGAGGATGATTCCATTTGCACTGCCAGACTCTTCCAGAGGCGGGCTCTGGTCGGCATAGGGGCCCGGGCCTTGGAGACCTTTGTGGACACGCTCTTGGGCAGAATCATAAGGCAGCGTAACTCAACACAATGGCTCAACTGAACTGGGAGAGACCCGGAGTGCTTCCCCGCAGCCATTCTGTTTCTCTGCAGGCCATCTAGACAGCCAGTGACAGGATAAATTAATTGAGAATGCCTTTCAGACGTCTCTCCCCACAAAAGGGGGAAAATTCAGTATATTCCTTCTCAATAGGGCCAAGCCTTGCCGTTTGGTCTTGACATGCGGGATTATCACACAGTTCTGTTCTTGAAGACAGTACGTTTAAACGGCCATGAACTACGGTATTCTCTTGCCATTCTGTATAATTTTGACTAATTAACTAGTGCATATGTAAGCATCTTAACCTTATTAAGATAAGGTTACCAACTGGTTCTAGAGTGCTTGTTACTGCGAGAGGCATGAAAAATATCCAAGAATTTGACCCCTTATTTTTCCTCTCCTACTTCCCAGTTAATTGTGACTTTAAAGTGTTAGCAGATGCCTACTTATAGCTCTGTGTTTCATTGTTTGATTTGGTCAGAAAAAGGACTAAATATTATACAGAGCTAACATAATATTATGAATTGGTTTAGCGACAGTTTGGTTTTCACCAGTTCTACCTGTCATAACTTTTTATTTGAGCCATCAAAAGTCTTGCCAAAATATCTCATGTTAGCTTTTAGAATTCTGTCAACTTCTATGAGAGTGTTCAGCAATCTTATGCTGTAAAATTGTTGGGTTTATTGTGAATAATTTCACACTTATTTCCTTATTTTAGGCATGTCCCTCCTAACCTCTGTTCTGTGGTTTCAGCTTCATTTGGTTCACTGGAATTCAAAGTATAACAGTTACGCAACTGCTCTGAAGCATCCCGACGGTGTGGCTGTCATTGGTGTTTTTCTGAAGGTAAGGTAAAAATTGAATGCATATTTTTTTCAAAGTTTAGTCCCTTATCAATCCTTAGGCTTCACGTTATTTTATTTATAGGGGAGAGAGGAATGAAGTTCAAGATTCATTCAACTAATCAAGATATTTCCGATAAGATAAGCTCAAAAGGTTTTGTTCTCCCTTAAAAGAGTGCCTTTAGCTATACTTAGGTCCCCCTAGCCCTTCTAAATTTCCTCAAGGCGCAGGGGTGTGTGTGTGTGTGTTGGGGCAGTGGGGATGGAGCCTTTGAAGGAGCTTATTTCAGTCATGACGCTTTCTGGCTCCTCCACGTCAATTGCAGTGGAAACCAGAAAAGCCAGTGTTGGAAGTCACCGTGATGCCAAGTCCCTGGCTGAACATCCTCTCAGCTTAGGGTGGCCGCCACTCACATGATCCCAGGCTAAGATAGCACATGGAATGTGTGTGTTGTTGAGCCAGCCTTGGTTTAGAGAGGACTTAGTGTCATTAACACATGAATTTAGTGGTAACATGATCTAGATTTTAAGCCAGAGGTGAAAATCTGGCTTCTTTCTTTTTGAGTGACCTAATTTGTTTTATGTTCTGAATTCATTGGGTCCTTTTCAGCGCTTGAGCACAACACTCCAGGAGGTGGAGTGGGTCTCAGCAGAAAGACAGTAGGTTCAGTTTTAGGTACATTGAGTCCTCTTAGCTGCAATTATATTAAAAAGAAAAGCAGAACGACTTCACAGAGAAGGTCAAGGACATAGATGTAAATCAGCATGTAATTTTGTGGTTTTGTATTTCAGAGACCCAGAGTCCAAGTTTAGCTCAGAAAATACAGACTCTAAAATTTCGGGGGAGGGATAAACTTATGTTTTTGCTTCATGCAATATATTCTGGCAGATTTATAAACACTGGTTGTAGATGGATGGATTAAAATCAGCTTTTAAGACAATCCTAAATTATGGAGAAGAGAAAAATATAATCGTTAGTTTTCTTTCTCTCTTTTTTTTTTGCAGATTGGACGTGAGAAAGGCGAGTTCCAGCTGCTCCTTGATGCCCTGGACAAGATTAAGACAAAGGTAAAAATATCATTTTCCCTCTTGGAACAAAAAGTCAGGTTATGCCAATTTTTTTCTCTTTACATTTTTCAAGTGTGCTTCTTTCACCTAAAATCTGTTAGTAGATTGTTCAGTAAATATGCTAGGCATACATATAAAAGCAAATGCTGTTACATTTGTATATTTTTGTGGTTTGCTGGTTTTAGAGCAGTTTTACAAACATAAGCTTATTTAATCCTCATAGTCAATCTGTCAGATAATTATATTTTTAATGAAATGTTTGAGAGAGAAGTTGAGTGGTGTTTCCCTGCCCAACACAGACACACACACACACACACACACTTACACACTTGCACACTTGCAGAGGTACTAAATGTTTGGGTCCTAGTGTTTCCCTTTCTCTTCTGGATTGCACCTGTATATTTTCAATCTTAACAGTAAATTCTTCTACTTAACAGACTCACTTTAATTCTTTGAGACTGTTCTAGTCACCACTTTCAGTTTTACCACTAGGTAAAGTATTCTGCTAGAGCTGAAACTCCAGTACTTTGGCCACCTCATGCGACGAGTTGACTCACTGGAAAAGACTTTGATGCTGGGAGGGATTGGGGGCAGGAGGAAAAGGGGACGACCGAGGATGAGATGGCTGGATGGCATCACTGACTTGATGGACGCGAGTCTGAGTGAACTCTGGGAGATGGTGATGGACAGGGAGGCCTGGTGTGCTGCGATTCATGGGGTCACAAAGAGTCGAACACGACTGAGTGACTGAACTGAACTGAACTGGAAGTATTCTGAGGATGACATTTGATAAAAATGCAAGCCTGTTTTGTATCATCAGGAAACACAGCATTAATTTATATGAAATATTTCTGTTAGTTTAGAATGAGTCTGTCTGTTTTCTTGAGAAATGGTAGATTTATAGTTCTACAGACAGCAAATAAGGGATAAAACATTACAGTGATTGTGCCAGTCATGTCATGCAAACCTGCCCAGCTCCCCCGCCCAACTCTTTTTATTTCTAAAAGACATGGACTTGATCCCAAGCTTGTTTTTTCCATTGCCTTGAAATCCACCCCCTCAAGCTGAGATGCGGGGTGCCATGAGCACCTGCTCACCCCGCTGTCTCGCAGGGCAAGGAGGCGCCCTTCAACAACTTCAACCCGTCCTGCCTGTTCCCCGCCTGCCGGGACTACTGGACCTACCACGGCTCCTTCACCACGCCGCCCTGTGAGGAGTGCATCGTCTGGCTGCTGCTGAAGGAGCCCATCACGGTCAGCTCCGACCAGGTGAGCGCCCGCCGTGGGGCGTGGGGCCCCGGGTCTGCAGGGCCCCCGGGGTGCTGGCACTAACTGGAAAGCGTGTGTGTGTGTGTGTGTGTGTGTGTGTGTGTGGGAGAGAGAGAGAGAGAGAGAGAGAGAGAGAGAGAAAGGCGTCCAGGCCTATCTGGCTCTTGGCGACCCCATGGACTGCAGCCCACCAGGCTCCTCTGACCATGGGATTCTCCAGGCCAGAATCCAGGAAGTGGGTAGCCTTTCCCTTCTCCAGGGGATCTTCCCAACCCAGGGATGGAACCCAGGTCTCTGCCAATGCAGGCGGATTCTTTACCAGCTGAGCCATCAGGGAATCCCTAAGAGTAGACAGAGTGTGTGTGTGGAAATCTCTGAAAATATAAAGCTGCTAAACAGGTGCTTACCCAATCTCTACCGCTGGCACTTTCATAGTTTGCCCTGGTTAATTACGATCAGCCTGTTTAACTTTCAAAAACTCAGCTTCCAGAGGGTACCAGGCTAAGTGCAAAGCATTTATAGATGATGGTGGTGCTGTTCAGTTCAGTCAATCAGCCGTGTCCAACTCTCTGTGACCCCGTGGACTGCAGCACGCCAGGCCTCCCTGTCCACCACCAACTCAAAGCTTGTCCATCACCAACTCATGTCCCTCGAGTTGATGATGCCATCCAACCATCTCATCATCCTTGCTAATTTGGAGAACCCCAAATACTGAGGATGGCTTAGCAGATGGGTTGGTAAATACATCCTTGGGGAAAGGATGGGAAAAGATTCAACATCCTTGTGAGGTGCCAGCTTCCCTGGTGGCTCAGAATGTGAAGAATCTGCCTGCAATGCAGGAGACTCGGGTTCAATCCCTGGCTCAGGAGAATCCCTGGAAAAGGGAATGGCAACCCACTCCAGTATTCTTGCCTGGAAAACTCTATGGACGGAGGCACCTGGTGGGCTACAGTCCATGGATTGCAAGAGTCAGACACAACCAGTTCCTCAGTTTTACAACTAAGGAGGCCGATGCCCAGAACGGTTAAGTAATTTGCTTTGGCCACACAGCCAAGGGTAGCGTCTGAGATCCCACCTCCCCTCTGTCTGCTTTTTAATGCCTTTGGTCTTCTGCCTAGGCTTCCCTTCCTGCAAATTACAGTCATGTAAATTGACTCTATTAACTTATGCAGTGAAAGCCAGTTGAGCTTATTGCTTGCACTAACAGTGTCTTCCACTCTTATATATAATTCAGCAGATTAAGATAATTGTTTCAGAATTCCAGATGAAAAGGTTTTAGTTACAGGGCATAGTGATCCTCTACAAAAGGAAGAAAAAGGTTGTGTTGTTTGTTTGTTTACCAAAAAGAGGTTGTTCTTACTCGGGAACTGGCAACCAGTAACTCTAGACTGGGCACTGGAGGTGGGTTCAGAAAGCCGCTGGGGCTGGGCGTGGTGTGACCGCTCCCCTTCGCGCCTGCAGATAGCCAAGCTGCGCACCCTGTGCTCCAGCGCGGAGAACGAGCCCCCGGTGCCCCTGGTGAGGAACTGGCGCCCCCGCAGCCCATCAAGGGCAGGATCGTCAAGGCCTCCTTCAAGTGAGGCCGCTGGAGCTCGCCCTCTTCAGGAAAGGAAGCCGACCCTGCAGAGCTTGGTCCCCCGCCTCCTCTTGGTGCTTCTGACTCCGGTATACTCCAGGTCCCTCCCCCGTGTTTCCACGCAGAGCAGAGCAGATGAGAGACGCCATCGCCAGGAAATCAGAGCTACTCTTCCCAGGATCTGGTGTGAGAGCGCTTGGCCTCTGTGATAATCACCTTGCCTATAAAAGTAGCATTTCTAGTAAGGTTTCAAAGAAGCAGCAGCAGCAGGGTGAGAAGAGTAAAGACAGGGAAAAAGCGGCTCCTGGGCACCGTTTCTGTGTCATCCTAAATTTCACAGAACTTCCGTCTACCCTTTTCCTATGTATGATGCGTTATCCATCTTAAAGAAATAGTACTGTGCGTGGGCGTAGAGGAGTCTGCAGATCCTGTAGCAGAAGTTAAAGTGACTGTGAACATCAAGAATGGAGATGATTATGTGTTTTAACCCTTATAAACCAATAAGAAGTGCATCATTTATTAACATTTAAAACCGCTGTAGAGATTGCCTGGTTTTATCAATGAAAGTAAAACACACTGACCAGCAATTTTTTTTTTTTAATTTGACCCATTACTTGAATGTTTTCTTCATGAAGATAGTTGACTTTATCCTGATATTTCTCTTTACCTGAAGGAGGGCCATTTATTTTTCATTTCACTACTTTTATCTTTGCATGCTTCTTAAGGTACAAAAATGTCTCTGATGTGTTTCCAATGTGAGGGTGGGATTAACAAGTCCTAGAACTCGCCGGAGTGAATGACTGCCCTTGAAGTAAAAGCGGCGGTACTGATCATCAAGACTAATAAAGACACGGATGCAGACACTGGAGAGTCGTGTGTTTTTGTGGAAGGGGAACGTTGTGAGTTTGTTTTCATAACTGAAGGGACTCATTCTGAGTTTGACTGGAAGTTACGTTCCTTGTGCAGTGGCTGAAGCACTTCCTAGGGGCCTTCCAAGGAAACTGCAGACCAGAAGGGGCTTGCGTAGCCACAGATTTGACGGTGCAGACTGGTTAGGTCCGGGGTCCTTATCAGCACCATGGTTGCTAACTTAGGGGCATGGAATCGTCAGACTGTAGCCCCTGTGTCATTGTTTTTTAAGATGAGCATTGAGATGACGTGTCTGACACTGCAACCATCCACACGTTTGAGACCTTCATCTTTAGACATAAAGTCCAGATTTGCCATTAGCAGCCTTGATGAACTCTCATCACGGCACTGGCTAACCTGTTCACTTACTTTTGAAAATGGCAGCAATAATTGAATTACCCCAAGGAATGAGAATGGTATTGGGTCAGGAGAGTCCTGCAAAGCTGGAAGTCGAGTCACGTGACAGAGTCCTGGGAGGCTAACGTTATTTAATAGATTACCACTTGGGTGAGGCTAAACCAGGTTGGTCAGTGCAAACTCAGTGTGTTAATTAAATCCCTTGAAATTAGGAGGTGTGGAGTTTTCATCAATTAGTGGAAACACACAAGCTGATTCTCTCAGGGTACTTACTGGGTAATGCAGGGAGCGCCGTGAAAACACTGCGGTGGAGGAAAGTGGGGCTTATTTCCAGCTCCGGTGGCACTTGTTGAAGGATGGGCTGGACGAGGCTGCAGCGGTGTTGAGGGGAAATATCTAACCCAGGAAAGGTATCTCCCTAGACCACGAGCTCCCTGATGGCATAGACTTGAACTTCATACGCTAACATTCCCCCTTTTTTGCCTAGTATGGTGTCTGACACTTAATAAGCCCTCGGCAAATATTTGGTGAATAAATAATGTCATGAACATGGGTAAACCCAGGACAAATACTTAGCTTCTTGAACAACACAGGATGAAGATTCATACTGTTTTTTTCTTCATTTCATCTAGTTTGGGTCTCCTTGGAAAGTGATCTCTAGCTTCAGGTCATAGCTCCCCAGTAGAATATATACTCCCCGCTCCTCACCCGTCATTGCCAATGGTCACAATTATCACTCAGCTTAAAGCTTCCTCTCAACTTCTGCCTGCAGCTCAAAAGTGCCGAGTTCCTATAAATGCCCATTAGAACATCGAAACCACACTTGTAGTCTGTATTCAGTGGGAGGATCATTTTTCTGATCATGGACAGGCTTCCAAACAAAGACGTTTTAGGCAGATACAGCCTACAGAGGCGACTTGGATAGGAGCTGCTGTGGTGAAAATGTTTCACATCTGTGAACTCTTGTTCTTGAGGATATAATCATTTCAGTTATTTTAAGACTTCAACAAAGGGCAAAGACTAATTTCAAGGAAGGGTGTTAGGAGAGTCAGATGATGACAACCTTGAAAGTCTATGAGTGGGTATCAATAAGAATTTACTGAATATAGGGCCTTGTTACCTTTTGAGGCTGCAAATATAATTCCCACCCATTTAATGGGGAGACAGAATATATTTATGAAGAGGTAAATAACTGTTCAGGACCACTGGTTCAGAATTCTTTACGTGCAATTGGTGAATATTTATGTAGATGAATGGCAAGAAGTCTACACAGAACGTGTAAAATGGCAGATTTCAGTGTCTAACTATAATCATTTATATAATTCAATAAATATGGGTGAAATTGATCAACTATAAACAAGCTTGGAGAGATATGGAAAATTAGTATGTTACTCAAATAAGAATAGGTGCAAATAAAATTGTTCTAGCCATATGATCCAAAACCACATCAGACACCATGCATAAATAAAATTAATTAGATTTTAGTTTCTCCTCTAAAACCTGTTTATTTGATATTTTAATATCAAATTAAAATGGACTATGGACATGAGCAAAATACATTATTTTAGCAGAGAAAGAATAGTGAGAAGAAAAAACAACTGCAGATGTTATTTTTTTAGAATTTTGGATTTAGTATGAATATTTAATGATTTTTAAAAAATGACTCCTAACCAAGTAGCTTATTTAACTTATATGCAGAGTACATCATGAGAAACGCTGGGCTGGAAGAAACACAAGCTGGAATCAAGATTGCTGGGAGAAATACCAATAACCTCAGATATGCAGATGACACCACCCTTATGGCAGAAAGTGAAGAGGAGCTATGGGGGGCCTCTTGATGAAGGTGAAAAAGGAGAGTGAAAAACTTGGCTTAAAGCTCAACATTCAGAAACCGAAGATCATGGCATCCGGTCCCATCACTTCATGGCAAATAGATGGGGAAACAGTGGAAACAGTGTCAGACTTTATTTTTGGGGCTCCAAAATCACTGCAGATGGTGACTGCAGCCGTGAAATTAAAAGACGCTTACTCCTTGGAGGAAAAGTTATGACCAACCTAGATAGCATATTAAAAAGCAGAGACATAACTTCGCCGACTAAGGTCCGTCTAGTCAAGGCTATGGTTTTTCCTGTGGTCATGTATGGATGTGAGAGTTGGACTGTGAAGAAGGCTGAGTGCCGAAGAATTGATGCTTTTGAACTGTGGTGTTGGAGAAGACTCTTGAGAGTCCCTTGGACTGCAAGGAGATCCAACCAGTCCATTCTGAAGGAGATCAGCCCTGGGATTTCTTTGGGAGAAACGATGCTAAAGCTGAAACTGCAGTACTTTGGCCACCTCATGAGAAGAGTTGACTCATTGGAAAAGACTGATGCTGGGAGGGACTGGGGGCAGGAGAAGAAGGGGACGACCGAGGATGAGATGGCTGGATGGCATCACGGACTCGATGGACGTGAGTCTGAGTGAACTCCCAGAGATGGTGATGGACAGGGAGGTCTGGCGTGCTGTGATTCATGGGGTCACAAAGAGTCGGACACAACTGAGCGACTGAACTGACTGACTGAACCAGGTAGCTCAGTGGTAAAGAATCTGCCTGCCAAGCAGGAGACATGAGTTTAATCTTTGGGTCAGAAAGATCTGCTGAAGAAAGGAAATGGCAACTCTCTCCGGTATACTTGCCTGAGAAATCCCATGGATAGAGGATCCTGGCCAGATAGAGTCCACGTAGTAGCAAAGAGTCAGACGTGACTTAGGGGCTAAACAACTTCAACAAGGTAACACTTAAGACTTAAAATGCAAATGAGAAGGCAAAATCATTTGCATGTTATTTTCATTTCCATCACTAGATGGCAGCAACATATTAAAAATTCCACTTGGGTCACTAGATGGCAGCAGAATCATGACAGAAATGGCAGATGAACCGCCGTCTGTAAAGCAGCAGGGTTTTCATTTTTCAGTCCTGAACATCCCATCTCCTTTTCCCAGATGTCCAGCATTAACCATCAGTGCCTATCTGCAACAGAAAAGATGGAGAGAGTCTTGCAGAGTTCTGAGAATTTTCACGGCCAGATGGGAGCCCAGGCTTCTCTCGCGGCCCAGCAGGCAGAGTCAGCCTGCCTACAGGGCAAGAGACTCGGGCCGCGTGGGCTCCATCCCTGGGCCGGGAAGAGTCCCTGGAGAAGGGAACGGCAACCCCCTCCAGCATTCCTGCCAGGAGAGTCCCATGGACAGAGGTATAGTCCGTGGGGTCACAAAAAAGTCGGACATGACTGAGCGACTAACACTCTCACTTTGTGAAGCCGATGAGTTAGTAGTTGCTACACTAAAATTAAGACATATGAGAAATGAGCTTTCTACAGCCCTGCTCAGTCTTCTGGAGACCTGGGTGCAAGGTACACAACACTCCCCAGATACATGCCCTCAGGCAAGTTAACTTCTCCCGGCCTCACTCTCCTATCTGTCAGCAGGAATGATAACAGTAACTGCTAGAGGGTTATTTAAGAATTAAATGAGCTAATATACCTAAACCTCTTCAGTAGCTTTTCTAGCATGTAACAAAACTTTGGGCTTCCTGATAGTTCAGTTGGTAAAGAATCTGCCCGCAGTGGAGGAGACCCCGGCTTGATTCCCAGGCTGGGAAGATCTGCTGGAGAAGGGATACGCTACCCATTCCAGTATTCTTGGGCTTCCCTTGTGGCTCAGCTGGTAAAGAATCCACCTGCAATGTGGGAGACCTGGGTTTGATGCCTGGGTTGGGAAGATCCACTGGAGAAGGGAAAGGCTACCCACTCCAGTATTCTGGCCTGGAGAATTCCATGGACTATACAGTCCATGGGGTCGCAAAGAGTTGGACACAACTGAGTGACTTTCACTTTCATCTTAAGGGACTTCCCAGGTGGTGCTAGTGGTAAAGAACCCGCCTGCAAATGCAGGAGAACTAAGAGCCGCTGGTTCGATCCCTGGGTCAGGAAGATCCCCTGGAGGAGGAAATGGCAACCCACTCCAGTATTCTTGCCTGGAGAATCCCATGGACAGAGGAGCCGGACAGGGATACAGTCCTTGGGGTTGCAAAGAGTCAGACACAGCTAGAGACTTAACACTAACAATTATCTTCTGTGAGTTAATTTTACTTCAACCAAGAAAAAATTCTAATGGCTTCTTCAATACCTAAAACCATGCTTCTTTCTCCATGTAAGGTCATGAATCCATATCTTAGCATTTCAGAGGATACTTGGGAGTTACTATAGTGAGCTCCCCTAATGAGTTTCCTCTGTGCGTGGCATTAGGGAAAAATGCTGTTTGAAAACAAGGGTGATAACTCTTGTCACATTCTTTTCAGCAGGAAAACCAAGCTGTGGCCACACTGAAAACAAGCGCAAAGCTAGAAGGAGTGATTTGGGGAAGGCTCAGAAAACGTTTCTGGAGGAAGGTTCTATTCTGAATCTCTGCACCTGAGCTTCTGAGAACATGTATGAGATCAGCAAAACATTCAAAGGCTAAACCAGAATAGACAGGTGGGGGACCGAGACGGGCATTCTGCTTTGCTGACTTACAGTGCTGGCAGAATAGAGTCCCTTGGAGTGCTCCGTAAAGTGGAAGATCTATCCTTGTGGTAAGTACGGAAAGTCTCCTGCCATGAAATTAATCTGGGGCTTGTCTGGGCACAACATAAAATCAGAATCCTGAATGAGGTGCACAAGTCATCCACCCAGCGGGAGGCAACTCAGCTCCCACTGCACGGAAGGAAACGGTCAAGGCATAAAGTCCAGGATCCAGGAGACGACGGGGGGAGCCAGTTAAGTCCTTCAGGTGTGAAGGCATTTGACGGCAGCCACTTGACAACTTGAGCAGGCAGATAATCACAGGTAATCAGCAGCTGGGTGAGAGCGAGAGTAACCGTGCAGTCACTGGGGGCCGCATGCACGCAGCGGTATAGAACCCAGTGACTTAAAAGCTAATTTTAGCCAGGTGAGAGTCGACTGTGTGCAGTAAACAAGGAACCAGATTCTCCCTTGTATTTAAGTTATTCCCAGGTAGCGCAGCCTGGAAGCTCAGGGAAAATATTTTGGTCATTAAATGTTTAAGCATGTCCATGTATTTCTACCATACTCCCTCAACTCATGTGAAATTTGGGTGGTTCCAAACACGTTAGTTCAAGGGAAGTCATTGCCCCAAGGGCACCTGAATCCCTTGAAAGTATATTACAAATGGAAGTCCTTGAAAATACCAGGCAACCTGGGCTTAAAGAATTCGCCCTTCTCGCTCCTATGTGTGAGATTAGTTTAATGGGACACAAGACCTCTGTGCAGCAACCTGTCCTGGGCAGGGAGACTGTGGAAGCCCAGCAGGGAAGACAGAAGGGTGGGGTCCAGCCCAGGAAAGAACTGGGAAGCGAGCAGGAGAAGGTGCAGTTAGAAGCGAGCAATAAGGCAACTCCAGTCCAGCGACGCGGAGAGGGCAATGGCAGCCCACTCCAGTACCCTTGCCTGGAGAATCCCATGGACGGGGGAGCCTGGTGGGCTGCTGTCCATGGGGTCGCACAGAGTCGGACACGACTGAAGCAACTTAGCAGCAGCAGCAGCAGTCCCGTGACAACTTAGGGCTCGGGTTCTCGCACCAGGAATTAATTTTAAGAGCTAACAAGCTAACTTGTCAATTCCGTCTGTAATGTAAGTCGGTGTGTGTGTGTGCAGACGTGCGTCTGTGTGGTGACCAGTCTGGGCAAAGAGGTTTTAGGAGAGTAAGGACTTTGTCTTGTGATACCGCAGAGGACTCAGGACTCAGCAATTATCTGGATCATAGGGCCTGAGAATTATCTGTTGAATGAAAGGAGGAGCAAATGGACGGATGGACAGATGGACAGATGGAGGAGGCAGCGGGGATCTGAAAACAGTGCATGCCGGTCCAAGTCCACGAGCTGGCGGGAGCTCTGCTTATCCATGGAGGGACAGGCAGTGACATCCCGAGGGGTCTCAACAAAACAGTGGTTTCTGCTGCCGCCCGGGCGTGTCTGCACAGAGAATGGGGAGTGGGCGGAGACAGCTGTTTTATAGGCACCCAAACCTCATCATCTTGCAAATTCAACTAGGTAGAGAAGAGACATATTTTATAATATAAAAGAGAGATATGAAAGGAGACTCTCTACCAGAACATTTATCTCTTAGCACCCATGGTTCCCATATGCAGTTTGAAGGTAGCTGGTAGTGAGCCTGTGACTCTGGACTTTGGCGAAACGAATTGGCACTGTTTATGCTAGGGCTTGAACTTTTATAAATTTGCCTTTATTTTCTTGTGATTTTTAGTTCTCCTTTTCCTTCACCTTTGTGCCCACTGCAATTCCACACACATTATAAAGATAATTCTTTAACTCAAATGCTTGTGGTGTGGCCAGCAATGACCCAAGTGTGATAGTTTTGAAAATTCAATAAACATTTTCAACTGACACATTCTGCCCCACCCCAAGCGAATTGGTAAATGTCCTGCCCTCCATAAACAATACAGACAAATATACCCTATACATCCTCATGCACTTGTAGTTACTACTTGGAGCTTACTCTACAGTATAGTGGAGTATTTTGGGAAAAAAAAAAAAACCAAAAACATTTACCCAGACAGTAAATTTACCAGAAATCAAACTCAAGTTATTTCCTGATGGATGGGGAGGGGAAGAAGTGGTGGTACTAGGCAGCCGAATTTGTAACTTGAAGAGTAAATCTCTGGTTGCCTGTATAATTGGTTTTTTTGTTTTTGTTTTTTGTTTTTTTTTACTTAAAGAAGTATTTTAGTGATATTTCATCAGAGGTCTGATTTATTTCTTTCAGTTTGTTTTCTCTAACAGAAGGCCTGTTGTCAAGATTGTGAGGTGTACTAAGCCTCTTTCCCTTAGCAGCTTAATTGATATGAAACATTGATTAGGCCCCAGGAGGGCTGGGGAGTTTCAGAGGAATTATGAAATAACCATAAGGAGCAAAGAAGAAAGTTTGAGCTTGTTAAGAATGGAGTGGTTTTGGCTGAGCAAAAGCATTCAATATTTGGTGTATAATTTTATTTTTTAGAGACTTTTTAAATTTAACATGTATTGTTTTCTAAAGTCTCTTGAATCTGTTACAGCATTGCCTCTGTTCACGCTTTGACTTTTTGGCTGTGAAGCACGTGGGATCCCAGCTCCTCAGCCAGGGATCAAACCTGTACCCTCCTCCCCACCCCACCCTGCAACACTGGAAGATGAAGTCCCAACCCACTAGACCACCACCGGGGAAGTCCTTTGATGTGCAGTTTTGAAAGTATACACAAGACACTAAACAGCCTTTTTCGTTAAAGGATTTCGTGCTTTCCGAAAGCAGTTAGGTATAGAGAATGAGAGATACAGAAGTAGCTGAGGAGCTACCTGGAAGCATCACAGAGGAGGAAAGAAATGGAAAACAGAAGGAAAGCTTCAGACACTGCTCAAGAGAAACTGTGCCAAACGTGGCTGTGCTGCTGAGGGGAGGGCCTTATCGGGCATCGCCAAGGTGCCCAGCACACTGGGCACAAAATACGCGGTAAACCGTGATATCAGCGTCCCTGGAGAGAGGGGAGATAGCAGAGCCAGGGCAAAGGCAACCTGCACACCCGGGCCTGGGCACCTGGGCCTCTGCGCCAACCGTGAGCCAGACTCTCTGTGGCTGACGCAGCCACAGGGCCCAGTTTTAGAACACGGACCACCGATACAGAATTTCTAAAAATAAACTTTAAGCTCACTGCATTATACTACTGTATATGCTATAAGGTATAAATAAAGTGGACATTTTCAGGGGCCAAAAAGTCACTATGAAGAGAAATAGTCTTTTTCCCTACTCTGGAGCACGCCCTGACATGCACGCCTACGTGTGTGCCCTGCACGCGAAGCGGCTGGTCGGGAGCCTTGCACGCGCAGGGTCAGCTGAGGCAGCCTCCTGCCAGCCCGCCAGCTCTGTCTGTTCTGTAATTCCGCGCCTCACCGGGTGGCTGCTGTGTTCACTGTCTCCCCGAGCGGGGAGGAGCTGAAAGTAGAAGGGACAGCCATCACAGGGGTTAGAGAAACAGCGCAAACAGGCCCTGCTGTGGCTTGTGAGCAGCGTAGCATGTGGTTTCGGCTGACCAGTTTTGACCTTGGGTTGGTTGGGTTGTTTTGTTTTTTTTTTTGACTTGGTTATAAACTCTTTTGCTGCTGCTGCTGCTGCTAAGTCACTTCAGTCGTGTCCGACTCTGTGCAACCTCATAGACGGCAGCCCACCAGGCACCGCATCCCTGGGATTCTCCAGGCAAGAACACTGGAGTGGGTTGCCATTTCCTTCTCCACTGCAGGAAAGGGAAAAGTGAAAGTGAAGTCGCTCAGTCCAGTCGTGTCCGACTCCCAGCGACCCCACGGACTGCAGCCCACAAGGCCCCTCCGTCCATGGGATTTTCCAGGCAAGAGGACTGGAGTGGGTGCCATTGCCTTCTCCGATAAACTCTTTTAGCACCATCAAAGATGACAAAGGAAAAAACAAGGAAGAGAGGAAAGAAAAAGACATCCCATCACATCAAAGGATGTTGGCTATACCGCTCCTTTTTTCCCTTAAAATATTAGCGTACAGAAATTTATTCATCCAAGTGTGTATTATGTTCCCTGCTCAAGTGGAAGAGAAACAGAGAGAAAGGAGAAGGGAGAGGAAGAGGGGGAGGAGGAGAACAGGAAGGAGAGACACAGGGACGGGGACGTGCTGAGAACGACAGAGAACGCTGCGGCCTGTGAAGCAGACAATTCTGTGAAGTGGTAAAGCAAACTCACAAGCAATATGAAACAACGAAGCGTAAAGACAGGGCCGTGGAGATTCAACGTCAGGTGTGGTTTTTCAGGTGATAGACTGCTTGTCTCCTATCCCCAAATCCTCACTGAGCAGTCCAAAACTTTCAAGATATCTTTCCTTGCATAAAATAGACTTAATTTCTCTTTAGAGTTAACCCGGATAAGTAAAAAATTAACAAACTACAGGGTTATAAAATGTAACCATTTCTGTATCCTGTGGCCTATCTATATATTTCCTAGGGTAATAAAAATGCCCTTTTCCCATCTGTATACTTTTAAGACAGTTTTCAGAAAACCAGATTGACCTGGATCGAGGCCTTCCAGGGAGGCCTGCAGTGGTGTGGTCCACGGAGTCACAAAGAACCGGGCACGACTGAGTGACTTAACAGCAAGCCTTCCGTGGGCTGTTCTGGCATGATGAGGCCCCAGAAGCATACAGGGACTTACTCCTGCTTTTAGGAGGGGTAAAAGCCACGTTCTCATTGGCTGAAAAATTACATACACTTGAGGGCACCCTAAACAACAGCCTAACACAGCAACAACAAAGTCATTAAAAGTATACATTCAAATTTAACATTTGGGGTGGGCAAGACTGCTTTGCTCTATAACAGTGAATCCTGACTCTTGCCCTTGGTAAGGGGGAAAAATTACTTGTCATGCCTATAATTCCCCTTGTATGGAAAAATTAAATTGTTCTTGTTTCTAAAAGGAAGTCAAAAATTCCCCATACAACCTGGTGATTTATAAGCAAATGGGAAGTTGAATCATGTGATGAAGTTACTATTAACATATACCAACTATCGTGATTTGGATAGGAGAGCCGTTATTGGAGATATGCTGAGCAAAGTGAGCAAACAATCACTAGAAGGTACAGCGGTGAGATTTTACGTTTTCTATCCCATCCAACCAACAAAAATGAGTGAAGGCATATGGCGGGCAAGGAACTGTCCCAGGGCTCTTGTCTTGTTGGATCCATACATAATTTTTACAAAAGCATTACCTTATGGATACTCCTAAGGCAGGGTTTCACAATCAGGGTACTATTAACGTTTGGGACTGAGTGATTTTTGTTACAGGGAGCTGCTCTGTGAATTACAGAGTGTTTTACAGCATATGGAGGCCCGTAGCCCACTGGCCCTCACCAGTGGTGACTGGTTGATTGAAACAATATTTGAATTTACCAACTACTTTTAAAAGCAAATAGACTTAGTTTTATAAAGAAAAGTTGAGATGTTACTAGGTTATCATGAAAGAAAAAGACACATTGAGGAACTAATGCTTTCAAAGTCTGAGGAGCAGCTTCCTAAGGGAAGTTGAACTCATCCGTTGATTAGATGTACGCTGTGCTGTGCTTACTCACTCTGTCGTGGCCGACTCTTTGCAACTGCGTGGACTCTAGCCTGCCAGGCTCCTCTGTCCATGGGATTCTCCAGGCAAGAACACTGGAGTGGGTTGCCATGCCCTCCTCCAGGGGATCTTCCCAACCCAGGGATGGAACCCAGGTCTCCCGCACTGCAGGCGGGTTCTTTACCAGCTGAGCTGCCAGGGAAGCCCAGGAGTACTGGAGTGGGCTGCCAGGCCTCCTCCAGGGGATCTTCCCAACCCAGGGATGGAACCCAGGTCTCCCGCGCTGCAGGCGGGCTCTTTACCAGCTGAGCTGCGGGCAAGCCCTATTGGATGTATACTTGGTGCTCTCTCCTGCCACTTCAGTCATTAGAGGGGCTTTGGCAGAAAACCCAAAAAATGACCAATATGTCAATATAACTTTGTTTTACAGAGTAGTGTGTGTGTGCTAAGTCACTTCAGTTGCGTCTGGCGCTTTGCGACGCTATGGACTGCAGCCCCCAGGCTCCTCTGTCCTTGGGGTTCTCCAGGCAGGAATCCTGGAGTGTGTTGCTACGTGCTCCGTTAGATCTTCCGGACTCAGGGATCGAGCCCTCAGCTCCTGGGGCTCCCACACTGCAGGCAGATTCTTGGCCCCTGGGGAAGCCCTTTCCGAGTAGCACTTCACGCATCATCTGGACGCATTGCTACTGGGACACCGTGAGGCCGCCCAGCGGATAGCTAACACCCAGACTCTGTTCTGGGACAACCTGGGGCAGACTGAGTTGCGCCAGTGCCGCAGGGCTATGTAAAATCCTCAGAATCGTGCTTGCAGCATGATCAGATTTCCAAAAATGTTTTTTTTTTTTTTTCTGTAAGAGAAGGAACTCCAAAAGTATTCCTTAAGTAAATGTGAGCTTTTTCATCCAAGTTAGAGAAACAGAAAACCCTGTTCATGATTTTACAATAGAAAGTCCTGTAATAACAATTAAACCATTTATTCAATAAAGAAGATGTTCCAGAACCATACTACGCTGCATATTATCCATATCATAATGAGCAGCAGAATTTCTCACTAATTTACAAACAAAATAAGTAGCGTTCAGAAGGATCCCAAAGCTCAAGCAGGGTGATGGTGGCGCGGCCCATGAGTGACGGAGCTGGATTCTGGACTCGGGTCCCTTTGCTCACGACGTTGATTCCCACTGCACAGGTCTGCACCTCTCTGCCGCGCTGAGGACAGTCTTAACGGAGCAGCTAACCACACCGGGCGTCGGGCTACCTTAGGTGCCTAAATCACATGAACCAGCTTCTCTGACGCTCCCACAGCCCTAGGTACTCTTATTATGTTCTGGATGTAGAAACAGACTTGAGGAGGCGGAACAAACAAATCATCCAAGGTGGAGTAGAGGGCAAAGTTTGGCTTTACGTTTGAGTGCTGCTGTCTGTGGGGTCACACAGAGTCGGACACGACTGAAGCGACTTGCAGCCGCAGCAGCAGCGTTTGGGGGCTCCCCTGATGGCTCAGCTGGTAAAGAATCACCTGAAATGCAGGAGACCCCGGTTTGATTCCTGGGTCAGAAAGATGCCCTGCAGAAGGGATAAGCTACCCACTGCAGTATTCTTGGGCTTCCCTGGTGGCTCAGCTGGTAAAGAATCTGCCTGTAATTCGGGAAACCTGGGTTTGATCCCTGGGTTGGAAAGATCCCCTGGAGAAGGGGAAGGCTACCCACTCCAGTATTCTGGCCTGGAGAATTCCATGGGCTGTATAGTCCATGGGGTTGCAAAGAGTCGGACACGACTGAGCGACTTTCACAGCCTTTGAGTAGAAGCTGAGTTTGAATTCAGAAAACTCAATCCAAATTCAGGAGACCTGGGCTCTAGGCCACTCCTCCTATCCCCTTGCCGAAGAATGTCAAGAGACCCAGAGGCCAAGGGGAAGGCCAGAGCCAGGATTAAAATGGGTCAATTACGGGTCAGGAAAAAAGCTGAAGTCTTTTTGTGAGAAGTCACTGTCAGATGGTCCAAGGCAAGGAAGTGAGGGATAGTGAGGGATCCGTCAGTACATTCTGGGAACCTCTACCAGTTTCCTCATCCATAAAAAATAACCAAACGAGATGATTCCGGAACTCCCGCTGGTTCTGCAGAGCATCACGTCACTGCGGTTTGCACCTCTCCTTGCTTCCAGCCTCCCGGCAGCTTCCCTGTGCCATCCCATGAAGTCTCTCCTGGGGAGCGGGCTGCTAACATTCCACAGGCGGCTGTGCCCGCCTGGCCCTGACTCCCGCCTGGCCCTGACTGCCCGCCTGCCCCCTGACTCCCGCCTGCCCCTGACTCCCGCCTGGCCCCTGACTCCCCGCCTTGTCTTCCCTTCCTCAGTCACAATGCTCTCGTCACAAGCGTCTCTGCGCTGGAAACGTCCTTAATCAGGGCCTTTATACTGACTTTTCTTCTGCCTGGAATGTCCTTCCTGGATCTTTCTTTAGAGGTTTCTGAAATGCCACGGCCTTCAGCAGATCTTCAGAACTAATCACGGTGCCTATGGTAACATCTACCGCCTTGTTCTTCTCTACTTCACTGGAAGTCCGTGTCCCTTGTTGCTTATTCATTTCTCGTATTCTCCGCCTATCCGTCCCCAGGTAAGCTCCGTGAGAGCAGGGTCCTGCCCATCTGGTTCGTGGCTGCAGCCCCTGAGCCTGGCACATTCTAGTACTTGATAGGTTTGTTGAATGAATGAGTGGACAGGTGACCACGGCTTTGACAACCCACATAGTACCTAAAAATAATAAGCACGTAACAGGAGTTCAAAAACACATAACAGCAGTCATGAGAGCTAGGGTTTAGCAAGCTCTAAATATTGGCACCATGCTAAATCCTTTTTTTTTTTTTAACAAATTAGTCCTCTTAAACATTAGTCCTTGCCACAAACTCCAAAACGTGGGTAATATTATTCTGGCTTTCCAAATGAGGAAATCGAATCTTTGCAAGACCAAGCAATTGGCCCAAGGTTAGAGTGTTAGCCAATTAGCCCAGTTTCAAAACCAAATCCAGTTTCAGCATATTGTTATTTGTTACAGGCTTCTGTGAAGAAAGGTTGCTATTGCCTCCATCTGGATTAGTGACTTCGTAATTTCAAACAGCATTACTTGGATAGTTGCGTCCTGGAGCTCAGGCCAGATAACAGTGATAGATACCTAGGACTCACAGTTGAATAATGTGATACAGCTTTCAATTTCAGATGGCTCAGTTTAATAACAACTAATATGCAATTGTCCTAAAATGGACTTCTCTATGACAGGAACACTCCTCATCACCCCTACAAAAAAAACCACACTGCTGGAGCCCCATTCTTCTTAATTGTTCCCCTAAACCTTGCGGAGGTATTTAATTTTGCATTTATTACATTATATTCTAATAATGTAACAATGCCTGGGATGAACTAAGTGCCTTTATGTGGCAGGTGATTTATATACAGTCCCTAACTAAGTCCTCATAACAAGCCTGAGATTGGTGTCATTATTCCTACTTTACAAATGAGCAGCCAGAAGCTTATTGAGGTGGTGGATTACAACCTGCTGATCATAATACAGTGTCGGATTAGAATGTGGTATGGAAAATACTAGGATAGGTGGATATGCGTGCAGAGACCTATGGGAGCCCCAAGAAGGGGACGGTTCTTAGCCTCCATAGATATTTACTTGAAATCTGTAATTGTAACAAACAAGAGACTAGTTATTTATTATCTTATTAGTTTTGTAGTTAAGTGTCTAATAAACTATGTACATTTCATTTTGTAAAATATATTACCAATATATTTACTGGAGGGAACAAATACTTTACCATTTTATTTTATGTTTTTATGAAGATTAATATATTAGAAACCTTTTTATTATGATAATTGGAGCACAGACTTCAAGATTTTTGTATTATATATAGCCTGCCATTTTTTCCTTCTGAGGCAGAAAAAAAGTACCTTTCTTCAGGTACAGTTTCTTTATTTAGAATTATTCTTAAATGAACGGGTCTTCCTGTCTAGTAGAAACACGAGTATAGGATAACTAATATTTTTGACATTACAAAATCCAATCTTAGAGTAGTCTTTTAAACATAACTGAATCATGACTGCCTGCTAAGAACGCCTCAGTAAAATAAAGTTCCATTCTGCCTACAAAGCCATCTCTATAAAAAAAAAAAAAAAGGACAGAAAAAAGTGCTAAGACCATCAATGTAATAAAAAAGAAGTTAACAAAAAAATGTAGCTCTCTGTTGAATATCCAAAGATGAAATATTTTCTGCCTGCAGTGAGTATGCAAGTTCTCTCTAAGCTCAGCTCTGTGGGGAGGGCCTGCCCCACTAAAAACAAGTTCATTTTCCAGAAGTGAGAGAGGAAGGGGGAAACTCACTTGAATAGTAAGAATCTACTTCCTGAACGGCAGTTTGGTGGTGTTTGAAATTTTAGAAATATTTAAAAATCAAAATGTGCTTCTTTACTTCCATGTAAGTAAAGCCACAGTCTAGCTTCACAGAAAATAAGAGACAAGGATTCCAGCAGGTCTGAAAACCTAGCTACCTTCACAGAAACTTTAGAACCCACTTTATATTCATAGACTTAGTATTCAGCTCTTAACACTTACCAGTAATACATCCCCAGGGCCTACTGAAGAATCTCATATCAACTGCAAGGCCCTCTTCTTTTCAATTAAGTAAATATTTGAAAATTATGCAAAGAATCAAAATTACTTTACTGGACTCCACAATATGTAGCTACAGAGTCATAAATAAGAGATTCTTTGCAATTACAAACTACATTTTGTGATGGTGCATGCGTGTGCACTCAGGTATGGCTGACTCTTTGCGACTCCATGGACTGTAGCCCACCAGGCTCCTCTGTCCATGGGATTTTCCAGGCAAGGAAACTGGAGTGGGGTGCCAGGGCCTCCTCCAGAGGATCTTCCTAACCCAGGGATTAAACCTGCATCTCTTGCATCGCCTGCACTGGCAAGCAGATTCTTTAGCACTGTGGCATCTGGAAAGAAATATGATGGTGCTAGAAACCAAAAATACTCATTGCCTAAGAATTCATGGCAATATCAACCAAAAGACTCCAGCACAAACAGGTACACACTTTCCTGGAATCTTAGGACAATAACAAGTACATCTAACTGTGAATCATATTTGTTTGTGTGGAACTGACTGAAATAAATAGCAAATAATGATTTTTGAGATCAATATTGCAAAAGTTTGCACTAATATTATAATTTATCTTTTTATTTATCTGTATAAGTAGTATGATGTTTAGGCTGATAGGATTGTGTAAAACTGTGTCCAGCTGCCCCAGTGTTAAGTCTAATACTATGCTCTCAAAGATCACAGCGATCCACAGGACAGAAAATCCTTCTCCTCTTTTTGTGGCAAAGCCCCTTGAGGGAAATGAAATCTGCCCCCACCAGAAAACAGTCCTGACTTACACATTAGGTACTAGGAAACAGAGCTTCAGGCCCACAGTACTTTTAGATATCCATGAAAATGTTTTCTTTTAAAACCAGAAGAAAAAAAAAATGAACATTATATCAAAAAATGTTTAAAATACATAATATTAAAATATTAATCTTATGTCAATGCAGCAACAAATTCATGTATGTGTATGTCTGCCCGTGTGTGTGTGTGTGTGTGTGTGTGTGTGTGTGTGTGTTCATGAAGAAGGGATCCATAAAGGTAAACTGCCTAAGGCCCAGAAAAGCCACAACGTTGCCTTGCCTCAAAAACTATCCTGCTAAATTTCTTTGAATTGATTGTTAGTTCTGCCAGATGCCAAGTTTTCTTTGGCAGCCAACTTCTGAGTTTTCACCTTATTGCAAATTCTCATCTTTTTGCAAGAAATTCTCTTACCCAATTCCTGTTAGAAGAGTGATTCTTTAGAAGCCTTGATTGCTTTAAATCGGTATTTATTCGCCTAGGTAATCTTCCCCTCCTCCTCCCAAGTTAGTTTCTTAAAGAGAAGAAAGGAGGTAGGAAGGGTGTCCATGTGATACCTTGTCAGTTCGCAAGGAAATGGCCTCTCGCGTGCGTGCGCCCAAAGGAAATCAGTCCTGAATGTTCATCGGAAGGACTGATGCTGAGCATCCAATACTTTGGCCACCTGATGCGAAGAGCTGACTCATTGGAAAAGACCCTGATGCTGGGAAAGATTGAGGGCGGAAGGAGCAGGGGACGGCAAGGATGAGATGGTTGGATGGCATCACCGACTCGATGGACATGGGTTTGGGTAAACTCCGGGAGTTGGTGATGGACAGCGAGGCCTGGCGTGCTGCGGCCCAGGGGGTCGCAGAGAGTCGGACACGACCGAGGGACTGATGGAGAAGCACGCTTGCCTCGGCGCGGACCCTGCGGGAGACCGCCCTCCTCCTCGGTGCGCGCGCGGCCGTCCGGCAGGGGGCGCGCGGCGCCCGGCCCTCCGCGCCCCTCCGGGACCGCAGCCCCGTCCGCCCCAAGGTCACGCTCCCCGCCCGGCTAGCGGGCGCAGGGCCGGGGCCCCGAGCGGCGAGCCCCCGGGGCCGGGGGCCGCGGCGCGGGCGGGGCCGATGGGGCGGGGCGGCAGGGCGCGGGGGCCGGGGTGCGCTCACAAAGGGGGGCGCGGGCGGAGCGGCGCCGGGGCCCGAGCGGTCCGCGCCCCGCGGGGGCACGGGGCGCGCGCAGACGCTCCGCAGCCCAGTCCGCGCGGGGAGCGCGGAGCCTCGCGGCCGCCCCGCGCCCGCGCCGAGGGACGCCGGGCGGCCCGAGCGGAGCCCCGGAACCTGGCGCAGCGCCCCGCCGGCAGGGCGCTCTCCCCGCCCCCGGAGCCTCGCCCGCCCGGCCCGCCCCGAGCGCGGAGCGCACCTCCGCCCGCGCCCTCCTCCCCGCTCCGCCCGGGGCCGCCCGGGGCCCCCCACCCCGGGGCCGCCCCCACGCGCGAAGGTGGCGGGCGCCTATAAGAGCCGGCGACGGCGCGGCCCGCGGACACACGGCGCGGGCACCTGAGCAGCAGCCCCGGACCGCGGCGCGACCATGTCCCATCACTGGGGATACGGCCCGCACAACGGTGAGTGCGGAGCCCCTGGGCGCGCCCCCCGGCCCAGGCCCCAGGCCGCTGTGGGGAAAGCCCCGCGCCCCGCGCCGGGCCGCGGAGGGGGCGCGCATCGCCGCGGGACCCGCGCGGCCCCTCCCGGGTCGATCACCACCCCGTCCCGGCCCAAGAGGACGCTAGGAAGGGGTGCAGCGAAACACTTCGGTCGCTGATCGCAGAGAAATTAGGGAGACTCCCCCCTCCCACCGCCTTCATCCCCTCGCCCCTCCTCACCCCCCGCCCCCACTTCATCCTCAGCACCACCTGTGGCTAAGATTCTCAGCATGAACTGTTCCCGGGCGTTTTCTTGGGCTGGTGGTTTGAGTCCTTTGCGCTGACTTCTGAGTTTTCCTGATTTCTTGACTTCTGAGGCCAGGAGGTCCCCAGGAACCCGGTTTTTCGGGGCCACAGGTCTGGGTTCCCCCAGGCCAGCGGACGTTCGAGCAAGCTGTGTCTGGGGCATCTCTGAGCGACTTGCGGGGTCTGGGGCTTGTCAGGTGATGGAGATCCCAACCCTTCAAGGCGAGGGGGCTGGCTGGGCGGTGACTCAGTCCTTGCCTCTGGCAGAACTGAGGAAGGAATCTCCCTCTTCGGGAGTGTCTTTAGGAAGCTTGCTCATTCAAATCCTAATCACAAACCCAGGGTCAGCTGCTCAGTTTCAGGAAAAGAAGCATAAAAATAGCTAACATGTATGTGAGGCTCACTGCTTGTTCTAAAAGCGTTACATGGATTGATGTTCTCAGACCAACCTTTATAAGCCAGATGCTATTGGTACCCCATAATACAGAGGGGAAACGAAGGCACAGATCAAGTGCTTTCCCAAAGGTTGCTTGCTAAATCATTTCAGTCGTGTCCTACTTATTGCGACCCCGTGGACTGTAGCCCGCCAGGCTCCTCTGTCCATGGGATTCTCCAGGCAGGAATACTGGAGTGGGTTGCCCAGCCCTTTTCCAGGGGATCTTCCTGACCCAGGGATTGAGGTGGCGTCCCTTGCGTCTGCCTGCATTGGCAGGCGGGTTCTTTACCACAGGCGCCACCTTGGAGACAGCTCTGAAGTGGTATCGCCAGAATTGGAGCCAAGCAGGTCCAAGAATCATTGCCCTTTCCCCGGAGTTGGGGTGTGCCCTTCCCCACACTGTGGGGGTTCACACTGCTCTGCTCAACCCCAGGCCCCGAACACTGGCATAAGGACTTCCCCCTTGCCAACGGAGAGCGCCAGTCACCCGTTGACATCGACACCAAGGCCGTCGTTCACGACCCTGCTCTGAAGCCTCTGGCCCTTCTCTATGAGCAAGCAGCTTCGAGGAGAATGGTCAACAATGGTCACTCTTTCAACGTGGAGTTTGATGACTCGCAGGACAAAGCAGGTCAGTGTTTACAAAATAACGTGTGTGTCAGTAGCTGCTCTTTTCCCAGCTTAACAGGCACAGGAACCCCCCTTAGCAGTACACTCTGATCATCTTCTTGGATTTCAGCCTCTGGGAAGCAGGCTAATTTCTTTAAAGTGGCAGGGGCTGTTTCTCCCTGTCCCATTCCCGGTTTCTATGTAGGGCATTGAATAACTGTGCTCTGCCTGAGAAAAGTCAAAAAGGGCAGGGCCCCTTGGCGATAGAGATCAGCAATGAGGAGACTTGCAAAAACTGAACTTTTTAGGATTGGTCTTCAAGGTAGTATGCGGAAGAGCGATGAAAACCTGCTCCTTTAAAATCCTGAAACTCTCGGAAACACCGTTTTTGTGACTATTTTCTCAGCCTTGGGCCAGTGTGATAAAGGCGGCTGTGTATCTTGGTGTCCACCCAGAGTTCACTCCATAAATGAAGGTGTTTTAGACTTGGTGGACATACCTGGTCCCTTGCTGACGAAACCAGTTACTGTAACGCATTTGCAGTAGTGCTCTTTTCAGAACTCTCTTTGACTGCTGCTGCTTTTAATTAATTTTTCTTCCTTAGAAGTAGGAGAACAATCCCCTTCAGACACAGCAGGAGCCTTCTTTGCCCACTGGGCGATTTCCTGGCCAGTGCCCTGTTTTCCCAAGTGCTTTCCTCTGAAGGGCCCTGAGTGAACGTGCTACGAACACGTTGTGTGTGCTGGTGGTGTGGGCCTGGGGGTGTGTGGAGCGTTGCGCAGAAGGAGAAAAGACAGATCCAACATTCAGTAATGCTGTCAAAATGCTCGCGTAATGACCTGCAGTACTAGTACGTGAATGTAATTAGAATCATTATAGGCGAGTTGCCTTGCCTTTTCGGTAGCTATCCGATGTATTCAGTACAGTTTTGAAAAAATTCTTCCTCCTCCTCTCCTGGGAGTAATAGTAACTTAACCTCTCTATGGTTTTTTTTTTTTCTTAACTGTAAAACTGGAGTATCTATGACAGCAGAAGGATTAAATGGGACAGATATATAAAGCCCAGTGCCTGGCACCTGAGATTCCTCTGCACTTGGCTGCCTTTGTCAGGCAAGTGCTGTCGCTATTGCGCATCTGATGAAAACTTTTGTTTTGTTTTGTTTTGTTTTTCATGGTAGCTAGTGAATAGGATTTATTAAAGAGAAAGAAAGTAAAGTTTTTCAGTTCAGTTCAGTCGCTCAGTCGTGTCTGACTCTTTTCGACCCCATGAATCGCAGCACGCCAGGCCTCCCTGTTCATCACCATCTCCCGGAGTTCACTCAGACTCACGTTCATCCAATCCGTGATGCCATCTCATCCTCGGTCGTTCCCTTCACCTCCTGCCCCCAATCCCTCCCAGCATCAGTGTTTTCCAATGAGTCAACTCTTTGCATGAGGTAGCCAAAGTACTGGAGTTTCAGCTTTAGCATCATTCCTTCCAAAGAAATCCCAGGGCTGAGCTCCTTCAGAATGGACTGGTTTTTAAATTGCTTTAAAATTACTTCTTACCACTTGATGATATTTTAAAATCTTGTAACGCTTTCGTATTTTTTCCAAACATGCCAGTTATTGTGTTAAACTATGGACTGATTTTACATATGACATTATTACATAGTAATATGTTTTACCACGAGTATGTCCAGTTCTGATGGATTTCTACATGAGCAGTAACCGATGAGAGCTAGCTGCCTTTTCCTAACTACTCCTCCTGGTGAATAACACACACATTACTAAAGCGCCTGGCTGGGTTTGATTGTGAAACAGATGAAAACCAACTGGTTCAGACAGGGGCTCAAGTCCACGTCTTTAGAGACAGATGTATTATTCACTTAGTTTTTATAAAAGAAAAGAAGAATCTCGCTAGCACCACCGTTATGTAAGACAAGCCAGGCACCCGAGGGGCCACCACGGAGCCGTGGTCCCTCGCCCGCCTTCCCTGAGCCAGTGCTGGGGATGCCTCAAGTAGGAAGGCAGGAGCAAGAGGTGCTGAGAGTGACTTTGGCGGGTGCAGCAAGGAGGTGTTCCAGGGAAACATGGAAAGCAGGTTTGGAGTTGGCCCGAGCAAGTCAGAAAAGACTTTTCAGGGTGAATAAGGTTTGAGCCTAAAGGATGAGGCTTGAAGGATTTCAGCGTCTTGGAGGAGACTCGCAGCAAAAGGAAGCAGGAAACGAGGAGAACTTGAGAGAGCCAGGCGGGAGGCACAGTGGAACAAGAGGACTGAATGCTAGAGAGGCTTGTTCTCCTTTCCAGGTGAAAGAACCCTTTGTGATTTTGCCTGATACCGCTTCAGCATTTGCAGGTGTTTTGATTAAACAAGGAAGCATTTTTCTCTAGAATATGAATATATTAAATGTTGATGTTAAGGGAAAACACATCTACAGGATAGCAAAAATAAAACAAAACCAAAGATAGCATGCAGAGAAACACCCTTTGGACTTTTTTTTTTTTTTTTTAAAGATCCTGGACTCTCAAGTTGGAACACACGGTGGAGATACTCTAGTTAAACCCACTTAAAATAAACATGAAGAAACAGAATGCTCAAGTTTAGGTTACGTGCTAGTCGTCTCCTTCCTGGTTTGCTGGAATGAGACTAAACGGCAACCACTTAAAAATGGAAATTGAATGAGAGTCTTTAAATGACAGTCATAGGCAATGTTTAGTGTGTTCATACCCATGCCACACTTTCAAAACTGATATACTTTTCTGTTCTAAGTCTAAAAATAATTTTTCATTTTGGTCATTCAGTTTTTAAAATCTGTAGTTTATCATCTCTTTCTATTAGGAATTATTTTCACTGTGCTGATATTTTAAGATATCCTTTATTTTCTATATTTAAATGCTTCAGTTGATTTACTCCCCTCCCCCGCAACCCAGGAGATATCAGTCTTCAGGAAATTTTCATAGGCTCAGATTTTTGGATAGATCCTAAATGTTCTTATACCCAAACTTAAATACTTGGGTATAATGAACTGAACTGGTAGAATTTATTGTTATGTTTAAGCTTGCAAGAGTTCTTTTTAAATATAGAGTTAATAGGCTTTAACTAGAAACTTGGGTTAAAGCTCTCCTCAATGTTCTAAGTGCCTTTAAAAGGAAACCACCTGAAATAAATTAAAAGAATGTTAATCCTGTTAGTTTTTTTAAATTATTAAAAAATAACTCTCCCTGTTTGAGATCTTTTATTACATTCTTTATCTGGGAAGAAAAGAATAGTAGTCAAATTATTAACTCCTGCTAACTTATTAACTTTTACTAATGAGTTTAAAACTCTCTTGCTGTATTGCAAAGTTAGAGGCAAATATTGAAAACCAGAGCTCGAATTATTGGGCCAACCCATGGACAGTTGTTGTGAGCAGAACCCAGACTAAAGCATTCTGGACCCCATATTTAATTGTGTTCATGTCAAAGGGTTACTTAAAAAAAAAAGCTGTCAAAAATTGCCATAAACCTGAAACTAAAAACTGCTGTTCCCTTCTGTCTTCATTGTGGTTATGTTAGTGAAAGTAACAGCTAAACATTTCACTACTGAAAAGAATGGAACATGGGCATCTTTCCCTCAGATTTGTCTCTACTGACACTCGCTTTTTAACCTTAGTAGGTAGCCCTAGAACGGCTGACCGCGGCCAAAACCCCCAGATGGGTTCAGTTTCAGATTCTTCATAGAAATGATTATTCACCCGCTAGAAATGTGTTTTTTAATAGACTATTTACTTCATTAACAGGAATCCCTTAAATTTTAAGCTGAGGACTATTGGGAATAGTCTGTTTATATTTTGAATTTAGGAGATTATTGACGTTCACTAAGGTCTGTGGTTGATTGGGGTGTGTCTTATATCATGTGTATGCATGTTAGAAGCTCAGTCATGCCTGAGTCTTTGTGACCCCATGGATGGTAGCCCTCCAGGCTCCCCTGCGCATGGGATTCTCCAGGGAAGAGTACTGGAACGGGTTGCCATTTCCTTCTCCAGGGCATCTTCCCAGCCAGGGACTGAACCTGTGTCTCCCTCATTGCAGGCAGATTCTTTACCAGCTGAGCCAACAGGGAAGCCCTCACATCTTGTATTAAGTAATATTAAAGTGATCAAGAAGGAAAAAATGTTAATGTTACATTTATAGTTTTTAATTTGTGTTCAGTTCAGTTCAGTCGCTCAGTCGTGTCCAACTCTTTGCGACCCCATGAATCGCAGCACGCCAGGCCTCCCTGTTCCTCACCATCTCTTGGAGTTCACTCAGACTCACGTCCATCGAGTCCGTGATGCCATCCAGCCATCTCATCCTCGGTCGTCCCCTTCTCCTCCTGCCCCCAATCCTCGCAGCATTAGAGTCTTTTCTAATGAGTCAACTCTTCGCATGAGGTGGCCAAAGTACTGGAGTTTCAGCTTTAGCATCATTTCTTCCAAAGAAATCCCAGGGTTGATCTCCTTCAGAATGGACTGGTTGGATCTCCTTGCAGTCCAAGGGACTCTCAGGAGTCTTCTCCAACACCACAGTTCAAAAGCATCAGTTCTTCGGAGCTCAGCCTTAGTAGCTAATTTATTTCAATATTACTAAAATGAATCTTTCACAAGTAACATAATTTACGTAAGTAATCTATATAAGAGGACAGATGAGAATATTACATTTAGTGCTTCTGTTCTGTTTTATATATAGTATGTATAACTGATGGGAGATCATGAAAGTTAGAATCTTCTCAGGCTCTTGATTTTGCGGTTTGGATTTAAATGAAGTTTGGACGCGTCTTGCACAGGACCTTGGGTCTTGGGGTAGAAACCCCATGTGTGTGCCCCCTCGCTTGTGGAGCACATTTCTGTGGTACAACAAGACGATGGACTCTACACACACAAATGGCTGGATTTTTCCAGAGGGGAAAAAATGCAGTCAGCAATTCTGCTATTCTTTAAAACTATTTTTTTTATTAGAAAAACAAGTTTTTAAAGTGGAGTAGTTTAGAAAATGGCATGGAGCAATCAAATTAAGTTAAAGAGGAAGTAGATCCAGAATATTGTGTGAGTTCCCTGTCTTGAATCTCATCTTTCCTATTTCTCAGGTAGAAAGATGCACGCTGCCTTTATGAGTGTGCATGTGTGTTGCTCAGTCGTGTCTGTTCTTTGCAACCCCATAGGCCATATGGAGTTGGAAATGACATTCCTTCCCCTGGAGAAGGAGATGATAACCCATTCCAGCATTCTTGCCTGGAGAACCTCATGGACAAAGGAACCTGGCAGGCTACAGTTCATGGGGTCACAAAAAGTCAGACATGACTGAGTGACTAACACACTAACCCCTTTCCTAATTACAGTAGGGGCTTCCCAGGTGGTGCTCGTGGTAAAGAAGCCACCTCCCAAGGCAGGAGACCCAAGAGACACCGGTTTGATCCCTGGATTGGGAAGATCCCCTGGAGAAGGAAATGACCATCCATTCCTGTATTCTTGCCTGGAGAATCCCATCAACAGGGGAGCCTGGTGGGCTACAGTCCATGGGGTCGAAAAGAGCTGGACATGACTGAGCGACCGAGTATACACTGTTTACAGTGGACTTCTCAGCTACATAGTAACATAGTTTATTTTAACAGAAGCTTAAACAGATATCTGCTAATAGTAGATTAGTCCTGAAAGTGTTTAATCATTGAACACTCAGGCATTTCTTTCTTTTTTTTTATTTAGTATTAGAAAGCCTTATATAATAAAAAGCTCATATTACTCTTGCCTAATTCTAAATCTTTATAAACTTTATAAACATGTATTTTTAGTGGTATATATAGTTATGAATTATATTTTCATCTTGGAAAAAGTCTATTTTGGGGGTATACAGGTATTTATTTAATTCTTTCTTTATTATCAGATTTTTAAAAAGCACTTTTACAGTAAGTTTTTTAAAGTTTTAAGAGATGTTTCTTAATAGATCAGTAATATAACACCATTTAAAAAAATTTATTTATTTTTTTATTGAACTTTTTTTCTTTTTTAATATAAATTTATTTATTTTAATTGGAGGCTAATTACTTTACAATATTGCACTGGTTTTGCCATCCATCGACATGAATCCGCCACGGGTGTACACATGTTCCCCACCCTGAACCCCCCTCCCACATCCCTCCCTATCCCATCCCTCTGGGTCATCCCAGTGCACCAGCCCTGAACATCCTGTATCATGCATTGAACCTGGACTGGCAATTCATTTCTTAAATGATATTATACATATTTCAATGCCATTCTCCCAAACCATCCCACCCTCACCCTCTCCCCCAGAGTCCAAAAAGACTGTTCTATATATCTGTGTCTCTTTTGCTGTCTCACATACAGGGTTATCGTTACCATCTTTCTAAATTCCATATATATATTAGTATACTGTACTGGTGTTTTTCTTTCTGGCTTCACTCTGTATAATAGGCTCCAGTTTCATCCTCCTCATTAGAACTGACTCAAATGTATTCTTTTAATGGCTGAGTAATACTCCATTGTGTATATGTACCACAGCTTTCTTATCCATTCGTCTGCTGATGGACATCTAGGTTGCTTCCATGTCCTGGCTATTATAAACAGTGCTGCGATGAACACTGGGGTACATGTGTCTCTTTCAATTCTGGTTTCCATGGTGTGTATGCCCAGCAGGGGGATTGCTGGGTCATAAGGCAGTTCTATTTCTAGTTTTTAAAAGGAATCTCCACACTGTTTTCCATAGTGGCTGTACTAGTTTGCATTCCCACCAAGAGTGTGGGAATTCCCACCTTTTCTCCACACTCTCTCCAGCATTTATTGCTTATAGACTTCTGGATAGCAGCCATTCTGACTGGTGTGAAATGGTACCTCATTGTGGTTTTCATTTGCATTTCTCTGATACTGAGTGATGTTGAGCATCTTTTCATGTGTTTGTTAGCCATCTGTATGTCTTCTTTGAAGAAATTTCTGTTTAGTTCTTTTGGCCCATTTTTTTACTGGGTCATTTATTTTTCTAGAATTGAGCTCCAGGAGTTGCTTGTATATTTTTGAGATTAAGTCTTTGTCAGTTGCTTCATTTGCTGTTATTTTTCTCCCATTCTGAAAGCTGTCTTTTCACCTTGCTTATTGTTTCTTTTGTTGTGCAGAAGCTTTTAATTTTAATTAGATTGCATTTGTTTATTTTTGCTTTTATTTCCAATATTTTGGGAGGTGGCTCGTAGAGGACCCTGCTGTGATTTATGTCGGAGAGTGTTTTGCCTATGTTCTCCTCTAGGAGTTTTATAGTTTCTGGTCTTACGTTTAGATCTTTAATCCATTTTGAGTTTATTTTTGTGTATAGTTATAACACCATTTTAACTTGTTCTCTCTTTTTTAAAAAACAAATTCTTTTCTTCCTGGCCTATTGTAAGGCAGAGCTGTCAGCCGGAGGTTGTATCAGGAGCCGCAGAAGGGCCCAGCCACCTAGATATCTGCCAGCCAGCTTTATCTTCTCTTTGAAGAGATGCATGTGTGCTGCTACCAGTTAAGCGTATTTAGGTGAAGTTGTCCAAACAAAGTTTATCATGAAGACCTTGTCCCTTGGTTTTCAGCCAAAGCTGAAGTTATCTTGGACTTATTACTCTGCAGAATTATAAGCCCAAACTAATAAAATTCACTTACGGCAAAAGGGGTTCTATTTCCAGTTCTAGAGAAATAAAACTGAAGTAATAGAACTACCCTAATTTTACAAGCTTTTAAATATGTCAGTTTGTTGTTCAGTTGCTAAATTGTGTCCGACTATTTATGACCCCACGGACTGCAGCACATCAGGCTTCCCTGTCCTTTACGATCTCCCAGAGTTTGCTCAAATTCATGTCCATTGAGTCAGTGATAATATCTAACCATCTCATCCTCTGCTGCCCTCTACTTTTGCCCTCAATCTTTCCCAGCATCAGGGTCTTTTCCAATGAGTCAGCTCTTCGCATCAGGTGGCCAAAGTATTGGAGTTTAAGCTTCAGCATCAGTCTTTCCAATGAATATTCAGGGTTGATTTCCTTTAGGACTGACTTATTTTATCTTGCAATCCAAGGGACTCCCAAGAGTCTTCTCTAACACCACAGTTCAAAAGCATCAGTTCTTCGGCGCTCAGCTTTCTTTATAGTCCAACTCTCACATTCATACATGACCACTGGGAAAACCATAGCTTTGACTAGACGGACCTTTGTTGGCATGCTCATTATTTCACAGATTCTAGTGCGAAGTGACATCAGAGGTCGGCAAAGCAGGCTGAAGGTCGCGCTCTGGGCCGAGGCAGAGCAGAGGTTCCTGAGTTTGCAGGTGTGCGATGGCCCAGCGTTGGAGGGCTGCTGCCAGCGCCCCTCACTGATTCACAGAGGAATTCATAGTCCCCTGAAAATCTCCTCTCTCTGAAACCTGAACCTCTGACTCCCGAGCAAACCTGGAAGGAAAGTGTCCTGTGCTCAGAAAACAGATGGGAAAAACATCCATCCTTCCAGTCAGTACAAGTAAAAGAGAAAAAAAAAAAAGAAACCAACAGTTGAAATGATTCCATTCAGCTCTGCAAACTAAGCCTGATCTAGATTTAATTTTCACAGAAAATGTTGCTTCAGGCGTAAATTTCATGCTATAAGAGAAGACTGAGAGTGTGACAGTCAGCAGTGTGTGTGTCCCACGTGCGTATGGATGAGTCTGTGTGTGTATGAGCACGTGTGCCACCAGGCTCCTCTGTCCGTGGGATTCTCCGAGCAAAAATACAGCATCTCTTATGTCTCCTGCATTGACAGTTGGGTTCTTTACCACTAGCGCCACCTGGCAAGCCCACATAAGTATTATATATATATTTTTTCATTTTAGTGCTGAAAGACGGGCCTCTTACTGGCACTTACAGATTGGTTCAATTTCACTTTCACTGGGGTTCGTCTGATGACCAAGGTTCTGAGCATACTGTGGATAGGAAGAAATATGCTGCAGAGGTAAGATACACTTTTTTTCTTCTTTCAAAAGCTTAATTTGTAAATTTAGCTCAAACCATTTTCTTCACAAAGGCTCTTCATGTTTGCTTCTTATAACCTTTATTTGTGATGTTACTGTTAGTGCCGCAAAGCTTTCTCTAAGACCCCTAAGAACGCCATTTGTGTAAAAATGAATTCAGCTTGGAGGCTCATGTTTTAATGTAAAATCTAGAAATAAACGTTCCTCAAAGGTATGCAATGCTTTGTCTTAGAGGTGTTGAAGGGATCACTTGCTATTATGCCAAGTCCAGACAAGTAGTATTAAAATACAAGTTTAGATTTATAATTATCCACATTTCCACTTGCTTTTGTGAGCTCTAGCTATGAAGATAACTGTGGAGGCTCTTACCACGTTTAATCGTTTGCTGTCTGTGCTTCTGCTTCAGCTACATCTGGTTCACTGGAACACCAAGTACGGGGACTTTGGAACAGCAGCGCAACAGCCTGATGGACTGGCTGTTGTGGGTGTCTTTTTGAAGGTTAGTTGATGGCCCAATTCTTTCCCCCTCCCTGTTTTCAAAAAAGATGAACTGGACAGAACATGCATGACAAATAGGACTTTCTACAAAATGCCTAGGAAATGCCTTTGGCTCTGAAGTACTTAGGGGCTTATTTTCCTGCATATCTGCCAACCACAGTGGAGATAGAGACAAAAAGACAATTCCAGAGGTATTTCTTAGGTACTCTTTGGATGTAAATGTGAAGGATGTTTACACATGAAATATGAAATGAGAAAAAGCAATATTTGGGATAAATACTAGTACTTTTTTTTTTTCTTATTCAGTCTTAAGCTAGGTAGTACTATTCCATGATAGAGGATGCTAAATTAAGACCAGATTTTGGAGGAGTGAAGGACAGTGACTCCATGTTGCAGAATCCAGGCAGCAGGAGTGGGACATACCGACTGAGCTGCCCCCGGGATAGTTATAAACCCAGTGGAGGAAGGTCTGGGCTGCAGATTCGTGGTTCTAGAAATCCTGTGTCAAGGTGACAGCTGCACGGACAAGTGACAAGTGAAGTGAAAGTGGCTCAGTCGTGTGTGACCCCATTGGCTACAGTCCATGGAATTCTCCAGGCCAGAATACTGGAGTGGGTATCCTTTCCCTTCTAAGGGAATCTTCCCAACCCAGGGATCGAACCCAGGTCTCCCGCTTTGCTGGAAGATTCTTTACCAGCTGAGCCACCAGGGAAACCCAAGAATACTGGAGTGGGTAGCCTATCCCTTCTCCAGGGGAACGTCCTGACCCGGGAATCGCACCAGGATCTCCTGCACTGCAGGCGGATTCTTTACCAGCTGAGCTACTATGAGTGTCTATGAGACCATGCAAGGAAACCCTGACGAGAGGGGGTGACACTACTCAGCAAGCTACCCTGAGAAACTGCAGTCTGGGAGGAAAGACCCTGATTAAATGATCAACGGGGAATACAGGAGTCAAGGGAGATTTGGGAGGCTGGAGGACAGAAGGAAAGGTCGAACGAGGGGGATTTTGCAAAGGAGGGAAGACAGTAGGGCAAAATTCTGCATGAAGCTTAACGCAAGCATTTGAACAGTGCTGTTGACTTTGGCAGTTGGAGGTCACTGGTGACATCTGAGAGGGTAATTTCAGGTGAACCGCAGGGCCAGAAGCAGGTTGTCAGTGAAAATAGGGGAATCAGACTAAGACTGATGGGTGGCGTGTAGCTAGTGGCGGTTTTTGCTTCACCATTTGGAGAAGTCATACCTTAGAGCTGCCCTAACCAGAAAGCGGTGCAGTGCCAACTGTATATACTGCCTTGTCCTTTGTGTCTTTCTATAGGTTGGTGATGCCAACCCAGCTCTCCAGAAAGTCCTTGACGTGCTAGATTCTATTAAAACAAAGGTACAGTTCAATTTTTTTGACACCTGCATAGGGTACCTATCTTCTATACCCAACTTATTTTTAAAAATTCTTTTGCTCAAGCTGAGTAGTCTTGGTTTGATGGATGGTGCTTAGATGAGCCCTTAATAAAGGTAACATGTTGCTCGTATGTTTATGTAACTTAATCTTTATCCTAAAGTTGATCCTAATGCTTGTATAATTTTCAGACTTGTATTTATTTAATCTTGCTTCATTTGAACATCCATATGTAAGAATCAGAGAAAACCTCCTTGCAATAGCAAGGAGGCTGAAGCACCTGATCCAGCTATTCCCTCTTCATAGGGCAGATATTGCTTGAGTACTCACTATATGCTGGTCACTTTGTTAGTCTAGGAAATGCAGTGGAGAACACGATGAGTAAGGTCCTGCTTTGTGACCTCTTTGAATTCGTGTTTATATCTACGGCACAGCATAGCTGTGCTGAGGTCATGGGGCATCTGCTTGTAAATACTGCTTTCAGCAGCAGCAACATGGCTTTATTAAAGTCATCCTCAAATTAAAGCAGCATCTATCTTCTGAAAGGCTTACCTGTTACCCTGAGCTTGACTCCTTGATAGTATAGAATAAACCTGATCCTACAACACTAATTCAGAAGGATATATGCACCCCCCATATTCACTGCAGCTTTATTTACAATAGCCAAGACAGAAAGAGCCAAAGCATCCAGTAACAAGTGCATGGATAAAGAAAACGTGGTAGGTAGATAGAGATAGATGGGGCTTCCCAAGGGGCTCAGTGGGTGAAGAATCCGCCTGCCAAAGCAGGAGACGTGGGTTTGATCCCTGAGTCGAGACAATGCCCTGGAGGAGGGCATGGCAACCCTCTCCAGTATTCTTGCCTGGAGAATCAATCCCATGGACAGAGGAGCCTGGTGGGCTACAGTCCGTGGGATTGCAAAAGAGTCAGCTAGGACTGAAGTGACTAAGCTCAAGATATAGATAGATAAAATGGACTCAGCAGTGCAGGAGAATGAAATCATGCCACTTGTGAAGACATGGATGGGCCTTGAGAGTATTAGGCTAAGTGAGCTAAGTCAGATGAAGAAAAACAAATATCAGATGAATTAGTGGAATCTAAACAAATAAGCAAAGAAAACAAACACAAAACCAGCTCACAAACACAAGGACTCCATGGCGGTTGCCAGAGTGGGAGCAGGGGGCCAAAAATGGGTGAAAGGGGTCAAAAGGTACAAATTTCCAGTTATAAAATAAAGATGTTTGGGGATTGACTTATAAGTGAATCAAAATCCATGCTATAGTGACTGTCATTAATAACGTTGTATTGCTACTTTGAAAGTTGCTAAGAGTAGATTTAAAAGTTCTTATCACAAGAAAAGGAAATTCTGTAACTGTTTATGTTGAGAGATGTTCACTAGACCCATTATGATCATTCGATAATATATTCAAATATTGAATCATTACATTCTATTCCTGAAACTAATATATGTCAATTACATCTCAAAAAAACAACCTTCCTTCGCTTGAGCCCGTTTTCTCTCAGCCTCCCACCTACGCCCAAGCTCACTGTCTCGTTCCCTTTACTGGTCTTACCTGACAGCTGGCTCTCTGCAGCAACCTGCCACTCTTTGGACAACTCTTTGCTGCTGCTGCTGTTTCTCTAAAGTCCGGTGTCCAGAGCTAATTGCAGCTTTTCAGTTCTGGTCGAGCAATCAAACAGTACAACAGGACAGTTACCTCCTCATCAGGGATACTGTCTACATATTCTGTTCCTACATCCCATTTTGGTGGCAGCAATTTCACTTTAAATACCGGCTAAGATTAGTTAATGACTTAATGAAAAAGATAAGGGACTGTTTGAAAGGACAGGTGAGCAAATGGACAGGTGAAATTGATAGGTTCTCTTGCTTATATCTGCTAATCTAAGTTTCCCTGTCGAATGTCTTCTGTTAATTTCTTTTATTCTGTTTTCTGGTGAATATGGAACATCTCTTTTTTTTTAAAAAAAAAAGGAAGGTGTTTGACTCTTCAAGCTGAATGTTTCTGTTTCCCCTTCTCCTGAATCCCCCTTCCCCCGACCCTGATGGCATGGTGCTGTTTAACCCGTGTCTTTTCCTTGTGTTCCAGGGCAAGAGCGCCGATTTCCCCAACTTTAATCCTAGCAGCCTCCTTCCTAAAGCCTTGGACTATTGGACCTACCCCGGCTCACTGACCACCCCTCCTCTCCTCGAAAGCGTGACCTGGGTCGTGCTCAAAGAACCCGTCTCCGTTAGCAGTCAGCAGGTCCGTTTGCTCAAGTCGGGGGAGCGCTTAGTCCAGGCGGAAGGACTGGACCTTGGAAGCAGACAGACCTGGGCTTCAATCCCCCTGCTGCTCCCGGCACCAGCAATAGCGCTTAGCACATGTAGTTAGCACCCAGCAAGACCTTGCTGTTTCTAACCATAACCTTAGGCAATTGCTTCTTTTTACTCTGAAGTTGGATAACATTGAAGATTACCTGAGAAAGGTGTCTGTCAGACAGTGCATGCTTTTTTTGTACATTAGGAGGAATCTGAAGCCTAGAACAGAGATTTTATATTCAAGAGTGCATAGCTATGGGTAATAATTTCCTGCCGACGGCTCACTCACCCAAGAGCTTACTGTGGTTTATTTATATCAGAATACGTCCTGAATTCGAACAGAGTAGAGAGTCATCCCTTGGATAAAAAGCATCTATTAAAAGTCACTTCAAGTTGCATTAGCAGCTTGGACCAGACACACATTTCCTATAGAGCGTAGTTTGTGCTGGTCAGCGCACTGCAATGGCAGTGGTTGTGTGTGTGAACAGTTGTCGACTGGCACGGAAATTGACTTCCTCGGAGGTGGCCAAGGGAATTTTGTTTGGCAGAGAGATCAGGTTCAAGGCTACTGATTCTCTGGCAGCTGCCTTACTTCCCAAACCACCATTCTTCGTTTAGATTAAGTCATGCTTAGTGAAAGGGAAGTGACATTTTCAGAAACAGCCTCAGAGAGGGAGGGAACTGGGGGAGGGCTGCCTGGGTCACGTCGCTCTGCTGGGAACTCACATGAGTTTAAAAGGAAATCAGAACTAACCAGTGATAAGGATTGGAAATCCCAGCGTAGGCAGATATAATCCTGTGCTTCGGTAAATTGAAGCAGAGATGTCAGCCATCATTCCAGCCCGGAGCCTGCAAACCCGGGGTCACTTTATCTAATTGTACCCATACTGATGTTTATCTTCCTGGAGCAGAAAACAAAACCTTAATTTGGATCTAGAATTGTTATTATTACTTTACATCTCCAAAATATTTTGATTATTGATGTTTGATTATGTAATTAAAAGAGGAAAAAACAAGCTCATTGCAAATTTCCTTCAAATAACAGCAAGATGTTGTATTTATTCTGTAGAAATTAATTTGTTGTATAAAAGCATATATATGTAGTCTATATGTGATTATATATCTGTGGGTGATAATCAAATTAAATTTTGAACATTGCCATCTGAGACTGTGAATCCTGGGAAATGTATTTCAGGATTTAACACAAGCATGATAATTGAATGCTCTGGTGAAACTTGTATTTTTGATGTTCTTCATCTTTAATTTTGTCTTTTAGATGTTGAAATTCCGTACTCTTCACTTCAACGCGGAAGGTGAGCCTGAACTCCTGATGTTGGCCAACTGGCGTCCGGCTCAGCCGCTGAAAAACAGACAAGTCAGAGTTTTCCCCAAATAAGGCGGCCCCGGGGTGGTGTCCAGGGGAGAGCCTTTGGGCTTCCCTTTAAGCTTAGCACAAGTCCGCCTTGGTGAACTGGCCCCTCGCTGCTTTGCATCTGGCTTTCTAGACCCTTCCTCTCTCACCTGACGTGCTTACTACTAAAATGTGAAAACCTAGACCAGTTGTCACGATTGACAGATTTGCTGTGACTGGTGCTTTGCTTATGATAGTAGCCTTTATGTGACAGAGAATATAAGAACCTTGCTTTTGCTCACAGAATGTGGGGTAATGAGCACTCACGATGGTTCAGTAAAATGCTATTTTTAAAACATAAGAAGGTAGGATGATTGAGTGCAAATCTATATACAAGGATAAATTGAACTGTGTAATATAAATCAGGCAAAATAGTCTTGATCCTACGTAATGTAAATCAAATAAATGTTTGTGATTCCAAGATGGTATAATAAAGAAAAACTTTAAATTCTTATATATTTATAGCAATGGTATCTTAATTATGCTATGATTTAGTGACTTTTGAACTATAGAGATGTAAATGAATTATCTATAAAAATTGTTATAGTTGTGATAGAGTATATTTCCATTCAAATGATATAACTTAATAAATATTGTATTTTAGATACCTTCTCTAATAAAATCTGGAATTCTATCTTGGATTATTTTATTTTATGCTGGGCAGTGGGTAATGGTGAAGGAGCAAATGTATACTTTTTAATTCATATTAATTCACTGTAAATAATAAGCCATCATAATTGGCTTACTCATAATCAAGAGTCTCCACAGAAGGACACACCCTGAAGGCTATCTATATTTGCCGTGCGCTCTTGTGAGCTTTCTGAGCACTGGCTCATGTGATCTCCATGAGGGTAGATCCTGAGAAAGGAGAGGAAGTGGCTACTAGAACAGCGGATGGGGGGGTGCGGGGGGCGGGGGACTTCCCCGAATCAACATATGCTCCTGGGAAATGCAGCAAATAAAAGTAAAAATCCATTTTATTTGAAAGAGGAATCCTAGCAGTCCCCAGAAGTGGCAGAGCCATCTGAATCTTCGGAAGGTGGATCATACCCGCTCCAGGTGGGAAACTGGGTGAACAGATGAAAGGCCAGTCTCCTGCGCCCGTGGCTGTGCTGGGATTTAGCTCCATGCCCAGACCCTGGGATGTTTGGCTAATGAGTTACTCTGGGAAGCCAAGTTTAACACAGACTCAGGTTCCACACTTTGGGGGTGGGGGGGTGGAGGGGGGAAATCTCTTTGTTACCAGAGATAGAGAAGTCACTAACTCACTCTTGCCTGCTTTGCTAAAGAACTGAGCTGAGTTTTCTGTAAAAGAAAGATCACAAACTTTGGAGTTTGATGGTTTGTTTTGAATCCCAGCTCTTCTCAATCTCTATGACTCTGGGTGTAAAGAGTGGATAACACCCAGAATATTCATATTATATGAGGTAATGTCTAGTGTATAGGAGGTGGTCAGAAATAATACATTTTAAGCCCGTGTGTGTGTATTTAAGCTCGTGAGTCTGTTAACTTAGTTTCCTGGAACAAGGCTTCTCTAATTTGTTGTTTCTTGTTTTGGGTACGGGACCCACAGGACAACCTTAAGCAGAATTTTGTATGAATTAAAACTAAATCTACTCCAGGTGAACTGCAGAGGGGCTCTTCTATATATGAAAAATTGAACTTGTGTATATTTTTACATATTGGTTTTCAGTTATATGCTGAAGCAGAAACTTGTCAACACTGAGTTCTATATATAGATGAGTTATGATGTTCTCGGTGTACAATGATCTCTAAATTTTGTAATAAAAATATTTTTACCACTCATAGCCAGAAACACATGTAATCAAGAGATAGTATTTTCTTGATCTTTTTGGGGGAAGACTTTCACAAATATTCTAATTTATTCCGGTGCTTTTCAGATGTTTCATCAAAATATTCCTTTAAAGTAGAGAAGAAATTCCTTAGGCACAATTCAGAGCAGATCATTACTTCTTTAGAGCTTCATGTTTTACAAATGTATTCAAAATGTCCATCTTACTCTGTATTATAGCCATGTTTATTTTTAATATAAAATGTTACCACTGGCTTATTGCAGTTAGTAAAATTGGCACTGGGGTATTGTTTATCCTTTAGCTTATTGTCACTTCTAGTTATCAGGTGTACTTGCTGGGACCTGGGTAGTCCCAGTTTGAGAAGCACTGTTAAAGTAATGTTGAGAGGCAGGAAAGAATAATTGAAAGCTAAATATTGAGGAATTGGATTATATTTATTTCTCCAAGGACAGCTGTTAGTTTTAAATGGCTCCTTACTTTAACGGATATCATAATTGGTATTAGTATGTTTATATTTTTAAGTTACATTTGAATTTCTCTTTTGCATCTCACAAATAGGATCCTAGCTCAGTTATTCACCCTGAATTAGAAGAAGGGGGGTAACATAAATGATAACTCTGTAGGCAGGACAGTGGCCCCCCAAAGATGCCTGCATCCTGAAACTGAATGTTACCTTACCTGGTAAAAGAGACTACGCGTTCAGTTACAGTAAGGGTTGTGAAATAGGCAATTATCCACTGCAACCACTGGGGTTCCGATAAGAGGGAGACACGAAGGTTGGGAGCAGAAGGAGGAGATGGGACGAAGGTTGGGAGCAGAAGGAGGAGATGGGACGAAGGTTGGGAGCAGAAGGAGGAGATGGGACGGCGGAAGCAGAGAGGAGGGATGGGCCCTCTGGCAGGGGGAGCGGGCAGCCTGCAGACTCAGGCAGAGGCTGGAGCCTCGAGAAAGAACCAGCCCGGCTGACACCTGGATCTGCGCCTGTAAGACCCACTTTGGACTTCTGGCCTCTGGACAGGTCAGATAACACCCCTGTTGGCGTTAAGCCGTCTGCGCGGTGACTTGGTACAGCAGCGATGAGAACGTAATACTGATGCAGGAATTTCTGACCCTGCCTGCGAAATAGACGAGGTCAGCGGCTTCCTCCGTCCCGCCTGTGGCCGGGGAAACCATTCCTCAGCCTAGGCCGCTCCTGTCTCCAGCCCTGACTGTGAAACCTTGCCTGCTCCTGGACGCCAGGCCCGATTCAGGCCTTCACGCCGAGGCTCAGCCCCTCTCAGGAGAGCGTGTGGTTCCGGGGGCTTGGACGCCGAAGGCCTCCTCCCCCTCGGGGCTGGCGGTGCGGACCCCTCGTCCCCTCCAGCCTCGGGAGCCCCTGCAGGGCAGCTTTCACTCCCGCCCAGAGCTGTGTGCACAGCTGGGGCCTGGCCGGCGCGTGGGATGGGACTGGTCAGGGGAGCCTCCGAGGGGGGTGAACCCTGTCCTAGACCTGAGACCAGCGGAGTGGGTGGGTGCTGGAGGGCCCCTGCTGAGGGGTGTGTGTTCTGCCTTTGTGTGCAAAGAAGAGGCAGCTATTTCCTGAGGCTCCCCTCCGCCTCCCCCGGCCCGCCCTCGTCCACAGTCCTCCCCAGCAGTGGTGCCAACTCGCCCCTAGCGGGCATCGCAGTCTCTGCTGGTTTTTGCAAGGTTTCCGCTCTCTAGCTCCACACCAGCCCGCACAGAGGTCAGGCCTGGTGACTGGCGCCGGCCTGGGAGTATAAGGGGTCCCCTGGGCCGCGGCCTCTGCCGGGAGGGGCTCGCCCAGGCCGGCCTGGCCTCGCTCTGGGTCTGCAGGAGCCTGTCTCATCTGGTCCCTGGAGGCGTCCACAGCCCACCTTACCCCCCGCGGTCGCCAGACGGCAGGGCCCTGTTGTCCCCCTACAGCAGAGGGGCTCCCGGTGCCCCGGGGGTCGGGAATCTACCTGGCCCTGCGGGGGCCACGGGTTGGAGGATCCCACGTGCCGCCTGAAGGCTGTGCGCCTGGAGTGTGTGCTCCGCAGCCAGAGGGAACTGGTTCACAGCGAGGAAGACCCCGCAGCCGCGAATAAACAAGCAAATGAATAAAAGGACGCAGCGTATAAGGGAAGCCCCTTTCACCGCAAAGACCGCGGGATCGGCTTCTCTCCTCCTGACCCGGCGCCTGCGCTCCTTGCTTTCCCTTCATCACCCAGATTCGACCCGCAGGCCGATGGGGGAGATGAAGACGAGGGTAGCTGACCTCTTTCCTCACTCTCCTCCCCTCCTCCTCTTTCCCCTGGCCGGAAATATAGACTGGCCCTTCTAACTGTACAACAGGACTCTGTCTTACACTCTCTTTTCTTCTGGAACCGACATGCACCGGGACCCTTCCTAGAGTCGCAGTAGCAGATAAAATGCACGTAAAGAAAGTTGGTTTCATAGAAGAAGGTCCATCAGAAAGTATTCCCCATTTCTATCCGCATTGCCCCTAGCAATATGCTGCTACTGAAGACTTCAAGAGATTCCTTTACCCTACTTGGTGAAAATCTACAAGATATTTAACCTGTTTCTCCCCTTTCTTCCCCATTCTTTCTCAGTCTGGGACCCCTACTTTCACTGTGAGATAAATAGCGCTTTAAAATGTCAACAAAGGTGGCAGCGTTACTTCTCATCTAGGATTTCTAACAACCTGTTTGATGGCATGAGATGAGAGAAGGCTGAAGGCTCTGATCCTGAAAGGTTCACGTTCCACAAATAGAGGATCACACAACTTCCTTTCCATGTGTGACACCCTGAGGTCTTCTGTGGGAGTGGCGGGGACGGGGGAGGAAATCGCATCACGAGGATGCCTGATGGAGCCACATTCTGCAGAGCAGAGGAGCATAGTGAGTTCACTATTGAGGACTTGCTTCCCTGGTGGCCCAGCTGGTAAAGAATCTGCCTGCAGTGCAGGAGACCTGGGTTCCATCCCTGGGTTGGGAAGATCCCCTGGAGAAGGAAATGGCAACCCACTCCAGTATCCTTGCCTGGAAAATCCCGTGGACAGAGGAGCCTGGTGGGCTACAGTCTATGGGGTCGCCAAGAGTCAGACATGACTGAGCGACTAACATCCAACACACAAGGGGCGACACCTGGAAGGAGGCTCAAAAGACATCCCAGCCCTCTGCCCACAGGGTCCCGCAGGCTCACTGGAGAGACTGAGCCCAGCACAGCCCTGCCCTCAGCCGACAGGGTCCTGCAGGCTCACTGGAGACACGGAGCCCAGCCCACCCCCCTCTCCCCTGCACATGGGCCCCCACAGGAGCTGGGGCTGCTACCTCTGTCGCCCAGGCCGCCAGCCCCAGGCATCTGTAGGTCTTGGCCACACGCCTCTGGACTGGGGGCGTCTCCTGGTTTTAGAGGCTGTGCTGCTCTGAGCCTCCTTTTAGAAGAGTGCGCCTGGCTTCTTGGCCGAAACCAGCACTGCCTCCCGGAGCAGGGCTCTGCAGCCCCCGCTCACTAGCCTTTCTCTCCACCCATGCACTCCACCTGAGTTTCCACTTTGCAAAGTTTCAAGTCTGCAAAGCTTTCGACGCTTTGTTGTCTGGAAGACTATTCTCAAGAAATTCTGGCAGGAGGAATCATGCCTTCTAGCTCTGAGACCTGTGTATAAACATCGAATTTCAAAACAATTTTTTGTTAAATACACCCCTGCCCCTCAACCAACCATGGTTGGCCAGGTGTACCTCTCGTATACAAGTTGTCTTATTTATGGCTCTCTTGGTGAAGCCCCCTGATTCTTTTAGGACCCAATAGTGAAGCAGAGTTTTGCACCACATCTCTTCCCATGTCGCTCCTGGTGTATGCTGTTCAGTCACTAATTCATGTCGGACTCTTCTCGACCCCGTGGACTGCAGCACGCCAGGCTTCCCTGTCCATCACAATCCCCCAAAGTTTGCCCAAGTCCATGTGCATCGAGTCGGTGATGCCATCCAGCCATCTCATCCTCTGTCGTCCCCCTTCTCCTGCCCCCAATCCCTCCCATCATCAGGGTCTTTTCCAATGAGTCGGCTCTTCACATCAGGTGGCCCGAAGTACTGGAGTTTCAGCTTCAGCATCAGTCCTTCCAGTGAATATTCAGGACTGATCTCCTTTAAGATTGAGTGGTCTGATCTCTTTGCAGTCCAAGGGACTCTGAAGAGCCTTCTCCGACACCACAGTTTAGAGGCATCAGTTCTTCTCCTCATGTATACATCCTTGAAAATAGAAAATCCAACTATTGCTCACCAATGCAAGCTGATTTTACAGAGAGAACAGAAGTGAGGTTTTCACCTCACACAGTGTAGAATTTCACCGCCCAGATCCCCCTCCCCGCCCCTTCCTCCAGGACCCCACACCCCCCCTGGACTGCGGTCCCCTGTCCCTGCAGCCTCCCTGGGGCCTCACTTTCTCCTCGATTTCGAATGGAGAACAATCTAGTGCCGTCTTCCCTCTTCCTCCTAATACATACACGTGCAGGCCCGTATGTGCGTGCACACACAATGCATGTGTGAATCTGTGTGCACACCTACACACACACAGGTATCCATCTCTCGATGGTGCGCTACACTTAAGCACACGAAAAGGTCGGTAGAGGGGAGTTCCTCCAGCTCAAGAGCCACGCTCCATGAAGGTGGCGGTGAAAGTGAGAGTGAAGTTGCCCAGTTATGTCTGACTCTCTGCGACCCCCTCGGACTGTAACCACCAGGCTCCTCCGTCCATGGGATTCCCCAGGCAAGAATACTGGAGTATTCCTTCTCCAGGGCTCTTCCCGACCCAGGGATTGACTCTGGGTCTCCTGCATTGTAGGCAGACGCTTTACCATCTAAAAGTGGCAGAAGAATCACAAATATTTATTTTTCTTATGACATTACTTCTCATTATTTTACTGTATACGTATTATCTATCATGCTGCCAATGTGTGAGTGATTGAAAGTCGCTCAGTCATGTTCAACTCTATGAGATCCCATGGACTATACAGCCCATGGAATTCTCCAGGCCAGAATACTGGAGTGGGTAGCCTTACCCTTCTCCAGGGGATCTTTCCAACCCAGGAATCAATACGGGTCTCCCGTATTGCAGGCGGATTCTTAACCAGCTGAGCCACAGGGGAAGCCCATTCTGTCAGTACAATTAAGTAAAAGAATGCCTGTTTTCCAAATGGAGGTTGGGGGCTCAGGCACTAGAAATATTCAGTACTCCGATTTCCCACAGCAGCTGTGGTGGAAAAGGACGTAAATGCAAGCTTTGTGGTCATGCCTCCACAGCACTACGTGAAGGATGACGTGCTTATCCGTACCTGTGCGAGGGATGGTGGCCTGGGGGCTGTCCTGTGACGCTGTCAACCCCTAGCTCCAACTCTGCGTTTTCTCCAAACTGCTGAGGTTTGGGGACCAAACACAAGAACAGGACTCGCTGGGGCGGGCTGCCAGCCTCCAGGCAGGGGAGGTGGTGCAGAATTTGAGAACGTGGAGTGGGCCAGGCTTGGCCGTTGCAGAGCCTGGCTCAGAGCAGAGACGCAACTAGAGCTCACATGGATATTGCTGAGTAAATGACCGAATAAATATAATTTAAAGTCAAGTGTAATGAAACGAGTTCTAGGGAGAGACGTGGGTGACAGTTACACAACCATGTGGATAGGCCTGCTACCAGTGAACTGTCAACAATGATTAAAATGATATATTTCATGCGGATTTTATCACATTTTTTTAAATGTCAGATGTGCATTCTTTTTCATTTCCCACTGTGGCGTCATTCACTTTTCCCTTCTCAGTGGAAAACAGACACCAGACAGAACAGATACGCACGGTCTCACTTGAAAGGTGGACAGGGCCTGAAACAAGACTGGGTCCCCAGCACGAGTGGAAGTAAAGGGCAGCACGTGTTGTGGTTAATCGCAGTGGGTTCTGGAATTAGATTCCCTCGATTCAGAGCCTGGCTTTTGAGCTCTTAGCAGCATGAACTGGGGCAAGTTATTTAATCTCTTTAAATCTCCTTTCCCTCATCTGTAAATTGAGGATTATAATACTAGCTCTCACATGAGATTTTGGAAGCGAATCTGTGTAACAGAAATACTATCATGCTTAGAAAACAATCAAAAACATCAGTAACAACTAGTAAGACGTTGTAGACCCCCAAAATGACTAAAAATGAATTGTTTCCAGTATCAGTCCAACTCAGACCAGCCTGCGGCTCGCAGACAGCATGAATGATTCGGTTCATCGGTTCATCATCTTCCCTCTCTTTCTCCCAGGGATCAGGACACCATCTGTGCTGCATTCTAGGACGATTCCCCCGAGAATTCTCGTGTGCCCTGATCATTCTGTGAAGTAATACTAGACAAAGAACACGCTTTATTCGCCTTTGTTTCCAAGTCTAGAGAGCCCTTGCGTGCGTGCTAAGTCAGCTCAGTTGTGTCCGACTCTTTCGATCCTATGGACTTCAGCCCGCCAGGCTCCTCTGTCCTTGGGTTTCTCCAGGAAAGAATACCAGCATGGGTTGCCATGCCCTCCTCCAGGGGATCTTCCTGACCCAGGGGTCAAACCTGGGTCTTCTGCTTTGCAGGCGGATTCTTTACTGCTGAGCCACGAGGGAAGAGTATTGTGCAACCAGAAAAGGAGATGATGAATCCATTTCAGACGGACTTTTTAAGTTGTTTTACTTACTGACCACTCTGGAGCAGGTTAACTACTACCAAGAGCACTTTCTTAGCTTACCTTAGCCTGCTGTGACCGAAAAATAGAAATACCAGCTTTGAGGTAAGAGGCATTTCCTATGCATCACCATGACTCACAGGGCTTTATAGGTATGGCATCAGAAACAAATGAAAAATAAAGCTTGGAGCGGGACGTAGAGCCTTTAGAGTCCAGCTGAGAGATGCTTTTCAGGCTCTGTGGCCTTGAACAAGTTGCTCAGTGACTCAGATCTGTTCCTTCAAGTGTAGAATGATGGTCATATGTATCAGGAGGTTGATGTCAGAAGTAAATGGGGTTTGTAAGAAGAGCAGGAGCGTAGCCTGGCTTCTGGGGAGTGCTCAAGAGAGAGCCACTCTTACACGAATGCTCAAATGAGATCTGTTTCCCAGCAGACAAAACTAAGGCCATCTCTTTATTGAGGGTCCCGTCAGCCTCCGGTGCTTGAGGTGACACAGAGGGGGGAAGCATGAGGGCCTGGCTGCTCGAGGTGAACACAGGCTCTGCTATCGCTCACCAGGAGGTGAAAGGTCAGGTATTTAACTCCTCAGAGCTCCAGTTTCCTCACCTGTCCATGCAGAGAGCAAGCCTGCTGCTGCTGCTAAGTCGCTTCAGTCGTGTCCGACTCTGTGTGACCCCATAGAAGACAGGCCACCAGGCTCCACCGTCCCTGGGATTCTCCAGGCAAGAACACTGGAGTGGGCTGCCATTTTCTTCTCCAACGCATGAAAATGAAAAGTGAAAGTGAGGTCACTCAGTCGTGTCCGACTCTTCGCAACCTCATGGACTGTAGCCTACCAGGCTTTTCCGTCTATGGGATTTTCCAGGCAAGAGTGCTGGAGTGGGGTGCCATCGCCTTCTCCGGAGAGCAAGCCTACCTACTTGTTATTTAGAGATAATCTAGGTAAAACGCTAATCACCGTCCCCTGCTGATGGCAAGTGCTCCATACATGTTAGCCGTGGTTAGTAAAAATTCATTGGCTCAGCCACGCAGACATCCATTGGATTTTTTTCCCCAGCCTTCTGGAAATACACCACCATAGAGGTGACTATGTGCTGTTCCAAAAACCATGTTGGGGCTTTTCATTTCAAAACACACTCGGCTCATGCTGTGAGCTCCATGCAGTGTCTGAGTCTTCTGAGTGTGATGTGTGAAACACCCACCTCGACATCTCTAACGATGGTGGCCATCCAGCAGATAAATGGTCCATTAACTGTGGAATAAAAGCATATCTATATTCTATAAAGAAAGCTGAGCGCCAAAGAATGGATGCTTTTGAACTGTGTTGTTAAACAAGACTTGAGAGTCCCTTGGAATGCAAGGAGATCCAACCAGTTCATCCTAAAGGACGTCAGTCCTGAATATTCACTGGAAGGACTGAATGCTGAAGCTGAAACTCCAATATTTTGGCCACCTGATACAAAGAGCTGACTCATTTGAAAAGACCCCGATGCTGGGAAAGATTGAAGGCAGGTGGAGAAGGGGACGACAGAGGATGAGATAGATGGTTGGATGGCATCACCGACTCAATGGACATGAGTTTGAGTAAACTCTGGGTGGTGGTGATGGACAGGGAGTCCTGGTGTGCTGTGGTCCATGAGGTCGCAGAGTCAGATAACACAACTAAGTGGCTGGACTGGACTGAACTGTGGGATGGACTGAGGGTGTGAAGTCACAGTATCTGGCGCCTCCCTTGGGGCAGACATAGAGCTGTCAGAGATGACAGGTTCTTCTGTTTATTTTTCAGCTGATCTTGTGGTGCTTAAGAAACAGTTCTTCAGGCCACCCCCAAGCATTTTCACAGCCTTTTCCACTGTGCCAGTGAGCAAACCTTCAGTGTCTTTGCCAAGTTTTCATTTACCTGTTTTTCACATAAATTTACTGAGTAATTACAAAATAGTTGTTATAACCATAACGTTACCATATGTATTTTGTAAAAGTTCCATTGTCCTTGAAATAATTTTGTATGTTATAAAAGACAGTAAATTGACTTTAAAGGTGTACCAATAAGATTGCTATATCCAGATTTGTATGTAAGTCGGGAAACATTTATAATAATGTTTAAATCTTTGATGCTCCGATCTTACCTGATAGACTTGCAGAAAGTTTGATCTGTGTTGATAGATTCTTTCTTTCCAGATATTTCTTCAGATCATCTGTATTCTTCAGATGCCTACATTTATTCAGAAATTACTCCTTGGGCATTGATTGCTTGCTGACAGAGCAGAAAATCAGACATTCCTCGTGGGCAAATTCCAAAGGTGACATACCTCTGGATTTCTGCTTCTGTGTCTTTCCAGCGCTCCGGCTCCCAGGACGGAAAGGGGAGACCTGCCATGGGGCTGGGGTTGGGGACCCCACTTCCCTGGGGGCACTGTCAGCTGGCCAGGCCTTTCGGCTTGAGCCCTGATGGGCCCCTGGTCTTACTGCAGACCTCCTTCTACTCACACGGATGGTGATGCTCTTGGGAAAAAGAGGCATTAACCTTGCTCGGGGCTGCCCCCTACTACAGAACTCTGTCTCCCCTCCCCCTCAACACTCCTCACATGTCTGTCTGCCAGAGGCTTCCGCAGCACCCGGCTGTTTGACCTTCATGCTCAGCCCATGGCCCAGACTTCATCGGCCTTGTCCTGGTAGCGTTATCACTTCCATGGCCCATTCCGGTTTTAGTCACGTGTACACAGTTGGCTCAGACGGTAAAGCATCTGCCTACAGTGTGGGAGACCTGGGTTCGCTCCCTGGGTCGGGAAGATCCTCTGGAGAAGGAAATGGCAACCCACTCCAGTATTCACACCTGGAAAATCCCATGGATGGCAGAGCCTGGTGGGCTACAGTCCATGGGGTCTCAAAGAGATGGACACGACTGAGCGACTTCACCTTACTTTACACAGTTTGCAGGTTTTTATAAACTTGAATCCCAAAGAGGTCAGCGTTCCCAGGTCTTTTTCAAGAGCAGATTTTCAGCTCTTAGCGCGTTAGCTCATCTCAGTAGGCATGTGGGATGCTGTCCAGCTCTGCTCCTCCAGAGCTGCAAGCCCAGCCTTCCGACATCCCGTGAATGAAGGGAGTTCCTAAAGCAGTTTTCCAGCTCTGTTTGTTTGCTAGGGCTTCTGTTAGTCCCCATAAACTGAGTGGCTTCAGTAGCACTTTATTGTCTCACAGAGTCTTAGAGGCTGGAAGTTCCAAGACCAAGGTCAGGGCCTCTGAAAGCATTAGGGAAAGATCGGTCCCAGGTGCCTCTTGCGGCTGCTGGTAGCTCCTTGACTCATGGCAGCTGAACTCTAACCCTGTTAGTGTCCCCTGTGTGTCTGTACCCAAATTTCCCCTTTAAATAAGTCATGTTGGATTAGGGGCCCACCCTACTCCAGCATGGGCTTCCCTGGTGGCTCAGTGGTAAAGAATCTGCCTGCAGTGCAGGAGACACAGGTTGAATCCCTAGGTCGGGAAGATCCCTGGAGGAGGGAACAGCAACCCACTCCAGTATTCTTGCCTGGGACTCCCCATGCATAGAGGAGTCTGGCGGGCTGCAGTCCATGGGGTCGCAGAGAGTGGGACACAATTGAAGTGACTGAGCAGGCACGCACTACCCCAGTATGGCCTCATCTCAACTAATCATGTCTATAAACCACCTGATTTCCAAACAAGGCCACATTCCGAGGTACTAGGGTTAAGACTCCAGTATTTCTTTCTGAGGGAGGGAGAGACACGATTTAACCCATAAAACTACTAAATGTCCTTTTAAATAATATCTGTGTCGAATGACAAAATGAAATTATATTCTTCAGAAATTCCTAAATATCTCTTATTTGGATGTAAACTTATTTATGTTACTTCTTTCTAATGGAATTAATGAAATATACATCACAAGTTTTAATCCCTGGAACAGAAATTTTCAAAACATTAAAAAGAACAGAGGAAAAAGAAAGCACAATTTAGAGTTTCCATGTGTTTATACCATATGTAAACTTTCCTCTTTCACAAGAGGCAGAACTTTTAAAGAATATTTGCTTATGTGCCAAAGTGAAAAAAAATAAACACGTATCAAGCTACACTCATGTCCCTAATGGCTTCAAATGCACTTTGTTAGAAACCTTCATTTTCTCAGGAAGTAGGATATCTCTTGCCCATATTGTGTGTTTCACCAGCATTTTTGTTATTCCAGAGTTTCAGTTAAAAACATGTTCTTTTACAACTGAGGCAAAGCTATTTCTATATACATCAGAATACCGCCTACTGCTATCAGTGTATTAAATTTCTACACTCTTAGGTAAAATAAAGCTCTAATAGCTTTGTTAGTTGAAAAGATGCTTTTGTATAAACTAAGTAGTGCATGAATTTGATTTTGTGTCAACTCATTGAATCTTTAGGAGAAACAATTCATTTTCAAGCTTCTTTGTTAAGTGTTGAAACTTCAGGCACATCTAGATTTCAGATAAGACTCTTTTTAAAAAGAATCAACACTTCATATAATTTCCTTTGCTCTCCCAGGACAAGAAGCAAAACCTTAGACTTGTATTGAAATGACCTGGGGAGAGAATTAGCCAAACTCTATCCTGTTCTCGAAAATTAAATCAGATTATTGGGTGAAAGATCACAGGAACATCACTCCTTTTTTTTTTTTTTTAAATACTTCCTATGGTTTTTCCAGTGGTCATGTATGGATGTGAGAGTTGGACTGTGAAGAAGGCTGAGCACCGAAGAATTGATGCTTTTGAACTGTGGTGTTGGAGAAGACTCTTGAGAGTCCCTTGGACTGCAAGGAGATCCAACCAGTCCATTCTGAAGGAGATCAGCCCTGGGATTTCTTTGGAAGGAATGATGCTAAAGCTGAAACTCCAGTACTTTGGCCACCTCATGAGAAGAGTTGACTCATTGGGAAAGACTATGAAGCTGGGAGGGATTGGGGGCAGGAGGAGAAGGGGACGACAGAGGATGAGATGGCTGGATGGCATCACGGACTCAAAGGACATGAATCTGAGTGAACTCCAGGAGTTGGTGAAGAACAGGGGAGGCCTGGCGTGCTGCGATTCATGGGGTCACAAAGAGCTGGACACGACTGAGAGACTGAACTGGACTGAACTGAATACTTCCGTTAACTTCAAGGATGCCACACGCCTTAGTTTTCCTCTAAGAGTACCTCCTATCCCGTGTTAGCCTCAGTTGCTGGCTCCTTTCCCCAGGCCTTATAAGGATGGAGTCCTCTACAAATATACTCTTGGCCCATTTTCCCTCTAGCTACACTTTCTAGTTTATTTTATCCAGGATTTCAGCTTCAACGGCCACCTGCATATTGAAGACGCTCAATTTTTATTCCCCACTTGAGGCCTCTCCCCAGGACCACAGCCTTTCTTGCCCAGCCGTCTTTGCAGCTTTGCCACGTGGATGTCTAGTAGGCCCCTTAAACTTGAGTGTGATCAGAGCGACCCATCAGGCTCTGCAGGCCTCTCTGTCGTTGGCTTTCCCTGGTTCAGCAGACAGCATCACCTCCCACCCAACCGCTCGCACCAAGGACTGAGGCCTCACACCGGACTCCTCTTTCCCTAACACGTTTTCCGTGCGTCCTGTGCAAGCCATCGGCATGTCGCCCCTGAATGACCGCAGTGACCTCTCAGCACGCCTTTCTGCCTCCATTCTGGCCACTCTGCTCTTTGCTGCTCACACAGATGCCAGCCCTGTAGACCTAAAGCATAAATCAAGTCATCTCGCTCTCCTCCACGAAGCCCTCCCCCGGCATCCACATGCAAACCCAGACCCGCCCTCCAGGCCCTACTCTCTCTGGCTTCAGCCCTCGCCTCTGAGCTTGCCACCCTCTTTTCTGGTTCCACTGCATTCTGGTATTCTCCTGTTTTTTGTGCCTCAAGGGCTTTGCACATTTTGCTTCTTCTTGGAATGCATTTCTCCAAGATTTTCAAACGACCCTTTTCTCTCCTTTGAGGTCTCAACTGGAACGATGCCACCTTAAAAGTCCTCACCTTGCTCTTCCAGCCCAAACAGCCCCGCAGGGCTCTCTCTCTGTCACTGCACAGCATATCACTTTGTTTTATTCTCTGCAAAGTACCTCCTACTATTTGAAAAAGATCTTATATTTTTTTAAATTTATTTTTCCCTTTTAATAGGTGTTTTTATTACTTTTTAAATTTATTTATTTTAATTGGAGGCTAATTACTTTACAATGTTGTGGTGGTTTATTTATAAGTTTTGGCTTCTGGTATTTCTCTGGTCGAGAAGGAAAAATATTTTTGTGTCAATAGCACCTAGCATAGTACCCAGCACACAGCAGGCGCTTTCTTCAATTAATAGTTGTCCACTTGGGGGCTAGATACTTTAACTTCTCTATTAGGTTGCGACAGAAACAAGGAATATATTAGGATTATTTATCAAGTGCTCAGCTGGACTGACAGAGAAGTCTTTAGTAAATGTTAGCCTTCTCGTTTTTAAAATATAATTTTGGGGGTGCTGTGCTGCGTGGCTTGTGGGGTCTTAGTTCCCTGACCGAGGGTGGAAACTTGGCCCTTGGTCCTAGCCCCTGGACACCCACAGAATTCCTCAAAATATCATTTTTGGTCTAGAAAATTTGCTGTTATCTACTGCTGCTGCTAAGTCACGTCAGTTGTGTCCGACTCTGTGCGATCCCATAGATGGCAGCCCACCAGGCTCCCCCGTCCCTGGAATTCTCCAGGCAAGAACACTGGAGTGGGTTGCCATTTCCTTCTCCAATGCATGAAAGTGAAACAGGAAAGTGAAGTCTCTCAGTCATGTCCGACCCTCAGCAACGCCATGGTCTGCAGCCCACCAGGCTCCTTCGTCCATGGGATTTTCCAGGCAAGAGTACTCGAGCCGGGTGCCATTGCCTTCTCCAATCTGTTATCTATTAGTGATGCTGAATAGATGTGTTAAAACAGATTCTCAAACATTGCTCATGGAAACAGAAACCTCTTTGCTTTGTCTTTGAGACTTCCTGGAGCAAGACCTCCAACAGTTATGTTCATACCCTTTGATTCATAAATATCCAAAGAAAATTGTATCTATATCTTCATAAAATAAATTTAATTTAAAAATGTATCTACCATTATTTGTAATAGTATGAATCCAGAAGCAACCTCAATAAGGTAATACTTAAATACAATATGGTTATAAAATTTATACAGTGAAATGGGAATTTTAATTTTACATGTTCTTAAATTAAAAACTTACTTAAATTTGTACTATGGTGAGTCTCCCCCTCAAATAAAAATCCATTGAAAATGGATATGAAAATACATAAGCAGTGATTTTTCTCTAATTTCCAACTTTACTTTAATTTTTATTATGAGCATCTGATAAGTAAACAAAAGCACATGTTCATAATAATTCTGATTAAAGCTGCATTTTTAGCACAATCTTATGTATTTAGTAATCTAGCCTTCATTTGTCAATTACTTTTTAAATAGTGAAAAATATAAAATACCAAAAATATTAAATGTCCATATTCTAATCATTCTCTAACGACTGTTAATATTTCATTGTTTTCGCTTTGTCTTTTCTCCTCAGTAACTAATTTAAAACATTATATAACAAATATTTGCAAATAGCTCCAGAAAGAATGAAGAGGCTGAGCCAAAGTGGAAACAACACCCCGTTGTGGATGTGACTGGTGATGGAAGCAAAGTCCAATGCTCTAAAGAGCAGCATTACATAGGAACTTGGAATGTTAGGTCCATGAATCAAGGTAAGCTTGAAGTGGTAAACAGAAGATGGTAAGAGTGAACATCAACATTTTAGGAATCAGTGAACTAAAATGGACTGGAATTGGTGAATTCAATTCAGATGATCAACATATCTACTACTGTGGGCATCCTTTAGAAGAAATGGAGTTGCGCTCATAGTAAACAAGAGTCTGAAATACAGTACTTGGATGCAATCTCAAAAATGACAGAATGATCTCTGTTCGTTTCCAAGGCAAACCATTCAATATCACAGTAATCCAAATCTATGCCCCAACCAGTAACGCTGAAGAAGCTGAAGTTGAATGGTTCTATGAGGACTTACAAGACTTTCTAGAACTAACATCCAAAAAGCTGTCCTTTTCATTATAGGGGACTGGAATGCATAAGTAGGAAGTCAAGAGATACCTGGAGTAACAGGCAAGTTTGATCTTGGAGTACAAAATGAAGCAAGGCAAAGGCAAATGGAGTTTTGCTAAGAGAAGGCACTGGTCATGGCAAACACCCTCCACCAACAACACAAGAGAAGACTCCACACATGGACATCACCAGATGGTCAACACCGAAATCAGATTGATTATAGTCTTTGCAGCCAAAGATGGAGAAGCTCTATACAGTCAGCAGAAACAAGACTGGGAGCTGTCTAGCTCAGATCATAAACTCCTTATTGCCAAATTCAGACTAAATTGCAGAAAGTAGGGACAACCACTAGGCAACTCAGGTGTGACCTAAATCAAATCCCATATGAATCATACAGTGGAAGTGACAAATAGATTCAATGAATTAATTCTAGTAGACAGAGTGCCTGAAGAACTATGGACAGAGGTTCATGACATTGTACAGGAGGCAGGGATCAAAACCAACTCCAAGAAAAAGGAATGCAAAAAGGCAAAACGGTTGTCTGAAGAGGCCTTACAAATAGCTGAGAAAATAAGAAAAGTGAAAGGCAAAGGAGAAAAGGAAAGATATATCCATATGATGGCAGAGTTCCAAAGAATAGCAAGGAGAGATAAGAAAGGCAATGCCAAAGAACGTTCCAATTACTGCAAATGCAAGGTGAATGCTTAGTCGCTCAGCCATGTCCAACTCTTTGTGACTCCATGGACTGCAGCCCACCAGGCTCCTCTTTCCATGGGGATTCCTCAGGCAAGAATACTGGAGTGGACTGCCATGCCCTCCTTCAGGGGATCTTCCCAACCCAGGGATCAAACCCAGGTCTCCTGCATTGCAGGCAGACTCTTTATCCTATGAGCCAACAGGGAAGCCCAATAATACTGAAGTGGGTAGTCTGTCCCTTCTCCAGGGAATCTTCCTCGCCCAGGAATTGAACCAGGATCTGCTGCATTGCAGGCAGATTCTTTACCAGCTAGGCTACCAAGGAGGTCCTAACTACTGTGCAATTGCACTCATTTCACACTCTAGCAAAGTAATTCTCCCAGCCAGGCTTCAACAGTGCATGAACTGAGAATTTCCAGATGTTCAAGTTGGATTTAGAAAAGGCAGAGGAACCAGAGATCAAATTGCCAACATCCACTGGATCAGAGAAAATGCAAGAGAGTTCCAGAAAAACTTCTGCTTCATTGACTACACTAAAGCCTTTGACTGTGTGGATCACAACAAACTATGGAAAATTCTTAAAGAGTTGGGGGATACCAGACCATCTCACCTGCCTGCTGAGAAACCTGCATGCAGGTCAAGTAACAACAGTTAGAACCAGACATGGAACAATGGACAGGTTCCAAATCAGGAAAGGAGTATGTCAAGGCTGTATATTGTCACCCTGCTTGCTTAACTTATATGCAGAGTACATCATGAGAAATGCAGGACTGGATGAAGCACAAGCTGGAATCAAGATTGCCAAGAGAAATATCAATAATCACAGTTATGCAGATGACACCACCCTTATGGTAGAAAACAAAGAGGAATCAAGAGTCTCCTGACGAAGGTAAAAGAGGAGAGTGAAAACGCTGGCTTAAAACTCAGAATTCAAAAAGCTAAGATTAAGGTGTTGGATCTTTGCCAACAAAGATTCATATATCCATATAGTCAAAGCTGTGGTTTTTCCAGTAGTCATGTACGGATGTGAGAGTTGGACCATAAAGAAGGCTGAGCACCAAAGAACTGATGCTTTTGAACTGAGTGTTGGAGAAGACTCTTGAGAATCCTTGGATTGCAAGGAGATCCAGCCAGTCCACCCTAAAGGAAATCAGTCCTGAATATTCGTTGGAAGGACTGATGCTGAAGCTGAAACTCCAGAACTTTGGCCACGTGATGCAAAGAACTGACAATGGAATAGACCCTGATGCTGGGAAAGATTGAAGGCAGGAGGAGAAGCAGACAAAGAGGATGAGATGGTTGGATGGCATCGCTGACTCGAAGGACCTTAGTTTGAGAAAGCTCCAGGAGATGGTGATGGACAGGGAGGCCTGGCGTGCTGCAGCCCATGGGGTCTTAAAGAGTCGGACACAACTGAGCAACTGAAGTGATTTATAAAGGAAAAATACTTATTTTTAGTGAAGAACATGGCAATTAAATAGCATACCTGGGATTTGTCATAAAATATTTCAGAAATGAGAAAGGAAAAATATAATAACTATGACAGTATAATTACTGATAATTGTTTACTTTGAAGTTTGATGGTTCATTTTACTTCTTCTTACTTCTGTGTATGTTAGAAATTTTTCTTGAAAAAGTGTTTTAAAAACTGCATGAACAACAGCAAAAAGACTTCTTTAACCTCTTTCCCTTTCAAGGTTTATTCTTCTCTTCTTTTCTCTTGATATTTTTAGAAATAGCTGTTTGACTAACCACCTCCACTTCCTTATTTACCTACCGCAGTTTGATTTTAAACCCACACAGTCTCCTGGAAGCTGCTCTATCGAAAGATTGTTCGTGTCTATCATCTGCCAATTCATTCTCCACTGCACTGCGGAATAGGGAAGACAGCTTCACCGCAGAGGGAGGAGGCCTGATGCACAGTGCAGGGACAGGGGAGTGCTCCCCCAAAACTGTTGCAGGACATCCTAACCTATGGCGATCTGTTCATATAAGGTCACTGGGCAGGATGTCATAGTAATTATTCTGAAGAAGTAACTGTCAGCTTTGCAAACCACAGGAGCCTTGACTGAGCAGAGGAAAAATTCCTTCTCTGCTTGCCAAGTGATCTTCAGCAGAAAAAAATAAGAGTGTGCTTAGATGTCGTCATCCGCCTCCTGGGGATGGTTTGAGGATTCTTGTCATGGGAACAAAACATGCCCTTAAATAAAGAACAAATCCTTGCAGAGACCTCCCAGGCTTGGTTCCAGTGGCGCACTCCAGGGCCCACGTCCGCTGTGCTCTGCACGGGATGCCTCAGGCCGATGGGTCTTTGCCTCCCCTGCCATCTCTGCCACCTTCTGCTCAACTGCCTTTGCCCCAAATCCTCTCTCTCCCCAGAGCTTCGGAGCTCAGCATGATCAGCCTGATCATAATCTCCAACATTCCAGTTCTGATTTTTGCCAAGATGTGGGTGTTATCTTCAACTCTCTTCTTTCTTGACCATTTTGTAGTGTTTGACTATGTTGCCCAATTAGTTCTTATGAAAACTCTTATCTGTCATGAAAATCATCTCTCTTGGTCATCCTCCTTTTCTCATTCCTTCTTGTATGATCTTTTTTCTGATTCTCAAACTATTGCTTCTTCAGTATCTGTCCTTGCCCAATGCTCTGTTCAATCAGTATGTCTTTCTGGGTGATTCACATGGTTTATGTAACTCCCAATTTAAATGGATTGGAAAAAGATGACCAGGCATGTCCTTCAACGTTCACTAGCTGTGCTACAAGTTGAAATACCTACTAGCGAGTTTTTCACAGCTATAATACACAAGCTAGTGAGGACACATTAGTGCCCTCTCACTTTGCAGAGTTATCATAATTGCTTCCTCTTCTCATAATTTGTGGGCTTTTCTGGTGGACCAACTGGTAAAGAATCTGCCTGCAGTGCAGGAGACCTGGGTTTGATCCCTGGGTTGGGAAGAAGCCTTGGAGAAGGAAGTGACAACTCACTCCAGTTGCCTGGAGAATCCCTTAGAGGAGCCTGGTGGGCTCCAGTCCATGGGGTCGCAGAGTCGTACACAGCTGAGCAAATAAGAATGCGCGCGTGCTCACAAGTTACAAAGCCAGTTAAGTATCATAAGACGTGCTGCGATGTCCCATCATCGCTTTTCCTACGGATTTTGTGATCTACAAAAAACAACCTATGTGTGCGTGTGCTCTGTCATGCACATGTGTCGGACTCTGTGTGACCCCATGGCCTATAGCTCACCAGGCTCCTCTGTCAGTGGGATTTCCCAGGCAAGAATCCTGGAGTGAATTGCCGTTTCCTCCTCTGGGTGATCTTACTGACCCAGGGATCGAACTTGTGTCTCCTGCTTCTCCTGCATTGGCAGGCAGCTTCTTTACCACTGCACCACCTGGAAAGCCTAAATCACTTCCTAAAGTTCAATCTATTGTAATAGCCTGCAAATCTGTAACTCTGTGAGTAGATGGATTAAGAGCACATAGCATCTAAAACAATAGATTTCCCCTAATCCAGAAGGACATGAATTCTAAATACCTATTCTGAAACAGTAGCCTTGCACAAAAGCACTGCTTAGCTATCACATAATTATTTTCCAGTTTCCAGAAAGCAACATAGTTTCAGGTTAAAAAGAAAATTAAAAATATGCTGGTTGTATTGGAACACTCTTTTACCTTTTAATCAATGCACCCTGGGATCACACTTTATATTCCAACTGGGTTTTTTGGCCACATCTTCCAGCTCGTGGGACTGTTGTTTCCAACTAGGGATCAGACCTGGGCTCTCAGCATGAAAGTTCAGAGTCCTAACCACTGCAGTATGAGGGAGTTTCCTCCAATGCTTTTGAGTCTAGTTGGTCGCCTTAGAGAGAAGTGATTTTTATTTGTGCAAGATTCTGCAAAGTTCTTTCCAGTGGTATTGAAACATCTTCAACCCAGAGGGAAATAAATCAGTAGACCACTATGGAAACGTTTTCACCTGCAGAGTTTAAAATTGTTTCCTTCTCAGTCAGTGAGGTATTCCCCTGAAAAGTCCCAAAGAGCTCCAACTGCAGCATTTAGTAGGCCTTTGTTATTTTGCTTGCGTATATTTAGCACACAACTTCTGGGAAGGTAGCCAGGTTAGGAGTTGCCATAACTAACAACATATTTCCTTTAAATGTGAAAGTGGAAGTGATCACAAGATTATTACTTGTGAGGCTCCAAAGGGACAGTGGATCCTGCTGCATAATAAAGTTGTCCCGTGAAAATTTCAGTTTCCCGACTTGATCTTGTGAGGCAGCAGCCAATTGTTTTGTTCATGAATTAAATAGTTTTAGAACTACAAGCTGTTCTACTTCAAAGTGTGCTACTTTGTACTAATTACCCCATTCACTCTTGGTAAACAGGACAACAGCTTTAAGACATGTCAGTCATGTATTGGCTCTTACGTGAGTTTTCTCATCGGGTTAATGTTTTGAAGTCATCAGCGGCAGATTTTCTCTCAATTAAAGAGAAAACCTTAGTGATCTGCAGACACCTTAGGAAGACTGGAAATCTACAGAACTGCACGCAATGATCGGTTCACTGGCTTCACGAATTCCTACGCTTTCTACTATGTTAAGTTCCTGGGAAACTGAGTTTAAATTACAAAAATGCAAAGACATTTCTTTGAATTAGAGCAGTGGAAAAATGTGAAATGCTACTCTCTGAATTCAACTTTTAAGTACATGATCTAGTAGAATGGTCTACCTTCTGGATCACTACCTTACAGGGGAAACACCAGCATCAGAGGTTAAGCTTGCAAAGACAGACTGATAGGGAATAAATACCAATAGAGAAATAGCTGTACTTGTGTGTCTGTTAGGATGGTTAGCTTATTAGTGCTCTGTGTGAAAAAGTTCCTAGCTTTTGAATGATCTTCCCCAATCCTACTCTTTCCTAAGTTTTGTTATTTTTAGTGTCTTATTTTGCAGAAAGTGAAGATGCATTGTAATAGATACACTTAAATCCATTCCATTTTATAAACAGAAGAAATCTAAATCTATGAGAGATTAAAATCAAGTCACCACCAGTTCAAAGACAGAGTTAAAATTAGGGTTTATGATTAGCAATTCTTGTAAAGCTGTTTTAAGTGGTACTTGTTCATCTATGCATTACCGCTGGAGATGCGTCAGTCCAGTCAGTCAGTTCATTTGCTCAGCTGTGTCCGACTCTTCGAGGCCCCATGGAATGCAGCACTCCAGGCCTCTCTGTCCATCACCAGCTCCCAGAGCTTGCTCAAACTCATGTCCATTGAGTCGGTGATGCCATCCAACCATCTCATCCTCTTCATCCCCTTCTCCTTCTACCTTCCATCTTTTCCAGCATCAGGGTCTTTTCAAATGAGTCAGTTCTTCACATCATGTGGCCAAAGTATTGGAGTTTCAGCTTCAACATCAGTCCTTCCAATGGATATTCAGAACTGATTTCCATCAGGATTGACTGGTTGGATCTCCTTGCAGTCCAAGGGACTCTCAAGAGTCTTCTCAAACACCACAGTTCAAAAGCATCAATTCCTTGGTGCTCAGTTTTCTTTATAGTTCAGCTCTCACATCTACACATGGCCACTGGAGAAACCATAGCCTTGACTGGAGGGACTTTGTTGGTAAAGTAATATCTCTGCTTTTTAATATGCTATCTAGTTTGGTCATAGCTTTCCTTCCAAGGAGTAAGCGTCTTTTAATTTCATGGCTGCAGTCCATCTGCAGTGATTTTGGAGCCCAACAAAATAAAGTTGGCTACTGTTTCCACCGTTTCCTCATCTATTTGCCATGAAGTGATGGGACTGGATGCCATGATCGTAGTTTTCTGAATGTTGAGCTTTAAGCCAACTTTTTCACTCTCCTCTTTTACTTTCATCAAAAAGCTCTTTAGTTCTTCACTTTCTGCCATAAAGATGGTATCATCTGCATATCTGAGGTTACTGATATTTCTCCCAGCAATCTTGATTCCAGCTTGTGCTTCAGCCAGCCCAGTGTTTCTCAGGATGCACTCTGCATATAAGTTAAATAAGCAGGGTGACAGTATACAGCCTTGACGGACTCCTTTTCCTATTTGGAACCAGTCTGTTCCATGGAGATGTATGGCTGCCTGAATACTGAAACTCTTCCAATTATTTAATTTTCATTTTATTTTTACATATTTATTTCCAAAGACACTGATATATCACTCAATGCTTTATGGCTTTTTCACATCACACATGTCACACATTTTAAGACATGGTTAAAATGAAATGTGTGTAATGGAAAAATACTACACAGCTTTAGGATTGCACTACGTAGCTTTTCAAAAGATAAAGCCCAACATTCCAAAGATGTTCCTACTAAATGGTGAAAGACAGGGCCATAGATTGGCATCTGATGGTAAGCTGGCTGGCAGAGGGTAGCACCTTCATGATGGATGAGGATGTCAAGGGTGCAAGTGGACGCCATTGTCCTGCAGGACAGAGTGATGCATGGCCAGGCCACAGATGGACGTGACACCAAAAATCAGCCCGGGGCCATCTTATTGTGTGTCACCAAGGATCTTTGCTTAACAGATTTCTCTACATTAATTAAATATATATTTGACCAGAGAAACATGTATCATCCACCTATTGTATTCCAAGAACTGTGCCCAGCGTGAGGGGCGGGGGAGAGATGAAAGAGTCTCTGCTCTTAAGTCCACAGCCAAACACAGTCCAGAGTGATAATGAGTATCTGGCTCTACGGGAGCAGAGGAGACACTTCTAACTTGGATCATGGTCAGGAAAGGTTAAAAAGGTGAGGATAATGCTTGAGTTTAGACTCCAGGAAAACTTGGGAGTTTCAGTTCAGTTCAGTCGCTCAGTTGTGTCCGACTCTTTGCGACTCCATGAATCGCAGCACGCCAGGCCTCCCTGTCCATCACCAATTCCCGGAGTTCACTCAGATTCACATCCATCGAGTCAGTGATGCCATCCAGCCATCTCATCCTCTGTCATCCCCTTCACCTCCTGCCCCCAATCCCTCCCAGCATCAGAGTCTTTTCCAATGAGTCAACTCTTCCCATGAGGTGGCCAAAGTACTGGAGTTTCAGCTTTAGCATCATTCCTTCCAAAGAAATCCCAGGGCTGATCTCCTTCAGAATGGACTGGTTGGATCTCCTTGCAGTCCAAGGGACTCTCAAGAGTCTTCTCCAACACCACAGTTCAAAAGCATCAATTCTTCGGCGCTCAGCCTTCTTCATAGTCCAACTCTCACATCCATACATGACCACAGGAAAAACCATAGCCTTGACTAGACGGACCTTTGTTGGCAAAGTAATCTCTGCTTTTGAATATGCTATCTAGGTTGGTCATAACTTTTCTTCTAAGGAGTAAGAGTCTTTTAATTTCATGGCTGTAATAACCATCTGCAGAGATTTTGGAGCCCCCAAAAATAAAGTCTAACACTGTTTCCACTGTTTCCCCATCTATTTCCCATTAAGTGATGGGACCAGATGCCATGATCTTCATTTTCTGAATGTTGAGCTTTAAGTCTACCAAGTAAGTAAAAGGGAAGAGGAGAGCTTCACATAGAGAGAATGACATGGGTAAAATCATCAAATAAAAAACAACCTGGGACTCTGGGGAAAACGCAAGTGGGTGTGAGTGAAGCCTAGTCTGTGTGTGTGTGTGTGCATGTGTGAGATATGTGGGCAGTGGGATGGTGGGGAAGGAATAAGAAGTTGGAGGTTGAAGTTGAAATCAAACAGGCAGGTAGAACGTAAGTCATAAAAGAGTCTGTTCATCGAGAGATTGAGATCTGTGCTTCTGGATAACCAGCTTATCCATCCAAAGCTGCCTCCAGTGTCTGCTTTCCCTCCACCATGTCTCCAGACCTTTCCTAGACATTCAGCTCTATGAAGGTGGTGGTGTGAAGGTCTTACCTTTGACTATATCTCTGGTGATAAGGATAGCTGAAACATGGGAGGAGCTTGGTCGTCACAGGTGGAATGGAGAAATTATCTCTCTTCTCAAGCTTTCAGCTCTATCAGCTCTTCCCTCCCAGAAGATGGCCTTGACTTCTTACACAGGACCTCGTCACAGTCAGACACTGTATGAGTTTTCTGGGGTTGGCACCACAGAATATCCCAAACTGAGTGGTTTAAACGGACAAAAGTTTATTGCTTCATATTTCTGGAGGCTGGAAGTCCAAGATGAAGGTATCAGCAGAGTTGATTTCTTCTCAGAACTGTGGGGAAGAACCTGCCCCATGCCTCCTTCCTAGCTTCCGGGGGTTTTGCTGGCCGTCTTCGGTGCTCCTTAGCGTGTAGGAGCATCGATTCAGTCTCTGCTTTTACGTGGAGATCTCAGGTTGTGTGTGTGTGTGTTTAAAATCCCCCGCTTTACCGGGACATCTGTGATATTGGATTTGTCCCATGGTAATAACCTTATTTTACCTGGATTACCGCTGTAATGGTAATCTATTTTATCTTCAAGTAAGATAACATTTTGAGGCAGTGGGGCTCAGGCCTTGAACACATGACTATTTGGGGGTAGAGGGGCATGATTCAATCCATAATATGTAGAAAAGTCAAGAACTACTTTGTCACTTCCTACTTGACAGAGAATAGAATTCACTGTTGCCATTTTTAAAAGGACACTGAGGCTTAATGACTTATATGAACAGATCAAATTCCCACAGTAAGCAAGTAATAGAGTTTGAACATGGTCCTAACTAGCCATATTGAATCCAGCCCAAAGAAACATTACAGGGAGAAATTACTCGTTCAATATGTGTGTGGATTCAATGTTGAAACTGTTTGTTCATCATTTCGTTTATCTGGTATTTACCGAACATCTATGATATATCAGGTACTGTGCTAGGAGCTTGGGGGAAAAGACTAGTAAGACATGAAGGCTGACTTTAAAGCAATTTACCATCTGCAATTCCAGACTTCAGTATTAGGGCAGGTAAGCATTGATTAAACATAGGAGATGCTTTTCTAGACTGACTGACAGAGTCTCTAACTATCCTGGCTGAAACAATTTCTCTTAGACACCTCAACAAAACAATAAAGGAAAGAGATGCATTGGGTTGATAAAAAATATAACTTGGAAAAATTGGCTTCAAATGTGTTTAAAGAGTTTTTTAAATGGTGGACAGTTTAAAATCCTGTTCAGATAAAATAGCAGATTACTTACAAAACTACATGTATAAATGAGTCAGAATACTTGCTAAGCCTCATGTTTACTCATTTAGTGTGGTGGGATTTGAGGGTGATGAAAAGAAACTGAATTCGTCTTAAAAGGCAGTGTATTTTCTGGTTTGGCAAGTATTTTCTAAATGCCTACCGTGTGTCAGACTGCTTCACAGGCATTTTCCATTTTGTTTGTGTAACTGTGATTTACTCAGTCCCCATGATTCTCAGTTCCTCATCACACTGTTATAAAGATCACATGAGATATTATGAGAAAGCACAGTTCAATAGATGTTCAGTGTGAATCATATAATCTTCACTATTGTTCTTAGAATAAGATTGGAGGACTTTTATCAAATCTCAAGTGCTTTAAAGCTGAAAGTTCTTCTATAACTTTATTAAAAGTACATATTATCAGAGGTATGTAAGCTTCATTTTGGCAGTAGAGCAAACATTAATATAATAAAGAAAATGATAGCAATGGTCTGAAAGTAAAACTAAATTGTAGTCTGAATTATAAATCTTTAGACAAATTATTTGTAAATGTATTTAAGAGGAGCTTTAAAAAGTGGCATTTAAAAAAAAAATCTTTCCTCTACTATGTATTGCATTAAGATCAAAGCTACTAATTTATTTATTTTTCTTTTTGTACACAGCTTATGGGATCTTAGTTTTCCAACTAAGGGTCGAACCTGGGCCCTCAACATTGAAATCACAGAGTCCTAACCACTGGGCCACCAGAGGATTCCTGAAACCAGAGCTATTTAAATGAAGAAGTCAGTCACATTCTCTGTTTAGGGTAAGAAGGTTTAAATGTCTTATAAATAAAGCAATGGGTTCATGCTATAAGAAACAAAACTGATCGAGTTAATCTCACAAATATGAAACAAATGCACCAACATATTATGTGAGTAAGTGTGGGACAACTCTGCAGCTATTCTACACAGATGAAACTGTACCTTAATTTATTTTAGATTTATGTCCCATTTGTTTCTGAAAGGATGTGAGGCAGTGAACAGAATTCAAATGGTTTAAAGTTGCAAAAGACACCTGAAATGTAACACCAACAAATCAATAAATTCCATCAAAACCTAAACAGCCTGTGCTTTTCGGTTTCTGGGCCAAGTTTGCTTGGTTTCTTAAGGGAAAATGGACTCCGCTTCCTCTTCTCCATTCTCACAGGAGTCTCACAGGGGAGGGAGTGCTGTCCGGGTCGTTAATAAGCACAGTAACTCGCCTGGGCTGGGCTTCTATCCCGCTCCCAGCAGCCATGTGTCGGTGAACCTGCTCGGAGCCGTGTTGTTGCTGTGGACTTGATACAACGAGTGATGATATTTGTAAGATTTTAGATCTGGAATATATATATTTTAAAAAGTAGATAAGGTATGGCTTCCACGGTGGCTCAGAGGGTAAAGCGTCTGCCTGCAATGCGAGAGACCTAAGTTGGATCCCTGGGTTGGGAAGATCCCTGGAGAAGGAAAAGGCAACCCACTCCAGTACTCTTGCCTGGAAAATCCCATGGACAGAGAAGACTGGTTCACTATAGTCCATAGAGTCGCAAAGAGTCGGACACGACTGAGCAACTTCATACTCATACTCAGATAAGGTATTAAGAATATCACTATATATATGTAAAAAATAGCTCTAGAACCTTATATTTCACTAGAAAGAACTTTCTACCATAATTTCTGTTACAGTGAATGACACTCCAAATGATGACTATCTCCTTTTGTAATATTTATAAAGTTTTAATTTAGAAAATTAAATGAATTTTGAAAACCCAGTTATTTCCTTGTAGTGGGCAAAATTATTTTTATTGGAAACAAGCAAACAAGCCAGAATCGTGCATTTTCCCTTCATTCCTTTGGTCCTTTTCCCCACACACCTTTATTGAGCAGGAACTATGCGCTGAGCAACAGAGCACCGGTGGTGGATGCAGGGATGTGCCCAGCGTGGTCCCTGCCTCGGGGCGTCTTCCTCCAGGTGGGAAGTGAGGCTGTCAACAGGCGTTACAGCGAACCAGGCTGGGGTCCTGGCAGCAGAGGAGGGGCACTGCGCGCGAGGAGGCATTGGGACCGGCAGAGCAGATGACCTGAGGAACAAGTAGAGGGCACCAGTTTTCACCAGGAAGGGACGCCTCGGGGAGTCTTCCCAGTTCATGCAACGCATTCAAAGAGGTAGGCGGGGAGCAGGCATCACGATCCCTGGAGTCACACTGCAGAGACAGCCCAGCCTGAGGCCCGCGGGGAAGCCCTGGAGAATGGCTTCAGAGACACCTCCCAGGCTGAGGGGGTCGCGTGGGAAACGTGCTGGGCCTGGGAGAGGCCGAAGAGACCGTCCAGGGAACAGAAACCTTCAGTAAGATGGCTGTAGGGACGAGAGTTTAAGACTGGCTGTTATTGAAGCAGAAGCAAGTCCAAGAGGACTGTAAACGTAGATTCCATCGGAACTCACTGAGTATCATCAAGCAGTAAAATGGTTCTCTTTTGTCCCTTACAGCTACTGGAAGTGAAAGGAAATGTGAGTCGTTCGTGTCTGACTCTTCATGACCCCATGCGGTGTAGACCATCAGGCTCCTCTGTCCCTGGAGTTCTCAGGCAAGAGTACTGGAGTGGCTAGACACTCACTTCTCCGAGAGATCTTCCAGACCCAGGGATCACACCTAGGTCTCCCACATTGCAGGCAGACTCTGTACATCTGAGCCACTCTCACTCCTTTGCTCACATACCAAGCTCCCCTCTTACAACTAAGGTTCTGAAACAGGAAAGCTGCAATATCAAAACAGTTAGCACTTCTCTCTTTCTGAATTCCCAAAAAGCACTGAGAAATGCAAAATATATATATATATGATGAGTCACTCACTATATCCTAAGAAATCTAGACTAATACATGTGATTAAAAATAAGAAAATTATAAAAAAATAATTAGTGTTAGGAAAGATAGAGACTTTCCAATTAACTTCAAAATAACTGAGTTTATCGCATATATTTTTTTCAGCTCTTAAATTTCTTATCAGAAAATGGGTGGAAGAATAAACCAAAATTGACAAAATGCTGAAAATTATTGAAGCTAGATGGTGTCTATACTATTTTCTCTATATGTTTGAAGTTTTTTTATAATATAAAGTTTTTTGAAAGCATTATGGAAATATTATATGTGATAAATATCCCAAACTGGAAAGTGCTATAACAATTGTATTAAATTACTTGGTCAATTTATTTGGCCTCTGAATTTGTGAGTTTATTTAATTCACACAGTAAGCTTATATTATATTGCTCTAACATCTTAAGAAAATGGTCCCCCAATTCCTTCCCCTAGAAAATAATTTACAATAAGGATTCAGTCAAATTTAACAAAAGATAATGATAAAATATTATCATTTTCTATCTGAATAATTTGAATGAAAAATAAATCTTCTGTGCATCTATAGGAATTAACTTCTTGAAGAACAACAATTTACATATATTTACATCCTAGCTTGTTTCAAATTACCTGATGTGGCCTATGACTACTAATTCAAAGTTGAAGTTGTCTTAATTAAAACTGAAGAGAAGATAGTGTAAATTTTCCTTCTTTGTGAAAAAACATTTTAAAACAAATTAAACAAGACTGAAGAATTATAGATCTGGTACTACAGATGACTCTCCAGTGCTAAGGTTTCATATATATTGGTAAAACGAGAAATGATAAGCCAGAATCTCCTTGAAGCCTAGAAGATTCAAGTAGTCTGCAATTATCCATTTTCCAAATTTGACTTCAAGAATAATGGTAAACAGTGATGCAGTATAGAGACACTATCTAAGCCATATTAGAGAAAGATTCCCCACCCAGGTTTCGAATCAATCAAGTCTGAAGAGACTGTGCTAGTATCCTGTATGGGATTCACAGAACATTTTCTCATGAAAGTAATCTGCTTATCATGGTTTGGATCCCAGAAGAGTCCACAGATTTCTTGAACATGTAGTGGGTTTGCAATATGTACTGATAAGGCTGGCAGCTGATGAATGCTGAAAACACTGATAAATTCGAGTTCTTTAACTCAGTGGCGTCCCTGTACGCCAGGAGTTTCCCACAATGCCTTTCGTGCTTTCCCCTTTGCTCCTCTGGGTCCTCATCTCACACCGCTCTCCCCTCCTGCTCTGTGCTCCAGACAGGGGCCTGCTTGAGATGCTTGAATACGTCATCTTAGGACACAGGCACGACCTGTTTCCTCACTTAGATGCTTTTCTCTCTGATTTTCACCAAGGCTGGCTCCTTGTCCTTCAACCATCCAGGAAAATGGTCCTGGGTATACCTGCCTAGTAGACTAACCTTAACTGTTAGAGCTTCTCTGATACCTGGTATATATTAGTCCTGTATACTGTTTTCCTGTTTTCATTCTTTGTCTAGCTCAAAAAAATCTACCACCTGAAACTTTTGGCTAATTTCTTTGTACATTATGTATGCGCTCTGCTACTATGTAAGCTCTATAAGAAAAACGTTGTTCATCGTCACCTCCCATCGACTAGACTATTCACGGACAATAGCAGAGCCTCAGTGCCTGAGGGAGGGAATTCCACAAACCACTCTGTAGAACTACCTTGTGTAGTAATTGAGACCCTAACTGCCGAGACCCTAACTGCCGCCAGACACTTTAGTCTGAGTCACATGTTAGGGAATCAGGAACTCATCTTCCGTTTCATCCCTGATGGTACCAGGGCAACAGCGGCGTCTTCCAGCACCCTGGGATGAGGGGAGCAGCGCTAGAGATGAGCCACTGAACACAGGCCTGGGGGTGGCTGGTGTGAGCATGAAGGGTGGCTCTGAGACTGATGGAGGGGAGGCGGTGGAGGTCTCTGGGGCTGAGCGTTCTCTCCTTGTCATTTTGTCTCTGCCATCCCCTCCCTCCCCTCCGCTCCATGCCCATTAGACGAGGTCAGGGCCAGGACAGAAGGCAGCCGGCAGCACGGATTGAACAGCAACAGACAAATATTTCTTCCTTTCCTCCCGTCTTTCCTTTGGTCTTCTGTTCTTGCTTCCTTCTTCCCTCTCTAATTTTTCTAGTTCCTCCCATTCCTCACCCTCTTCTCTTACAACATTCAGTCGGTACTTCTGGGAGTGAAGTTGGGAATGTGGCCAGTGATAAGCACTATGCCGGCACGCAGGACACGCAAAAGGAATGCTTGCCGAGTAGGACAGAGTCTACAGCTTTGCCAAAATCAAGACAGATGACTCCTCTGACTGGCTCTCGGCACTAACAGACTTCTCACTTGGCTACTTAAAGAATTTTGATTAGTGGGGTATGATGTTCTTCTGTGAAGCTAACACAATTTATTAGACTCTCAACTTTAAAATGAAAAGGTTCAAACAGAAAACACTGTAAAGTGTATCATTTTAAAACAACAACTTTTACTGAATAGATAATAACCACTTGTATTCCTAAATTCCTAAATTTACTATTTCAGTTAGGTTAAGAAGTCTTCTTTTTTCTCTCAGGAGAGGTACTAGAATACCTTTCATCAGTTCAGTTCAGTCACTCAGTCGTGTCTGATTCTTTTCGACTCCATGAATCGCAGCACGCCAGGCCTCCCTGTCCATCACCATCTCCTGGAGTTCACTCAGACTCACGTCCATCGAGTCAGTGATGCCATCCAGCCATCTCATCCTCGGTCGTCCCCTTCTCCTCCTGCCCCCAATCCCTCCCAGCATCACAGTATTTTCCAATGAGTCAACTCTTCGCATGAGGTGGCCAAAGAACTAGAGTTTCAGCTTTAGCATCATTCCTTCCAAAGAAATCCCAGGGCTGATCTCCTTCAGAATGGACTGGTTGGCTCTCCTTGCAGTCCAAGGGACTCTCAAAAGAGTCTTCTCCAACACCACAGTTCAAAAGCATCGATTCTTTGGTGCTAAGCTTCCTTCACAGTCCAACACTCACATCCATACATGACCACAGGAAAAACCATAGCCTTGACTAGACGGACCTTTGTTGGCAAAGTAATGTCTCTACTTTTCAATATGCTGTCTAGGTTGGTCACAACTTTCCTTAGATACATAGATACTGTTTTGGTTTTTTCTAACAGTTATGGACTTCCCTGGTGGATCAGATGGTGAAGAATCTGCCTGAAATGCAGGAGAACAAGGTTTGATCCCTAGGTGGGGAAGATCCCCTGGAGAAGGGCAACCCACTCCAGTATTGTTGCCTGGAGAATTCCATGGGCAGAGGAGCCTGACAGGCTACGGTTCACGGGGCCGCAGAGTTGGACAGGACTGAGCAACTAGCAGCGAAAAGACGGACAGTTCAGTAATACAGCTAGTGGTACAACCAGCTCTGCTCCAGTGTCAGAAACAACCCTCATGGACTCAGAGCCCTGACTTACGGACTCGTGTGGCCGCCTTCTTCAGTGTATCTGTTTCTCACTTCCCAGGACCGGGGAAGATGAGCAGGTGCTGCCTTAGTAGGTCTCTCTGTCTCCTTGCTGGTGACAATGGAACTGACCGTCCCAGAAAGAAGCCTCCAGCCCGCTGAGCTGCTTCTTTGCCCTTGGATTCTTGCACGGTGACACCGCCGAGAGGTAGCTGCCTCACGAGGCTCTGCAAAGGAGGCGGGGACCCTTGAGTCCGCTGACTTTTCTGGAATGACAGGCAGCCTAAGAGCCAGAGACTGGTAAACTCTTGAATGCAAAGTTGCTTATAAACCGCGAAACAGCAAAATTCTGTAAAGCAATTACCCTTCAATAAAAAACAATTTAAAAAACCAGAGTGAAAACATACTATAAAAAGCCACGCTTATTTTTTGATCTATAATTCAAACAGATTTCAGCGTTTGAGTCTTTGGTAAAACTTCAGAAATGGGAAGTTGGAACTCACTATAATCCACAACAATTATTTATAACTGCTGTAGAGTATGATTGGGTTTCACGTTATGGTTCCCCCTTTCTCCGTGAATACAGTTCAACAGCAGCAACAGCAAAGCCTGAAAAGGGTTGAGTAGCTGAAGAGCTCACGCAGCAGCCTCACCGGCACCTGTTCCTCTTATATCCTGTGCGGCCGCCTGCGGTGTGGGTGAGATTTGCCCCGCTGCTAGGTCCGGAGGGGCCCTGTGATTGGTCCTGAACAGTCACGTCCTGTCCTCTGGCCATGGTGATTGACTAAGGCACTCAGACACCAGCCAGTCAGGGCATTTTTCTCGCCACAGGAATTGATTCTGCACGTGGCCAGGTTCTAACCAATTTAGTAAGACTTTTTGTTGAAAAGGAATTTGCTTGCTTTTCAGAGAGCCTTTCCAAGTGGCTCAGTGATAAAGAATCTGCCTGCCGATGTAGGAGCTGCAGGAGACTCGGGTTGGATCCCTGGGTTGGAAAGATCCCCTGAAGGAGGGAATGGCAACCCATTTCACGGACAGAGGAGCCTGGTGGGCTACAGTCCATGAGGTCGCAGAGAGTCGAACAGGACTGAGTGCTCTCGTGCAGAGTGAGTAACTCAGATCAGCGATCTTTTCTGAGACATTTTGGTGTATCAGTGTGACACCTGGAATATATGAGCCTCCTTGAGAAGTAAAGCTGTAACCAACCTAAACAGATCGTTAAAAAGCAGAGACATTTACTTTGCCAGCAAAAGTCCGTCTAGTCAAAGCCATGGTTTTTCCAGTGGTCATGTATGGATGTGAGTTGGACCATAAAGAAGGCTGAGCTCCGAAGAATTGTTGCTTTTGAACTGTGGTGCTGGAGAAGACTGTTGAGAGTCCCTTGGACTAAGGAGAACCAACCAGTCCATCCTAAAGGAAATCAGTCCTGAGTATTCATTGGAAGGACTGATGCTGAAGCTGAAACTCCAATATTTTGGCCACCTGATGAGAAGAATTGACTCCTTGGAAAAGACCCTGATGCTGGGAAAGATTGAAGACTGGAGGAGAAGAGGAGGACAGAGGATGAGATGGTTGGATGGCATCACTGACTCATGGACATGAGTTTGAGCAAGTTCTGGGAGTTGATGATGAACAGGGAGGCCTGGCGTGCTGCAGTCCATGGGGGTCGCAAAGGGTCTGACATGACTGAGTGACTGAACTGAACTGAAGAGGCTGAAGAGAAAAGAACCTGAAGAGAAAACTAATGTCTAGAGGAGAGTACAGCTGAAGGAGAACCGGAAAATGAAATGGAAATGTTGAAGGCATTTGCACTGAGGACCCAGTGAATCAATCAACTTCTTATTACTATTCAAGCCTGTTTGTGAAGGGGGTGTCAGTGACTTACAACAAAAAAAAGAAATTCTAAATGGCACATGTATTAGCTGTGATTATAATACTTCTTACAATTTTCATTTGTCATTAACATTGATCAGAAAGAGTTGCACAAATGATTCAGCCAAAGAAATCCTTTGGTTTGAAAGGTCAACTTTACCTTGAGTAGAACCTAAGGAAGGTTGTAATTTAATATCTGATGACTTTGATAACAGTACAAAGATTTTAATTTGGTTCCTTTTGCAAGTATATCTCAGGTTTCTTATTAGTATATAAACATGGAATTTAATTTTGAAATCATCATATCAGGCCCACCAGAGTTATAGTCAGGACATTTTTTAAATGACTGAAAATAGACTCACAGATTGACAGTCAGTTCTAAATACTGGCTTCTGATTTCCACTTTACCTTTTCTTTTTGACTGTGTGGCGTGACGCTCGGGGCAGGGAGCCCGGGGGACAGGGACTGAACTCAAGCCACCAGAGTGAAAGCACTGAGTCGCAGCCACTGGGCCAGCGGGGGGTTCCCATCCATCGTCCTTTCTTGGAGCATTTTAAGAACTTCGCTTTTCCTTGACAGAATTAAGTATCAATCCTTTCTAGAATAACTCTGAAAAACCAATAAACCTATTAATTGGAGGGGTCTCTATTCACGGAAAAACAGTGAGTAATAGTTGCTGTAGTGTGAAAAGCATCACAGTGCATGCTACAAAAAATCCAAAATTTAAAACATCTATCCTTTCTTTTGTAGAAAATTAAAGTTAGTTGGGAAAACGAATCCTAAATTCCTAATTTAGCTGAAATAGTCAGTAACTGAAATCAACTGAAACTTCAATTGCATCTTATTCTGTGACCTCATTCATTTGCACCATTGCTCTTGGGGTGGGAAGAAAGAGCTGACAAGCAGCTTTCTAGAATTGTTTAATAAGTAATTCATCTTTTCAAAAGTAGCCAGAGCATCGGTGAGTGAGAGAAATTCTTAGGATAGCAAAACTGAATTATAGATGTCTGGGGTGGGTAATCCTGACTTGTCTCTTAGCTGCTTTCTTCTTCTCTGTGTAGAACTGGATTTTAGTCACAGCAGGCAACTCTGACTTGCCTTTGGCTCTGTGATTGCAATTCATTTTTGAAGGGGGTTATATAGAGTATAATTTATTCCCTGGCCTGGAACGCTTGGCATATTATGCAGACAAGAAAAAATAGTTTTGAGGATTGATTAATGTCTCTAAAGATGCTGAAGAATATCTCTTGGTGCTTTGTGTTATTATAGTTGTATTCATGAATGTGTTTTGGTTGTAACTGATCTGCATGTTTCATGCATAAAACTGTTCAAACTGACATTATTCATGCACTAAGTCGCTTCAGTCGTGTCCGACTGTTTGCAACTCCATAGACTGTAGCCCACCAGGATCCTCTGTCCTTGGGATTCTCCAGGCAAGAATACTGGAGTGGATTGCCATTTCCTTCTCCAGTTATAGTTAAAAAAATAGATTCCAGGGCCATTGTGTGTTGTACTAACAGCTTAACTAAAATAAGGATATCAACCCCTCCCCCAGTTACCACTATTATATTCTCTACTTTTATGAGTTTGTCTAACTGAGACACCTTGTATAAGTAGAATTATGTGGTATTTGTTCAATGACTGGCATACTTCACTTAGCATAAAGTCTTCTAGGTTTTTCCATGATGTTGCACGTGGCATGCTTTCCTTCTTTTTAAATGCTGAATAATATTCCATTATAGAATATGTGTATGGCACAATTTCTTTATCTGCTTATTTGTCAATAACATTTGATTTGTCTCTGTAACTCAGCTAGTGGATAGTGTTGCAAAAAACACAGAAGTATAGATATCTTTTGAAATTCTGATTTCAATTATTTTAGCTATATACCCAGAAGTAGGCTTGCTAGACCCTGTGGTAGTTCTATTTTTAACTTGTTGTGTACACATCATATTGCTTTCCATAGCAACTTCACTGTCTTACATTTCCACCAACAGTGTAGAAGGATTCCAATTTCTCCACATCCTCCTCAACACTTGCTGCCTTTTGTTTTTGTTTTTTGACAAAATAGCCATCCTGACAGATGTGAGATGATCTTGCACTATTATTTGCATTTCCCTGATGAATGGCTATGTTCACACCTGTTGGCCATTTGTATATCTTCCTTGGAGGAATGTTGTTTGAAGTCCTTTGCCCATTTCTTAAAATTGGGTTATCTGATTTTTGCTACTGAGTTGCAGGAGGTTCTTATATATTTTGGAAATTAACCCCTTATCATTACATTCCTTTGGCTGCCCTGTTTTTTCTGTTGCTTGTTTCCCTTGCTGATCAGAAGTTCTTAAATCCGATCTCATCTCATTTGTTTACTTTGTCTTTTGTTATCTGTGCTTTCGGTGTCATAACAAAGAAGTCCTTCCCAACGCAATGTTTTCTTCTAATATTAACAGCTGCATATTTCAGGTCTTGTGTTTAAGTCTTTAATTCATTTGGAGATTATTTTATATGGGCTTAATTCTGGCTTTTCTATTTTGTTTCATTGGTCTATATATGTTTCTGCCAACCTGGAAGTGTGATGTCTTCAGTTTTGTTTTTTCACAAGATCACTTTGGCTATTCTGAAGTTTTTGTTATTCCATATGAATTTTATGGCTTTTTTTTTCCTATTTCTGTTTAAAAAAAAAAAAGTGGCTTTGGGATTTTATTGGGGCTTATATTGAATTGGTAGATTGGTTTGGATTATAAAAACATTTTAACAACATTAGGCTTCTAATGGGCATCCCTGGTGGCTCAGATGGTAAAGTCTGCCTGCAATGCTGGAGACCTGGGTTCAGTCCCTGAGTTGGGAAGATCCCCTGGAGAAGGGAAAGGCTACACACACCATTATTCTTGCCTGGAGAATTTAATGGACAGAGGAGCCTAGTGGGCTGTAGTCCATGGGGTCACAAAGAGTCAGACGTGACTAAGCAATTAGTGCATACATACAACTCTTTTAATAAACAAATATAAAATGTCTTTCCATTTATTTGTTTTTTCTTTAATTTCTTTTTTTTCCCTTTATTTGAGTTTTTCTTTAATCTTTCATCACTGTTTTATGGTTTTCTGTCTATAAGACTTTCCCCTCTTTTTGATGCTATTGTGAATAAGATTGTTTTCTTTTTCTTTCCTATACAGTCAGTTGTTAATGTAGAGAAATACAGTTGATTTTTGTATATTGATTTTGTGTTCTGGAGCGTTTCTGTATTCACTTGTTCTAACAGATTTTTGTTTGATGGCTTTAGGATTTTCTACACATAATGGTACACCATTTGCAAAGAACTGGCCTAGTTCAGAGGCCTAAGATGTGGGGGAGAGAAGACTTCCCTGCAGGCAGTTTGGTTTTGGAGGCTTGGAAGTGATGGGGTGCAGCCCCGGCAGGTCCAGGGAATTCAAGCGGGGACGGCGTTGGCAAGGAAAGACTTATTTATTTATTAATATAAGATTAGATCAGGAAGAAATAGTATAGTAGGAAATTTAGGCAGAGAAAAGAGGCTGAATAACTTGGTAACGTGGAAAGCCAATAAAGGAACTCTATGTTGGGCCACCAGTGCCCGTTTGAATATCGGAGAGTGCCCCACCCTGGGCTCTCTTTTTATGGATCTTAGAAGATGGGACAAGTAAGCAGACATGATGAACCTTGACGTTCCAAGGGAATTCAGCTGAAAAAGGGGAGAAAAGAATGACATGGGGAAGCCCAGCATGGGTGCAAGACTCCAAGAACTATTTTTCAAAATCAGCTTATATACCTCAAGTTGTACATAATGGAATATGCAGAGTTGTGTAGGGGCAGCAGTCCTGACCCTTTCTGTATATCTTCTTGTATACAAAAGGTCTCAGGTGATTTACATTATCTTCTGACCAGGAGGCTTGTTAACACTTTTTGGCTCTCTTTCTTAATGAATGTTAATCTCATTTCCCCTGAAGTGTTTTTCTTTAATCTGCATCTCCTTAAAGCACTAAAGTTACATCTCTATAGAACAAAGGCACAGTGGGTTATAACAAAGAAGGTACTTAACTCAAAGATCTAATGTTGCTGATATCAGGTCTACTACCTGTTTTTCTATATACCAACTATATCTAAAAAAGAAGGATAGGAAAATTTGGCAGCAAGTATTGGTTCAACGAATGAAACCTTTAATCAGTCCCACTCTAAAGATTTTGACTCCTCAGAAGCCCCTACATTCCTAGGATGTTTTAAGCTTCCTGTGCCTCCCGCGGTCAGGAGGCCTCAGACAATCACGTATGAGTCCTGCAGGCAGGCTAGAAAGCCATCAGAGGGGTTTTGGGATTGAAACACCCTTTCAAATGCAGAAGACTAAAGCCTTGAGTTGACTTTTTCCCAGAGAATATCAGAAAAGTGGAAAAGCAGAGTGCAGAGGCTGGCAGATTCTTATTTTTCAGGGAGGGGTGTGGGGGCGGGGTGAATGCTCAGGAAATGCCGTGGAGAACCCCTGAAGTTTGATCACGCCCTGTGTATGCCAGACTTCCTTCCACACGACCCTGTCACAGGCGGGATTCCTCACACTGGCTCCCGGCAGAGAAGGTGTAGCCTTGCTATAAAGTAATTAAGAATAGGAGGGGCTCAGTCACTTGACTAAGTGAGAAAGGTGCAGATACAATGAATTTAGCTGAACTCTATCTCCGTTTGGACTAATTTCACCTGTAAACTTGGCTGGCCCCACTTTGGTAGGTTGCAAGAATGTAAACATTCTATAATCTTTATCTAGTTTGTCTCAATGTCTTGATGAAAAGTATATACTTCAAAATTCATTGACAAAACCTTTCTAATCTAGTATGCTGCCTTCCTTCAATGCAATGTTTCTCTTTTGAGGAGCACTACTCAAAATTCTTCCATTGATTTATTGCCTTTCTAAGTTTCTTATCCCCTTATAAAAATTCATTACTGCGTCTCCCCATATCTTTCTCTCTGACCTTCTTCTTCTGCCAAGTCTCTTTCATTCACCTATTAAGACCAGTACTTTACAGTTCAAAAACAAGTATATTACAAAAGGTTATTTTGAAGTTTGTTACTTGGGATCATAATGTACAAGGTCTAGTAAAATTAATGGTTGGTTTTCCAAACTAGCAAGCAAATGTTTACTTAATCTCTAACATAGTTGTAGCACTGTTCATTTGCAATGAAATGGAGAATAAGGCAATGTTATTACAATATTAAACTACAAGAATAACTAAGCAAGAGAAAAACTAATGATACTGAATAATAAATAATGATATATGCATTAAAATTTAATTTCATTAAAGAAGCCTAAGGGAACATCTTTTATGGAGATCATAATAAGGTTAAATTTTATTATTATGAATAATTTTATCTAAAAATAATTAGTTCTCTTTTCTTGATATAAATTGAGCCAAGTCCCACTTTATATCACTCAGTTCCTTTTATTTTCGGGGGATCTACATGGGCTTCAAAAAAAAATAAACTTTCTCCCATAATTGTAGATTTCTAATATTATTTTCTCTCTGTATTCCAGCACCCAAACCTGCTGTCTCAGCACAGCCTGAATCTGGTTTCCGTGAAAAAGACAAAGTAAAAAGATACTCTGGGCAAGCATCTCTTGGGGTTCATGAGTTTCCTGAAGATCTAGAGGCATCACTGGAGAGTGAATCTCACACTCTCACCACCCCAGCTCACTTTGCACAGTCTGTCTCTCTGCACAGGCGGATCCCAGGAAGTACCACGACCGGTCAGGTGGTCAGGTGAAACAGACCTCCCCGTGTGTCCCTCCACCCTGCTCCTGCCAGGTGGTCCCCCATGCAGCCCCCTCTCTCACTGGGATCGCATCCCTGCTTGCGCCTTGCCCAAGCCCAGGCGTGGTAGGAGCCCCTTGCTCCTACTGGTTCTGGGATGTTACCCTCCTCGTGGATAGTCCACAGCTCACCCGCACTTTCTGGAGAGCCCTTTTGCTAAACTCTAATCAAATTACTCAATTGGCACATGACTCTGTTTCCAGCCATGACTCTGGCAGAAGTGGGATTATACTTACCGAGTGGCCTTTGGGTCAGAATTAGAGCAACTCACATCAGGCTAATGTGAAAAGGCTTTTTTTCTGTGATAAATATCTAACAAATAGTTTTTCTCAGGCTATTGAACTTGATCTTCTCAGTTTAGCAACTTGGCAATAAAAAGGAATGAGGTAACGATGCTGAGAATAAAGTACCGTACAAGTGAACCTTGAAAACGTGATGCTAAGTGAACAAAGCCAGTCACTGAAGACCCATGTATTGTGTGGCTGCATTATATGGAAAGTCCAGAAGAGGCGAGTCTATGGAGACAGAAGTAGGTGAGTGCTTGCCAGGGTCTCGGGGGATGGAAGAATGGGGAGTAATTGCTGAAGAGTCTAGGGGTGTTTTGAGCTTCCCTCATGGCTCAGATGGTGAAGACTCTGCCTGCGATGCAGGAGACCTGGAGTTTGATCCCTGGGTCAGGAAGATCCCCTGGAGAAGGGGAAAGGCAACCCACTCCAGTATCCTTGCCTGGAGAATCCCATGGATAAAGGGTAGGCTGGTAGGCTACAGTCCACGGGGTCTCAAAGAGTTAGACATGACCAAAGAAACTTAGGGCACGCACGTGTGCATGCACATACACACACACACACACACACACACACACACACACACAGAGCTGAACACGAATTAGTGGCCAACACTTCCACTTTCACAGGGCGTTCTTCAGGGCCAGTAAAAATGTTCTAAGACTGGATACTGTTGGCAGTGCCACAGTCATCTGAATGGACTAGACCCTGCCGAGCTGTACGCTTTTCAGAGCGAATCTTATGTTACACGAGTTATATCTGAATAGAGCTGTTATTTAGAACTTTGTCTCAGCAGAGATCAAAAATCCATTTATTTCACTTCTTTCATAATGCAACAGGACAATTTTCAGTTCTCCTAAATTATATTCTAACACAGGCTGGGTAAAAATCAGTATTCATTTGTTTGATATTTTTTGTTCGTGTGGCCAGTCTATAAAGGGCTTGAAGGTAGAGACACTTATAAAAGAAGAATCAGTGGCAAAAATATTTCATTCCACTTTTCAGTCAACTCTACCCTCATGTCCAGGCAATTCTTGGAATAAAACTTTAGACCCCTGGAGAAGATCTTTGACTTTTCTCCTGGCATTCACCGTTCCCAGCCCTCTGCTTAATTTGTGCAGTCTTTCCGAGACCATGCCTTTAAGGTCTGCTTCTGGGGAAAACCAACATTTTGCACTGTGATAGGAGTTTCAGATTCCAGCTTTAATCCTATCTTGGGCAGATGAATGTAAGCAAGTGTTACACAGTCTCATGCCAGAGCCAGGGCAGCCAATTCTTTCATAGCAAACTTCTGAAAATCAGTTGAGAGAAAACTATTGAGTCCAAAATGTTGGTTTTCGCAGGAGTAAAGCAAGTACTCATCCAACCCAGAGGGAGATTCAATTGAATGAATGTGTGAACAGTCTTGGGGGATTTCCTGATAGCTCAGTTGGTAAAGCATCCTCCTGCAATGTGGGAGACACGGATATGATTCCTGGGATCCTCCCAACCCAAACAGTCTTAGAATGGAACATATCTGAGTTACCTGCCATTAACTGACTTTAAAAGTCATGATGAAACCTGAGCTCTGAAGAATTGATGCTTCTGAACTGTGGTGTTGGAGAAGACTCTTGAGAGTCCCTTGGACTGCAAGGAAATCCAACCAGTCCATCCTAAAGGGGATCAGTCCTGGGTATTCACTGGAAGGACTGATGCTGAAGGTGAAATTCTAATACTTTGGCCACCTGATGCAAAGAACTGACTCCTTTGAAAAGACCCTGATGCTAGGAAAGATTGAAGGCAGGAGGAGAAGGGGACGGCAGAGGATGAGGATGAGATGGTTGGATGGCATCACCTATTGGATGGACATGAGTTAGAGTAAGCTCCGGGAGTTGGTGATGGATAGGGAGGCCTGGCGTGCTGCAGTCCATGGGGTCATAAAGAGTCAGACAGGACTGAGCGACTAAACTGAACTGAAATATGAAAATGAAAGCCCATCTGACGGCCTTTAAAAATACAAGTCATCGACTTCGAAAGTGTTTTCTGTATTTTTATGGCACGGGTAACCCAGTGCTCAAACTGGGGGTGGGGAGGGCTCTCTCAGGAAGGTTTTTTCATCTTTTGCAAAACAGCTGAAAATTAACAAGCTGATTTCATCTGAGATTCAAGCCTGTGCACAGCTCTTGCAACATTCATTGAAAGGCGTTCACAGCACAGAAGGACCATCTGCAGACTAACTGATGAGAAGAAGGCAAAAGCCATCACACCCCCCTCACCTGCATCACTGTCACGTTTACCAGAGCAGCTATAAGAGACACAGGGCGGACGGGCAGCACAAAACCTCAGTCCCTAAACAAGAGCTTTGAAGAAGAGCTTTCCGGAGCAAGAGGGCAACTGGGGATCAAGAAGACTTCAAGTGCCTGTTAAAATTTTATGGAATATTTTGTTCCCTTTTAGCCACGTCCAAGACTCCTAGGTGACTTTCACGTCATGAGGGATTTGTGGAGCAAAGGCAAATATGTTAATGGAGAAAAGATTTGGGGTCAAAGGTAACAATGACCCAAAAAGGACTGGAGAGCTTTTAGGCAATAAATAAATAAATAAATAAAACAGAAAATGAAAGCCCTCATTTCCCGAATAGTCCCAGGAGAACTAAAAGGGCTCTGGGTAGAGAAGATCATAGTCGTCTACTTTTTTGTTTTGTTCAGGATTAAAAGGCAAACTAAGTTTTGTTTAGCATTTTATTAAATCCCTTAGAGAGTTATTCCTTACAATGTTTTTGATTCACTCAAATAAGTCAAATAATGTTTTATTTTTTAAAAAGAACTGAAAAGCGGAGGATTTATTCCATGTAACACTAAAATAAATTTCTACTTTAAAATTTCAGCTACTAAATAAAGACTTCCCTTAGGGTACTTTTCAGGAAGTCTGATCAAACTGTCATCTTAACAAATATTTGAATGATAATATTTCCTTTAAAAGAAGAAACTGGTGCTCAGTTCATCCTTGGTATTGTGAAGAGGTGAGTGTATGAATCAATAGATCATGATACATATATCGGAAAAATCGGTTATCTTTGGGTTAAGGTGAAATGTTACATTTTGAGTGTGTTTTAAGTTATACAAACCTTGATTGTGATTTGCAATGATATGTCTCAGATTTTGTGTTTTGGAGGGATTAAAATGTTTAATGAGTTCTGAGTTGATTTTAGAGACTTTAACAGTCTTTGAGAGTTAAGGTACAAACACCTGAAAAAAGTAAACCATGTTATTTTGTCTACACATTTTTCAATTCACAAACTATTTTACCTCCAGTGGGCTAAGAGGGGGCTACACTCAGGATTCGGGAACACTGGAACTTCCTACATGATTAGGATCTTTTCTTTGCTTGTAACATTTATGCAGATTTGAAACAATCCCTAACCATTGCAGCAGTTACCAGCTTTCTCCCTCGGAAAAGTGGGACTAGCCCCCGAGGCCCTGCATTATTTTTGTGTGGTCACATTCCAGTGGGAAGCAGACACTTAGCCCAACTTACATCAGCACCTCCTATGACAGTTATTAGAAATTAAGCACAGGAAAAAAATGTTGCTATCTATTGCATTTTTGTGGCTCTGTAAAAAAAAAAAAAAGAAAGAAAAGATATATTTTGACTCTTCCTTTCCACACTTTCCCCTGATTGCAAATATTTTGAGCAAATAATGACATGCTGGCATTTGATCATTCTTAAGACTCTACTAAATAAAAGAAATTGTACCATGCTATATTCGTCTCCTAGGGCTGCCGTAGCAAAGTACCACAAACTGGGAGGCTGGACACAACAGACTTGTATTGTCCCAGGGTGCTGGATCGCGTGCTCTCTGACACCGAGAAGGGGGGATCCTTCTTGTCCCTTCCTGGCTTCCGGGGGTTGGCCAACCACCTCTGGCATTCCTCGGTTGCAGGTGTATCACTCAGGCCCTCTGTGGTCACATGACATTCTCCTTGTATGTCTTATCATCATCCTTCCTGTGTATCTATTTCTGTGTTCAGGTTCCCCCTTTTATACACCAGTCATGTTTGATCAGGGCCTCATCCTAATGGCCTCATTTAAACTTAATATTCTGTGGAAAGATCCTGCTTCAAGTGAAGGCCATATTGTGGGGCTAAAGTGTCAACATATCTTTTTGATGGGGACACAATTCAACCTTAACACACATCATCTATACAAATGTATGAATAACCACAGCATACAAGGTATTATGCTCAGATGTAAGGAATACAACGTTTGGCTTCCAGCACCAAAGTGTTCTGTGCCTATGGGAGCAGGATGTGAGTCTGGAGACAGGCGAAGATGAATCTGACCCCGTAAGCAGCCAGTGCCCCCAGCCTAGCGACATCACTCATGCCTCACCAGTCGGCGCTCCATCCCTCCAGAGAGTGAAGTAATTGGCCTCAGCTTGGAACTGGTCACTGGAGTCAGGATTCCCGTTCGGACAGTCAGTCTGAGTCTTGGTGCTTGCTTACTCCAGAGTCCTAGCTTTTCATTTCACGACTTAGGAAACTACAGCTCAGAGAAGAAGCCTTTGGAGAAGAGTTACCAAGCCTTCTGAGGAGCGTTGGTCTGCATTTCCAGGCGTGAGGCCTTAGCAGACCTCTGTGCAGCTCAGGATTTCTGATCAGCCAGTTAGTGGAAGTCAGCAGTAGCTGTGAATGTTCCTTCATTCTGTGCTTTTCTGTTCGCCCTCTGATGACACAGTGAACTGGCTTCAGTAACTATTTCACACACACATCCTCACATGCACACAAATGCACACTTTCACTGCTGCACTTACACATACTTACGAACATACAGATGCACACACACACACTCACACACACACCCTTTCCTTCTTCAAAGCCTCTGCCCATAACATCTCTATCATCAAGAATGTGCCTCATCGAGTCTGGTCCACTTCTGTCTCAGTTCAGTTCAGTTCTATCGCTCAATCGTGTCCGACTCTTTGCAACCTCATGAATCGCAGCATGCCAGGCCTCCCTGTCCATCACCAACTCCCAGAGTCCACCCAAACCCATGTCCATCGAGTCAGTGATGCCATCCAACCATCTCGTCTTCTGTTGTCCCCTTCTCCTCCTGCCTTCAATCTTTCCCAGCATCAGGGTCTTTTCTAATGAGTCAGCTCTTCGCATCAGGTGGCCAAAGTATTGGAGTTTCAGCTTCAGCATCAGTCCTTCCAGTGAATATTCAGGACTGATCTCCTTTAGGATGGACTGGTTGGATCTCCTTGCAGTCCAAGGGACTCTCACCTCAGTCCAGTTCCTCAGAAGCATTTTACCTGGATGAACTAAGAGGTGACCTCTCCCTGAATCTCCACCCTGCAGCCCCTGCTGGGCCCGGGCTGGGAGAGGGGTACCTCCCCCTGTGCTTGCTCCCCCACCCCCAAGTGCCCTGGACAGGCTCTGTTAATAGAGCTATCAGTCTGCTTCTGTGAATCATTTCTTGGTCAGCTTCTTGAGGGCAGACAGTAGGTACTAAATCACTCCTAGTGCTTAGCAGAGTACTTGGTGCACAGTTCCCCTTAAACAGCATGTACTGAATAAATGAGTGAGTGAATAAATAAAGGAAGAGAAATGGAAAATGGGATGAAGCTGGGAACTGACTGCAACCACTAAGCCACCTTATCACACTTAGATTTTATTAAATGGGTCAGGAGCAATTGGTCATATATTTTAAGGGTATTTTTCCATCTGCTCAGCCAGCAGGCTCCACGGATGAGCAGAGACAGAGGGACTAGAGTGAGGATGGGGAGCAGGGGCTGTCAGGAGAGAAGCTCCCTGGTCAGAGACTACATACAAACGTTCCCCTTTTTGGCGACAGCGTCCTGAGTCAAGTTGAGGTAAGAGTTAGATGGAGCCCTGAGACAGACAGCTGGCGTTTGTCGAGTGCAGTAAAATTAAAGGTTTGCTTTCCTTCATTCTCACAACAAAGCTAGTGGCAGAAGCTAAGCTCTGCTGAAGTAAAGAGGTAAGACGATCACTGCTGGGGTCAAGGAAAGCTTCGCCGTCTGTACTTGCACAGGGAGGCTCCTTGGGGGTCAAAAAGGAGGAGGCACTACCCTAGGCCAAGTGTGGACATAACCAGCACAGGGCTCCCTGGAGGCTCGGGCAGTAAAGAGTCCCCCTGCAGTGCCGGAGACCTGGGTTGGATCCCTGGGTCAGGGAGATCCCCTGGAGAAGGGAATGGCAACCCACCCCAGTATTCTTGCCCACAGAGTCCCATGGACAGAGGAGCCTGGCGGGCTGCAGTCCGTGGGGCCCCATGGAGTCAGACCTGCCGAGCCATGGACACCAGCCCCGCAGGCTTCTGCAGTGGAATCCACCTTAGCAAAAAGCTGCACACGCATGTTGGGGAGGGCCCCAGGCCCAGCCAGGTGTGAAAAAGAAAAGAATATAGTTGGTCAAAGGTAAACCAATACCTGGAAGGACTGTCCTATGTAAACAATTTATTTATGTAGGATATTTTAAAAATTGGAGTGTGGGCTTCCCCGGTGGTGGTTCCGCAGTAAAGAATCTGCCTGCAATGCAGGAGACGGAAGAGATGCGAGTTTGATCCCTGAGCTGGGAAGATGCCCCGGAGGAGGGCATGGCAACCCACCGCGGCATTCTTTCCTGGAGAGTCTCGTGGACAGAGGAGCCCCGTGGGCTGCAGTCCCTGGGGTCGGAAAGAGTCTGAAGCGCTTAGCACGCACACTGCGCGCACATACGTGCTTTACAATGTCGTGTTCGCTTCTGCGCCTCATCGCGAACCAGCTATGTGTACATCCCAGCTACACATGCATCCTTTCCTTCGTGGGCGTCCCTCTCGCCTCCTACGCCCCTCATTTAAACCTCGGGGCTCCCGCACTCCTCCTTCAGGACGCCCACCGTCTTCTCCACGTGTGTATTTCTGCCTTACTCTGCCCTAATAAACTGTTTCTCCGTGTGCGCTAATCAGCTCTGTCTGTTTCTGCAGCTTTTGCCTCCTTGAGACATTTTTGCTTTCAAACCGTGGCAGGAACCAGGGCCCTTTGCTTCTTGCCCTTGCTGGACCCGCAGCTGGATTCAGCTCTTCCGCAGGGAAGGAAGCGCCTGCTTCAGGACCGCCATCCCTCTGAGAGCAAGGGGAGAGGGCACCCGACCCAAAATGCGGGGTCCCACGCAGCTGAGGAACCCCTGGAGGGCTACCCGACAGTTTTCCTGTCTTACGGGGAACATTTCATCTCCACGTGTATGAAAATAAATGAAAGGAGAGAGAGAGAAAAAAAACCATTGTGTAGTGACGTTTGGAGCTGTGAAGTAGAACGTTCTGAACTGTGGGAAGAAAGGTCATATAACCTTCAAACCAACCTCCTCTCCACTGATTGGCAAAGTGTTAAAGACTTTCTTTTTTCTTTTCTAAGGACTTTCACAAGTGGATTGATGTTTGACTAAATCAGACTCTGGACTGTGCCGCCGATTTTCGCTGCCTACTCGTTGGGGTGGGGGGTGGGGGCGGTTATGCAGTAATTCTAACAAAAAAAGACTGTCTATTGAGAAGTAAGGTTACAAGAAACGTTTTGAAAAATGATCATGCATTAGAAAAGAGCCTAGTTTAATGTATTTTTCACCACAGAGAGAGAAAGGAGCCCCTTTTTAGTCTAGGGAGGAGGAAAGCTCTCTGAACATGGACTCAGAATTCTGTCTGGACATGAACCTGCCTTTCTGCCTTTACTGACCAGGACCTTGAATAAGTTATGAATGTCAGCTTCCTAATCAACAAAATGGTGAAATAATGCCTATTTCACAGGATTCTTATGAAAGAAAATAATTAACTTAAGGAAAAAAGTAAGCTACTATTTAAGACAGAGTAGTATCTTCATTATTTATTGGAAATGAAAATTACCTGCTTTAATTGCTTAAAAACTACAGTGTTTACCAAAAACATTTCTCTTTTTTTGTTGTTGGTAATCTCAACCACAGTTTTAATCACCAATAAAGTTAAATATTAATTTCCTAATATTTCTAGAGGAATTTTTTTTTTTTTAATCTCGCAGCAGAAGGGGCTGAGGTTGGTGAGAAATCCATGAACAGAAGAGCAATTACATCAGTAAAACCCAAGACAGAGTCAGCAGCGGGGTCATCGCTCAGCTGTGGCCTGATTTTCCCTGGCATTTCTCAAAATATAGCAGAGGAACAGGAGCAAAACACAGCTAAGTGGCATCCAACACACTTAAATCAGTGACTTTCAGACTAAAAAAAAAAAGGCAACACAATCAAACACTGAGTACAAACACCTTGGTGGTCCCCTTCAGTTCTGAAGAATCAGAGGCTGCGGGATAAAGGCCAGGATATATGTGGTTTACAGAAAACTCCCAGGTGATTCAGCCAATCTGAGGTGCTACTGTCGGAGGCAACACTTTGATATTTATCGGGAGCTTCTTCTGACATTATTAATCGTGATTCCAAAGTGTAAGGTGTAGTGCGTGCTAAGTCATTTGTCGTGTCTGACTCTGCACACCTATGGACTGTAGCCCACCAGGCTCCTCTGTCCATGGGATTCTCCAGGCAAGACTACAGGAGTGGGTGTCATTTGCCCTGCCAGGGGATCTTCCTGACCCAGGGACTGAGCCCACATCTCTCCTGTCTCCTGCACCGGCACTGGCAGTGGGGTTCTTCACCACTAGACCCCCTGGGAAGCCCTCAGGTGTAGTAGAGGATAATATTTATCAAACATAAAATTCTACGATAGCTAAATTGTGAAGAACATTCATCTGTTATTTAAGACGCCCTTCTTTTCTTTCATCATTAACATGTCGTCTTCCTTTGAATCTGAATAGACCTTTAGTGGAGAGGGCAATGGCACCCCGCTCCAGTACTCTTGCCTGGAAAATCCCATGGATGGAGGAGCCTGGTGGGCTGCAGTCCATGGGGTCGCGGAGAGTCGGACACGACTGAACGAATTCACTTTCACTTTTCACCTTCATGCATTGGGGAAGGAAATGGCAACCCACTCCAGTGTTCTTGCCTGGAGAATCCCAGGAATGGGGGAGCCTGGTGGGCTGCCGTCTCTGGGGTTGCACAGAGTCAGACACGACTGAAGCGACTTAGCAGCAGCAGCAGCAGACCTTTAGTAATCTTGTGAACATTTTTTAATGTGGATGTACTGCCTTCTTCATTCAAGAAATACATCTGTGAGTTGGAGTCCTCATTGAACTGTTTGCAAACACCAGGCCCTGCTGAAGCTCTCCTCATCTAGCATTTTGTCTGTGCAACGATACAGTGAAACGGCTGCTACTGTTATTCCTGAGCCAGCAAGAGCTTCACGGCTTGCCTTCAGTCGCACAGTGCAGCGCCAAGACGCGGATCCGGTCGTCTAGTTCTTAGGGCCCTTCAGTATCGTTGTCTTAGCGGAATCAATTGCTCCATGATTAAGCACCAGCCTCATGGCCAGGCCAGCTGCAGTCTCATCCACAGTGCACATAGCACATCGCGCCTCAGTTTCCCCCGTTCTAAAATGAGGTCAAGTGATAAAGCTGTTATGAGAATTGAATGTGATAGCACATGTCAATTTCAAGGCACAGAGTGAGTGCTCAATACACACTGACATCCAGTCACCATCCAATGGTGTCCAAACTGAGGCCTGGAGATTGTCTAAGAGAGAGCCCTGGGAACAGAAAGGATCAGTTAGGTCTGCTCAGTCTGGCAAACTTTTGTGTTGTTAAGACCCTTTTGAAATGCCAAGAGCTCCCCTCACTAGAACCACACACATAATCCAAACCCAGAAAAACATCAAGTTCCTAGTCTGCATGCAGAGCTGAAATAATCTCATCCACTATTGATAGTCCACTGACAAAGTGAAATAAACAAGAATGAAAAACTATTTAAGTTTTCTTATAGACTTTCCTTTTATTTATTTCTCTAGCCTTGGTTTTTTTCTCTCTCTCTGAGAATATTTGCGTGAGACCTTTGCTATAGCTATTGATTTAGAGAAAGAGAACGCATTTGGTAAACCTAAAAGTCTCAGGGGTTCTCTTGCAATGTATTTTTCCCTCCTATCTCTCTTCCCCTCAAGGTCTATCTACTCCATGTTTATATTTAATTCCAAGCTTAAATCTCCAATTCACAGAAAAAATTATCTAGATTTTTAATATCTGTTTGAGAAAAGTCTTGGTCTGCATTTTCCTTGTTTTGTTACAGCCATTTGTTGGAGATTGTTAATACTCAGTTTCCAGTGTGACTGAGAGGGCAAACACTGTTCTAATCACCTGGGCTAACCTGGATTAAAAAAAAGTGAAAACTGAACATTTGGATGACAACATCGTGTTAATACTTAAATATTCAGTTCAGTTCAGTTCAATCCCTCAGTCGTGTCTGATTCCCTTTGCAACCCCATGAATCGCAGCACGCCAGGCCTCCCTGTTCATCACCAACTCCTGGAGTTCACTCAGATTCACATCCATCAAGTCCGTGATGCCATCCAGCCATCTCATCCTTGGCCGTCCCCTTCTCCTCCTGCCCCCAATCCCTCCCAGCATCAGAGTCTTTTCCAATGAGTCAATTCTTCGCATGAGGTGGCCAAAGTACTAGCGTTTCAGCTTTAGCATCATTCCTTTCAAGGAAATCCCAGGGCTGATCTCCTTCAGAATGGACTGGTTGGACCTCCTTGCAGTCCAAGAAGCTCTCAAGAGTCTTCTCCAACACCACAGTTCAAAAGCATCAATTCTTCGGTGTTCAGCTTTCTTCACAGTCCAACTCTCACATCCATACATGACCACAGGAAAAACCATAGCCTTGACTACACGGACTGTTGTTGGCAAAGTAATGTCTCTGCTTTTCAATATGGTGTCTAGGTTGGTCATAACTTTCCTTCCAAGGAGTAAGCGTCTTTTAATTTCATGGCTGCAGTCACCCTCTGCAGTGATTTTGGAACCCAAAAATAAAGTCTGAAACTGTTTCCACTGTTTCCCCATCTATTTCCCATGAAGTGATAGGACCAGATGCCATGATCTTCATTTTCTGAATGTTGAGCTTTAAGCCAACTTTTTGCTCTCCTCTTTCACTTTCATCAAGAGGCTTTTTAGTTCCTCTTCACTTTCTGCCATAAGGGTGGTGTCATCTGCATATCTGAGGTGGTTGATATTTCTCCCAGTAATCTTGATTCCAGCTTGTGCTTCTTCCAGCCCAGTGTTTCTCATGATGTACGCTGCATAGAAGTTAAATAAGCAGAGTGACAATATACAGCCTTGATGTACTCGTTTTCCTATTTGGAACCAGTCTGTTGTTCCATGTCCACTTCTAACTGTTGCTTCCTGACCTGCATATAGGTTTCTCAAGAGGCAGGTTAGGTGGTCAGGTATTCCCATCTCTTTCAGAATACTGACATCTAATAATGTAGCAGCCTTTATATATTGAGTAAAAGTAGGTAGAGCACTTGTCTGATCAATTTATTTCTCCAGGACAGACAGATTGGTGAACTGAAATCTGAGAGGTAGTCAGTGATGTTCACAGATGAGACCTAATTGTCAAGTAACTAAAGTTCTGTAAATCTAAACTCTATCCTCTCTAATCTCAGGCAAACTGTGGTGTCCCTTCTTCCTTCTGGCCTCCTTACTCCTCTAGATGTCAATTAAAATGGATGGTGTTTGTTCCTGTTAATCGTCATTTAAATGGTCAGTAATAACTACCAAAATTTAGTTGTGGTGATGGGTAGGGAAGGTAGCTATGTTACCTACTGAGAGCATTTATTAAAAATCCAAACCTCTCCAAGACTCCCAGCAAATATGTTGTAAGAATCACAGTTTCAGTGGTGATCAAAGTGATATTCTTCAACAGGAATCCCTGCCCCGCTTCCCTCTCAAATTCCTGCTCAAACGTCTTTAGTTGGCACACTGTCTGCTTCTGGCATTAGCTTTATTCAGAGAATAGGAAACTGTCTTGAAAAAAAAAAAGTGGCTCACGAGATTCTCTCAAAGATAAACATTTTGAAAAGAGAGCACAGAGTTATTTGATACAAAAACATAAATTGTTTGTTCAACAAATATTTATTGTGCAAATAACATGGAACAACGAAAATCCCTGCCTTTAAAAACTTCATTCTAGTAATTCGATAAAGGTTGTTTGAGGCAAATGGTTGGGTGGGATGGCTGCTTGCAGAAAAGCACAAGGAATTATTTGAATTTTCGCCTCTAGGCACCCTTTCCACAGGGCTTTCCTGGTGGCTCAGTGGTAAAGAGTCTGCCTGCAATGCAGGAGCCCCAGGTTCCATCCCTGGCTCGGGAAGAGCCCGTGGAGAAGGGCGTGGCCACCCACTCCACTGTTCTTGCCTGGAGAATCCCACGGCCGGAGGAGCCTGGTGGGCTACAGGCCATGGGGGCTCCTCCCCACTCTGGGCAGCAGGGAGGCTGACAGGCTGCTGCAGGGCCCCGCCCTTCTTGGAACCACGCTTGTCACCTTCCACCATCTGCTCCCACCTTTGCGACAGGGTCGAGAGCCGTGCGAGGCCCTGGACAGGATGTGGGGAGTGAGTCGTCTCCCGCTCTGAGGACACAGAGCTCATCTGAGGGTCTGCTGTTCTCCAGGCGGACTGTCTTTGCAGAAGACAGCCACAGGCCTGTCTCCCAACGCGCTTGCTTTTCTTACAGCGAGACTGTGACATTCTGCTCGCTGAGAGGTCTGCTGAGCCCGTGTCGCCTCCCCTTGAACCTGGAAAGGACATGATGACAGCCTCAGCCAGTGGGGTGTGGTGGAAACTGCACCCTGAGACCTCCCAGCAAGGTGGTGAAAGAGTCATGCATGCGGCCTTGTTCTCTGAGCTCTTGAGCTCTGAGCTGGAATCTCAGGCGTCTGACTGAGGCCACTCTGCTGTGAGGAAGCCCAAACCAGCACGAGTGTGGCAGACACCCCAGGGTGGCCCCGAGGCTTCCTGAAGAGGGCCAGGTGCCCGCCTGCCCCCGCCGCTGCAGCTTCTGTTCCCCTCAAGCCACTGTCCACCTGCACCTGGATGGGAGGATCCCAGGCCAGGACCAGCCAGACCTGTCTCAAATTTCTGGCTTGCAGAAACTGTCAGAGATAATAAAAGAGCTGATTTTGTTTGAAGCCACTGAAGTTTTGTAGTAACTTGTTACGAGAACATATAACTGGAAGGAAATGGCAATCTTTGAGGACTCTCGCCTGGAAAATCCCACGGACGGAGGAGCCTGGTGCGCTGCAGTCCATGGGCTCGCAAAGGGTCGGACACGGCTGAGCCACTTCACTTTCAGCGCTCTTTCCTGCATTAATTGTCTAGCACCTGGTCAACGTGTTCTGTCCCCCAAGACCCTCGGGGGCACTTAGCCTTTCAAGCCCTTCCACTCCCAGCAGTAACAACGCTGGCCTGTGCTGGTGGGGCTGGAGTGGCGGAGAATCAGTGATCTTGCCCTTCAGCTGCTCTCTTTACAGCCTACTGTTCATGCGTTCTTATTCTGTTAGCTCTGCCCAGATTTTATGTTTGAGTATCATGTGAAAGTGAAAGTGTTAGTTGCTGAGTCGTGTCTGATTCTTTGCAACCCCATGGACCATATCCCGCCAGTCTCCTCTGTCCACAGAGTTTTCCAGGCGAGAATGCTGGCGTGCATTGCCATTCCCTTCTCCAGGGGATCTTCCTGACCCAGGGATGGAACTGGCGTCTCCTGCATCGCAGGCGGACTCTCTAGCATCTGAGCCACCGAAGAAGCCTTGAGTATCAAAACCAAACACAAAAGCAAAACTCAACATTTTGTCAAAAGAAAAAAGTGACTTTTAAGACTTTGGGGCCAGGATTCCCCAAAGGTTACTTAGAAACTTAAAAGGTAAGACATTGACTAAGTCATTGGGTGTGTTAACACTCCTGTGAGGCAAGGAATGCTGCTAACTAAACGAAAGCAAGGGTCAGGGGATAAATGTCTGTGGGGGAAATCTGTTCATTACTATATTAATATCTGATCTTTTTGCTGTTTAAAGAAAATAAAACTACAATCAGCCTACTATAAACTAGTAGGCATCAAATAAGAAGAATGAGGTAATTCAAGTGAATCTTGGAAAAATTGTTAAGAAAGCATTTTGTGGAAAAATAAGTATGGTTCCATACTATTTAAATAAAAACACTTAAACAAAAAAACAAAACAATGTATATATGTCTATAGTTATTCACAAATATATGTTGGTAAACTCTAAAGAAATCAGGAGAGAACACCAGTTTGTGAAAAAGTTAGGAGCTTTATTTTGTCTGATTTGAATTCTTTATTTTTCACAATGAGTAAATATTAATTTTGCAATAAGTTTTAAAAATTATGTTAAATTTAAGGATAAAAATGCCTTAAGAGAATTGAGCTATCCATCTGAAATCTCTATTAATAAATATACCTTCATATCCACAGATATTCAGATATAGTTTATGGAGAGATAAAGCAAAGATTAAAGTTCAAATCAATTTTTGGAATAATTTAAAAATCTTATATATCTAAGTTCTAACTTTTTGTTATAAGAAAAAATCATGACATATTTTCCAAAGTGTCATGTCTTTTAGATATCATTAGAGTTTGTAAATATTACTTGTTGTGTAGCCAGAATCATCATTTTCCTCCTGACACTGATTACCCTGGAATTCTTAGGATAGCTGTAATATCTTATAAAACTAGCTGTTGATTAAGTCAACATGTATTTAGTGACTATATGCCAGGAACAGAAGTTGGGCAGATTTTAGATTAGGGATGATCTTGCCCCCGTGGAATTTACTTTCTAGTGGAAGAGACAATATGTATAGTCATGTTGGGAGTGGGGAAGGGAGTGTGTAATTTCCTCGGTTCTGTCTCACTGCAGCAAAGGTTTGAAATGGCAGACCAATGTTACGGCTCAGTTTGACCTGGCAAGCAAAGGCTAGTATGTCCTCGAAGTGTGAGGGTGGGCCAACCCCAGAGGAGAGGCTCGATCTCGACTCCTCTTTTTGTATGTTTTTTCTCCTCCACCTGAGCCTGCCCTGTGTAAACTGGGCTAGCCAGGAGGGCTGTTTGCATCACCTGAGGTTCTCACTCCAGTCCGCAGATTTTCTTTTCTTCCATTTTCACAGGCTCTTTCCTTTCTTTGTCTTTTAGCCACCACCGTTTTGGACTCCTTTTTCCTATTCTAACTAACAATCACATAAATAAACATTTATTACAAATTAATTGAGTTCTTTAGACAGATGGTTTGCAATCTCAGTCAGGGGTGATTGTATTCCCCAGAAGACATTTGGGAATGTCTGGAGACACTCTTGGCATCTAGGATGGTCTCTCAGCACCCATGAATATATAGGACAGTCCTCTCCTGCGCATTGAGTGCCCAGGCCGAAATGCCAATGATGCCAGGGTTGAGGAACCCACTAAAGAGAAAGACACAGAGGGCTTAGCAGTGAAACGATGAGGGGTTACGATTCAGGCAAGGCCTCTCTGCCGTCCGTAGGGAAGTTCACACAGAGGTGAATTACCCCCAAAGACAAAGGGCATGCTTGTTCTATCCTGATTTCTTTACTTGTCAACATACACAGCAGTGCAGGCTTCAAATAGGGATGGCGCGGCATTCCCTTCTCTAATGAGACAGTCAGAAAATGAGATGATTTTTGCAGAGCCGCATCTTGAGGAATGAAAGCAGAAGATGGAACAAGATCATTCCTTGATAATATAACCATCATCAAGGAACAATATTGATATATTATCAATAATATTATCATTGTTAATATTATCATTCCTTGATAATATGGAGAAGGAAATGGCAACCCACTCCAGTATTCCTGCCTAGAGAATCCCATGGACAGAGGAACCTGGTAGGTTGTTGTCCATGGGGCTGCACAGAGTCAGACATGACAGAGGCGACAGTCAGAAAATGAGATGATTTTTGCAGAGCCGCATGTGGAGGAATGAAACCGGAGGATGGAACAAGATGATTCCTTGATAATATAATCAAGGAATAATATTGATATATTATCAATATTATTGATATATTATCAATAATATTATCATCAATAATATTATCATCCCTTAATATAATCAGGGTATGAAGTGTGATGATAAATTTGACTTTGCTTCATATTTATTTCTCTTGTCCCCAATTTTCTCAAGACTAGAAGCACAACAAAACAAAGCAAAAGTACAAGTCACCTCTCTTCCTAAACAGTGACCACCCAAAAGAGCCTACGCGGTGTGGTTGACGTTGAAAACAGCCTGGCACAGGGGAGCCAGGCAGGCTGAGCCCCGCTCTGTAGCCAGCGCTGGAGGAGAGCGCGGCAGCAAGGAGCAGTTCCACAGGTGCATGGCGGCTGACCAACGCCGGGGAGTTTCTGGGACAGGAGAATGGGAACTGACCCAGGCTAACTAGATGATAGACATCTACCCAGGCTTTGCCTTGGCAAGCAGTGGGCCCATGGCCTCTCAGCCTTGCCTCTTGCTCTCGGGCTTGGTAAGTTTGCAGTGGTTAATGGCTAATGAATTCACCAGCTCCCTTACGCAAGATTTCTCTGGTGCCTTTCTGGAATTATCCATCTGTACAGGAGGAGAAGTGGGGAGTAGAGCCAGAAGAACATTCCTAACTGGAGAGCACGGTATAAGCCTCTCCAGAGGTCATCACCAATCCAGACATGAGATGGCAAGCGCCATCCCTGCCCATGTGTGGCCAAAGTGCCAGATTCCATGCCGAATTCCTGCCATGAACCTATCTTGCAGAAAGGACACTGTAGACTTCCCCTCTTTCTTTGTACATGTAGTTCACCACCTCCCGGGCTCTCCATACCTAAGGCATTCATATCCCTGGAAAGAAGCTAGCTTAGGATAAAATCTAATGGTTGATTCTTTTTCATTGTGATGGAAAACTCTCTACAGGCATGAGCTACACTGTAACAATTTTTCATACTAACCATATTACACCACATTTTAGTTAAAAATGGTTACCAAAGTGCTTTCTTTTTAATTTGACCTTAAAAAAAATGATGTATAGTATAGGACTGTTTGTTATCACAGAAGTGACATGAAAGAACTGTAGAAAATTTGGAAAGTTCCAAAAACACAAAGAAGAAAAAAAAATGTTCCTTTAATTTCATCCCAAGGCAATAACCACTGTTAGTATTTTGATTATATCTTTAGATTTTATCTTTAGTTTATATCTTTAGATTATATGTTTAGATTATATCTTTAGTTTGATTTTATCTTTAGTGGATATATTAACATACATTTTAGAATGAGATGAAATGGATAAAAAGAATTCATGTTCCAAGAACATATGAAGGATTTCATTTTTGAAAGTTACAGTTTACCCTGGCATATTTCTTGTGCCCTAATACTTAAATAAGTAAAGAAGCTTAAGATCTGACTTAGAATAAAGAGTAGTGAAAATCAGTCAGATGATTTCCAAAGTTCTAAAACTATGACTAAAATTATTTTGTGTATGATTAATCTTGGATTCAGAGTTTTTAATATTTAACATGTCTATAAATGGACTGTTATAGAAACAGAGAATTCTGTCTCCTTTCCAGAGAATTATTTATTGATTAGCCCTAGCTTTGCAACTAAGCACCTGGTACTTATTTGCAGCAAATGAGTCACTTCATAGAACCACCTACACATACTTCAGTTGTCTTTGTTTTCCACAGAGAAAAATCAGTGAGAAATGTATTTGTGCTAATCTATAACCTATTGAAACTTGTGTGAGTCTAAAAATATTCGTGAATAGAATGGCATTCTGTTTCTCAGTTATCTCACTTCCTGATACTGGGTGCCTTAGGTGCTTCTGGCGCCCAGAGTCATCCCTGCTCCCAGCTTCTTGGATTTCCTCTGTGGCTGTTCCACAAGGTCTACCCAGGCTCGGACTCACAGAAGGGAAGGAGAAGCCCTTGACCAGGAGCTCTCTGTGTGCGCTTCCTGTCCCTGCCTCTTGCCCTGGGGCCCTGCCCAGGTGTTGGCAGGGCTTTGCTTGGTTATTACATGTGTTCCAACTCAGAAACTTGTGGGCAATTAACATGCCTGAGGACAACTCCCAGCCCCTGGGGCCAGCAGCTGCTGGAGAGTTTCTTCTGTCTTTGACCCCTCAGGTAGAACCCTAGGAGGTACCCAGTTACTGCTCCTGGGAGAGCTGAGCCTCTCGTCGTTGCGTGGAGACTGTTAATGGACACTTCTGCTGGCTAGTCCTCCCTCTGCGCCATGCTCCTGGGCTCACCTCCCAAAGAAGTCGCCTGCACACAAATTCTTCATCAGGACTGTTTTCAGGCGAACCCAACTAAGATAACAGGTAAGGGTGGTCTGGTAATTCATACACAAGTAATGTTCTCATGGGATTGGCCCATCACCTGTATCTGAAATCACAGGTATGCTAAATGGAACCCTAGAATTTCCTCTCCCAAGGAAAAACAAATTCAAACCGAATCAAATCTCTAAAGGCTTTATTCAGACTTGTACTGTGAATTCAGCTCCAACACCATTCATTCCTGACTCTGTGACCCAAACCAAGGCTTCCAACCTCATGGAAATTTAATTTGATTATCTCTATATCAAGTGTGATAAAATCCACCTCGGAGAATAGAATTCAAGAGAAGAATCCATGGAAGAGATCATGAAGTATCTTGTAAATCAATATACTGTCTTCATGATTTACTATGTTGAAGTGAAAGTGAAAGTTTGAGTAGCTCAGTCATGTCCAACTCTATATGACCCCATGGACTGTAGCCCACCAGGCTCCTCTGTCCATGGAATTCTCCAGCCAAGAATATTGGAGTGGGTAGCCATTCCCTTCTCCAGGAGATCTTCCTGACCCAGATATGGAACCTAAATCTCCAGCCTTGCAGGTATATATTTTTACCATCTCAGCCAACAGGGAAGCCCCAAATCGTGATGAGAAGGTTGGGTTGGATCCTGAAGCAATGGAGAGTAATGAAGGGCTTAAAACTTAAAAATAAATGACTAGAATCACATGTAAGAAAGATGACGGCAGTAGAAGATAAGACGCATGTGAGGGAACCAAGAATGGGAGGTGACACGAGACTGGCGTTACGCAAGCGGAGAGGCTGGTGGCATCACCCTGGTGATGGCCGCCTGAAGCAGAAGGCCCGTGAGGGGCTGAGTGTGACTTCAACTTGGTGACCAAACTGATGCTGGGAACAGGAACCGCGGGAGCAGCAGGGCCCCCTCGTGTCTGCCTGGGGCCACGGCCTGCTGTGGAGCCACCCGCCGAGGCAGGGGACCCAGGACGGCCGTGAAGAGGTTTTGCGGCCCGTGGGGGCCTCTGGTCTGTGTGTGTTGAGTCTGAACCACCTACAACACTTTGCAGTGGAGACATGCAGTTGGGAGAGGATGGAACCAGAAAGATTTTCTGCGGGAAGAGACAGCGAAGGCGGGACCTGTGGCGGGGTAGAGGCCGTCCCGATGAGCCGGAGAGAAGTGGAAATTAGAACAGAAAGATCCGGTGAGGACCAGGGAGGCGCGGAGGCTGTGAATAAGGAAGGGACCGCGCAGTGCCGAGGGCCCGGAGGCTGGCTGTCATCTGGAAGGGCTGAGAAGTGGCCTTCATTGTTACCACTGAAGCAAGAGACCTGCCTTTGTGAAGTTTATTCAAGTAATGATTGCACCCTAGATACAGCCGATTCTTTTTCAACACAGCTTCCTTAAAAATACGCTTCACTCCCCAAACAGCGGCCCTGTAGTCCTCTTTCATGCCTCTGTGGAGAAGGAAGCGGCAGCCCGCTCCAGTGCTCTTGCCCGGAGAATCCCAGGGAAGGAGGAGCGTGGCGGGCTGCCGTCTGCGGGGTCACAGAGTCCGACACGACTGATTCATGCCTTTGTCAAGTGTATGCCACTGAGCTGTCCAATGCAGGCTGCCAGGGTGGAAATGGTCTTCTGAGCACTTTCCAGAGACAAGGACAGCAGTGTCCTTCACCTAGAAATTTCTTTAGGAAATTACACAGCAGCAAAAGTAGCACAGAGGGGGAGCCCTGAGTGGCACACTCTGCATCAAAATTAGAGTTTGGGTGTGAAATGGCTCCCTTGTTTAAAAACCACATCCTCTCAGAAGCACTCAGAGAAAGCCAAGAGCTCCTACCATTTTCTTCATTAAAAAAAAAAAAATTGATAGCACATTTGTCTATTTGTCTTTTATGATGCCCCCTGCAGAGCTGGAACCTGTGTAGACGTTAAAGTGTGTTTGACCGTTTGTGAGGAATCACGGAAGAATGACACAGCAGCGAAGCTGCTAGAACAGACGCAATCAGACCCTTGACGTAGGAGAAAGTCTCTTAGGTGGCAAATCTAAATAATGAGCTGAGGCACAGTTGCCTGAAAAAGGCCTGCAATAAGGAGAGGCATCCGGGACAGCCAACGGTAGGAATTCCTATTTCACTTCACCTTAATACAGCTGCAAGCGTCGTGGAGACTTAATTATTCAGACGTGCGTTCTTTCTAGCTAGAAAGGACTACTATGCTAAGGTTTCAGAGTCACGCTGTAATTCTGCCCTAAACAAACACTGGATCTGATTTTTCTGTTGTTTTTGTAGTTAATGACATTTTTAAGTATTAAATATGTACAGAAACATGTATATAAATACACACATACATACACCTATGCATTGACACACACATTCATATATATACACATAAATACACCTATACATTGACACACACATTCATATATACACATATACACACACATACATACACCTATACATTGACACACGCATGCATATACACACACATAAATGAAAAAATGTATCTGTAATTTCCTGGCTTCTAGGCAAATGCTGGAAGTGGTCTCAACATAGTTAAATCATTCAGAGAATTTTAATCTCGAATAGCTTGAATGTATTAAAGAACTAGCTGAGCTAATTACTGGTCTATGGTGATTTCTTAAAAATAGCATAAAATAATTTCAGAAGATCACCAAAAATTGACTAAGACTCTTTTAAAAAGGGTGTCATAATTTTGGATGCATAGAATTTTTTGTCAGGGTATAAACAAGCTTGGTTTGGTTGACCTAAACATGCTGTGTGATCTCTTGAAGTTTCCTATTTGCTCACTCTTTCCAGATTTTCAAGAGTTCCCTGATGTTGTCAACACGGGCACACTCAAAAGGTCATCTTGATAGACTGGCAGTTTCATTAGTATTTGAACTTGATGTTATGAAATACATTTCCTCCAGTTAAAGAGTTTTACATGGACACATTTTCTATGAATGTCGCTGAGCTAATTAAAAATTATCGGCTTTTCCGGGGAGTTAATTCATGTTCACAAGATCATTCCTTGCTGTTGTTTTTATTTTAATGATTGCAAAATTACTGGTTAAATAAAGATGCTCAGCAAAGACATTTGTCTTTGCTCAATGGTTGTTTCCTGCTACCTTCCAGGGTAGTAAATGATTCTATAGTATATGATTTTTGTGGATATATTTTCATCTATATAGTTTTTTGTTTCTGAAGGACAAGGTTTCATCCTCTGAGACCCCAAAGTCTTTCTTTTTCTGTATTTTGAAAACTCTTCTGTGATGAATTTTCAGCAAATCAAGCTGTTGGTTGGTGTATATCTTGGGGGCAGACAAAGATATTGTTAGAGTGATAAAGGAGGAAGACTAAGAAAAAGAGAAAATAAAATGTTGGAAAATGAGGTGTAGAGTTTATATTTTTAAATGCAGTGTTTATAATAGCCAGGACATGGAAGCAACCTAGATGTCCATCAGCATATGAATGGATAAGAAAGCTGTGGTACATATACACAATGGACTATTACTCAGCCCTTAAAAAGAATACATTTGAATCAGTTCTAATGAGGTGGATGAAACCAGAGCCAATTATACAGAGTGAAGTAAGCCAGAAAGAAAAACACCAATGCAGTATATGAATGCATATATATGGAATTTAGAAAGATGGTAATGATAACCTTGTATGTGAGACAGCAAAAGAGACACGGATGTACAGAACAGTCTTTTGGACTCTGTGGGAGAGGGAGAGGGTGGGATGATTTGGGAGAATGGCACTGAAACATGTGTAATATCATATATGAAACGAATCGTCGTCCAGGTTCAATGCATGATACTGGATGCTTGGGGCTGGTGCACTGAGATGACCCAGAGGGATGGTACGGGGAGGGAGGAGGGAGGGGGTTCAGGATGGGGACCACGTGTATACCTGTGGAAGATTCATGTTGATGTATGGCAGAACCAATATATTATTGTAAAGTAATTAACTTCCAATTAAAATAAATAAATTTATATTTAAAAAAGAAAAAGTATTTTTAAAACTGGAATCCATTCATGCAAAAAAAAAAAAATCTATATTTAGTATTTCCAGACACAAATTCTTGCCCTCTTGGTATGGTTAAGCTATATTAGTGGTATTGGTTCAGGCGGGACTATCTCTTTTTTGAGCCATCTTTAGGACCATGTAATTATATTTCCTATGCCTTTCTTTTGTGAGCCAACATTTCTGTCAGTAAAAGGAACTTAGGCCTGGCCGAAGAGATCACAGTTATGGAACCTAAAATTCCTGACCAGATCTATAGCCAATGTAAAGAAACACATCTATTTGTAACAGGTTCAGTGACATCCTCTTAGAATCTCTCTGAATAAACAAAATCTCTCTAGCCACTGGTCCAGATTTTATAATTTATTATTAATAACAATGAACATTTGAGTGTCAGTGTGTATTCGTCTGCAGGTCGGCAGAGGTTAGCGATTAACACTTAAATCTAGCACTTTGCTTTGGTTGTTGGTTGGATCAGGTATGCAGACATGAGGAACTAATGTACATTAGCCTCTAAAACGCTCCAGGCAAGACTGGAGACTCATGATTGTCGGATAGCTTCCGTTGTTGGTACCCCATTAATAAAGCAAATGATTGCATACTTTGATCCTTCTCCCATTCCACCAGACCTACCTACCTGGCAGATTCCACACCCAAATGATACTAACTATTTTTATGTTTTAGGTCTGATTTGTTCCAGAACCTGGACTGTTGAAAATAAATTTCTAATCTCAGAACCTGAATCCTCCCCTAAGGATAGGCCAACCTCTCAGACTATCCAGACCTTCTCAACTCCCTCTCTGCATATGGGAACCTAATATCCCATATTTCATTGTCTTCAACAACATGTGACAAAGGATGGCTGAGATTTTAGCTTCAAATGTGGGAAGTAAAAAGCAAATTTTATCTTTAAATATAAGGCATCAAGGGTGGATGGAGTTTAATATGATTCACCAAGAGATCCAAGTTCCAAATGTTAAAGTCTTGGTTGTGCTACTTTGATTGCTTTACTGTTTCATTACTTGATTTATATACACACACCTCTCACATCCATATTACTCCTGTTCTGTATAGATTTTGAGGGTTGGTGAACAGCAGCTAGGCCAGGTCCATTTGGGGTGAACTGCTAATAGTATGCCTGAATCCAGAAGGGATTAATTACATCAGCATTTGCAGCAATCCAGTCTTCACTGGAACTGGTCAGTGTCTTCCTTCCAACAGTGTGTTTTCTTTTCTACACCTCACCTGTGATGAGGCTGGTTTCTTATCAGTTATCAGATTTACCCCTGGATGCACATATACCAGGTGGATCCTTACATAGGCTATCCACTGTGGATGAATTGTCTTTCAGCTTTTCTTGAGCCAAATTCAGTTTTGTAGATTTAAAGGCCTAGATCTGATAGATAGAGTGCCTGATGAACTATGGAATGAGGTTCGTGACATTGTACAGGAGACAGGGTTCAAGACCATCCCCATGGAAAAGAAATGCAAAAACGCAAAATGGCTGTCTGGGGAGGCCTTACAAATAGCTGTGAAAAGAAGAGAGGCAAAAAGCAAAGGAGAAAAGGAAAGATATAAGCATCTGAATGCAGAGTTCCAAAGAATACCAAGAAGAGATAAGAAAGCCTTCTTCAGCGATCAGTGCAAAGAAATAGAGGGAAAGAACAGGATGGGAAAGACTAGAGATCTCTTCAAGAAAATTAGAGATACCAAGGGAACATTTCATGCAAAGATGAGCTCAATAAAGGACAGAAATGGTCTGGACCTAACAGAAGCAGAAGATATTAAGAAGAGGCGGCAAGAATACACAGAAGAACTGTACAAAGAAGATCTTCATGACCCAGATAATCATGATGATGTGATCACTAATCTAGAGCCAGACATCTTGGAATGTGAAGTCAGGTGGGCCTTAGAAAGCATCACTATGAATAAAGCTAGTGGAGGAGATGGAATTCCAGTGGAGCTGTTTCAAATCCTGAAAGATGATGCTGTGAAAGTGCTGCACTCAATATGCCAGCAAATTTGGAAAACTCAGCAATGGCCACAGGACTAGAAAAGGTCAGTTTTCATTCCAGTTCCAAAGAAAGGCAATGCCAAAGAATGCTCACACTACCACACAATTGCACATATCTCACATGCTAGTAAAGTAATGCCCCAAATTCTCCAAGCCAGGCTTCAATAATACATGAACCGTAAACTCCCTGATGTTCAAGCTGGTTTTAGAAAAGGCAGAGGAACCAGAGATCAAATTGCCAACATCCGCTGGATCATCGAAAAAGCAAGAGAGTTCCAGAAAAACATCTACTTCTGCTTTACTGACTATGCCAAAGCCTTTGACCGTGTGGATCACAATAAACTGAGGAAAATTCTGAGAGAGATGGGAATATCAGACCACCTAACCTGCCTCTCGAGAAATCTGTATGCAGGTCAGGAAGCAACAGTTAGAAGTGGACATGGAACAACAGATTGGTTCCAAATAGGAAAAGGAGTACGTCAAGGCTGTATATTGTCACCCTGCTTATTTAACTTCTATGCAGAGTACATCACGAGAAACGCTGGACTGGAAGAAACACAAGCTGGAATCAAGATTGCCAGGAGAAATATCAATAACCTCAGATATGCAGATGACACCACCCTTATGGCAGAAAGTGAAGAGAAACTCAAAAGCCTCTTGATGAAAGTGAAAGAGGAGAGCGAAAAAGCTGGCTTAAAGCTCAACATTCAGAAAACAAAGATCATGGCATCTGGTCCCATCACTTCATGGGAAATAGATGGAGAAATAGTGGAAACAGTGTCAGCCTTTATTTTTGGGGCTCCAAAATCACTGCAGGTGACTGCACTCATGAAACTAAAAGACGCTTACTCCTTGGAAGAAAAGTTATGACCAACCTAGATAGTATATTCAAAAGCAGAGACATTACTTTGCCAACAAAGGTCCGTCTAGTCAAGGCTATGGTTTTTCCTGTGGTCATGTATGGATGTGAGAGTTGGACTGTGAAGAAGGCTGAGTGCCAAAGAATTGATGCTTTTGAACTGTGGTGTTGGAGAAGACTCTTGAGAGTCCCTTGGACTGCAAGGAGAGCCAACCAGTCCATTCTGAAGGAGATCAACCCTGGGATTTCTTTGGAAGGGATGATGCTAAAGCTGAAACTCCAGTACTTTGGCCACCTCATGTGATGAGTTGACTCACTGGAAAAGACTCTGATGCTGAGAGGTACTGGGGGCAGGAGGAGAAGGGGACGACCGAGGATGAGATGGCTGGATGGCATCACGGACTCGATGGACGTGAGTCTGAGTGAACTCAGGGAGATGGTGATGAATAGGGAGGCCTGGCGTGCTGCGATTCATGGGGTCGCAAAGAGTCGGACATGACTGAGCGACTGAACTGAACTGAACTGAACTTCTCATAAAACTTTTCCACACTTCCTTTAACCAATGGTACTACACTTGATATCTTTCTTCATTGGTATATTAATAAAAATCCAATAAAAGAGATGCCACTTACATCAGTTGTTTCCTTACCATTCCAGGGGCTTATAAGGAGGTTGCTTTTGCTCTGTTTATAACTGGACTCACAACTTCCTGCTAGGTATTATTTTTCTTATACCCCTGTGTTTGCGCTTCTGGAGAGAGGGGATATCAAAACAGATGGCTGTGATATTAAACAACATCCAGAGCTGAGGCTAAGAGTCTGACAGGACTGAACGACTTCACTTTCACTTTTCACTTTCATGCATTGGAGAAAAAAATGACAACCCTCTCCAGTGTTCTTGCCTGGAGAATCCCAGGGACAAGGGAGCCTGGTGGGCTGTCATCTATGGAGTCGCACAGAGTCGAACATGACTGAACTGACTTAGCAGCAGCAGAGCTGAGAGGTTTGAGAACGGAGATGTGGGAAATTAGAGAGTGTGGATCTGTGAAAACCTTGGTGCCAACTGAGAGGGCAGAGAGCGTGGTTGAAGACACCAAGAACCCTAGTGTTTGGGATGAGGATCTGGGACTTTGCTTTCAGTCTTTGTAACTTGGATGACTGGAAAAGGTCAGTTTCATTCCAGTCCCAAAGAAAGGCAATGCCAAAGAATGCTCAAACTACCACACAATTGCATTCATCTCACATGCTAGTAAAGTAATGCTCAAAATTCTCCAAGCCAGGCTTCAATAATACATGAACCGTAAACTCCCTGATGTTCAAGCTGGTTTTAGAAAAGGCAGAGGAACCAGAGATCGAATTGCCAACATCCGCTGGATCATGGAAAAAGCAAGAGAGTTCCAGAAAAACATCTACTTCTGCTTTACTGACTATGCCAAAGCCTTTGACTGTGTGGATCACAATAAACTGAGGAAAATTCTGAGAGAGATGGAAATACCAGACCACCTGACCTGCCTCTTGAGAAATCTGTATGCAGGTCAGGAAGCAACAGTTAGAAGTGGACATGGAACAGCAGACTGGTTCCAAATAGGAAAAGGAGTACGTCAAGGCTGTATATTGTCACTCTGCTTATTTAACTTCTATGCAGAGTACATCATGAGAAATGCTGGACTGGAAGAAACACAAGCTGGAATCAAGATTGCCAGGAAAAATATCAATAACCTCAGATATGCAGATGACACCACCCTTATGGCAGAAAGTGAAGAGGAACTCAAAAGCCTCTTGATGAAAGTGAAAGAGGAGAGCGAAAAAGCTGGCTTAAAGCTCAACATTCAGAAAACAAAGATCATGGCATCTGGTCCCATCACTTCATGGGAAATAGATGGAGAAACAGTGGAAACAGTGTCAGACTTTATTTTTGGGGTCTCCAAAATCACTGCAGATGGTGACTGCAGCCATGAAATTAAAAGATGGATAGTTTTGGAAGAAAAGTTATGACCAACCTAGATAGCATATTCAAAAGCAGAGACATTACTTTGCCAACAAAGGTCCGTCTAGTCAAGGCTATGGTTTTTCCTGTGGTCATGTATGGATGTGAGAGTTGGACTGTGAAGAAGGCTGAGCGCCGAAGAATTGATGCTTTTGAACTATGGTGTTGGAGAAGACTCTTCAGAGTCCCTTGGACTACAAGATCCAACCAGTCCATTCCGAAGGAGATCAGCCCTGGGATTTCTTTGGAAGGAATGCTGCTAAAGCTGAAACTCCAGTACTTTGGCCACCTTATGTGAAGAGTTGACTCATTGGAAAAGACTCTGATGCTGGGAGGGATTGGGGGCAGGAGAAGGGGATGACCGAGGATGAAATGGCTGGATGACATCACGGACTCGATGGACGTGAGTCTGAGTGAACTCAGGGAGATGGTGACGAACAGGGAGGCCCGGTGTGCTGCAATTCATGGGGTCGCAAAGAGTCGGACACGACTGAGCAACTGAACTGAACTGAAATTAGATGTTAAATTTCATATCGATGGCTCTCAGTAAGCCAGATGCGACCTAAGGGCAGAGATTCTGTCTGTCTGGTTCAGGCACAGAGCCAGGCCCAGAGCCTTCTGGGGCTGACATGAAGCAAGCTTGATAAGCTTTCCAGTTAGTCTTCACATCAAATCTATCAGATTGTTACTGCTATTTCTCCCAGTTTACAGATAAGGGAACAGACACAAAAATGTTAAGTAGCTTGTCCGAGGGGACAGAGATGGTAAGAAGTGGAGGTGGTATTCCACCTGAGGCATCTGGTTTCAGGCTTATACACACCCATTAATCTAGAAAGGAGGAGAGTGAAGGAATGAAGGAAGCAAGTGAAGTCGCTCAGCTGTGTTCGACTCTGCGACCCCATCAGGCTCCTCCATCCATGTGATTTTACATGCAAGAATACTAGCGTGGGTTGCCATTTCCTTCTCCAGGGGATCTTTCCAATCCAGGGATAGAACTCGGTTGTCCAGCATTGCAGGCAGACGCGTTACTATCTGAGCCACAAAAGGGCTTGAGAATCACATTCCCTCCCTTTAAAAAGAGGGATATCTGCTCTTCTTCAAGTCTGAAGGCCAAAGAACAGGTATACTGAAAATCTGGTGGTGATGGTGGTGGTTTAATCACTAAGTCGTGTCTAGCTCTTTGTGACCCCATGGACTATAGCCCACCAGGCTCCTCTCTCCATGGATTTCCCAGGCAAGAGTACTGGAGTGGATTGTCATTTCCTTCCCTGGGGAATCTTCCCGACCCAGGGATCAAACCCACTTCTCCTGCTCGCCAGGTGGATTCTTTACGTGAGCCACACCTGGGAAGCATATGGAAGACTTGGATGTTGCGTTAGACACTCAGTCAGGTCCGACTTTTTGTGACCCCATGAACTAAACCCCCGCCCAGGCTCCCGGGTCTATGGAATTCTCCAGGCAAGAATACTAAAGTGGGTTGCCATTTCTTAATCCAGGGGATCTTCCCAATCCAGGGATTGAACCTGGGTCTCCCTCATTGCAGGCAGATTCTTTACCATCTGAGCCACGGGGAAGCCCCAAAGAAGACTCAGTGGTAGGAAATCCATTGGTCCTAAGAGTGGATTTCAGGACTTTATGAAAGTGAGCCCAAAGCCTGTAGGATGCCACTGGGTGCACAGCTGACTCCAGAGCCTTAACTTCAGAGAGGTCCTGAACGAGAGGCCATCAAAGTGCAGCGACTCCCAGAAGCCATTTATTTTGCTGTTCGCAGGAATGGCATTCTAAAAGTGGGGCAGCCCTGTCTCGTAGTGAACAGAGGTTTTATATGTTACAGGAACTGAGGTTGGACAGGAAAAAGAACAAAGAAACAAAGAATGTGATAGAGTGAGGCAGACGTTCGCAGACGTAGATGGCCACGGACAAGCACGATCATTCTGTGTGAGTTAAACGAGAAGAATGGGCCTTGGTGGGCTTGAGTGAGTCAGTTTAGGTTCTGTGGTTTCTCAAGATAAACTAAGGCGAGGGGCTTGCAGCTCTTGGTGTAGGAGTTAGGAGGCTGCGTGAAAGATCTTTAGCCTTCACACCGCCGGGTGTAGGTGCTGAAGCGGAGCCCAGAGCCCTCCTCGGTCTCAAGGTTCATGACCGGGAGCGACCATGCTCAGCACTGAAAAGGGAATAAAACGTCGCTAAATAAATGAAAGAAAGAAAATCATGATGTCATCTTAGAGCCGAAGTACTTCTTATGATAAGTATTATGAAGCAAAACATTTAAGAAGGGCCAAAAAAACCCTCCCAGGTAATTATTGGGAACATTTCCCTGTGTGGCCAGTGCGGCATTTGGAGAGTGGGACAGGGAGAAAAAATAGTAACAGTCTGTATGTCTTTGGCTTCTATTCCAAGTGGTGTGCAGAGTTTAATGCGCTTTTGTAAGAAATGTCTTAGGATTTGCAGAATAAATTTAGTGAAACTATTTTTGGTGGTCATTTTTTTTTTAAGATGGTCATTTTGCAAATGTCTCAGTTCCCCCAAACTGGACACCAAGTTTAATTTTTAGCCTTCTGTTGGATACAAATAAATGCGTCTCTTCTTGGACGTAGGCAAAATATCTTGACACATTCAGTTCTGGTGTTTTCTTAATGATTTGAATGTTCACTGCTTGGGAGGAAATTCCACCACACAGTCATGCTTATAATAAGCTGGGTATATTTGTTTGTTTTTGCAAATGCTTACCCCTACTTTGCAATGATTTTCTGTTTGTAATTGTGAAGAACCGAGGTGGGGAGCAACACAGCACGTGGAATAATGGTATAAGTATATACCAGAAGCCTAGTGGCTGTGAGGTTTACTAACCAGAATAATACTTGGTTATGGAAGTGACTGATGCTAAATAAATTCTGATTATTTTTATTTAATAATTTCTCACCTATGAACTGTCAGCTTGTTCGCATCTGTTCATTAAACTTTGCAATATATATATATATATATATTCCTGTTTCCCCCCTGAATGTAAATTGAAAGATGTACCATTTTGTTGTTATATGTTGGGTTATGTAGGAAACATTTGTGAACACTTCAAAAATAGATGAAAAAGTTCCTGTAGAGTGTTTTCTATAGTACTCTTGGCATTTGTATTGAGAGTTAAAAGTTCACTTCCAAATAAAACTACCGTAATGTTAGATTTGAGTGTGCCCGATTTGAACAAGGGTTGATCGACACTTGTAACATATATTAAAATGTTCCTCTTATAAGGAAATACAGTAATCTTAAGTTATATTAAAAGAAGCAGTCGTTATACTCAGACTATCAGTTTTGCTTCTTCACTGCCTGTGAAAGTTCCAAGCACTCATAAATAGTGTCACTGTTAGAGTGTCTCTCATACCATGTTTACTTTTTAAATAAAAGTCTCCTTAACACTAACAGCATAGCATAATAAAAAGAAGCTTTTTCACGTACTTTCCTCCCTCGGTCACAGCGGTCGCTCCTTCTTTCTACACTGTCTTTGGCACGCCCACACTGCTGTGTCCTTCCTGCCCTTGATTTTTCTTTGCTGAGTACAGAAATATCACGGTGCGTTGTCTCTTCTTGAACCTCATGTGGAGAGTTGATCGTGCCTCCCTCTATGACACCCCCTCACGCTCTGTAATCAAGACCTTTCCAGTCCCCTTTCCTTCATCCACACTTTTCCTGATCCCCCGAGGACATCTTCCTCTCTGAGAAACACCTAATTTTTTACTAGGTTTGTATACAATATTTGTAAGAGTTTTAAATGTACATCAAATTGCCAACATCTGCTAGATCATAGAAAAAGCAAGAGAATTCCAGAAAAACGTCCACTTCTGCTTTATTGATTATGCCAAAGCCTTTGACTGTCCAGATCACAACAAACTGTGGGAAATTCTTCAAGAGATGGAAATACCAGACCACCAGTCAATCCTGAAGGAAATCAGTCCTGAATATCCATTGGAAGGACCAATGCTGAGGTTGAAACTCCAATACTTTGGCCACTTGATGCAAAGAACTGACTCACTGGAAAAGACCCTGATGCTGGGAAAGACTGAAGGCGGGAGGAGAAGGGGATGGCAGAGGCTGAGATGGCTGGATGGCATCACCAACTCAATGGACATGAGTTTAAGCAAGCTCTGGGAGTTGGTGATGGACAGGGAAGCCTGGCGTGCTGCAGTCCACGGGATTGCAAAAAGTCGGACATGACTGAGTGACTGAACTGAACTGAACTAAATGTACACAGTGGCATTTTGTTGCAAACAAATAATATCTGATTTCCAGGAAACAAATAATACTGCAATGACTACCTTGGCAAATGTTACAAAATGGGCTTTGAGAGCATTTCCCTGGGATTTGTAGCCAACAGTGGGATTGCTGGGTCTCTAGGCTTTTTGCTGATGGTGATCACTAAGTACTGTCAGATTTTTCTTCAAAGTGACTTGAATCTTCTGCTCTCATCAATAATGCATGAGGCTTCCAGTTTATACATGCCCTCATCAATATTGGGCAGTATCCAGATTTTTAAAATGTTCTCATTTGATGGCTGTAAAGCAATGTCTCATTGTTTAACCTGCGTTTCTTTGGTTACAATGAATTTGAGGATTTCTTATCCATTCAGTTTCGGTTTTTATGTGATTCTTATTCTAGTGCTTGTCCATTTTCGTTTTGTTTGATTTGCAATAGTTTCTTATTTTTAAGATATTAATCCTTTGGCAGCTTTAGATATTACTGGTATCTTCTACAATTCTATCATATATTAGCTTTGCCTATAGTATCTTTGTAAAAGAGAAATCCTTAATTTTGATATAGTCAAATTTATAAATTTGATAGGCATATCTTATACGTCTTTATCTTGTTTAAATGCATGTATTTTCTACCACAAGGCCATAAACATCACCCCTACACTTATTATATTGACTTCATAAGTTTATGTTTATACCTTTGGTGGCTCAGAGGTTAAAGTGTCTGCCTGCAAAGTGGAAGACCTGGGTTTGATCCCTGGGTCAGGAAGATCCCCTAGAGAAGGAAATGGCAACCCATTCCAGTATTTCTGCCTGGAGAATCCCATGGACAGAGAAGCCTGGTGGGCTACAGTCCATGGGGTCACAAAGAGTTGGACAGGACTGAGAGACTTCACTTTCTTTATATAGAATCCAGTTTATTAATCTGCACATTCTGATTGAGATTTCCCAACATAATCTCCTGCACAATGAATTGTTGTTCTTCACTGGTTTTTATGAGTTTACATACATGTAAAATTATATAGATATGAAATATATATGCATGCATATTAGCTTTCTTTGCATGTACAGTGGTTTATTTGTCTGTTTTCCACCACTACCATTTTCTTTTTATTTTTTATTTTTTAATTTTTTTAATACTTTATTCTGCTTTACAGTACTGAATTGGTTTTGCCATACATTGACATGAATCAGCCACATGTGTCCACAATCTCCCAATGCTGAACCCCCTCCCACCTCCCACCCCACACGGTCTCCCTGGAGCATCCCGTACACCAGCCCCAAGCATCCTGTATCCTGTATTGAACATAGACTGGCGCTTTGTTTCTTACATGATAGTATGCATGTTTCAGTGCCATTCTCCCAAATCATCCCACTCTCTCCCTCTCCCTCAGGGTCCAAAAGTCCATTCTGTACCTCTGTGTCTCTTTTGTTGTCTCACATACAGGGTCATCGTTACTATCTTTCTAAGTTCCATATATATGTGTCAGTATACTGTATTGGTGTTTTTCTTTCTGGCTTACTTCACTCTGTATAATCGGCTCCAGTTTCTTTTTATTATTAAGACATTGTAACTTTAATATCTAGCTGAAATGGCTCCTCTCTTTGCTCTTATTTTAGTCTTCCTGAGCTGTTCATGGATTTTACATCCCATATTAAGTCTAGAATAAGTGTTTATATATTTCAAAAAATGTTGGTAAATTTTCCATTTGGTTCATAATAAATTCAGAGATTATTCTGGAGGCATACTGACAACCTTACTATGAAAGTTACCCATTTGTGACGTGGTATATTTCTCCATTACCCACATCTTCTTTAGCGTTCTGAGGAGCATTTTAAGAAGCTCTCTGTGCAGGCATCACACTGCATCGCCTAAGCTGGCACCTGGACACTGTGGGGCTCTGCTGCTGCTGTGAACAGCGCTGCCTTTTCTGTGCCGTTTTCTGCTTGGCGGTTGCTGAGGCAGCGCAGAGGCTGGCAAACTGTGTAGGGGTCAAACCCGACCCACCACCTGCTTTGTAAGTAGAGTTTATTGAAATGCTGCCATGTCCATTCATTTACATGCTGTCTGTTATTGTTTCATACCACAAAGGCACACTGGCAGTAAGGCCTGCAAAGGTGAAAGCATTTACTAACTTGCTTTTTGTAGAAAAAGTGTGCAGATTCACAGGGTGGAGAAAAACATTGATTTTGTAGTCTGCAGTTATTCTAAAGACTTATTAGTTCTAATGGAGTATTTCTTACTTTTCCATTCTTACACAATATATTCCTTTCTCTTATTTTATACTATTGGCCGTGATCTCTAATATTATGTAATAACTGACCACCACCCCCCACCACCACCACCAAGGTCCGTGTCTGACCTCCCCAGTCCTCTTAGGTTCCATCTCTTTTCTTAGGCCATTTACAGTTGCCTCTCTTGCTGCATGAAACACTCTCTTTTCCCAACAGCCACCTGGCTTTCAAGTCCCCCAGGTCTCTGCTCAAATGTCACTCAGCTGTGAGGCCTTCCACCACCGCCAGCTCCCCTTTTCTCCTGGGAGCATGCACCGCTTTCTTGGTGCTTCTCACCACCTGACACAATGTATTTACATGCTCATTACCCATCATCTAAAGTGAACTATAAAGCACAGAATATTATGGACATGGGGAGAAGGGAGGAGAGGGTGAGAGAGGCTGAGATGTATGGAAAGAGTCACAAGGAAACTTAGATTGCCATGTGTAAGTAGATAGCCAAAGGGAATCTGCTGTGTGTCTCAGAAAACTCAAACAGAGGCTCTGTATCAACCTAGAGGGGGTGGGATGGTGGGGGAGATGGGAGGAAAGTTCACAAGGGAGGAGTTATATGCATACCTAAATTTGGAAAACTCAGCAGTGGCCACAGGACTGGAAAAGGTCAGTTTTCATTCCAATTCCAAAGAAAGGCAATGCCAAAGAATGCTCAAACTACCGCACAATTGCACTCATCTCACACGCTACTAAAGTAATGCTCAAAATTCTCCAAGCCAGGCTTCAGCAATATGTGAACTGTGAATTTCCAGATGTTCCAGCTGGTTTTAGAAAAGGCAGAGGAACCAGAGATCAAATTGCCAACATCCGCTGGATCATCGAAAAAGCAAGAGAGTTCCAGAAAAACATCTACTTCTGCTTTACTGACTATGCCAAAGCCTTTGACTGTGTGGATCACAATAAACTGTGGAAAATTCTGAAAGAGATGGGAATACCAGACCACCTGACCTGCCTCTTGAGAAATCTGTATGCAGGTCAGGAAGCAACAGTTAGAACTGGACATGGAACAACAGACTGGTTCCAAATAGGACAAGGAGTACGTCAAAGCTGTATCTTGTCACCCTGCTTATTTAACTTCTATGCAGAGTACATCATGAGAAACACTGGGCTGGAAGAAGCACAAGCTGGAATCAAGATTGCCAGGAGAAATATCAATAACCTCAGATATGCAGATGACACCACCCTTATGGCAGAAAGTGAAGAGGAGCTAAAAAGCTTCTTGATGGTGAAAGAGGAGAGTGAAAAAGTTGGCTTAAAGCTCAACATTCAGAAAATGAAGATCATGGCATCCGGTCCCATCACTTCATGGGAAATAGATGGGGAAACAGTGGAAACAGTGTCAGACTTTATTTTTTTGGCCTCCCAAAATCACTGCAGATGGTGTCTGCAGCCATGAAATAAAGACGCTTACTCCTTGGAAGAAAAGTCATGACCAACCTAGACAGTATATTCAAAAGCAGAGACACTACTTTGCCTACTAAGGTCCGTCTAGTTAAGGCTATGGTTTTTCCTGTGGTCATGTATGGATGTGAGAGTTGGACTGTGAAGAAGGCTGAGCGCTGAAGAATTGATGCTTTCGAATTGTGGTGTTGGAGAAGACTCTTGAGAGTCCCTTGGACTGCAAGAAGATCCAACCAGTCCACTCTGAAGGAGATCAGCCCTGGGATTTCTTTGGAAGGAATGATGCTAAAGCTGAAACTCCAGTAGTTTGGCCACCTCATGCGAAGAGTTGACTCACTGGAAAAGACTCTGATGCTGGGAGGGATTGGGGGCAGGAGGAGAAGGGGACGACCGAGGATGAGATGGCTGGATGGCATCACGGACTCGATGAATGTTAGTCTGAGTGAACTACGAGAGTTGGTGATGGACAGGGAGGCCTGGCGTGCTGCAATTCATGGGGTCCCAAAGAGCCAGACAGGACTGAGTGACTGAACTGAACTGAATTGATGGCTGATTCATGTTGAAGTTTGACAGAAAACAACAAAATTCTGTAAAGCAATTATCCTTAAATTTTAAAAAGTTAAACAAACAGAGTATATAACTCTGTTTATACAGGAAGGAAGGAAGGAATGAGAACAGGAAAGAATATTGAAAGACTTGGAAGAGGAAAAAAGCAGTGGGCTTGGGACATGTGGAGTATGAAGGATGTGGTCAACAATTAGGAGAGAACTCCTCCTTGTCTCCATGTTGTACACAGGTCTGAAGCTCAAGAGAGTGGACTATGAGCTGAAAATACTGATGTGACTGTCATTAGCCCATTATTTAGCATCAAGCATCAATAGGGTCTTGTCTCAACTGCTTGCTGTTTAAAATGTTTGCTAATAAAGCTTCGTATTTTTCAGAACATTTTGCACTTTGATTCAGTTCTTTTAAAGACCCCCCACCCACTCCCAAAAAGTAAATAAACATTAGAGAAATAAGAGGATCTATTTTAGGAAAGTGAAGGTATAACTAAGTCAGACACTTAGTCATGTCCCTCTCTTTATGACCACATGGGCTATAGCTCACCAGGCTCCTCTGTCCATGTAATTCTCCAGGCAGGAATACTGGAGAAGGTTGCTATTCCCTTCTTCAGGGGATCTTCCTGACCCAGGGATCAAACCTGAGTCTCCTGCCCTGCAGGGAGATTCTTTTCTGTCTGAACCTTCAGGGAAGCCTATTTTAGGGAAAAGATGGTCAACAAACTGATAATTATTTTAAGGATAATATTCTCCAAAGAGGGATGTGTATGAGGAAACTGATCTAGAAATTCCTTTATGTGATTAAGTCAAACCAGGGAGAAAGTCAAGGGTAGCCACGTGGTCGAAGCAAGAGGAGAATTCAGCCAAGGACAAGCAGCCTTTCTACTAAAATATTTGTACTTATTGATGGAGGTATGTTTGGGGTAGGGTGGGGCGGATGAGAGGGTCAGGATGGAGGCAGCACATGAGCCAGGGAATCCAGTTTATGTCAGGGATAAAAATAGAGGAGACAGTTCAGAATAGCAAGTGGACTGCAGTGTGGACTCTTACTAAATAAAGAGCGAACAGGTGCCCACAGCTCTTGGGCTAGCTGGAATGAGTGACCTTGCTGGAAAGGTGAGCCTCCCCCGCCATGCTCCAAGGGGCATCTCAGTCTTGTCACATTTACACAATAGGAAAACGTCCTCATTTGAGAGTCTGGCTGGGAATTCTGACTCCCCTTCAGGTCCCCTTCTCACTTTGAAAGGCCTGCTGACTAGTGTCTGACATCACTGACCGTCTGTCGCTGCCTAAGCTTTTCAGGGAAGTGCATTTTGTTCCCAGGCTCTGGCCTTCTTGCTGGATTTCTTAACTGATGAAGGTCACATGGCATCTCAGTGGAGTCTCTGGAGGTCACCTGGAATCCCTGTGAGTTTCATGCAAACAGCTGCCAATTCTCTAGACTCTTAGACAATTACCTAGGGACTTGGAGAAGAAGTCTTCAAAAGCATCCTTTTGACCAAGACCCTGCCTTCCTGTCTAGGAATCCCTGGCTGGCAATGATGGTTTTCTGGATGGTTCCATTTTATATATGGAAACTGACCAATATTAAAAAGAATGAGAGAGGATTCTGATAAAACATTTAGGGTAATCGGGAACTGCTTTGTAAAGACGTTTTTTCCCCCTTTAGGTTAAAGACTGTGTTATCCTTAGCTCCTCACCCCTTGGCTCTGTTTCATGTGGGTGAGAGACAGTGACTCACTCATCAGCTAGAAGGGACAGTTGAGCTATAAACAAGAGCTCTGATTTTTCACTCTGTTTCATTTTAATTATGGACAGTTTTTCTCATTTGAAGATTTCACAGGGGGAAATTTTTGTAAGCCAAAAGCCAGTGAAGAGAAATATCTTAATAGAATATATAGATAGATATGAGAGCAGACAGACGGATGGATGGATGGAGCGATATGGTAAAAGACAAAGGAAGGAGACAGAGTCAGAAAGACAAATAGACCAGTGCTTCTTTTTAATCCTAGGAGGGACTTTCGTTAAGAAGTATTAGCTGATCCAGAAGACTTTGTGCAAAAGTCACATTTGTGATCTGAACAGTTCCAAATTTTTCTTCTTGGTTACCAGTAGTTTGCACACTTGAATCCTTACTCCCACTTACTCCTCAGTGAACCCAAGGGAAAACAATTGTGATTCAAGTAAAACTGGCCCATTTCACGACCAGTACCTGTCTGATATGACATGTGGGAGAAAGCAAGAAAGGAAGGAAAAGAAGAAAAGTGAAAGAAAGAAAGAAAGGCAATTCCAACTCCAAAGTAACTGGAAAGTAATGTCGTCCCCTACTGAAAAGTACGTGAAGACACCCAAGTTGGAATTACACAGTGGAGTTTATATACTAGACTTACAAAAACATTATAAACTAAACTTAAAATTCATTGTTGGATAACGTTTCCTGTCCTGCAAATTCTCTGTGGTTATTCAAATCTCTGTATACCCCCACCCCACAATAAGCTTATCTTCTTAGATGACTTTTTATATGTAGCGCAATGTATTTCCTCCCTAAAAAGTCATAACAGCATGTATGAGTTTAGGAAGAGGGTGTTCTGTGTTATTTTACTTATTTTTATTTTTATCATATAGAGATTGACCCTTTCTTTTTCATTAGGAACAAAAGTTAAGGATGTTTAGGTATACGAATTTGTCTTGTGACATTAAAGATTTCTTTCAAAAGTTATCAGGTATATGCCTAGTTGGCTGTCCTCCCTAAAGTTCTGAGAGCTGGCATCTCCTTGGCAAGCTGGGAAAAAGGAAGTTCAGAATCCCTAGGGACTGCAGAGGAAGTGCATACCTTTTTCTCATGGGGCAGTGGGAATGTGACAAGGTCAAGTCTGAAGACCTGCCTTCAGTCCCTGGCAGGCTACTCCTGCTGGGCATTCCTCGGGGAGGTCACCTCGAGCCTTACCCTCCATCAGGCATCAGGAATGTGGAGTACTGGTCTACCCATGCCCTTCAACCTTAGCTGTTGCCTCGTGACTGAATCAGGAGGCTTGGTGCTGATTTAGTCTGCCATCGAGCAAAACTAGGCTCTCCTCTCAGCCTCAGTTCCATTAAATGGGACTCTTTCGAGGCACACAGGAGACGGTAGACATGAAGATGCTTTCCAGATTGTAAGCACAATATGAATAGGATTCATGATTCCAAGAGAGAGTCATGGTTCTCCCACCTTTGTATGAGCTTTGGGGGAAAATTTTTGGTGTGGGAGTGTATTCATTTGCTATTGCTGTCAAAAAAATACTACAGACAGAAGGACTTAACAGAAATGTATTTCTTCATGATTCGTGAGGCCAGAACCCCAAGATACGGCATCAGCAAGGTTGGTTTCATCCCTTCTCTGCTTGGCTCGCAGATGGCCGTCTTCTCACTCTGTCTTTGTACTCTCTTCCCTCTGTGCGTGTCTATGTGGTATCCTCATGTTCTTGTAAGGACACCACTCATATTGGATTTTTGGAGAAGGCAATGGCACCTCACTCGAGCACTCTTGCCTGGAAAATCCCATAGGAGGAGGAGCCTGGTGGGCTGCAGTCCATGGGGTCGTGAAGAGTCAGACACGACTGAGCGACTTCCCTTTCACTTTTCACTTTCCTGCATTGGAGAAGGAAACGGCACCCCACTCCGGTGTTCTTGCCTGGAGAATCCCAGGGACGGGGGAGCCTGGTGGGCTGCCGCCTATGGGGTCGCACAGACATGACTGAAGTGACTTAGCGGCATGTTGGATTTGGCCTCACCCCAGTGACCTCATTTACTTTGTGAGCTAAGTTGCTTCAGTCGTGTCTGGCTGTGACCCCATGGACTGTGGCCCTCCAGGAGCCTCTGTCCAAGGGAGTCTCCAGGCAGGGATACTGGAGTGGGTTATCATTCCCTCCTCCAGGGGGTCTTCCCTGACCCAAGGATCAAACCCCGTCTCTCATGTCTCCTCCACTGGCAGGTGGGTTCTTTACCACTACTGCTACCTTACCTCAATCACCTCTTTAAAGGTTAGGGTTTAGGTACCAATTCAGTCAGACCCTGAGAAATGGGTGTCAGGATTTAACATGTGAATGGTGGGGGGGCAGGCAATTCAGTCCATAATAGGGACCGTCATCTCTCTTTTTTGGGACGTTAGTTTTGCTTTCAAGATCCGTTATATACGGACCTACTGTCACTGCTTTAAGTTCTTTTGTGAGCAGTCAGGCTAAAGTCAGGCTGAAGTCCTAATATCTTTCACGTTTGTCCACTTGCAATTTGAGGAAGCAGTGAAATTCTGAGTTGCATATTTTCAGGCTTGCAGTTGGTTAAAGTTTCAGGCAGGAGCAGTAACGTCCTTGAAAGCTTATTCATCTGTCTCCTCTGAGATTTGTTTATGGTTTTCCTGTCAATTCACAAAGAAGTAAACTTTACTAGTGACTCATCTTAGTTGATAAGCAGCTACCAAAAAGAAAAGAGCAGTTCTCTTATATAAGATCTACTTTAAAGTAGCAACTCCTGGTTAATTATAATTGCCTAAACCATTTTCTGGAGACCAACTAAACCTGGTACTTTCCTGTACTTTTGTAGATCAAAGATAAAGAAATGGAAACTATAATTTTCATTAATCTCAGCCAAAATTGTATAAAGTGATGAAACACAGATATCATTTATTAGGGGATGTTTACTTTCTGTATCTGTTAGGGTGGTGAATATAAAACGTATCTAACATGTATTTCTGGGATATATAAATATATCTGAATATATGTAATTAACTTTCCAAGTCTCACCATCTATGGTACAGATGGGGTCATTTTCACAGAAGTAATTCAAGTTCCACTAGCTTTTTAAAGTTTGTCCTGATCAAGAAGAAACTTGTGAGAATGTTGTCTCCAATGGGAACCCAGTGAGGGTCTGTGCCTGATTAACTAGGAGAGAGGGAAATAAAAGAAAGTGAAGTCACTCAGTCGTGTCCGACTCTTTGCCGCCCGATGGACTGTAGCCCACCAGGCTCCTCCATCCATGGAATTTTCTAGGCAAGAGCCCTGGAGTGGGTTGCCGTTTCCTTCTCCAGGGGATCTTCCCAACCCAGGGATCGAACTGGGTCTCCCGCACTGTGGGCAGATGCTTTACTGTCTGAGCCACCAGGGAAGCCCAACGCCCCCAGGAGAGGGGGAAATAGAAGACAGATTCTGAGGGGGAGCCGAAGGGGTCCTTGGGAGAACTGATCCAATGTGAGAACTGGAGGGGAGGAGGAGACCTGGGTCTAGGGCAGCTGTCAGTGGGCCCCCTGTCACAGCAAACAACCCGAAGCCCTCCTCACACTGTGGGGATGGAGGTTTGGACTGGAGCTTAGTGAGCTCTCACAGTGGGGTCACACACGTCTCTGCGAACCCCAAACAGGTAGAGGCCGTGCCTCATCTTCCAAAGAGCTGTCAAGTGATGATGTGATGAGCAGTGGCACTCGGGAGCGCCATAGTCCTGGACACCGCGAGGCCGCAACTGCTCTCTGCCTATTTAAGTTGAGGCCTGGGCTGTTGCACATCATGGGGATGCTGCGTCCGGACCTGCTCACAAGCCCACAGGGACCATCCCTGGGGACACTCACAGGAAAGAGGGAGGGAGAGGGGACCTGGGATTTGTCTGAATAGTGTCCTTGAGCGGAAAGGTGAGTCTAAATAATACAGTGACGTCATTTGAATCCACTGGTTAATGAGGTCAGCAGACAGACATTATTTCTGGCTTGAGGAATAACAATTTGTTTGTTCCTGGTCAATGAGTCCAAGGATGAGGTTGGAATACACCTAGCATTCTAAATCGGAGAAGGCGATGGCACCCACTCCAGCACTCTTGCCTGGAAAATCCCGTGGATGGAGGAGCCTGGTGGGCTGCAGTCCATGGAGTCTCGAAGAGTCGGACATGACTGAGCGACTTCACTTTCACTTTTTACTTGCCTGCACTGGAGAAGGAAATGACAACCCACTCCAGTGTTGTTGCCTGGAGAATCCCAGGGATAGGGGAGCCTGGTGGGCTACCGTCTATGGGGTCGCACAGAGTTGGACACGACTGAAGCAACTTAGCAGCAGCAACAGCAGCGTTCTAAATATTAATTTTCTTTTTTTCCAAGTCTTAGCATGACTGATAAACTCTCTACTTGTGTGCATACATTCTCTCTCTACTTAGTTTTTCCCATGGTCTAGGCTGATCTGAATGCTTGGTCTAACAGTAAAATAATGTTCATTCAGAAATACACATTTGTGTATTTTTATTTTCAGAAAGAGCATGTCTATGTATCCAAAACGTCCATTCGAAAGGGTTACACTTCAGATGGCATTTGAGATGTGTTGACATTTGCTTATTAAAGATTTAAGATCTGAGAATTTCAAGACTTTTCTTCTCTTAATGACTCGATATTGATGGAGACCCGAAGACCATTTGGGCCCAGAGCTCCAGAATTTACATCTGGGGAAGCAGTTGCCTCCAGATTGCCGCCTCTGCTGAAGAGAGAGTCTGAGTATCACTGAGTTGTAGGCCCAGAACGTCTTTGAGCAAGTCCATTTCTTTAAGGGAAAAAAGTGAAGGCATCTCTCTCTCCTGTCGCCCACTGCTGCAAGTACCCAGCACTGGGAGCAGTTAGATGGTTTTCAAGACGCATTTTCTACACTGAAGTCCTGAACTCTTTCCGTGAGCTTCACAAGATAGTTCTGTTTTCTTCTTGTCTAAGGGATAAATAAAAGTTGTACTACAAGTATCACCTATTCTGTGAATTTTTCTCCCCCAGGCAAAACCTGACTGTTGGGCCTCTGACTTAACTCACTTCCGCTTCTGGGAAGGGGGAAGTTCAAGGACAGAATTAAGCAAACCTCTTCTCTGCCCTATTTGATAACAGAAGTGGAGAATGAATAACCAGGAAAAAAAATCTATTTGTATACAGAGCTTCCTTTGAATTTAGAAAAAGACTTTGTTAAATTTTTGAATGTCTTAAAATCTTTAATAAAAAAATTGTTATTTGCCTTAGGGAAAGAACTAAAGATCGCAGACAAATTTTAGAAATAAAAATTTTGCCATTCATGAGACTAATACTTCAGACAAGAAGGAGAAGAAAGCTCACTATTTAGGGTTAGGACTCAATCCGTCCTGGTCCTTAATACTTAAGGATTATGGACTTTCGTATGCCCTAGGATTCGCATGTCCAGCTCCCCTCCCCTTTTAACCAACACACATATTTATTACAGGAATTGCTTCATGAGAATTGCTTCATGATCTCCACAAGATGAAGGGTTTACTTGTGCTTGCAAGTAAACAAACTTTGAAAGTGAAAACTAATAATATACATTTGAAAATATGGCAAGTCATGTTTGTTTAAAAAAAAAGAGAGAAGTTCTGCGGTGAGTTCCTGATGGTGTTTCAAAGGAGGATAACATGAAGGATATCGTTCATGGGTTGAACGCTTGTCAGAATATGTAACATAAATCTCTGCTGGTTATGGAAAGACCTCCTCAGTCACTTACTGAGCCTTTGTTATAAACCAAACCAATCACTGACTCATCTTTCATGACCGAGTGGGGCAATACTATTGTCATCCTGACTTAAAAATGAGGAAACTGAATCACAGGAAGATGAAGCACCCCGCTTACAGTCACATAGCTTGTAAGATGGAGGAAGGGTTTAGACAGGGGGCCAGAGTTGCTGGAATACCCGCCTCAACATCAACTTGGAAAAAGCTCTCATCTTCCATGGTACTATTAAAACTCATACACATTTTCAATAGCAAATGGATTGAAATTGCATCAGTTAGTAGAACTGTCTCAGCCTAGACAAATGTAAGAAATCATGCGGTATATTTAAGGAAGAAACTTATCTATAACCACGTAATTAAAAGTAACTTCACAAAAATTTGGAGAAGGCAATAGCACCCCACTCCAGTACTCTTGTCTGGAAAAGTCCCACGGACGGAGGAGCCTAGTGGGCTGCAGTCCATGGAGTCGCTAAGAGTCAGACACGACTGAGCAACTTCACTTTCAACTTTTCACTTTCCTGAATTGGAGAAGGAAATGGCAACCCCCTCCAGTGTTCTTGCCTGGAGAATCCCAGGGATGGGGAAGCCTGGTGGGCTATCTATGGAGTCGCACAGAGTCGGACACGACTGAAGTGGCTTAGCAGCAGCAGCAGCATAAAAATGTATAGCATCAAGTATATTGTTTTACTTTTATGTCAAAAATCAGTACTAAATTATTCCAAGTACTTCAGATGTACTTCAGATGTATCTCCTATCTACCTACCTATCCATACTTTACTCAAAATTTCAGAAAATATTAGCTGTAAGGTTTTATAAACTAAGCCCTTTAAACGAGAACATTCTCAAGTGTTGGCAGTTCCCTGGACTGAGAAGCCAGTATTTTTATTGTTCACACAAATGATTTCATAAGAACAAGCAGCTCATGATTCATCATTCCATTTTCTCACATTTTATGCTCCATTTGCAGAGATAAATTTCAGAATTGTATCTACCTGCTTTTTTGTAAAACAAATTATTTTTTTTTCAATTTGTAAAAGAAATTTTTTTAATGGAAATTTATGGTTTCGGAATTAGGAAGATACTAACTTGATCAAGAGAGAGGAATTTTTAGAAGTAGAGGAATCAGTGAGTTTAATGAGTCAGATACAAGTCAAGGAAAACTACAAGTGGTCGCTATCACCTTATAAAGTGAGATTCCAAGGAGCAACTATTTCAAAACATGTTCATCCTTGTGAAGAAACAGGACATAAACACAGCTCCATGAACCAGGAAAGTAAAGGGTTGTACTTTTAGTATGTGAGATTTTTGGAGAAAAGCAAGATTTGTTTTTATAAAGTAGCAGTTAATATAGACCAACTGATTCACCAAAGGCCGGGTTGGGGAAGGAGAAAGGATGATATAAGAAAGAAAAAAAAATCACAGGCTAGAAAATATTAGAAAGAAAAAAAAAACTATTTGAATGGAAGAGATAAGTCTGAGAGCTGGGGTGCTGAGAGTAGTACCAGCAAAATAATCAGAATATGAGGGAAGGAGGAATGAGACTAAAGCCTTAAAAACTACAACCCAGATTTCTTATGGTTTTGGTGTACTTTTTAAAATTATTTAAGTAGTAGGATTTAGTTCTTTTTCTTAATAAGAATATAAAGAGCTAAAAATAAAACTTTATTGTAAAATAGATTTTTAGCAGTAATCTTATTGAAAACTGTTATAGGAAGTATTTTAATGCAGAGTTGCAATATTCCCTGAATTCAAGAAGAGTATGGATCCAGTGACTTTGGCAAAGAGTCATCAACTGGCTCTCATCACTAACCCTGAGAACACTACAGCTTGGACACAACACAATTTCAGTTTCCTCAACAAAAAGGAGATCAGTCAGTGATGTTTAAGTCCCCCCGTGTGCCTAGAGGAGGCTTCCCAGCGGCTCAGTGGTAAAGAATCCGCCGGCCTGTGCAGGAGATGCAAGTTTGACTCCTGGATCGGGAAGATCCCCTGGAGTAGAAAATAGCAACCCATTCCCATAGTCTTGCCTGTAGCGTTCCATGGAGAGGGGAGCCTGGCGCGCTACCGTCCTCAGGGCTACAGAGAGATGGATACGAACAAGCAAACGAGCACACACACACGTGCCTAGCACTGAGGGAGACACGTAAGCATGAAAAAAAGGAATAAAGCACAAATTTTGTCTCATGGATCTTGCAAATATGGCAGTATTTTCTATGGATAATCACCTCTGTCTTATTTCCTCTAACATGCTTTGAGAAAGACAGAGAAAGATTCAGGTATTAGGAAAGACAAAAGGAAAAAAATGGAGATAGTTGCAGTAAATTCTTCTTGCTTGTAATTTCAAGCAGAAAATAGTTCTTATAATCTTTGCTATCATTACGAGGGCGCATAAGATTTCCACTCAGCTTTGGTGCACGCTAACCCAGGACCCCGGCGCAGCTTCCCACACAGTTTGGGGGTGCTGTGGAGTGAGGGGCGCTCAGACGGCACCGGCCAGTTTGTCTCACCCGCAGGCTGTCGCATCATGCTCCGCGTGAGCTGAGCTCCGTCCGCTCCGGGCAATCTGCGCCGCGGCTGGCTCAGCAGGGGCCTTGCTCTGCGGCCTCATCGACCCCTCAGTCCACTCTCCTGGACGCACTCTGCCTGTCTCCTTTGCTGCTCTTGCTTTTTTGTTTGTTTGTTTTGTTTTCTGGCTTGCTTTTGGTTTGGTTTTCCTTCACCTTTACCTTGATTTTGACCCTCTGTTTTTGAAATCCTCTAACAGGATTAGAGGATTTTGTATTTCAATTGCTCCTGAATCAGAAGCAGGATTCTAGCTAGGCCCCCATCTGCAGATAACTTTAGTCATCACAATCACTTCAGTTCAGTCGCCAAGTTGTGTCTGACTCTTTGCGACCCCATGGACCGCAAATAGCCCCTTTATTAAAAAAAAAAAAAAAATTGCATGCCTATGATCTTACGTTTGTAACTGGTCTCAATGTCTCGGCTTTCCTTTTTCTTCCTCCCCCCCTTCCTCACATTGATACAGAGTTTATTTCCAGAACGCTGTAATCACCCTGTTGTGGGAGAAGGGACAGTTTTCTCATAGCAGATGACATTACATGGTCTGTGTGGGCAATGCTTAAGTAGAGCAGAGCCTTGTATAATTATCTAAAAGCAGAGTCTATCTAAATAATTCCGCCCCAAATCTTTCATTTCCTGGATTAGCGGGTTCTCCATTTGGACTCTAATGCTCACCATTAAAAATGAAGAAACCAAATGCTAGGAAAGAGAATTCCAGCATCCAGGCTCCCATCCTATCCCCCATCCCCCAAAGGCAGTCACAAAGATTCTTGGTATTCAAGATAAATGAAATTCCTCGAAGCCTAAAATAATCTCTGTGGTGGAAAGATGCATGGAGACGAGGAGGAAAACCTTCAGCCCAGCCTGGCTTTTCTCTGCTCCCTCGTGGAAGGACAGACTGCCCACAGTCTCTACCTCTTACAACCTTCCGTCCCCTAAGACCAAGCCCTCTTCTCACTTAGAGGCCTTGAGACATCAAGTCAAGCCTGCTGTTAGGCGCAATTGCTAGGAGACTGGCTCTTGCTTTGCTGCACCTCACTGCCCACGTGCAAAGGCCTTGTTTGTCCAGGCCTGGGGCACTGGGTGGATTACCAAGCCGCAGATTAATCTTCTCTGTGATTAATGCCTTGCTGTACAGTTTAAAGAACGGAACAATCCTCTCAGGGAGAGAAGTCCTGTTCCTGAATGCTGAGTCTGAGCGTCTTGCTTGTGTGCCCTGCCCGTCTCAGCAGCAAGCCCAGAAACATTCATCTCTGTTTGGATTTCTAAAGCTCTGTTCCCCAGCCGGCTTCATTTGTCCTTCTGTCAGACTCCTCAAGGCATCATCAGCTGCTTATCCGGACTTTCTGCTGCAGGGCTCTCAGCTCTGGTCTGATTTTTCTTGCTCTGTCCATTTTGGGGTCAGAAAGGCCTCATTCAAGTACCCAGTGGTGGCTGTATCTATCATGCTCATGGTTCTATAAATCAGTAGAAATACAGTCACAAATTTTACAGGGAACTGAAAATCGTGATGCATACACACTACCCTGCAAGCGATGCAGTGTCTCTTTCTGCATCCAGAGGAGAGGGATATTATTTTCAACTGAGTATCTTTAATGTGCTTGTGCTCATTTGTATGTTTTGTTTCATTTCCCTGGTTTAATGAAAGTAAGATTCATTTCTTTTTTTTTTTCCCCAGTGAGCCTTTGTCTCCACTAAGTCAGAATGTTAAAAAATAAAATACATTATTTCAGGTAATTGGATCTCATAGTCAGAGGAAGACTGAAAAAAGAAATCACCCTTTTAGTTGTCCCCTGTCGAAACATTTGTAAGGTATAATAGATATTTTTTTGCCTCAGAAAACAAAACATAGTAGTCCCTCCTTACTTGCAGTTTCAGTTACTCTTAGTCACATGAAGCACAAAGTATTAAATGGAAAATTCCAGAAATAAACGATTCATACCTTTTGAAGTGCATGCCTCCTGGCTCCTCTGAGTAATGCGATGAAATCCCATGCCCTCCTGTGCCCTCTTGCTGGGTCTTGCCAGGGATGCGAATCATTCTTTGTCCCGTATATCTACCCTGTATATGCTACCTGCTCATTAATATAGAAATACATATATATATGTAGGGTTAGGTATAACTGTGGTTTCAAGCATCTGCTGGGGATCCTGGAACATATTCTCATGAATAAGGAGGAACTAGAGTATAATCGTATTTCCCTGATAGTTCAGATGATAAGGAATCTTCCTGCAATGCTGGAGACCCAGGTTTGATCCTTAGGTTGGGAAGATCCCTTGGCAGAGGAAATGGCAACCCACTCCAGCATTCTTGCCTGGAGAATCCCATGGACAGAGGAGCCTGGTGGGCTACAGTCCATGAGGTCACAAAGAATCAGACAGGACTGAGCGACTAACACTTTCACATTCACAGAATAATGAATGGATCAACTCTTGTTTGGGGGATTTTGGTTCTTGCCATGTTTTGAGGCACTGGATCATTAAGGCTTAACATTCTTTCAGTATTTACTAGGCCATGCCCATAGTGATGAATAGGTTCTGCCTTAAGAAATCTTAGAGTCCATCAGGGGAATATAATCCTTGTATAGCCTAACACTCGTGGGACAAAATGTACCAAGTGCCTTAGTAGAGAAATGAGATTGTCCTAAGCATAGAAACCTCAGAGATTATAGGTTACTGAGATAACCAAAGAACCACGTCCATCCATTCGCTCAACAAACAATAACTGAGCGTTTACTGTATGTCAGAACTTTCAAGCCCTGAGATACAGCAGCGAAAAAAATAGTGTTTCTGCTCTCAAGGGGATGACTTTCTAGAGAGGCGGGGGATAGACCGTCAACAAATACACCTAAATGCACAGACGTTAAGTGAGCTCTGCAGAAAAACAGAGCTGAGGAAGAGAAGTAGGGACTGTGGGGTGAGAGTGAGCTGGTTGCTGACACTAGACGGTCAAGGAAGACCTGGGGGACAGTGTTTGAGCAGAGACCCGAAGTGAGAGGTGTGAGCCTGTGAGCAGGAGGGGGAAGAGCGATCCAGGAAGAGGGAAGAGGAGAAGTCCGAGGATGCTGCTGGAGCTCCGCGGTGCTGCGTGGGGACCACAAGGCGGCCAGGGCGGGGGCGGGGTTAGCAGGGGCGGGGCCGGGTGGGGGCCGGGAGCCTGGTGCAGGCAGGGAGGACCCAGAAGGGCCGGGAGTGGTCTGGGCTGTGCGAGCCCCAGATAGCTTTTCTCTTTTCACCTCCCGTTGAGTTCTTTCGTGGTCATTCTCCTATAGGAAGAAACTGGAAAGGGAAGATGCTAATGAGGGTTCTGGTGAGCTACGTTCCGTTTATTTAAGGTGGAACTCTAATATATTGTCTTGTATTTCATTCTTAAGTCCTTTCACACAGGTTATTTTTCTTGACAATGTCCAGTTCGGTTCAGTTCAGTCGCTCAGTCGTGTCCGACTCTTTGCGACCCCATGAATCGCAGCACACCAGGCCCCCCTGTCCATCACCAACTCCCGGAGTTTACTTAAACTCACGTCCATCGAGTCGGTGATGCCATCTAACCATCTCATCCTCTGTCGTCCCCTTCTCCTCCTGCCCCCATTCCCTCCCAGCATCAAGGTCTTTTCCAATGAGTTAGGTTGCTGAAAAAGTAACCATGTTTTCAGACTGTGAGTTTTAAATCATTATAACTAGACTGAAACACATCTTTATTAATCAAAATAAGAACCATTACAATCAACACATGTTGGTCAGTGAAAAATGTTTATTCCTGTAGCATAAAATTCCGTGGTTCAGGAGTCAAGGAACTTTTGGAAAGCATTTTCTGTCTCCTGGTGTTTGTGGAAGTGTTTTCCCTGCAAAAATTGTGGCGATGCTTGAAGGAATGGTAGTCAATTGGCCAGAGGTCAGATGGGTCAGTGGTAGAGTCTGCCTGCAGGGCAGGAGCCCGTGCTCCATCCCTGGGTCATAAGGATCCCCCGGAGAAGGAAATGGCAACCCACTCCATTATTCGTGCTCGGGAAATCCTGGGGACAGTGGAGCCTGGCAGGCTATAGTCCATGGGGTCACAAAGAGTCAGCCATGACTGAGAGATCAATGCTTTCTCTTCAGGTGAATATGGTGGATGAGGCAAAACTTTGTAACCCAATTTGTTCACCTTTGAAGCATCGGCTATGAGACGTGCAGTTGGGTGGTGTTGTGGAAAAGAATTTATCCCTTTCTGTTGAGCAGTACTGCCTGCAGACTTTGCAGTTTTTGATTCATCTCACTGATTTGCTGAGCATTCTTCTCAGATGTAATGGTTTCACTGGGATTCAGAAAGTTGTAATGGGTCAGACCAGCAGCAGACCACCAGACAGTGACCGTGACCTCTCTTGGTGTAAGCTTGGCTTTGGGAAGTGCTTTGGAGCATCTTCTCAGTCCAAACACTGAGCTGGTTATTGCCAGTTGTGGTATAAAGTTCACTTTTCATCACATGTCACAATCTGATTGAGGAATTGTTCACTGTTGTTGAACAGACTAAGAGAAGACATCATTCAAAATGAGGACTTTTAAATTTGCTTTTGACTCATGAAGAACCCTGGAGAAGGCAATGGCAACCCACCCTAGTACTCTTACCTGGAAAATCCCGTGGACAGAGGAGCCTGGTAGGCTGCGTGTGATCCATGGGGTCGCAAGAGTCAGACGTGACTGAGCAACTTCACTTTCACTTTTCACTTTTGTGCATTGGAGAAGGAAATGGCAACCCACTCCAGTGTTCTTGCCTGAAGAATCCCAGGGACGGGGGAGCCTGGTTGGCTGCCGTCTATGGGGTCACACAGAGTCGGACATGACTGAAGCGACTTAGCAGCAGCAGCAGCAGCAGCAGCATGAAGCACCCACTTACTGAGTTTTTCACCTTCCCAATTTGTTTCAAATGCCAAATGACCATAGAATGGTTGACGCTGAGTTCTTGGGACAGCTTCTCCTGTAGTTGTCAGATGATCAGCTTTGATGACCTGCTCAACTGGTCACTGTCAGCCTCCAATGGCAGGCCACTGTGCTCCTCATTTCAAGGCTCTCATCTCTTTTGCAAAACTTCTTGAAACACCACTGCACTGTACAGTCATTAGCAGTTCCTGGGCTAAATGCATTGTTGATGTTGCAAATTGTTTCCACTGCTTTACGACCCAGTTTGAACTTGAATAAGAAAATCATTCGAATTTGCTTTTTATCTAACATCATTTCCCTAGTCTAAAACAAATATAAAATAAACAGCAAGTAATGTCATTAGCAAAAAAAAAAAGTGAGAAATGTGCATTAAAATGATACATAACATAGCCACACTTATTTAAGACTGTATTCCAATATGAAACAGCAAATTTCAACAATGCAAAACAGCAATTACTTTTGAACCAATCTAATATGTGATCAAAATCACAAAGAGTCTTCAAATTTTTAGTATTCTCTAGGAGCTCTTAGATTCTAGAAGGGTTTACAGTTCTAAAGGAGTCAACTTTTAATACTGTGTTTTAACTTAGACAATAACTCTGGAGACTTCACTTTTCTGTACCACCTGTGAATCTTATCCTTGGTCTCCAGGGCTGGCCCTTCTGTGTCATTGTAAACTGGCCAGGGATTGCAGTGAGATTGTAGCCAGTTATCATCTAAGAGAGAGAGAGAGAAATCTGGGGATATGGAAACAATACACGTTAACAGTTTTTCTCTCTACATTAGTCTTTTGTTTTATAAGTGTTTGTTTCTGGGTATATTTCCAGGTGCTGCTAGTTATTCGATAAAGCTCTCTAATACATTAAAAATTACATGAGGAAATGAACCAGAGTACTGGAGTGGGCATCCTTTCCCTTCTCCAGGGGATCGGCCAAACCCAGGGGTCAAACCCAGGTCTCCCACATTGCAGGTGGATTCTTTACCCGCTGAGCCACCGGGGAAGCCCTTACTAAAGCTGAAGCATTTCTTTTCGTAAATTAGTCTCCGCCTATATGCCATAAAATAAGCAAAGCTGAATTTTCCTGGTGAGTGAAACAGCAAGTTGCTCTGATAATATTAAAGTGCTCCCAATTGTCCAAATCTAGGCTAAGGAACGGCACTCCCCAAAGGTTTTCTTTTCTTTTTTTTAATTTGAAATAATTTTAGACTTACACAGAAGTTTCAAAAATAGTAGGAAGTGTTCTTGCATAACCTTCACCCAGTTTATTCAGATGCCAACCTCAGATGTGAACACAGTGAGGTGGAAGTGGTGGTCGCTCAGTCATGTCTGGCTCTTTGTGACCCCGTGGACTGTAGCCCACCAGGCTCCTCTGTCCATGGGGTTTTCCAGGCAAGAGTACTGGAGTGGGGTGCCATTTCCTTCTCCAGGGGATCTTCCTGACCCAGGGATCAAACCTGGGTCTTTTACATGGCAGGCAGATTCTTTATCATCTGAGCCACTGAGGAAGCCCCTACAATTACTAAAACCAGGAAATTAATGCTCTTCACTAAATGCAACATCGTTAGCTCATCTACAGATGGGTTAGAAGTTCCCCAGCTTCCACGCTTATGCTCTGTCTCTCTTCCAGAATCCAGCCCAGGGTCCGTGCACCGCATTAGTCACTGTGCCCACTTAGGCACGTCAGACTGTGACAGCTTCTGCTTGTCCTTCATGACTTTGGCCATTTTAAAAGAGATACTGAATCTTTATTTTGTAGAATAACCGCCGAATTGGATTTGCCCGAGCTTTTCTTGATTGAGATGGAGGCTGTGTCTTTTCAATGAGCATGAACTTGGGCAAACGCTGGGAGATGGTGAGGGCCAGGGAGGCCTGGTGTGCTGCAGTCCACGGGGCTGTGAAGACATGACTTGGTGACTGAACAACAGCAAGGTGTATTTTGGGCAGTATTATTACAGAAGTGTGCTTCCTCGTGCATCAGGAGGTGCAGAATGCTGACAGGCCTTCTTCCTAGGGATGTTGACCTGAATCCTTTGCTTGTGACGTTGTCTGCCAGGTCTCTCCAGTGTAAACATTCTCCATGAAGAGCCCTGAGCTTCCTGTTGTTTTATCCTTTAGCACCCTGCCTGACCCATGCTGGGTGAGCAATAGATGTTAGTTAAAAAATAATAATAATAATTAAAACTAATGCACCAAAATTAGGTTAAATGATTCCACCAAATTTTTCTGACTTTTATTTATTTAATTTGTTTCAAAATTCACCACCAAATTCCAACAAAGCTAAACATGAGACTCTATCTAAATCATTGTTCTTTGAAAGGTGCCTAAGCCAACCTAAGCAGTTTTGATACTGGATAGTCTTTCCTGTGCTATTGATTGTCTTTGGTATCATATATAAAGGTTTTTTGAAATTATTTTTGTATTTTGAATAGGAGATACATACAAATAATTTTTTAAAAAGCATAAAAGTATACAGTAAAAAAGCAAATCACTGCTATCTGCTTTTTTGTATCATACCAAAAACAACCTATGTATATATAGATATATATTTACATGTTTATATGTGCTTCTGTATCTCTTGTGTTACTTTTTAAACACAAATGACATCATACTCCACACACTGCTCTACATCTTAGTTTTACATTAACAATATGCCTTGGAGATCATTCATTATTTATTTCTTGAGCTTTACCTCATTCCTTTTAGTGGCCAAATGACATTCTATTGCACTTACCCACCATAAATTTTTCATGAGTCTTATTGATTCAAGAGCTTATTTATGGTTATTTCTAATATTCTGTGTTTTAAATAATGCTTCAGTGAATACCTTAGAATATACTTTTGGTCTTTTGGGGACTTTTTCTTAATAATTACTGAAGAGTTTATATATATAGGAAGTTATCAATGTGGCAAAAATGTGTTTCAAATATTCATTTCAGCTTGTTTTGTGTCATTTAGCATTATGATCTTATTTTACCAAGTTTTCACTAACAAGAAATTTTCACTTTTACATTTTAAAACCAATGATTCTTTTATTTTCTGCTTTCCAAGTATGGTTAGCACACAGAAATGCATTCTCTACTGCGAAGCTAAAAATTGTTTTCTCTTGTGAGTTTATTTATTTTGTTTCCATTGAAATAGAAACCTTTAAAAATTCATTTTGGTATAAGAAAGAAAGTAGGAATTTTATTTTATTTTCTCCAGAAGCTTTCACTGTATGAAAAGCGTTAGTTGACCCATTCCTTCCTGAATACACGGTGGTCTCTGAACTTCAGCAGATTTCCAAAAGAGCGCCAAGTAGCCACTGAAGCTGACTGAGTCGTGTTGCCACTGATTTACCCAGATTGAAAGCATTGTTAACTTTTATAAAATGTTTTCTTTCCTTACTCCCAGGAATGATCCACCCACTTGGTGCTAGCAACTAACGAACTCATAGTGCTCTTGAGAATGGAAACTGCTTGTGAAATTTCGTGGTTGTCATTTGCAGCTACGCTGATGTCTACATCATAGGCTCCAGACTTGCCTGGATCAGTCTCAACTGTGCTCTGTTTTATTGTTATTGTGACCTTTACTTTTTTCCATAAAGAAAATTAGGCAAACAAGACGTTTATCTTCATGTCAAACTATAATACAGTCTATAACCAGCATGGTCTTTAACTCAGATGATAGTGCTTGCAAATGTCTCTATTTTATCTTTATCTCCCAAGCACAAGCCACGGGGGAGAACAATTGTTGAAGGCTACTCCAGAAAGGACTCCTAAGGCCCCTTCCTACTTAGATGTGGGCTGGACCTCCTCACTTGTTCTAATGAATACGCATGGCAGATAAGACAGTGTGTTCGTTCTGAGATAAAAGGATACAAGCTGAGACTTTTGTCTGCCTGGTGCTCTCTTTCTCTTGCTGTCTCGTCTTGCTCATTTTGGTGAGGCAAGCTGCCATGTTGGAAAAGTCTATGCTGAAAAGAAATTTGGAAATGTATCTTAGCCCGTTGAACCTTGAGATGACTGTAGCCCCAGCTAACACACTAATTTTACCCTTGAGAGACACCCTGAAGCAGAGCACCCAGCTAAACCATACCCGAATTCCTGATCTGTGGGAGTTGAGACAATAAAGGTTGTTGGGGTAATTTGCTATGCAGCAAAGAATAATTATTACAACAAAAATGGGTAATGATAGTAAATAATATAATTACTTATTAATAGAATATATTATTAATGTAATATATTAATATAGTATTGATAATTTAAATTATTAGAATTATATTCTGGGAAAGATTGAAGGCAGGATTAGAAAGGGACGACAGAGGATGAGATGGTTGCATGGCATCACCGACTCGATGGACCTGAGTATGAGCAAGCTCCTGGAGTTGGTGATGGACGGGGAAGCCTGCTGCTGCAGTCCATGGGGTCACAAAGAGTCAGACACAACTGAGTGACTGAACTGAACTGTACTCAACAATGATATAAAAGAATACAATGTAAATTATAATATTAGAAACCTATTACTAGTGAGTTTCATATGTTGAAATCACCATTCTAAGAATAGTTAGCATATTATTCTATTTAATAGCATGTTATAAATTAAACAACCTTATAACCCATGAGAGAGTTAATATATTTATTTGCATTTTATAAGATGAGGAAACAGAAGTACTGAGATATGTGTGTGTGTGTTAGTCGCTTAGTCGTGTCCAACTCTTTGAGACCCCATAGACTGTAGCCCACCAGGCTCCTCTGTCCATGGGATTCTCCAGGCAAGAATATTGGAATGGGTTGCTACTCCCTTCTCCGATTGAGATATACGGAAGCAAGATTTGAATTCAAAGACCATGCTCTGAACCACTGTGCCTTAAGATTGCAAAGACGAAAAAAGCAGTTTCATTCTGCCAGCATCACTGGGGTTCCAAAAACACAATGTCTTCACATTATGGGTCCTGCAAAGGTCCTGCTCCCATCACCCATGGAGAGGTTTGACTTGACTTTGGCCTTGTCCGTAGATAGAGTAAATTCATTCTGAGCTGCCTGCGGTGTGTCTCACCAGGCACACGGCAAGTATGAGACAGACGTCTCTGAAACGCATGGAAGGACACGTGGTCGCATATTTCCATCTTTGCCGAGTGATGGTGCTGCTCTCACAGCTGGTGGCACGGAAGGAGTGTGGGAGCTGGTGATGCGTTGGGTGTACAAATTCCTCCAGCACATGGGGAATTTACTCATCTCTGCCTCCTCACGATGATTTCTTTGCATAGATCTAACTCTCGGGTCTGCTTCTGACAGAAAAATACATGAAAGCTATTTATCATCTTGCATTTTTACTCCATTGCCATTACAGAAGAAGATAATGACTGCAATTTCAGATCTTTTGAACTGAGAGGCAGAGTTTTTTTTTTTTTAATCCAAATGAGGCTTTTCCTGCTATGTACTGCTTGTGGGGTAACAACTCAGACAATCCTCTATGAAGGAAAATCTTGCAGTATATATCAGAGTCACAGATGCACAGATCTTTTGATCCAGCAATTCTCCTTCAAGTAATTTCTAGTAAAGTGAAGTTGCTCAGTCGTGTCTGACTCTTTGCGACCCCATGGACTGTAGCCCACCACGCTCCTCCACCCGTGAGATTCTCCAGGCAATAATACTGGAGTGGGTTGCCATTTCCTTCTCCAGGGGATCTTCCTGACCCAGGGATTGAACCCAGGTCTCCCACATTGCGGGCAGATGCTTTAACCTCTGAGCCACCAGGGAAGCCCCTCAAGTAATTTATTCTATGTAGATGTGTGTACATGTGTGAAATGATAATATTCTGGGGAACAAAAGAATAGAAGCAACTTAATTGCCCATCAGTAAGAGACAGGTTTGAATAAATTATGGTATATCCATCCTCATAAGAAAATACTGGGTAACTAAAACAAAATAAAGGGAACTCTAGATGTAGAGATTTGGAATTATCTCTAGAATATATTAAATATAACAAAAAGAAGAATATTTTTGTACGAAATTTGTGTTAATAAAAATAGATTGTATTGAAGAAGGAATTCATAAGGCCTGGATTCCATCTTAGGCCTGTTTATGCTGATCATGCTCGGCCACCTTTCCAATGGGCTCTGAACTCTGTGTTTAGTGCGTATGAAAACAACAGGATAAGACCCTCTCCAGACAGGGGAACCTTAAAGATCGTATGTGGGTTACTCATCGCCTAAGAGAAAACATACACTCATCACCCCTTCCTCCAGACAGGTCATAAATTTTTCTGTATCTATCAGAGTGTAATCTCGGGTTTATTGATTATTGGCTAATCATTTGACTATTTCCACACATGAGCACATAGCACGTGAATGATGGGGTTATTTGGATTGTAGTTTCCTGCTTTATGTAAGTCTCAAGGAATTTGGAGTGGTGGGTTCAGACACGTACACATGGGGTATAAAAGATTTTCACAAATGCTGGTTGGGGTCCTTGGCTAAAGGAGACTCTGCCTTGGGCCTGCCAGTGTAATAAACTGCATTCCACTATCTGCATTGTCCTTCTGAGTGAGTTTGTTCCCTGGAACGTGTGACTACAACAGTATATGTAGGAGGATTTGAAAATTTATAGACAAGTTCTTTGACCGTTTTCCCTTGAAAAGGCAGAGCACAGTTAATTCTCCTCTCTTTGAGAGTGGGAATACATTAGTTACTTGCTTTTACAAATATAAAATAAGTTTAGACTAGTATTTGAGAAACTGAAACCTTTGAGACCCTCTCGGAAGAGACCTCGGTTGTCCAGCACGTGGTAAGAATGTGAATGTCTCTTACATACGCTCTTTGAGCCTCTAGGATTTTGCCGTCACCTATTTAAAAATAAACTACAAAGAAGCACTAAGCCAGGAACTCTACATTCATAAGATGAAGTGGTATAAACCACTTTTACTTTCAAATATACCTCTAAATTCCTATAGGTAGCTCACCATCTTAGAACAGATTGAATGCTTCTGTTGAAATCCGAAGGGCTGAATGTTGGTAGAAACCGGGGAAAGAGATGTTTGGAAAATACTGCCATCACTTGTTAGGTTCAGGTAAGGAGGGAAGAGGGCCGCTGTAGGGGAGAGGACTGGTGGAAAATGCTGGGTGGGGGGCTCTTACCTTGCTGGCTGCCGGCCCCCAGGTGTGGCAGCCGTCCAGCAGGGTTACTGAAGTTGTTGCGGCTGCCACATGGGACCCCCCGGCACATCAGAGGCTGGGCTTCAAGACAGCCTGGCCCCCCGAAAGAGACTTGGTGGGAAGCGCTGAGGGGGGTAACCGGCTGCGTGTGCAGAGGCAGGACCAGCACGCTGCAGGCCCTCGCCACGGGTGGCAACAAGCCACTAAGGAGCAGAGTTTCTTTCTGATTTTTCCTGTTGGACACATATAACCCATTTGCTTTGCAAAGCAGTTTTAGAGTGCTGTTTATGGTAAGACATAAGGTGTGTGCTCAGTCGCTGCTTCGCGTTCGGTTCTTTGGACCCTCTGGACTCCTGCCGGGAGCCTGTCAGGCTCCATTGTCCATGGGAATCTCCAGGCGAGAGCACTGGAGTGAGTTGCCAGGGTGCCTTATGGCAAAAAGTCTCTCCCAAATACATGTGTGGATTTAAAGCTATTCCAATCTGAAAACGGTGCATTTGTTTTTAGAGGTACCTGTTCCTCCATTTGTAGTTTCAGAGCGATGCACTCGTCCTCGTGGGCTTCTTAAATGGATGTAATGAAACTAAACCTCAGCTGACTGAGGGCCAGCCTTGTCCCTCCTCCCCTCCGCAGCCCCAGCACCCTCGTTTCCTCTCCTCTGCCCCTCACAGCCGTCCTGCCTACCACACAGCAGAGCGATCTCTGTGCCTCATTCTATTAAGTGCCCAGTGTTGTGGGAAGGAATCTTGGAAGGTGAATCATACTCAACGTGTGGGGTTTGTGAGGGTCACCTGGAGGAAGATTTATACAACTGACTCAAGGCAGCACAGTTAGCAAGAGGCAGAGTCACAGGACAAAGTCAGACTGCTCATCTCCGCCCCCCTGTTCCTCTATGGTCCTGGATAAGGGCATCTGGAGGTTGCCTGGGCAACTGCAAACATCACTGGAATGCCTTTGCTTAGGACTGCATCCTTAGCTGTGTTTTTCTGTGGAGGCATCACAGTGAGGTGAGTTAAGTACTTATGTTCTGGAGTTAGACATCTGGGTTCAAATTCAAGCTACCATTTAATAACTTAACATTAGGCAAGTAGGCTAATCTTTCTGTGCTTCCATTTAAAATAGAATCATAGAGTCGTTGTAGGGAGAAGTGAATGAAGCAACACACAGGAAGTCTTAGAAAAATACTAGATACATGGTTCAATTAACATTCTATTAATGTATTTTTATAATAGCTTATAATGAAGAATAGCACAAACACCATCTCACTAATCTTAACAATACCTCTGTAGGTAAATAATTTATAGCTCAATTTTATGCCTAAAGAAATCGTGACTTAGTATACATATGTTAACCCTTTCAGTCCTCACAGTATCTATAGGGGAGATAATATTCTTATTGCCATTTTACAGGTTGGGAAAGTGAGGCACAAATTAAATATTTTAGTCAAGGTCACATAGCAAACGAGTGTAACCAGAATGTAAACCCACACAGTCTGGATTTGGAGCCCCTACTGTGTTCACAGCCCTATCTGACTCCCCTCAAGCATAGACACCTACTGTATTCACAGCCCTATCTGACTTCCCTCAAGCATAGACACCTGCTGTATTCACAGCCCTATTTGACTTCCCTCAAGCATAGACACCTACTGTGTTCACAGCCCTATCTGACTTCCCTCAAGCATAGACACCTACTGTGTTCACAGCCCTATCTGACTCCCCTCAAGCATAGACACCTACTGTATTCACAGCCCTATCTGACTTCCCTCAGGCATAGACAATAAGACCAAAGGGGGTGCTCCCACGCAGACCCAGCAATTCCCCTGTCAGAACAGTCAGCAAACTGGGGTCCAAAATAGATGCAATCATCATGACTCTATTCATCCATGTTCCTATTTTGTGAGTCTTTAACTGAATGATTAGACACTGATACATTTTTTTTGTAATTTTATTTATTTTTAATTGGAGGGTAATTGCTTTAAAATGTTGTGAGCCTGTGTGCTAAATTGCTTTTTGACCCTATGGACTGTAGCCAACCAGGCTCCTCTGTCCATGGGATTCTCCAGGAAAGAATACTGTCGTGGGTTGCCATGCCCTCCTCCAGGAGATCTTTTCGACTCAGGGGTCAAACCTACATCTTTAACATCTCCTGCCTTGGCAGGTGGGCTTTTACCACCAGCACCAAATGGAAATCACGTGTAAGTACGCATATATCCCCTCCCTTTTGAGCCTTCCCCCTCTCCCCCAACCTACTCCTCTAGGTTATCAGAGAGCACCAAGCTGAGTTCCTTGTGCAATACTCCTTCTTTCTGCTAGTCATCCCTTTTGCACACGGTAGGATTCGTGTGTTAGTCACTCAGTCGTGTCTGACTCTTTGCAACCTCATGGACTGTAGCCCACCGGGCTCCTCTGTCCATGGATGAGACACTAACAAATTTTGATAAACTGTATGAGAACAATCACTTAGTAAAACCTGGATTTCCTCCTGGTCAGACAAGTTTTAAGAAACTGAAGTAAGGCCCAAAACAGCAAGGTGTTTATGACTAATTTTACCATTACTTGGATTTTATTTTTTTATAGCTCACATGCATTCTGTCGAGATAGAATACAAATCATTTTGATGGGAATCAGCAGTTCTTGTTACAGCAAACCTTTAGGGAACAGACACTATGAGCTAAGAGATGTCGTGCATGGCAGTTGTTTAAACTTGAAAATTATTTTACATGTAAAAATCTGAACCATGATCTCAAATAGGTATAAATTAACTAAAGGCATCCCTTAAGTTGAGTCATGTGATATGCGTGTATCCTGGGTAAATGTGTACCCACATCCATATCTGTATACAGGGATATGCACAAACGCAATTTTAAAGTTAGAATGACCTTGGAAGAAGTACATTAAACAACATGCAGAAGCTTCAGTGTATCTTGATGATAGCCTGGTGACCAATATTTAAACCCGGTGTATGCACAGACATACAGGTGGTACTGTGCGTCCAACAATGATCCCGCCTCCGGAAGCGATCAGGGCGCGGCAGGTCCTTCCGGGTGACGCCGCGCGGCACTTCCGGCCCCACCGAACCGCCCGAGCAGGGAGCGCCTGTCCGCCAGTCCGGGCCTTCCCTCAGGCTGTTCAAGCTGAAGTGAGAAAGAAGCCTCTTTGCTCCTAACTTATGAGACTATTAGGACATGAAGGCAGAAGCATATGTTTTCTCCACCACCCAGGGGCGGGCTCGTGGAGCAGAGCTGAACTAGGGGTTTCGAGCGGAAGGCCGTGGGCTGCGGGGTGCAGGGGGCGAGTGCAGTCTGGCGACAGTAAAATCCCCGGGAACAGGTCTCCCCAAAGCCGGTACACCCCTGTCTTTCTCAGACGGTTCAGCAAGTTCCTCCTGTTAGGTTATTTTAGTTCTTATTGAGATTCAGGAACTTCCTGTAAATACAGAGCAGTGCACTAGCCTTCAGAGTGTTGGGGGAGAATTCTCACGTTCACGGCTGTTGGGTGTAGGCTATTTTTTTTTAAACCAAAATTTACAATTTGTGTCTTTGGGTCAAGTATACTAGCATTTGTATATTAGCCCAGGACTGATGACCATCTAACTCTCCATTATAAAGGGAATGTTGACAGTAAGTCTTGGCCTGCCCACATGGAATGCTCTGCAGATAAAGAAATGATAAGTTGTCTGTATATGGAAAGATTCCTATGATATATTACTGGGGAAAAAATTTCAAGAGTATAACCTTATTTTGGTAACAAAAAACAAATGAAATAAGTATATATGTATTGTATATACTATATAATTGTAGTCGCTCAGTCGTCTCCAACTCTTTGGGACCCGTGGGCTGTAGCCTGCCACTCTCCTCTGTCCGTGGGATTCTCCAGGCAAGAATACTAGAGTGGGTTGCCATTCCCTTCTCCAGGGGCTCTTCCCAACCCAGTGATCAAACTTGGGTGGGCTCTTGCATTGCAGGTAGACTCTAACGACTAAGCCACCAGGTAAGCTATATACATGTGCGAAAAAAAAAAATGGCTGTAAAAATATAAATTGGCAGTGAGGAAAGCGAAGCTTAGAGCGTTTGTATTTTACCTTACATATTTTTGCATATTCCTTTGTTAGTTTGTTAAAGCAATTTTAAAAAGAAAACAGTTCTGTTTTGTCACACTGCCTCCTTAGAAGAAAAATTCCTTAGGAAAATCAAGAAAATACATATTGGGCAAAGATCTCTAAATTTGACTTGGGTTTGAGCTCTAACATGCTTTACGACTTGGATTAAATAGATCTATGTGTCCGCCTTTGTTCAGTCATCTGAAAATGGGGGATGAGAGCTGTATGGGCATTAACATCAGTTTCAGTTTCAATATTGTAATGAACACGGGTCTTTTTAATTTGAGGTTTTATGATATGCACAAACACAATTTTGAAGTTAGAAGGGCATTTGGAAGAAGTACATTAAACAACATGCGTAAGCATTAAATGTCTCTTAATGATAGCCTAGTGACCAATATTTAAAACCAAAAGGGTTGTTTTCTCTTTATTCTCTAGATGAATTATTCCTGGTAAAGTAATTACTGCATAAACTTTTATGTAAAATCGAAACCTATAATACCTTTACTTGTCTTATACTTTGAGATCTCCCAGCATGGGAGAAATTTCTGAAAAAGAAAGATGGCAAATGGTCAAGTCCCCGGTGAGGCAGAGAGGTGTGCAGCGGCTTCCATCTACCAAGACAGCCTTCCTGATCTACTGGGAGATCCCAGTGTCCTTGGACATTATTTTTAATGTGATCGTGACTAAGAAGCTGATCACAAGCAGGCAGAATGAGGACTACAGACCTGCTTTTGGTGGAGCAGGTCTGCACGTTCCCCCTCAGGGTGACGTGAATCCCCTCCGGCAGGATTTGCCCTTCTCTTTAATTAGGCTCAGCTCCCACCTACTGTCTCCCTAGGCTGGCTGGTGGGCTAGTCACACCACTTACTGCTCTGTCTGTCGGGCTGTAGAAGTCCTTGTAACTCCTTTAGGAGTTAAAACCACCTGCAGAGCAACAGGAGCCTGGTGGGCTGCTGTCTGTGGGGTTGCACAGAGTCAGACACGACCGAAGTGACTTAGCAGCAGCAGCAGCAGCAGAGTAACAGAGCAGGGTGGGGAAATGGAAGAGGAGGAGACAGGGCAGCAATTTCTTCAAACTTAGTCAAAAGAACAAGTAAATGTGACGACCCTGGGTTTTATTCAAAGTCCAGGCCTTGTGAAACAGATTTATCAGTCTTAAACCAGGTTATAAGTCAGCCTGTGGACGTACTTTCCAGTCCATTCACTTCCTTTCGTGCATTGCCATCGTAAGTTAGTACTTTTCAAAGCAGAACACTGTACTACAACAAATATTAATTTTATCAGATAACTTTTTCTTAGGCCTCACTTACTAGCTTATTTTCATAGGCATCTATCTGTAAGTTGGGGTCACCCACTAGACAATGACATTTTTGAGGACAATTTCTCCATCACACCCGGTCCAAGGTCAGGCTTTTGGGAGAGTCCATAAACGCTTGTTGAGTGACCTAATGATTGGGATCGACATGTATGCACTATTGATGCTGTGAATAAAATAGATAGAACAATGAGAACCTACTTGTCTAGCTCAGGGAACTCTTCTCCGTGCTCTGAGAAGAGATGACCTAAATGGGAAGAAATCCAGAAAAGAAGCGATGTATGTACACGTCCAGCTGAAGTAGGAGCTAGCACAGTATTGTAAAGTAACTGTACTCCAATAAAAATTAGTTAAAAAGAAGAAATAGTGTCCACCTAATTCTAAATCTGAACTGTGAAAGAATAACTCAGTGACTGCCACACAATGTAAACTATCAGGTTTTGTTCACAATCTGAAGTTGACCAAAATTTCTAGAGCATAAACTCCACAAATGCGAGGATTATTGTCCCTTTGTCTGCTGGTGGATCCCAAGTGCAGGAATTCCCTATCCCGTCTTCACTCCCAGGCACAGCTTCCAGACCATAGTCACAGGACCTCACCATCCCATTTTCTTCACTGTCCTCTCTTTCTTCATTTCCTCCCATTTCCTCCCATTTGTTCAAGCACATAACTTAATTCTTCATCCCATTAACTTTCAGAAAGGCCTCTAAACTTGTAAGGAGGAAAAATAATTTTTTCTCTACATTTCTATGTTCCTGGTTGAGACCCTCCTGTAAATTTTTTTTAAAAGCAGGTGAACAGGAGCAAAGCAAATCCAATTACTTACATTCATGCAGGAGCCCCACAAAACGAGACTCAAAGTGACCAGAGAAGGGAATTGATTTAGACAAAGAAGCAATAACTCTGTGGAAGCTGACTGAACAAGGGGTTCAGGCTTGGGGTAGAGAAATGGTGAACGAGCAGCAAGGCTTATTTATATGGTCTCCTTGGCCCTCCGTCCCCTGTCATCAGTGATAGGGATGCCTTCTACTGCCCTGGTACAGGAAAGCTACCTTTCACATGGCAGATTTATCCCTGGCTTCCTGAAGGTCAAAAGGGGGTCAGAGTGTTATTTTTGCATTGGCTGTATTCAAGTACCCTGAATAATCAATATGCCAAAGTGTCATACTTTAGGATGATGTATTTTGAACCCTACAAACTTCACTAGAAAACACAGACACCTGCTTTAGGAATCCTCACCTTACTCTTTCCGCCAATTCTAAACTGATACATCACAGTCCTTACCCAATCCTAATCAACACCCTGCCGCCCCCTACCGTCCCCCTCCCCGCCGACACCAGTTCAGTTCAGTTCAGTTCAGTTCAGTCACTCAGTCGTGTCCAACTCTTTGCGAACCCATGAACTGCAGCACGCCAGGCCTCCCCTGTTCATCAACATCTCCCAGAATTCACTCAAATTCATGTCCATCGAGTCCGTGATGCCATCCAGCCATCTCATCCTCTGTCGTCCCCTTCTCCTCCTGCCCCCAATCCCTCCCAGCATCAGAGTCTTTTCCAATGAGTCGGCTCTTCACAGGAGGTAGCCAAAGTATTGGAGTTTCAGCTTTAGCATCAGTCCTTCCAATGAACACCCAGGACTGATCTCCTTCAGAATGGACTGGTTGGATCTCCTTGCAGTTCAAGAGACTCTCAAGAGTCTTCTCCAACACCACAGTTCAAAAGCATTAATTCTTCGGCGCTCAGCTTTCTTCACAGTCTAACTCTCACATCCATAGCGTTGACTAGACAGTCCTTTGTTGGCAAGGTAATATCTCTGCTTTTCAATAAGCTATCTAGGTTGGTCATAACTTTTCTTCCAAGGAGTAAGCGTCTTTTAATTTCACGGCTACAGTCATCATCTGCAGTGATTTTGGAGCCCCCAAAAATAAAGTCCGACACTGTTTCCACTGTTTCCCCATCTATTTCCCATGAAGTGATGGGACCAGATGCCATGATCTTTGTTTTCTGAATGTTGAGCTTTAAGCCAACTTTTTCACTCTCCTCTTTCACTTTCATCAAGAGGCTTTTGAGTTCCTCTTCACTTTCTGCCCTAAGGGTGGTGTCATCTGTGTATCTGAGGTGACTGATATTTCTCCCGGCAGTCTTGATTCCAGCTTGTGTTTCTTCCAGTTCAGCGTTTCTCATGATAGAAGTTACTCTGATAGATAGATAGATAGATAGTACTCTGCATAGAAGCTAAATAAGCAGGGTGACAATATACAGCCTTGATGTACTCCTTTTCCTATTTGGAACCAGTCTGTTGTTCCATGTCCAGTTCTAAATGTTGCTTCCTGACCTGCATGTAGGTTTCTCAAGAGGCAGGCCAGGTGGTCTGGTATTCCCATCTCTTTCAGAATTTTACACAGTTTATTGTGATCCACACAGTCAAAGGCTTTGGCATAGTCAATAAAGCAGAAGTAGATGTTTTTCTGGAACTCTCTTGCTTTTTCCATGATCCAGCGGATGTTGGCAATTTGATCCCTGGTTCCTCTGCCTTTTCTAAAACCAGCTTAAACATCTGGAAGTTCACAGTTCACGTATTGCTGAAGCCTGGCTTGGAGAATTTTGGTATACCTGCCTTAAATCAAGCTTCCAATTCTTACTAAATGCCAACCTTGCCTTCCTCATCAGAGGCACAGCTACAGTTTGGTCAAGCTGGTGATGCCTCTTCCCAATAAACTAAATACACTTAGTTTGGTCTTGTCAGCAGGTTTGTGTTGCTGATATCTGGGGTGCAGAATTCAATACATGTGGAATAGCACTGGGCACAGAGCAGACAACTCAATAAATATTTGTTGAATGAGTGAGTGGATGGTGCATAATCACACATCAAGGGATTTTAAAAGCCCTATTAGGCCAAAATCAGAGAGGAATCAGCCCATGTAAGTCTCTCTGTGAGCCTGACTGAACCTGGGAGTGGAGACATGTTACAGTTTAAGCTCTGGCACGTCACTGGTGGCTTCTCAGCCACGGTTGGCATAGTTACCATGTCTTCTTGACCTTAAGCTACTTTCTTAGAGTTTTAGCCAAACAAAACACGTCAATGGTTCATGAAAAAGCATGAATATTTTTGGACCTCCCTTCCTTTAAAAAGTGCCTGAGGTGACAAAAGGGGTCCTAATTTATTCATCATTGAAAAATGTCTGTCTGTTGACTTCAGGTTTTCACAGAAGACATTTTTGATTCCCTTCACTGTTCCCCACTCCCCCCACCCCCCACCCCAGCCCCACCCCCAGGAAAAATAAGTTTTCCTCGAGGGTTTTCTAAGCTCCAATAAGGCTGTCCTTGTTTTATCTTTAGGGCACTCAGATGACAGTGAGAAGCCAGCCTATCTGGTTTTACACAGCAGTTGCTCCCGTTTGTAATTCAACCCATAGCTGTTTACAGCCGGCCAGTAGAACTCTCAACCATATGCATTATTTAATAGAAGAGAAAGGAAATGAGCCATTTTATACCTAAGAATTTAAATATGGGTGAGTTCCACTGCCCATTCAGCTACAATAGCAATCAGAGAGGTATGTAAGTATAATCTCAGAGGCTAAGTCGACGTGTTAAATTCGAACAGTAGTGCTAATTCCCAAATATAAATAATAAAAGTGGTGAAGGTGTCAGTGAGTCAGTTCCAGTCACTCAGTCGCATTGGACTCTTTGCAACCCCATGAATCTCAGCATGCCAGGCCTCCCTGTCCATCACCAACTCCCAGAGTTCACTGAGACTCACGTCCATCGAATCGGTAATGCCATCCAGCCATCTCATCCTCTGCTGTCCCCTTCTCCTCCTGCCCCCAATCCCTCCCAGCATCAGAGTTTCTTCCAATGAGTCAACTCTTTGCATGAGGTGGCCAAAGTACTGGAGGTTCAGCTTTAGCATCATTGCTTCCAAAGAAATACCAGGGCTGATCCCCTTCAGAATGGACTGGTTGGATCTCCTGGCAGTCCAAGGGACTCTCAAGAGTCTTCTCCAACACCACAGTTCAAAAGCATCAATTCTTCGGCGCTCAGCCTTCTTCACAGTCCAACTCTCACATACACACATGACCATTGTAAACATGTAGTGCTAATTAGGTGTTGAAAATGGTAGTTCAGTTCAGTTCAGTTCAGTCACTCAGTTGTGTCCGACTCTTTGTGACCTCATGGACTGCAGCACGCCAGGCCTCCCTGTCCATCACCAACTCCCAGAGTTTACTCAAACCCATGTCCATTGAGTCGGTGATGCCATCCAACCATCTCATCCTCTGTCATCCCCTTCTCTTCCTGCCTTCAGTCCTTCCCAGCATACAGTCTTTTCTACTGAGTCAACTGTAGGTGTTAACAAACCTACACGGCAAAGCATGTAGGAACAAGACACAGGCCTAATTTATAGTTTGCAGTTCAAGGGCAGCGGTCACCAGCCAGGACTGCAGGAGGCTAGCGAGACAGACCGCGCAAGCCTGGCTGACCCATAGCCAACCTGAGGCTCTGCAGGGCTGTGGACGTCACCGGATGGGGAGCAGGGTGTGCTCCCCGCAGTATGCTTCTTCATCTAAGGATTCTTGTCAACTGATTACTGTTTTCAGCTGATAACTGCTGACCCAGGAGGAGCTCTGAGAGGAGAGTAAACCTAGCTTTTCATAAAGGAAATTTACATTTGTAAAAGACATTTATATTAGAAAGGGGGCCGTACCAGCAGCAAGCCATTATCAGAGATGTTTACCCTGGGGGACTTCTCCAGGGAAATCTTGGTTTACCCCATACTTCCTCTTCTCCCGTTCCAGGTCAGTCATCTTCCTTGCTCTGTCGCTCCGGCCCCTGTAGCTCTCCTTAGCTCTGGATGGTATCTGCGTGCGTCTGTGCTCAGTTACTTCAGTCGTGCATGACTTTTTGCCACTCTATGGACCGTAGCCTGCCAGGCTCCTCTGTCCTTGGGATTCGCCAGGCTAGAATGCTGGAGTGGGTTCCCATGCCCTCCTCCAAGGAATCTTCCTGATCCAGGGACCCAACCCACGTCTCTTACGTCTCCTGCATTGGCAGGTGGGTTCTTTACCACTAGTGCCACCTGGGAAGCCCTGGATGGTGTATAAGCCTCAAATATCTGGCTACCTTTCAAGTGTCATATCTAGCGGGGCTCCCATATATCTGTGCATTATTACATTTTTTTCCCTCCTATTAATTTGTCTTTTATTATAGAGGGATTCTCAGTCCCAAACTGGGAAGACTGAACAGAAAATTAGTTTTCCTCTCTTACAAACCATACTTTTGTCTCTGAGTTCAGTTCAGTCAGTTGTGTCTGACTCTTTGCAGCCCCATGGATTGCCACATGCCAGGCCTCCCTGCCCATCCATCAACTCCCGGAATTTACTCAATCTCATGTCCATTGAGTCGGTGATGCCATCCAACCATCTCATCCTCTGTCATCCCCTTCTCCTCCTGTTTTCGATCTTTCCCAGCATCAGCGTCTTTCCAAATGAGTCAGTTCTCTGAGACTTTCTGCATAAAGCACAGCAGATGGGACCTACTTCTTCAAAACTATTTTCTATAAATCATTGCAGCAACTATAACCCGGAGGAAAGCTACAGGGTACAAATGAAAGCATTCGCCTTCTGTGGCTGCAAGCAAATCGATCCTACAGACCACTTTTGTAAGACAAAACAACATTATTAAATTATTAGCTGCTTTAGAACTGCCTGTACTGGCAGAGAATTAAGCTGCCTCAAAATTCCCTATGACACTCTGACAGCCATTATTATTTGAATATCCTTAGAATTCATGGGAGCTAAAGGCAGCAGTGAAAACTCTGATGTGGTTTCTATTACTATTAATAAAAAAGACTAAAATAAACAAATTATTTCCACCCCCCACCAACTTGAATAAGGCGCTGTCCCGTATCACCTTGAAAAGCTGATTTCAAAGAGAACTGTGACTCACTCCCAGCATGCATTTTAAACAGGTAGAGATAAGAATCAGAATGGAGACTCCTGAGCTGTTAATTTTCACTAGTTGATGGGTTACAGTCAGCTTCAATGATCTGAGGTGAGAGGTGAAGAAGGGAACAAATGTGACCTTGCTCCTATGTGCATGTATTTAACAATCTCTCTCTCTCAAAATAAATTAAAAACCTAAATATCGTTGACTGAAAGGACACACAATATGAGTGGTGAATTAAGTTCTGTTTGGGGCAAAATGAGAACTGTATTCCAGGAAACACATTTCAGATAGCTCTGAGAAATCGCTCCAAAGAGGGAGGAGGAAAGATCAGTATATACGTGATTTTGGTGATGGGTGAGTACATGCAGTCAAGCATATATGTATATTTGCAGAAGGCTGCTGCTAGTCTCACGAATGTGCTGCAGTTCACGAGGAGCAGACGTCACTGTCAAGGATTTTAGTGCTTTTCTAGATATGAGGAGATGCAAGAATTGGGCTCATAAAATCTCCTTCTGAAAATATCTAACTGAAAACCTTTCTGCCAGTTTTTCCCAGAGCCCAAAGTACCTTACTCTTGGAGGAGGAGCTGATGATGAGTCATGAGGTCTACTCAAGAAAGACAAAGCAATTTTTCTCCCCCTCCCCACTCTTGCTTTGATTGTAAAACTGTAGCCCAGTAAGTTCTCAGGGCGGGGCACCCTTCACCCATCTGCTTGTAAGCCTCACAGGCATCCTGTTCTAATAAATCACTTCTTATCTATCACTTTGCCTCTCACTGAATTCTTTTCTGTGCTAAGACTTACAGGACTGCGCTATTGGAGCTCTTCGGAGCCCCTGAAACAACACCCAAATGTTTTCAATATGACATTTGTATAAGACATTGAATGGAGAAAATCCAGACTCGAGGTTGAGCAATTCTGTAAGGGGATCTATAAAATATGACAAATCATGATGTCTTTAAGTTGCATAGTTTACAAATGGGAAGTCAATAATGTGCCTCTGTTTGGTAGGTCTAGATAAATGCATGATGGTAAATGAGATGCACAGCAAGATTCAAATGAAATTGCACTTTAATAAATGTTTCATAATGATTTTTTTCTATCACTTCCACTGCATCTCAGAGGACTTGTAAAGCAGGAATAGAATCTTAAGAATCTCTGAAATCTTTGTTATCTGAAATCTCACCTTCAGATAAAAATTTAGAGGAGGAATGAACATTCCCCTTAGTATTCCGTCTCCATCTCTAGCAGCCTGTAACCTGCAGCAGGACGTTTAATAAGTCATGCCACTTCTCAGCCACCAGGATTTTACGGTACAGTATACCTTCTGCAGCTCCCTTGGTCCTTACTGGGCAGTATGCTCAGTGCTTTAGATGGCATCCCAGAGCCAGCTCACCCGGCCATGAACTTAGCTTAACCTTATGCTACAGCCTGGAATTTCCCTGGAGGAGGACATGGCAACACACTCCAGTATTCCTGTCTGGAAAATCCCATGGATAGAGGAGCCTGGAGGGCTACAGTCCATGGGTCGCAAAGAGTCAGACGTGACTGAGCAACTGAGCACTCAGGCATGCACAGCCTGGGGTTTACTTTCGTGTTGAGAGAATAGAAAGTATCGCTAATTTTAATGGCTAAAAATGGTGTCAATTTTTTCATCCACAACTTCTGTATTAGTAACTCTCAAGCTTTGGGGCTTTAGGACTCCATTTATGCAAAAATTGTTAAGAACCGCCCCCAGATAGTTAATATCCAACATATGTAAACAGCTCATACAGCTCAACATAAAAAAAAAAAATCTGATGTAAAAATAGACAAGTGGGATTTCCTGGCACTGAAAATTGACCTTATTAGAAACTAAAGCTAAGAACTTTTAAAATTACGAATTTATTAATTCATTTAAAAGCAAAGGTTCATTACATAAAAGACATACTTTTATGAAAAATGATTTTCCAATTTAAAAAATCCAGGGAGGAAAGTGTAAAGGGGATTTTTATAAATCTCTGTAGCATCTGGCTCTGTAGATGACAGCTGAATTCTCCTGTCTGCTTCTTCATTTGATCTGTTGTAATATTACATATGGAACCTCTGGAAAGCACCACTCTAAACTTATAAAAGAATGAAAGTGCAAAAAAAAACTAGCTTCTTTGTCAGATGAAAGTGCTTTGACCTCTCAGAGCCCCTGAAAGGGTTTTGGAGAATTCCCTTCGTAACTGTTGTTCTATATGATGGAGTAGTTACTCTGAATTGTAAAGACTTCCCTGGTGGCTCAGATGGCAAAGCATCTGCCTATAGTGTGGGAGACCTGGGTTCAGTCCCTGGGTTGAGAAGATCCCCTGGAGAAGGAAATGGCAACCCACTCCAGTATTCTTGCCTGGAAAATCCCATGGTCGGAGGAGCCTGGTGGGCTACAGTCCGTGGGGTCACAAGGAGTCAGACAGGACTGAGTGACTTTCTTTTTCCTTTCTAATATGCATACTTATATATATAATTTTAATTTTTGCCTGCACCAGGCAGCATGTGGAATCTTATTTCCCTGACCAGGGATCGAATCCAGGCCCTTGGCAGTTGAGAGCATGCAGTCCTAACCACTGGATTTCAGGGAATTCCCATAAATATAAATGCATTTTTGAAGCAAAGATTTTATGGTTATGTTCATTATGAATGAAAATAGCTGTCAGCAGATCGTTTTATTTTTTCTGAATTGGATCCTTGGAATGACAATGATGACAAGACCTAACACTTAGAGAGGGCTCCTTACATCAGGCACTGGACTGAGAACTTTGCAAATGTCATTTCATTTGTCCTCGAAACAATCCTGGAAGACTGTGCCACTAATATTACTGTGCCACTTAACAAGGCACTGGGGGGCATACGTGACCTGCCCAAGGGTAGACCACTGGCAAATTCTAGCCTTGGCTTTTGTGCTCAGGTAGGAGCCTGGCGGGCTACAGTCTATAGGGATGCAAAGGGTCAGACACGACTGAAGCGACTTAGCACACCCCCCCACACACACACACACACACAGTCCAACTTCTGACCACACCAGATCCTAATCATGGTACATTATTGCACCTTCAGAAAAGGTTGCTCAGCACTGAAATAATTACCCCATGTAATCCTCACAAAAATTCCATGAGGAGAACCTCATAATCTTCCCTTTTCAGATGAACAGAACATGTACCGTGGTTGTCCTTCTCTTTCTGTGCCCCTGGCCACTGGACTCCCATGTAGGACTGGTTCACTCAGGGACTGCCCAGGTAGTTCCCAAATCGGGGGAGCAAGAGCATTAGTGCTTATTTTTATCTTTATCTAAAAACTGAAAAATATCTTCAAAAATATTTAATACATAGATGGACGCTTGCCCTCCATTGAACCACGTAGGATATGAGATGGGGCCTGAACAAAGAGTTGGTGGCCCTCAGCAGAGGCCCGCTACTCTTAGTACAGAGGCTAAGTGCCAGTTATTACTGTCTTATTTTACAGAAAGTATGACAGAAAGAACAGTAGTTTACAAAGATTTCTGTGAGAAACAGAACAGAACAGTTTGCTCTAGCAGACTGAAGCAAATATGAATAACCCAGTATTAAAAGTAATAATAAATTAATACTTATTTCTTACAAACAAATCAGAAAATGGAAGAAATGATCCTTTCTCTGAATTGTTACTAGCTCTCTATTAGCAATATTATATGATATTTTAAAAGTTCATTTAAGCAATACTGGGAATAAGCTGGCCAAATATGTGAAATTATCAAAAGGACATCTGGACTATGGGTTTTCATTCACAATTGTTAGTGATGACTCTTGCAAAGTGACTATTGTACAGATGATAACACAAAGCAGTCATGATTAGTAAGACATTATAAAATATTATCTAATTTATCTTCAAAACATTCTTCTGTGATTCTAGTGTTCATGTACATTTAATATAACATGTACAATATATTAAAACAATAGTAGCGGATTATAGTTCATTCACACAAATTCAAAAGTTTTCTATTCATAGAAGACCTTGATCAAAGTGGTTTGGAGAATTCTGCACCACAGTAGCTATCTCTATAAAAAAGTTCCAGAATCTCTCAAGCTCTAGTATTTTATTATTTTAATTTTTGGTCACGTATACTGAGTTTTAAGTATCAGTCTGAAGTGAGTGGGAGAAAAAAAAAAACTTGTTTAATTATATTGGTTACTGAAACATAGAGAGACAGAAAATTACTTTCTTTTGAGCAAATGCAACATTACTTGCCAACTAGCAAGTGCTCAACATGTTAACTGATGGTTACGTGACAGGTTGTCACTTATCGGGACTTCCTGATAGCCCAGTTGGTAAAGAATCTGCCTGCAACGCAGGAGACACTGGTTCAATTCCTGGGTCAGGAAGATCCCTTGGAGAGGGAATAGGCTACCCACTCTAGTATTCTGGCCTGGAGAATCCCATGGACTGTACAGTCTGTGGGACTGCAGAGAGTCGGACACGACTGAGCGACTTTCACTTTATCACTCATCAATAGATGGGACTTATTTTGTGCTGAGTTCCTACTACCCCATTTCACCTTTTTCTTGCTCGTCTGTTAACAATGCCATACATTTCCTGTGTAAGCCATCCTTCCCCAGTTGTCCATATTTAGGGCTCAGAGAAGAGCACATCGTCTCTGTCTAGGTGGAGCTTCCCCCAGCCTAACCACATGACTTAATTCAGGTCAGTGAAGAGGCTGAACTTCTCCGGCATATGAGGGGAGGCAGGGCTGCAGCTGCTGGCAGCCGTCTTATTACCACAAGGACCTTGATACTGAGGTCGGTGGAGAGAAGTCCAGAAGGATGAAAAGACTCCAGCTAGTACCAGAGCAAAATTACTACCCCGTGGCTTCTTTTTCATGCAGTGTTAAACTGAAGATTAAGCATGTTCTCAAGACCTCTTTTCATGAATGATCCAAAACAAGTTGATGTTAGGCTCTTTAAGAAAGTAAGTCTTCTTCCCTCAGATTCAGGGCATTGTTTGCAGTGGGAACAGTCCTTCGGTTTTGTTAAGATGTTTCTAGCACATGAAGTCCAAACTCATCTGTTACCATGCAAAGACAAGGTTCCATTGACTTGGTTGGAGTTTATACCTTTATCACACACATGGACAGTGACTGCAAACTTTTACATTTTTCTCAAAGAGGAAGAAAGGGCAAGGAAAACATTTCAAAGCAAATCTGAACTGAAAAACAAGAAGAAAGCTAAGGAGCAAATAGAATAATAGGAAAACCAATCAACGTCTTTTACAGTTTCAGATGCTTCGAATTCCAGTAACCAGAACATTCCACCAATCATCATATCTACAGAACGACTACAGTAATCATTACTTTATGTAACGACGGTTCTGCGCACCCCTGTGAGAGCCCCAACACGTGTCAAGCCTACTTTGGTTTAAACATTCCTGACTTCCAAAAGAATGGGTATCTTTTTTTCGATTTTTTTCTCAGTATAGTCATAGAAAAAGAAATCAAAATGGTAGGAACAGAAAGACCAGAGTTCACAGATGGGGTTAGTGAATGTGAAGGAAGAGCCCAGAAATCATGAGTGCACGCATCCTGCTTAGACTCAGCCTGAGGTAATGGCAGCAACTTCCTCTGAGGACAAAAATACACAAAGAATTATTAGGTGCTGCTAGAAGAGGTGTGAGCCAAGCTGGGAAAATAGCACGTTTACAGGGAGACTGTTGTGATTTGCCTTCTTAATTAAGCATATTTTCTGCCTTTATGAAATAAGAGCCAGATTTGCTTTTATTATCACACTTGAATGAATTTTTACGAAACCGGGAATAAATAAAATGCATCTAATTCATTTATGATCAAAAGAAAGCCATCCCTTTAAGAGAATGCTCATTTTCTCTAGTAGCGTTTCCTTTTCTTTGTCAATATTTGTTATTCCAATCAGATAATTAAGTGATTGTAAAGCACCGAAGTAAATATATTTTGCTAACTCTATCAATTAGGTGATCATTTATTTAATGTTCTACATAAACAAGCCTGTCTTATACTCCCATTACACATGATAGCTGCATCTATCAGTGCTTACCATGTATATTGTTATTATTTGTTACACCTTGCTTTGACTCCTATTAGACTGTGAACTCCAGGGAGTAAGCAGGTCCTCATTACTAGAAGGGCCAATACTTATTGAGTGTTCAGTTATCTGCCAGATTTTGTTTTGCGAAAGATGAGTTACTTAATTTTCCTCACAAAGCCTTATGACATGGATGCCATCAGTATTTTCATTTTAACAGTAAGGACATTTCAAGTCAGAGACATTAATTTGTTTGAGCTCACAAAAGAAGCAAGAAAGTAAAAGCCTTAAAATATAAACCCAGGCAACCTGACCCCAGGGAGCTTGGTCTTAATCACTGTGCTGTGTTGGCAATGAAGACTCTGCTGATTATAACCAAAAATATTGGAAGAGTTTCCTAGATGCTTACTATGTGTGGGGAAATTGCACAGACTTTCTTTATGTGTTACCTTTCAGTAATCCTATGAAGTAAATACAAATATTATCCCTCATTTATGGATGGGAAAGCAAATATGATACCTGACAGAACCAGAATTGGAAATCTGACTCTCTGGCTCCAGAGTTCTCAGCCACTTACAGTAAAGCATCTGCCTGCAATGCAGGAGACCAGGGTTCATTCAGTTCCTGGGTCGGGAAGATCCTCTGGAGAAGGAAATGGCAACCCACCCCAGTTCTCTTGCCTAGCAAATTCCATGGATGGAGGATCCTGGTGGGCTACAGTCTATGAGGTCACAGAGTCGGACACGACTGAGCGCCTTCACTCACTTCACTCACACCACTAGGTTGCAGAGATACATAGCAAGGTGGCCTCAGCTCTAGACACCAGGACTGTAAAAGATTCTGGGATTAAGACTGGCGCTCTCGTGAGCTCCTCCTTATAACTGAGGCCGTGCCATGTTCTCGTCATACATATTGCATGGAGTCTTTTTTCTTTTTTGGCTGCCTCTCACGGCTTGCAGGATCTTAATTTCCCACCCAGGGATCGAACCTGGGCTACGGCACAGAAAGCCCAGACTCCTGATTACCTGTCCACCAGGAAACTCCCCACAGCCATGTGTGGTCTTAACTACACCCCGATGGGAAGATATTAGCGTCTACATGCACAGTTGAGCTGCAGCTGGAGTTAACAGTTGAGCCTTGTTTTACTTCTTGGCAAAGAAGTAAAAGAGAGACATGGATCTGATTTTTGTTTCCTAACTAGAGGAAATATATCTGAAAAGATATGTTTTTATTGGCCCTGGATTCAAGAAATATATCTGGCAAAAAGACAGAAATATAGATCAATGGAACAAAATAGAAAGCCCAGAGATAAATCCACGCACCTATGGACACCTTATCTTTGACAAAGGAAGTAAAAATATACAATGGAGAAGACAATTTCTTTAACAGGTGGTGCTGAGAAAACTAGTCAAGCACTTGTAAAAGAATGAAACTAGAACACTTTCTAACACCACACACAAAAAGAAACTCAAAATGGATTAAAGAGCTAAACGTAAGACCAGAAACTATAAAACTCCTAAAGGAGAACATAGGCAAAACACTCTCCAACATAAATCACAGCAGGATCCTCTATGACTCATCTCCCAGAATATTGGAAATAAAAGCAAAAATAAACAAATGGGACCTAATTAAAATTAAAAGCTTCTACAAAACAAAGGAAACTTAAGCAAGGTGAAAAGACAGCCTTCAGAATGGGAGAAAATAATAGCAAACAAAGCAACTGACAAAGAATCTCAAAAATATACAAGCAACTCCTGCAGCTCAATTCCAGAAAAATAAGCTACCCAATCAAAAAATGGGCCAAAGAACTAAATAGACATTTCTCCAGAGAAGACATACGGATGGCTAACAAACACATGAAAAGATGCTCAACATCACTCAATATCAGAGAAATGCAAATCAAGACCACAATGAGGTACCATTTCACACCAGTCAGAATGGCTGCGATCCAAAAGTCTTCAAGCAATAAATGCTGGAGAGGATGTGGAGAAAAGGGAACCCTCTTACACTGTTGGTGGGAATGCAACTAGTATATCCACTATGGAGAACAGTGTGGAAATTCCTTAAAAACTGGAATTAAAACTGCCTTATGACCCAGCAACCCCACTGCTGGGCATACACACTGAGGAAACCAGAATTGAAAGAGACACATGTACCCCAGTGTTCATCGCAGCACTGTTTATAATAGCCAGGACATGGAAGCAACCTAGATGTCCATCAGCAGACGAATGGATAAGAAAGCTGTGGTACATATACACAATGGAATATTACTCAGCTATTAAAAAGAATTCATTTGAATCCATGCTAATGAGGTAGATGAAACTGGAGCCTATTATACAGAGTGAAGTAAGCCAGAAAGAAAAACACCAATACAGTATAATAACACATATATATGGAATTTAGAAAGATGGTAATGATGACCCTATATGCGAGACAGCAAAAGAGACACAGATATATAGAACAGTCTTTTGGACTCTGGGGGAGAAGGCGAGGGTGGGATGGTTTGGGAGAATGGCCTTGAAACATGTATTTTATGATATGTGAAATGAATCACCAGTCCAGGCTCAATGCATGAGACAGGGTGCTCGGGGCCGGTGCACTGGGATGACCCAGAGGGATGGGATGGGGAGGGAGGTGAGGGGGGGTTCAGGATGGGGAACACATGTACACCCGTGGCGGATTCATGTCAATGTATGGCAAAACTACTACAATATTGTAAATAATTAGCCTCCAAGTAAATGAAATTTTTAAAAAGAAATATATCTTTAAAATCAGTATGTCTTCTTTCCCATGCCTTACTGAGCTTAAGATCAGTTCAGAGATGGGTAGCAATCCAACAGTGCTTAAAACTCAGACATCCAGAGGTGTTACCATGGTTATTTCGTGTGCTTCCAAGTTCCACTCTCCGTGGATCTTGGGCAGTTCAAATACTTTTTCATCTTCTACTACTATGCTTGTAAAACCATTTTTGGTCTTATTGCTAGTTCTCATTCACTCATTCAACTATTATTAATTGGGCATCAGTGATACACCAGGAAATCTCCAGGTGCTCAGGGTTAAAAATAAGTCAACAGCACAGACGGCGCCTGTTCTCTTGGAATTTATAGCTGACAACTGCCCGTAACCAGGCAGTGTGACATTGTTCTGCTTCACGTTATTCAAGTTTTACTTGAAGCACTGCTTGTTTCTGTTTCAACAAGTAGAGACAAGAGAAGACTGTCTTTGTCTCCCTAGCATCTAGTGGCATGTGGCACACAGTAGGTACTTCAACGTTTGCTGGTTTGTCTTTTTTTTTGAAGTGTAATTGCTATATAATATTATTGTATACATAATATATGTTACAGGTATTTATACAGTGTAGTGATTCACAGTTTTAAAGGTTGTATTCCATTGACATTTATTGCAAAATATTGGTATATTCCCCATGCTGTCCAATGCATCCTTGTAGTGTATTTTATAGCTAATTGTGCCTGTCAACCTCTATTGCCGCTTCCCCTTCTCTCCCCACTTGTAGCCGCTGGTTTGTTCTCCACAGCTGTCAGTCTGCTTCTTCTTTGTTACATTCGCTGGTTTGCTGTATTTTTTAGATTCCATATATCACTGATACCATACAGTATTGGTCTTTCTCTGTCTGACTTTCTCCACTTAGCATAATGCTGTCCAAATCCTTCCATGTTGCCGCAAGTGACAAACACAAATTTGCTATTGAATGAATAGAAGATGTGCAGCATCGACAAAGTAGCATACAGTTAGAAGGGTGGAGGAGTTCTAGTGATAATATGCTTTACCAAATCCTTGCCCAGACATAGGACTAATTTTATTTCATACTCCTGCCTTGAATAGGTAAAATCCTCTTGGTCTTTTCTCATTCAAAAGAATAAACCAGAAATAAACGTAGGATGATCAGAATAAAGCAAAGGAAATATTTATTTAAGAATGTAATTTTGTCAGACTTTCATTACTCTGAAAGATTTTGACGCTGCTTTTAAATCTGCCATCTGAAGTTTCCAGAAATATTCACATAAAACAGAAAACGTTTCTCTCAACTTAAAGGGCAGAATTTATTTTTAGGAAGAAGTTTTTACAAGCTTGGGCCTGGGATCTAACGGATTTGAGCACAGGAATGGGTGTTAATGCCAACAGACCTTGACTCTTGGTTTTCTTTCATCCTTTGATCGTGTCTGTGATCATTGTTCTGTGATTTTATTCCAAGTAATTTTGCTTCGACAACTTTTCGTGTTCTAACATAGAGACTTCATTAGCTGCGATAGTTCATTAATTCTCAACTTTTTTTCTCCTCCTACCTCAACAAGTATGACAAGCAACGTTCAAGCTCAGGACACATTCTCATGGAGATACCTATGGCTATTATAATTCTCAAAGGATGCCTTAAAATGCCATCCTTTTCTTCTCTTTCAGGAGAGCACGCGTGCTATGAACTGAAGGTTTGTGTCCACCCACCCCCACCAAAGTTCATACAATGAAGCTCTAATCCCCAATGTGATAGTATTTGGAGATGGGACTTTTGGAAGATAATTAGGTCATGAAGGTGGAGCCCTCATGAATAGGATCTGTGCCCTTAAAATGAAAGACATAAGAGAGACGATCTCTCTTGGCCATGTAAATATTTTATCAGCTATGTCTTTTGTAAATATTTTATCAGCTATGTCTTTTGTAAATTTTTTTCTCCCAGTCCATGGCTTGTCATTTCATTCCCTTGATGGTGTCTTTCACAAAGCAGAGGTTTTTAATTTTAATGAAGTCCAGCTTATAAATTCTTTCATTCAAAGATCCTGCCTTTGATGTTGTATCCACAAAGTCATCACCAAACCAAAGTTTTCTAGATTTTCTCCAATGTTATCTTCCAGGAGCTTTATAGTTTTATGTTTTACCCTTTGGTCTATGATCCACTGTGAGTTAACTTTTGTGAAGGGGTAAAGTCGGTGCCTAAATTCAACTTCTGTACACATGAATATATAACTTTGCAGCACAATTTGTTGAAAAGGCCCGAGAACCAAGAGCACCGATATCCTGCTGAGGCACAGAGGAAATTTACACTTCCTCCATCCAGACTTCAAGGGGTTTGGTGATCCATCCCACCTACATTGGTGAAAGTCAGCTTCTTTACTCAGCCTACTGATTCCAATGTTAATCTCTTTTAGAAACACCCTCATAGACACAACCAGAAATAGTTTTACCAGACCTGGGCACCCCTTTTTCCAGTCAAGTTGACAGCAAAAATTAGCCATCACAAATAAAAATTAAAATAGCTGAAGATTTTTAAAACATTCAAATATGAAAATGCTACCCTAACATTTTCAATTTATTTTATAATAATATTAATTAATATTATATACAATATATTATGGTATATATTGTTATATTATAATGTTATATATGTTTATGTTGTTATATATTATTACATAACATATATATAATAATTATATTGTTATGTTATATTATAATACAATTATATTATTATATATTTATAATATAATATAATATATATTATATTATATTATAGATATATATAATACATAATATATACTATAAATATATTATATATAATTATAATGATATTATTATGTTATATTTAATGTTATATATGTTTGTTATGTTATATATTATATAACATATAATGTTATATATGTTTATGTTATATATTATTGTTATATTATAATGTTATATATTATTATGTTGTATAGTATATTATACAATATATAATAGTGTATAACATATTCACTATTATAATATATTGATATTAATATAATATTATTAATATAATATTTTAATTGATATTAAAAATCTTTTTAGGGCTTTGTCAACTTTATTATTCACTTCTTTTTTCTTGCTTTAGGTTTAATTTCCTCTCTCTTTTTTTTTGGTAATAGTTTTTTTGTTTTTTTAAGAGCATTTTTGGATTCAGTGCAAAGTTGAGAAGAAGATAAGAGACTTTCATGTACTACCTGCCCTTACACATGATTAAGCTCCTTATTATAAATATTCACTACTCGATTACTACATTTGCTCCAGTGTGTGAACCTACACTGACACGTCATTATTACTCAGCGCCCATAGTTTACACTGTTTCACTCACGATGCTGTTCATTCTATCGGTTTGGACACATGAATGATGATGTAATCTAGCATCACACAGAGTGACCTCATGACACTAAAAACCCTCTGTGCTCTATCAGTTCAACACCTCCCCAAACCCGTGTAACCCCGAATCTTTCTATTGTCTCCACAGTCTCCCTTTTCCGGAATGCCATACAGTTGGATAACCAGTATGTTATTTTTCCATATTGGCTTCTGCTTCAGTTCAGTTCAGCCGCTCAGGCGTGTCCGACTCTTTGCAACCCCATGAATTGCAGCACACCAGGCCTCCCCTGTCCATCACCAACTCCCAGAGTTCTCTCAAACTCACGTCTATCGAGTCGGTGATGCCATCCAGCCATTTCATCTTCTACTTAGTGATATACATTTAAGGTTCCTGTCTTTCCATGGCCTAATAGCTCATTATTTTTTAGGGCTGAATAATACTCCATTGTCTCAATATAACACAGTAATCTATCCATTCACTCCTCAAGGATCTTGGTTGCTCACAAGTTTGGGTTTTTAAAAAAATTTTTTATTAAAGTACAGTTAATTTACAATGTTTTGTTAGCTTCAGAAAAGTGATTCAGTTTTATGTACATATGTATATATATGTATACATATATATGTACATATATATATTCTTTCCATTGTAGGTTATTAAAAAAATAAATATTGCTCCCTATGCTATCTACTTTACATATACTGATATATATGTTACTCCCAAATTCATAATCTACCTCCCCTTTCCTTTCCTAAGTTAGTTTTCTAAGTCTGTGTGTCTATTTCTGTCTTATAAATAGGTTCATTTGTATCATGGTTTAGATTCTTCTTATAAGTAACACTATAGGCTATTTGTCTTTCTCTGACTTACTTCACTCACCATGATAATCTCTAGGTACATCCACTGTTTGGAGAAGGAAATGGAACCCACTCCAGGAAATGAATCCCAGGGACAGGGGAGCCTGGAGGGCTGCCGTCTATGGGGTCACACAGAGTCGGACACGACTGAAGCGACTCAGCAGCACATCCATTGTTGCTGCAAATGGCATTATTTCATTCTTTGTATGGCTGAGTAATACTCCATTGTCGGTACACATACCACATCTGCTTTATCCATTCATCTGTTTACAGGCATTTAAGTTGCTAACCTCAGATATGCAGATGACATCACTCTTATGGCAGAAAGTGAAGAGGAACTAAAAAGCCTCTTGGTGAAAGTAAAAGAGGAGAGTGAAAAAGTTGGCTTAAAACTCAACAATCTGAAAACTAAGATCATGCCATTTGGTCCCATCACTTCATGGGAAATAGATGGGGAAACATGGAAACAGTGTCAGAATTTATTTTGGGGGCTCCAAAATCACTGCAGATGGTGACTGCAGCCATGAAATTGAAAGACACTTACTCCTTGGAAGGAAAGTCATGACCAACCTAGACAGCATATTAAAAGCAGAGATATTACTTTGCTAACAAAGGTCCGTCTAGTCAAGGCTATGGTTTTCCCAGTGGTCATGTATGGATGTGAGAGTTGGACTGTGAAGAAAGCTGAGCCCTGAAGAATTGATGCTTTTGAACTGTGGTGTTGGAAAAGACTCTTGAGAGTGCCTTGGACTGCAAGGAGATCCAACCAGTCCATCCTAAAGGAGATCAGTCCTGGGTGTTCATTGGAAGGACTGATGTTGAAGCTGAAATTCAAATACTTCGGCCACCTCATGCGAATAGTTGACTTATTGGAAAAGACCCTGATGCTGGGAGGGATTGAGGGCAGGAAGAGAAGGGGACGATAGAGGATGAGATGGTTGGATGACATCACCGGCTCAATGGACATGGGTTTGGGTGGACTCTGGGAGTTGGTGTTGGACCGGGAGGCCTGGCATGCTACAGTCCATGGGGTCGCAAAGAGTCAGGCACGGCTGAGCGACTGAACTGAACTGAAGTTGCTTCCATGTCTTGACTATGATAAACAGGTGTAAATATAAACATTGGGGCGCATATATCTTTGAATTGGAGCTTTTCCCAGATATATGCCCTGGAGTGCGACTGCAGGAAAATAAGGTAATTCTATTTTTTAGCTATTTAAGAAATCTCCATAGTGGCTATACCAATTTACATTTCCACCAACAGTGTAGAAGTGTTCCTTTTTTTTGTTAACCATACCTTTGCCAGCATTTAGTATTTCTAGACTTTTTAATTATGGCCATTCTGAATGTTGTGAAGTCATAGCTAATTCTTTAATAATTAACAAGACTGAGCATCTTTTCCTGTGCCTGTTGGCCATCTGTATGTCTTCTTTGAAGAAATGTCTATTTAGATCTTCAGGCCATTTTTTGATTCAACTGTTTGTTGTTTTGATATTAAGCTATGAGCTGTTTGTATATTTTGGAAATTAATTCCTTATGGGTAGCACATTTGCAAACATTTTTTTCCCAGTCTGTAGGTTGTCTCCAGTTATTTATGGTTTCCTTTGCTTTGCAAAATCTTTTAAGCTTGATAAGTCCTCTTTGTTTATTTTTGCTTTATTTCCACTATTCTTTAAAAGAGTTTTAAGTTTATTTAGGGGATTTACAAACAGAATTGCTACAAGCATCTGTCTATGACCTGTGTGCAGTATTTGTGTGGCTGTGATGTGGAGCATCTTTTCATATGCTTACCTGCCACGTGTATATCTTCTTCAGGAAGGTGTCTGTTAAGGTCTTTGCTTTTTAGTTCAAATATTTTCTCCCAGTCTGTGGCTTGCATTTTCATTCTCTTGACAGTGTCTTTCACAAAGCAGAAGCAGTTAGTATGAAGTCCAGTTTATTAATTCTTTCATTCAAAGATCATGCCTTTGGTGTTATATATGAATATTTTTAAACTGTTTTTTGAGAAGTCTATTTCGTTTCCTTTGTCTGGCCTTTGCTCCTTTGTGAAAGCCTCAGTTCAGTTCAGTTTAGTCGCTCAGTTGTGTCCGACTCTTTGCGACCCCATGAATTGCAGCACACCAGGCCTCCCTGTCCATCACCAACTCCCGGAGTTCACTCAGACTCACGTTCATCGAGTCTGTGATGCCAACCAGCCATCTCATCCTCTGTCGTCCCCTTCTCCTCCTGCCCCCAATGCTTCCCAGCATCAGAGTCTTTTCCAATGAGTCAACTCTTCTCATGAGGTGGCCAAAGTACTGGAGTTTCAGCTTTAGCATCATTCCTTCCAAAGAAATCCCAGGGCTGATCTCTTTCAGAATGGACTGGTTGGATCTCCTTGTAGTCCAAGGGACTCTCAAGAATCTTCTCCAACACCACAGTTCAAAGGGACTATATTTATGTGGGTCTATTTCTGGACTCTCCATTTGTATGATCTTGTACCGTTCTTTCACCGATACCACAGGGTCTTGATTTTTGTGGCTTTATAGTAAGTCTTGGAGTCAGGCAGTGTCAGTCCTTCAGCTGTTCTTTTCCTTCAGTATTGTGCTGGCTGTTCTGGGTCTTTTGCCTTTCCAAATAAACTCTAGAATCAGTTTGTCAGTATACACAAAATAACTTTCTGGGATTTCAACTGAAATTGTGTTGAATCATGTTGAGATGAACTGATACCTTGACAATACTGAGTCTTCTTATCCATTAACATGGACTCTTTTTCCATCTATTTAGCTTTTTTAAAAAAAATTTCATTCTTCAGTGTTCTGTGGTTTTCCTTTCATAGATTTGTACATCTTTTGTTAGATTTGTACCTATTCCATTTTTCTGAAGTCTAATGCAAATGGTACTGTGTACATAATTTCACTTTTCACTTGTTTATTGCTGGACACAATGACTTATTTATTAACAAGTCTCCTGAAACCCTGCTATAATTGCTTATTAATCCAGGAGTTTTAAAAATCAATTTCTTCGGATTTTCTAAAGAGACAGTCATGCCATATACAAACAAAAACAGTTTAATCTCTTCCTTCCCAATCTATATTTGTTCAATTTCCTTTTCTTGCCTTAGTGCTTTAGTCTAGACTTTCAATGCAATGTTGAAAAGCAGTGGTGATAGGAGATATTCTTGCCTTGAGCTTGACTTTAGTAGGAAATTTCTCACCATTAAGTATGATGCTAGTTGTAGGTCTTTTGTAGATATTGTTTATCAAGTTCAAGTGTCTTTCTATTTCTAATTTGCTGAGAATTTTTATAATAAAGAGGCTTTAAGGTAAGGTGAAATTACTCAGTCGTGTCTGACTCTTTGTAACCCCACAGACTGTAGCTTAGCAGGCTCCTCCGTCCATGGGATTTTCCAGGCAAGGGTACTGGAGTGGGTTGCCATTTCCTTCTCCAGGGGATCTTCCTGACCCAGGGATCAAACCCAGGTCTTCCGCATTGCAGGCAGATGCTTTAATGAGCCAATCAACTGTGTACTTACTCAGGATTGATTTCCTTTAGGATGGACTGGTTGGATCTCCAGTACCTAAAGAGGCTCTGGGTTTTTTTGTTCAGTGCTTTTTCTGAATCTGTTGATCTGACAGAGCGATTTTTCTTCTTGAGCCTGTGGGTGCATCACGTCCTACTCTTGTGACCCTGTGGAATGTACCTGCCAGGCTTCTCTGTCCACAGAATTTTCCAGGCAAGATTACTGGAGTGGTTTGTCATTTCCTCCTCCTCCAGGGGATCTTCCTGACCCAAGAATCAAGCCTTTATCTCCTATGCCTCCTACATTTAAGGTGGATTCTTTATCCACTGAGCCATCAGGGAATTCCATCAGTTCAGTTCCGTTCAGTCACTCAGTCGTGTCTGACTCTTTGCGACCCCTTGAACTGCAGCGTGGCAGGCCTCCCTGTCCATCATCTACTCCCAGGCCGAAAAGAGCAGCAACAAAGCCAGCCAGCGCTCCCCTGTGCTCTAAGGATGCTGTCACATTCTCTCTCTCCTTTCTTTCTTTCTTTCTTTCTTTCTTTTCCTCCCTCCCTCCCTTCCTTCCCACTTCCTTCCTTTCTATGCAGCAATGAAGCTTTACTGCTGCTAAGTCACTTCAGTCGTGTCCGACTCTGTGCGACCCCACAGACGGCAGCCCGCCAGGCTCCCCTGTCCCTGGGATTCTCCAGGCAAGAACACTGGCGTGGGTTGCCATTTCCTTCTCCAATGCAAGAAAGTGAAAAATGAAAGTGAAGTCGCTCAGTCGTGTCCGACCCTCAGCGACCTCATGGACTGCAGCCCTCCAGGCTCCTCCATCCATGGGATTTTCCAGGCGAGAGGACTGGAGTGGGGGGCCATGAAGCTTTACTAGAAGTCTAAAAAGTGAACTTTTGACAGGAAATACAGCTCTAAGAGATACTTCACATATTTCATAGTACTGCCAAACCCACTCTGCTCCTCATAGCTTAAAAAAAAATGCACCGACGTACATCATACACAAATATATATGCTTTAGTTCAGTTCAGTCGCTCAGTCGTGTCTGACTGTTTGCAACCGGATGAACTGCAGCACGCCAGGCCTCCCTGTCCATCACCAACTCCCAGAGTTCACTCAAACCCATGTCCATCAAGTCGGTGATACCATCCAGCAATCTCATCCTCTATCGTCCCCTTCTCTTCCTGCCCCCAATCCCTCCCAGCATCAAGGTCTTTTCAAATGAGTCAGCTCTTCACATCAGGTGGCCAAAGTATTGGAGTTTCAGCCTCAGCATCACTCCTTCAATGAACACCCAGGACTGATCTCCTTTAGGATGGACTGGTTGGATCTCCTTGTAGTCCAAGGCACTCTCAAGAGTCTTCTCCAACACGACAGTTCAAAAGCATCAATTCTTCAGGGCTCAGCTTTCTTCACAGTCCAACTCTCACATCCATACATGACCACAGGAAAAACCATAGCCTTGACTAGACGGACCTTTGTTGGCAAAGTAATGTCTCTGCTTTTTAATATGCTGTCTAAGTTGGTCATAACTTTTCTTCCAAAGAGCAAGTGTCTTTTAATTTCATGGCTGCAGTCACCATCTGCAGTGATTTTGGAGCCCAAGAAAATAAAGTCTGTCACTGTTTCCACTGTTTCCCCATCTATTTGTTGTGAAGTGATGGTACCAGATGCCATGATCGTAGTTTTCTGAATGTTGAGTTTTAAGCCAACTTTTTCACTCTCTTTCACTTTCATCAAGAAATCTTTGCTTTCTGCCATAACGGTGATGTCATCTGCATATCTGAGGTATGAATATTCTTTGGCATTGCCCTTCTTTGGGATTAGAATGAAAAGTGACCTTTCTAATATTTTCAGCCTGGTTATAGAAGGTCTAGAGCAAGGGTCAGCAAATTACACCTTCAGACAACATTTGGCTCCCCAAATGTTTTTACAAATAATATTTTATTGGAAAACATCTGTGCTCATTTCTTTATCTATTGCTTATGGCTTCCTTCATTTTACAATGGCAGAGTCAAGTAGTTGAAACAGCAATTGTGTGGCCTCTAAACCTAAAATATTTACTCACTGGTCCTTTAAAGACAAAGCTGGTTGACTACTAGTCCAAAGTAGGCTTAACACTAAAGAGTAAAGACCTCCAGGTGATCTTCCCAACCCAGGGATTGAATGCAGATTTCCTGCATTGCAGGCAGATTCTTTACTACTTGAACCACCAGGAAAATCCTGTTCAAACACCTATTAGGTATCAAATAAGTACATGCAATGGCCTGACTAATGCATTCTTATAGGGCTCTGAACTGCTAATTTTAGATAACCCAATTAGAGTTAACAAAGGTAAAAACCTGACTTTCTGTGCTATTTATCTGCTACTTCTAAAGAAAAGAAACTCAACTCCCCCCACTGTCACAACTGTAACTCTTTGACACAAACATCTAACAATATCCACTGACATCCTTGTAGACTTTCCAGTGGCCTTTAATACTGATGGCTCTTGAGACCAGACAGAACTTCTTAATATGGACCACAGGCCTTGCAGACTGTGCCACTGCTTTTCTCTGCACCTTTACTTTGGGCTCCCCTCGCCCTTTGAAGAAACTGGCCATCTTTACCTCTTTTTCCTCCTTTTGCTCTTATCTTACATATTCCTTCTTCTGAGAGTCTTCTCAATCTTCTGTCCTGTTAAAATCCCTCACTATCATAGATTCATCACCACTGTTAATACCTACTCCCCCTTGCAGCGAACTTTCAAAGTGATTTGTGTTATTTGATTTAGGTCTATTGCTCCATGAGATACAAATGAAATATTTTTTTCTTCTCCATGATGCTAAACACAGCTAAAACACACAATATGCAATAAATATTGCACTCAGTGAATATTCAACTGAATAAATAGATAGGTGAGTACATATTAGTAGATAGAGATAAATAGATACATCTTTAAAAGGACACCGAGACCATTTCACCCTTGAGAATCATACTAATGCTCCGGTCTTTTTTAAAAATATTTTTATTGGAGTATAATTAGTCTAAAAATTATTAGTTTCTGTGGCACAGCAAAGTGAATCAGCTATACACACCTATATCCTCTCATTTGGATGTCTTTCCCATATAGGTCACTATAGACTATTGAGAAAAAGTTCCTGTGCTATTTGGTAGATCTTTACTAGGTATTTTACATACAGTAATGTGTATATGTCAATCTCAATCTTCCAGTTGATCCCTCCCCACTCCTTTCTCCTCTGGTAACCATCTGTTTTCTACATCTGTGACTCCACTTCCATGTTGCACATAAGTTCACTTCTATCATTTTTTTAGATTCCGCATATAAGCAATATCATTTGTTTTTCTCTGTGTGACTTTGTTCACTGATGATCCATTCTTAATCTTCCTTGAGCATGCTTTGTAACTAAATGCTCAACCCAGAACATTTAAAGATTGCTATCAACATCTACGTAAAGCTAAAGTGTTTTATTAACATACCACCGGAACACTTTGGAGGGTTTTACCTCCAAACTTGCATTAGATTCTTCTTATAATCTGCTACACTTTGTTCTCACAGTTAGCTAATACAGGATGTCAAGTTTTGGCTTTTTGTTTGTTTGATTGTTTTTAAAAAATTTTTCCATAAGTTCCATCATTCATGTATAGTTCATGAGAAATCAGAATAATGGGAAAATAATTGCTTGTTAAATAAAGGTCACAAAACATCTTCCTAATTCTGTTTGCTTTTTAAATGATTTGATAATTATTCATTAGACCCAATAGATGTCTGGTTTCTAAGTGAATCAACTCTAAATATTGAATGAGTGACAATCGCTCAGTCGTGTCTATCTTTTTGTGACCATATGGACTCTAGCCTGCCAGGCTCCTCTGTCCATGGAATTCTCCAGGCAAGAATACTGGAGTGTGTTGCCATTTCCTTCTCTAGATAGTTCTAGATAGTACAAGGCAAAAAAGAGCATCCTAAGAGCTTTCTGTGAGCTACTTCAAGTGTTTTTTGCCCTCTCTTTCATTGTTTACAAAACGTTGATTTCAGTTGCTACCATAGTGAAGATTAACTTCTGGACAGAACTAGGTGAGGGTCCTTAACAGAAAATGATGTTAAGTTCTTTGAGAGAAAAAAATCAACTCATTTTGTATCTGCTCACATATTTTCTCCCCGTCTCTCTTTATGTGGCATTGAAGGTTATTTAAAAAATGCTTTCAGAGTAATTGACTAAAGAAATTTCTCCATATAATCTTAATAAAAGCAAAGTATGATGAGAATAACTTCTAGTATCTTTGAAACTTTAAAAAGATTTTTTCCCTTTGTAACTGCTTTAAATTTCAAGTAAAGTGGGCTTTATTGCTCATTTCATAAGAAGACATCTGATGTTAAAGGCATTCATTAAGGAATGAGGACTTAAAAAATAGCTCAGTTATATTAAAACATTGGATAACCTTCATATTCAACAGAAACACTAAACCACCTATTAACGCAATGACTCTCTTTGATTGCACCTACACACATTTTGGATATCACTATGGAAACCAGGAAAACTATCCTTAGTGAAACATAATGGGGCTTTTAAAAATACATTTTAAAATTACCTGCAAACAATAGCTTCTAAGCCAAAAGCTCTGGGAACCGTTTTCTCCCTTTTTGGGTCCTAAATATAAATAATTTAGTTGCTTGACAAAGAACAGCGAGCTGCTTTTTTTTAATAAAGCAACTTATTCTCAATACTTTCTTAGATCAGAGAAAACGTGAAGAAAACATGCCTTTTATCCCCCTGTTTGTCTTTCTGGTTATTCTGAACTGACATGGACAAATGAGAATACACTGGGATGCAAGGATCATCTGAGCTCAAGCTTTTCTCAGCTTGGCTGACACAGGAAATGCTGGAGCTCTCATGGGAAGTCAGTTATATCTGTTGGAGAAAAAGCACTGGGGAATACACTTGATATCATGGCCTTTCCTTTTAGAGTTACACACAGCGCTAGTCCATTAGTCTGAAAGAGATGAACGGCATTTGGCTCCATCCAGCAGCGGTGGGAGCCGAGAAAAACCCACTTGGTTGCTGGAGGATAAGCTCTTCTGACTGTCACTCTATGTTAAGCATCTAATCGGAGGTTTTAGGATAAGCGCTCATCTGCACTGACTGTTCCACAAAAAGGTAAAGGAAAGTAACAAATAAATGAAATATGCAAAGCCCATAGTTCATCCAGCACTTGAGAAGGATCTGATGGTTTGTAGAGAAAAGACAAGCATGAAAAGGACACGATGCTGTCTTAGTTTATGAGGAGCTAACTCAATCAGCTATTCACCACAAGTGCACTGGGGGTACTTTGGAAAAATAATGAGTTTTAATCCAAAATTGGACCAGGTATCTCTTTGAGCAGCACACTTGCATATCTTTTCTTCCCAAAGTTCTTACTGAGATCAAAGAGTCCAGTTCAACAGTTTCAAACAGCAAGCAACTGTAGTTAGCCTACTAGCCAAGGTCTGCCTCTAAGGTCACAGTACCTTCTCAGGGCACACGTGGGTCCTCTAAGCCCAAAGTAATACTTAAACTATGATATTTCACTACAAAATGGGCTGAAATTCCCACAGGGAACTGCTTTTAGAGCTCAGCTCTTGGACTTCAAACCCAAGCACTTTATTCCAGGCAGGCTGAGCCGCTGAAGGCACAGCTCACTTCCAGGCCTCCTCTCTGAGCCCAAGGCCTTTAGGTTGGACTCAAGTCAGTCTGGACAAGGCATTTTCCTGTGATTAATTTCTTCTTTGGGATATTATTCACCTTGGAGACCAACTACCTCTCTCAGGAGCACTGTTCATCAGAGAGTCTCAAACTACTCTCACCTTTCAAGGAGAAGCTTTGGGATCTGCATCCGTTCCTTTGAATGGTTCTATGGCCCCCAAATAAAGCCAAAAGTTTGAAATGACATTTGTGGAATGCAGTTAATTTCACCACCAGCATTTATAGCCCAGATCCTCACAAAAGCACTCTTTTATTCTCTTATCTTTAGGACATCTGCCTTAATTTTTTTTTTTTTTTTTTTGGACACTAAAAGGACTATTTGTTGACAATTACTGAACAAATAAAATCTATGAAAAGTGTGATTTAATTTCTACATCTCTCAAAATAGAGACAGTTAGCAGCTTTTAAAGGTAATTCTTTCACATTAGAAAAAAGAAAAAAAAAAACAGAAACAAAATAAAACCAGTCCAGGAAAAAAACACAAAATTTGAAAAGTTCTCTCCTGTGATTTGACATTAATATAACCAATTTGTCAAGTGCTAAAGTTTCTATGCAGAGTAACTCTGTTCTGCAAAGAAAAAAAAAATAGTATTCTCAAATTTATTTTATTTTATTTTTTTAAATTTATTTATTTATTTATTTATCTAAAAATTACAATACTGTATTTGTTTTGCCATACATTGACACGAATCAGCCATAGGTGAACACAATCTCCCAATGCCAAAAAAAAAAAATAGTATTCTCAAATTTATTTTAATTTGAAGGAAAATTTTTCTGCTATAGATGTAGACACAGAATTGTCCGAAAACACTCAAGTTTCTGAGAAAGCTATTTTGGTCTCATTTACCACAATAGTAGAAAACTTGAGAGTGGATGTTGGTTGCACCCTGCCTACCCACAAAGCCTATACTTGCCCACCTTCGAGACTGGAGAGAGAGCCTGCAGTCAGCAGCCGAGACATCACGGGACTGATGGAGGAGGAATCGGACATGTCTCAAATAAGGTCCCAGAGTGACTCCCCACTGTGTGCTGAGAACCGTGAGAAGGTGATAAGTCTTTGCTCTAGCGGGGGGAGAGGCGATCGGGCGGAACTGACGTCAGGCAGGCTCTCAGGTTACTCGGGAAAGTGGCAGAGGGGTGCGTCCTCGCCTCCGCTTTGAGGGACTCTCACTAGCTGGGGCCTGGGGCGAGTGTGCAGGAGGTCAGTCCCGCGAGGAGGGTGTCGGTGAAGCAGGCGCCGGCCCAGCCGGGGACGTGCAGAGAGCAGAGCAGCCATCTCGAGCAGGTCTGCCTTTTATCATTTCCTGTTGCTGACTTTATATGTACATAAGAATGTTCGTAAGTTGCTTACAAATGTATTAGATTCTTTTTCACGATGGAATTTGTTTCTCTTTTAACAAATTAGCTAAAGTAAAATATTTACCAATCACCCATTGTATTTGCATTGAGTCTTGCATTGAGATGACTGGCTATTATGTCAATTGCATAACAAATAACTAGGGTCCCCATAATCCTTCTATTCAAAATTTTTGAAATATTTAGAATTAAAAAACAATTAAAACTAGAAAACTAGCATTTTAGCTTTTAAAAATATCAGTGTGAGAGTTTGGGGGTGGTCGATACAAACTATTGAATATGGATAGAATGGGTGAGCAACGAGGTCCTACTCTGTAACAAAGGCACCTGTATTCAATGTCTTGGGATAAACCATAACAGAAAGAATATTTTTAAAAGATGTAGATATCTGAATTGCTTTGCCTTGATGTTTTTGAGCTGTGGTGTTGGAGAAGACTCTTGAGAGTCACTTGGACTGCAAGGAGACCCAACCAGTCCATTCTGAAGGAGATCAACCTTGGGATTTCTTTGGAAGGAATGATGCTGAAGCTGAAACTCCAGTACTTTGGCCACCTCATGTGAAGAGTTGACTCACTGGAAAAGACGCGCTGGGAGGGACTGAGGGCAGGAGGAGAAGGGGACGACAGAGGATGAGATGGCTGGATGGCATCATGGACTCAATGGACGTGAGTCTGAGTGAACTCTGAGAGATGGTGATGAACAGGGCGGCCTGGTATGCTGCGATTCATGGGGTCACAAAGAGTCGGACACAACTGAGCGACTGAACTGAACTGAAATGAATAGAAGAAATTAACACAACATGGTAAATCAATTATACTTCAATTTTAAAAATTTTTAAAGAAAAATAAAATCAATCACCCAAAGAAGATATGCAAAATCTTCTATATACCAATGAAGATTTCTGGGAAAGAAAAAAAAAGGCTTTTTTTTCCTCATGAAAAAGATTTCATTAAAAAAAAAAAATGTTTAAAAAAATAAAAATGAGATTTTATATTCTCAATTCACAAATCAATAACTCTATTCTCTGTCATGGATGTAGTGGATTTGTATACAGCATCTAGCCTACGCTCCTTCTCCTGGGCCTTTCTGTTCAGCAGAGGCTGAAAAATTAAAACACTAAAATTAGATTTTGAATGAATCCTTGCCTCCAGGATCCTGAATGTGATTGCTCAGCATCTTCACACCCCACGGACTGCAGCCCACCGGTTTTCTCTGTCCGTGAGCGTCTCCCAGCAAGAGACTGTGGATGTGACTGGGTCCACCCCATGGAAGGCAGCGAGGAGGCTGAGCCATGCTTCTCCGCTTCTTCTGCGGTCTCTCCAGCTTTGCTGTTTGCACAGCTTTGGGTCCCCAGGGCAGCTCTAGCAGGGGGCAAGGCCCGCAGAGAAGTGGGGGTGGAGGGGCAGAACCCAGGAATTTTTCACTTTCTGGCACAGGAGGCAGCAGGAACCACAGGGCCTGGATCTGGCTGCAACTTCCTGAAGGCAGGGGCTCCCAAGTGAGCATAGTGGGTACAGTGAGAGTGAGTGTAGCGGGGACAGTGTGAGTGAGTGTAGGGGGACAGTGTGAGTGAGTGTAGGGGGGACAGTGTGAGTGAGTGTAGCGGGGACAGTGTGAGTGAGTGTAGGGGGACAGTGTGAGTGAGTGTAGGGGGACAGTGTGAGTGAGTGTAGCGGGGACAGTGTGAGTGAGTGTAGGGGGACAGTGTGAGTGAGTGTAGGGGGACAGTGTGAGTGAGTGTAGGGGGACAGTGTGAGTGAGTGTAGGGGGACAGTGAGAGTGAGTGTAGGGGGACAGTGTGAGTGAGTGTAGGGGTACAGTGAGAGTGAGTGTAGGGGGACAGTGTGAGTGAGTGTAGGGGGACAGTGTGAGTGAGTGTAGGGGGACAGTGTGAGTGAGTGTAGGGGGACAGTGTGAGTGAGTGTAGGGGGACAGTGTGAGTGAGTGTAGGGGGACAGTGTGAGTGAGTGTAGGGGGACAGTGTGAGTGAGTGTAGGGGGACAGTGTGAGTGAGTGTAGGGGGACAGTGAGAGTGAGTGTAGGGGGACAGTGTGAGTGAGTGTAGCGGGGACAGTGTGAGTGAGTGTAGGGGGGACAGTGTGAGTGAGTGTAGGGGGACAGTGTGAGTGAGTGTAGGGGGACAGTGTGAGTGAGTGTAGGGGGAGAGTGTGAGTGTGTGTAGGGGGACAGTGTGAGTGAGTGTAGGGGGACAGTGTGAGTGAGTGTAGCGGGGACAGTGTGAGTGAGTGTAGGGGGACAGTGTGAGTGAGTGTAGGGGGGACAGTGTGAGTGAGTGTAGGGGGACAGTGTGAGTGAGTGTAGGGGGACAGTGTGAGTGAGTGTAGGGGGACAGTGTGAGTGAGTGTAGCGGGGACAGTGTGAGTGAGTGTAGGGGGACAGTGTGAGTGAGTGTAGGGGGACAGTGTGAGTGAGTGTAGGGGGACAGTGTGAGTGAGTGTAGGGGGACAGTGTGAGTGAGTGTAGGGGGACAGTGTGAGTGAGTGTAGCGGGGACAGTGTGAGTGAGTGTAGGGGGACAGTGTGAGTGAGTGTAGGGGGACAGTGTGAGTGAGTGTAGGGGGACAGTGTGAGTGAGTGTAGGGGGACAGTAGAGTGAGTGTAGGGGGACAGTGTGAGTGAGTGTAGGGGTACAGTGAGAGTGAGTGTAGGGGGACAGTGAGTGAGTGTAGGGGGACAGTGTGAGTGAGTGTAGGGGTACAGTGAGAGTGAGTGTAGGGGGACAGTGTGAGTGAGTGTAGGGGGACAGTGTGAGTGAGTGTAGGGGGGACAGTGTGAGTGAGTGTAGGGGTACAGTGAGAGTGAGTGTAGGGGGACAGTGTGAGTGAGTGTAGGGGGACAGTGTGAGTGAGTGTAGGGGGACAGTGTGAGTGAGTGTAGGGGGACAGTGTGAGTGAGTGTAGGGGGACAGTGTGAGTGAGTGTAGGGGACAGTGAGTGAGTGTAGGGGGACAGTGTGAGTGTGTGTAGGGGACAGTGTGAGTGAGTGTAGGGGTACAGTGAGAGTGAGTGTAGGGGGACAGTGTGAGTGAGTGTAGGGGGACAGTGAGTGAGTGTAGGGGGACAGTGTGAGTGTGTGTAGGGGGACAGTGTGAGTGAGTGTAGCGGGGACAGTGTGAGTGAGTGTAGGGGGACAGTGTGAGTGAGTGTAGGGGGGACAGTGTGAGTGAGTGTAGGGGGACAGTGTGAGTGAGTGTAGGGGGACAGTGTGAGTGAGTGTAGGGGGACAGTGTGAGTGAGTGTGGGGGACAGTGGTGAGTGGGGGAGTGTAGGGGGACAGTGTGAGTGAGTGTGGGGGACAGTGTGAGTGAGTGTAGGGGGACAGTGTGAGTGAGTGTAGGGGGACAGTGTGAGTGAGTGTAGGGGGACAGTGTGAGTGAGTGTAGGGGGGACAGTGTGAGTGAGTGTAGGGGGACAGTGTGAGTGAGTGTAGGGGACAGTGTGAGTGAGTGTAGGGGGACAGTGTGAGTGAGTGTAGGGGGGACAGTGTGAGTGAGTGTAGGGGGACAGTGTGAGTGAGTGTAGGGGGACAGTGTGAGTGAGTGTAGGGGGACAGTGTGAGTGAGTGTAGGGGGACAGTGTGAGTGAGTGTAGGGGGACAGTGTGAGTGAGTGTAGGGGGACAGTGTGAGTGAGTGTAGGGGGACAGTGTGAGTGAGTGTAGGGGGACAGTGTGAGTGAGTGTAGGGGGGGACAGTGTGAGTGAGTGTAGGGGGACAGTGTGAGTGAGTGTAGGGGGACAGTGTGAGTGAGTGTAGGGGGACAGTGTGAGTGAGTGTAGGGGGACAGTGTGAGTGAGTGTAGGGGGACAGTGTGAGTGAGTGTAGGGGGACAGTGTGAGTGAGTGTAGGGGGACAGTGTGAGTGAGTGTAGGGGGACAGTGTGAGTGAGTGTAGGGGACAGTGTGAGTGAGTGTAGGGGGACAGTGTGAGTGAGTGTAGGGGGACAGTGTGAGTGAGTGTAGGGGGACAGTGTGAGTGAGTGTAGGGGACAGTGGAGTGAGTGTAGGGGGACAGTGTGAGTGAGTGTAGGGGACAGTGTGAGTGAGTGTAGGGGGACAGTGTGAGTGAGTGTAGGGGGACAGTGTGAGTGAGTGTAGGGGACAGTGTGAGTGAGTGTAGGGGACAGTGTGAGTGAGTGTAGGGGGACAGTGTGAGTGAGTGTAGGGGACAGTGTGAGTGAGTGTAGGGGGACAGTGTGAGTGAGTGTAGGGGGACAGTGTGAGTGAGTGTAGGGGACAGTGTGAGTGAGTGTAGGGGACAGTGACAGGAGTGAGTGTAGGGGGACAGTGTGAGTGAGTGTAGGGGGACAGTGTGAGTGAGTGTAGGGGGACAGTGTGAGTGAGTGTAGGGGGACAGTGTGAGTGAGTGTAGGGGGACAGTGTGAGTGAGTGTAGGGGGACAGTGTGAGTGAGTGTAGGGGGACAGTGTGAGTGAGTGTAGGGGACAGTGTGAGTGAGTGTAGGGGGACAGTGTGAGTGAGTGTAGGGGGACAGTGTGAGTGAGTGTAGGGGACAGTGTGAGTGAGTGTAGGGGGACAGTGTGAGTGAGTGTAGGGGGACAGTGTGAGTGAGTGTAGGGGGACAGTGTGAGTGAGTGTAGGGGGACAGTGTGAGTGAGTGTAGGGGACAGTGTGAGTGAGTGTAGGGGGACAGTGTGAGTGAGTGTAGGGGGACAGTGTGAGTGAGTGTAGGGGGACAGTGTGAGTGAGTGTAGGGGGACAGTGTGAGTGAGTGTAGGGGGACAGTGTGAGTGAGTGTAGGGGGACAGTGAGTGAGTGTAGGGGACAGTGTGAGTGTGTAGGGGGACAGTGTGAGTGAGTGTAGGGGGACAGTGTGAGTGAGTGTAGGGGGACAGTGTGAGTGAGTGTAGGGGGACAGTGTGAGTGAGTGTAGGGGGACAGTGTGAGTGAGTGTAGGGGGACAGTGTGAGTGAGTGTAGGGGGACAGTGTGAGTGAGTGTAGGGGGACAGTGGGAGTGAGGGGACAGGTGAGTGTAGGGGACAGTGTGAGTGAGTGTAGGGGGACAGTGTGAGTGAGTGTAGGGGGACAGTGTGAGTGAGTGTAGGGGACAGTGTGAGTGAGTGTAGGGGGACAGTGTGAGTGAGTGTAGGGGGACAGTGTGAGTGAGTGTAGGGGGACAGTGTGAGTGAGTGTAGGGGGACAGTGTGAGTGAGTGTAGGGGGACAGTGTGAGTGAGTGTAGGGGGACAGTGTGAGGTGAGTGTAGGGGACAGTGTGAGTGAGTGTAGGGGACAGTGTGAGTGAGTGTAGGGGGACAGTGTGAGTGGTGGGGGGGACAGTGTGGTGAGTGTAGGGGGACAGTGTGAGTGAGTGTAGGGGGACAGTGTGAGTGAGTGTAGGGGGACAGTGTGAGTGAGTGTAGGGGGACAGTGTGAGTGAGTGTAGGGGGACAGTGTGAGTGAGTGTAGGGGGACAGTGTGAGTGAGTGTAGGGGGACAGTGTGAGTGAGTGTAGGGGGACAGTGTGAGTGAGTGTAGGGGACAGTGTGAGTGAGTGTAGGGGGACAGTGTGAGTGAGTGTAGGGGGACAGTGTGAGTGAGTGTAGGGGGGACAGTGTGAGTGAGTGTAGGGGGACAGTGTGAGTGAGTGTAGGGGGACAGTGTGAGTGAGTGTAGGGGGACAGTGTGAGTGAGTGTAGGGGGACAGTGTGAGTGAGTGTAGGGGGACAGTGTGAGTGAGTGTAGGGGGACAGTGTGAGTGAGTGTAGGGGGACAGTGTGAGTGAGTGTAGGGGGACAGTGTGAGTGAGTGTAGGGGACAGTGTGAGTGAGTGTAGGGGGACAGTGTGAGTGAGTGTAGGGGGACAGTGTGAGTGAGTGTAGGGGGACAGTGTGAGTGAGTGTAGGGGGACAGTGTGAGTGAGTGTAGGGGGACAGTGTGAGTGAGTGTAGGGGGACAGTGTGAGTGAGTGTAGGGGGACAGTGTGAGTGAGTGTAGGGGGGACAGTGTGAGTGAGTGTAGGGGGACAGTGTGAGTGAGTGTAGGGGACAGTGTGAGTGAGTGTAGGGGGACAGTGTGAGTGAGTGTAGGGGGACAGTGTGAGTGAGTGTAGGGGACAGTGTGAGTGAGTGTAGGGGGACAGTGTGAGTGAGTGTAGGGGGACAGTGTGAGTGAGTGTAGGGGGACAGTGTGAGTGAGTGTGTAGGGGGACAGTGTGAGTGAGTGTAGGGGGACAGTGTGAGTGAGTGTAGGGGGACAGTGTGAGTGAGTGTAGGGGGACAGTGTGAGTGAGTGTAGGGGGACAGTGTGAGTGAGTGTAGGGGGACAGTGTGAGTGAGTGTAGGGGACAGTGTGAGTGAGTGTAGGGGGACAGTGTGAGTGAGTGTAAGGGGGACAGTGAGTGAGTGTAGGGGACAGTGGGGAGTGAGTGTAGGGGGACAGTGAGTGAGTGTAGGGGGACAGTGTGAGTGTGTGTAGGGGGACAGTGTGAGTGAGTGTAGGGGACAGTGTGAGTGTGTGTAGGGGGACAGTGTGAGTGAGTGTAGGGGGACAGTGTGAGTGAGTGTAGGGGGACAGTGTGAGTGAGTGTAGGGGGACAGTGTGAGTGTGTGTAGGGGGACAGTGTGAGTGAGTGTAGGGGGACAGTGTGAGTGAGTGTAGGGGGACAGTGTGAGTGAGTGTAGGGGGACAGTGTGAGTGAGTGTAGGGGGACAGTGTGAGTGAGTGTAGGGGACAGTGAGTGAGTGTAGGGGACAGTGTGAGTGTGTGTAGGGGGACAGTGTGAGTGAGTGTAGGGGGACAGTGTGAGTGAGTGTAGGGGGGACAGTGTGAGTGAGTGTAGGGGGACAGTGTGAGTGAGTGTAGGGGGGACAGTGTGAGTGAGTGTAGGGGACAGTGTGAGTGAGTGTAGGGGGACAGTGTGAGTGAGTGTAGGGGGACAGTGTGGTGAGTGTAGGGGGACAGTGTGAGTGAGTGTAGGGGGACAGTGTGAGTGAGTGTAGGGGGACAGTGTGAGTGAGTGTAGGGGGACAGTGTGAGTGAGTGTAGGGGGGACAGTGTGAGTGAGTGTGTAGGGGACAGTGTGAGTGAGTGTAGGGGACAGTGTGAGTGAGTGTAGGGGGGACAGTGTGAGTGAGTGTAGGGGGGACAGTGTGAGTGAGTGTAGGGGGACAGTGTGAGTGAGTGTAGGGGGACAGTGTGAGTGAGTGTAGGGGGACAGTGTGAGTGAGTGTAGGGGGACAGTGTGAGTGAGTGTAGGGGGACAGTGTGAGTGAGTGTAGGGGGACAGTGTGAGTGAGTGTAGGGGGACAGTGAGAGTGAGTGTAGGGGGACAGTGTGAGTGAGTGTAGGGGGACAGTGTGGTGAGTGTAGGGGGACAGTGTGAGTGAGTGTAGGGGGGACAGTGTGAGTGAGTGTAGGGGGACAGTGTGAGTGAGTGTAGGGGGACAGTGTGAGTGAGTGTAGGGGGACAGTGTGAGTGAGTGTAGGGGGACAGTGTGAGTGAGTGTAGGGGACAGTGTGAGTGAGTGTAGGGGGACAGTGTGTGAGTGAGTGTGGGGGACAGTGTGAGTGAGTGTAGGGGGACAGTGAGTGAGTGTAGGGGGACAGTGTGAGTGAGTGTAGGGGACAGTGTGAGTGAGTGTAGGGGACAGTGAGTGAGTGTAGGGGGACAGTGTGAGTGAGTGTAGGGGGACAGTGTGAGTGAGTGTGGGGGGACAGTGTGAGTGAGTGTAGGGGGACAGTGAGAGTGAGTGTAGGGGGGACAGTGTGAGTGAGTGTAGGGGGACAGTGTGAGTGAGTGTAGGGGGACAGTGTGAGTGAGTGTAGGGGGACAGTGTGAGTGAGTGTAGGGGGACAGTGTGAGTGAGTGTAGGGGGACAGTGTGGTGAGTGTAGGGGGACAGTGTGAGTGTGTGTAGGGGGACAGTGTGAGTGAGTGTAGGGGGGACAGTGTGAGTGAGTGTAGGGGGGACAGTGTGAGTGAGTGTAGGGGGGACAGTGAGTGAGTGTGGGGGACAGTGTGAGTGTGTGTGGGGGACAGTGTGAGTGAGTGTAGCGGGGACAGTGTGAGTGAGTGTAGGGGGACAGTGTGAGTGAGTGTGGGGGACAGTGTGAGTGAGTGTAGGGGACAGTGTGAGTGAGTGTAGGGGGGACAGTGTGAGTGAGTGTCGGGGGACAGTGTGAGTGAGTGTAGGGGACAGTGTGGTGGTGTTGGGGACAGTGTGAGTGAGTGTAGGGGGACAGTGTGAGTGAGTGTAGGGGGACAGTGTGAGTGAGTGGGGGGACAGTGTGAGTGAGTGTAGGGGGACAGTGTGAGTGAGTGTAGGGGGGGACAGTGTGAGTGAGTGTAGCGGGGACAGTGTGAGTGAGTGTAGGGGGACAGTGTGAGTGAGTGTAGGGGGGACAGTGTGAGTGTGTGTAGGGGGACAGTGTGAGTGAGTGTAGGGGGGACAGTGTGAGTGAGTGTAGGGGGACAGTGTGAGTGAGTGTAGGGGGACAGTGTGAGTGAGTGTAGGGGGGACAGTGTGAGTGAGTGTAGGGGGACAGTGTGAGTGAGTGTAGGGGACAGTGTGAGTGAGTGTAGCGGGGACAGTGTGAGTGAGTGTAGGGGGGACAGTGTGAGTGAGTGTAGGGGGACAGTGTGAGTGAGTGTAGGGGGACAGTGTGAGTGACTGTGGGGGACAGTGTGAGTGAGTGTAGGGGGACAGTGTGAGTGAGTGTAGGGGGACAGTGTGAGTGAGTGTAGGGGGACAGTGTGAGTGAGTGTAGGGGGACAGTGTGAGTGAGTGTAGGGGGGACAGTGTGAGTGAGTGTAGGGGACAGTGTGAGTGAGTGTAGGGGGGACAGTGTGAGTGAGTGTAGGGGGACAGTGTGAGTGAGTGTAGGGGGACAGTGTGAGTGAGTGTGGGGGACAGTGTGAGTGAGTGTAGGGGGACAGTGTGAGTGAGTGTAGGGGGACAGTGTGAGTGAGTGTAGGGGACAGTGTGAGTGAGTGTGGGGGCAGTGTGGTGAGTGTAGGGGACAGTGAGTGAGTGTAAGGGGACAGTGGGTGAGTGTAGGGGGACAGTGTGAGTGGTGTAGGGGGACAGTGTGAGTGAGTGTAGGGGGACAGTGTGAGTGAGTGTAGGGGGACAGTGTGAGTGAGTGTAGGGGACAGTGTGAGTGAGTGTAGGGGACAGTGAGTGAGTGTAGGGGTACAGAGAGTGAGTGTGGGGGACAGTGAGTGAGTGTAGGGGGACAGTGTGAGTGAGTGTAGGGGTACAGTGAGAGTGAGTGTAGGGGGACAGTGTGAGTGAGTGTAGGGGGACAGTGTGAGTGAGTGTAGGGGGACAGTGTGAGTGAGTGTAGGGGTACAGTGTGAGTGAGTGTAGGGGGACAGTGTGAGTGAGTGTAGGGGGACAGTGTGAGTGTGTGTAGGGGGACAGTGAGAGTGAGTGTAGGGGGACAGTGTGAGTGAGTGTAGGGGTACAGTGAGAGTGAGTGTAGGGGGACAGTGAGTGAGTGTAGGGGGACAGTGTGAGTGAGTGTAGGGGTACAGTGAGAGTGAGTGTAGGGGGACAGTGTGAGTGAGTGTAGGGGGACAGTGTGAGTGAGTGTAGGGGGACAGTGTGAGTGAGTGTAGGGGTACAGTGAGAGTGAGTGTAGGGGGACAGTGTGAGTGAGTGTAGGGGGGACAGTGTGAGTGAGTGTAGGGGACAGTGTGAGTGAGTGTAGGGGACAGTGTGAGTGAGTGTGGGGGACAGTGTGAGTGAGTGTAGGGGACAGTGAGTGAGTGTAGGGGGACAGTGTGAGTGTGTGTAGGGGGACAGTGTGAGTGAGTGTAGGGGTACAGTGAGAGTGAGTGTAGGGGGACAGTGTGAGTGAGTGTAGGGGACAGTGAGTGAGTGTAGGGGGACAGTGTGAGTGTGTGTGGGGGACAGTGTGAGTGAGTGTAGCGGGGACAGTGTGAGTGAGTGTAGGGGGACAGTGTGAGTGAGTGTAGGGGGACAGTGTGAGTGAGTGTAGGGGGACAGTGTGAGTGAGTGTAGGGGGGACAGTGTGAGTGAGTGTGGGGGACAGTGTGAGTGAGTGTAGGGGGACAGTGTGAGTGAGTGGGGGGGGACAGTGTGAGTGAGTGTAGGGGACAGTGTGAGTGAGTGTAGGGGGACAGTGTGAGTGAGTGTAGGGGGACAGTGTGAGTGAGTGTAGGGGGGACAGTGTGAGTGAGTGTAGCGGGGACAGTGTGAGTGAGTGTAGGGGGACAGTGTGAGTGAGTGTAGCGGGGACAGTGTGAGTGTGTGTAGGGGGACAGTGTGAGTGAGTGTAGGGGGACAGTGTGAGTGAGTGTAGGGGGGACAGTGTGAGTGAGTGTAGGGGACAGTGTGAGTGAGTGTAGGGGGACAGTGTGAGTGTGTGTAGGGGGACAGTGTGAGTGAGTGTGGGGGACAGTGTGAGTGAGTGTAGCGGGGACAGTGTGAGTGAGTGTAGGGGGACAGTGTGAGTGAGTGTAGGGGGGACAGTGTGAGTGAGTGTAGGGGGACAGTGTGAGTGACTGTAGGGGACAGTGTGAGTGAGTGTAGGGGGACAGTGTGAGTGAGTGTAGCGGGGACAGTGTGAGTGAGTGTAGGGGGACAGTGTGAGTGAGTGTAGGGGGACAGTGTGAGTGAGTGTAGGGGGACAGTGTGAGTGAGTGTAGGGGACAGTGTGAGTGAGTGTAGGGGGACAGTGTGAGTGAGTGTAGGGGGACAGTGTGAGTGAGTGTAGGGGGACAGTGTGAGTGAGTGTAGGGGGACAGTGTGAGTGAGTGTAGGGGGACAGTGTGAGTGAGTGTAGGGGGACAGTGTGAGTGAGTGTAAGGGGACAGTGGTGAGTGTAGGGGACAGTGTGAGTGAGTGTGGGGGGACAGTGTGAGTGAGTGTAAGGGGACAGTGAGTGAGTGTAGGGGGACAGTGTGAGTGTGTGTGGGGGACAGTGTGGTGAGTGTAGGGGGGACAGTGTGAGTGAGTGTAGGGGGACAGTGTGAGTGAGTGTAGGGGGACAGTGTGAGTGAGTGTAAGGGGACAGTGAGTGAGTGTAGGGGGACAGTGTGAGTGTGTGTAGGGGGACAGTGTGAGTGAGTGTAGGTGGGACAGTGTGAGTGAGTGTAGGGGGACAGTGTGAGTGAGTGTAGGGGGGACAGTGTGAGTGAGTGTAGGGGGACAGTGTGAGTGAGTGTAGGGGGGGACAGTGTGAGTGAGTGTAGGGGACAGTGTGAGTGAGTGTAGGGGGACAGTGTGAGTGAGTGTAGGGGGACAGTGTGAGGTGAGTGTAGGGGGACAGTGAGTGAGTGTAGGGGACAGTGTGAGTGTGTGTAGGGGGACAGTGTGAGTGAGTGTAGGGGTACAGTGAGAGTGAGTGTAGGGGGGACAGTGTGAGTGAGTGTAGGGGGACAGTGTGAGTGAGTGTAGGGGGACAGTGTGAGTGAGTGTAGGGGTACAGTGAGAGTGAGTGTAGGGGGACAGTGTGAGTGAGTGTAGGGGGACAGTGTGAGTGAGTGTAGGGGGACAGTGTGAGTGAGTGTAGGGGGACAGTGTGAGTGAGTGTAGGGGGACAGTGAGTGAGTGTAGGGGGACAGTGTGAGTGTGTGTAGGGGACAGTGTGAGTGAGTGTAGGGGTACAGTGAGTGAGTGTAGGGGGACAGTGTGAGTGAGTGTAGGGGGACAGTGAGTGAGTGTGGGGGACAGTGTGAGTGTGTGTGGGGGACAGTGTGAGTGAGTGTGGCGGGGACAGTGTGAGTGAGTGTAGGGGGACAGTGTGAGTGAGTGTAGGGGGGACAGTGTGAGTGAGTGTAGGGGGGACAGTGTGAGTGAGTGTAGGGGGACAGTGTGAGTGAGTGTAGGGGGACAGTGTGAGTGAGTGTAGGGGGACAGTGTGAGTGAGTGTAGGGGGGACAGTGTGAGTGAGTGTAGGGGGACAGTGTGAGTGAGTGTAGGGGGACAGTGTGAGTGAGTGTAGGGGGACAGTGTGAGTGAGTGTAGGGGGACAGTGTGAGTGAGTGTAGGGGGACAGTGTGAGTGAGTGTAGCGGGGACAGTGTGAGTGAGTGTAGGGGGACAGTGTGAGTGAGTGTAGCGGGGACAGTGTGAGTGTGTGTAGGGGGACAGTGTGAGTGAGTGTAGGGGGACAGTGTGAGTGAGTGTAGGGGGGACAGTGTGAGTGAGTGTAGGGGGACAGTGTGAGTGAGTGTAGGGGGACAGTGTGAGTGTGTGTAGGGGGACAGTGTGAGTGAGTGTAGGGGGACAGTGTGAGTGAGTGTAGGGGGACAGTGTGAGTGAGTGTAGGGGGACAGTGTGAGTGAGTGTAGGGGGGACAGTGTGAGTGAGTGTAGGGGGACAGTGTGAGTGAGTGTAGGGGGACAGTGTGAGTGAGTGTAGGGGGACAGTGTGAGTGAGTGTAGGGGGACAGTGTGAGTGAGTGTAGGGGGACAGTGTGAGTGAGTGTAGGGGGACAGTGTGAGTGAGTGTAGGGGGGACAGTGTGAGTGAGTGTAGGGGGACAGTGTGGTGAGTGTGGGGGGGACAGTGTGAGTGAGTGTAGGGGGACAGTGAGTGGGGGGCAGTGTGAGTGAGTGTGGGGGACAGTGAGTGAGTGAGGGGCAGTGGTGAGTGTAGGGGACAGTGTGAGTGAGTGTAGGGGGACAGTGTGAGTGAGTGTAAGGGGACAGTGAGTGAGTGTAGGGGGACAGTGTGAGTGAGTGTAGGGGGACAGTGTGAGTGAGTGTAGGGGGACAGTGTGAGTGAGTGTAGGGGGACAGTGTGAGTGAGTGTAGGGGGACAGTGTGAGTGTGTGTAGGGGGACAGTGTGAGTGAGTGTAGGGGACAGTGTGAGTGAGTGTAGCGGGGACAGTGTGAGTGAGTGTAGGGGACAGTGTGAGTGAGTGTAGCGGGGACAGTGTGAGTGAGTGTAGGGGGACAGTGTGAGTGTGTGTAGGGGACAGTGTGAGTGAGTGTAGGGGGACAGTGTGAGTGTGTGTAGGGGACAGTGTGAGTGAGTGTAGGGGGACAGTGTGAGTGAGTGTAGGGGACAGTGTGAGTGAGTGTAGGGGGACAGTGTGAGTGAGTGTAAGGGGACAGTGAGTGAGTGTAGGGGGACAGTGTGAGTGTGTGTAGGGGGACAGTGTGAGTGAGTGTAGCGGGGACAGTGTGAGTGAGTGTAAGGGGACAGTGAGTGAGTGTAGGGGGACAGTGTGAGTGTGTGTAGGGGACAGTGTGAGTGAGTGTAGGGGGGACAGTGTGAGTGTGTGTAGGGGGACAGTGTGAGTGAGTGTAGGGGGGACAGTGTGAGTGAGTGTAGGGGGACAGTGTGAGTGAGTGTAGGGGGACAGTGTGAGTGTGTGTAGGGGGACAGTGTGAGTGTGTGTAGGGGGACAGTGTGAGTGAGTGTAGGGGGACAGTGTGAGTGAGTGTGGGGGACAGTGTGAGTGAGTGTAGGGGGACAGTGTGAGTGAGTGTAAGGGGACAGTGAGTGAGTGTGGGGGACAGTGTGAGTGTGTGTAGGGGGACAGTGTGAGTGAGTGTAGGTGGGACAGTGTGAGTGAGTGTAGGGGGACAGTGTGAGTGAGTGTAGGGGGGACAGTGTGAGTGAGTGTAGGGGGGACAGTGTGAGTGAGTGTAGCGGGGACAGTGTGAGTGAGTGTGGGGGACAGTGTGAGTGAGTGTAGCGGGGGACAGTGTGAGTGAGTGTAGGGGGGACAGTGTGAGTGTGTGTAGGGGGACAGTGTGAGTGAGTGTAGCGGGGACAGTGTGAGTGAGTGTAGGGGGACAGTGTGAGTGAGTGTAGGGGGACAGTGTGAGTGTGTGTAGGGGGACAGTGTGAGTGAGTGTAGGGGGACAGTGTGAGTGAGTGTAGGGGGGACAGTGTGAGTGAGTGTAGGGGGGGACAGTGTGAGTGAGTGTAGGGGGCAGTGTGAGTGAGTGTAGGGGGACAGTGTGAGTGTGTGTAGGGGGACAGTGTGAGTGAGTGTAGGGGGACAGTGTGAGTGAGTGTAGCGGGGACAGTGTGAGTGAGTGTAGGGGGACAGTGTGAGTGAGTGTAGGGGGGGACAGTGTGAGTGAGTGTGGGGGGGACAGTGTGAGTGACTGTAGGGGACAGTGTGAGTGAGTGTAGGGGGACAGTGTGAGTGAGTGTAGCGGGGACAGTGTGAGTGAGTGTAGGGGGACAGTGTGAGTGAGTGTAGGGGGACAGTGTGAGTGAGTGTAGGGGGGGACAGTGTGAGTGAGTGTAGGGGGGGACAGTGTGAGTGAGTGTAGGGGACAGTGTGAGTGAGTGTAGGGGACAGTGTGAGTGAGTGTGGGGGACAGTGTGAGTGAGTGTAAGGGGACAGTGAGTGAGTGTAGGGGGACAGTGTGAGTGAGTGTAGGGGGACAGTGTGAGTGAGTGTAAGGGGACAGTGAGTGAGTGTAGGGGGACAGTGTGAGTGAGTGTAGGGGGACAGTGTGAGTGAGTGTAGGGGGACAGTGTGGTGAGTGTAGGGGGACAGTGTGAGTGAGTGTAGGGGGACAGTGTGAGTGTGTGTAGGGGGACAGTGTGAGTGAGTGTAGGGGGACAGTGTGAGTGAGTGTGGGGGACAGTGTGAGTGAGTGTAGGGGGACAGTGTGAGTGTGTGTAGGGGGACAGTGTGAGTGAGTGTAGCGGGGACAGTGTGAGTGAGTGTAGGGGGACAGTGTGAGTGAGTGTAGGGGGACAGTGTGAGTGAGTGTAGGGGGACAGTGTGAGTGTGTGTAGGGGGACAGTGTGAGTGAGTGTAGGGGGGACAGTGTGAGTGAGTGTAGGGGGACAGTGTGAGTGAGTGTAGGGGGGACAGTGTGAGTGAGTGTGGGGGGACAGTGTGAGTGAGTGTAGCGGGGACAGTGTGAGTGTGTGTAGGGGGACAGTGTGAGTGAGTGTAGGGGGACAGTGTGAGTGAGTGTAGGGGGACAGTGTGAGTGAGTGTAGGGGTACAGTGTGAGTGTGTGTAGGGGGACAGTGTGAGTGTGTGTAGGGGGACAGTGTGAGTGAGTGTAGGGGGACAGTGTGAGTGAGTGTAGGGGGACAGTGTGAGTGAGTGTAGGGGGGACAGTGTGAGTGAGTGTAGGGGGACAGTGTGAGTGAGTGTAGGGGGACAGTGTGAGTGAGTGTAGCGGGGACAGTGTGAGTGAGTGTAGGGGGACAGTTTGAGTGAGTGTAGGGGGGACAGTGTGAGTGAGTGTAGGGGGGGACAGTGTGAGTGAGTGTAGGGGGGACAGTGTGAGTGAGTGTAAGGGGACAGTGTGAGTTAGTGTAGTGGGTACAGTGTGAGTGAGTGCAGCGGGGACAGTGTGAGTGAGTGTAGCAGGGACAGTGTAAGTGAGCGTAGTGGGCACAATCTGAGTGAGTGTAGTGACTGTAGTGTCACATGGCATACAGGCTGCTGCTTTCAGCAAGACAGTTTGGTCCTGGCACCATCGCTCCCTGGTTTCACTCGGTCACAGAAGCATGTCCCAAGGTGGGCCTGGAGCATGTGCCTGTGTGTTATATGTGTGTTTTACTTTGGTGAAACACTCTTACTTGATGCTAGATTTACACAAAGATTTTTCAGATATCTTCTATTGTAAGAGTTTAAATATGGACACATGGTTATGGGACTATGTATCTTCAAATTATCATATTAATAACATGAAATCATGTTGCCTATATGCATTCTTTAACTTTCAGCATCATTAATAAAACTTAAATGTAAATGAAGAGCCTAGAGAGGCACGCACAGAAATACAGACATCTCTCCTATCGAGATTAGATTGGGCTTTGCATCTTACTTGAATTCCTGCTTCACATATTTCTGCAGGAAAGGAAACATGGGCATGTGTAGCAGGACATGAGTTGCGTCAGACACAGTTGAATCTAGGGCCTCGACAATGCCAGGTCCTTAGGCGGCTAACTCTGTGCTCTTGAGTTAGGCCTCCAAACGGTCACCAACATTGCATAGACTCATTTCCTATCTGCAAAAACTCTTTTCACATAGTTTTGATAAAACATCCTAGGAAGATCTGATTAGTCCAGCTTGTGTCAGCTGTCAATTCAGAATCAGTTACTGGAAGCAAGAATAAGAGGGAATTTGATTGGTCAGAACTGGCTAAATCTAGACGCTATAGCTTGGTACAGGAGGCAGAGTGGACCCCAGCTGAACAGTATAAAATGAAATTTTTAAGAAAAGAGAAGGTCTGATCCCAGAAGTAGTGGGAAGTGATTTGTGCATAGCAAAAACAACATATGCTCACTGTGTGCTGATTAATAAATGTGTGAGAGTATTCTTTGTCTATATAAAGTGTAGATTATACCAAGTTATTCTGAAAGATAAAATAATTTGCTGTGATTTTGTTACATATTCAAATTATATTGTATTCTTGCAATTGAAAGCATTCTAATAGATAGAAATGTGCTTTAATGAGATTAATGTTTCCTTTATGAAGATGAAACCTTATCACTAGTATATAAGACAGGGCCCTAATATTCATTAGGACAGGGTGACAGGAAAGAAATACTGACTTTGTCTAAAGCTTCATCCCATTAAGACGCATATTTAATTATGAAAGGTGTAAAGTATATCTTGTGAATACCACTTGATATTATTGTATGTTCTTTCAAAAGGTCATCACTCTGAAACCAGCATGGTACCGTGGGCCAGCATAGCACTATCAACCAATAGCTACGCTTCAAAAACAAATAAACTCACTAAAAAAAGAGGCCAGATTTGCAGTTACCAGAGACAGGGATCGGGGTGAGGGGGGAACTGGATGAAGACAATTAAAAATATAAACTTCTAGTTGCAAGATAAATAAGTACTAGGGACGTAATGTGTAACATAAGAAATATAACCAGCTGTGTGTTCTATATGACAGTTATTAAGAGGGTAAATCCTAATAGCTCTAACAGCAAGGAAAATTTGTTTCTGTTTCTTTAATTTTGTGTCTATATGAGATGACAAATGATCATTAAACTTATTGTGATAACCTATTCCCCGGTGGCTCAACAGTAAAAAATTTGCCTGGCATGTAGGAGCCGCAGAAGACGTGAATTTGATCCGTGGGTGGGGAAGATCCCCTGGAGGAGGGCATAGCAACCCACTCCAGTGTTCTTGCCTAGAGAATCCTGTGGACAGAGGAAACTGGTGGGCTACAGTCCATAGGGTCGCAAAGAGTTGGGCATGACTGGAGTGACTTAGCATGCATTCATGGGATATGTGAGTCGAATCATTATGTGCTATACTTTAAATTTTTTAAAAAGACCATAACTCTAATTCTGGGTGTGTTATGAAAATACAGACTTTGCTAAAATAGTTTTTTTCAATTAGGAATTGTATTTCATGGCTAGGACCTAAAATCGTTTCACCAAAATAGAGACTTGTTTCACAATATCCATTACGGCAAAGCACCATTCTAGAATGGTCTGGGGGGCTGCACAAGGTCAGTATTGTCTCAGGCTCCTTCTGTCTCCCTGCCTTGATATTCTTAGCATCCAGCTTCCATCCCCAAGGTAGCTTCATGCTTACAGAGTAACCACTGTGGCTCTAGCCATACTATAGCAAGAAGAAAACAGTTCCAGCATAGATGAGTGTGCCTTCCAGATAGATGGTTTCCTTTCAAAGAGAGTCCATGAGCCTCTCCCCTATAGTAACATTTACTTACATGTAACTGATCACCCCACCAGTAATGTGAGTGAGACATATAACAGTTCTATATCTGGAAGGACTGCTGCTCCCAGAATATAGAGACTCTTTCACTAATGAAAAATTGCAGAATGAATATTGGTTGCACGCTAATATTTTCTGCCATAGCATTTCTAACTCCTACATGCCTTAAGTTCAAATGCATAACCCACCACAGTGTCTATATATTAAAAAGTGGTAGAAGTCAGTAAAAGCCGTAAGCTTGCATGTTTTGACAAGTTCTGTATGAATCAAGAATATGTCACCATCATCAAGACTGGAGTGTTATGTTTGATATTGTTTCTCAATGTTAATTTTGGACAAAGGAATTTAAACATGAGTTGATTAAGAAACAAGCCATGATAAAATTTGAATGAACCTTGAACATTACAACAGGCAAGTAGTTTAGCAGGCTGAATTTAACAGTTTTTAAAATGAAATAAACTTTATTTTAAATCAGTCTACGAAGAATCGTACTTAAGGAATTTCAACAAAAAGGTAGCTTATGAGTCAGGGCAAATGTTGTCGCTTTCAGAATGAGCAGCCTGTTAGTCAGCGTCTGACATATTTCCACCTGCTTCCAGAAACGAGGACTTTACAAGTGGGAGATTGCTTCCTTGGCTTGGTAGAGCGCTGATGGGTACGCTTGTTAACTCAACATACTGGGCCAGTTGAGGTCGGTATAAGACATCTCCAAGGGGAGGTACCTAAAATCTAATTTTGCCGGTCAGGAAGGTTACAGCTTATTCAGTTCCAGGTGGATAAAGGTAAAGGGATCTACAGTTACCTAGGGCCAGTGAGCTGAAGAAAATAGAGCTCCTGAACATGTAGAATGACATGTGTCTGTGAATCTTCTCTACACTGAGCCATAATATATTATTTTGAAAATGTCATCATTATTATTAAAATAAGGAGTCAATGGCAAAGAGTCTTTTCAAGTTTTATGTGCCCTTATCATGTTTTGCTTCTATGGGTGTATAGATTTACAGTAGGATATGTACATAATGAACTATGTAGCCCTTTGCTAGTCCCTCTGATAAGTGGCCTACTGACCTAGTTGGCCATTATATTTACTTCTCAGAAATTAACATCAGTGTAAGAGTAAGAAGTATATGCTACCATATGGAAAAGAGACAGCTGCTGGGAAGCTGTCGTAGGGCACCCAGAGCTCAGCTCGGTGTTCTGCGATGATCTAGCGGGCTGGGATTGGGGGTGGGCGGGAGGGGGTCTCAAGAGCGAAGGGATATGTGTATTCAAATAGCTGATTCATGTTGTTGTACAATAGAAACTCACACATTGTAAAGTAATTATACTACATACAGTTAAAGAAAAAGAGCTATAAGGCCCGCATTTGTTCATATATGCAGTAGCCAGGTCTCTCTTCTAGTATTCAGTGGTTGCCACGAATTATGAGGGGGTGGCTATTTCAAGAAGCAAATAAATATGAATATATAATTTTTGTCAACAAAATATATCAGGTTTTCTACCTTCCAAGTTTTGGTGGTCTCACTAATAGGCTTAAGCAAGCTTAAGGACTGCTTCAGACAACAGTAGTATGAGGGCAGAATGCTCATTTCTAAAATTATCAAAGATACTTTCCCATAGTGATTAGCTAACAGGAGCTATCTTTACATAATGTATCAATGCAAAAATGAAAATAAAAGTATTCATGTGGCAAAAGTTTGAGCAAATTTGGCTAAATGGTTTTCTTGGGAAGTCCTACAATTATTGCTAGGAATATAAACCTTGAAAAAAGTTCAACTGAATTCCAAATTGTCTGTGCATCAAGATTTAAGTTTTACATATCACTATCTCAGGCACAGAGAAAACAGCTATCAGGTTAAAATTACATGTGTGTGTGTGTGTGTGTGTGTGTGTGCAAAACTGTAGCAGGAGGAATGAGAATTTTAAGTCATATATCTCCTTTGGTGGGGGAGATTAAAAGTGGAAAGAAACTGCCAACCATAATCTGATAAGCGATTAATACAGAAATCCAAAATATAGAAAGAACTCATATGACTCAGTAGCAAAAATCAAATAACCTAGTTAAAATATTGGCAGAGAATCTGGATAAACATTTCTCAAAGAAGATGTACAAAAGGCCAACAGGTTCATGAAAAAATGCTCAACATCGCTAGCCATTGGGGAAATGCAGATTAAAACCACAATGAGTCCAAAAGTCCGTTCTATACCTCTGTGTCTCTTTTGTTGTCTCACATATAGGGTCATCATTAATATCTTTCTAAATTCCATATATATGTGTCAGTATACTGTACTGGTGGTTTTCTTTCTGGCTTACTTCACTCTGTATAATTGGTTCCAATTTCATCCATCTCTGAGGGAGAGGGAGAGGGTGGGATGGTTTGGGAGAATGGCATTGAAACATGTATACTATCTTGTAAGAAACGAAGCACCAGTCTATGTTCAATGCAGGATGCAGGATGCATGGGGCTGGTGCACAGGATGATTCAGGGAGATGATGTGGGGTGGGGGGTGGGAGGGGCTTCGGCATTGGGAGATCGTGTTCACCTGTGGCTGATTCATGTCAATGTATGGCAAAACAAATACAGTATTGTAATGTAGAATAAAGTATTAAAAAAATAAAAAAAAATAAAACCACAATGAGATAGCACCTCTTATCTGTTAGAATGCCCATAAACAAAAGATGTGGGGTAAGACAAGGGGGCATGGATATGGAGGAAAGGAACCTTTAGACACTGTTGATGAGATTATAAACTGCAGCAGCCACTATGGCTAATGATCTCTCCATATTACGCTTAAAAAAATTAAAAACAGAATTACATATGAACCAGCAACTTTGCCTCTGAGAACATATTCAAAGCTAATGAAAACATTAACTTGAAAAGATACCTGCACCCTCAAGTTCATAGCAGCATTGCTTACAGTAACCAGGACATGGAAACAGTCCAAGTGTCTGTAGGTGGATGGATGGATAAAGAAAGAAGTAATGGCATGTATATGTATATGCAATACATATGTATACATTATATACGTTATATTATGTATAATATAATGTGTATTATATCTATGTCTATATATATATATACACACATAATATATGCAGCGAAACATTATTCAGCCCTAAAAAATGAGGACATCCAACTATTTGTGACAACATGGATGGATCTTGAAGGCATTATGCTAAGTGAAATGAATCTGATGGAGAAAGACAAATGTTGTATGATCTTACTTACATGTGAAATCTAAACAAAACTCTAATATAAAAATAGATCAGACTTGTAGTTACTAAAGGTGGTGAAAGGAAGAGATGGGAGGAAGGTGGTCAAAAGACAAGCTTTCAGTTATAAGATGAATAATTACTAGGAATATAATGTACAACGTGACTGTAAGTAACACTGCTGTTCGATATTCAAGAATGTAGATAGTTAGATCCTAAGAGCTCTTATCACAAGAAGAAATATTGTTTTCCTTTATGCTTTTCTATTTTCTTTTTATTGTGTCTATATGAGAAGATGAATGTTAGCTAAATCTATATTGGTAATCACATCATAATATATATAATTCAAACCATCATGCTGTATACTTTAAACAACTGCAAGTTAAAACAACAGAACAAGTTATTTTCACTTGTTAGATAAACAAAAAATGTTTCAGTTCAGTTCAATTCAGTCACTCAGTCGTGTCCGACTCTTTGCGACCCCATGAATCGCAGCTCGCCAGGCCGCCCTGTCCTCCCTGTCCATCAACAACTCCCAGAGTTCACCCAAACTCATGTGCATCAAGTCAGTGATGCCATCCAGCCATCTCATCCTTGGTTGTCCCCTTCTCCTCCTGCCCCCAATCCCTCCCAACATCAGTCTTTCCCAATGAGTCAACTCTTCGCATAAGGTGGCCAAAGTACTGGAGTTTCAGCTTTAGCATCATTCCTTCCAAAGAAATCCCAGGGCTGATCTCCTTCAGAATGGACTGGTTGGATCTCCTTGCAGTCCAAGGGACTCTCAAGAGTCTTCTCCAACACCACAGTACAAAAGCTTCAATTCTTCGGCGATTTTAATTGGATCTCCTTGCAGTCCAAGGGACTCTCAAGAGTCTTCTCCAACACCACAGTTCAAAAGCATCAATTCTTCAGTGCTCAGCTTTCTTCACAGTCCGACTCTCACATCCATACATGACCACTGGAAAAACTATAGCCTTGACTAGACGGACCTTTGTTGGCAAAGTAATGTTTCTGTTTTTGAATATGCTATCTAGGCTGGTTATAAATATTGCTAAAGGTAAGAAGAAATGGGCAACCTCACACAGTGAAGGTAAAGGGTAAAAGAGTGTAGGCTTTTTTTCTTTTTAAACTTCTTTTCTTATGAAAAATGTCAAATGCACATGAGAATAAAGAGAATAGTGTAAAGAAATTTTATGTGTGACACCTAATAAATGTCATAGTAACTCTTTGGTATCACCTAATAACTGCTGATTTCTCTGATTAGCTGAAAAAGTATTTTTAGACCTTGTTAGTTATCAAGAACTAGACAAATTCTGTTAGGTCTGTCTTAACTCTTCTAAATTTCTTAATTTAAGATTATCCTTGCTCTTTCTTCTCTTGTATTGGTATGTAAAAACCAAGCCAATTGTGGGATAGAACATTCCACAATTTTGATTTCTCTTTATAGTTCCTGTAAATGGGCTTCATTAAATTTTGGTTCATCAACACTGCAAAATTTTGATTTCTGATTCTATTATCCCTTTAACATTTACTGAGCTAGAATTCTTTCATAAAGAAAAATGTTTCCCTTATCAAATAAGGGAAATTGTGGTATTTGAAAATATGATGCCTGTAGATATGCCAGGATGAGTACTCAGTATTGCTCCCTTTCTTGCCAATTTTTATTATGTGGTACTGGCGCCTAGTGTAATCTTTATGAAAGATAATACATATACACACACATATTGATGGTTAGTTGTATGTGTTATTTTAACTGGGCCATGGGCTGGCCAGATACCATTTAGTCAGATATTATTCTGGGCGTTTCTGGATGAGATTCACATTCGAATGGGTAGACTGAGTAAATCAGATTGCTCTTCCTAATCAGGTTGTGCCTCATCCAATCAGCTGAAGGCCGGAGTAGCACAAGAGGGCTGACCCTGTTGTGAGCAGAAGGGATTTCTCCATGGAGCAGCATGGACTTGGCTTTTACCTGCTTTCTAAGGTAAAGGAAGCATCAGCTCTGCCTGGGTTTCGGTCTCGTTGGCCTTTGACCTGGCACTGTGCGGTTAGTTCTGCAGGTTCTTGCCGACTGCCGACCTTGGGATATGTCAGCTTCCCTAATCGTGTAAGCTAACTTTGTGTGATAAATCTCTCTGGGACTTGCTTGGTGTTCCAGTGGTTGAGAACCTGCCTGCCAACTGGGGGACATGGGTTCAATCCCTTTTCCAGGAAGATCCCACGTGCTGCGGAGCAACGAATCCTGAGCGTCACAACCGCGAGCCCGCGCACCGCGGCTCCTGAAGCCCGCGGGCTTAGAGCGCGTGCCGGGCGACGCGGGAGCCGCCGGAGGGGAGCCCGCACCGCGCAGAGCGAGCAGCCCGCTTGCTACAGCCAGACAGAGCCCGGGAGCTGCGGCTAGAGAAGGTCCAAGTGTGGCAATGAATAAATAACAGTGAATCAATAAAAATAAATGGCTAACGCTCTGAGATGACTGGATGGCATCAGCGACTCGACGGACGTGAGTCTGAGTGAACTCCGGGAGTTGCTGATGGACAGGGAGGCCTGGGGAGCTGCGATTCACGGGGTTGCAAAGAGTCTGACGTGACTGAGCGACCGAACGGAGCTGATAATACGTAACACGTTTCTTTATATACATGTATATATAATATATATGTGTGCATGTGTGTTTTTATGTAATGCTTGTGTCTTCCTTTTAAAATTCACATGTTGAAATCCCAGCTCTTAGTGTGATGATGATATTTAAAGATGGGACCTTTGGGAGGCAGTTGGATCATGAGGGCTCCTATGGGTTTAGTACTCCTATAAAAGAGACCCCCAGAGAGCTTCTTCATCCATTCTGCTGTAAAGGGGACGCAGCAAGAAGTTAGCCATCTATGGACTCAGGGCAGGCCCTCATTGGACACCGAATCTACTAGCCTCTTGCTAACGAACTTCTCAGCCTCCAAAACTGTGAGTAATAGACTTCAGTTGTTTGGAAGGCACCCAGACTGTGTTATTCTCTTATAGAAGTCCAAATAGACTAAGATATATACGCAACCCCTTTCTAAGCATAATGCTACTCATTTCTAAATGCCTAATTAGAGCACTGACATTACAGTGTGGGACACTCCTAAGTCTGAGAAACTTGGTTTATTCTAATGATAAAGGAAACGAACATTACCTGCCAAAGGAACTGGAAATTAACAGAAATCTATTCTTTGTTGTTAAGTCTGTTTATCTTGGTGCTCTGGGTCAGTCCTTGAAGATGTAAACAACTTGATTTTTGTGATGTTATCTGAATGCACAAATTAATGCAAAATATTTAAAAACAAATTTTATGTTAAATAAAAGCGAGTTCTATGGTTAAACTTGTTCAAAAGTTAGAAGCCTCTTGAGCTTCTACTGTTTTTTTAAATGTATTTATTTTTAATTGGAAGGTAATTGCTTTACAATATCATATTGGTTTCTGCCATACAGCAACATGATTCAGCCATGTATAATATGTCCCCTCCCTCTTGAAGCTCTCTCCTACCTCCCACCCCATCCCAGCCCTCTACGTTGTCACCGATTTGAGCTCCGAGTCGTATAGCAAGTTCCCACTGGCTGTCTACTTTACATTTGGGAAGGTGTATGTTTTCATGGTCGTCTTCCAATGCACTCACTCTCTCCTTCCCCCACTGTTCCCACGCGTCTGCTCTCTACGCCTGCATCTCCACGGCTGCCATGCAAACAGGTTCATCGGTGCCATCTTTCTAGATCCCACGTGCAGCAGTGACGTAGGCGTCCATATACGACATCTGTCTTTCTCTTTCTGACTTTTTGTGCTTGAGCATTATACCACCGTGTATGGGTGGCACAGCTTCTTTACCCGTTCCTCTGTGGATGGGCATCTAGGCTGCTTCATGTCCTAGCTATTGTAAATAGTGCAGAAATGAGCATTGGGCTACATGTGTAATTTTCAGTTGTGGTTCTCTCAGGGTATATGGCCAGTAGTGGGATTGTTGGGTCATATGGTAGTTTTATTTCTAGTTTTTTAAGGAATTTGAGCCCCTATTCCGCTCCTGGATGAGTGATTTTTATTAAGGTCTTGAGTAAGTCTGGTTATCACTGGTGGCAACACAGAAAAGTCCTAAAATTGAGTTAATTGATTTATATGAATTAAAAATATGTGCCACAAAGTACTTTGCAGAGGAAGGATGTCAAACCATAATGCTACAAGCAAGATACAGTCACACACTTTGCCGAGTGCTTTGTAAAGGGAGAACAGTATAGGTTATTAAAAACGGTCTAGTCTTAAGCAAGTAAAAAGCAAGCCAAACCATCAGGCCTTCACTGAAATATCGTCAGGATCAACTTGAACTTCATGTTTCCATTAGAGCTTGCTAGTCCCTCCCCCTTCAGATACTCTGAGGAAAGAGATTAAAACTGGTAATTTTGGAGGTTTATTTTAGTCCTAGCTTTTTGCTAATTTTGTCTCTAGACCTGAAAAAAAATCTAATCAACTTTCATTAGTTAAATGAGCCCACAGGCTTAGATTTAGATTTTTAAAACTGCATATTTGAAAAATCTTAGTATGCAAATCCCTGTGGGCTATTCTGTAAGCTGGTTCAGATTCCTCTCTGTCTGGGTCATTTCCACAATAGTGAAGAAAGAGGAAAAACACACACTGTAGATCTTTTATTCTTCCGGGTGAAGGACTACATCAGAAATGAAGTCAAGAAAACCTAAAGATTAAATATATTGCTAAAAGAGAAACTGAGGTACGATAACATCTTTAAGAATTTATTGAGCAAAACTCAGTTTGAATTGGGCGGCACCCAATCTAGCAGAGAGAAAATTGCTGTGGGGACCTGTATAGGCTGACGCACTTGGAGAGGCAGAGGGACAGGAACAAGGGATTACACTGGACAAAAAAGCAGGTTGGTTATTCCAAGTGATTCCAAGATTACTGTCCTTTGGGGGACAGCAGGGGTCTCTCCTGCAGATTATGTAACCAGTGCTGAATCAGGCAATTCCTGACTGGCTGGTTTAAAATTCCACTTCTGGTGGAGCCAAAACTATAATTAAGTCTCTTTGGTGCCATGGGACTTAGCCTAAGCTACTCCGTTTTGGCTGTTTTCTTGTTTTTAGCAATATCCCAATTTGCAAATCAAAGAAACACAGTCAAATGAGGCTGACTATGTTTCACTTCTCAGTTTATTTTCCTCTTTAAATTGCAATTTTGATAATATTTTGACCTAAGTAGTTGGAGAGAAAAAAGGGAGATTTTCATTTTAACCAGATATCTGTGTCTTATTTAGGCTATAGATGACTCTCAGAGGGCAAGGGGCATGGAGAGAGAGTGGATGATAACTCTAAAGGCAGTGGAAATAAACTTTTTTCCTCCAGAATAAAAATAGTTTGGCAGGTCTAAGTCTTAATAATTTGCTTCATTTCTCTTGTCATTGAATAGAATCAGTTAGTACTCTCTCTCACCCTCGAGCTTTTAGTTCCCTCTGTTGTTAACCCATCTGCACCAACCATTTACAGTGTTGACCGTGGTAGAAAATAGAGAGCAAAACTTGACCCTCATTTGAATGCTCTTATATTCTATTCAGGAAGCAATAACCTTCTGCCGCTAAAAAGCTTTTCAAGAGCACTCAGGAAGTTACAAATCCTCTAATTCAAGCACTCAGGGAAAAATACTTTGCTGAAGCATCCAATAGAAGTTTTCTGAATCTTGTTAATGAGAACATTCATGTAGCTTCATAGATTTCAGGAGGATAAAAGGGATAAGTAAAAGCAAAATAAAAGGCAACTTGAAACCACACACTGAGTAAGAAATTTACAGCATTTTCTAAAACAATAGGTCTTCCCGGGTAGCTCAAACGGTAAAGAATCTACTTGCAATACAGGAGATTCAGTCCCTGTGTCAGGAAGATCCCCTGGAGGAGGGCATGGTAACCCGTTCCAGTACTCTTGCCTGGAAAATTCCATAGAGGAGTCTGAGGCTACAGTTATGGGGTTGCAAACAGCTGAACACAACTGAGTGACTAACACACCCTGAAACAATGCTTCCAGGAGAACCACAGTGGAAGTTACAAATGAGAGACACACATGATTTTAAACTTTCTAGTAATCTCATCAAAAATGGAAAAAGCAAATAAAATTACTTTCAGCAATATATTTTGCTTACTCTTGAATGTCAGAATGCTGTTTGAGATGCTTACACTAGTTCAGCACGGGCTGGGGCGGCTCGACAGCGTGAAGCCTGCGGTAATGAGCGACGGAAGTGGTTTGCGGTCATCAGGGGCGAGAATGCACGCCTAGTTTGACTGCTTTAGCTGTTTCACTTGGTCAGATGGCTTATCCTCTCTGAACCTCAGTTTTCTCATCTACAAAATCATAATAAAATATTCCCCTTGAAGAACTTTGCAAATCTGAAACCGGAAGCATGCCTTAGCCGTCTTGGCCTCTTTCCTCATAGCCTGTGGAAGGATTTTTCCACAAAGAAAACATTCGATGAATTCTCATAGAACTGAATGGAATTTGCAAATATCCTCTCAAAATGAGATGAATAGCTGTGTCGGTGGTTGTAGCCTCCCTTTTCTGTGTTATGTATATTTGGTTTCTTCATATTTAAGGTACGATTTTAGGAGCAAAACAACACAAAACCCTTTCCTGTAACAACCTAAAAGCAAGCGCTTAACAACGAAGAGTAGCAAGTACAGCCGCATCTTTAACAGACGTGTTTATTTTAAATCCAGAAATAATTTCCTGCTTTTCAGATCTTCAAAGTTACTGATGACAATTATTTTTAGATTTTTCTACTAAAATATGAAACAACAAATGTAGTACTTGACAATATAAAGCATCACTTAGGAAATATTAACTAAAAATAAACAACTTGTGCCCAAAAGGTAGCAATTTTCAAAGATGGCTTTTATTGGCAAGTAAATTTTGCAAATGAGAGTCTTGGATATAAGACAGTACTATGTTTTCTCAGCAGCTGAAATTCAACTGTATAATCAGTGACCAATCAAATTCAAAATTATGTAATCAATGACAGATCAGGCAAGAGGCCCAATGAATTTCTAATAGTTTTATAGGGAAACCAATTAATACCAAAATGTCATGATTCAGAACACATTTAAATATAAAATGTAGGCTTAAGTCTAGTGGGTGAACTAAAAGTAAAGGAGAAAGAGCACATCAAAAGCCGAGATTCCCTAACCACAGCTGCCCAAGGAGACAGCCAATGGCCCCAGTTCACGGTGCTCTGGGCCCCACTGAACCTGAACTTGAGCTGTGGGCTTGAGACTGAACTTAAATAGATTCTCTTGAAGGAAACTAAGAAACAGAAACCAGTGAACTAGGTCAGGATAAAAATATCTACTGGGACAGATGATAGAAATGTAGAATTGTTACCTGTGAAAATAAAGAAAGAAAGCTAAGCCGAACTGTGGTGTTGGAGAAGACTCCTGAGAATCCCTTGGACTGCAGGGAGATCCAACCAGTCCATTCTGAGGGAGATCAGCCCTGGGATTTCCCTGGAAGGAATGATGCTAAAGCTGAAACTCCAGTACTTTGGCCACCTCATGTGAAGAGTTGACTCACTGGAAAAGACTCTGATGCTGGGAGGGATTGGGGGCAGGAGGAGAAGGGGACGACAAGGATGAGATGGCTGGATGGCATCACGGACTCGATGGACGTGAGTTTGAGTGAACTCCAGGAGTTGCTGATGGACAGGGAGGCCTGGCGTTCTGTGATTCATGGGGTTGTAAAGAGCCGGACACGACTGAGCGACTGAACTGAACTCAACTGAAGCCTAACCAAAAATGCATGTTCTTTCCTTCAGGAAAAAAAAGGAAGAAGAAGACGAATAATTAATCAGTATCTTACCTTCGTACACTGGGCTTCCCCACTGGCTCAATGGAAAAGACTCTGCCTGCAGGACAGTGCAGTGCTGGAGGCCTGGGTTGAATCCCTGGGTCAGAAAGATCCCCCAAAGAAGGATGTGGCAACCCACTCCAGGATTCTTGCCTGGGAAATCCTATGGACAGAAGTAAAAAGGAAATGTTTCCAATATTTTGAATTAAACACGAGAAAATTAGGCCTTGCTTTAGAAGGCCAACCATAAAATATGTTCAGTTATTTTTGGAGGAATCAGTAATAAGTCGGGGCAGGCAAGAATCAAGTCAGTGATAATACAAATTACATAAAAAGATTTGACTATAATAAGGATGAAGAGAGTAATCACCTGAATTACAATTTTGCAGCATTTGACATTTTTGAAACATTTGCAGTGGCTTAGAGGAAACATGTTACAAAATGCTTCTTTCTGCTAACAAGATTTCAAGTCTACCTAACCCAAAGTTAGGATTACAAATTACCTCTTCTGTTTAATATTACCCAAATTAAAATTGTTAAAGGTTTTCCTGATTCATTAAGTGAATGATTAATTTATTCTTAAAAATTAGATTTTTATTCTTGTAAGAAAAAAATTGGGGGATAATCTTTATTTGGGGATTACTTTCCTTATCTTTAAAAATATTTACTGAATACTTAATTGAGACATTCCATAAATTTTAAGAACTGAATGAATTAGACATAATTTGAAAATTCAGATCAGTTAATAGAATAATAGCATACGTGGAGAAAGATTAATATGTAGAAGTTGGGGCTCAAATTTATACATTCACAAAGAAAGAAAGCGTTTTGTGAAAAATGCAAGCACACTGCAAATGGTCGCTTATTAAATGCACTTCCTGCTCTTCAGTGGTCTTCCCTAGCAGCTCAGATGGTGAAGAATCTGCCCGCCAATGCAGGAGACTCGGGTTTGATCCCGAATCTGGACGATTCCCTGGAAAAGGAGATGGTAACCCACTCCAATATTCTTGCCTGGGAAAGCCCATGGACAGTGGAGCCGGGGGCTATAGTCCCTGGGGTCACAAAAGGGTTGGACTCAACTTACCAACTAAACCACGACACTGCAGATATTATGTAGCCATTCATAAGCAAAATTCTGAGAATAAAATATGAGAATTTTGAAATGTTACCCACAAGAATAACCACAATTGTCGAGTTACATTGTGTTTTTATTTCCAGTAGGTCAACTTAGGCAAAGCAGCCACATCCCATTTCCTCCCAGTACCTTCTGGCCACTGAAAGTATGAAATTAAAGGTAAAGTGAGACGTATTTGTTCTTTTTGCATACATTTTGCCTATATATTGCCTTCATTAAAATTGTTGTGGTCAAAAGCCACAAGATTCTATACCCTAAGTATATTCATTGCTGTCCTTGCTGTGGTTTAGTTGTGTCTGACTCTTTGTGACCCCAGGGACTGTAGCCCACCAGGCCCCTGTGTCTGTAGGATTTTCCAGGCAAGAATACTGGAGTGGGTAGCCAGTCCTTTCTCTAGGAGATCTTCTCAACCCTGGAATCAAACTTGGGTCACTTGCATTGCAGGCAGATTCTTTACCATCTGTGCCACCAGGGAAACCCGTGTATATTTGAATACCATATCATATTCACATATATTCATATATCAATTTCTTTTTTTAAGAAAATTGATCTAGTTTTATTATTATTATTTTTTAAATTTTATTTTTACTTTATTCTACTTTACAACACTGTATTGGTTTTGCCATACATTGACATGAATCAGCCACAGGTGTTAAATTCAATGTGATTGTCAGTTCAGTTCAGTCGCTCAGTTGTGTCTGACTCTTTGCAACCCCATGAATTGCAGCACGCCAGGACTCCTGTCCATCAACAACTCCCGGAGTTCACTCAGACTCACGTTCATTGAGTCCATGATGCCATCCTGCCATCTCATCCTCTGTTGTCCCCTTCTCTTCCTGCCCCCCAATCCCTCCCAGCATCAGAGTCTTTTCCAATGAGTCAACTGTTCGCATGAGGTGGCCAAAGTACTGGAGTTTCAGCTTTAGCATCATTATGCAAGCACCTAATATTAAATTTTTGGCTAATTGCAAGGACAAAAAAAAACTGATGTTTTGAATAAACACTGTGGATTATCTTATACATATACTAGCTTTCATTTCTAATTCTAATGGTCTACTACCGGTGGCTCCTTAAGCTCAGGTTCTGGATGTACATAGTGAACCAAGAACTTGGCAATATACTGTATAGTCTGGGTCTTTAATATAACTTGAATCACAACTGAAATATCTCTCCCTAGGTTATCGTGTCGGGAAACGCACCCATGAAAAAATGACAAAGAGTAGGTTAAACACAGAGCCAAGCCCTAATGGTCAGAGTCCTAGAAAAGTCCAAAGTCTTCACTGACAGAGTCCTGCAACTGATTTCCTGAAATACCTTGCCCACTTCTCTTGAGTTTTTTGTTTGTTTCAATTTCCATGTTTCTTAAGTTGGGATTTGGTTCAAACTTGTTCTAATTTATACTTTAGTGGTGAGGATTTCGTGGGCTAATATCTACCTAATTCACTCTGTTTTGGAGAAGTGGTGCATATTTAAAAGACGCCATTGTTTTCCAGGTAGACAGTGGTAATGATGCTACTATGTTTGCTTGGCCGTTAAAAACTTGCCCAGAAAAGGTCAGGCACACTTCAAAACAAACACACAAAGGACCCAAAGAAAAGACGCCTTATCAATCCAGAAAAGGCTATGAAAAGATTTTCAGGCTAAGCATCATATTGATACCTTATTATATCTTAAAAAATTATTCAAGCTTATTTTAACTACAGTTGGGTATTTTATGAAGGAAATGAGAAACATTCTTTTGAAAAACTACAGGTCTTCCTATAAATGTGGCAACCTGATTTAAGAAGATAAAATGTTGGATTACATAATTTGTGGATACACAATAAACTGATTTTTCATCTATCTTAGCACTGTGTATAGCACTGTCTGAAATGATCTTACTACATAGAATTATATGTATAATTGATCTCTTGAATCATTTTTGTATGTGTTCTGTGTGCAGGTGTCTGTGAATATGGAATTTAATGCTGAATTTTTAAAAGGCTTTAATTTAAATTCAGATTTTCCAGACAGAAATAGATAGTGATAATGAGATTGCATTTTAGGTATGTTATGGAATCTATCACTCCCATATTGCAGATTTTGTTGGGAGTTACATTAACTTTAGAATTTTCCTCTCACTGCTTTTACTCAACAATTACAAAAGTGAACCAAGCTGTAGATAAAATGAGAGAACAAGCATTATTAATTTAACGCATAACTGTGTGGATAAAGCAGTATTTTCATAATACTGTTAATAACTGTTGTTGTTCAGCTGCTCTGCTCTGTCATGTTCAACTCTTTGTGACCCTGTGGACTGCAGCCGCCAGGCTGCCCTGCCCTTCACCATCTCCCAGAGCTTGCTCAAACTCATGTCCATTGAGTCAGTGATGCCATCCAACCATCTCATCCTCTGTTATCCCCTTCTCCTGCCCTCAGTCTTTCAAAGCATCAGGGTATTTTCCAGTGAGTCAGCTCTTCTTCACATCAGGTGGCCAAAGTATTGGAGTTTCATCCTCAGCATCAGTCCTTCGAATGAATATCCAGAATTGATTTCGTTTAGGATGGACTGGTTGGATCTCCTTGCAGTCCAACGGACTCTCAAGAGTCTTCTCCAACACTAGAGTCTGAAGGCACCGATTCTTTGGTGTTCAGCCTTTTTTATTGTCCACCTCTCACATCCATACATGATTACTGGAAAAACCATAGCTTTGACTATGTGGAACTTTGCTGGCAAAGTGATGACTCTGCTTTTTAATGTGCTATCTAGGTTGGTCATAGCTGAGCAAGTGTCTTTTAATTTCATGGCTGCAGTCACCATCTGCAGTGATTTTGGAGCCCAAGAAAATAAAGCTTGTCACTGTTTCCATTGCTTTCCCATCTCTTTGCTGTGAGGTGATGGGACCAGATGCCACGATCTTAGTCTTTTGAGCTTTTCCATCTCTGCTTTCACCTTCATCAAGAGGCTCTTTAGTTCCCTGTAAGCGCATATATTTGCGAGTGATGTGCGTGTGTGTATTTTTTTAAGCTATGAGGAGCAGAGCGGGGTGGGCAGTACTATGACGTACGTAGCATGTCTCCTAGAGCTGCATTTCCTGTCAAAAGGTCACTTTTAGATTTCTAGTAAAGCTTCAATTGCACCCCCACTCCAGTACTCCTGTCTGGAGAGTCCCATGGACGGAGGATCCTGGCGGGCTGCAGTCCATGGGGTCGCTAAGAGTCGGACATGACTGAGCGACTTCACTTTCTCTTTTCACTTTCCTGCATTGGAGAAGGAAATGGCAACCCGCTCCAGTGTTCTTGCCTGGAGAAGCCCAGGGCCAGGGAGCCTGGTGGGCTGCCGTCTGTGGGGTCGCACAGAGTCGGACACGACTGAAGTGACTCAGCAGCAGCAGTAAAGCTTCCCTGCGGCATAGAAGGGAAGGAAGGAAGGAAAGAAGGAAGGGGGAGGCAGGGAGAGAGGGAGGAAAAGAAAGAAAGAAAGGGAGAGAGAAAATGTGGAAGCATCCTTGGAGCAGCAGGGGAGTGCTGGCTGGCTTTGTTGCTGCTCTTTTCAGTCTGCCCTGCTTCTGTCAGACTGGGTCAGGAGCTGAATGCCAGGGGCAAGAGGGTGTTCTTGGCAAAAGCAAGACAGTGTAATAGGGATGCTTTGTGAAAGCTGCACCGAAAATCTCCGAGTATGTAATGGGGTAATTTTTACCTTGGAAAGGACTGTGCTGTGATCTCTTGAAGGTCAAAAGATTTTGAATTGAAGAGATATCACCAATTATGCCCTTGGTCAAGGGAAATGAGCGCAAGCTGCTCCCTCACCTTTCTTTCAACGCACTTTCCTCTGCGCTTTGCAGTGCGGAGGCTGTGCACTCAGTAAGGCCGGTGCTCACTGGGCCTTTATTTGGAAAGATTATCTATCATCAGAACATCTTACAGCACAATTTAAGCTACAAGGTCAGAAACAAATCCTGAATTGTAGATCAAAAGCCTATCTTAGAAGGAAAATAAGAGTTAATATAGACTCTTGGGTTATGATCATCATTACTCAGAACTGCTAATTAACTGTGATACCTTCTTCCGAAAAGGTACTGCTTTCTTGTCTTTGCTTTTTTTTTTCTTTTCCTTAAGTGTTTGTTAAGAAACCAGATTGATTACCATACAGTTTCTTGCATCAAGGTGAAGGGTGTAATATTGTCAAACAGACAGCTTCTCCTATGTAGCTCTGGTAGAAAGGAATGTGTTGCCAATATTTCAAGGTCAATTCCAGGTGTTAGAGGTTGGACTCAAGGGTTGTCCCATACCCGTTTGTACCCTGACTTCTCCAGAGTTGGTCATCAGCACATAATATACATACCCAGTTCACTTTTATAGATCATCCGTTCCCCTTGGTATAAGTTTTGTTCTGAGACAATGTCTCTAAGATAGGGCTCCGACTCACCTGGCAGGGTTAACACAGCAGTCTGAATTTTGCTCGTCCAAACAGTATCTTCCCCAGGCTTCTCCCTGGTTCTGAAAAAGCTACAGCTGTTCTGATTTGTCTCCATATGCAAGGCAAAACTGTGGACTGATATCATGGTCCGTCTGTCCTGCTGAACGCTGAAGTTATGCTCCCACTTAGAGGTCAAAACCAGCGCCTCAAGTAGCTCCTTTCTTTTGATCGCTTTCACAGAGGCATGGTCTTTCTCTGTGTGTGTTTGCAATCGCATTCATTCATTTATCAACCTATTAATGCACTGGGAGCAAACCAGTTCTTTACACCAAACCAGCTCCCTTCAAGCACATTTTCCTCCCTCCCACAAGCCTGCCTGTCTCTTTTCTGCCCAGTCCCCTACCTTACGTAGAGTCGCCTGTGCTGCCTCAGACTTCTTGGGACTCTGTCTTCTCCTGGCCCAATCAGACTCTTTTAGTCTCACGTAGCTATTAGTTTGTTCACTCATCTCTCCTCATAGTTTGCCCAGGAAACCCTAGGAAGACAGAAAGCATCTCTTTGGTGATTTCACATCAGGGCCCTCTCCTTTTCTATGTATCATTTGAGAGGAGAGTTCTTAGGTTTGCCTTACTGTTCTTTCAGCTTTGGCTTCTGCTTTCAGTGTTTCTCTGCTTGACTAATAATCCCAGCTTTTCAGTCCTCTTTCCGTTCACTTTGGTTTCTATTCCGCCTGAATCCACAGGAGCCCCTCAGATGTTCATGGCGTTCCTGTCTGTAATGGCCTTTGGCCCATCCAGCTGCGTGGGACTTCATTTTTCCATTGGACCAACCACCGTATCTTTGCTAAATAGTTCATCACATATAGGAGTATTATTTTTTAAATGATTTGGGTAAAAATGTTATTGTTGTTCTTCTTTATCAGGCCCATAGTAATTTACCAGCCCCGTGCCAACCACTGTGTACATATTTATCCATGTGTTCCTCAGAATACAATAAATAGATCCTCACTCAGTCCAAATAGAGATCATTAGACAAACACATTTCAAAATGTTCCTTATAATATACCTTTCTCAACTACTCTTTATTATAACCTTTCTTAACTTAATTTTTTAATAGTTTTCCAGTTTTTTAAGCTATTTTATAAAACTGAAGTTCCCAGGTTGCACAGTGGTGAAGAATCCACCTGCCAGTACAGGAGAGGCAAGAGACACAGGTTTAATCCCTGGGTGTAGAAAATCCCCTGAAGAAGGAAATGGCAACCCATTTCAGTATTCTTGCCTGGAAAATTCAATGGACAGAGGAGCCTGGCGGGCTACAGTCCCTGGGGTCACAAAGAGTTGAACACGACTGAGTACGCACAGGCACACATAGTTAATTTACACGATTGTGTTAGTTTCAGGGGGTACAGCAGAGTGATTCAGATAGATAGATTTTTTGCAGATTCTTTTCCATCATAGGTTATTTCAAGATATTGAATATAGTTCCCTGTACTGTACAAAAGCCCCTTGTCGGCTATCTATTTTATATACCGTAGTGTATGTGTGTTAATCCCAAATTCCTAATTTATCCCTCCCACCATCCCCTTTGGTAACCATACGTTTGTTTTCTATGTCTGTAACATTTTACTCTCATCTATGCTCTTGATGTTGTAGCAGAGCAAAGTCTGCCACCCTAAAATGTCTTTTTGATATGAGAGTTATTTTTAAGTGAAAAAATTAAGAAACAGGAGACTCGGGAAGTCTTTCTTTTACCTCCCCTTTATCCACCTAGTACACCTGAAACTAACACAATGTTATACCTCAAATAAAAAATAATTTAAAAATTAAAAAGCAAAACAAAACAAAAAAGAGTTTAGAGAAAGGGCCTGTTCCTGGCATAGAACCAGTATGGCAACCCACACAGCAACCCACTCCCATATTCTCGCCTGGAGAATCCCATGGCCAGGGCAGCCTGGTGGGCTACAGTCCATGGTCTCAGCTGCTGCTGCGGCTGCTGCTAAGTCGCCTCAGTCGTGTCCAACTCTGTGTGACCCCATAGACGGCAGCCCACCAGGCTTCCCCGTCCCTGGGATTCTCCAGGCAAGAGCACTGGAGTGGGTTGCCATTTCCTTCTCCAATACAGGAAAGTGAGAAGTGAAAGTGAAGTCGCTCAGTCGTGTCCAACTCTTTGCTACCCCATGAATTGCAGCCCACCAGGCTCCTCCATCCATGGGATTTTCCAGGCCAGAGTACCGAGTGGGGTGCCATTGCCTTCGCACGGGTCTCAGAGTCTGACTCAAATGAAGTGACTTGCCACATACGCAGAGACACTGCAAAAATCGTGTTCAGATTGTGTTCAAACGCAAGAGGCTAAGAAATCAATATTGATAAAATAACTTCTCTTTAAAATTCAATAAAATTCTTCCCAAAACTTGAATTTAAGCAGATTTAAAATCTTAAATTCATTTAGATGATATTAAGTACTTGCTTTTCTCTGACCCAAGTGTGTTAGTGACTGTTTATTTTTAGCTCACAGCTGAGCCTTGCTTCATTAAACTGAAGATATCCCAGCTGTGAGAGGCGGCACTTGCTCTCGAAGTGATCCCTTAATCAAATTACCGCGCAGCACGCGCACGACCGCTGCTCCTACAGGCGCTGTGGCGAGCGGCTGGACTCAGGCCGCCCAGGAAGGCTCCTGTGCGGAGGGAAGCTGAGGAGGGAGGATGAGGAGGACAAGGTGTCTTTGGGGGTTAAAGGGAACAGCCTGTGCAAAGGGCCTGTGGTGAGAGGGAAGATGGCAAGTGCAAGGGAAAGAAACTTTTGAGGATGGGACCAAGAAAGCAAGAAGAAAGGGGCTTCCAGATGGGGCTGGAGAGGTAGGGATGACTCAGATCTACCTGTCAGCCAAGTTGCTGATGAGTGTAATTTACCCTAAGATCACTGGGAGAACGTAGGTTGGAGACGCTGGTGGGGATGGCGGGGGCACAGCGCAGAGTCTGACCTGAGTAAGGCGAGCTGTGCAATCTGGAATGGCAAGGCTGTGGGCAAAGAAATGGAGGGGAGGGTGCAGAGTGGAGGTGGTGCATCAGTTAGGACGCTCTTCCCAGGTGTGTGAGAAGACAGACTACTGTGGGATAGAGAAATAGTGGAGGAGGAAGAAAGTGGATGGGAACGTTCAGGAGGCAAATCACCAGGATTTTATATTATCTCTGCTGCTGCTGCTGCTGCTAAGTCGCTTCAGTCGTGTCCGACTCTGTGCGACCCGGAGACACCAGCCCACCAGGCTCCCCCGTCCCTGGGATTCTCCAGGCAAGAACACTGGAGTGGGTTGTCATGTCCCTCTCCAGTGCATGAAAGTGAAAAGTGAAAGTGAAGTCGCTCAGTCATGTCTGAGTCTTAGTGACCCCATGGGCTGCAGCCTACCAGGCTCCTCCCTCCATGGGATGCTCCAGACAAGAGTACTGGAGTGGGGTGCCACTGCCTTCTCTGATATTCTCTCTACTAGACACAGATATTGGTGCATCTCACAGAAGAATAGAAAGGCCATTGGTCAGACCTTACTAGGGTGTGTGCAGTAGTCTCTTTGGCTAGCAGCTGGAGGGCATTTGTGCTGGTCAGACTGATTTTCCAAGTTCTCATCTGAGTCTAGAAACCAAACCTGAAGCACAGGGCTAAGTGCGTCCTCAGTGTCCAAGAAACAGAGCAAAAAGCACACTGATTCAGACGCAAAGAAGTCAGACCCCTGAATTTGGTCTCCCACGGGGAATAACCACCATGCCAAACACCATACTTTATCCCTCCTCTCTGAACTCTCAAGTCATCTCTTAAGGAATGGTGGTTGGTTAGCCTTTCACCTCTCATATTTTTTAGATCAATTTAGTGTTACCTGGATCCAGGAAAGTGAAATATACTTGCATTTTAAAACAAATGTGTGTGTGTGTGTGTGTGTGTGTGTGTGGGTGGGTGTTCAGACGTGTCCAACTCTGAGACCCCTGGACTGTAGCAAGCCAGGCTCCTCTGTCCATGGGATTTTCCAGGCAAGAATCCTAGAGTGGGTTGACATTTCCTCCTGTGGGGGATCTTCCTGACCCAAGGATCGAAAATGTGTCTTCTGCCTCTCCTATACTGGTAAGCAAGTTCTTTACCACTGCATCACCTGGGAAGCCTTAGCATATAGAAGTTAACAAAGAAAATGTTGAGAACTTTATATTTACTGCCAATATAATCTGTGTCTTTGTTAAATAATTTGAAGGCAGACACATTTTTACTTTATTGTTTAAATGCATTTATATTAGAAAATGCTTTCAGCTGACAAAATTAAAATTAACATCACCATCTTCCACATCCATTTTCCGTATAATATACACGTATTTCTCTCTGTCTCTCTCTTTGTCTCTCTCCGTCTTCTGGTTGGAAATACACTTTCTGGTGCTTCTAGCTGCTGTGAAAACTCAGAAAAAATATATTTGTTGTTCAGTCACTCAGTTATGTCAGACTCCTTGCGACCCCATGAACTGCAGCACGCTAGGCTTCCCTGTCCTTCACTGTCTCCCAGAGCTTTCTCAAACTCATGTCCATGGAGTCAGTGATGCCATCCAACCATCTCATCCTCTGTCGTCCCCTTCTCCTCCTTCCTTCAGTCTTTCCCAGCATCAGGGTCTTTTCCAGTGAGTCGGCTTTTTGCATCAGGTGGCCAAAGCACTGGAGTTTCAGCTTCAGCATCAGTCCTTCCAGTGACTATTCAGGATTGATTTCCTTTAGGATTGACTGGTTTGATTTCCCTGTATACCTGTAGTTGCTTAGAGAGCACTAAGAAATGGCAAAATTACTTAATTTCAAAGCTTTCAACAATCAACTATACAACAAAACTCTTTAAGTATCCATTTAAATGACACATAATTCTGCGAGAAAGACTAATGGCATTTTTAAAAGATTCAGTTAAGTTTCTGTCATTTTCTTTGCTTTTTCTTTGATTCAATTTGAACATGGTTGGAACCTGTATGCTAGTCGGTTGAGAGAAGATATGCCGTTGATGCTGTTAAATAATACACACCATCGGCTGTTAACTGCTTTTGAAAACCACTATCAGGTTCTTTTGAAAAACACCATTATGAGTGTTTACCTTTCATTAGGTAACGGTTAATCAAAATCACTGTGTCCTTGTGCTTTATCACGACTTTCTCCACTTGGTTAGGAAAATCCTTGGGCTGAAATTTATTTTTTTTTTAAGCTACTATGGCTGTAATCATGAATGTACACTAGATATGTTTGCTCTTCAGACTCAATATTTATCTTCCATCCTCTACACATAGTGGCCAGTTGAATGTTACACCTTACTGCATTACCTGGTGGCTCAGCTGGTAAAGAATCCGCCTGCAATGAGAGAGACCTGGGTTGGGAAGATGCCCTGGAGAAGGAAATGGCAACCCACTCCAGTATTATGGCCTGGAGAATTCATGGACGGTATGGTCCATGCGGGTCACCAAGAGCTGGACACGACTGGATGACCTTCACTTCACTTCACTGTGTAGGAGGGCAGAGCACGGTCATGCTGAGGCTAGGTCACCAGGCTCACAGCACAGATCTAAGGAAGATTTCATCTGAGAACTAATGGAGCAAAAAATAGGAAATAAAGCTTTGGCTCTCTCGGTGAAAATAGAGAATGATGCTTCAATTTCATTCCACTTTTTAGGATGAGGAGAAAAAGAAAATGGTCAGTAAACACTGTATCAGACAATCATCACAGAATAATTTTACTTGTGATGCATATTTTCAAAAACTTGATTGCATGCCCTTTCACAGATAATCAGGAACGTGGCAACTGTTGGAAAAAGAGAAGAGAAGGAGGAATGTTTGTTATTTTATAGTGATATGATAGTGTCTTTGGAGAAGGAAATGGCAACCCACTCCAGTGTTCTTGCCTGGAGAATCCCATGGACAAAGGAGCCTGGTGGGCTACAGTCTATGGGGTCGCAAAGTGTTGGACACAACTGAGCGACTCAAAACGGTAGTGCCTTAGAAAGCCAAATGAGAGGAGAGTCCAGGAATGTGAATATCCACGCTCACTGGTACAGGCTTTGTAATTATGTTCATCTGTTATAAGACTTGTCCTAAGGTAAGTCTGGTATTGGAAGAAGTGACACTTCTGATCAATTGCTAGTGCCATGCCCCCTTATAAGCACTTTGTATGTTTTATCTTATTTAATCCTCACAAGTTTGTTAGAAGGATTCCATCATTAGCTTCACATGCAGGTAAAGAATCAGGGTGCAGAAACAGGGAGTTACAGGGTTTGTTAACGTCCATTCCTGGATAAAAGGGTGGTAAAAAGAATGCTCTCAATTTGTTGAACCAGGGGCTTATAAATACATTGTGAAGTATATGCAGGTTGTGGCAAAGCACATGCAGACTTCAGTATTTTGTAAAGGCTCTCTTCTCAAGTATCATATGAATCAATCCCTGCCGGTTACACATGAGTGTCTGGATCGTGTTTCCCTAAATATGATTACACTTAAGACTAGAAGCCCCGGGCTTTGTATATCAAATCACCCTAGACTTCAGTGAAGAAACATCCAAAAGAGACAGCATACAAGTTAATCTTCAAATTTGCCCCTGTTAATTCTCAAGGGAAATTAAATTGTCTTCCAAAATCTGGATGAAGGATAACGTATCATAGCAGTAACACAGATGTGGTCAGGATAGACAGTCCTGAGTCACAAAAGTTTAAACAACTAAGCTTTATTCTTAGAAAGCATGACCGTGAGCAACTTGAAATTGGTACTAAAATCCTTGGCTCAGTTTGCTAAGAAATATAATTAAAACGAAAAGCCCTTTAAATAGTGGAGTGCTGTTTTTCCGTGCGGAGAACTCACAACATGAACTGTATGTTGAGGATATGGTTGTATGTGCCCCTGCATCTTCTTTCTGATCCATCCTGTTAACAATAGCTTCAGATATTATTTTTGTAATAAAATCTGTCTGTGACTAAATTCAAATGAGCAAACTCAGTAAGATAGAGGCATGTCAGTTCAGTTCAGTTCAGTCGCTCAGTCATGTCCGACTCTTTGCGACCCCATGATCGCAGCACGCCAGGCCTCCCTGTCCATCATCAACTCCCAGAGTTTACTCAGACTCACGTCCGTGATGCCATCCAGCCATCTCATCCTCTGTCGTCCCCTTCTCCTGCCCCCAATCCCTCCCAGCATCAGAGTCTTTTCCAATGAGTCAACTCTTCGCATGAGGTGGCCAAAGGACTGGAGTTTCAGCTTTAGCATCATTGCTTCCAAAGAAATCCCAGGTCTGATCTCCTTCACAATGAACTGGTTGGATCTCCTTGCAGTCCAAGGCACTCTCAAGAGTCTTCTCCAACACCACAGTTCAAAAGCATCAATTCTTCATCACTCAGCCTTCTTCACAGTCCAACTCTCACATCCATGCCTGACCACTGGAAAAACCATAGTCTTGACTAGACGGACATTTGTTGTCAAAGTAATGTCTCTGCTTCTCGATATGCTGTCTAGGTTGGTCATAACTTTTCTTCCAAGGAGTCAGCGTCTGTTAATTTCATGGCTGTGGTCATGTACTGAATCTAAATTATTTTTCTTCTTTTATTGGGGAATAGTTGCTCTGCAATGTTTAGTTTCTGCTGCACAGCAAGGCGGATCAACCAAATGTATACATAGATCCGCTCCCTTTTGCCCTCCCTCTCCTCAGCCCTGCCCCTGGCCCACACCCGCCCCGCCCCAACCTTGCCCCGCCCCGCCCCCACCTGGGTCATCACAGAGCCGAGCTGAGCTCCCTGGGCAGTACAGCAGGTTCCCACCAGCCGTCTGTTGCACACTTGGCGGTGAACAGATGTCAATCCCAACCTGCTGGTTCAGCCCACACTCTATCCCACAAGTCTGTTCTCTACTTCTGCATCTATATTCCTGCCCTGCAAATAGGCTCCCCTGTACCATTTTTCTAGATTCTCCATATATGTGTTAATGCACAGTATTTTTCTCTTTCTGACTCAAGGGCTTCCCTTGTGGCTCAGATGGTAAAGGATCAGCCTGCAATGCAGGAGACCTGGGTTTGATCCCTGGTTGTGGGAAGATCCCCTGAAGAAGGGAAAGGCTACCCGCTCCAGTGTTCTGGCCTGGAGAATTCCATGGACTATATGGTCCATGGGGTTGTAAAGAGTCAGACAAGACTGAGCAACTTCCACTTTCACTCTGTGTGACAGACTCTAGGTCTATCCGTGTCTCCACAAATGGCCCAATATTGTTCCAATATCTCTGAGTAATCTCCACTGTATATATGCACCATGTCTCTATCCATTTATCTCTCATCCTAACTACTGATATATCTCTTCACAAAGATAGACTGCTCTCTAATCTAAAAGGACTGGTTATAGGATCTGCTTTAGCCTCCTTAGTGAAGTATAGACTGACTGTGTTGTCACAATCCCACAGTCAGAATGCAGAGTGTGTCTTCTGTTTCCTTTTGTACTTGTGTGCTAAACACTGCCTAATTAAGTTCCTTTCAACCCACATTTTAATTTTAGGTAGAATTTTGAGAGATTTTAAAACCTCTCATTGTGCAGCTCACTCATCTACCAGTGAACTGCACACATACACGTTATGGGAAATGTAAGAAACAAAAACAATTCCTTTTGAGTCTTTAGCTTGAGAGGCTTCAAACCCCATTATTTTTATTGATACACCTAGAAAACTTAGGGAAATAATTGACATAATTTTATTTCCTCAAATAATTTTAATTTTAAGGTGTTTTATTTTCAGCTTGTGTTTTAGGGTTAATCTAATCTTGTCCTTTCTCATTTCAGATTTTGAGTATTCTTAAATATGGAAGGCAATTAATCACAGTGCAAAAGGAAATCCGAGAAGCAACACCTAGTCTTATGACTTCTGAAATCAGCTGTTCATACCTGTACTCCTAGGGAACGGGCATTTTTGTGCCCTTTTGCAAGAAAAATGGAAACAGCAAAGATACAATGTATAGCGTCAATAAATAGTCATGGCAAAATATTCTTCTCTTGATTTTTCATCTAAAAAGTTTTAGTTTTATGAATACTCTCTCTAATGTGCTCAGTCGCTTAGTCGTGTCTGACTCTGTGACCCCTGGAATGCAGCCTGGCAGATTCCTCTGTCTATGGAATTTTCCAGGCAAGAATACTAGAGTGGGTTGCCATTTCCTCCAGTCTTCCTGAGTCAGGGATTGGACCGCATCTCCTGCACTGGCAGGCAAATTCTTTATCATTGAGCCACCTGGGATACTATGAGATAAATCCTTCTATTCAAGTATTTTAAAATTTGATCTTTTTTTCCCCCTCTCATTATTTTAAGTGTTTCTCAAAATACCAAGTTCCTAAAATAAGAAAGGATATTAATTAAAAACCATGGCAAGTCAGTGAATACTTGATATAGGGTAAATTTATTAAACTGGCTAGTTTTCATAATTTCATACCATTATTGAGCATTTCTTTGTTCAGAAGGATCGCCCAGAGGCTCATAGAGCAGACACTGGAGCCAGATTGCTTGGCTTTGCATCTGGCAAGTTCTGTGACAGGAGGCAAATTCTTTAATCTCGGTAAGCTTCAGTCTGTCCTTCATAAAATGATATAAACAGTAACATATCTCACAGGATCTCTTTGAGGATTAAAGTAGCTAATTGATTGAAGAACACTGTCTGGCACACAGCAGGTGGTCTGCGAATGTTCACTGTAATTATCCTGGTCAAATGAATAGAATACGTCCTAGTGCGGGGGTTCAGAGTGAGCTCTCCCAAAAGAGGTTTGCCGCTTTTACATGAGGCTTATTTTGAGCTGGGCTTCCCTTCTGGCTCAGCTGGTAAAGAATCCATCTGCAGTGTGGAGGACCTGAGTTCGATCCCTGGGTCTGGAAGATCCCCTGGAGAAGGGAAAGGCTACCCACTCCGGTATTCTGGCCTGGAGAATTCCATGGACTGTATAGTCCTTGGGGTCACAAAGAGTCGGACATGACTGAGCAACTTTCACTTGACATTCACATTTTGAGCTACAGGCAATTGATACCCTGCAGCTTTATGAAAAACTACTGCTCCTCCCTGACCTACCTTCAGTTCAGTTCAGTTGCTCAGTCGTGTCCGACTCTCTGCGACCCCATGAATCACAGCATGCCCATTGGTTATTTTTCCCAGAAAAAGAGCTGTTATTGGAGTTGAATTTCACCTAAATGGCTGTGTCTGTAAGGCTGGCATGCGTGAGAGCTCAGACACTCAGTCGTGTTCCACTCTTTGCTACCCTAGGGCCTGCAGCCCGCCAGGCTCCTCTGACCGTAGGACTCCCAGGCAGGAATACTGGAGTGGGTTGCCATTTCCTGCTCTGGGGGATCTTCCCAACCCAGGGCTGTAAGGCTGAACACGCATCTAGTTACCAAACGTCAGCTCTTCACCATCCTGTGAGTGACTCCTCTGTCCTTGGAAGCCCCCAGCCCCTATCCCATTCCTTAGCTCAGGAGGGCATAAACACCTCAATTTAGCTTTCTCTCTCGGAATCTCTCATATACTTGGGGTTTCCATTTATGCAAAATCAAGTTTTATTGTCTCCTGTTAATCTATCTCATGTCAATTTAATTCTTCAATCAGTCAGATAAAACCTAGGTAGAGGAGTGAGAGGGTAACAAGCAGGAAGGCCAGGGGTCTCCAAACGGAGGAAATAGGCTACAAGTGTCAGACATTTTTATCTCTCTTAAGCAGCAGGAGGAAACAAACTAGTGATATTTTTTCCTTCTCTATACAAATTTAAAAGGAGGTTTCTCTTGAAATACTGTGTTGCCATAATGACACCTGCCTTAATCTGAAGTTAACTATTCTCAAACCTAGAGATAACCAATGTCTTTTCTTGTGGAAATGTTTATCTTAAGCTATGCTAATGTACTATGCATTTACCCCAAACTCTGTCTTCAAGTTGGTTCCGCCTCTTGGCTCAGAACCTACTTGAGGAACCAGTATGTTATACTCTGATATTGTTCCCCTAATCTGTGTAAATGAAACTATTTGTATGGTGATCTGCCCTTCTTCAAGATTCAAGTTAATCATTTTATGGCCCAGGATGAACCATTTGGTGCCAAGATTATCCCAAAATGCATCTTATGGGTGAGGGGCCTGGTGCCATTCTGAGTTTTAAGACATTCCTTTCTTTCATTAACAGACTGCTAAACGGCAACCCACTCCAGTATTTTTGCCTGGAGAATCCCATGGACGGAGGAGCTTGGTGGGCTACAGTCCACGGATCGCAAAGAGTCGGACACGACTGAGCGACTTCACTTTCACTTTCAGTGACTATATAACATCCAGCTGAAGACTAGCAGGGGGTACTCTTTCTGCCCCCTTCTGATGTCTATGTCAGAAGCTTTCTCTATCTCCGTTATACTTTAATAAAACTTTATTACACAGAAGCTCTGAGTGATCCAGCCTCGTCTCTGGCCTCAGATTGAATTCTCCAGGGGCCAAGAATCCCGGCGTCTTTGTGTGATTCAACAACAACCTTTCAGGAGCATTTTCTTCTTCTCTAACTATAATGAAGATGTCAGATAGATAGTAGCCACAATTTTGTACATGAGGAAAATTCACACTCTGTGACGGTTGTCTGCGATGGGAAATAATAAGGAAAGCTGTGACAGGTTATGATATGCCCATCTGCAATATTCTCTAAACAGTCAGCCAGTAATTAACTCATGGCCATTCATCCACACATACTTAATTCAGTGTATCTTAAAAAAAAAAAAAGACTTCCATGCTGGCTCAGACACTAAAGAATCTACCTGCAATGTGGGAGAACCTGGTTCCATCGCTGGGTCAGGAAGATCCCCTGGAAAAGGGAATGGCTACTCACTCCAGTATTCTTGCCTGGAGAATTCCATGGACAGAGGAGCTTGGTGGTCTAAGGTCCATGGGGTCTCAAAGAGTCGGACACAACTGACTCACACTACCACTATGAAAACACTGAAGAAATAACATTCTACAGACACGAACACCCACAGTGAAAAGAATTCACAAGTCTTTTGGAAAGGTTGGTTTGGACATGTCAGCTAAAGCTCGAGTTATGCTTTGTGTGAAGTGTAGGACTTGGATTGTGGAAAAAATGAAAAGTCTCTACCAGCAGAGAAATAGCATTCTTAACACAAGGAGATGAAACCACATTGCTAGTTTTTATCAGACTTTATGAGGACAGGACCACACCCACCTTGCTAAACAAGATATCCTTAGTGCTTACCATGGTGACAAGCATGATAGGTATTTAATAAATATTTATTAAATGAATGCATGAGAATGAGCAATGCATTCAGGGTACAGATCATTAATAAGACAGGCAGGAGAGTTCCTTTTGTAAGTTGATCCTTGGACAAAATGGATGAGGGCTAGAGAAAGGAGCTGTAGTTCCAGTGAGGAAAACATGTTTAATGACGGCTCATCCTGATGCTGGAGAACATTGTTTGCTTTCGGTTGCTTCGAGTGTTATATCATAATTCCTGTCAACTCTCCCCTTCTCCTGAACATTAAAAGAAATTAGATTTAAAATCAATCAAAGCTGAGCGCCAAAGAACTGATGCTTTTGAACTGTGGTGTTGGAGAAGACTCTTGAGAGTCCCTTGGACTGCAAGGAGATCCACCCAGTCCATCCTGACGGAAATCAGTTCTGAATATCCATTGGAAGGACTGATGCTGAAGCTGAAACTCCAATACTTTGGCCACCTGATGCAAAGAACCGACTTACTGGAAAAGACCTGATGCTGGGAAAGATCGAAGGTGAGAAGGGAAGGAGGTGGCAGAGGATGAGATGGTTGGATGGCATCACTGCCTCAATAGACATGGGTTTGGGTGGACTCTGGGTGTTGGTGATGGACAGGGAGGCCTGGCGTGCTGCAGTCTATGGGGTTGCAAAGAGTCGAACATGACTGAGTGACTGATCTGAACTGAACTGAACTGAATCAGAGCAAGGTCCCTATCCAATACACTTTGAATTAATTGCCTATTATATAAATAATATAAAACTTTGGAAAGCATTTTTAGTTTTTAATTTAGTTTTTATTTCTATCAATTTTATAAATACACACACTCACACTCATAGAGTCAACTTTTTGCCTATCTTTTTCCCCCACAAGCTGTGAAAAAATAGAGCAATTCATTGACGGTAATCAACATCATCACTTTTTTTTTTTTTTTGCTATCCAAAAACAAAAATTTTCAGTGTGTTTTAGCTGATTGTTTGGAGATTAACCACCATTTCATCTAATGAATGCTGACGTTCTTTCTTCTTAAATTTTCATATTGGTTCTTATTTATGGATTCACTCCTCCTATGAAATATAAGGACTGGCTCTTGTTCATTTCCTCCACTAATCCTTTCCACAATAGATGCCCTTTTCCCATGTATTGAATATCATTATACAGCAATTTTTATTAGGTCAGCACTCAGTATGTGTCTTATTATGACGATAATGTTAAACCACGAGCACTTTTTATTTCTCGTGTAACGCACCACTTCATTTCATGAATACTTATGTATTTATTTTTTGTTTGGTATTCTGTGTGCGTGCATGCATGCTGTTGCTTCAGTCACGTCTGACTTTTGCAATCCTGTGAACTGTAGCCCAGCAGGCTCCTCTGTCCCTGGGATTCTCCAGGCAAGAATATTTGCGTGGGATGCCATGCTCTCTCCAGGTATTCTCTGTGCAAATTTCCTCTCAATATTGTTAGGACCTAACTGGAGCCAAAGCAGGCTCTAAGGGGCAGGCTAGGTCTGAAGTTTAGTCTCTAAGAAAGCTGAGGCACTGGGAACTCCCACAGGTGGTGTAGCTTGACTAATAGGAGAAATCCCCTGAGAAAGCCCGTGCATGTGGAAATCTAGCCAATTAGTAGATGCCAAGAGACCCTTGCAACCAATCCACCCTTGCCTACTCCCTGTCTTTGTTCTAAGTTTATAAATACTGCTGTACTTCAGGGCTCGGGGCCCCCTTGCCTTACTCCACCGTATTGGATGCGTCAGGGTGCCCTAACTCGAGTTAGCAATAAATAAACTCCCTTCTTGCTTTTGCATTGCCTCGGCAGATTTGTTCTCTCAGTTTATTCGGGGACTTGGACACGGAGCAGAACAAATATATTCAAACAACTGAACACTTCAACACAAGTTTCTAGCAGGGCCTCTGACCTGCTCTAGTCTGGAGGGGTGGCTGTATGGGGCCACCAACAACCTTTATTTTGGAATCAGCCTTTTCTATGATGCTGGAAATTCCCTTTGCCTCTCTTATGTTAGATTCCTTGTTTCCCGAATTCCATGGTTAACATTTCTATTACATCAAAAACATACATTACAGGATAAAAAAACAAACACTGAAGATCAATAGTCTAAGCATCCATTTCAAATGTAAAATCAGAAAATTAAGTCAATGAAAGTAAAAGAAGGAAGTAGAGTTAAGAGCAGAAATTAAAGTGGAAAACTAATATTTATCGGATATTTATGGGACATAATAATATTTATTTATAGGCTAGATCCGCAAGACAAAAGTTGGTTGTTTTCATCACTAAGTATCCTACAAAAATTAAAACAGTAAGATAAATGTTACAAATATGTTTTAATCAAAAAATGTTTAGATAAAATGCACTATTTCTTAGCAAAGTAGAACTTTTCAAAACTGACATAGGAAGGAAAACATTGGAAGGATTATATAGTTATTTTAAATAAGCTAATCCATCATTTTAAATATTACCATAAATCAGAGGAAGGACTAGGTTTTGAGAGACCCAATATTTACACAACTTTGAAGACCTTAAGAACAAATACAAAATTAGAAATGCAAAATTGAAAATTTCTTTGAATGGAAAAAATAAATCACAACAAAATATGGTGTACAAAATGCTGCCCAATATCAGAATATAACTGTATCCAGAAAAATAATATATTTCTTTTACTAATTAGATGCTGACACACTTCTAATAATTTGTTCTATATCATTTGTCTTAAACACTTTAGTTATCTTTATAAGTAATAATTTTGTAACATTTTCATATTCTGAAAATAAGATAATTAAAATCTTTTTTCTAATTGATGAAATAGTGTCATTTTTGTTACTGATAAGTTAGTAAAGTGTCAGGTTTATAACTTGCTATTGTGAAACCACATAAAAACATCTAGAAATATTTCAGGGCATTTTCAAGGGTATTCCTAACAGGATAGGACTTTTATTCTGACTACTCATTGAAAAGAACTATATTCTCTGCTTACAATCTATGTATCTGAGGGATGAGAAGAGAGTTTTCTGCATTATCAGCTTATTTGTCACCTTTTGGTGTGAGGGGCCATAGGATAAGAATACAAGGCAATATGACTTTGGTACTATATCTTTGTGTCAGGATACTTGGTAAGACAGTATAATATTAGCTGTATGGTAAATTTGCTTCTAACACAAACATTATTTTAGATCCAAAAGGCTTTACAAGGAAATTCTTCCAAACAATTAATGAAGAAATAACATCAACGTTTCACAAATTCTTCAGCAAATAAAAGTGGAGGGAATGATTCACAACTTGTTTCGTGAAGCTATTGAAGTTTGGACCCTGAAATCCAATAAGAGCACTGCAAGAAAGAATTTCAGTCAATTTCTTATGATTACGAATGTAATAATATTAAACAGAGTATTAGCAAGCCAAATCTAATAATATATAGCATGAACAAGTTGAGTTTATTCTAAGAATTCTAGGTCTCAAGTTAACCTTTGAAATTAACCTGTATAGTTCAACACATTAGCTGTATAAAGAAGGAAAATCACTTATCTCAATAGAAGCATAATTGCCTTTATTAAAATATAATATTTACTCATAATAAAAATCATTAGCAAACTAAGAAAGAAGAAGACCTACTTAATCTGACAAAAGACATCTATAAAAATCTTACAGCAAAATTAATGGTGAGATCAGACATGATACAGGAAGGCCTGTTACCCAAAACTGCACTAGAAGCCTTACCCAGTGCAATGAGACAAGAGAAAGAAAGAAAAGAGGTGAAGAGTAAAAAGAAGAAATGAAACTTGGTATTCACAAATGACACATTTGGGTAGGTAGAAAACCCAAATGAATCTACATATAGGCCATTAGAAGTAGTAAAGGGATGTAACAGTGTTGCTGGGTATAAGATCTCTATATAAAACCATTGTATTTTTACATAACAACATTAATGAAACATTAAAAATTTTACAGGTACAAATGCAAAAGCATTCTATCAGATACCTATGAATTAGAGATATGTTAAACCTCTACAGAGGAGACAGTAAAACATGATAGAGAAATTAAAGAGGATAGAACAAATGGAGGCGTACACCATGTTCATGTATGAGAAGTTTCAATAATATGAAGGCTTTATTTCTCCCAAATTCATGAACTCAGTGCAGTCACATTAAAAAATCTCTTCCAGCTCTTGTACCATTGACTGGCTAGCTGGGTAAACATGGGCAAGTTAACTCCTGTGCCTCAGTTTCCTCATCAGTTAAATGAGCCAGTAATTGAATCTACCTCATACGTTGAAACAAAAGTTTTCAGGGAATGGATGTGGGGGCCTTATGGTTTTATAAATTTACAAAAGTAAGAAATTTAAATCACCACAGGTAACCAAAGCTACAAGAAAACATGAAATCTGAAACACTTCAGTTCTTATCCATGACAATTCCTTTTCATAAAAATATGCCTGGAAATCTAAAGTTTTTAAATAAGAGTTTCTTTGGTGAACATCAGGAAGGGATTTTAGTTGGGGGAAACAGCTGCTCTCCGGTCCAGGGAAGTTAGACAAATGACTCTGCCACCACGAGGCCCCATCTCTTTAGGAGAGGATGGCTCTCCTTCCCCCATGCATTCTGCCTCTCCCACTGAGCGCGTCCTGGCTGACCTCCTCTTGTCTTCCCTGCTGACCACTCCTTCCTTCTTCAGACACGGTCACTTTCTTTAGACTACTCAAAGTCTGTTGGTCAAAAGCACATTGTGTCTTTAGGCCAGGGGTGGGGGCGATTTGTCTTCTCCCATTATGTGCCGATTTAATTAGGTGATTTCTCAGAATTCCCTGGCAGAGCCCACAAAGGACTATGGAATTCTCTACTTCCACAAATCCACAAGCATTCTGCCAGCGCCTCTGTGGGCAATCTTACTAGATACAGCTTTTCTCAACTTAATCCCCATTTTAGCATAGAGGATATATATGCTCAAAACCTTGGAAATGATTTTAATAACAGCTAGGAAGTTTGTTCTCAAGTACTATTTATAAGTCTCTTTGAAAGAGGGCCCCCTGTTAATCATAATGATGGGGGAGAAATACAAAGTAGCCTTCAGGTGGGTGAAAAAGGCTGCACAGATTACAGTCAGCCTGGTAGAGACAAAGGACTCGCCGCAGGACCCCACCCTCCTGCATTTAAGGCAACAGTTCGGGGCCAAAGGAAATGACCCCAGGGGACTGTGGGCGGGTTCAGTCATCTCTCCCTTGTCATTGCCGGAGGGAGTGAATTCCACCTTCTCTTTTTCCCTTTTATTGCCTCTGACACACACACATTAGATGAAAGTGTTTTAAAAAATCTAAATTACCTCTGTCACCGCGTTGGAACAAACTCTATGATTAGTTTCCTTAAATAAAACAAATTCTATGTGACAATGTACTTACACTTTATTCATTTATTCATTTCCCTCACTCATCTGTCAAAGATTCCTCATTGTGTTAAACGTTTCAAGAGTCCGTCAACGAGTTTGTGCTCCCCTGATTTAATACGATTTTTTGTTTTCTAGATTTCCCCTTTGATCCTTCTTAATCTTTGAGGTGACAGGCCGACTTCTAAACACTACTAAGGTGCTAATATGGGTATCACTGACCTGCTACTAAGAAGAGTCATGAGAGCTCTTGTTTTAGGGAATTTTAGAAAGTTTAGAAAGGGCAACTTAACGAGTGTCGACCCATGCAAAACCCAGAAGTTGAGAATTACTCTTTATCTGGTGAACAAAACTGATGACTTAAGTACAGGACACGGCGTCTCAGATGATTCTGAGAGACTGCTCCGAAGAGGCAAGGAGGGGAGCCAGGATGTAGAGGAATTTCTGCAACAAAGACCGGATAGTCAGAACATCAAAAGAGGACCGTTCATTAAAGGAAACCGTGGATCTCAGGTTAAGGAATTCAGGGCTTTTCTATGTACAGGAAGATGAGAAAGCCCAGGCTCGCTGGAATCACCCCCTTGATGCAGGTCTCAGTCGTCTGGGGTCAGGGCGCCCTGCTTCCTCCACCGGGTCTGCTGGGGGCGCCGTCGGGAGCGGCTGCAGCCACCGCTGCAGGCCACTGCAGCGGTGGCCTGCTAGGGAGGCCACCGTTCCGCAGGGCACACCCTGGGCAGGCTGTCATTCGATGGCGATGTAATGGCGAAGGCTGCAAAATTCCTCGCTTCCTGAGACGGCAGGCAATCTTTCTTTCAGGCTCATCGTTTTCACCTTTTCCCTAACATGGAAAAATGAGATGGTGACTGATAGCACTGAGAGAAGATGACTGTACTCATTTTCTAACAAAGTATCCCAGACTTAGCAGCTTAAATGGAGACGGCAATGGCCACTCACTCCAGCGTTCTTGCCTGGAGAACCCCATGGACGGAAGGGCCCGGTGGACTGCAGCCCGTGGCGATCACAAAGAGCCGGACACGACTGAGCGACTAACACACGAGCAGCTTAAAACAGCACAGATTTATCATCTAAAAGATTCAGCCAGGAAATGTCCAGGAATGCCATGGATGGGTCACTGCTCTGGATCTGAGTAGGCTGAAGTCAACGCGTCAGCCTGAGCTGTGGTTTTCACATGGGGCTTGAGGGCTTCCTCCAAGCTCACTGGTTGTTGGAAAAATTCATTTCCTTACGGTCATAGGACTGAGTCCCTGAGTTTCCTGCTGACTTTCACCGAGGCACCATCCTCAGTTCCTAGAAGCTGCCTGCAGGTCTTGGCCATGTGATCCCCACCAGCAATTTACACACAGAGGTTTTTCTGTGTGATTTTCTGTCTCTCTCAGGTTTTTAAACGATCATTAGGTCAGGTTCAAGGAGACTTCCCTTGTAGCTCAGTTGGTAAAAGTCTGCCTGCAATGCAGGAGACCTGGGTTCAATTTCTGGGTCAGGAAGATCCCCTGGAGAAGGGAATGGCAACCCACTCTAGTATTCTTGTCTGGAGAATTCCATGGACAGAGGAGCCTGTGGGCTACAATCCACCGGGTTGCAAGAGTCAGACACGGCTTAGCCACTAAACCTACAACCTCCTCAGGCCAGGTTCAAACAGGACAATCTCTTGATTTTAAGATCAAGTAATCTGGGAATTTAATTACATCTGAAAAATTCATTCACTTCAGTAAACTGAAATTTAACAGAATAATTAAAAGAAAGTGTGAGCATACCAGGGCCATGAAATCTTACGGACATCTTAGAAATCTACTTCTCAAAACGACCTGGTAAGAAATGGAGCTATGTTAAGCCTAGACGTCTAGAGTGTACAGAGAACGGGCTTATTCTGACACTCACAGTGTCTCTCAGTAGAGGTTTCTGGGTCAAGAGAGTTTCCTCTCCAACAGCCTTACCCATTTTGTTTCCAGTGATGGCAAGTTTATAAAGAAACCCCTACTTATAAATTTGATATTCAATCACAGATTTGCTAGTTGGCCCACTTTTTAAAAAGTAAACTTTGTTATTGAAGTAGTATTTTCATACAGAAAACCAACAAGATCATAAGCTCAACAAATTATCACAAAGCGAACATACCCATAGACCTACACTCAGCTCAAGTACGTGGAAAATTGCCAGACTTGGAGAGGTTCTCCAGGGTGCCCTCCCAGGCTCCGTGGCCTTCTCTCCCAGATTAACCATTACCCTGACTTTAAAGACCATAGGTTGATTTTGCTTCCTTTGTTTGAACTTTCTGTAGTTAGAAACTCACAATAGGTAACACTGTGTGTCTGAACCTCTTCCATTCAGCATTACTTTTGTGGGTTTCTATGAGAACATGCCGCAGTTAATCTCTCCATCCTGCTGTGGATTCACTTTGCTTGGACTCTGATCCTTGACCACAGATGACAGCATCTGTGCGCTGTGCACACCGGCCTGCTTGTGTGTTCCTAGTTAAGAATGGGACCTGGTTAAGAATACGGATGAGGGCCACTTTAGTAGTCAGTGCCAGTCATCCCCATCCTTCACTGTGCTTCATTTAGCCTCCTGGTTTGGGGACTCTCTCTTGGCCTTCTGCAGAGAAGAAACTTCCAAATCTTCCCCCAGCGTGGGGAGGCTCAGTCTCCCAGCTTGTGGAGTGAAGACCTGAGGCTGCTTCTTAGTTGCAGGTTTCATTGTTTTCCTTATTCTAGCCAGCCCATGTCTCTTTATCCCCCTCCACGGGTACCTGGTGCAGTCAACTCCAGAATCGGGAGTTCACAATATAAATTGGATTGTTTTCAGCTTTTCCCACTACCAGTTTTAAATTCACTCAGTTTTAAATTCAAGCCTGCTGCCTTATTCATCTTTTCAGTTTTCAAAATTTTGATGCTGTCAGGCCCTTTCCGGAGAAGGCAATGGCACCCCACTCCAGTACTCTTGCCTGGAAAATCCCATGGACGGAGGAGCCTGGCGGGCTGCAGTCCATGGGGTTGCTGAGAGTCGGGCACGTCTGAGCGACTTCACTTTCCCTTTTCACTTTCATTCACTGGAGAAGGAAATGGCAACCCACTCCAGTGTTCTTGCCTGGAGAATCCCAGGGATGGGGGAGCCTGGTGGGCTGCCATCTCTGGGGTCGCACAGAATCGGACACGACTGAAGCGACTTAGCAGCAGCAGCAGCAGGCCCTTTCACATCTTTTTTGTCCCTATGGGGTTTATATCTCTAAAAAACACCCATTGTCTTTTGTTTCAGGGAAGCGTCGGGAAAGCACAAAAGAAGAAATTCTGTGCCTTGAATCCAGTCTGTTGGGTAAAGTAACTTCGTGTGTGTGTTCAGTGTTCCTCTAGAGTAACAGAGGTTACTTTATACTATGTGAAATGGTTCACAGCTTCACACAAGACTGCCACCTGCTTCCTGTGATCTGGAGCTTGCTTCCCTGTCTCTGCTGCGGGTCTGGAGGTCCGGGTGCGTATTCAGCTAGCTCATGAAGTGTCACCACCTGCAGCACCAACTAATATCACAAAACCATATGCTGATAGAAGCAAGATATTTATGACTTGTGACTTCTACAGCAATGCGTTAGTTATTAAGATAGTCTGGAATTATTCACATGTTTCATTTCTGTTTTATGCCAGTCATCTGAAAAACAGTGCAGCTTGGATAGAAATATAAACTGTTTCGCTGGGTAGATTTGGGGGAAACAGATAACACTGGTGTGATTAGCAATATCATCAAATTGCTGGATTCCCACAGAAAATAAAAGGGCATCTGGTGAAATGGAACTTCAAAAATTATGCCAAGTTCTTCTCAGCCTAGAGGCTGAGTCACCTTGAAGCGAATCTTTTAAAAAAAATTATTATTTGGAGAGATATCACTTGGGGAGAGGCCTCTATGGGTTATGGCAATGTAAGGCCAATAGGTACCTTTATCCTAAAGGGAAAAAATGTAGAATGTAGTCTCCTGAAAGCGGTGCTGTAAATACTGCCTGAATGGGAACCCCTCCGGGAGCGAAGGCGGGAGAATCTACCCAGGTACCCAAGGAACTGCTTGGAAGCAAAAGGGTCAAGTGTCCTCTCCCTTTGAACTTCGGCCTTAGGAAAACCTCCCTACTGTGCTGGAATGGTGAGGACGGAGGTCTTCTGGTGGGAAAGGACGCCGCAGGTCTTGGAGGGAAGCGCCGCGGAGGAAGGCGGAGCCCGCGAGGTCTTTTGGGCCAAGGGACTCTGGCAGGGGCTGATGCAGGCGAGGCGGGCAGACAGGCTGCGCCCTGCAGGCCGGGTGCTCAGGCCGTTTGCTCCTGTTTGGGGAGTAACTGGATGCTCCTCCTGGGCTGCTGACTTCCTTGAAAAGACCGCAGGCAGCCGTTCTGTGGAAATGCGGCTTTCGCTGGGTCTCCAGGGGTCTTTCAGAACACAGGGGCTCCTGCAGATGAGGCCGCATGGTGGCCGTGAGCGGGATGGGCCGTAAGGGATTGCGCCAACACTGGCCACACGCTTCCCGGGTGCGCAGGGCTTTGATCGCTATTCTTGAACTAGCAGGGGCTTTTCCATCCGCTTTGTGTCTTCTTCAAGATTAACTTTCACAGCGTTTGTCACAGGATGACACAGAAAAATCATCCATTTCCTCCAACCTTACCCCAGATACACTGGTGGGCTTCAGGGTTGCCATCTTCTTTGTGTTGCGAGAGTCCTCATGTCCCTTTCGCTTTGCCTCATAGGTTTCATCCTTTCCCTGGTAGCATACACTACTGAAAACATTCTCATCTTCAACATTACTGACATTTTATGCCAAATATATATACTCCTATGCGTGGGGCAGAATTATCTCTAGCTGAGCACTGTTGGTCCAGTGGAGGAAAAAGAAATGAGGAAAGGAGAAGAAGGAAGGCTTGAGTCCAAGTCTTAGTCTAGCAGCTCCTTGAGGCATCTTCTTACTCTCATCGTTGCCTCTGGAACGTGCTGTGTGTCATAGTCTGAGATGTGGCCAGTGCTGCTAGCAAGCCCTCTGGGGTAACAAAGCCAAAGCCACTTATCTGATCCTGAATCAGGAAAGGAGTACATCAAGGCTATATATGGTCATCCTGCTTATTTAACTTCTATGCAGAGTACATCATGAGAAACGCTGGGCTGGAAGAAGCACAAGCTGGAATCAAGATTGTGGGGAGAAATATCAATAACCTCAGATACGCAGATGGCACTACCCTTATGGCAGAAAGTGAAGAGGAACTAAAAAGCCTCTTGATGAAAGTGAAAGAGGAGAGTGAAAAAGTTGGCTTAAAGCTCAACATTCAGAAAACGAAGATCGTGGCATCTGGTCCCATCACTTCATGGGAAAATAGATGGGGAAACAGTGGAAACAGTGTCAGATTTTATTTGGGGGACTCCAAAATCACTGCAGATGGCTGCAGCCATGAAATTAAAAGACACTCTTTGGAAGGGACGTTATGACCAACTTCAATAGCATATTGAAAAGCAGAGACATTACTTTGCCAACAAAGGTCCGTCTAGTCAAGGCTATGGTTTTTCCAGTAGTCATGTATGGATGTGAGAGTTGGACTGTAAAGAAAGTGAAAGTGAAGTCGCTCAGTCGTGTCCGACTCTTTGCAACCTGTGGACTATAGCCCACCAAGCTCTTCCATCCATGGGATTCTCCAAGCAAGAATACTGGAGTGCATTGCCATTTCCTTCTCCAGGGGATCTTCCCAACCCAAGGATCGAACCCAGGTCTCACACATTGCAGGCAGCACTTTTAACCTCTGCACCACCAGGGAAGCTCTTGAGTGAAGAAAGCTGAGCGCCAAAGAATTGATGCTTTTGAGCTGTGGTGTTGGAGAAGACTCTTGAGAGTCCCTTGGACTGCAAGGAGATCCAACCAGTCCATTCTGAAGGAGATCAGCCCTGGGATTTCTTTGGAAGGGATGATGCTAAAGCTGAAACTCCAGTACTTTGGCCACCTCATGCAAAGAGTTCATTCATTGGAAAAGACTCTGATGCTGGGAGGGATTTGGGGCAGGAGGAGAAGGGGACGACAGAGGATGAGATGGCTGGATGGCATCGCCGACTCGATGGACGTGAGTCTGAGTGAACTCTGGGAGATGGTGATGGACAGGGAGGCCTGGCGTGCTGCAATTCATGGGGTCGCAAAGAGTCGGACACGACTGAGTGACTGAACTGAACTGCATGTTTGATCAGGCTAGTGTCGGCTTATTGCTCTTTTTGAAACTCACAACTCGTGGACTCTCGTGTTTATGTTTTCAGTGCATTCATTTTTTACAGAGAGCACACTAATGCCAGGTTTTTCTCCATGCCTCAGCAGCACCTTCAGGAGGGCGGGGCTGGGCAGAGTTGGGGGGCTTCACCCCCTGAAGCATGCCCAGCCCCCTACAAACTGGGTCAAGCTCACTCACTTTCCTTTCACAAAATCCTCAAGTACCTGTTCACAGAATTTGTGGAAGGTCATGAGGTGAAAGAGCTCACAGAATAGGAAAATGCAGCTCTTTGATTTTATATAAACCTGGCCAACTTGAAAGGGATACCAACAGAGGAAGCGATTAGGAGTTCTGCTCATTCTTGAAATCATTGAATCTAGCCTGAATATCTGAATCATTTGACTTTCAAATGTTTCCCTTCCAATGAGAGCACTTCCTTCTCTCTTGCTTGGTTCTTCTTCTTCCCAACAGTAACCTGCCTTGGTTGAGTAGAAGAAAAGATCGCGCGAGGACAGATGTTTCTTTCAGTTCCTTTTCATTCTCAGGAAGATCTCTAACCTAGTACTCATTTTCTTGGAGGGGAAAACCGATCAAGATCCCACCCTGATGTAGGTCCACCCACATCCACTGTTGCCTATAAAGAGCTTGCCAATTATTTGCCAATCTTTGAAATTCATCATTGAGCAGTCATGCTCAGCGCCTTCACTTGCATGCCAGGGCCCGATGCAGACGTGTCTCTTCCCCTCCCGGCCTATTTTGTCAGGCTGTACAGAGTGAGACCTGTTGTTCTGGGTGATGCTCAGTAGCACCTGAGCGCCTTGGCACTGGAGCCTAAGCAGAAGATTACTAATGCGAGGAAAGAAGCGTAGCTTAAGAAGCACCAATAATTCTGATGATTCATAAGATGATATCATTTAACTGTACAGTCTCAGGCTCAAACCCTGTATTTCTCCTGAACTTGCAAACGATCACCCTACCCTTTATTTTATAGGATTAAAGTCAAGAGCTCTTGAAGCATGATACTGCCTCTGAAAGTCCAAGTCATCTCGATTCATGGCCAGAACTGTGTTTTTTTATTTTCTGAACTGAAAGCTAAAAATAGTGATGGACAATCAGTGTGTCTTAAGGATTATGCAAGTATCTGCCTAAGAAGAGCAGGAATTTGTCCCTTAGCTGTTTAATGTCTCGAGATATTAGGACCACCAGCAAAGCTAGCAGAACTGGAAGGCCCCACATTTGCTTAATTTGAAACATCATTGTTTAGAAAGCATTCTTCGTGGGAGAGCGATGGCAGCAGCAGTGACCACGCCCAAAGCCCAGCGTCAGCGCCGCGAGGCTCCGAGCACAGGCGCGCGCGGAGGCCGCTCCGCGGTGAGACGTTTCCCTCGGGGTCGAGGGCAGCACGCCTCTCGCCTGGCAGTCTGCGCACCTGGCTCAGAAAGGACGACGAAGGAGCGCGCGGGCCGTGGGCCTGTGAGGCACCGTTCGTGCCGCTCTTTGCACTCCTGAGACCTCTCCGCCTTTGCTCCTTGGGCCTCTGCAAAGGGAGGCTTCCGTAGCCTGAGTTCCCCGTTTGCTAACAACGGTAAAAAGAGTCTGTTGCGCCCCGCTGACCTGTGACCCCCTTCTCCTGGGTTCTCTGGAGGGGCAGTTTGGCTGCTCTTTGCCGTGTGGAGCTTCTGATGTTTCAGTCATTCTGTGTTGTGGATTTCTTCTCTGAAAAGGAGAATCCAGACTTAGTGCAGGCTGTATAAAGCATTCTAAGGTTTCCCTGCCATGTTCTTACTACGGTTGATTTTCTTAGAATCTAAGCTAAGACCAAAAGTGTGTGTGTGTGTGTGTGTGTGTGTGTGTGTGTGTTGTGGGGGTGAGGGCAGAGGTCAGTGGGGCGCATCAACCTGGGAAATTGGAGCAAAGCCGTTTGGCCTCAGGACTTTCTATGAGAGCTTTCTGCCATCCAACAGTCCAGAGAGGCCTTTGTCCAGATACACAGCTTGTCCTGCATGTTTTTATTTAAAGCATACTTAGGAACTTTCATATTAACACTGTCTATCCAAAGTCTAAATTCAGAGGGTGAAATTTCTTACCCCTTCCTTGCTATAGATGGTTTAAATTAAAAAAAAAACAAAACTTTTTTTGTCTATTTAAGGTTTTGTGTATGTTGAGGTTTGCACCAACAGCACCTTAATCCTTTCCCACGGGCTGCGATCCTGCCTGTCTCCTCTCATTCCTCTGGGCAATTTGGCTGCTCCAGCGTCTTTCAGCTTGTCCAAGCTTTGCATCAGCTCATTACAGTAGCCCTACTGCCCACGTTAGAGGGTATTATTTTAGGTCTTTGGCCCTACAGGTATGGCATCAGCACGGACCGTCAGACAGGCAGGGTGACTGCCTGCCGGCCTCTGCTCTTGCGCCGACCGCAGTGGCGACTGGCGTGGGCCCAGGACTCCCATCTGTTAGCCTTGGCGGTGGATGTAAGTCTGGACCTGCTGTGTAAGCAGAATGAGCACCTGCCTGCAGAATGGTTTCCGCGAGGAGCCGAATAGTCCCTCTTCCCTGAATGCTGTCTAACACTTGACCTTGAACGCTATCCCTTAGTCTTTCAGCACCAATACACTGCAGAGTGTGGAGAAAGTGGGACAGGAGCAAGCCTGTTTGAAATCCATCACGTGGCCAGTATTCTTTCAGGCAGAATCACTCAGCGCTCCCTTATGTGTTTAATCCGTACAAGAAAACCATGAAACCAATGTCACTGTACCCATTTCGTGGATGAAGTAACTGAGGCCCAGCAAGAGCCCAGGTCGTAAGCATGGAACCACCGCCAACCAGTACACGGTCAGTAATTATGGAAAATAGGATTCCTGCCAGATTTCAAAATTACTTATATGCTGGGAGGAATCTCAGAGCAGTGTTCCCACTTAGGGAATAGCATCTGAGAAGGGACGGGAGGAAAGGACTGAGCTTGCAGGCATCATCGGCTGCCTGTTGATACCCGTGCCCAGGGCTGGCTCGGCGAGCGGTGGCCACAGTGGATCTCCCTTGGGAGTCCACAGGGAGCAGGTCGTGCAAATAAGTGGTTGGAGAGCCCCAGAGCTGTGTGGGATGCTTCCCTTCCTCTGTGCAGATGGAGAAACAGGCGGGAAAGGACTCGCTCAGAAAGACTTGTCCAGAGTGAGTTAGAGGCGGTGTGGGGTCAGCCGCCCGGCACTCCAGGCTCCCAGCTGCTCCAGCTTCTCAAACTCTCTACCTTTTCGAATGACTGGCCTGGGTGATTACTCAGTCCACACGGCAGAATCCATCCCTTGACTATACTCCAGCTTCCGATGACCGTAGAAGTGGATCGCGAGGAGCCTTGTGCTAATTTATTGATGGCTTCCTGGGCGACTTGGACCTTGTACCCAGGAGGGCATTAGTGTATGCATGGGTCCCCCAGTGCACGCCACAGCACCCTCTTGGCCTTGTTACACACCTATCACACGTGTCCGTGGCACGGCAGCCATCAAGACAGCAGGACTTTGTAACACACATGCACGACTTAAAGACGCTCCACATTCCCACTCAGCCTTCCTTTAACTTATTTCTTGAAATTATAAGAATGTTTTCACTATCCCAGGATGAATAGGATGGAACACAGCTCCAGCTTAGAGAGTTAATTATAGTTTTTCATTTCAAATTTACCTCTTCATAAGGTCACTCGCTGATTTAAGAACCGGCTTATCCCCAATTGCCTGCAGCTCATATTTCCTCCTGGCTTTCCAGGGCTCTGCTGACTCATAACATAAAATCACTCTACCTTCCAGGGCCTCAGGTTTCTCATTTGTAAACTGGAGAGGCTAATACTGACCAGCTTGGAGGCATTTTTTTGACAAGCAGTGAAAAATGAGAGCCAGGTACATTGTGGCTTTTTGTACTCAAAGGAGAAAGCTTTTCAAAAGGTATAAGTGACCGTTGAGGCCAGCAAATCAATAGCTCATCTGATTCAATATCTTTTCCTTTTTTGTTTTGCAATTCTGTCATATAATTTAATATAAAAGGGGAAATAAACTTGTGACTTTATAAGAGACATACAGGAGAACAGTTAACTTCCTTTGTTGAGTTCTGACCTGAAAAAGATCACATTAGGTAAAAGGAGATCAGACAAAATGATTAAAAATTCCACATTGTGCAGAATCTTCAGAATCTGTAAGCAAAGGAAAGGGAAACTGAATTATTAAGTTGGATTAAAAGACACGTGAAGGGTGGATACGACAAGACTGCCTTCATTCTGTGCATATTCTGTGCTTATTTCTTAGATAACACTTTTTGTTCTTACTGTTATTTTTGTTTCTGTGTAGGAAAATCACTATAATCTAGTTGCATTGTGTATGTGCAGGGAATGTTACATATGAGATTTGAAAGGATTAATGAATTCTTTGAAACACCCTCTTCTTTGCTAAATCATATTGACAGAGATTAAAGGTGCTTTGTGTTCAAAATAACTCCTCCAGGAAGTATTCACAGACTCATCCATCTAGTATTACTTTTTCTGCCAACTTTGCGCCTCTTTTGTGGCTGTTTTCCTGCCATCTCCTCATTCACTTACAGCGTTAGTTTGCAGGCTGTGCCCCTAACAGAATGGGGATCTCTGAGTGGTTTTTCCTGGGTAATCTTACTATCAGCATTATACCTGCTATAAAATGGATGCTCAGGGGAAAAAAAAAAAGCTTATTGATTGAATTAATGAATTGGTGAGTGAGTGAATGGAGAATACCAAACTAGAAATATGTAACTGACCAGGAGAAGTGTTTGACATCTGAAAACTAAAGATGTTTCTGGTGTAACCAGGGAAAAAAATGACCAGTGAGGTATTGTGGGCCTGACGGACGTGGCCTACAGCAGCACCTCTCAAATGCCGGTGCAAATGGGAATTGCTTGGGAATCTTGTTTAGATACAGATTCTGATTCATTGCCTCTGGGTTGGGGCCTGGGGTTCTGCTGTCTGAATATCAAGGCTTCCAGGGCTTGACTTGGCAAAATGATGGGCCACCCTTGAGAGCAGCTGACGCTGGGCCCAAAGTTCTCAGGGGTTCTGCTTGTGGAGTTACAGTGGATTCTTGTTCTTGTGGTAGTTGCGTTCTGTAAAGTCACTGAATACTGAATTAGCAAATACTGAACTATTGACGCTGAGGGAAACACAGAACCAGGTCTCTGTGAGCCCCTGGTCACAGCATTTTTGCCAACTAATCAATACACAATCTTGTTTTATATGTGTTTCTTTCTTTTTTTTGGCTTCCTCGGTGGCTCAGTGCTAAAGAATTTGCCTGCCAATGCAGGAGCCACAGGAAATGTGGATTTGATCCCTGGGTCAGAAAAATCCCCTGGAGAAGGACAGGGCAACACACTCCAGTGTTCTTGCCTGGGAAATGGCACAGACGGCGGCTGTAGCCCCCTGGCGGCTACAGTCCATGGGGTCGCAAAGAGTCGGTTCTGACTAAAGTGTTTGAGCACAAATGTGTTTTTATAGGTGCTTCATTAAATATGTATTATTGATTCGTTAGCATTAAATTCCTGAGTCACACCATGACTCATCTCTGAATGAAGCTTAGCCAACATTTGTGCTTTCTCTGTGAGATATGTCACAGGGAAACTTCACACAGACAGTATTATGCTTGGAGGCCATTATAGTCAGCAAAATCACCCCCAAAACACAAAAATGTGCAAAATGTGACACTGAATACACTTCAGAAAAAACAACATGTTATAGTCTGAGAGCTAAAGCTGGGAGCCCTCAGCTGGGATCTTGTAAAAAGGGCAGCTGGTGTGTTTCACCTCTTTGCACATGACGGCCTCGACCGTGAAAATGATGTCAGTATTGATCTGAGGGGCTACACGTACATGCTGCTGGGTAGGTGAATCCATGAATATGGACTGTGAGTGACGAGGACTGAGTGTGTAATATTCAGGGGTGTGATGAACCCGAAGAGACCTAAAAGTTGCAGAAACTTCAGCAGAACAGCAGCAGAACCTTTCAGGACACTAAAATCAAAATAACTGGGTTCTTCTGGGAAAATGCAAAGAAACCTGTGAGTCTCACGGGTCAGCAGGCAGGGACCAGCGTGAAATCCCAGAAGGGGGGCAAAGCTTGTGAGTCCCAAGACAATGCAGCAGGCACAGAGCCAGCCGTGGTTCAGACTTCAGTGGGGAATGAAGGCGGTGCGGTTAGACAAGCCCCCAGGGGTTCCCATGCAGCCACCAGTCACAGGAGTGTCTCCCAGCCAGCACTCCTCAACCCTTCCCACCCGAGTCAATGGCAGAGGAGAGTCAAGCGTGTTCCCAATTGAGCAGAAGCGGTGTATACAGATACGGTGGCATATTAGTCAGCTATAAAAAGGAATAAATGCTGTCACTTGTGTCAACATTGGATGGACCTAGAGAATACTGTGTTTTCTGAAATGTCAAAGGCAAATGTTAGATGACATCACATATGTGGCATCTAAAATTAATACACATGAGTGTATTAATGTATTACACATATGCAAAGCAGAAACAAACTCACAGATACAGAAATGAACTTCTGGTTGACAACAGGGAGAGGGAAGGGGATGGAGGTACAAACTAGAGCATGAGATTCAGAGACATAAACTACTATGTACAACATAGCTGAGCAGCAAGAGTATATTGCGGCTACAGGGTATCATAGCCCTTATCTTGTAATAACCTGTAATGGAATATAATCTGCAAAAATACCAAACCATTATGTTGTACACCTGAAACTAACACAATGGTGTAAATCTACCATCTGTTCAGTTCAGTTGCTCAGTCGTGTCCGACTCTTTGCGACCCCATGGACCGCAGCATGCCAGGCCTCCCTGTCCATCACCAACACCCGGAGTTTGCTCAAACTCATGTCCATTGAGTCGGTGATGCCATCCAACCATCTCATCCTCTGTCATCCCCTTCTCCTCCTGCCTTCATCTTTCCCAGCATCAGGGTCTTTTCCAATGAGTCAGTTCTTTGCATCAGGTGGCCAAAGTATTGGAGTACCATCTTCAACATCAGTTCTTCCAATGACTGATGGATGACTTCCAATGACTGTAGTTGAAATCAACTATACATCAGTTTTAAAAATGTATTCCTAAGAACCTGCCTCAACAAGGTCCAGAGTTGTATTCCGCTTTATGAAATATCTGGGTTTGTTTGAGTGTGACAGCGTTTTATATTACTTACTGTCAGATTGACCTCCCAGCAGGAGCCCCTCTCACTCTCCTGACACGCACCACGGCCCAGGGAGGCGCCCTCCGTCCATCTCTGTGTTGCTCATCTAGACTGCCCAGGAACCAAGTCTGGCCCACCACCTGCTTCTGTAAATGAAAGCATTTTTGGAATAGAGCCATGTCTACTCATTTAATACTGTCTGTGGCTGCTGTCACATTACAAAAGCAGAGCAGAGTTCTTGCAACAGAGACGATAAGGCCCGCATAGCTGAAATTACCTGCTATCTGGTTCATTGTGGAAAAGTCCCTCCACCTCTGGTCTAAATTTTTGTGTTGCTCTTTCTTAGTGATTGATGTTATCCTCTTCCCAACTTCATATGTAAAGAATCCTTTCAGATACTAAAAACCCAGACAGGCTTGAATTCATTCGTTTCAACTGATTCTCAACTCAGATAGTGATTTCTCTGGAGTGAGCCAGATCTTCAATTAGACAAGATTCACTTATAACTCGAGTGGAACCAAATAGGACCTGGATCTGCTAACAGGAACTAGATTTTTTTAGCCTGAGCTAAGCCTGTCCTCTGGTCTGGGGGAGCCAACGGTGTTTTATATCATCATGTAAAGGTCAGTACTTCCTCGTGTAGGCGATTCAGTAATGGGTGGTGAACAGGGGGAAATTAGCGTTTAGACTAATGCTCACAGTCTAAACTCTCAGTGTAGACTGATAAACAAGGATGAAGAAAAGGACTTTAAACATAACAGGGCGTAAGGAAGGGGGGAGGAGTACCCACACGCAGGACAGTGGGGAGGATTTGGCCGCCTGGAATTTGATAGCCCAAGGTAGTCAGGACAGAAGCAGCTGGGGCTGAGTTCAAGCAAAGCTTTGAGAAAATGCTGAGGTTTAATCTGGGATGATTGCGACTGACAAATCCAGAGGACGGGGCTAAAAATAGCAGGTAAGCCAGGGGAAAGGAAACACAGGTCTGAAACAGAGCAAGAGGAAGCATGACAGCAGAGCCAGGAACCATCCAGAATGCTGCACCGCAGAGGAGGAGCACCTTGCCCTCGACGGCATTTTGTCACTGTTTGGAGTTTGGGCAATTTGAATGAGCTGGAGGAATCTGAAGGTTTTGAGGGGACCATTCATTCAATAAATAGAGTTTTCAGAAGGCTTCTGAATTTTTTTTTTTTTCTTTTCTGAAATTCAGAGCAAGACATGGGAGCATCACACAGAACCTTGATTCTTCAAGAGTTAGGAGGTATAGTGGAAAAGCAGAATAAAGTTTGTAAGACAAAGCTTATTATTTGGAGCAAAGTTGCAAAATGTAAAGGCTCCTGGAAAGGCTTGGCTCAAGGGAATAAAAAGAGAGATTTATACAGGGGAAATTCACAAAGATTTTGTTAAGTTCTTGAACAGCATATTATGGTTTCTATAATCACAGGCATGCAGTTTGGTTGGTTTTACATATTGTCTATCTCAAGAATTTTCACATCTGGGTAAAATACTCCAAATAGGTCTTCCTCTCTTCTGCCCCTGCACATAAAATGGCTAGGCCAGTTATTACTGATTATTCACTATTAATTTGAGGTGCGGAAATTTGTAAGAGCAGCAATTTCTTCTTGAACAAGGGAGCACTGTAGGTCCCCTTGCTTCCCACCGGCTGCTGTGTTGATAATGGAACCGGCCTTAGAGAGAGGCTGACCGAGAAGGTGACCGGGTGGCAAGGCTGAACAGAACCTTAGTTCTTGCTGGCATCATGGAGCCCTGGTATACTCTTTGTTGGACTTCTAGTCACTGAAAGAGTACAATTTTTTTGTTTGTTTGTTTTGGTCATTTGGGGTTGGAATTTCTCTTCCTTCTTGTCAAAATCATACTGATACATACTGACAGGTACCACGTTCTTCTTCGGACACTGAGGCTGCAGAGGTGAGTGAGGGTTAGACACAGGCTAACTGAGAGAGCAAAGAAACCAGATGATTTTAGGAGAATAATATGCTATGGATATTAGATCCCCCAGCTCTGGTTATCCTACTACTCTTGATTAAATGACTTGATTTTAGGGAAGGGGATGGATTCTAAGGGAGCAATACAAACCCATAATGGAGGCTAAGATTTCTAAGGTGATGGAAATAGACATGGTGAAGTTTAGGGAGAAGGTTGGTGATAAGGGGTGATATGGTTAGGGAGACTGGGAGAGACGGAGGGGTGTTTCCTCTAGGAAATTCCTCTGAAGGAAACTCAAAAGGAATCCAAAACTGCGAATGAATGCCAGGAGAATGTGGAGGGAAAGAAACGGAGGAAAATGTGTTTAAAGGAGATAATGGTTCATGGTGTCAAGAGTAGCTACGAGATTAACAAAGATGCACACTGCAAACTGTCCACTAGATTTGACCAGAAGGTCAACAGGAAATATCACAAATGTAGTGTCTGTGTGGCTCAGAGGTTAAAGCGTCTGCCTGCAATGCGGAAGATCTGGGTTTGATCCCTGGGTCGGGAAGATTCCCCTGGAGAAGGAAATGGCAACCCACTCCAGTATTCTTGCCCGGAGAGTCCCATGGACAGAGAAGCCTGGTGGGCTACAGTCCACTGGGTTGCAAAGAGTTGGACACGACTGAGCGACTTCACTTTCACTTTCAGTGTCTGTGTAGAGATGGAGTGAGCTGAACAGGGGAAAGAGGGAAAGAAGTAGAAATGAGGTGGGTTATTTTTTCTCCAACAGAGATGGAAGGTTGTGTGTATTGGTGGGGCAGGGGCAGGAGGAGAGAGCTGAAAGTTCTTTGGGAAATTCTATTTGGCCTGCCAATCAGATGGATGGAGAGCCTCTAAGGTAGAGGAATGAGTGAGGTCCTTCAGCCCTGATCACAGCCCCAGGTCATACAATCGCCGTTTGGAAAGGCCTGCTGTGAAAAGGTCCACCCTGTGATTCACACGTTGAACAAAGGGAGTTCAATGAACAGGCTCGGATTGCCCAACAGCGCTCGGGGTTTGTTGAGTCTGGCTGTCAGAGTCACGGCTTTTCACTCATTGCATAATGTTGTTGCAAGTGCTTTTCTCAGCCAGATGTGCCTGTTCCACAGTTTTGAATCGAGTTCAAAGCTTATTCAGCAAAATTTTAAAAGTCTGTTTTTAACTGTAAGAGTTATACATATAAGTGGATGGTAACGCACTCCAGTATTCTTGCCTGGAGAGTTCCATGGACAGAGGACCCTGGGGAGGTACAGTCCACGGGGTAAGATGCAGACAGGACTGAGAGTTACACCAGGACTGCACTATAAACGATGGAGAAATCAAGCTCCGGCCCCACCCCTCCTCCACCCTCCCCCACCCCCACCCCCCTCCAGCCCCCCACCCCCACCCCACCCCGGGCTCCACCCCCACACACGCACAGAGGAAAACCCTCTCTAAACACTGCGGTCCGTTTCCTTTCAGCCTTTTGCTGTTCGTGTGTTTATTAGCAGCCCCCGTGTCTCAGTAGCTCACTAGGCCTGGATGCCTTGAGAAGCAGCTCTGAGATGTGAGATCTAGGCCCCTCTCCAAGCACTGACAATATTCTTTAGAAGATAACAAATACAGATTTTTTTAAAAAGATAGTTTTAATATGTGAAAGTCTTTATCGAATTTCTTACAATATCACTTCTGTTTTACGTTGCGGTTTTCTGGCCGGGAGACATGGGATTTTAGCTTCCCAGTCAGGGATCGAAACCTCACCCCCCTGCATTGGAGGGAAAGGTCTTCACCGCTGGAGTGCCAGGGAAGTCCCACGCATGCAGACTTGAGCAGGCATTCAGCTAGGTGGACCAACTGGCAGGGTTAAGATGGCAATGAGGTGAGGCTGGACACAGCGTGCAAGTTGGGGAACAAATTCTGTCTGTATTTAAATTTTTGATATTTTCTTCCTTATTAATTTTTTTCATTAACTTTGATTTTAAAAATATTCCTTTAAAGCACTGTGTATCTTGATTACTGAGTTTTGCAACCAAGGCAAATGTCTCCCTCGCCTCCCTCTCGCCCTGGCTTGGTGACACCCTGGCGAAGAGACGAGCTTTAGTTTCAGATAGATGGAGGTTTGACATCTCTCCCACTTTCTAGAAGTGTGGCTTGAGCAAGTTAGCTGACTTCTGTAAACTCAATATCTTCATTTGTAAAGTGGAGATAATTACATTGAGTTAATACAGATAAAATGCTTAGTTTAGAGATAGCGACTATTCAATAAGTAGGATATTATTCCAAAAGCAAAGTGAGCAATCTAGATAATTACATGCAATAGTACTGTCCAATAGAAACTGAATGTAAACCACCTGTGTGATTTTACATTTTCCAGTGGTTGCTTTTAAAAATGCAAAAAGCAAAAGGTGAAAATAATGTTAATAATGCTGCTTAAACCCAGTTGATTCAAAATATTCTTGCTTCCACATGGAATCGGTATGAGAATTAGTAATGAAATATTTCACTTTTTTAGCACTAAGTCTGGGGAAGTTGGGCTCATAATTCACGGCTGACTCTTCACGGCCCCATGGACAGTAACGCACCAGGCTCCTCGGTCCAGAGGCTTTCCAGGCAGAGATAATGGACTGGGCTGCCATTCCCTCTTCCAATTCTGTACTTTATAGGGTAGTTCAGTTCAGACAAGCAGCTCTTCAAGTGTTCAGTAGCCACACCCGAAAGGCTGCTGCTATTTTGGACAGATAAGACATTCTTTGAAGATTGTTGAAGGTGAGAGCCACTAGGACAGAAACGTAGAGAAAGGAGACATTTCTAACCCTTTCAAGAGGGAACGTTGGAAGGAACACAACCTCCAAGTCCGGGACAGTTTCTGTTACCCTTTATATGTGCAATAACTCTCCTGGCCTTTGAAATATGAAAGGCTATAAACATTTGGGAACAAAAAGAAAAAAATACCCATTAGGAAAATTATATTACCTCCTCTTTCATTTCTACCAGCTTGTCAAACACCATCAGCTTATTCTTGTATTCTATTGGACTCTAAGGGGCTTCTCAGGCCCCACTAATGGGAAAGCACCTGCCTGCCAGCAAAGGAGAGAGAGGTCTGGTGGGTTACTGTCCATGGGGCCGCAAAGAATCTGACATGACTGGGCACACGCACGCTGAAGTCCAAGAACACCATAATGTTACTTCAAAGTACAGTAACCACAGATTCTAAATATTTTGAGTTTTAAATTAGTCTATTCCCTGCACCAAAATTAATAAGCTTTTGAAAGCATAACACTCAGACACTTTACAGATACTTTAAAGACTCAACAAATGCAAACCTGAAGCCAGAAAAATCCAACTAAACTAAAAGTTGGCAAGGACTTATAATTTTAAAGAAACTCTTGCTTAGGCCAAATTCTTAAAAAGACATTGAGCCTGTAAGTAGTGTGTCTTTTATTAAAAAGCTGAGAATCTGTGTTTGTTTGATTCACTTGTGTTAAGGAAAAAAAAAGAAAGTTATTCCCAAGGAATATGTGCAATACCCTTAGGCATGATCAAAACCAAGTTTTACAATGTTAACTCCAAGTATGCTTGCTTCCTGGCCTTTGCCTGCCTTCTCAGTGGCATCTTTACCTCCTTTATCACACATATGCCACTGAAAGTTAGCAGTGAGTAAAAACCAGGCATTGCATTTAAGATGAAAAATCCCAGCCACAGTCTTTAGGGGCAAGTTATTTTCCTACCATGAAGGGAAGTGCTGGTGTTTCATATGCTTATGGTTCACCTGGGGCTTCCCAGGTGGCTCAGTGATAAAGAATCTGCCTGTCAATGCAGGGAGACGCAGGATTCAATCCTGGGTAGGGAAGATCTCCTGGAGAAGGGGCTAGCAACCCACTCTAGAATTGTTGCCTAGGAAATCCCATGGACAGAGGAGCCTGGCAGTCTACAGTCCAGGGAGTTGCAAAGAGTCAGACACGACAGAGGGACTGAGCATGGTTTATTTATGGCATTTAACATTTTACTTCAAATCAAGACATAATTTTGGAGTGCATGAATTGACTTTTTGGAAATGGCAGGGATGAAATTTCTTTAACCAAAAGCGCTTTCCCTATGATCTGTCTATCTTCAGGGTAAAAGCTGAGTCATCTATGATGCATTAAGAAACATCTTTTCTTCCAACTCCACCCTTTTGGATAGGGAATGGCTATGCCAAATCTCACGTAGGAATCATTTCTGGGAAGTTTTTCAGGTCTGAGTATATTAGAAAGGAAGCTGTTTAACCTACTGCAGCCTCAACTGCTTCACACGTGTGCCTGGATCAACACTCTTAGCCTCATCCAAGAGCTCATTAGAGAAACAGAACCTGGAGCCCACCAGGTCAGTCAGATCCAAGCCTTCAGCTTATGAGGGCTGCCAGACGCTTTCTTTGCACATCAGTGTTTGAGAAGCACCAGTCTACAAAACACAATAATCTCCGTGGTTTTGTTTAAATAATCATTGTTAAAAGACACCACAATACATTGTTTCATTCCTATTACCATTCTTCAAATTAAAATAAAAAGTTTCCATATTTCACCATTTAACTCGCCTTAAGTTTTCCCTGACAATAATGTATGCATGCTTTCGTGCATGCTCTGTCCTGTCTGACTCTGTATTCCCATGGACTGTAGCCCACCAGGCTCCTCTGTCCCCAGGATTTCTCAGGCAAGACGACTGGAGTGGGTCGTCATTTCCTCCTCTAGGTCGGGATTGAACCCACGTCTCCTGCGTCTCCTGCGTCTCCTGCGTTGGCAGGTGTATTCTTCACCACTGAGCCACCTGGGAAGCCCCACGATAACGTATATCATGTTGTTATTTAAAAGTGGCTGTGATTTGACTACTACTTTAAGAAGTTTTCATGTGGTTTACAAGTATCATGGTAACCTCTGCATGTATCCAGCATAGAAAGCTGTTCTTAGGGATCTCTGATGCCTCCACAGGTGTGGGCCAGGCCTGGGGATTTTCTAAAGCTTTCCTGGGGAAGCTAATATGCAACCAGGACCAAAGACCACTTCTGTCTCCAGAATGTCTGATCCGCAGCCTCAAGGTCTTTGCAGTATTCAGAACCAAAGGGAACCATGTTTTGCTTTTATAAATGTAGTTTTTGTTCTAGAATTTTTCTTTTTTGTAGTTTTAGTTAATCTAAACATATGATTACCCCCCTGGACTGATGAGATGAGGGGTTCTTTCCTGCCTTTCCTTAATCTCTCTGGCTTTCAAGTTCTCAGCCACTCCCTGAGAAGTCACTCTTGTGGTTCTGCACAGACTTCACTCATTAATCATTTCCCTTCACACTCTGGTCTCTTTCCAGCTTTCCAGAGCCTTTCTGGGATCCAGGAGCCTGAAAATAGCATCCCAGATGTGTCTACCTCTGTTTGCCTCCCTCCCTTCTCTATGATAGTCTTCTGAGACAGCCTGAAATAGCACTGGCCTTTTGTGCTGGGATTTAAACATTTTCAGGCAGTTTTGCATTTTTTTAATGAAAAAAAAAAAATCTAGAATAGCTAAGTTGTGTAACTAACAACTCAGATCACTGATTGATTTTCCACAAAATCATAGGTTATATTTAAAAACTAGAGATCCTGATGGAAAAATAAAGTGCAGCCTGCTTCTCTTCTTGAGCCCTGGGCCAACTGCTGTAAGAAGTACGCCAGGGCTGGTTTCGGGAGCAGATGATATCCCAGTGCTGTTGTGTTCATTTCAAAAGTGTCTAAAAATGCTTATCAATGAATAACATTAAAAATCCAAAAATGATGAATTTAACCAAACTATGTTAATTCTGTAAAACACATAAGAATGTTAATATCTCAAAAACAATTCTGGCCAGTTGCTTTTCCACATAACTTGGAAAACATGCATATTGCCTGAGGAGGGAACCAGTTTGGATCTGACAATATAGCTGTAACAATGACCTGCCTGTTGTAGTTCTGTTTGCTTGGTTTGGGGACTGTTTCGATACGCTTTTAGCTGGTAAGGACAGTTCTTGAAGACACAGAGCTGTTTTCCATTTGCTATCATACGTCTAGAAACAAGAGCTCTGGGCTCCGATTTCTACTTCGGGAGCCACCGTAGGTCTTTTTGCCCTCAGGCCCAGGCTTCGCCTCACATAAGCTACTTTCCCACTAGATCAGTCTACTAACTTGGTCTTTAATGAGTCACATCTGTTTTGAGCCCTGAGACAGGAAGACGTGTCGAACTGGCACAGTGAGAAGACTGGTGTGCAGGTGGAAGGAGCAGCGGATGACTGCCGCGGGCTCCGAGGCCACTGTGGAGAGAACTGGAAGTGCTCAAGGTCCTGGATTCACGCAGCTTCCTCCCCCAGCAGCCCGCCAGCCGGGGGACCCCAGTAGAGTAAGGTGCAGTCGGCTGGGAAATGTACTTTTCAGGAAAGTGCTTTAAAGATAAAGATTAAAAGCACTTTAAGAGACCTCAATGACAATATTACCACTCAAGGGGGCGCTTAGAAGTTGAACTTTTCCTAGAAAGCTATACAAATAAAGATGGGATCTTTAAATGCTTTAAAATGCAAATTATCAAGGTTTAAAATTTTAAGAAGGAAATATTGCCATTTGCAGCTACATGGATGGACCTAGGAATATTATAATAAGTGATGTAAGTTAGACAGAGAAAAACAAGTATATGATAACATTTATATGTGGAACCTAAAAAATAATACAAATGAATCTATATACAAAACAGACAGACTCACAGAGAAGGATTAAATTAACAGACACAAGCGACTATAATAAAATAGATAAGCAACAAAGACTTACTGTATAAAGAACAATATTCAATATCTTATAATAATCTAAAATGGAAAAAACACGTCTATAACTGAATCACTTTGCTGTACACCTATACTAACACCTCTCAACATTATAAACCAGCTATACTTCCATTAAGACAAAGATATAAATTTTTTTTAATTGATGTAGGAATTTAATATAAATAGACCCAAAATCTATGTAAATTGTTGGGGGGGACAGGAGGAGATACAAAGTAAATTTAAAAATTGTGTATTTCTAATTCTGAGTACTCTCAAATAGGCTGTGTAGAAATCATGAAAGCCCTTCTAAAAGACAGACATTCCCAAACAGCCCTACACATTTTAGTATAGTGCCAACCCTCCTTTTGAGCAAACTCCAGGAGATGGTGGAGGACAGGGGAGCCTGCTGTGCTGAAGTCCATGGGGTAGCAGAGCTGGACATGTCCTCAAGGGCAAAACCCCTCCATCACGTAGCTTGCTTTCACAGTGTACTGGCAAAGTCCAGGTTGAAATCGTGAACTGCCCTCCACGTTGCCAACATATTCAGTCTACTTCCAGCCATCTTTCCTAGTTTGTAGGCTTCCCAGGAGGCACAGTAGAATCTGCCTGCCTACCAATGCAGGAGATGCAAGAGACTCAAGTTCGATCCCTGGGTCTGGAAGTTCCCCAGGAGGAGGAAATGGCAACCCACTCCAATATTCTGGCCTGAAAAATCCCATGGAAAGAGGAGCCTGGTGAACTACAGTCCATGACGTCACAAAAAGTTGCACACGACTGACTGAGCATACCACATCTTTTCTAATCGACCCGCCTAGTCTGTGCTCAAACCCCACAGCTCGGCTTTAGTGTTAGGCGAGACAAGTCTGCGGCTGAAAAAGAATAAACTTAACCCTACGTGTAACCCTGATTTCCCTAGACTAGAACGAGCATAGCAAAAATGAGGTCTTCAGTAACAACCACAGCAAGACTGGCTCCAGCCCAACCAACGTTATTTTGAGTCTAGAGGTCCCTGAACCTCCCGGCTGGCCCAGAACCACTGGCCAGGTTAGCCCAGCAGGACTGAGGGAGAGGGGGTCCCTGCAAAGCCCTGTGCCCACTGCTCACCGCATCCCAACCGACTCATCAGCCCCATGGGTCCCGCCCCCAACCCGCTGTGCCCACAGCCAGGTCAGAACTGGCCTCCTCTTGTCCTCCCTGGAAGCCCAGGCGCTTTCTGCCCAAAAGCAGCAGAGATTTTACTTCCAGATGAATTGCCTCCTATTCCACCCTAGATAGTGGGGCTGAAACAATGGCCAAAGTTCTCTGGTATCTTTCAGGAGTATTTCGCTTTTCCCTTTAGCCTAGAAGTGTTGTATCCTCCCAGGACATGGAACTGCTCAGAGAGCTTTTTAAAGTCTATTTAGACACAAGCCCTTAAATTTTAATCTAACTGGTCTAGAGTGAGGCCCAGGCTAAGTGTCTTTGAAAAGCTCCCAGGGGATTTTAATGTGCAGCCGGGGCTGAGCTTGGAAAGTGCCCCCTGGAGCGTTTCTGAGCAGCTAGGGGCCCCGGATCCGGTCTGGCCAGCCGCCAGTGGGCCCCCGTCCTGCCCTTCCTTTCCTGGTTGTGCCCTCTTCTGGTGGGCCCCTCCTTGTCGGCCTGATGTAGCCACAGCCCTGCTATCTCCCCCAGGGATGTGTCTGCCTCGTCACCAACGCCGCTTCTACGGGCTCTGCTGCTCACCCCGGGGGCCACCATGCAGCCACCTAGGTTCCACCTTCAGAATCAGAGCCACTCGGACCCAACACCGGTAATAATAAACACTCGGCTCTCCCTGCCTGCCGGAATTCTTCTAGGCGCTTTGCACTTACTACACCATTCAGTCCTCACAGCATTTAGTCATTTAATCCTCACAGCATTTAATCATTTAATCCTCACAACAAAGGGCTTCCCTGGTGGCTCAGCTGAAGAATCTGCCTGCAATGCAGGAGCCGCAGGAGACACAGGTTTGATCCCTGGGTAGGAAAGATCCCCCGGAAGAGGGCATGGCAACCCGCTCCAGGATTCTTACCTGGAGAATCCCCATGGACAGAGGAGCCTGGCAGACTACAGTCCATAGGGGTTGCAAAGAGTCAGACCTCACTGAGCATGTAATCCTCACAACATTGAATCACATAATCCTCACAACATTTAATCACTTAATCCTCACAGCAGCCATATGAAGTATGCATTATTATTATCCCACTTTACAGGTGAGGAGACTGAGGCACAGAGAGGTTAGGGAATATGGAGGAAAATCCCAAAGAGGAACCTCCAAGTTTCCACCCCCGATTATTCATTCAAAGGCGAATACAGATACTGCTGTTGATGAGAGTTTGCAGGTGTACTTTAAGTTCCAAACCAATTTCCCTTAAGTTTCAGAGGTTCACCCAGGTTAAGTCTGATCTAATTAAATAAATTGCTTAAAAGTAGAGAGTTTTCTCTGACTGACCACAGAAGAGGAAGTTGGAAAGATTTGAAACATGAGGATTTTAATGCTTAAAATATGTTAATGCTGTCTTTGCACATGGAGGAGGGTATGTGATGAAGAAAGCCGGTGAGCTCTAGGGAAAGAGTAGCTGGGGGCTGGCAGTGGTACCGGGTGTGTACTAGTCACTCAGTTGGGTTCATCTCTTTTGAGACCCCATGGACTGTAGCCGCCAGGCTCCTCTGTCCTGGCATTTCTCAGACAAGAATACTGGAGTGTGTTGCCATGTCCTTCTCCAGGGGACTTTCCCAACCCAAGAATCGAACCTGGGTCTCCTGCACTGCAGGCGGTTCCTTTACCAACTGAGCTTCGAGGGAATGAAACGGAACCTTAGACATATGGTGGCAAGAAGCAGAATTCTACCAAAGAGGTGAATGACCTGGAAAGTGACTTCTTCCCCCAAGCCATCAGATGAGAGCCCAACCCACCTGGCACCACGGCCTCAGCCCAGAGACTCTAGGGAGCCTGGAGCCCAACCACAGAACGCTGCTGGACTTCTGCTCCAGGACTGTGAGCTGATCGTGGGTGTGAGGCTAAGGCGTCAAGTGTGGCGATCTGGAACAAAATAACAGAAGATGAATAGTGGCAACTTGCCCGAGATAAGCCAGGCAGTAAGCAATAAAAGGAAGATTTCAGTTCAGTTCAGTCGCTCAGTCGTGTCCAAATCTGCGACCCCATGGACTGTAGCACACCAGGCTTCCCTGTCCAGATTCAAACCCAAGTGATTTGAACCAACAGCTTTTTCAAATTAAATCCCCTCACACAATGGATCCAAACTGCCCTGGATGATAGACATGGGCCTGTGCTCTCCTACTCATGCCCCTCTGACAGAGGCTTTGTAATTAGGCTGCAAGCGCTGGTCTGAGTGTCTGCTCCTTCTGAGGAGGTCTCCTGGCAGGCTGCTTCATCCCCAGGACGAAACATTTTGGTCGGTTTGCATCATGTTCGCTGGAACTAACTCCGTGTGGACTTTGGTTCGGATGCGATGTCCTTTGTACACAGGGCTATAATTCCCTCTGCTGGGAATGTGTAACACGTAATGCCTGAGGGGCCCGCTGGCCCCCAGCAGCCATTCATTGCCCGTACTTGGCCTTTGTTTTCAGGCTGATCTATGTTCAGAAATGGGTTTCACTTGTTTGGATTCTCCTCTACTCCGTTGTGCGTGGATCACCAGGATGTTTACATTTCTCTTTTTCCCACTAGAATACATATTGAGAATTCACTGGTCAGTATCTCATTTCTTTCTATAGCTCTAAAAGTTTTTATTTACTAAATGACAACTAAGTGCCAGGTTGCATGCTGTTTTTCTAATGTCTCATTTAATCTTCCCAACAATTCCGTGATGCTGGTAGCATTATTTTCCTATTATGGATAACTGAAGTGCAGGATTAGGAAGGAAGAATCCATTTGAGACACATAGCTGACAAGGAGGAGGGAGCTAGGTTTCTCCATGGGGCTCTTCACCTTCAAAACCCTTCATTAACAATAAATACTGTTGTTATTATTTTAATAATAGTAATATATAATTAATAGAAGTTATTATTATTTTAAAAGGTATTAATACAAATAAAACGGCTGTTGCTTTTCTTATCTTCAGAGTGCCCCTAGAAAGTTAAACCCACCCCACGGCCCAGCACTTCAATATGGTTCGGCTGAATGTCTCAACCCCCTCACAACCCGAGTCTTCAAGCAGCATCTTCATTAACCAGCTCTGCTATCTGTCCCACACCTCCAAGTCCAGTCCTACCCCGGATCTCCATTTCTGGTTCTAAAAACTGTTTCACTTACGGATGCTGGCTTGCGTGGGATTTCCATTGACGTAAAACTAATTCAGTAACAATTCCAAGATAAAAAAAGAAACAACTTTGTGGGAATCCATTCTTAAACACACTTGATTAGCTTATTTAGAACAAATAAATCACATGAATTCTCTGTGCTGTCTTCTATAAACATCCTGTGTTTTCTGATAAAGAAGATGCTTAGTGTATGCATATTTAAGAGAGTCGTTATTATCAAGAAACGCTGTATGTATAAAACATTTCTGGTGTGTGTGCTGAGTCACTCAGTCATGTCCAACTCTTTGCAACCCCACGGACTGTAGCCTCCCAGGCTCGTCTGTCCATAGGATTCTGTAGGCAAGAATACGGAGTGGGTTGCCATGCCCTCCTCCAGTGGGATCATCCCAACCTAGGGATCAAACCTGTGTCTCCTGCGGCTCCTGCATTGCCGGTGGATTCTTTACTGCTGAGCCTCTGGGGAAGCCCATAAAACATGTCTGGACATTTCCATAATTCAGTCGATAATGATAGCTCTTTCTATGAAGAACCTGCCAATTAAGCAATCTTCAGATTGAAATCGAGTTTATTTCTTCTTTTGCGGCAAAATCTTGGTTAATAAAATGATCACAATTTTCCTTTCCCACCCTATCCTAAAGTAAAGTTTGTCGATTTTTAACTCAGAAATGGATGGGAAAGCAGTTGCCAGAAGAGGGAATCACGGATGCTTGAATGTGCTCCGGGTTTGGAATGCGGAGGCCTGAAGTCTTGTCTGTGTCACCCCAAACCATGCTTTCTTGGATCTCTGAGTTCCAGTTTTTATACATGTAATGAAGATAATGCTTAAAGCACTACACAGATCTATTATTATTATATTAAAATTACTATTACTAAAACTGACAAATGACAGTGGGTAGTTATCCTAGACCCTCATGATCATAAATCCTCTGTAGGAGGCCATTCTGACCTGGCTTCAATTCTCCAGGTAACTCCCTTTTGTTTCACCTGTGGAGCCCCTTTCAGGCAGATGATGAGACCATGAGTAAGCTGATGCTCTTATTGCAGAAATAATTGGCACAGTGGTGCCCAGCTGCAGTTGACTGTGGTTTTCTGCCCACATGGATTTGGATTGGGAAAGATACAGGGCACAAATGTGAGCTTCACAAAGGTTGGGGGAATGTCCATTCAGGACACTGCACCAGCACCCATCACACAAAATACTTGCTAGACTGATTAATATAGGGATAAATGAAAAAATGGCTTTTTCTCTTTAAATGGAGCTCGGAGTCAATGATCAAGCTAGGAAAAGGAATCATAGGAATATTTCTTTTTCAGTTCCTCTAGGAGGTTATTAATCAGAGTTCTTATCTCTAGGAAATTAAACCTCAGATATAACCTTTCTTAAGTTATGAAGTGCAAGTGTTAAATAATATCAAACACCATCCTTAACATATAAAAATATATATTTTGCCAATAAGAATTATTATTCATTCATTTATTCACAGATTTTGCCAGGTCATGAGTAAGGCTATTAATTTTTTTTTCCTAAAGTCCTAGTGCTTAGTAAATGTATCCATTTGATAGTCACTGAGTTCCAGGCACCTTGGTAAGCCAAATATTTACTCTGGTAAAGCTGGCAATGATCGAAACATTTTCAGAACTTTTTCATTTGTTTTCAGGGCCTGAAGTGTGTTAATAAGAACACCTTTCATTCATAGAGGTGATGCATAAACACTCTAATCCTTTTAAGAACAGGGCATTATCACGATGTATGTGAAGGGAGTGCACCTCACAGGACCTCAATACGTACTTGAAGGAATTACTGTTAATCAAGTAAATGACTTCACAAAGTCAACGTCATAAGTATAAGAACCCAGACTCTCACCCTCGGACCCTGTACTGAGGGTTAAAGGTTTCTAAAAACTTCAGTGTACACATATATCCAACGGCGACAAAGCATGACTTGGAACAGGGCGTGGCATTTTGGGAAACACACAAGATTTGTTAAGAGCTAGTTATTATGAGCAAGATGGGGAACCAGACGGGGTAAGAGCGGGGAGTCTGCATTGTTTGCTTTGTTTTTAATACAGTTGGGGCATTAAAGGAGGCAAAAATGTACAGTGAGGAAAAGACAGTTCTCCAACAAATGGTGTGGGGAAACCTGCGCAACTACATGCAAAAGGATCAAATGGACTACTCGCTCACACCATGAGCAAAAGTGAATTCCAAATGGATTAAAGAATTAAAGGCAAACCTGGATCCATAAAACTTCTAGAGTAAAACACAGGCAGAACTCACTTTGAGTCCACCTACTGAACGGGAGAAGATACTTGCAAGCGCTACACATCTGATAAGGAGTTAGAAGTCCAAAATATATTAAAAAACTCCTACAACACAACACTGCAAAAACAAACAACGTGATTTCAGAATAGGCAAGGGATCTGAATATCCATTTGCCTTCCAAAGAAGGCATATAGATAACCAAAATACACATGAAAAGTTGCTCAACATCAGTAATCATGGAAATGCAAATTAAAACCATGAGATATCACTTCACACCTGTCAGAATGGCCATTATCCAAAAGACAAGAAATAACAATTTTTGGTGAGGGTGTGGGAAAAAAGAGGCCTTTGTGCATTGTTCTTGGGAATGTGCAACTATGACAGAAAACAGTATGGAAATTTCTCCAGAAATTAAAAATAGAACTACGATAAGATTCAGCAATTCCATTCCTGGGTACTTATTCAAATAAAACAGAAACACTAATTAGAAAAGATATATGCACCCTATGCTCATTGCATCATTATTTGTAATTGGCCAAAATATAGAAACAACCTAAGCTGCCATCAAGAGATAAATGGATAAAGTTGTGGTGTATATATATATATATATATATATATAATGGAATAGTATTTAGCCACGAGAAAGAATGAAATCTTGCAGTTTGCAACAACATGATGGAACTTGAGAGCAATATGATACGTGAAACAAGACCAAGGAAAACAAATACTGTATGATTTCACTTGTGAGTTAAAAACAAAACAAAAAAAAGGTCAAACATAACAAAACAGAAGCAGAGTCGTAGATCCAGAGAACAAGCAGGTGCATGCTGGAGGAGAGGTGAGCGGAGAGAAGAGACACGAGGGAGGGAGGCTGAGTGCACACCCTCCCATTCACAGAATAGACAGCATGAAACGCTCAGTGTGGGCAACACGGCGGATAGCTAAGTGATATTTTTGTCTGATGACATAATTAGACTGATCATGAAGTAAGTCATATCATTTTGAAATGCACAGAAAAATTCAGTATGTTGGGTAACAAGAATGAATATAGTGTTGTAAGTCAATTATAAAAAACAAACATACAAGCTCAAAGAAAAAGAGGTCATATCTGTGGTTAGCAGAAGTGGAGGGGGTGGAGAAAGGGGAACTGGGTGAAGGTGGCCAAAAGCCACAAACTCCGGTTACAAGACAAATAAGCACGAGATGAACACTGCTGTGCGTTATCGAAGCATGTTATCCAGAAGGTAAATTCAGAGTTCTGATCACAAACACATGTTTTTCCATTTCTTTAATTTTGTAGCTATATGAGAAGATGGATGCTATCCAAACTTATTGTGCTGTTTCATGATGCACAAACAGCCAGACCACTACGCCGTACACTTCACATCCACACAGTGCTGAATGTCAGTTATATCTCAACATGTAAATGGAAGACTGAATTTTAGAGAATTGAGGCATGGCCTATCATACTTTCCTGGGTGACTTACGCAGTGGCTTTGTAGACATGCTGGGAAACGGATTCTAGATTTTTGTGAGCAGTGTCAGCCTCTCTGAAAGAAGCACATTGTGTGTTTTGGCAAGATTCTTTTTGGAGGAGTGGAATATTTTTATAGGCTGTAGAGAGTATCACAGATAGTTCCAGGGATCTTGATTCTGTGGTCTAGACTGAATCTCTCCTTGAACACCCAGAGCACTAGTAGAGTTGGTTGTTTGCTTTAAAACAGACAGTGGAGGAAACCTGAGGTTTACTGACCACACAAATTTCTGCTGCTGCTGCTGCTCAGTCGCTTCAGCCATGTCCGACTCTGTGCGACCCCAGAGACGGCCGCCCCCAGGCTCCCCAAGGCAAGAACACTGGAGTGGGTTGCCATTGCCTTCTCTCGACCATACAAACAATAGTAGCTTATTAAATAAATACAGAAAACACATGTATATAAATATTTATTGATATTAAAGATATATATACACCAAACAAAAATAGGCAACTTGAAACAAATGTAGACTCACTCAAGAACAGGAAATAAGGGTGGCAGATCGTGCCATAAGCACAGGAATGAGGCAGCTGGGACCCGCAGTAGGTGATCCTAAGCAGAAGCCTGTCTAGTGTCTCTTTCTTCTCATTGGAGTGTAACTGCTTTACAGTATTGTGCTAATTTCTCTGCACAGCAAAGTGAAGCAGCCGTGTGCACACACGCACCCCGCCTTGGGCCTCCCCCCGACCCCCCACCCACCCCCGGTCATCTCGGAGCGCCGAGCTGACCTCCTGCGCTGCCCCGCAGCTCCCACAGCAGCTCTGCGCGTGGCAGCGTGTGTATGTCGGTCCTAATCCCTCGCGTGTCCCACCCGCCCCTTGCCCTTCCGCGTCCACCTGTCTCTTCTCTCCATCTGCGTCTCTATTCCTGTCCTGTAAATAGGTTCCTCTGTACCACTTTCCTAGGTTCCGTACACATGTGTTAATATACAATATTTGTTTTCAGACTACTTTGCAATGAAAGCAGGAGCCCTTCATTTCTGGTAAGGTTTCCTGATAAGAGCGGCAGCCCTCTGGCCTATCTGGGACGAGGCCAAGGAGAGAATGTTACATAAACACAAGCCAGGAGGGATTTCAGTTCAGACATCTCTGTGCTGCCCGGTGATCAGGCCAAACCATTTCACCCTCAGGGATAAACACAATACACAGAGAATGGTTGCAGAGTGTAGAAAAGCTCAAATTCTTAGCCCTTCATTTGTTCATTTTAACTTTTAATGTGCATGGCTAAATTCTGACATACTCTCAAGATCCCTACATCCCGTAGCTATCAAACAAAAGCAAGCAATCTATGACTAGCCATTTTATGGGAAATAACTCATGGAAATAGCAAAAGTCATGTTTGACTCTTGGCATGCTTGTGTTCATTTGCTTTTTTCTGCGGTCTTGCATCAAGAAACTTTGTAAGGTGAATTTTCACATTGCAGCAAGGTTGTTGGAGGTGACAGGGAGAGACAGTTGAGTCCAGATAAATCACTGGGCCAGGTTTTATTATTCATGACATGAGAAACTCAGCTAAGGAAATATGCATTTTTAAATATTGAGGCTGCTGATGTTAAAGAATCAGTTCAGTTTAGTCTCTCAGCTGCATATGTATCTTTGCAGCCTCATGGCCTGCAGCATGCCAGGCCTCCCAGTCCTTCACCAACCCCCGGAGTTCACTCAAACACATGTCCATCTCTTCGCTGATGCCATCCAACCATCTCATCCTCTGTCGTCCCCTTCTCCTCCTGTCAATCTTTCCCAGCATCATGGTCTTTGCAAACGAGTCAGTTCTTCGCATCATATGGCTGAAGCATTGGAGTTTCAGCTTCAGCATCAAAGCAGGATAAAAATACACCAATGGTTATCATCTAGCAGAAGAAACTTTATAAAGCTGCCATCATTGGAATGAAGCAGTTGTTGAATGTTAGGCCAGAGATAGATAACCAAAGATCAAAGCATACTTAAGAACACTGCCGTGAAGAGTTAATCTGAAGACCTATTAGAAGCCAAAATTATTGAAAGACCCAAATTAGTTTCATGAGAACCAGAGAAGATGACTTAGGTTTCAAAGGGTTTTCCCTCTTCTCTCTGGACATGGAAGATTCTAGAATGAATGGATCATTTACTCATTCTTTTGTTTTTTCTATCAATACCTCCAAAGAGACAGAGATGTGAAATATGTAAAACATGCAGAATATAAGGCTGTGGTGATGCCCTTCCTCTCGTCAGTGCTGGGGTCATGTGACTCACTAGCATGCCCCACTCAGGACCACGTTTAGCACCTCCCCGACCACAGTTGCCTCACTCATTATAACCCACTAGTAGACAGGACAGCTAAGAAAATAATGCCTGGTCCCACATCATGACCGTTTTCATTGCTACTCAGCCCAAACGTTTGCCCTCCCCATTCAGTCACCGTTCAGCCATTCCTGGTTTCACCAGCTATTACTCATTAAAAAGCCTCCTTGATTAAACCACTCTGCCAGCTCAGACACAGAGAAGAGACTGGTGGTTGCCAGAGACAACAGGTGGGGGTGGGGAAAGTGGATAAAAGTTGTCAAAAAGATTAAAATTTCCCCTGATAAGATTAATAAGTTCTGGTGAAGTCATGTACAGCACGGTGACTCTTGTTAACAATACTGTATTGTATTTTTGAAAGCTGCCAAGAATAAATCTTAAAAGTTCTCATTGCAAGAAAAAAAAAGTTTATGTGAGGTGACTGATGTTAACTTACTGCGGTGATCACTTTGCAATATATAGATATATATCAAATCATTATTTTATATGCTCTGGAATGTTATATGCCACGTAAATCTCACTAAAACTGGACAAACAAAAGAGAAACAATGCGTCTGCTTTGAGGCTGCTGCCTCCGAGCTGGGCTGTCCTCCTGCCCCTCTCTGCAGCCATCCACTGGCTTTCCAGTCTCACCTCACTCACTGAAGACCCTGTGAGAAGCGCCCAGGGCCAGCCCTCTTCCTGGAGGCTTTAGCTTTCATGGGGATATTTACCTTTGCTTCTGCCACAGCCAGCCTCCCATGGCTGCGCTAAGACCTTATTTTCAAGGTGAAACAGTCCAGCTTCCTCAACTCACTGATTGACAGTCCGAGTCCTCCTCACCGACTCGTTGCCTTCCCTGTTCAGCCACCGCTGATGGCAATTGCTCCTTTCTTTCTACCTATTCATTAATCTCTCTCGGTATCCGGTCTCTCCTTCCACTGGCTCAAATTCCACAGCGTGTCCGTTCATTCATTTTCTTGCAAATATTTGCCTCGCTTCTATCGTATCTCCCTAGAAAAAAAAAAATTCTCCTGTTAAATCCTCTTCTCATACCACACTTCACAGTCTCACCAAATAATGCTCTCCACTCCCAACAGAGACGCAGATGTAGAGAATGGAATTGTGGACACAGCGGGGAAGAACAGGGGCGGGACCGCGGGGAGACAGCAGCCGTGTGCACACCGCCGTGTGTCTGCACACCGCCGCGTGTCAGACAGACAGCGGGAGCGGCTGGGTCTCCCCGCAGGCTCAGCCTGGCGTCCCGGAGGACCCAGAGGGGCGATGGGCACGGGGCGGAGCGCAAAAGGGAAGGGAAGGGAAGCCTCTGACTCTGCGACCCCATGGGCTGCAGCCTACCAGGTTTCTCCGTCCATGGGATTCTCCAGGCAAGAATACTAGAGTGAGTTACCATTTCCTTCTCCGGGGGATCTTCCCAACCCAGGGATCAAACCCAGGTCTCCCACATGGGAGGCAGATGCTTTAACCTCTGAGCCACCAGGGAAGCTCATATATATATATATATATGAGAGAGAGAGAGAGAGAGAGAGAGAGTTATGGCTGATCCACACTGTTGTGTGGCAGAAACCAACGCAATATTGCAAAGCAATTATCCCCCAATTAAAAATTAAAAAAAAAAAAAACTATCAGTATTATCCAGTCTCACAGCTTTAAATACCATCTCTATGCTGACCACCGGCCCCCTGCTCCCTCCTGCATTCTGAGCACGTATGTTCACTCTCTGCTTGACCCCTCTCACTGGATATCTCACAAGCCCCTCAAATGCACCCTTACTCAGAACTGAGAAACAGCCTGAGATGTGGGTCTTTCAGTTTGAACACCAGGGAAATTCTAGGCAAATTTACAGGATCAGTTACTTTAGTCTCCAACAGCTAGAAGAATCCTCAGCACATGCTCGTAAATGAAATGAAATGAGGAGCTTCTTGTTCTAGACCATGTGAACACAGCCCCGTCTCTTGAAGTCCTGCGAGTCTTTCTTGGCCCTTTCCACCCTCTCTTCCTTTCAACCCAACTGCATCATTCGGCTTTCCCTCCCCTGGCTCCCCATAATGCTGTAGATAGAGCTATATTTTGGCACTTACGACATTGCATTGCCCTTGTAGTCACGCTTTTATAGATCTATCTTTCCACTGGACTTTGAACTCCTTACTGATTAAGACAATGAGTTTCTAATCTTTCTGTATGTGATAACTGTTACAGTGCCTGGTACAAGACAGACACTGATAAATATATGAAGAAAGAAAGGAGAAAGAAAAGAAAAATGCAGTGAAATGAAAAGAAAGGCTGGAGGAAGGAAGGAAAAGAGAGAAAAGGAGAGAGGTAACAAAGCAGGGAGGGGCTCTCCAGTTACGTGATACAGTGGTGTAGCCATATGGAGCCGACTTCCGCTGCGGGAAGCCTGGTGGTGTAGTTTCTCTAGTTGGAAGTGGCAAGCAAGGGGGCAAGCTAAGGGAACAGATGTTTGGGATAAAAGCTTTCCAGTTCATCCTAAATAATCGTCATCTTCTGTGTCTATATGTATTTCCAGACCTGTATAGGAGCGTTTTTCTTTGTTCCAACATGCTTAATCCTAAAAGGTGGTTTAGTGACATGGGCTTGGGAATTGCTGGCTCAGAGCATGTGGCCTGAAGGCAACCGTTCCTGTGACCGCTCCTGTTTCCCATGCCCTCCATGAAACAGCAATCTTAGTGCGTGTGTACTAAGGGCCTTCAGTTGTGTCTGACTCTTTGTGAGCCCATGGACTGTGGCCCACCAGGCTCCTGTGTCCATGGGATTCTCCAGGCAAGAACACTGGAGTGGGTTGCCATGCCTCCTCAAGGGGATCTTCCCGACCCAGGGATTGAACCGGCAGCCTTCTCTTTCCTACACTGACAGGTGGGGTTTTTTGGTTTTTTTTTTTTTTTTTTTTTTTACCACTGGAGTCACCTGGGAACCCCAATCTTGAATTCTAATATCAATTTGACTACTTACTGACTTTGTAACCTAAGTCTGAATTATCTGCCTGACACAAAATGTTTTATATCTATAAAATAAAGATATAGGATTGTGCATTCTTGTCAAATTCTAAAATCCTACGAATTTGCAGGACTATTTTGCTTTTGTATGGTTCCCTATATCAGCCTATGTACTTTCTTTAACATAAGTTAATGTGAGTGTTAAGGACCTTTCAAGGTATATCAACTAGAATACTCTAGAAACGGAGAGAGAAATGAAAGAAAATGGAGAAATTCATGTAATGTAACTAAGTAGATGGAGACAGTGAATTTATTTTAGGTCTCATTTTTTTTTGACTGGGCATACAGATTATTCACCAGAGTGCACTGGGCTGGAAAGGTTCAGAATCCATAAATCAAAACACAAGCGCCCCTTTTAACCCCAGGTGCTTGTCTCATAAGGCCGGGTTATGATGTGTCTGCGGTCTGTACGGTTGCCTAGCCATAGCAGGCGTCATAAATTAGACTCTTCAGCTTTTTTGAGGTAAAAAGAAGGCATGCAGTTTCTTAAATAGTGGCTAAAGAAATTATAAAAGGGTGGAATTGCTGAGCCTGGGAGGAAAATTACAGAGAAGAGGGCAGCGTGAGCAGCTAATCCCCGTATCATCTCCAGAAAGCACGTGTGCCGCTCTCCAGAAGCCAGAGGTGTCAGTTGCAGCCGACGTTTATGAGGCCGTGTCTCAAAACCATGTTTGTCATAAATGGGGAGACAGTAACACAATCTCATGCGCCACATGAGTGCAAGCGCAGGCACGCACACACACGCTCTAGACCCATGCTTTCTAGAGCTCCTCCCAGGGACTCTAACACGAATTCATGTTTATAAATCTTTGCTTATTAATCTGCTTGATGTTTATGTACATTGCTAACTTCATTCTTTTCTTAGATCTAAATAAACATTTTTAAAAGGGGAACACAGTAGATAATGCCATATCTATATTTTCATATCTATATCAAACTATGAATATTGTTCATAAGTGATGAGATTACTCATGCGTTTCTTGAAAAGAATTAAAACCTATTTGATTACATGTCCAGAAGGGCCAATCTCTACCTGCCATGCTCCTCTTCCCACTTTCCCGTGGTATTTGATGAAACAGAGAGGAGGCTCAGGAAGAGTATTAAAAGCAGTTAACTCAACCAGTGGGTTACATCAAATAACCTACCTGTAGCATCAGCCAGTTCCCTAAGCAAAGGTCTGTAGTAACTACTAGATTATACGGAATTTGAAAGGGTTCTTATAGGAACCCGTATGGAAACCCAACAGGAAACAGGACATTTCTTGTTGCCAAAACAATAGAATAGATTGGCTACTGGTCTGGCAGATGGTGACAGGAGGTGCAGGAAATTTGTGGGAAATTATGAGGCTGTTGTGACACAGGAAACGGTGAGAATCTGAGCTAAAGCTCTGCAGGGCAGATGCAGAGAAGGTCTCGGATACAAAAGACTGGTGACCGACTTGAAGTGAAAGTTGGGGGGAGAGGAAGGCACTCAGGGTGATGCCCAGATTTTCCGGTTGGGAAGAGTTGGTGAGGGCACTCCTGAGATAAGAATTCAGGGCTCAAGATGATGAGCTCAGATCTCACCATGTTAAGACCTTGAAGAAGTTAAGAGATGTCCTGTTTCCTCTGGACTGCTGATGATAGACTTCAGGACAGAGATCCGTACTAGAGACGCATACCTCAGTGTCACCGGCATGTAGATGGGGGTGGGCGGCAGAGAATAGGAGGACAAGGACTGTCAGTGTGATGGGAATACGCTGTATGTATTTTCTCAGTCCACTAAGTGTTCTGAGTGTGGGTGAGCTCCCCCAAGCACCAGCATCTCTTCACATTTTAGGAGATTCTGACTCAGGCTGTTGCTACCATGTTATTTACAAATATAGTCAGTGCTTAATAAACATTTATAAACTCCATGACCTCATGCTTTTATAAACCTATTTGATCAAGGAAAAAAAAAATATGTGACTTCTCTATAAAGATTTCTATGAACTATAAGCATGTTGTTATGAGAAAAACTAGGAATTAGAACCTCCAGGATGTGTTCTAATTTTTTCCAGTAACTTGTATGTGACCATGGGAAAATCCCTTCCCATCTCTAACTCTCAGTCTCTGAAGCTGTAAAATTACGGGGTAAGACCCTTACAGTTGTGATATGTTGTACTGTGTATAACTTTTAAAAGAAGAGTACTGTATATCTCTCACTAGACTGATCAGTTTCAACTAATATCTATCTCTATAAAATATTATCTTATATATAACCCTTTAAAAATGCCCAATGTGAAGAACTTCTTCTAACCAGAAAAGTCTACCAAGTAAAGGAGGATTTATTCTCTGTGTCTAGTAATTTTCTCAGAAGGAGAATTTAATTGTCATGTGGGTTCTAAACATGACGATAGGCTAGAATCGGCTTTATACCTCAGATAAACAATGATCCCGAAATAGCAAGTCTGTATAACTAAAGAAAAGGGAATGCGCTGAGAATGGGAAAAATAACCTGCTGCAAAGCGCTGCCGGGAAAATACTTGGGAGAGAACCTGCGGCTCATACGCGCTTCATTCACTGATGCTTGTTTGTTTGCTTGGGGAAAAAAATAGTCCTGCGGAGGATTCTGTACACCTAATAACAGAGCCAGAAGGCTTGCAACAGTGTTCCTTTAAATATCCTTAATTTCCTGTCTCTTTACACTGGAAAGGACGGGACCAAAGGTAAAATGTATTGTTAATTATTCATTTCTACTTAGAGATTAGAAAGTGTCTGGTACACAGCTAAGAAATGTTTGTCTTTTATGTTTAATTATGGTGTATCCCTAAAATGATTCACTAGTTCTGTTTAAAAAAAAATATTGCTCAAAAAACCTCAACCAACAGCAGTTTTTTCTAAATTAATATTCAGTGTATTTGGAAAGGTATAAGTGAGTATGGTTGAAATGATGTCAATGGTATTTTAAGTAGTTATTTTAAAAATATCAAAATGGACATTTTCCTGTACTCTACAAGGAAAAGCTTTCTTTTCTGACCCAAAGTAAAATGTCATTGAAATCCTTAGTGAGATTTAATTCAATTTCATTAATTTCCACCATGATTTTATAACAGTCTAGAAGCTAGTATAACTTCTAGTACATTAAGAAAGTAAGAAAATGTATTAAGAAAGTAAGATAAACATTTGTGTTTGATTCATCCAATTAATTTTATTAACCTCTCATCTGTTCCTTAAACATAATGAAGTGGACAAAGTAATGAGCGGAAAAGGCAGTGGCCCTCCACTCCAGTCCTCTCGCCCGGGAAATCCCATGGACGGAGGAGCATTGTAGGCTAGAGTCCATGGGGTCACTAAGAGTCAGACACGACTGAGTGTCTTCACTTTCTCTTTTCACTTTCATGCACTGGAGAAGGAAATGGCAACCCACTCCAGTGTTCTTGCCTGGAGAATCCCAGGGACGGGGAGCCTGGTGGGCTGCCGTCTACGGGGTCGCAGAGTCGGACACGACTGACGAGACTCAGCAGCAGCAAGTAATGAGCTGGGAGACAAAAACAACACAATGAAAAAATAAAAGCCAGTTCCACATTTAACATGTCTGGGGAGAAAGTGGGTAAACAAGGGTAAGACCCTTTCCTTACTGAAGGACTATCCAGAGTCCTTATATTCTAATGTATTCCCAATCTTCAAAGAGAGTTTTCAAATTCAAATTACTTTTGCTTGTACCCCGTCCCCCAACATTTCCTGTAACTAATGAGCCACAGAACACTGGCTGCTCCCCAGCTTGGGAAGTCCAGCCCTGCACAGCACATCAGGGCCACCCTCTGAAGTTGATTTTTCTGAGTTGGTTTTGGTACGATGTAAGTCCCAAAGTACAGATCTTTAAAATATTTTGTGTGTGGCTGCTTTTTGTAAAGATACCATTGTGAACGCTGTACGTGGTCAGGGCTCCTTCGTGGGGACTCATGGCAGAAATTCCTCTGAATTCTCAGCCCGAGAAACGCCACCCTTCACCTTGGAGCCACTTGCGCGTCCTCGGGTTCCAGTGGATCAGCTTTCCCCTTAGGCATTTGCTCCTGATTAGAGCCAAGCTGTGTCTTGCCTTTAACAAATGTCCAGGAAGGACCTGGTACCATTTGTTTTCAACTTAACCCCATTCCTGACTTCTCCCTTTATTTCCGTAATCACAAAATTCTAGTTTGATTGGCTCTAGTCACGCTGTATTCCTTTGTGAAACCCGTTTTGTGTCCTTTCTGGGCAAAGTAGAGGGGATGAGAGAGGGAACAGAAGAGGGCAGAAAGGAAGGAAAAAAATCCACCCTGGGAGACGATCTGCCTTGCGAGTCTGATGGATCCCTCCTTCCGACGTATAATCAAAACCTTAAAGCAAAAGCTACCAAAAAGCTTTTTGCAAACAGGTAGTTTTCAGGAAACTTCTGACAAGTGGAAATTTCTTTCAAGTGTATCAAGGAACATGAAACAGATGAGACTTAAGTTTAAAGAGAGATGGGAAGCAAAGCCCATTGACTGTAGAAAAAGATAGCTTCGTAATAGGGCAAATCCAAGATGGATTCTGCAGCAAAGGCGGAAGAGAGTGTGGTCCAAAAGGAGCACAAGAGACTGGGAGGGGGATGCTGGCCTGGCTACAAGACAACATGATTTTGGCAGAACAAGAAATGGGGCTGAGGCAACTGAGAAAACAGGTGAACGGTCAAAGCACGGCCCGGGATCAGAGTTCACTGCAGTCAGGAGAGCCAAAGAACAAAGAATTAGCACACGCTACAGTAATAACCTTTTATGAGCACCGTGGCTCACTGGTATGTAATTTGGTTTCACCCGCGTGCACATCTAACTTGTAATTCTACTACTGCTGTGTCACCCCTTAGCATCACCACCAGCTTCCATACTGAAGTGAGTAATGAGGAGCATCACTCCTTTAAACTGTAATTACCTGGGGTTTCACCAAACTTCCCTCCTATATTGAGCTGAGGGAGAGATACCTAAGCTTGGTAAATTTAGCTTTAGGAAGAACTTAATCACACAAACGAGAGACCAAAGAGATGAGATAAATGGATTTAAAGCTCAGCTAGAAGGATCTAAGTGGTCGTCTAAACCAAACTCCTTAAATCATGATGAGGAAACTGAGGCCCCACCCCCAAGAAAAGTCACTTGATACGTACTCAATTTATAAATTGTAGGTCAAGCTGCCACGTGAGCCGGAGGCTGAGGCCCCAGCATGAGGGAGACCTGTGTCTAGCAGAGCCGGTGCGAGACCAAGAGACCACCCTCAGAGCCACCAGGATAATCAAGAGTTTTGGCCAGACCTTAGCACACGCTGAGATAGCGAGGAGCCGGCAACAAGCACAGACTATGGCGCTGAAACGGATTAATCAGGAGCCTAGTGATTTCACCCATGACCTTCCAGCAGTGTTCTGCAAGCCCAATGGGGGATGATATGTTTCGTGGGAAGCTACAATCATGGGACCAAATGACAGCCCCATCAAGCTGGAGTATTGTTTTTGACGATCCATTTTCCTACGACTACCCCTTTAAACCACCTAAGGTTGCATTTACGATAAGAATTTGTAAAGAATTTATCCTCCAAGTATTAACAGTAATGGCAGCATTTGTCTTGGTATTCTACAATCACAGTGGTCTCAGCTTCAACTATTTCTAAAGTTCTTTTATCCCTCTGTTCACTGCCATGTGATCCAAACCCAGGTGACCCCCTACTGCCAGAGATTGCACAGATCTATAAAACAGACAAAGTACAACAGAATAGCTCTGGAATGGACTCAGATGTATACCATGTGATGCTGCCTTGAAGTCAGAATAACCTGCATTATATCTGGAATAAATTTATACTGTTCTTTCTTTGCTTTCCTTATTTGGCAGCTCCCCATCAGACCTCATCGTTTTAATTTTGCTTTTTGTTTACCACCTTCCATTCATTCACATGCTCATCTGAGAAGACTTAGTTCTTCCAGCTTTGGACAATAACTGCTTTTAGAAACTGTAAAGTAGTTGCAAGAGAACAGTTGCCCAAGGTTCAGAATTTTTTAAAAAATGGAGCACGTGAATTATGTGGCCAGTGGCTTCACTCTTAACTTGTTTATGAGACTAAAACCATTCCTCACTGCTCTAACAAGCTGAAGAATCATCTGAGAGGAAAGGCAATGGATGCTGAGTTGTCACGTCAAAGGAAGCAGCATTTTTCTAGCAGCTTCCATGCGTGTTTAAGCCTTCCATTGCTAGAGATTTGAGGCTAAGTGATATACATTATGCTCATAACTGATGTGGAGGGAGAATTGAATTCGTAGCATCAGCAGAACAGAAAATGTGATGTATTTAAACCATATCAATAAAAGAATGACCTGTTCTTGTTCCACAGAGAATGGAAATTGGAAGTCAAACACCCTTTGTATTTCAAAATAGAGCCTCCAGTATTTTGCAATTTTCATTTGAATTGTTAGGAAGCTTGGAGTTATTACTTAATCTGTCTTCCAATACACTGTTTAATATAGCACAGAATAAATGATGCAGGTTGTCAATGCATGAGTAATCAAGTAATAGCTCTGGTAGCAATTGATTTATTTTTCTTCAATAAAGTTGCATAAATGAAAAAAAAAAAGTGGGTTAAGGCAATGTGAACAAACAAATAGACAAAAGCCCCATAAAACATAGGGGGCAACAAAGAGGATGAGATGGTTGGAAAGCATCACTGACTCTATAGACAGGAGTTTGCACGAACTCCGGGAAATAGTGAAGGACAGGGAAGCTTGGCACTCTGCAGTCCATGGGGTCGCAAAGAGTCGAACACGGCTTAGCAATGAAACAGTAAGGAACAGGGTGAGACCTGGGTCTCCTGAGGAGGTCTGCAAGGCCCACCCTGATGAAGTCCTACACTTGGCCCAGCCTCGCTGCTAAGCCCTATCTCCCTCCTGCTTTCCATCAGTTTCCCTGGGACCCTGCCCAGCAGCAGCAGCAGCATGGGGGCCCCGACATGATGGATGGGTGCTGGGTGTCACTTTCATGCCTGGTCTTGACTCATATCCTTGATCTCTACGATGTCCTCCCGTGTTCTTCATCCCTCTGCTAGTTAACGCCATCTCAGTCTTTAAGGCTCAGTCTGAGCGTCATTTTATTTCTGAAAGTCTGCCCCCTGACCTGACTCCATCATCCTCTGTGCATATGTTTGAGAACAAAGTCAAACTGCTTGTATTGGAATCCTATCACTATGTCTTATTGTCCCTTATGACCTTATGAAGCAAGTTCCTCTTTGCTTCAGTCTCGACATCTGTGAATGAGACTAATAATATATCTATCTTTAAAGGTAGCCTGCTATACATTAAGAGAGCTTGCACCAATACAGTTTTTAGAACCCTCCCTGGTACGTGGGCTTCCCCAGTGGCAAAGCTGGTAAAGAAGCTGCGTGCAATTCAGGGGACGTGGATTCGATCCCTGGGTCAGGAAGATTCCCTGGAGGAGGGAATAGCAACCCACTCCAGTATTCTTGACTGGAGAATCCCATGCACAGAGGAGCCTGGTGGGCTACAGTCCATGGCGTCGCAGAGTCAGATAGTACTGAAGCGAGAGCACACGCGCTCGCACCTGGTATAAAGTAAAGCATTCCATAAATGCTAGCTACTGCTCTGATTATCTCCTTTACTGATCTGACCAAAACGTTCACCAGCTCCCTGAGGGTAGAGAGAATGACTAAATCATCTCTGTCTCCAGCCCCCAGTGTGGCACTTGTCACATGGAAGGTGCTCAGAAAGTGTTTCGTAAATAAATAGATGCATTGCTAAAGGCGAAATGTTTTATTGACATTCAGTTTGCAGAAAAGATTTAGAGGAAGACTTACATTTGGAAAACAGTGGAAAAATGGACTAGTTAAGTATGTCAATTACATTTTGAGGCAGGCAGATCTGGTCTTTTAGTGAATTGATGAAGATTTCTAAGATACTCTTTTTCATATAACTAAGTGAGGTGAAGGTCGCTCAGTCATGTCTGACTCTTTGTGACCCCATGGACTGTACAGTCCATGGAATTCTCCAGGCCAGAACACTGGAGTGAGTAGCCTGTCGCTTCTCCCGGGAAGCTTCCCAACCCAGGTATTGAACCCAGGTCTCCCACATTGCAGGCAGATTCCTTACCAACTGAGCCATGACGGAAGCCCTTATATAACCCTTAGTTTTTACTAGAATCCAGTTTCTGGGTCTAACAAAACACGATGGAAATCTAAACCATTTACTCATTGTATCAGAATGGGCATGTTGCCTCTTTATGCCTAATAATTTTATATAAAATCTCTCTTCTTTTATATCATTGGCATTGCTAATTTATTAATATTATCTTTTGATACTTTGATTAATTATCCATTTAATTAATATGCTAATTATATTTAGCATTAATATTAAATATTCAAAGGCAACTTGGGAAAGATATGTTTTAAACGGAACTAGTTCCAGAATCAAGCAGGAATCTTATTGTTCCTCTGTATAAACATTCATATTCATATAAAATCTTTCCCACCTCCTCTCACTGACTGATCTGAATGGATATTTATTAGCAGGAATGAAAGAAAGAATTATGAGCAGTAATTGTCACTAACTACCCTGTGACAGGACAGACAATGTGAATAATATATGGTTGTGTTCCATCTTCATTTAAATGGGAAAAAAAAATAGTCTCTCTCATGTGTTGCAGCTTTGACACCATCTCATGAAGGAGCTTTTGTCCTCCCCTGGCTACTGTCTGGTTCATACAGATGCAGGCTGGGGCTTTTGTGATCAAATATAGGAAGCTGGACACGACTAAGCACCTTCACTTTCAGTTTTCACTTTCATGCACTGAAGAACGTAATGGCAACCCACTCCAGTGTTCCTGCCTGGAGAATCCCAGGGAGGGGGGAGCCTGGTGGGCTGCCCTCTACGGGGTCCCACAGAGTCGGACACGACTGAAGCGACTTAGCAGCAGCAGCAGGAGCAGTGACCATGCAGATTAATGCAGCGGGCAGACTGGAGTCTGCCAACACTGAAAAAGAACAAAAGAACATCAGCTCAGTCAGCTCAGCTCAGCCTCTCAGCCGTGTCCAACTCTCTGCGACGCCATGATCGCAGCGCGCCAGGCCCCCTGTCCATCACCATCTCCCGGAGCTCACTCAGACTCACGTCCATCGAGTCCGTGATGCCATCCAGCCATCTCATCCTCTGTCGTCCCCTTCTCCTCCTGCCCTCAATCCCTCCCAGCATCAGAGTCTTCTCCAATGAGTCAACTCTTCGCATGAGGTGGCCAAAGTACTGGAGTTTCAGCTTGAGCATCATTCCTTCCAAAGAAATCCCAGGGCTGATCTCCTTCAGGATGGACTGGTTGGATCTCCTTGCAGTCCAAGGGACTCTCAAGAGTCTGCTCCAACAACACAGTTCAAAAGCATCAATTCTTCACTGCTCAGCCTTCTTCACGGTCCAACTCTCACATCCATACATGACCACTGAAAAAACCATAGCCTTGACTAGACGGAACTTAGTTGGCAAAGTAATGTCTCTGCTTTTCAATATGCTATCTAGGTTGGTCATAACTTTTCTTCCAAGGAGTAAGCGTCTTTTAATTTCATGGCTGCAGTCACCATCTGCAGCGATTTTGGAGCCCCAAAAGAATAAAGTCTGACACTGTTTCCCCATCTATTTCCCATGAAGTGATGGGACCGGATGCCATGATCTTCATTTTCTGAATGTTGAGCTTTAAGCCAACTTTTTCACTCTCCACTTTCAATTTCATTAAGAGGCTTTTGAGTTCCTCTCACTTTCTGCCATAAGGGTGGTAAAGGTGGTGTCATCTGCATATCTGAGGTTATTGATACTTTTCCCAACAATCTTGTGTTTCTTTCAGTCCAGTGTTTCTCATGATGTACTCTGCATAGAAGTTAAATAAGCAGGGTGACAATAGACAGCCTTGATTTACTCCTTTTCCTGTATGAAACCAGTCTGTTGTTCCATGTCCACTTTCAACTGTTGCTTCCTGACCTGCATAGAGATTTCTCAAGAGGCAGGCCAGGTGGTCTGGTATTCCCATCTCTTTCAGAATTTTCCACAGTTTATTGTGATCCACACAGTCAAAGGCTTTGGCATAGGCAATACAGCAGAAATAGATGTTTTTCTGGAACTCTCTTGCTTTTTCCATGATCCACCAGATGTTGGCAATTTGATCTCTGGTTCCTCTGCCTTTTCTAAAACCAGCTTAAACGTCAGGAAGTTCACGGTTTACATATTGCTGAAGCCTAGCTTGGAGAATTTTGAGCATTACTTTACTAACATGTGAGATGAGTGCAATTGTGCAGTAGTTTGAGCATTCTTTGGCATCGCCTTTCTTTGGAATTGGAATGAAAACTGACCTTTTCCAGTCCTGTGGCCACTGCTGAGTTTTCCAAATTTGCTGGCATATTGAGTGCAGAACTTTCACAACATCATCTTTTAGGAGTTGAAATAGCTCAACTGGAATTCCATCACCTCCACTAGCTTTGTTCATGGTGATGCTTTCTAAGGCCCACTTGACTTCATATTCCAGAATGTCTGGCCCTAGATGAGTGATCACATCATCATGATTATCTGGGTTGTGAAGATCTTTTTGTACAGTTCTTCTGTGTATTCTTGCCTCCTCTTCTTAATATCTTCTGCTTCTGTTTGGTCCATACCATTTCTGCCCTTTATCAAGCCCATCTTTGCATGAAATGTTCCCTTGGTATCTCTAATTTTCTTGAAGAGATCTCTAGTCTTTCCCATTCTGTTTTTTTCCTCTGTTTCTTTGCATTGATTGCTGAAGAAAGCTTTCTTATCTCTTCTTGCTATTCTTTGGAACTCTGCATTCAGATGCTTATATCTTTCCTTTTCTCCTTGGCTTTTTGCCTCTCTTCTTTTCACAGCTATTTGTAAGGCCTCTCCAGGCAGCCATTTTGCTTTTTTGCATTTCTTTTCTATGGGGATGGTCTTGATCCCTGTCTCCCATACAATGTCACAAACTCATTCCATAGTTCATCATGCACTCTGTCTATCAGATCTAGGCCCTTAAATCTATTTCTCACTTCCACTGTATAATCATAAGGGATTTTATTTAGGTCATACTTGAATGGTCTAGCGGTTTCCCCTATTTTCTTCAATTTAAGTCTGAATTTGGTAATAAGGAGTTCATGATCTGAGCCACTGTCAGGTCCTGGTCTTTTTTTTGTTGACTGTATAGAGCTTCTCCATCTCTGGCTGCAAAGAATATAATCAGTCTGATTTCGGTGTTGACCATCTGGTGATGTCCATGTGTAGAGTCTTCTCTTGTGTTATTGGAAGAGGGTGTTTGTTATGACCAGTGCATTTTCTTGGCAAAACTCTATTAGTCTTTGCCCTGCTTCCTTCCGCATTCCAAGGCCAAATTTGCCTGTTACTCCAGGTGTTTCTTGGCTTCCTACTTTTGCATTCCAGTCCCCTATAATGAAAAGGACATCTTTTGGGGGTGTTAGTTCTAAAAGGTCTTGTAGGTCTTCACAGAACCATTCAACTTCAGCTTCTTCAGCATTACTGGTTGGGGCATAGACTTGGATTACTGTGATACTGAATGGTTTGTCTTGGGAAATGAACAAGAGATCATTCTGTCATTGTGATTTTTGCCCTGGGTAGCTGACTGACATCCAACGTGGTGATGCCGGGTCTTCCTCTCGACATTTCCGCCCTTACCTTAAACTTCCCTTGGGAGCTTAACAATCTTTTCTAGCATGACCTCCTCCAAATGGTTCTTTCTCATATCCGACAGAAGAGAAATGGCAGCGTTCTGTATGAGGTCTAAGATGACCTTAGAATCTAGTTGGAGATTTGGAGAGATTTGATAGAGATATTAGGGGTTTCCTGGTGGCTCAGATGGCAAAGAATTTGCCTGCAATGCAGGAGACCTAGGTTCAATCCCTGGGTCTGGAAGATCGCCTGGAGAAGGAAATGGCAACCCACTCCAGTATTCTTGCCTGAAGAATTCCCTGGCTAGAGATAATCACTGCCAAGCCTCTCACACAGCCTTTGAATTCCCCCAAAGATGTTTCAATCCATACCCAGATGCCTTGAGGTAAAGCATGACTTTTGATGAGCAAAGACCAGTTTCATGAAGTTTAGAAATGGTTTGAGTCTCCTCTGATTCTCTAGTGCCTTCCCAGGTATATCCACCAAGGAGTTTCCCAATTGTTCCTACAGCAATCAGCCTCCTTCTCACCAACCTCACCATTGCTGTTAGGACTTTCATTTTCTTCTCCAAAAATTACTTTAATTGTTTCATTTTCTTTGAGTGACACAGGAATTGCTATTAAACAATTTCTTTATCTTCAAAATTGGGTTAATCTTAGTATCCACTCCAGAAGGGCAATGTCTAGGTTAAATTATGTGATAATTCCTGCAGCAACATTAAACTTGGTACATAACAGGTATTCAATAAGATACTAGAATTATAATACTCCTAATACATGTTTACATGTTCTTGATTTCATTTTTAAAATGCAGGGTTTTTTCCTTTTTTTTAAGTTTCCATGAAAGGCGGTGATTTTTTTGTTGCTGACACAAAGTCTGTTTCCCAAACAAAAGTTGAAGCCTGGTATAGCAGCACAGAAGCACAAAAGAAGCACGTGACCCAGTAACTGTGGTGAGGACGTTTCTGAGTAATGACTTCTAGTCTTGTTAAGAGCTGTAATCATCACGTTTAAGTGTTCACGGAGCAATTGTCAAGAGACCGTTTACTGAAAAGGGCATTAGTCTTGAAAAATATTGGAAAATTTCATTTATAAGATTGTTTTCATTAATGAGGACTGTATCAGTAAACTGCTAATGGTTTTCCTTTCTGATTTCAGAGGTTGAAGGTGGAAACAACCTGAAAGAAAAAGTCAGAATGAGCCCCAGCTGAGTGAGTAACTGAGGTCAGAGTGTGAAGTCATCTAATGATGACTGGGTTTGGCTGAAATCTTCTCTCACAAACCATGATATACTTCTGGGGTAGGCATGCAAGGGTAGAGTGATGATATAGTTCAAAATGCAGATCAAAATTTAAATTCTTAGCTTATCTAATAATTGCTTTACTCGGCAAGGTACAAGTGGTTTAACCACTCTGAAATTCATTTTCAAAATCAAATAAATTCTAGGTTTTGAAGTGTGTTCTAAATGACATAGGGGAAATAAGGCTTCAATTTCATGGGACTTTCCAAGATATTTACTTATTTGTCTTATTTCTCAATCTGAACATATGGATTAGAGCTAATGAGAATAAATATTAGATTGATGGATTTCTCCTTCCAATCAAAACTGAATTTATGGGATCAATTTCCAGGAAAAGTTTGTCCGTTTCCACTAAACTCAAGATTTTTTCCTTTTTGTTTTTCTTTGTACAACACAGAGGTGTTTTTTTTCCTATATTTTATCATCTCTCTAGTTAAGATATGTCACCATACAATGATAACACCTATGTGCTCACTATATATTTCATATCGAAGACTCATTTATTTTGTTAAGTCAAAGTTTGTACTTCAGTCTCCCTCATGTATTTCTTTCCTCTCCTTACCTTCTCTCCTCTGGTAACCACTTTTTAACATAATACCCTCTTAGTTTCATCCATGTTGTTGCAAATGGCAAGATTTTGTTGTTGTGTTTTTTATCAGTAATGTTCCAGTTTGTGTGTGTGTGTCTGTGTGTATACGCACCACATCTTCTTTATCCATTCATGTACTGATCAGTATATTGATGGGCATTTGGGTTGTTTCTATACCTTAGCTATTGCAAATAATGCTGCGATGAACATAGGGATGTGTGTGTGTGTGTGTGTGTGTGTGAATCACTCAGTCATGTTCGACTCTGCGATCCCATGGCCAGTAGCTGACCAGGCCATGCCCATGGAATTCACCAGACAAGTATACTGGAGTAGGGTGCCATTCCTCTCTTTTTCCAGGGGATCCCACCCAAGGATGGAACCTGAGTCTCCTGCAGGCAGATTCTCTTTTTTTTGAGGTTGGAATTGCTTTTTGGGGGCGAGTATGGCAGGCCCATCATGGTCAGGTTAGTGTTCTGCTCTTGGAGGCAGCCGAAGCCAGGTGCCTCCGCCGGCATCTACCTGGGTTATAGTGGAACCTGCAGAGCTCAGTCAGAGGGGGGAGGCGGGGGTTGGGCCTACGGAACAGGAGCAGGTGACATGCAGGCAGATTCTTTATCAACTGAGCCACCAGGGAAGCCCCGTGTGTGTGTGTGTGTGTGTGTGTGTGTGTGTGTGGCCAAAATATTGGAGTGTCAGTCTTTAGCATCAATTCTTCCAATGAATATCCAGGGTTGATTTCTTTTAGAATTGACTGGTTTGATCTCCTTGGAGTCCAAGGGACTCTCAAGGGTCTTCTTTAGCATCAGTCTGAAAGCATCAATTCTTTGGGGGTTCAGCCTTCTTTACAGTCCAACTGTCACATACATACATGACTACTGGAAAACCATAGCTTTGGCTACTGGAAAACCATAGCTTTGACTATACGGATCTTTGTCAGCTAAGTGATCCTTTGGTATTTAGTATGCTGTCGAGGTTGGTCATAGCTTTTCTGCCAAGGAGCAAGCATCTTTTAATTTCACGGCTGCAGTCGCCATCTGCAGTGATTTTGGAGCCCAAGCACATAAAGTCTGCCATTGTTTCCATTTTCTCCCCATCTTACTTGCCATGAGGTGATGGGACTGGATGCCATGATCTTAGCTTTTTGAACGTTGAGTTTTAAGCCAACTTTTCACTCTCCTCTTTCACTTTCATCAAGAGGCTCTTTAGCTCCTCTTTGCTTTCTGCCATAAGGATGGTGTCATCTGCATATCTGAGGTTACTGATATTTCTCCCGGCAATCTTGATTCCAGCTTGTGTTTCATCCAGTCTGGGATTTTGCATGATGTACTCTGCATATAAGTTAAATAAGCAGGGTGACAATATACAGCCTTGATATACGCCCTTTCCCATTATGAACTAGTCCATTGTTCCATGTCTGGTTCTAACTGTTGCTTCTTGACCTGCATACAGGTTTCTCAGGAGACAGATAAGGTGGTCTGATATTCCCATCTCTGTAAGAATTTTCCACAGTTGTTGTGATCCACACAGTATTTGGATAGGAATTGAATTTTTCTGTATGTTTTGAAGATGCTTGGCTTGTTCTTGGGTGTCAGTATGGTGTTCAGTTTGGCAAGTTTCTCTTATTTCCATGTAACCCTAGCCTTTCATTGTTTGGATCACTGATGTTAATTAGCTCCAGTAGGTCAGCATCTCTCATTTCAGTTGAGTTGGAGCCCAACCTGACTACATGCTTTTGTTCTATGTTTTCTTCCTTTAAAGGGCAAGGGACATTCTTCCACCTTTGTAACTCAGTGGGAGAGCTGTCTCCTAAGGGCTCTGTGCCAAGAGATCTGATCCATGAACAACAAAAATAATGGAGTCAGAAGAATGACTGGTTCATTTTTGTTGTGACACAGTTACAGATGTGCCTGTTAAGGAGATAGAGAGCAGAGAATTATATAGTCCTGCAAACAAACAAACAAACAAATGGGTAAATAGAAACCAAAAGTCAGCATGTGATAAATAAGAAAGCATATGAGGAAAGAAAGCCCGTGTAGAGTGACTCAGAAGTTGCAAAATGTTTAGAATTGCTAAGAACACCAGTGAGCTCTCCGAGTAGCCTTCCATGGCGGTGATCCGTGCCACTTCCACCTAGTGACAGTATCTGAGCTTGTCTTGTACTTCCTTTTATTAAACATGGGACACTGTATATTTTTCCAGAGGCTACATACTAAATATCAAGTTAATCCCAAGTTTTAGAAGAATGTTTTTAGGAGACTAGGTGAAACCTACTTGAGGAGGTTTTTAAATTTTTTTTAAAATTCTTTCCTTAATTTTCTGACTTTATTGCTTAGAAATTAAGTACCAGAGATTGTGTTCAGTTCAGTTCAGTCTCTCAGTCATGTCCGACTCTTTGTGACCCCATGAATTGCAGCATTTCAGGCCTCCCTGTCCATTAGCAACTCCCAGAGTTCACCCAAACTCATGTCCATTGAGTCGGTGATGCGATCTAGCCATCTCATTCTCTGTAGTCCCCTTCTTCTCCCGCCCTCAATCCCTCCCAGCATCAGGGTCTTTTCCAGTGAATCAACTCTTTCACATCAGTGGCCAAAGTACTGGAGTTTCAGCTTCAGCATCAGTCCTTCCAATGGATATTCAGAACTGATCTCCTTTAGGATGGACTGGATGGATCTCCTTTCAGTCCAAGGAATCTCAAGAGTCTTCTCCAACACCACAGTCCAAAAGCATCACTTCAGCACTCAGCTTTCTTTATAGTCTAACTCTCACATCCATACATGACCACTGGAAAAACCATACCCTTGACATACCCTTAACATACCCTTGAGATGGACCTTTGTTGGCAAAGTTATATCTCTGCTTTTTAAGAGATTGTATAGAGAACTGCAAACAACTCTTGATTTCTTTTCAAAGGAATACATTTGTTTTTCAGAGTGGTATGTGTGCAGCAGCCCTGAATCTGCTTTGTGTTTTTATTAAATTAGGAAGAACAGCTGAGAAGGGAATATACAAACAAGAGACATCATGAAATTGAAGGCCTCAGTGTAAAACCCATCATTTCTGATCTATGCAGAGGCTTAACTCCAAAGATGGCTAGACAGAGATTTCAGGGTCATTTACTACTAAAGCATAACCTAGCCTAGTCTAACTGATTCAACAGCTTTTGATTAAAAAATAATAAGGTGCTTAATAGGTGATAATGAGAAACCACCATCCATTTTATAATCCCTTCCCACTCTCAAGAATAATCAGTTTTTAATGCTTTTAGCTATTTCTTCTGATAGCCATCACTAAATTGTATTTTATACTGCTGTGTTTTTTTAATTTATCAATTTCAGACACTATTTATTTCCTGCTGCAATAGACAATGATTTAATTCTCTTTCATTCCCACCTCATTATCTACCTTTCTGCTAAAATTAAATAATCATTTTTTTGGCGTTTAAATGTTATCCATCATCAGTATTTTTAGATCTCAGGACTTTTACCTGATTTATTCTTTCAGGATACTTCCTAAAAGAATGAAGATTTCATGGAGATATTTTCTGATCCCTTGCATATCTTAAGACATTTTTTCTATTCTCCAACTTTGATTGATAGTTTGGCTAAGTATAGAATTCAGGATGAAAACCATTCCTTCAAAAAATTAAAAACACTTCTCTACCATCTCTGGCATACTGTCAACAAGTCATTGAGCATATTATTGAGAAGTTCAATGTTATTCTGATTACCTTGTGTTTGTAGAGGAAATGTTCAAGATGTTTTTCCTCTCAGAGCTTTTAGAAAATTCTCTTTTGTAAAATTTCACACCAAGTTCTTTGTATCATTTTTTGTCATTGGGCCATTTCTTCCCTTATGTGTGAGTGAGTGTTTGTGTGTGTATGTTTAAAACTCCTATCGGTCTCATGGATATAGCTCTCTTGGGTAGACTCTTTTGTCTTTTCATACACATACTTCATCTTTTTTTCTTTCTCTGTGTTATTTTGACTTTGCAGTTTTGTTGTATTTCCAAGAAGATTTCTTTTCATGCATTTTACAAGTGTTTTTAAAAATTTTTTCCTTTGGCAAATATATTTTTAATGTCTGCTGGCTTTTGATGACTGAAAGCACCTCACTTCTCTTCCTCTTTCCACAGCATTTCCCACGAGGACATGAGTCAGCTCCTGTCCCCACTGGGTCATCCACAGTTTCTGCCAATTCAGTCCAAAGTAGCCACTTGTTAACCTATTCTTATTGTGTTATAATCCAGATTATGGGGAAATTGCCTGGCATTTTTCTTTTATCCCCATTTTTAAGATCCATTGTATAATCACTGGGCTCTCTTTTGGTGCTAATAAATATACTTGACAATTTTAATTATGTTGTTGATAGTTAATTTTTTCCAAAGTAGAAGAAGCTGTGAGAATATATTTTTTCTAATCTTGAATTTCAAGAACAAATCTGATCATAGAGTTTTAATGAAAGACTTGTAATAAACTGTCTTTAAATTGGGGATACTGTACAAAAAAGAGCTTCACGTCTCAGATAATCACCATGGTGTGATCACTCACCTAAAGCCAGACATCCTGGAATGAAATCAAGTGGGCCTTAGAAAGCATCACTACTAACAAAGCTAGTGGAGGTGATGGCATTCCAGTTGAGCTATTTCAAATGCTGAAAGATGATGCTGTCGAAGTGCTGCACTCAATATGCCAGCAAATTTGGAAAACTCAGCAGTGGCCACAGGACTGGAAAAGGTCAGTTTTCACTCAATCCCAAAGAAAGGCAATGCCAAAGAATGCTCAAACTACCGCACAGTTGCACTCACATCACATGCTAGTAAAGTAATGCTCAGAATTCTCCAGTGATGACTGAAAGCACCTCACTTCTCTTCCTCTTTCCACAACATTTCCCACCAGGACATGAGTCAGCTCCTGTCCCCACTGGGTCATCCACAGTTTCTGCAGTACGTGAACCATGAACTTCCTGATGTTCGAGCTGGTTTTAGAAAAGGCAGAGGAACCAGAGATCAAATTGCCAACATCTGCTGGATCATGGAAAAAGCAAGAGAGTTCCAGAAAAAACATCTACTTCTGCTTTACTGACTATGCCAAAGCCTTTGACTGTGTGGATCACAATAAACTGTGGAAAATTCTGAAAGAGATGGGAATACCAGACCACCTGACCTGCCTCTTGAGAAGTTTATATGCAGGTCAGGAAGCAACAGCTGGAAGTGGACATGGAACAACGGACTGGTTCCAAATAGGGAAAGGAGTACGTCAAGGCTGTATCTTGTCACCCTGCTTATTTAACTTCTATGCAGAGTACATCATGAGAAATGCTGGGCTGGAGGAAGCACAAATGGGAATCAAGATTGCTGGGAGAAATATCAATAACCTCAGATATGCAGGTGACACCACCCTTATGGCAGAAAGTGAAGAGGAACTAAAAGGCCTCTTGATGAAAGTGAAAAAGGAGAGTGAAAAAGTTGGCTTAAAGCTCAACATTCTGAAAATTAGGATCACGGAATCTTGTCCCATCATTTCATGGGAAATAGATGGGGAAACAGTGGAAACAGTGTCAGACTTTATTTTTCTGGGCTCCAAAATCACTGCAGATGGTGATTGCAACCATGAAATTAAAAGATCCTTACTCCTTGTAAGGAAAGTTATGACCAACCTAGATAGCTTATTGAAAAGCAGAGATATTACCTTGCCAACAAAGGACTGTCTAGTCAAGGCTATGGTTTTTCCAATGGTCATGTATGGATGTGAGAGTTCGACTGTGAAGAAAGCTGAGTGCTGAAGAATTGATGCTTTTGAACTATGGTGTTGGAGAAGACTCTTGAGAGTCCCTTGGACTGCAAGGAGATGCAACCGGTCCATTCTAAAGGAGATCAGTCCTGGGTGTTCATTGGTAGGACTGATGTTGAAGCTGAAACCACAATACTTTGGCCACGTCATGTGAAGAGCTGACTCATTGGAAAAGACCCTGATGCTGGGAGGGATTGGGGGCAGGAGGAAAAGGGGACGACAAAGAATGAGATGGCTGGATGGTATCACTGACTCGATGGACAATGGTTTGAGTGAACTCTGGGAGCTGGTGATGGACAGGGAGGCCTGGTGTGCTGCAACACATGGGGTCGCAAAGAATCGGACATGACTGAACTGAACTGAAAAGAGGGAATTCGTAGTCACTATTAATTACATGCTTCCTAAAATTTAGAAAGCTAAATATCAAAAAATCCAAAGAAAATGAGAAGTAGATTACTTTAAAGGGAAAAGAATGACTCAGGAGAGCAGAAAGATTATTCTGCACTTAATGCTGAATAACAAGAAGGGGCTTATTAAAGTAGTTATGAAAGGAGCTTTCTAGATCGCCTAGAGAAAACATGGAATGAGGAACAAATGTATCATAGTGGCTGGCGTGCAGACTCTGAGATAAAATTGATCATTTTAGTCCAGCTCTACTGCATATCAGAGGCCAGATTCTGTCAAAATATTTAATTTCTTTTTCTTTTTTTTTTTTTAGAGAAAAAAAAAATCACCTGTTTATTTCACAATCAGTTCAGTTCAGTCTCTCAGTCATGTCCGACTCTTTGCAACCCCATGAACTGCAGCACCCCAGGCCTCCCTGTCTATCACCAACTCCCGGAGTTCACTCAGACTCATGTCCATCGAGTCCATGATGCCAAGCTCATTCAGGATAAAAACTGAAATTCTTATATGTGAAATGAGATAATAATACATGCTTCATAGAATATTGTGAATTTCAAATAAGATAACATATATAAAATGCTCAATAAAAGATAGATTAAATCATGATATGGTTGAAATGAAGACAAAGTGTGAAATAAGCCTTCTGTAAGAATAATCTGACAAAGGTTGAAGCTCAGAACTGGAGAAAGACCCTCTCCAGTATTCTTGCCTGGAGAATTCCATGAACAGAGGAGCCTGGCACACAGCTGGACACGACTGAAGCGTCTTAGCAAAGCTAGGAATGAGCCAGGGCTTGAAAATACAACAAGAACAAACTAAAAGCCGTTTTTTAAGTAAGTGCAGCCCCAGGAAAATAAAGAATAGGTGGTTAGAATGAGCAGCATCATGTTAATAAATGACAAAGTGAAAATGTTCCAGCATTTCCTCTGCTCTGTCAAGACAATTATCATATCGGGAAGAAACATTTTTAAATTATTCAATAAAATTATGCCAGAAGTTAGGGTAGAAAATTGCGAGATCCAGTTTTTATCCTGAATGAGCTTGAGTCTCTTGAATGAAGAGACTTGTAGGTGCAGTGAAAAATTCCAGCTTAACCATTGAGCTATTGTCCACAGTCTTAAAAGAAATGTTGACCTCATAAAAGTAGTAGAAAGACAGTAGAAAAGTTGTTGTTTTCCCAAATTTGAAACAAGAAAAAGATAAATGCTATAAACTGTGGAGAGGTGATCTTGGCATTATTAGTCTGTCATACAGAACTTTTGAACAAATATAATTTGGAGAATGCCTAGAGAATAGAGGCTCATTACTGTTAAATAGGAATTAACTAAGAAAACATTTTTTCCATTTTTTGGTGAGAGCTTTAGCAAGGTGTCTTGCAAAGTATATTGTTATAGACACAATGAAACAAACAAAAGACTGGCTAATGAACAAATCTAAGTTTGAGTGATGTTTTATAAAGGTATAGGCGGGTATTCTATCCAAGATGAGCTATGTGCGTGTGTATATAAATTTTTTTGGCCCATGACTCCAGTGAAGACATGTGTGACAAACTGGAAAATGTATTAAACCAGTGGTTATTGAGATGACATGAAAGTAGAAGGAAAGAAAATGTTAGAGAAATTGATTTTAAGGTTATGATAGATGAAGCTAATAAGACAAATTTAATGAGGTAAATATTTATGACATATAATATGAATATATAAACAAATCTGTAATCAAAATATAAAATAAAGATTATTTCTGCATTTTATACAAGATGATTAAATAATATATAAGTACTAAATAAATGTTACATATTTATACAGTAATATAAAAATAAATAAATAGCATATAAATTTAAAAATCTATCTCATCAATAATCACAAGTCAGGATAGATGATTCCGGCTAAGTAGCTCACCTATGAAAATCAGTTTGGTGCCGTAATTGCCATCAAAACTTAAATACCATCAATAATGCCAAGGAGCTGAGCCAATAGGTATTATCAGTCAGTTCAGTTCAGTTCATTTCAGTGGCTCAGTTGTGTCCAACTCTTTGTGACCCCATGAACTGTAGCATGCCAGGCCTCCCTGTCCATCACCAACTCCCAGAGTTCACTCAAACTCACGTCCATCGAGTCGGTGATGCCATCCAGCCATCTCATCCTCTGTCATCCCTTTCTTCTGCCCCCAATCCCTCCCAGCATCAACAGGTGTTATAGTCTAAGCTAAATATTGATGCTTGGAAAGATTGAAGGTGAGAGGAGAAGAGGACGACAGAGGATGAGATGGTTGGATGGCATCATCGACTGAGTAGACATGACTTTGAGGAAGCTCTGGGAGATGGTGATGGACAGGGAGGCCTGGAGTACTGCAGTCCATGGGCTTGAAGAGTCAGACACCAGTGAGTGACTGAATAACAACATACATTTTATAGATCAGATAAAGGAACTATATATTTTTTTTTTCTACAATTATGTCCATATTAGAAGATCATCCAATTTCTATGCACATTTCAGGGAGCCACACCTACAGGAGTGCTTGACAAATTTCAATATTAAGAAGACAGTGGAAGAGGAAATATAGACTATTTGGTATGAAGAAGAAAGGCCTTTGAAGAAAAAAACGATACACTAGACTTTGGTGATCACTGGATTTGTAGATATGAAAGATTAGACACATTTCTTTGCAGCTCAATAGAACACACTGGGCACAATAGGTGAAAAATCATACAGCCTAGAGTTCTATATCTATCTCAGAAGATCTGAAGAAAAGGAAGAAAGTTCCTATTAAAGACTTACCACAGTGACTGACGCCAGCAAACCACTCAATCAGTTCAGTTCAGTTCAGTTCACTCAGTCGTGTCCAACTCCGCAACCCCATGGACGGTGGCACGCCAGGCCTCCCTGTCCATCACCAATTCCCCGGAGTCCACTCAAACTCATGTCCATTGAGTCAGTGATGCCATCCATCCATCTCATCCTCTGTCATCCCCTTCTTCTCCCACCTTCAATCTTTCCCAGCATCAGAGTCTTTTCCAATGAGTCAGCTCTTCACATTGAGTGGCCAAAGTACTGGAGTTTCAGCTTCAACATCAGTCCTTCCAGTGAACACCCAGGACTGATCTCCTTTAGGATGGACTGGCTGGATCTCCTTGCAGTCCAAGGGACTCTCAAGAGTCTTATCCAACACCACAGTTCAAAAGTATCAATTCTTTGGCACTCTGCTTTCTTTAGAGTCCAACTCTGACATCTACACATGGCAACTGGAAAAACTATAGCCTTGACTAGACGGACCTTTGTTGGCAAAATAATGTCTCTGCTTTTTAATATGCTGTCTAGGTTGGTTATAGCTTTTCTTCCAAGGAGTAAGCGTCTTTTAATTTCATGGCTGCATTCACCATCTGCAGTGATTTTGGAGCCCCCCAAAATAAAATCTGCCACTGTTTCCATTTTTTCCCCATCTATTTGCCATGAAGTATTGGGTGTCATGATCTTAGTTTTCTGAATGTTAAGTTTAAGCCCACTTTTTCACTCTCCTTTTTCACTTTCATCTAGAGGCTCTTTAGTTCTTCTTCACTTTCTACCATAATGGTGGTGTCATCTGCCTATCTGAGGTTATTGATATTTTTCCTGGCAATCTTGATTCCAGCTTATGCTTCATCCAGCCCAGTGTTTCTCATGATGTACTCTCCATATAAGTTAAATAAGCGGGATGACAATATACAGCCTTGTCGTACTCCTTTCCTAATTTGGATGCAGTCTGTTGTTCCATGTCCAGTTCTAACTGTTGCTTCCTGACCTGCACACAGATTCCTCAATACACAGCAGCTATTGGTGGTTTGTGTTTAGTTTTGGGGGTGACATTTCCTGAACCTTTCTTATTGATTCTCCTACTGCACTGATATCCATAAACAAATTCAGACTTCTTCAATTAATTGTTATATCTTCTTCTTAGAATTACATGGCAATGAAGAGGAAAAATAAAATTATTTAGAAAGTCAATGAGAATAAAACTTATTCCTGCTACTATGATAATCATAAAAATTTTCCCAGTGATATTTCTCCCAAGAGACATTGCCACTTATTCATTTATCCATTAGAGATTCTGACTGAGAAGCGCAGTTAATCAAGTTTTCTTCCATGAAGAAGAACTGTTCTCATTTTCATTATTCCTATGTTCCTGGGTTACCTCTGGGAGCTATATTAAACACTTTAAAGTAATGTCTTTGTTGAGCTAAATACCTGACAAATACTTGACAAGTCAGTTCTAAGCAAATTTGCTACACTTATTTATGTAACCTGGTAACACGACTTTGGTGGCTGTGTATTTCAAACAGAAAATGCCACTGAAGCACTCTGTAACTGGTTAATGAATGGCGTACTAGCTTAACTTTACTGAAAGAACTGCATTGCATTAGAGGGTTTGGCGCTGCCCAGGTGCCTCAGCGGTAAAGAATCTGCCTGCCAGTGCAGGAGATGCAAGAGACTCCGGCTGGTCCCGTCTCTGGGTTGGGAAGATCCCCTGGAATAGGAAATGGCAACCCACTCCAGTATTTTTGCCTGGGAAATCCCACAGACAGAGCGGCATGGCAGGGTATACAGTCCACGGGGTCACAAAGAGCTGGACACGACGGAGCACACACACAGAGGGGTTCTTGAGTCATTAAGTCTCAGAGACATTTACTTGGTCAGGTTTTCTCTTAGTGTTCAAGAATACCTGCCATCTTTTCTCCAGTGAAAAAAATGAACTACTTATTTATGAAAATGATCATCCAAGTTTGTGGTCAGTCTGATATCTTACCAACAAACAAACTTTAAAAGACATATCTTTTCAATAGTGTGATGTATCATCATCATTGTTAAAAGAAAGAGAAAATAATTAGAAATGATCAGAGCTTTTATCATAATTAACATTCAGAGTTAATACGAATTTAACTGCAAATTAATTCTGTAAAAATCTCTGGGATGTTGTAAGAGGTTTGAAAAGTTGCCTAAAGCACAGAAACGGTTTTCTCCACGTTGTTATTTTTCTGCTTATTCTCTATGTCCTTCCTCCTCTTGCTTTCTCCCTTTCAAGTTATTCACTTTTTTTCCCCTCATGTTGCTTCTTCTTTCCACCATTCCTTAGGAAAAGACAAAGAGAAGCCAGTTTGTATGTAAATACCTACATGTAGCATAATAAGAAATATATTGGGTCTTTGTCCCAAGTTTTGGCACAGATTTCCAAAAACACTTGGAATTTCCTGAGTGACAGAAGTGTCTTTTGTTATTCATTACAAAACAACTGACTTTCAATGGGCCTCTTAGATAACTTCTGGATTAAACTAGTCACTGACCAAGAGAGGAAAGGGTGGAATTTCTCACCTCATCCACACAGCTCCGTGGTCAGATCAAGCTCTCTAAATCTCTGGAACAGGATTCAGGGAACTTGCAGGTTGGTGCCCAGACCCAGGCTGCTGGAGGGTAGTCCACCGGAGAGGACGTGGACACTCTGGGCCCTCCCCCACCTTGCTCTATCCATCTTTCCGTTTGACTGCTACTGAATTGTATCCTTGATCATAAATTGATAAACGTAACAGAAGTGTTTTCCTGAGTTCTGTGAGCCATTCCAGCTAATTATCAAACCTGAGGAGGGGGCTGTGGGAATCCAGGTTATCACCCATCCCTCAGAAGTCTTGAGTGGCTCTGAACTTTGCCCCTGGTATCCAAAGAGGGAGCACCCTGTGGGACTGAACCCTCAATCTGGGGGATCTGATGTGAACTTTGGGTAGACAGTGTCGGAACTGAATCGAATTGTTGGACACCCATCCGGTCCTGGAGAACTGAAGAATTGTTGGATGTTAGAAAACAGCACTCTCCAAATGCTTCAGAATTAATGGCTGATTAGATAACTGCCTGTGATAATTAGGTCCTTGGTTATTAATAATTATTTATTATATTTGTACTTGTTTCCAAGGGCTGACTTTTGCTTACTTTTTGAATGACTTAAAAGTAGAACAGGTGGAAATTTCTGATCGCCCTCCTTTCTTAAAGGCCACTGAAGGCGTAAATGCCAAGCAGTATGGAAGCTGTTTATGCAAAGATTATCAGAGTAGGCCATGTTTAATACACAGGCAATGCCTAATTATCATTGTGCCACTGAGAGAATCTTCTTAAAATACATAACCCATTGCTTAACTTACGAGCAGCACCAGGTAGCCAAATGCATGCATTATAAAAAGAAGTGAATTATGATGTCAGTGTGCTTGATTTTTTTTTAAAAAAGCAAAACACATACTTATTAAAATAAAAATTTTTAAACACTTCTGTTGGGGTAAGATTTGCATTATAGATAATTTCTTCATATTCCCAAACTATTTACAGAGGATTCTATTATAAAATAATTTGAAATATGTTTTCAATGGTTGAAAAAATTCAAATGCCTTTAAAAGCTAGCCAAATAACAGGCAACATCTAAGACAATGAGTTATTGTGGACATTCTGAGATAGTGCATTTCAAACTAAACGCACTCACAATCGATGAATTTAAAAATGATGAGTAGGCAAATAAATGCAAGTTCAAGAACATTATGAAAGATAAAAACCCGTTTACAAAAGCAACAAAAGAGAGAAATCGTTAAGAACAAACAAAAAGGTAACGGTGTATGAAGATTTCGATGATAAATCCTCAGTTTATAAAAATAAGTACTACAAGCAAATCTTGATCTCTTGGCAGTGGGTTTGCTTTCCATGCTATACACGCAGCAATCTTGAAACTATTTTGAGTGTGCTGTTAGATGGAGCAGAAGAGAAGGAAGATACATAGGAGATCATTGTGCAGTTGGGATGAAATCGGAGGTATCTGTGTAAACTCACCATTTCTAAAATGAACAGTAGCTTGTCTCCAAAGATGGCTACTGTCAACATCTCCCCTCCATGCACACACACCAGACTTCCAGAGAGAGAGGCGGTTATCTGTTTTCTTTACTGGCTTCAACCTGGGCACGCCTGTGTCTCATGACCCCAGTAGAAGATGCAGAAGAGGACGCTGGACCAGTTCCAGGCTGTGCCTGTTAGCGGATGGGCGGTTTCAGCTTCTTTCTTTCACTCCTGTCAAGACTCTGCTCAGAAGGCAGCCACGGTGCTATGGAAGCCCAAGCTTCCTTCAGAGAGCTCTGAGAGACGCCAGCTGAGCTCTCTGCTGCCTGCCAGCACCAGCTGCCAGCCCTGTGAGGGAGCCGTCTTGGACATCATTCCACTCGGACCTTTCGACAACTCCAGTTCCAGGCACCGTTTAACAACTGTGCAAAAAGCCCAAGCAAGGACTGCCTAGCTGAGGCCAGCCAACACAATAATTATGAGAGGTAATAATATATCATTGTTTCAAGTCACTACATTCTGGGGTCATTTGTTATGTAGCAACAGAGAGCAAAACCTGCTGAAAGACCCTGAAGGTGATACATCTCAGAGGGAGTGATCTCAGTGTCTACGTAGGTGTCCAGAGTTTTCTTCACATTGTTGCTCTCCAAAAGAAACCCGTTTTTGTTTGTTTTAGACGTGGCTGATTCTAGAGCTGAGGCAAAGAAAAGTGAAAGATGATCCAGACCATCTTGCGCCAGTAAATGAATGAATAAATACAAAAATTAATGAATGAGTCAAAAGGATACAAGCAGGTAGTTTGAAGGAGACAGAGTTGAGACAATTTCAGAATCAAAATAAATGAAGACAGCAATAGATTAAAACAAAACTGAATAAAAATCAGAATTCATGTTGATAAGAAAGACAGGGAAGAGGAAGAAAGGAGGAAGGAAAGAAAAAGAGGAAAAAAAAGTTAATTCTTCCTTAGCTGACTCATAGAGACAGAATGATGGAATTAAAAATCATTTCTTTATAATTATTATAAGAAAAATTATTTTAGGCAAGATTCAGTTCAGTTCAGTTCAGTCGCTCAGTCGTGTCCAACTCTTTGCGAACCCATGGAATGCAGCACGCCAGGCCTCCCTGTCCATCACCAACTCCTGGAGTCTACTCAAACTCATAACCATTGAGTCTGTGATGCCATCCAACCATCTCATCCTCTGTCGTCCCCTTATCCTCCTGCCCTCAATCTTTCCCAGCAGTATCTCCCCACAAATTACTTCACTGCAAAAGGGAAAAGAGTATAACAACAAAAATGGAGAAAATAGACAAAACCTTGACCAGGTGATTAAAATTAATATCACCAAGACAGGGGGGGGCATCTGTGCTGTCAGCATTGCTCCCTGAGATCCCTGTTATGCAATATTCCACCCAATCCTGGGGAAAGTTGAAAAGCCCAAACTGAGAGACTTTTTCTAAATTAAGAGATCTAAATTCTTCAAATATATTGCTGATATCATAACAAACAAACAAAGAAATAAGCCTGGTCAGGGAACTCACATCTTGCATGCCGTGTGGTAAACCCAAAATAAATTTAAGAATTAATTAAATTAAACCTTTCTCAGTTCAGTTCAGTTTAGTCGCTCAGTCGTGTCCGACTCTGCGACCCCATGAATTGCAGCACGCCAGGACTTCCTGTCCATCACCATCTCCCGGATTTCACTTCAGACTTGCATCCATCGAGTCAGTGATGCCATCCAGCCATCTCATCCTCTGTCGTCCCCTTTACCTCCTGCCCCCAATCCCTCCCAGCATCAGAGTCTTTTCCAAAGAGTCAGCTCTTCGCGTGAGGTGGCCAAAGTACTGGAGTTTCAGCTTTAGCATCATTCTTTCCAAAGAAATCCTAGGGCTGATCTCCTTCAGAATGGACTGGTTGGATCTCCTTGCAGTCCAAGGGACTCTCAGGAGTCTTCTCCAACACCACAGTTCAAAAGCATCAGTTCTTCGGCCCTCAGCCTTCTTCACAGTCCAACTCTCACATCCACACATGACTATTGGAAAAAAACGGATGGAGGCAGCAAATTTCAAAATAAGGCAATATTGTAAAAATTCAGCCTAGAGTCTAAGACATGAGAATTGTCAAGAGCCTGGGTCAGATTATCTGCCTATACAGTCTCTTCCCCTTATCGTAGAGCAAAAGCAACATTCTGGCTGGTGGTCTGGAGGGGAAGGGGTTATACCGTGTGGCAGTTTTGCAGACACAAGCTTTCACCTGAAATGCTTTTTAGGAATAAAAATTTTTTCTAGAACACTTCCTGTCATGGGGGTCCACTTCCTCATGAGGGTTTACGTATCTCTTGGCCATCATGCTTCAGCTAACATAACTTAGGTTTTTTCCGTCAGTGCTACGTTCAATTTGCTACAGAACGACGTTAAAAGGCAAGAATGTCCTTAGTTAAGAAAAAGCATGTGAGTTTCACGAGGGAAATGCAGGCAGATTATCCAGACCCGATAGTGGATACACTCTAGGTTAGTCTTAGCAAACCATTTCTCGTCATTCGTATCTCATTCATGGTAGAAAGTGCTAAGTCGCTTCAGTCATGCTGACTCTTTTCGACCCCGTGGACTGTAGCCCATCAGGCTCCTCTGTCCATGGGGATGCTCCAGGCAAGAATACTGGAGTGGGTTGCATGCCCTCCTCCAGGGGATCTTCCCAAGCCAGGGATCACACCTGCATCTGTTACATCTCCTGCACTGGCAGGCGGGTTCCTTACCACTAGCACCACCTGGGAAGCCCTTCAGTCAAATTATATCTACTCCAAGATCCTTCCAGATCTAATAATCTCCATCGTCTAGTTTAGAAGTTAATATGTTCCGTCCTCTACTTGAAATTGGGGAAGATGTAGTCCTTCATACCAGTCGTCCACATGTTTTGAAATGTGCTCTCTGGGAAAACGTTTAATTATGGATGTGTGTTAAGCCACATAAGATATCCATTTACTGTTCCACTAATAGATAAATTGGAAAAAGAGCATGCACACACACACACATTAAAAATTTAAAAGAAAGAGACAAAAGTAAAATGTCAATGGGACTCTAATACGCCTTGCCCACTCTCCTTTGGAAGCCCTGCTTTGCAGAAAGGTCTGAATTCCTTCCGGGGTCCTTGGAGCAGAGTCTGAGTTCACCCTCCGCTTCTTTCGCAGCCCTCTCCTGCTCTCTGCTGCCCGGCATTACTCACTGTTCCCTGGGCCAGTCACCCCTTGGCACACTCCTGTCTCGGCTCCTGCTTTCTCCTGTTTTTCTAATTGGGGGTGCTGGGGGGAACCCAAGCATCACAGGCATGCTTCCTGGTCTCCAGGCAGTCCTTGTCCCGTCTCCGTGAAACCTTCCTCCTCTTCCCCTCAGTTTTGCTTTCCCTTCTCTGCAGTTCACCAAAGTAACTAATGCAACCGCGTTAGGCACATAAAATACACAAGTCTGTGACCTTCTAAACCAAAGTGGTCTTTTTCTTATCTTTGCCTAATTTCTAGCACCTTGTACATGATGAGAGCGCCATAAAAGTTCTGTTAATTCAATTTCTTTAGGGAAGTTTGACCCTAATCGAACGTTTCCTTTTAAAAGACCCTGTTTTCTAGTAAAGCTGTGAAGGCACTGATCCACTGCGATGAAGATCAGAAGTAAAGCTGGTCCACAGGCGCCTTGAATGTATCCAAGACTGTCTGGTGTTGAATATGACAATTGTGCTGAAACCGTAATTCTTGATTTCTTCCATCAGTAACATCTTCCAAAGTGTTGTCCAGGGAATGGTATTTCTGTGAGATACAAAATAAGGTAAAAATAATTTAATTTTAAAAAATAGCAGTTTCGTAAAACACTAGTTAAATATGCCTTCTTCATTTAACATTTAACTGGATCAAGCTAATAAACACATTTCAAGAATAAACTATGACATTAATCTATTTTTTTCTCCCAGCTAGTTTTAGCTCTTCTGATTCACCCTGAGTGTGGCCTAGCATCTCGTGGCAGGCACTGGGAGGGGACCAGATTAACCCAGGAAGGTGGGTAGTGAGTCAGGGTCGTGGGGTTCCCAGTTCACACAGTCAACGGTACTAACTGAAGCATGCGAGAATCAAAGAAATCCCACAGCCTGGAAGTTAATGAATGATGTTACAGCAAAACTCAGTCCCCCAAAAAGAAGTGTGGCCTCTGTGGTTACAACTTTCTTTATGTAAAAATAAGCATAGGTCACCCTGGGGACAAACCCGTGTTTGTTGTTTAACTGGATGCTTGGCTAATGGTAAAAATAAGATTGATTACATTTAGAGCAAGGGGCAGTCTTAGACCTGGGGTGTTTAACCATTTGTTTGCCAAGGACTCCTTTGAGAAGCTAGAGAAGAACCATGAAACCTTTACAAGGATGTGTCATGCCCTTGGGAAAAGTCTATATCCCCTGGGATGCCAGGCTAAAAGGTCCTGGAGCCTCCTTTCTCTCCTAGGGCTTCAGGATTTTCATGGAAAATTCATTATTTGTGTGAGTTGTGCTTTTTCAAACTCACTCTTTGGACACTGAGAATCTGAACATTTATGTATGGCCTCCAGGAACATTTTGACAGAAATATTAAGCTCAAGAATCAATTCAAACTTCCTGTGGGTTTTAGCAAAGCTCTTTTTTCACATAAATAAACAAAAGATCTTGAGTTACATAGTTCAGAAGTTCCCAGATACCAACTTTCGTTAAAAAATGAAGAGTGCACAAATAAAGTTTTAATATATATTAGAATTAGGCTGCTGAGAAAGCAATGGCACCCTACTCCAGTACTCTTGCCTGGAAAATCCTATGGACAGAGGAGCCTGGTGGGCTGCAGTCCATGAGGTCACTAAGAGTCGGACACGACTGAGCAACTTCACTTTCACTTTTCACTTTCATGCATTGGAGAAGGGAATGGCAACCCACTCCAGTTCTTGCCTGGAGAATCCCAGGGACGGCGGAGCCCTGGTGGGCTGGCGTCTCTGGGGTCGCACAGAGTCGGACACAACTGAAGCGGCTTAGCAGCAGCAGCAGCAGCAGAATTAGGCTGACACTCTCTTGGCTTACCAGGTGGCACTAGTAGATGTTTGTTTGTTTGTTTTTAAACCCACCTGCCAATGCAGGAGACCTAAGAGACGCCGGGTTGATCCCGGGTGGGAAAGATCTCCTAGAGGAGGGCACGGCAGCCCCCTCCAGTATTCTTCCCTGGAGAATCTCATGGACAGAGGAGCCTAGCAGGCTATGTTGCATAGGGTTGCAAAAGTTGGACACCACTGAAGTGACTTAAAATATACCCACAACTCTCTCCTAAGGTACCACCGAGTGCTAAGATACTACTCGGTGAAAACAAATCACGGAGATTCCTAGTTATTTGGCTAATATTGAAAGCTCATATGACTATACTAATATATTTGCATCAACATATTATTTGCTTTATAAAATGTAGGCTAGCAAAAAGACTTATGTGAGCAATTCTATATTATATGAAACACTTCTTTATAATAATTTGTTCATTTATTACTGTATCTTGAAAAAAAAAGTCAGAAAATTCAGCAAAAGAATTAGCAGCTCTAAGAATTCTAAGAATTCTGCGGAGCGAAATGTTAATAGAAAAGGAATGACTTTTAGAATTTAGCACAGGGAATTCTATTCAAAATTCTATAATCACCTATGTGGGAAAAGAATCTGGAAAAGAATGGATATATGTATTATATGTATATGTATAACTGAATGGACTATACACTTGAAACTAACAAAACATTGTAAATCAATATATGCCAGTGTAAAATTAAATTTAAATAAATAAATAAAAATTTTGGTCTTGACCTCAAACTAGCATGGCAGATCTACAGAAACCTCAGGCCTATGTATGACTTTGATTACTCTTCTTTTCTAAACTGGACACTTTATATTATTAGAGTTTTAGCTATCTATTACATTGTTTTAAAATTCAATTGAGCATGTCCTTATGAAGCAAAGAGGACAGCTCTGATTTGGAAAGCAACTCTAAGAACAAGAAAAAAAAAAAGACTCTAAGATATGTAACTGAGTTCTCCTAAAACCTACAATATGGAGAAATTTGAACATCTCATCCAGTCTTTCTGTCCCCACATCGCCCTTGTGAGGCCCCGAAGGCTTTCTAAACACAAGGCCGGTGTGCTGTCTGCAAGGTCTCAAGGGCATGCTGTTTCTTACTCTGCTTGTGCTGAGACTTTGATCTTATCTCTTCTGCTTATCCCAAACCAAGTTCCTGTTGCCTCAACAGTTGGCCCAGTCTGGGGGCCAAGGGGAGCGATAGCAGCCCTCTTAGGACCAGAGAGACCACAGCTGGAGGGCGGGCGTGGGAACCAGAGAGGAGAGAAGGCTGGCCCAGCAGCGACCGGGGTGGTGAAACCACAGACATCCTGTCCCTGAGCGCCTCGGGACGGCCACACGGAATCGGGGACCCTTGAGAAACTGTATTTATTGGGCCACTGCTTTTACACAGTGAGGCAAAAATTAAACTATCATTAATTTGCTCATTAACAAAGCTATTTTATTAAAATGTCCTACATAGCAATGCCTCCTTAATTATTCAAACTGCTCAGAATTAGATGTATAGACTTAAAATTGACATGCACATTTAGAAACTTAACCCTACCAGATGGAAACAAGAAGATATATGCTGCCAACCAGAATTCATAGGGGAAAGCCAGTTGATCCCAAGACAAACCTGTCTGCACTACTGGCTGGAATCTAAGAAGTAACCCTACGGTGCTTGTCTAGTCATGCCCTAAAATTTCATAATTACGTAGAAAACCCTATGATATGCTCTTATGATATTCTTAACTCTCTCTTCCTCAACCTCCATATTCACTTTGTCACCAATATTCACCCAGTTGAAAGGATTCTTGAATTAGGTGCCTTTCCACCATCCCAGATCATTATTTAATTCACTCTTTCAGGTGGTCTGTACACAAGGCTACTGAGGTTATCGTCTTAAGCAAGTGGTAAATATGCTTTCTTTTGTATGCAGGATAAAGCCCAACATCTTGACAGGCTCTCTGGGGTCCTTTGAAGTCTGGCATCCTTCTACAATGTTATCATTTAACCTCACATTCACCAAGCCCTCTCTGTAATCCTCACACACGACATTCTTTACAGTTTGTCCAGCCTTTTATACATGCTGGTCCCTCTCTCCAGAAACACAGTTGTTTGGTCTTCCAGTTCAAATGTCCTCTTCTCTGTAAATTTTCTTCGACACACCCACTCACTCTTACAGGGACAGTAAGTGGTTACCTTGTTTCTGCAGCATTTTGTTCAGATCCCTAACAGGATACCTAACATTTTCATCCATAGGATAGCTTAAAGATCACCTTCAGAGGTCACTCGGTTACAAATCGCTGTGTGACCTTGTTGAACAACTAGACTTCCCTGAACTTAATTTCTTCATCTGTAAATAGGAGTAAATATAGTTATTCAAAGATGTTTTAACAATTCACTGGTGCATTAAAGTATCAACACTGCTCCTGACTATAGTAGAAACTCAACAAATAGAGCTAAAGTAATTATTGTTAATAACAATTATTATTGGGTTAAATATACATGTACACATCTGTACGTGCATGAGTGCATGCTAGGTCCCTTCAGTCTTGCTCTCCTCCAGGGAATCTTCCCAACCCAGGGACTCTTATGTCTGCTGCGTTTGCAGGGGGTTCTTTACCACTGAGCCACCTGAGAAGCCTGTAAACATCTGTAAAAGGCTTACTAAAATTTCACCAGGATAAGAACTAGGTCTGTTTATCTCATCACACATTCACATAAATTTACTTTTTGCTTGATATCCTGGTTGTCTGAATGATTTTCTCTTTTCTAATGTAACCCCAGATGTAAAATTTCTTCCTAGGTTCTTGATTCTGGAAAACATATCAAATGTGACAATATACCAGAGTCCAGCTAAGCTATAATAAAACATAGGCCCTGATGAGAAATATAGTTTTCGATAACTATAGAGGTTCAGTGATGTGCTAGAAGTATTTACTCTAAATATTTGTAATTCCTTTCTTTTAAATAAAAGCCTAAATTATTTTTGGTGAAGGAGATAGCAATGGATAGAGGACTTCCCTGGTGGCTCAGAGGGCAATGCAGGAGACCCAGGTTCGATCCCTGGGTCAGGAAGATACCCTGGAGAAAGGAATGGCTACCCACTCCAGTATTCTTGCCCAGAGAATTCCAAAGACAGAGGATAGGCTGAGTGTTTGAATATGTACATGTGCAGAATATGCATTATCATGGAACAACTCAGATGTTTAAATTATGCTTGTGTTGCTTATTCCCAACACTTCTAAGTGCCTTAAATCTTTCCCAATGCCCTCAAAGAGATTAAATTAATAGTTATATTGAATACTTGATTTGAACAGAATTTTAATCACAAACATTCCTTTAGCGCTTTATGTTTTAGATCACATTCACGACACTGAAGAAATATGCCCTTTAAGGAACTTTATTTCCAGCCTCCTAGCACATCCCTAAAGTGAGTGCATGTTGTAAACAGATGAGTTAAGGTTAAAATCACACTGATGAAAGCAGAACACAGCACATCTCTTAGCTTTCCATTTTTATTTTTGCTGTGACAGCATGTACTGACATGAACAAAACCCACTTCTTGCATTATCCAGAATCGTCCAAAATTCTTTTAAATTATGTATTTTAAATATAATTATATCACATTTAATTTTTATATTTTATGTTACATATATCTTTTCATCCTTCAGATATTTAAATATTATATGTATATATGGCTAATCTTGACTAATTAGGCAATACTCATCCAAATTCTATATAATTCCATTATTTTTCAGATCAGAAAAGTATAACAACAGCTAACATGCATTAGCAGCTAAGTACTGTTGAAAGCATTTTGCATGTATTCAAGGACTTTACAAGTCAATGAAGGTCACAATTGCCCATATTTTCTTCAATAATTTCTCATGATGCCCAGTTCATTTAACGATTGTTGCCTCTAGCATTTTCCACTAGAAATATTTTTAGCAACCAGTAGCGTCTAAAACCGGAGAGGGCAACGGCACCCCACTCCAGTACTCTTGCCTGGAAAATCCCATGGACGGAGGAGCCTGGTAGGGTGCAGTCCATGGGGTCACTAAAAGTCAGACACAATTGAGCGACTTCCACTTTCACTTTTCACTTTCCTGCATTGGAGAAGGGAATGGCAACTCGCTCCAGTGTTCTTGCCTGGAGAATCCCAGGGACGGGGGACCCAGGTGGGCTGCCGTCTATGGGGTTGCACAGAGTTGGACATGACTGAAACGACTTAGCAGCAGCAGCAGCAGCGTCTAAAAATTACATGTATTAGAACATAAGCATCAACTAAAAACATGTCGGAAGATCCTGAATAAGCATTTTTGAAAATGAAGATGCCTGCTTTTCTCTCTTGCGACGTGGACACAGAAGGTAAACTGAGGTTTTGCTCACTGAAGCCCTTAGCACCTTGGTGCTGACCAGGGTCATTGCTCTGTGAGGTGGGGGACCCGAGCCCTCATTGTCCTGTCACCATTTACTACCTGTCTGACTTTAACTGTGTCTGTTCACACGGGCTTGGTTTTCTCAGATGTATAAGTGTTATCATAATGACAGAGACTTTAGACTCTTTAAAGTTCTAAAATCTAGGTTCCAAAATCTAAAATTTGTTTTATTTCTATAAACACCAGAAGATACATACTAGAATTTTTATTTCAAGATATATCCTAGGTTTAGCACATATGGCAAGAAAATCAAACCAGTCAATCTTGAAGGAAATCAGTCCTGAATATTCATTGGAAGGACTGATAACTGAAGCTGAAGCTCCAATACTTTAGCCTCCTGATGCGAAGAACCGCCTCATTGGAGAAGACCCTGCTGCTGGGAAAGATGGAAGGCGGGAGGAGAAGGGGATGACAGAGGATGAGATGGTTGGATGGCATCACCGACGTGATGGACATGAGTTTGGGTGGACTCCTGGAGTTGGTGATAGACAGGGAGGCCTGGCGTGCTGCAGTCCATGGGGTCGCAAAAAGTCGGACACGACTGAGCCACTAAACAGCAACAACAAGCACATACACCATCTAATAGGTGGTTTCAGGACAGCTGCTGAAGCATGCATAGATGTACCTTCCTTTGCCTTGTTCTCTTGCTCCTGATTTATCACGTCTACTGTCTCCTCTTTCTGATCAAACTTTGCGTGTCCTTCCCAACGGAGTCCTACCCACCACTCACGAGGACGATCATCCCTGCTGCCAACTGGTACTGCTTACAGTTTATCCTCTCTGTTATGTCAAACACGCCGTGTGCTGTTAATTCTGAGATGCGCACTTTTCGTATTTTAACATCTCTCAAATCAGAATGCATCTCAGCGACATGCTGCAAATATAGCAGACTATTCTCCTTTCAATGTCATAAAAGCCATCGTGTATATCATAGTCAATGGCATCTTATAGTCAATGAAAGTTAATCTGCTGATACTTAAATGCCATACCCTGTCTATATGTTTTATTTCCCAAACTTGTATATAGGACTATATTTCTGTATTCTTGTACCTCTAACCACTAGAATATTATTAATTATGTTTAAGGAATTCAACAACTATGTAAAACCATGGTCCAAGGAACCAATGATTCTAGATTTTTAAGGTAATATTCAACAATATAAAATTGCATATTAACATAATGCATTTATTGCAGTAGAAATATAGATCGATATATTTTAAAAGATTTTCAACAAAGATTAAGTTAAAAGAATCCATCTTTTTTTTAATTACTAAGACACAACTAGACGCTTTTCTTTTCCTTATCCTTTCTTAGATTTTCCCAGAATCTCAAGGATGACATGAATCTCTGCCAGTGTTTTGACCATTCCATCTTTCCCCACAGGACTTTACCTAGAAAGCTAGAGGGATATAAAATACATGTTAAAAATTCGTTTTCTCTGTAGTTCGTATTTCAGTGTTTCTTATTGTAGCAAGAATTCGTTCCAAGGTGTCCTTCGCAGGACAGTAGGAGTGATGACGTCCACCGAGGCTGTGAGACTGCTTCAGGGACTGTCCTGAAACCGAAGTCCACAGTTAACCCACAGTGAGCGACAGCATTAAACATGCACATTCCAAGGGTCTGGGCAGTAGAGGATCACCTTTAAAAGTCGCCACTTAAATGTGTATCAAATAAACTGTGGAACCAGAAATTCATTTTCAAAATCGCACTGAGCTGCATTCATTTTACGCTCACTCACTGCTGCCTCCAGCCTGACACCGAGCTTACCTCTCCTCCCAGCCATAGAGAGACTCAGTTGTTAACAGTGGCTACATGGGACTGTGCCAGCTCAGTGAAGATGCAAAAATAAATTTATTTAAGTCCCATCAAGGGACTTACCATCTAACATCGACTTTTAGGATGCAAGACCTCACCCAACTCCTGAGAACTTCACCATTGCTGGGGAATAATGACTCTGGATGGTCTCCCCAGCGTGAGCCACATGCATTCAAATTAACCCCGTGGTGGAGTCGCCACTGAGGAAGCATGGCTCCAGCCCCCTCGCCTTATCTAGAGGTCAGAAGCCCAAAGTAACATACATATTTTTTTTTAAGGAATTAGTACCAGAAGAAAAAGCAAGATATTTTAAAAATCAGTATCATTTGGCATAAAGAACACATTTTTACAGCTGAGAAACAGATGAATTTTCTGAGCTCAGAAAACCAAGCGTCCAGACATTGACATTCCAAGAAAAAGAACTCACTTTAGAACTCTGAGAAAGTGTGAGAAGAGTTGCCATCTGCTCTTCCCTTTTGTGGTGTCACAAGGACGCAGAAGTAGACAGTGTGTTATTTAATATAAAGCCTGCGTGAGACCACGTCACAACCTTAGCCTGGCTCAGCAAGATCTGACTGCTATCAGACTTTGCAGGCCAGTGGCAATGCAGAGACCCCTCTGGACGGCTGGGACCAACAAAGGGCAGAGTTTCTGGGGACACTCACTTGCGTATGTGCGTAAATGTTTAACTAGGGTACAGACTAACATGAAAAGAAAGTACACCTTGGGAGTCATAAATCATTTTGTCATTTTAAAATGAGAGCTAATTGTTAAAATGATTTTGCTTTGGAATTTACGTATGTGGTAATCAGCTCAAGTGAATATTAACGACGAGAATGTTCAGTCAAATACACTTACTAGAGCATGTAGAAAAATAGGTCCTACAAAACTTAGGCTGCAAACATGTCCCATTAAATAATAAGAGAACATTAAGAAAATGTTAGGTTCAAAACAAGTTCTTAAAGATATTGGCCATTCAGAATCTATTTTTTTTTAATTATTAAAAATCCATTTAGCATTACTATGAAGTTAATCCTAACACATCTACCACCCACTACCTTGAGTCTTTACATTGGATAAAGAAAGGAAGCCAAACTAAGAGTTAATCACCTAAATTGTAATTTCACTGAAGGAATGTTCTCTTTTAAAAATGGACTTTGATTTTAAAATCCATGTGATTATGAGCAGAGCTGGGCTTCCTGGTGGCTCAGATGGTAAAGAATCTGCCTGCAGTGTGGGAGACCTGGGTTCGATCCTGGCGTTGGGAAGATCCCCTGGAGGAGGGCATGGCAACCCACTGCAGTATTCCGGCCTGGAGAATCCCCATGGACAGAGGAGCCTGGTGGGCTGCAGTCCACGGTGGTGCAGAGTCGGACATGACGAGCAGCTAAGCACCTGAGCACAGCTCCACTGATATTCACAGTCATGGGCTTCACTGGGGCAAATGCGGTTTATGTCTTGTAAAGCTACATCTTAAACCTTACACCTTTTGTATGTCAATTAAGTCTCAATAAGTCTGCGAAAAGTATCCATGTGTTTATGAAGTTATATTAATGCAGGAGACTGCATAGTGGACACATAGTATTATTTGAAATAATGTTTCAGAGAGGTTAGTATCAGTGTTTTAATCAAACCTTTAATTCCATTTGTTCACATGTCCAGTCTTTCAGAAGTAGAACTTATTGAAGCAACTATGAAAAAAGGACAATAATGTTAAATGACTAGCCAAACTAGGGACAACTGTAATGATAAAAATAAATAATGAATGAATGAAAATAAATTTATAATAGAATATATGGACAATGAAAATAAACTTATGACTGCAATTCCTGTAGATCTGTAAATACTGCCAGACTTCCTGGCTAAACTTGGGAGAAAATGCTAGGCAGAAATCAAAGACTGTAGACTATAGGAGATAATCTTTCTGCTCAAAGTGGATATACCTAATAGCAAGCACAGCCTTTTATTTAAATTTTACTGTACATAATCCTGGCCTCCAAATATTTTGACCTTTTTACAGTTGTAGGAAGAAAAATTTCTCTTAGGTTAGGGAAATTTAATTTGTTACCGTCAGTGATTTCTGTGGAAGAGAATACACAAATTTTTAGACTGCCTCTCTGATGAATTAATTTCTGCAAGGTCTTTTATATAAACACAGGAAGAATAGACCAGAAAAACGTCTGTCTGACTTGAGTGTCATTCTAACAGGAAAGGATATTAGTTAAAAGAACTCTCTTCGCCAGTGCTCCCCACCCTTGTGAATTTTTAAATATCATGAGCCAAACACCGGATAGCCTGGTATAACTAAATGAGGACATAGGTGTAAACAGTTAATAAGTCTGTTTGAAGTTTGGGATTCAACAGGATATAAAAAGGAAGCAGGAGGAAGAATGAGAGCACCAAGTTAAGAAATAAAAAGACAAAACACACTTGTTTTGATTTTATGCACCAAAAAATAACATACACATAAAACTTAAAACAATATATAGTTTGTGATTGTAATTTTTTTTAAGCACGAAAGTATGTGCTGCTGCTGCTGAGTCGCTTCAGTCGTGTCCAACTCTGTGCGACCCCATAGACGGCAGCCCACCAGGCTTCCCCGTCCCTGGGATTGGATTCTCCAGGCAAGATCAATGGAGTGGATTGCCATTTGCTTCTCCAATGCACGAAAATGAAAAGTGAAAGGGAACACTCAGTTGTATCGTGGAAGTGTGTATTTTGTTCTAAACGGAGTTTGCAAAGGCCTTCAAGGCCACGCTTTGCCTAACTCGGGGTGAAACTGCAGTGAGACCTCACCTGCTGGGGGAGGCTCAGGGCACGCTGAGTCACAGAGCCCTGGCAATGCCACGGCTTAATGGCCTTCGTGCATATCACATGGCCTGGCCTTTTGGCAGATTTATGGCTCTGCTGATGCAAAGGGAGGGTCTTTCAAGAGACAATAAATATAGATTTGCTTCTCCTTAAAAAATTCAAAAGGAGTAACCTCAAACTGAACTTTTAATAGCAAATTCTATGAAAATGATTGATCATGCAAATGGTTTTATTAAAAAAGTGATTATCACACTATATGTAAAGACAAAAGAATCAGGGTTGACTACAGTTTTATGTCACTCAAACACTAGCTTAGAAGCATTACAGTTTTCTGTTCTCATGAAATGTGCTCCTTTCCCCACCAAATAGCACTTTTCCTTGAATCACATGGAATGGGCACGGTAGACATGGAAATGGTACACATCTAACACATTTTAAAATGATTTTGAATAATGACCACTCTAAGGAGAATGATTCGCCCCAGTTATACTCCCCAAAGAATTAGTTTTTAACTTGGCTTCCTGTTGGTAGCTATTGAGAGTGTAACAGGCAGGAAGGCCAGGGGTCTCCAGACGGAGGAAATAGGCTGCAAATGTCACACATTTCTCTCTCTCTTCACAAACTAGAGATATTTTTTTCCTTCTCTATACAAATTTAAAAGGAGGTTTCTCTTAAAATACTGTGTTGCCATAATGACACCTGGTTTCACCTGAAGTTAACAATTCTCAAACCTTGAGTTAGCCAATACATTTTTCTTATGGAGATGTTTGTCTTAAGCTATGTTAATGAACTATGCATTTACCCCAGACTCTGTCTTCAAGTCCCTTCCGCCTAATGGCTCAGAACGACTTGACAAACCATTATGTTATACTCTGACATTGTTCCCCTAATCTATGTAAACAAAACTATTTGGTAATCTGCCCTTCTACAAGATTCAAGTCAATCATTATGGCCCGGGATGACCCATCTGGTGCCAATATTATCCCAAAATACATCTTCTGGATGAGGGCCTGGTGCCATTCTGAGTTTTAAGACTCTCCTTTCTTTCATTAACAGACTGCCAGTGACTATATACGACTTCCTTGGTGGGTCAGAAGCCTGTCAGAAGTCTGGTTCAGAAGTAAAGCGTCTGTCTACAAAGCGGGAGACCCGAGTTCGATCCCTGGATCAGGAAGATCCCCTGAAGAAGGAAATGGCAATCCACTCCACTACTATTGCCTGGAAAATCCCATGGACAGAGGAACTTGGTAGGCTACAGTCCATGGGGTTGCAAAGAGTCCGACACGACTGAGCAACTTCACTTCAGTGACTATATAACATCCAGCTGAAGACTAGCAGGGGGTACTCTTTCTACCCCCTTCTGATGCCTGTGTCAAAAGCTTTCTCTATCTCCTTTATACTTTAATAAAACTTTATTACGCAAAAGCTCTGGGTGATCAAGCCTCTTCTCTGGCCCTGGATTGAATTCTTCTCCTCCGGAGGCCAAGAATCCCGGCATCTTTCGTGGTTCAGCAACAACCTTTCACTATCAATAATGATAATAAAATAATCCATCTCTACAACACTTGAGGTGGTGGAGTACTCCAGCTTTTGTTGCTTCTTCTCATACTCTTGACAACTTGATTCCACCATGGATGAAATGTGAGAGGCAATTTAAGTCAAGTAATTTTTCAATCAGAGTGAATCTTGGTGGACAAATAATACTGAAATTAATGTGTCATGCGTGTGTTTTTATCAAAAGAATCAGTAAGCTGGGGTGAAGGAAGCACTACCCCTGGACTGCCCTACCCAGCTTTGTTCAGCTCCCTGTTTCTTGGCTAGTAATTGCACAACACTGGGAAATTTGCTCAGCTTTTCTGAGTACTCATTTTTTTTACTCTGTATAATATGGAGAATAACATTTATTACAGAAGTTTTGCAAGCATCAAAACAGATAGTGTTTGTAAAGCACAGCCCCTAGTACATAAGAGAAAGACAATAGATGGAAACTGTTGCCATCATTTTTATTGTTTCAGTGTTCATTATGACATGCCCCTTTATAGTTCTCACCGATAATCGAAAGTTGCTTCATGAACAGCTCTACACAGCATCAGTGGTTACTTTGCAGGAAAAGCAAGTTGGTTAGCAACTGCAAAATAATGAGTAAAAGAATAAAGTCTCTTTGCCAAGTTGTCCCAGAAGCAGAGCGAGAAAGCTGAAGGTGGATGTCAGCCTTGAGACGGAAGGCAACCAGAACACTTGGTAGGAAAAGATCATGGTACTAAATCTACTATGTATAGTATCATGCAGTCATCTCATCTTCTGACTCCCTCTTCTTCTGCCCTCAATCTTCCCAGCATCAGGGACTTTTCCAATGAGTCAGCTGTGCGCATCAGAGGATCAAAATACTGGAGCTTCAGCTTCAGCATCAGTCCTTGCAGTGAATATTCAGGGTTGATCTCCCCTAAGATTGACTGGTTTCATCTCCTTGCTGTCCAAGGGACTTTTGGGAGTCTTCTCCAGCACCACAGTTCAAAGGCATCAATCCTTTGGTGTTCTGCCTTCTTTACAGTCCAGCTCTCACAACTGTATGTGACCACTGGGAAGACCATAGCCTTGACGATACAGACCTTTGTCAGGAGAGAAATGTCTCTGCTTTCCAACACACTGTCTAGGTTTGTCATCGCTCTGGATTTCCTGGCTGCAGTCACTGTCTGCTGTAACTTCGGAGCTCAAGAAGAGGAAATCTATCACTACTGTTGTTTCCCCTTCTATTTGCCATCCAAAATGGGGCTGGATGCCATGATCTTGGTTTTTTTTTTACTATTTAGTTTTAAGCCATCTTTTCACACTCCTCCTTCACCTTCATCAAGAAGCCCTTTAGTTCCTCTTTGCTTTCTGCCACTAGAGTGGTATATTAGGTCCAGAGAACCAAAAGGAACATTCTAAGGTCAGTCAACCTTCTGTCCCCATCACCAGTCCCTAAGAGAGAACATCAGGGATGGTCTATCTTCTTAAAATAAGAAATCATTCAGTGGCAAAATCTAAGATTTAAAGAGGAGAAAGCTGCAAAACACATACCATCCATCTTCCCATCCTATCCTCTGCTCCCAGACCTCAGGCAAACAGTAATTTGCTTTTAGTCACTGTAGTTTAACATGAATTTTCTAGAACTTTCTACAAACGCAGTCATCTAGTATGTAGTCTTTTTGAGGGGAAGGAGAAGCCTTGTTGTTCAGTCATTAAGTTGTGTGCAACTCTTTGTGACCCCATGGACTGCAGCACACCAGGCTCCCCTTTACTATCTAATGGAGCTTGCTCAAATTCATGTCCATTGAGTCGATGATGCCATCCAACCACCTAACCCTCTGTTGCTCCTTTATTCTCCTGCCCTCAAATCTCTTCAGCATCACGGTCTTTTCCAACAAGTCAGCTCTTCACATCAGGTGGCCAAAGTATCGGACCTTCAGCTTCAGCATCAATCCTTCCAATGAATATTCAGAGTTGACTGAATAGGGAAGCCCTAGTAGCTAAATGGACTTCCCTGGTGGCTCACACAGTAAAGCGTCTGTCTACAATGCGGGAGAACTGGGTTGGATCCCTAGGTCGGGAAGATCCCTGGAGAAGGAACTGGCAATCCACTTCAGGACTATTGCCTGGAAAATCAAGTGGACAGAGGAGCCTGGGAGGCTACAGTCCATGGGGTCGCAATGACTCAGACACGACTGAGCGACTTCACAAAGAGTAGCTAAATGAGTAGGATTGACTCATTTGATCTCCTTGCAGTCCAAGGGACTGTCAAGAGTCTTCTCCAGCACCACAATTCAAAAACATTAGTTCTTTTGTGCTCAGCTTTCTTTATGGTCTCATGCTCTCGCATCCTGGGTTTCCCAAGTGGTTCAAATGGTAAAGAGTCTGCCTACAGTGCAGAAGATCTGGGTTCGATCCTTGAGTCAGGAAGATCCCTTGAAGAAGGAAATAGGAACCCACTCCAGAACTCTTGCCTGGAAAATTCCATGGATGGAGGAGCCTGGTTATAGTCCATGGGGTGGCAAAGAGTCAGACATGACTGAGTGATTCACATTTGTACATGACTACTGGAAAAATCACTTGCTTAGTCATTTAGTTATGTCCAGCTCTTTGTTACTCCATGGATTGTGGCCTGCCAGGCTTCTCCATCCATGGGTTTCTCCAGGCAAAGACACTGGAGTAGGTTGCCATTTTCTTCTCCAAGAAAGACCATAGCTTTGACTATGTGGATCTTTGTCTGCAAAGTGATACCTCTCCTTTTTAACATGCTATCTAGTTTCGTGATAGCAAGTGTCTTTTAATTTCATGACTGCAGTTACTATCTGCAGTGATTTTGGAGCCCAAGATAATAAAATCTGTCACTGTTTCCACTTTTTCCCCATCTATTTGCCATGAAGTGATGGGAGTGGATACCATGATCTTAGTTTTCTTTTTTTTTAATGTTGAGTTTTAAGCCAGCTTTTTCACTCTCCTCTTTCACCTTCAACAAGAGACTCTTTAGTTCTTCTTCACTTTCTGCCATAAGAGTGGTGTCATCTGCATATCTGAGGTTGTTGAAGGAGAAAGCCTACCCAGAATCTTTTCCCACTGCTGCAATGTGCTTGAAATTCCATTCCAATTCATTATCCCTTTACTGTGGTTCTTAACTTTTGTTAGCCAAAACTCCCTTTGAAGCCTTAATGGATTCTGTGAGCTAACATGCTAGGAAAAAAAAAATGCACCAATGTACATTCCTCCAAAATGCTGTCTGTGGTTTCAGGGCATTTAGAGGAAAGAATTTCCTTTATTTTAAAGATTTTTAGCTATCAAACGTAAGACTAAGATTCTCTGTTTAATCACATCAAAACTGAACTGATAGAGCTAACCCAAGGCTGTGCAGAGCTATGCATTCATGTTTTGGGGTGATGGCTAAAAGGATTTATATCACTCAATAGGTATTTATCTCTGGTTTGTTTGTTTGTTTGTTTGTTTGTTTTTAGGGAACACTAGATTCCAAATAGGAAAAGAGTATGTCAAGGCTGTATATTGTCACCCTGCTTATTTAACTTCTATGCAGAGTACATCATGAGAAACGCTGGGCTGGAAGAAACACAAGCTGGAATCAAGATTGCTGGGAGAAATATCAATAACCTCAGATATGCAGATGACACCACCCTTATGGCAGAAAGTGAAGAGGAGCTAAAAACCTCTTGATGAAGGTGAAAGAGGAGAGTGAAAAAGTTGGCTTAAAGCTCAACATTCAGAAAATGAAGATCATGGCATCTGGTCCCATCACTTCATGGGAAATAGATGGGGAAACAGTGGAAACAGTGTCAGACTTTATTTTGGGGGCTCCAAAATCACTGCAGATGGTGACTTCAGCCATGAAATTAGAAGACTCTTACTTCTTGGAAGAAAAGTTATGACCAACCTAGATAGTATATTCAAAAGCAGAGACACTACTTTGCCGACTCTATGGTTTCTCCTGTGGTCATGTATGGATGTGAGAGTTGGACTGTGAAGAAGGCTGAGCACTGAAGAATTGATGCTTTTGGACTGTGGTGTTGGAGAAGACTCCTGAGAGTCCCTTGGACTGCAAGGAGATCCAACCAGTCCATTCTGAAGGAGATCAGCCCTGGGTGTTCTTTGGAAGGAATGATGCTAAAGCTGAAACTCCAGTACTTTGGGCACCTCATGCGAAGAGTTGACTCATTGGAAAAGATTCTGATGCTGGGAGGGATTGGGGGCAGGAGGAGAAGGGGACGACCGAGGATGAGATGTCTAGATGGCATCACGGACTCGATGGACGTTAGTCTGAGTGAACTCCGGGAGATGGTGATGAACAGGGAGGCCTGGCGAGCTGCGATTAATGGGGTCGCAAAGAGTCAGACATGACTGAGCGACTGAACTGAACTGAACTGAATGCATTAATGTGATATTACTGGTGTATGTATTTACATGTGTGTACATTTAGATCTTTAGTATATAGAGCCACTGCTGCTGCTGCTGCTAAGTCGCATCAGTCGTGTCCAACTCTGTGCGACCCCATAGACAGCAGCCCACCAGGCTCCCCCGTCCCTGGGATTCTCCAGGCAAGAACACTGGAGTGGGTTGCCATTTCCTTCTCCAATGCATGAAAGTGAAAAGTGAAAGTGAAGTCACTCAGTCGTGTCCGACTCCTGCTACTAGGGCTTCCCTAGTACCTCAATCGGTAAAAAAAAAAATCTGCCTGCAATGCACAAGACCCAGGTTTGATCCTGGGGTCTGGGAGTTCCTCTGGAAAAGGAATGGCAACCTACTCTAGTACTCTTGCCTAGAGAATTCCAAGGACCGAGGAGCCTGGCAGGCTATAGTCCATGGAATTGCAAAAAGTTGGACACAACTTGCAACCAACTTTCACTTTCACTTGAGCATATATAAGGGTGAGCTTACTCAGCAATTTGCATACATAAATTATCTTGGAAAGTGATGTATGTGTCTACCTGGAAAATCACTCCTCCTCAGATTAAAACACTATGTTCTATGTCTCAAAATATTTCATTTTAAGCCTAGATGATAACCCTTATTCTCTCTTCCCTTCAGCAATAATGCCACAACTTTATTTATCAAAGGAACAAATATGAAAGAAAAGACATTACTCTGAAAACAGGTGGGTAGATCCCCTAGCTAACTACACACTGAGTTCCAGTTTCCTAAAGTTCACACTCTTGAAAAGGGAAATGAAAGACTCAACTCTTGAGAAAGCCTCAGTGAGAGCTTTGCTCTCAATTATAAGATGCTATTAATGGAAAGTACGTGTTTATGTTTATGACTCATAAGGGGATATGAAGTGTTTAATAAAATGTTAAGAGTAATGGATGCTTTGTATGATTAATTTGAAAGAATTATCTATTTTTTTAAACAACTCAGAAGATTGTCAAGATTGATATGTTATAGGAGATTAAAACAAATGTTACTAGTCATGTATGCATTACAGATGAACAACATGGTGGTACAACAACAGCTCTCCTTACCTGAAAAGCTGGGGTCAGTCTAGGTCCCTCTCTACCTCTGGGCGGTGACCAGTGGCGTCAGCCTGCAAGTTCATTTCATCTCTCTGGACCTCAGCTTGCCTACTCATAAAATAAATTGGATAAATAGGATCATCTTGAAAATACATTTTGTCTACAATGTCTGTTTCCTTAGTTCCTCTTAACTAAGAAATATTCACACTCCAGTAAACATATGCAAAATCTTAGCCTTGATAGAGATAATTTGTAAATGAATAATAAGAATTAGATAATAATCATAGGCTTGTTCATTCAATGGCAAGGCATGATTAAAAAGGCACACACAAAAATCAAATTCCAGCCAACTTTTAGTATATTAGCACGACAACATTGCAGACATCTAAGAGTAATCTTCATAAGGCTAAAATTTTCTAATTAACATTCTCATGTCCTTTGCCTGTGGAATGTTTTACCAAACTTAGTGAAGAAATTATTTTATATTCTCTAGGCAAATATTCTTGAGGTAATGTAAAATCATCTCAGGAAAATCTAGAGGAATAAACAGATTAGAAAGGGAGAGGGAGAAAGAAAGAGCAAGGTAAGGCCCGGTGTGGCAAATATTATTCCTTTTCATACTGGAGAGTCCCTGCTTAAATCAGGGAAGGGAAAATGCCAGCTAGCTCATGAATGAGCCAATAGCTTCAGCTACTAAGATATTTTCATTGCTGGGTTCAAATGATATGAGATGTGTTCAGACTCCAGCTGTCTCTTTTTTTCTCCCCAGGGAATCTCTTTTTTCCCCCACTTAGGAAACATATGCCATGGCCAGACCATCTGAGAATGAATATTCTTCTTATTCCTACTCCAGTCTCTTTTTTTCTGACTCCTTTCCTTGCAGCCCATGAGGAAAAGGCAGGCTGAGTGGGAGGTGAGGGAAACGCTCCTTCCAGCGTGGCCCCTTGAGTCATCACCCTGCTGATCAGCTCCTCCCAGCCGCAGAGGGGTGACTGAGGTTCTCACTTCACCACTCAGAGCCCCTGCAGTCTGCAGGAAGAAAAGTGGCCGGCCACCTTCTCTGGACTTTTCCCAATTTGGGACTATTTGGTAGCTACAGTCATACTTTTTCCGCATATGGATATCAATTGAGATGTTATTTAGTAAATACTTGTCTTTAAATGGCTCATTATTTTATTTAAATGATTTTTAAATGATGTTTTAGTAACCACTTTAGCAAAAACGGGAGTTAAACATAAAAATACACACATTAAAAGCAATACAGTATTATTTAATTCCTGCTCAATGCTGTTTCCTCCTGTAATTACAGTCTGATCTGCCCTCTCTGTTAACAAAGAAGATTGCTAAGGTGATAAAGTCTTCTTTACTTGAACCTGAGACATCTTTCCTTGACATAATCAGAAGCAATGGAAGATAATTAAGAAAGAATTGTCTCATTTTATGATTCAGGGTTATTTAGCACCTTGTGTATAATTCATTAATAATCTTTCCATACAAAGCAGAACTAAAAGTAAAACGGAATAGGGTATTTTTTGATGATATCCAAGTAAAAATGAAGGCCATTTATTCTATAAAGACTCATGAATTTCAGACAGACATACTTGAAAGCAATCTAGTCCTCTCCACTTTACACAGCATTTACTTTTGCTTCTTCATTAAAAATCATTTTAAAATAAAAGCAAAAGAAAAATCTCTGTTAATAAATACATTATGATTTGGTTTCAGAGAGAGAGCAATCACCTGAACAACAGGGAATGAAGCAATCGTTTGTTTGCATGTCAGATAACATAGGAATAGCTGTCCTTTGGGGCTTCAGGCGGCTCAGTGAATCCACCGGCCAAGCAGGAGACGTGGGTTCAACCCCTGGGTTGGGAAAATCCTTTGGAGAAGGAAATGGCAACCCACTCCAGTATTGCCTGGAAAATTCCACGGACAGAGGAGCCTGGCAGGCTACAGTCCATGGGGTTGCAAAGAGTCACACATGACTTAGTGATTAAATAACAACTGTCCTTTGTCCTTCTTTTAATAACCATAAACTGAGCATTTACGATGGGATAGGCAAAATGTTTAGTGTTTTACAAACCTTTGTGAATTCCAGTGAGGTAGGAACATTGTTATTCACATTTTTGGATGAGGAAACCGAGGTCAAGGAGGAAAATAAACAAGCCCAGGTAACACAGAGTCAGACACGACTGAGCACACACAAAGAGCCAAAGCTAACACAGCTGGCAATGGAGAAGCAGGGTCCACAGCAGCCTGCCTTGGTTTTCTACATTAGTCATTGGATAAGGAAGTAAAGAGTCTAAAAGAATGAGCCAAGATAATTAAAGTACTTGCTTCTCTCTTTATTGTTAGTTCTTACCTTCTATATGTTGCTGCTGTTTAATCACTAAGTCATGTCTGCCTATTTTGTGACCCCAAGGACTGTAGCCCGCCAGGCTCTTCTGTCCACGGGATTTCCCAGGCAAGAATACTGGAGTGGGTTACCATTTCCTTCTCCAAGGGGTCTTTCTGACCCAGAGGTCAAACCTCCTATATTGGCAAGGCTCTTTGCCACCAAGGCATCAGAGAAGCCCAGTTTTGCTTCTTACTTAGCTCTTAATTTGTTCTGGAATCAAGTCAGGTATGGGTGCTGTTTATTAGCTTCCATTGGGCACCTTGATATTGTGTTCACCGGCCAGTAGCTTTGAGAAGTCAAATAATAGAGAGTGAGGCTTTGAAGGGCAGGGCCTGTGATTTGGGGGCTTTGAACTTGAATATGAAGACAGGACATGTTGACCTTGGTGGTTTGTAGAGGCTTCTAAAGGAGACAAGACTGGGTTTCACACAGTGGATTTTTAATTATAACAACCCATGTAGACAGCTCTAGGCCTTTAGATGCAGACCATGGGACTTTGACCATGGTGATTCATTGCTATAAACTTTATAGCAGCTTTGTCCACCAGTGAGTGACTCCTTTTATAGAGGCAGGTCTGTACCGAGTGTTAACAAAATGGAGGGATAAGCTTCAGAAAAGCCTCAGGCCTTGGGAAACCTCAGTCAAATGTCAGCCAAGGAGCTTGCTTAGCAGACATTGGCTGCATGAGGCTGCCTGTGGTGAGCTGAGAACACAGTGGCTGTCCTTAGCCTTGAACTCTGACAGTGAGATTAGACCTTCTATGCACTGGGGGGCAGAATTCCATGCACTGCTTCCTGCTGCAAAAGGATGAGTTTCTTGTGTACTAGAGCAGTAGGGACTTTCCACAAGAGCTCAGCTCTGCTGTCATACTGCAAAAGAGCCATAGGCAACACAGAAAGGAAGGAACATGTTTATGAAAACAACTCTGGACCATCAGCTGTTGGCCTCTGTTCTAATCAGGGCCAGTTAGGGCTTCCCTGGTAGCTCAGGCAGTAAAGAGTCTTCTCACCATGCAGGAGACCCGGGTTCAAGCCCTGGGTTGGGAAGATCCCCTGGAGAAGGGAATGGCAACCTACTCCAGTATTCTTGCCTGGAGAATTCCATGGACAGAGGAGCCTGGAGGGCAATATAGTCCATAGAGTTTCAAACAGACAGACACCACTGAGCGACTAACACTTAATTTAGGTAACACTGGATTAGGCGTCCTAAACTTCATTTTGCTAAAAGCAAAATGAAAGAGGCAATTCTTGAGTTAATGAGGCTTGCCCACACTCAAGAATTAACTCGAGAAGCACATGCAGTTTCAAGTTGGCTCTGAATTGGTTGCTTACGTATGAATTGGTTACTTGTGAATTGGTTGGTTAAACATGCTTGAGGCAGAGTTCTAAGGCTGAAGCAATTCCAAAAGAACACTATGGGTTCAAAGGAAATCAAGAGCTTTTCAGGAGACTGGAGCATGCCTCCATAACACCTAGTAGCAGATGTTACCACAATTGCTAATTTTAAAAGTTTGCAAGAAAGCAGCAATGTCTAAATATGTTAGCCTCCAGAAGAAAATTAAGAATGAATATAGTCGAATTTACCTCCAAGGTACAATAATATGTGATGTCAAAACAAATTTACTGAGTACTATTTCCCAGATGAATTTAAATTCAACCATAGATTTTGAGTCACTGGCTTTGGAGTAACTAGCATCCTGGCAAAGCAGAAATCACATTTTTTGTCATCTGTCCTCTCTCACATCGATGTCATGAATACCTATTAGGATCTTTGACAACACCGAATACAGTGGGTTTTCCCTAGGTTCCAAGGAATAAATCTTTGCTCAAAATAACTGGCCCAGGGTCCTGAAGACTGGCTTGTTTTCTAAATTTGGTCAGTTGGTAAGGCCAGTTCTCAGATAATCTTTTGGGACTCTCAAGTGAAACAGGAGGAACTTGAGTTGAGACAGACTTGCCTGTAGCTACTGAAGCAATCACAACAATTCCTGGGCATCAGGAACCATCTGGCTGAGACTGAACGGAACTGGAAGTTGGGATGGTTGATGAATTTTGTACTTTAGTTCCTGTGAACTGAATCCACAGGACAAGAAGCTTTGATTGTAAACTTGATGCTTTGTACTTTGAATTTTGGGGATTTAATCTTTGGAATTTAATTCCCTTTGGCAATCTGAAAATGAGATTTTTTTTTTTTTAATTTATTTACTTTGGCCACCTGATGTGAAGAGCTGACTCACTGGAAAAGACCCAAATGCTGGGAAAGATTGAAGACAGGAGGAGAAGGGGGACACATGGGTTGAGATGGTTGGAGGGTATCATCAACTCAATGGATGTGAGTTTGAGTGAACTCTGGGAGATAGCGAAGGACAGGAAAGCCTGGCATGCTGCAGTTCATGGGGCTGCAAGGAGTCAGACATGACAGAGTGACTGAACAACAACAAATTGAAGAATAGTTGCTTTACAATATTGTGCTGATTTCTATCATACATCAACATGAATCAGCCATAGGTTCATATGGCACCTCCCTCTTGAACCTCCCTGCCACCCCATCCCACCCTCCTGTCACAAAACACCATTTAGAGCTTCCTGAGTCCCACAGGAGATTCCCACTGGCTCTCTATCTTGCATATGGTAGCATATGTCTCCATGTTACTCTTCATCTGTCCCACCATCTCCTCTCCCACTGTGTCCTCAAGCCTGTTCTCTATGTCTGCGTCTCCATTGCTACTTGCAAACAGGTTTACCAGAATCATCTTTCTAGATTCCATATATACACATTGATCATTGATTTATGATATTTGTTTTTCTCTTTCTGTCTGTCTCCACTCTGTATAATAGGCTCTAGTTTCATCCAGTTTATTAGAACTGACTCAACCGTGTTCCTTTTCGTGGGCGAGTAATATTCCACTGTGCATATGAGCCACAGCTTCTTTACCCATCGCCTGTCAGTGCAGATCTGGGTTGCCACCATGCTGTAGCTATTGTAGATGGTGCTTCAGCGAACGATGTGGTACTTGTGTCTTTTCCAGTTATGGCTTTCTCGGGGCATATGCCCAGGAGTTGGATTGTTGGCTCCTAGAGTAGTTTTATTCCTACGTGTAAAAGAATGACAATAGAATACTTCCTAACACCAAACACAAAAATAAACTCAAAATGGGTTAAGAACATAAATGTAAGATCAGAAACTATAAATCTCTTAGAGAAAAACATAGGCAGGCTACTCCATGACATAAAGCACAGAAATATCCTCTATGATCCATCTCCTAGAGTAATAGAAATAAAAACAAAAATAAACAAATGGGACATAATTAAGCTTAAACGCTTTTCACAGCAAAGGAAACTATAAACAAGGTGAAAAGATGACCTTCAGAATAGGAGAAAATAATAGCAAAAAATTGACAAGGATTAATCTCCAAAATACGCAAACAATTCATGAAACTCAATACCAGAAAAGACAACTCCCAAAAAAAAAAAAAAAAATGGGCAGAAGATCTAATTAGACATTTCTCCAAAGATGTCCAAAGATGCAGATGGCTAAGAAACACATGAAAAATGCTCAACGTCGCTCATTTTCAGAGCAATGCAAATCAGAACTGCAGTGAGGTCTCACCTCACACCATCAGAATGCCATCATCAAAATCTACAAACAATAAACACTGGAGAGGGTGTGGAGAAAAGTCAACCCTCTTGCACTGTTGGTGGGAATGTAAGTTGATACAGCCATGGTGGAGGACGGTTTGAGGATGGGTTTCATATTCAGATATAGGCTACTTCATTACTCTAATTTACTGCTGGGTTATGTGATCGATTCGATGACCCCACCCTCCACTTCGTTTTAAAGAATGGGACTATTGGTGGAGGCGGGGGTGGAGCGGGGTGCTTTCCGCCTGTGGTTTTTCTTTCCGTGCAAGGGGAGTGTTGTTTCCATTACACTCCTGGTGTCTTTGACTTAATTTGATGAGTTTTGGAAGAAAAACTGCACAAGTGACTCTCTCCCTTCTCTCCTTTTTCTCTTGGGGATAAGCTGGCCTCAAGAGTCCTGCATTCTGCTCAGCAGCTCCGTGCTGGAGGCGTTAGACAGTCAATCTTTGCCCCTAAGTAGGAGGCTGCCCAGGTTTTGCACTGCCCATGCCTTGGGCTTGGTTATATGAATCAAATGCACTGCTGAGGTTCCTGAGGCAGAATCATAAAATGAAAAATTGCCAGTGACCATTGCTGTCAAGCACTGGAAAAGCAGTGTGGGTGTGTGAAAGCTGTGCTGTTCTGTAACAAAGTCTCCATCAGTCAACCTTTTTATGGAATTGTGCAAGAAAGTCAGACGTGGGGACTGATCATGAGAAAGAAGTGATGAGTTTTGCTTGAAATAAGCTGAAAGTGAGATACAGTGAGAATTCCAGCAACTGAGAGAGAGATGAAAAAGTTAGTGTAAGATTTAGGGTCACAGGCATGATTGATGTTGAACTGTAGAGTTGGATGAAAACAACTTAGGAAAGAAAGGGCATAAGAATGTATTGAGAATTGCCCTTAAGCAATAGAGACAACTTTGGAAGAAGAGGGAGAAAAAGCATCACTGAAGCGCTTCTAGACCATTTACACAGGAGGAAACTGTAATGTTTCCAATAAAAAAGAAAAAAAAAAAAGATGATGGGAGGGTCAGGCATGTTTCCAGAAGGAGAGATCGCTGAATACTGTGAGACTGGCACACAGAGTGGATTGAAAAGCCATCATTAGGTTCAACACCACGCGGTAAAATTTTAAGAAAAATGTTGTCAGGGTCATGCTTGCATTTTCTTCTTCATGTTTTGAGAAACCAGAAGATATTTGAAGACAAAGGAAATGCAACCTAAGGAGAGTTTCCTAGAAGTTAATGGAAGTGTCAGAACATAGTTCATGTCTCTAATTTTTAATTATTCTTAACAAACCTTCAGAGAAACTGTTCTGAGTAATCATTTTTAGGGAATTGTGCAAAAAGTCAGATGTGTAGATGTATACTTTCCGTGCTAGATGTATACATTCTCTCTGTGTTCACTCTTTGTGACCCCATGGACTATACAGTCCAGGGAATTCTCCAGGCCAGAATACTGGAGTGGGTAGCCTTTCCCTCCTCCAGGGGATCATCCCACCCCAGGGACTGAACCCAGGTCCCCCTCATTGCAGGCAGATTCTTTACCAGCTGAGCCACAAGGGAAGCCCAAATATTAGAATTTTATCAGCATATTTGAAGGGATTATAACCTTTGTCATAGTTATACAGCCCAAAGGTGTAAAGTGTAAATCTCAAAACAGATATAAACACTTCAAATAACCATTACACACAATCACCATTAAAGAGCCGCAGCGCTTTATAGAATCTCTGTGCTCATTCACATCTCCTGCACTGCCTGGCTGGCGGTCCTTTAGGAGCTGTTTGAATAATACTGTTTACAGCCTGGACAGACTCTTAATATACTCAAAAGGCAAATTTCTCATAAATCCCATAAGCAGAATATTTTTTCTAGCATTGAACTTTTTTTGCATAGGTTAAGACTTTATTCACTATTTTATTATATGAAAAGGCTTTTTAATAGGTAACTAAGTTTACAAAGTTTACCTTTAAATCACTCAAGTGAGATCACAGAAAATATAAATAACACAATATAGAGAGTTTTATTTTTGATGGGTCTCACTTAACCATCGATTGATGGCCATTTTCAGAATCCCATTTGGTGTGAGTATCACTGAAGAAAGAGCAAGATTTGTCATGGGACTGGTACGTTTCTTTTGCTGATCCAATTTTCCACTGCTTCCTTTTCATATGAGTAGCCATCAGAGGCTGGTTGCTGCTGCTGCTAAGTCGCTTCAGTCGTGTCCGACTCTGTGCGACCCCCAGAGATGGCAGCCCACCAGGCTCCCCCGTCCCTGGAAGGCAGGAACACTGGAGTGGGGTGCCATTTCCTTCTCCATCTAGCACTGTACTTAGCGGTAAAATGCGGCTCTTTCCTGAGTGACCAGACGCCCCAGTTTACCTGAATAGTCCAGTTTGTGCCTCCTGTCCTGGTGTAATCATCGGTGGCACTTTTTCCTCTCAGAAGCAGTCTTGGGCTAATGACTAATCATATGATTCCCCTATTCTTACCTCTGAGTTTCTCTACATTATCTTCCAGCATAAGATTCCTCAGTGCTACATTCTGCCCGACAAATGTAGTTGTCATTGTATTTAAAATCAGTCACAATAAAATAAGTACTGTGTATGGGTCAAAATGTGTGCGCTCATAAGAATATTAGAGCTTACTGACTAAGAATCACTGTTCAAGGAAAGTGTAAATAAAGGCAGTTGTGTCCGACTCTGTGCGACCCCAGAGACGGCAGCCCACCAGGCTCCCCCCGTCCCTGGAAGGCAAGAACATTGGAGTGGGTTGAATGGACTGGTTGGATCTCCTTGCAGTCCAAGGGACTCTCGAGAGTCTTCTCCAACACCACAGTTCAAAAGCATCAATTCTTGGGTGCTCAGCTTTCTTCACAGTCCAACTCTCACATCCATACACGACCACAGGAAAAACCATAGCCTTGACTAGATGGACCTTAGTCGGCAAAGTAACGTCTCTGCTTTTGAATATGCTATCTAGGTTGGTCATAACTTTCCTTCCAAGGAGTAAGCGTCTTTTAATTTCATGGCTGCAGTCACCATCTGCAGTGATTTTGGAGCCCCCAAAAATAAAGTCTGACACTGTTTCCACTGTTTCTTCATTTATTTCCCATGAAGTGTTGGGACCAGATGCTATGGTCTTCATTTTCTGAATGTTGAGCTTTAAACCAACTTTTTCACTCTCCTCTTTCACTTTCACCAAGAGGCTTTTTAGTTCCTCTTCACTTTCTGCCATAAGGGTGGTGTCATCTGCATATCTGAGGTTATTGATATTTCTCCCTGCAATCTTGATTCCAGCTTGTGCTAGGAGACCCTAAAACCGAGGCTCACCAAGGAGCCTAAAACCAAAATGCTGACTATCTAAGTTGAAAGACAACCTTACAATGGATCACTTTCAAATTCCTTTCTTTAGAAAGCATCACCGTAGGTCACAGGTAATACTCATGCAAGCATCACGTTTATTATTCCATTCAGGCTCAGGAGTGCGGTGTGACTCTGTTGCTGACACAGCCTTAGCAGGCCTGGCCAGGCTTTCTGCACTCAGCTTCGGTCTCCTTTTCTGAATGCATCTGCCCCTCATTTAAGCAGTTTGGGCTCCTTTCCCGTGTTCATTACCGTCACTTGGCTGCATTGCAACGAGGTTTCCCAGCTTCTCTTTGCCTCTTCAGCTTAAAATTTCTGCTCCAAGTAATATCGTGCTGCTCTCCTGACTGTGAATCACCTGCAGGATTCCAAATCTGGCTGGTCATCTGGGAGAAATGGAAAATGTTCAAAAGAAATTTTCCCAAGTACCATCCTAGACTTCGAGGGTCAATTCTTTGGGAATGGAGTCCAGAAATCTGTGCTTTCTAGGTCAGCCTCGTGTACACAATTCAAACCACACACTGGGCACTTGAGCTCTGCTCCACTATTATCTCTCTTTTATATGTGTTTCCCAAGGTCACCGTGTTGCTAAATGCAGGGGTCAATTCTGAGTCCTCATCTCTCCTTGACCTTTAAGTCGCATTTGACCCAGTTTGCACTTTGATATCTCTCTCTCTCCCTCTCTGTCAGAGCAATTTCTACATTTTGTTTTATTTCTATTTTGATTTTCCTGCTACCTCACAAATTATTCTTTCTCATTCACTTTTGCTGCTTTCTCCAATTCTCTACACCTCTCAACTTGAAAGAGATCCCATGCTCACCCATTGGGTCCTTCCTCTTTTGTACAAAAAAATATTCCCTAGATGATTTCATCCAGTTGTATTACTTTAAACGCCATCTCTATGCTGACAACTTCCAAATTTCTATCTCCAGCTTAGACTCCTTCCCTCAACTCCCAGCTCCTGTGTCCATGACCAGCTGGCTGGCTAACAGGGAGCCTGAACTTCACATTACGAAGTTGCCAGTGTCTTGGTCTCCTTCATCTCACACTTTGCTCACCCTGAAAATTCCAGAGGAGTCTTGGACATTTCTCTTTTCCACAATTAATCCACCAAAACCCTCCTTCCGGATGCACTTTGGAAATGTGCCCAGAAATTGATCACTTCTTGCCCATTCGACCTCTATTCCAAGACACATCATCTCTCCTCTGGATTCTTTCTGCAGCCTCCTAAATGGTTTGCCTGCTTCCACCTTCTCCCTTCTCTCTCGTCACTACCCAGCAGCCAAAGGAACCCTGTTCAAATGGAAACCAAGGAATGCCCTGGCGGCCCAGCAGCTAGGACTACAGGCTTGCACTGCCCAAGGCCCAGGTTCCATTCCTTGTCAGGGAACTGAGGTCTTGTAAGCTATGCGGTGAGGCCAAAAGAATGAAATTAAAAACTAAACAGACTCAAAGCCCGTAATGACCTTCTGTCTCAGAGTGAGAGCCTGAGCTGTTCTAAGAGCAACACGGGCCCTCATGACCTGGTTCTGCATTCCTCCTGTGATCACATCTCCTGTGCCTCCCCCACCCTGTTCAGCCACCTGCCTCCAGCTCTTCCTCCAATGTGCCAGGTGCGCTTTTTCCTTAGACGCCCAGCACTTGCTGATTCCTCTGTCTGGACTTTCTTTTCCTAGGTTTCCGCAGGACTCACTTCCTGGAGTCTTTACACAAAGCCCATTTTCTCAGTGAGACCGTCCCTGACCACCTGTCTACTGTTTCAGCTCCCTTCCCCCACCCTTCATTTCTCAACATTACATCTTATCCTTAGCATGTATCCCTCATCCTTCTCTAATTCGTCTGCAATTGACTTATACTGCTCGTGTTCCCCCATCCCCGCCCTCCACTAGATAATCATCTAGAGTCTGGAATGTGGCAGGCACTCAATGTCTAGTGAATGAATTAACTTGTATACGGCTTATTTCAGGACTTCCCAGGTGGTGCTAGCGGTGAAGAACCCGCCTGCCAGTGTAGGCGATGCAAGAGGCGGGCTTGATCCCTGGGTCAGGAAGATCCCCTGGAGGAGGGCGTGGCAACCCACGCCGGTATTCTTGCCTGGAGAATCCCATGGACAGAGGAGCCTGAAGGGTTAACAGTCCATGGGGTCAACAAAGAGTTGACACGATTGAAGCAACTTGGCATGCACGCACGCATGCCGTATTTCTCTAATACAATACTTCCAGCCCACCATAATATCTGATATGTAGAAGAATCTCGGAAATATCTGTGTGTTCTTGTTTGTTTTTTCTATAAACAATTGAATAAAGCAGAGTTGCTTTTGTCGTCTCAACTCTTTTAGGAGCCAATACTTCATATCTTTCTTCAAGACTGTCTTTCCTGGCAATGGTGGTCCACTGCAATGAAGGATTTTTCAGGGAAGAAAATCTGGGTGACAAATATATCAGTGCAATTTCATAGGAATTTCCTGAGATAATTCTCATTTAATGGTATGTTGATTATGACATACTTTCAAAACTCACCAATTCTAGGAGTATTTGAAACACCAGACAAGCACTCTTGTGACGTGTTATCTAAAGGATTGCCAAGGGACTTCCCCGTGGTCGAGTGGTTAGGACTCCACACTCTGACTACTGCAGAGTTTGCTCCCTGGTCAGAGAGCTGTGATTCCACAAACTGCACATCACAGCCAAAAAAGACATCAGAAGCCAAAAATGCTGTGTGATGCCCACATCAGGTATAAGAAGGGTATTTGCTTCATCACTTGCTTCAGATACCATCTTCTGAAAGTCCAGCTGTCGTTCCAAACCCATGTTTCTGCTTCAGCTCGTATCACCAAATGCCACTCAGAGATAGGACTCAATTCATTTCTTTTTTAAACAAAATTCAGTTTATTTTTTTACATAAGTGTATTTATTCTCTTTCAAATTCTTTTCTCACTTAGGTTGTGACAGAATATTGACTGAGCCCCCTGTGCTATGCAGGGGGTTCTTGTATAAAGCAGTGTGTACATGTCAATCCCAAATGGGGCCCAGTTCATGTCAGGGGCAGTTGCCAGCATTATTTCTTCTCATTTTTTTCTTTCCCCTCCATGGTGTCTCTTACTTTATAGGTCTGCTAGAGTTGCCTTTCTTACTGTAATTTTATGGTACATTTCCATGCATCAGCATATTTATATGTGAAAAGGAAAAACAGCACATTTATATTTTGTTTTATTTATCAATGATATGAACTTAGAGGCACAAGAGTAATAAAGAAGCAATATTACAGTCATGTTATCACAGTCAATATTAACAGGAAAAGCACCAAGATAAAACACGATAAAGAGATGCCCTTTCTTCCCCTGATGCCTTCAGAACTATATTGGTGTTGATAATTTTCATGGGCTGAGAAAAGCTGACTCATTTCTTTTTACATTTGCTTCTAGTCATGAACTCATGCCAGCGTTACTCAGGGAGGCTACCTGCTTTGACCCAAAAGAAAAAAAGACTCTGTGAACCTGTAATTACCAGCAAATAAGGAGGAAGTTGATCTGGTTGACATTTCTAGAACCATTTACTAACACATTATAGAGAACATTATGCATTGAGACTTTGATACGTCTAATAACATTCCTGGGGAATTTCTGTTTCGGGAGCCTTCCAGGCCGTCAACGTGTGCCAAACTCTCTCAATTTCACCATGGGGTATATATTCACAGCTCTGGTTTTTATAAAACGAGGGATCTGAGCTGCAGGGAAGTGAGGTCCTCTGCCCACGAACGCACACGCAGGTTGTGGAGCCGGATTCAGACTGAAGCCTTGCTCCCCACGGGCCCCTCCGCCGCCGCCGGGTCCGCGCGCTCCCCAGGGCTCCGGCTGCGCCCGCGCTGCACTTGCTGCAAGTCTGCCGCTTGATTCTTACCCGCATTTCCAGTCCGGCATTTCTGAAGCTCTGAGTCTCCAAACAAAATCGGCATCCTTGGGACACGCGACATCACAGAGCCCACTTAATGAACAACTTTGTAGAGGTGCTCAGACGCTTAGACACATTACGAATCTCCACGAGCACCAGCTTCTCAGACTTCTTTACCCACACTCACTTGCCACAAAACTCCCTTTATGTGTAAATGGGTATGATTGTGTATGTGTGCGCGTACACACATGCCTGTGTGTGAGGTGGACAAAGGGGAATAGCGATTGAAGAGACTGAAAAATATGTTTTTACAATCTCAAGGGACATTGATGTTCTACAACATTTTAAAGGTACTGAACTAGAAGATGAAATGTCACGTTTATATTTTAACTGGGGACCAATTTTCTGGGGTTTAGGACTTTACTTCACTATTTAAGCCTCATACATTTTCACTTGAAAACAGTTTGATTTTAAATGAAGCGTTAAGAAAAGCAGAAGTTGCTATTAGGAAGTTCTGCCATTTTGCTATTAAATTCTTTCTTTACTTGCGTGGTAGGACTGGTGGTGGAGGGGAGATTGGGGGAGACGGGTGAAATAAGAAAGGAAAAAAATAGGCTCAAACATAAATGTATAAATTCAAGAAATCATGCCCAAAGAAGAGCCAGTGACTTCTCTCAGGTGGGCATCATGTCTCTGGGGCTAACGAGATATAATACCTTAACGTAATTTTCTTGTTTTATTTACCATGCTGTGTGTTACATTTGATTATTTTTACTTGTTAAAACATCTGTGACTCCAGAGATATCAAAAAGTTTGAAAGGAAATAATAATGACCGTCTAAACAGCTTCCTGCTGGAAGTCTGGCAGGAAAGGCTGCTTCTAGCAATCCTACCTCTGACTTTTGGAGATAGAAAGTTAAGACAGAGACACTGGGCGTTGATCCTCTTGCCAACAATGCTCAGATTCTTCCATCAGGAAATTCAGCTCCATAAACTGCAAGTATCAAAGAAGAGTCTAAATGCCACTCATTTAAGGAATCTTAAAGAATTTAACACTTTTTTAGAAAGATGTGTCTTTTATTTATTTTTTATTGAAGTATAGTTGATTTGCAATGTTGTGTTAATTTTACTGTACAGGAAGTGATTAATATATATATATTCTTTATGGTTTTTCTAGTAGTCATGTATGGATCTGAGAGTTGGACTATCAAGAAAGTTGAGCACCAAAGAATTGATGCTTTTGAACTGTGGTGTTGGAGAAGACTCTTGAGAGTCCCTTGGACTGCAAGGAGATCCAACCAGTCCATCCTAAAGGAGATCAGTCCTGAATATTCATTGAAAGGACTGATGTTGAAGCTGAAACTCCAATACTTTGGCCACCTGATGTGAAGAGCTGACTCATTGGAAAAGACCCTAATGCTGGGAAAGACTGAGGGTGGGAGGAGAAGGGGATGACAGAGGATGAGATGGTTGGAAGGCATCACCAGCTCAATGGACTTGAGTTTGGGTAAACTCTGGAAGTTGGTGATGGACAGGAGGCCTGGCATGCTGCAGTCCATGGGGTCACAAGAGTCAGACACAACTGAACTACTGAACTGAATTGAACTGATATTCTTTTTAGCTTCTTTTTCCATTTTGGTTTGTTATAGGATACTGAATATAGTTCTCTGTGCTATCCAGGACGACCTTGTTGCTTATCCATTCTATATATGATAGCTTGCATCTGTTAATCCCAAACTCCAAATCCATCCCTTCCCTTACCCCCTCCTTCTTGGCAACCACAAGTCTGTTTGCTAAGGACATTGACACTTTTGATTGACTTAGCTTCAAAAACAAATTCAGGGTTACAGTTGGTCTTAACCTTTGACAAGCAGTGTGTAAAGAAGCAAAAGGAAAGGTTTTCACATAGAGAGAGGCATCAGGAACTCAAGACATTCCATAAAGAAACTTCAAAGTTCAGAGTAAGTACAGGGCAGGGCTTTTCACTTATTTGTGTTACGGTAAAAAAAATACTGTTATCACGTCTAGAGCAAGGCACTGCCAACGTGCTGAGGGATTTTACTGGCTGAATATTAATATGTTCAAGGCTGAGTATAACAGGAATTGCGTGCTCCTTCCTTTACTGCTGCTGCTGGGGCAATCTTGTGCTCACACTGAATTTAAATCTGAAATGAAGTGGAGAGGAGGTTAATAGTGCCAATTTAGCAGGCTGTCAGTATTATTATTAAAGGGTAAAGTCTGAAAGTGTCCACTTAATGCGTTTTTAAAATTGTAATTTGGAAGTACAAAGGTGGAAGGGTTACAGTGAAGGACCCAGTGAAAGACAAATGTCAGACCATGAGCTGAAAGAGTGATCAGACTGGTACAGAAGACAGAATGTTATAGGTGATAGGAAACCCTGGTGCTTATTGGAGGGTGTTCCAGAGGAAACCTTTAGAATAGCTGAAAGTCATGTCAGCGGGCGTGTCTGCGGGTTTCAGGCATATTTGGAAATCCATCCTGCACTTTGCCTTTAAGAGCTCCAAGGAAAGTCATTCTCTAGTTCAGGGCTATTGGGTCACCAGTCTGCACACAGCCAGCACTGAACCAGTAGGATGAGATGCGGTCCACCTACGCTGGCAGAAATTCTCAGTCCTCTGAGCCAACTGTGTTCAAGGCTCAGTCCATCCTAAAAGAATCAGCTTCACAGAGTTTTGCTTCATTTACTGTTTACACACATGAATTCTCTCCTAATAGAAAAAGCATGGAGTTTTAAGACAGAACAGAATTTGAATTCTTCCTCTGCCATCTACAAGCTGGATGGTCTTGAGCATATTACATACATATATTTCCTGGCCCTTAATTTTTTTCTATAAAGAAGGGGCAATAGTGTTACAAATGGAAAAGATTTTCAGGAGGAATAATTTAAAAGCATATGTAAAGTGAATCTAATAGAAGGCCTAATTCGTAATAGATATTCCCTAAACATTTGTTCAGCTTTGAAACTTTATAAATAGTTTTATTAGGGGAGTAGAAAACTGTCTTGCAGTTAAATATTTCTCATCTGCAATTACTGACTAGAAGATGGAATTCTTAGAGCTATAGGACAGAACATTATTTTTCTTGGAGCACATTGATGAAATATTAGAGGGTAGAGTTTGGAGAGTTAGTAGAATGTCACTCTGGTGAATAGTTAAACTAGGAAGTAAATCTATTTAACGTCATATTCTCATTCTAATAATGCTTAATTGGGTAATCTCGTTATTTAATCTGTCAGGGTCTCAATTGCCTCATCTATAAAATAGGAATCATATTAATAACTCTCTTACAGGGTAGCTTTAAGTGTCTGACACATGGTATACAGCAAATCCATATCAGCTTATATTAGAGATATTGTTAGTTGTTTTATTAGAATTATTAATTGTTCTCTCTGTGTTAGTTAGGATAGCTTAGGTGATAATGAGCTAACTAACTCTCCCAAAATTTCAGTGGTTAAAACAATAAAGCTTATGCCATTCACCCAGGTGTGTTAGCTGGGTCTTGGCTCATGGCTCTGTTCATCTTAGTGTCTCTAGAGTCCAAAGCTATGGCAGAGCCATCTTTACACGTGCTGTTGCTGCTGCTGCGGTGGGAGAAGGCTCCTCTGAGCTTCTGGCACTGGCAATTAAACACTCAGCCAAGGAACTGACCCTCCCCCCGCTGGCTGCAATCAGTCACATGGCCCCACTCAAACGCAAGGGAATTGAGAAGTGTAAGCCTCCCCTGGGCCTAGATGTGTGGGGCACTGGATGCTGCTGAATAGTAGGAGAGTCTACTACATTTTAACTGCTTTTTTTCTCAAGAGCTACTCCTGCTTATACTGATATAAGCAGAAATAGAGAATTATTGGGGGAAACGGGAAAGAGAATTTTATGTTCTCCTCAAAACTGAAGGATGAGAATTCTTTAACAAGGAAGTCAGGACTAGGCAAGGAAAGAGCATTTACTCACTTATTTATTTTCACATTACTTAAGGGAAGCATAGTTGTAATTTAGCTCTAGATTCTTGTGATAGATGTAAAAAAGTTAAAAAAGAAAATTATTTTAAAATAACTGAATAAAGTGGGAGTAACTACACAAAATCTATTCAATAAATAGCTTTTACCTAGTTGTCACGGAAAACATCAGTGAAGTGAAGTCATGTTCGACTCTTTGCGACCCCACGGACTGTAGCCTGCCAGGCTCCTCTGTCCATGAAATTCTCTAGGCCAGAATACTGGAGTGGGTAGCTGGTCCCTTCTCCAGGGAATCTTCGCAACCAGGGATTGAAGCCAGGTCTCCCAGATTGTAGGTGGTTTGTTTACCCTCTGAACCACCAGGGAAGAATTCTTCTTTTACACTGTAAAAAAAAAAAATGTTCTCTTCAAAATTAAACTGTTCGTCATGGATGAAGCAGATTCTTTTCCATTATCTGAAATTTTTAGGAAGTTAATTCTTTGATGAACACTGTGATCCTGGTAGCCTGTGATATTTGCTGAGTTTCACGAGAGCAGGTTATCTACCACTGGAATCTGACTAGAATCTCATGAATACAACGTGATGTTTTCACAACAGTTTGCAAAATGAGAACCCTAAACATGCAACATTGATATGTGCATATTATACGTCCTCCGTGGGCTTAATCCTCATTACCCATGCATGTAATATTGAACAGTTTTCGCCCAATTCACCTCAGAATTATATAATAATTGATTAACCTCTGTGTGAAAAAAGAATGATTGGTAAAACTTCAGTTTAAACCTCCACAAGATTTTTCTTCTTTCCTTTTAACAGCTGTGAAATCCAGACATTGTTTTTGATTTTGCTTTTCTTTTCACGTCAGTCTTCCAAATCACTTGCAAGATTGTTGTTTTAAAAAGGTCTGAAATATTCTCTGTTTAAGATCATTACATTCCCTCTTTTTCATTCCCCATTATTGATACATGTTTAAAGTTTAGATCGTGGGATTTTCAGTTTGCCCACGCTTCTGTTGGCACTGAAATCATTAAGCGGAAGGTGTCAATCGTCCCCTGCTGACAGATAGAATATATTTATTTTTCTTGTTCAGTAATCACAACATTGCAGGCTATTCTAGAAACCACTTTGGAGGCTTTGATTTTTGAAAGTAAATCACATGTAAAAGGAGTCTGGTCCTGCTGAATGATTGGCACCCTGAGCTAACAGTCCCCCATGGCAACTAAGGTCTCCAGCCCCTCTCCTGTCGAGTACCAAGGACAGCTGAGATGGCGCTTGGTGTCCACTGTAATGACGGCCGTGGTGGTGGGTTGTTCAGTCAGTCCGGTCTGACTCTTGCGACACCATGGACTGTAGCCCACCAGGCTCCCCTGTCCATGGGATTTCCCAGACAAGAGTACTGGGCTGGGTTACCATTTCCTTCTGCAAGGGATATTTCCAACCCAGGAATCAAACCCGGGTGTCCTACGTTGCAGGCAGATTCTTAACCGACTGAGGTAGGAGGGAAATCCCCCAATGATAGCTGTAGTGTCTGCCTACCTCTGAATCACCCCAGATCTGCCAGATCACTAGATCTTCAGTTCAAAAGTCATTTACCTCTTATAGTAGATACAAATTTTTATGTATATTTGCATACTTTTTTCCTACAGAGAGAGCTTACAGTTCTCAGTAGCTGCTCAAAAGGGATTTATAGCCAGCACACTTTCAAGAGTCACTGAGTTTGCTAGATTTCCATTATAGGACGTGTGGTGATCTGGAGCTCCAGACGCGTCTGTGTGGGCAGTGGGAGGACAGTCCCAGGCATGAGAGGAGGCCCACTCTGGCAGGTGCATCTAGCCTGCAGCTCACAGGCCCACAGCTCCAGGTGACATCTGGGAAGTTCAGCACAAGCTATAGCGAGCGTGGTGAAGAAGCAGCCAGCAGCTGGATGCTCAGAAAGACAGGGCTAGGGGGCCTGCCCGCCGCTGACCGCAGAGCCCCGGCCTGGGACACAGAGCCTCATGAAGAAGCGACAAGAAGCATGCTGGGACTCACGACTAGTTAGAGAAGGACAGTGGATTTTACCAAAAAAGAAAGTCTTAAGCACAGAAGTCAAAATGAGTTTCCAGTCATCAGAACTAAAAACACAAGATGGAAGCTATAACTGCAAACCAAAGTTAGGAAGACGGCTAGTTGATCACTAAAAAACATCTCTCTTCCTCCAGAGCAGTGCTTTTGTGTTGGATACCCGGTAACAGCAATGCGATATGTATACATATGTGTGTGTGGTATGTAGCTACGTGTGTGCCTATATACATACATACGTGTGTGCATATGCATGCACATGCATATACATTTACATGCGTATATGTATGTGTGCTCATATGTAGATACATGTATACATACTCTATGAGCCTTCCTGGCAGTTCAGCTGGAAGAATCCATCAGTACCGCAGGAGACTCCATTTTGATTCCTGGGTTGGGAAGTTTCCCTGGAGAAGGGATAGGCTACACGCTCCAGGATTCCTGGGTTTCCCTGGTGGCTCAGATGGGAAAGAATCTGCCTGCAATGCGGGAGACCTGAGCTAGATCCCTGGGTGGGGAAGATCCCCTAGAGGAGGGCATGTCAACCCACTCCAGGATTCTTGCCTGGAGAATTCCCACGGACGGAGGAGCCTGGAGGGCTACAGTCCATGGGGTTGCAAAGACACACGACTAAGCACAGAGCACTCATATTATATATTTGAAATGTATCGAATATTTACTGAGATCATGTCATAATCCAAGCACTGTGCCCAATTCAAGAAGCACAGAAGTGATAAAGAAATGATTCTTGGACTCAGTGTGCTCAAAACCTGATACAACACTGTAAATCAACTATACTCCCATAAAAATAAAAATAAAACCTATTAGGACAAAGACACTTTTGGCAAAAGATTGAGTCAGCAAGTTGAATTAGAAACACCCAAGATGCCGAGGAAGTTGAGAGAAAAGAGAGCTTCGCTCTCCCTGCAACTCAGGAGCAAACTCTCCTGAGTGGGGCACGTGTACGGGTCCACCAGTCTCTCCTTCCTGGGGCGACGCCGTGCCTGCCAACAAGCTGTGAGAAGAGGCCTGTGGGGGCAGCAGGCCTGTGCTGATGAGAGCCGCTGACTTAGTCAGTCTGGGCCTCTGTCACAGAACACCGTAGACCAGGTGACCTCTAAATAACAGACATTTCTCCCAGTTCCAGAGGCTGGGACCTCCAAGACCATGCTGTTGGCAAAGTCAGCCTGTGGTGAGGGCTTCCTGGTTCACAGACAACTGACTTCTCCCCTTGTCCTCACCTGGTGGAAGGAACACTCCCTGCGACCTATTTTACAAAGGCGCTAATCCCAGAACAAGCATTGGCGTGGATGTGGAGAAACTGAAACTCTTGGGCATTGCTGCTGGGAATGCAGAATGGTACAGCCACTGGTGAGGCTTCAAATAAATAAACATAAGATTAGCATTTGAACCGGCAATTCCACTTCTGGGTATAAAAACAGAAGAACTGAAATCAGGAACTAGAACAGATATTTGCATAATAATGTTCTTAGAAGTGTTATTCACAATAGCCAAAAGTTGAAAACCACCCAAATGTCTTATCTATGGATAAAAGCATAAAAAAAAAGGTATACACATACAACTGAATATTAGTATTGGGGGAAATAATTTATTCTGTTTTCCCTAATTATACTTTAATAATCTCATCTAGAAACCAAAAGTCCAGCTAATGACTCTTTTGATATTGATCCACATGATTCTGGCCTCTGTAGGTTCTGGCCTCTGATTCCTAGAGGAAGTGGTGCAGAATCATCAAGTACAAATAATAGATCCCTTATTTTCAAGCTAAGATTGTACGCAACACTCTCACTGTGGCAGTCACATCAAAGGGGAGGAAAATCAAATAGAGGTATGCAGTCATCCAAAGGCGCTGGAACATCGGCTTCCAGAGGGCTCGGTACATGGTCACTGGTTGGAGCTCTGCGTCCCTCTGCAGACGTCTCTCCATGGAGCTCCTTGAGAGCCTTCACATCACAGAGCTAGCTTCCTGCAGGGCAGCGTAGTGTGTGAGTCACTCAGCCGTGTCCAGTTCTCTGTGGCCCCCGGGACTGTACCTTTGCAGGCCTCTCTGTCCATGGAATTCTCAAGGCAAGAACACTGGAGTGGCTAGCCATTCCCTTCTCCAGGGGATCTCCTGGCCCAGGAGTTGAACTTCTTGCAGATCAGATTCATTACCATCTGAGCCGCCACACCCAATGCCTCTCACCACCTGACCCTGGGAGTAGTGTCCCAAGACTTCTACCAGATTCTAAGGGCCACACAGAGAGCTCTTGATACAGCGCAAGGGGGACGTTTATAAAGGGTGAATACCAGGTGGGGATGACTAAGGGCCGCCACAAGAACCACCAGGAAAAAAAAAAATTCTGTAAAACAGCAGCAACAAAATATCCCCAAACAAACAAAAAGATCAACAAGGATTTCTCTTGAGCCTGTCCCTAATCCTTTTTATTTGACTACCAAAGTGCCATATCCAATACACAACATAAGCAAACTATGAACAATGGCACTTATTGTTCCATCCATAAGACAATTTCCAACAGACTCCAGACCACTGATACTCCATTTTCTTGCTCTTAGTCCTATTTTCTTTGTTCAAAGATCCCAGGCTATCTTAATGACAGTCTTGGAGAGAAAACTACAAACTCCATTCTCAGGCCCAGAGAAATCTCCATTTTAAAAAATTAAAAATTTCTCGAGGAAGTTATCGGGAAAATAGAGAAAAAAGGTCACTGAAGGTCAGGGAATCCATGTCTACTTGTTGAATCATTTGTGATACTTACATATGTGGAGTTCAGTATATGGTGCTGTGGTAGACATCTTCTCCCAGCACTTTCCGGTAGTTTCCAAAGGCTATCAGCTTCCTTACAATTTTGTTTAGGCAACTTAGATGTCCACTGACAGATGAATGGATAAAGAAGATGTGGTACACATATGCAATGGCATATTACTTCACCATTAAAAGGGGAAAAACAGGTCATTTGGAGAGATGTGGATGGACCCAGAATCTGTAATACAGAGAGAAGTAAGTCTGAAAGAGAAAAACAAATATTGTGTATTAACGCATATATGTTGAATCTAGAAAGATGGTGTAGATGAACCTATTTGCAGCGCGGGAATAGAGATGTGGCCATAGAAATCGGATGTGTGGACACAGGGCGGGGGGGGGCAAGGGATGTGAAGAACTAACTGGGAGATTAGGACTGACATGTACACACTGCCCTGCGTAAACCCGACAGCTAGCGGGCCCTTGCAGCAGAGCAGCGCCGGGAGCTCAGCTCAGGGCCCGTTGAGACCTAGATGTGCGGGTGGTGGAGCGAGAGGGTCCCCAGGGGAGGGATGCATGCTTGCATGTAGCTCTTCACTTCGTTGCACAGTAGAGGTTAACGCAACTTTGTAAAGCAGCTATACTCCAATAAAAAAATAAAATAAAAGCAGTCCTATGTGTCTCAGAAAAGATGCTCGCTGCAACGTTTGCACTAATAATATTCAGTGTATTAGTAACAGTGGCAAGAACAGTCTTCTTGATTTGTGCACTATATTTAAATATTTATAAAATCTAGTCAAGAAGGGGTCATTTAGCTGAACTTCTCTGTACTATTCTCCCCTTCTTCCTCCCTCTCACATTTTTCTTTCTGAATTGAGAATAAGAAAGAACTTAGAAATCGATACTTCCCTAAAAGTAAAATTAGGAAACCAGGACACAGAGCAATGATGGAAAATATCCATAGTTTCTTTTGATCTTTCAGACTGCACTCCCTACCTCTTTGCCATGTAAGTTCTCCTTCCTTGACTGAATCCCCAAATATGTGTCTCTCGGTTTAATCTGGAGTCAGGCCCAGGGGCTGTGGAGGAGTTGGGAAAGCCATATGAGAAGAAAGCTTGAACTTGAGTGAGCGTCTCTCTGTTCTTCAGAAACAGAGGCTTAAATGCCAGCGCGTGTCCCTCCCAGTAACTCAAGCAGATTCTGCAGGCTGTCTCCTCTCCGCCTGCCTTTCCTGTGTCTGCTGCTAGTTTCCTCCTCCATTTAACCTTTCCCGGTTGCTGTTTGTCCGCTTGGTCCTAGGCTCTGAAGTCTTCCTTCCACTGATGCACTTCTCCTCCTAAGTTACCTTGCTCTTTCCTGTGCCTTTGAGCTTCCTCTACCCCACAGTGATGCCCAATTTTACATTTCCAGGCTAACTTCCTCTCTGGGTTTCAGGCTCATAAATGCAACCTTCTACTGGTATCATCATCTGCAGATCCTACAGGTCTCTCCAACTTAACATGTCTGTGACACAAACGAACCTATTAACAAAACAGAAATAGACCCAGAGGGAGAGAAAACAAACCTATGATTACCAAAGTGACGGGGGCTGGGGGGGCGTAATAAATTAGGAGTTATATATAAAAGAGGTAGCTAACAGGGACCTACTATATAGCACAGGGAATTCCACTCAATATTTTGTAATAACCTACAATGGAAAGGAATCTGAAAAAGAATATATATATATATATTCATATACATATATATCTGAATCACTTTTATACACATTGTGAATCAACTATACCTCATTTTTTAAAAATAAATATTTCAAACTTCAAAATAAATTAATTAAATAAAAATAAAATAAAACAAAACCCATTCCTGATCCTGTGTGCCCCCTCTCCCCCGCATCTGCTTGTTTCTCAGTTCCATAAGCCATTCGACTGAATAAACCAAAAAACCCTAAAAGTTATCCTTGAATCCTTTCTTTCTCTTCCATTCCTTACATCCAGTGTACATCCCACTCCTTGCATCCACCAGTCTGGTCACTTCTGTCCCTGAAACAGATGGCCACTCTATTTCCCAGTCCAAGGCTCATGGCCCTAGTTCACATGCCCTCACTTTTCACCTGACTTCCTGTAACAGCCTCCCTGTTGCTCTTTAACATCTAATGTTGCCATTATAGGGGCTTCCCCTGGTGGCTCAGACGGTGAAGTGTCTGCCTACAGTGCGGGAGACCCAGGTTCAGTCCCTGGGTTGGGAAGATCTTCTGGACAAGGATATGGCACCCCCACTCCAGTACTCTTGCTGGGCGACAGTCCACGGGGTCCCAAAGAGTCGGACAAGACTGAGCCCTTCACTTCACCTTGTCGTTATAAATAATTCTGTTACACAGCAGCCAGACGAGTCCGTTTGAAATTTAGTCAGCTGTACCCTATGATTTCCCACCTCACATAGAAACAATTCTAAGTTTCTAACCGCGCTGTGCGGTGCCTGCTGGGCTGATGCACAGCTGCAGAGCTACACCTTCACTCCTCCTGCTCCTGGCTCTTCAGTCTCATGGCCTCTTTTTGCTTCCAGAAACGCACCACGGCCAGAGGCTCTCTCTCCTCTCAGAGCCTTCATTGTGCCTTGAACGCCCACCTGTAAGCTCAGAGGAAAGGGGCGGGTGGCAGCCGACCCCTGGATCACCCAGGGTAGGATTTAGAAGTGGCCACGTGGAGGAACCGGGGGACGCCTTCCTCTCCCAAAAGAGCACTGCAGATGCGACTGTAACTTTATGCTCTTGCCAGGCAATTTGTCAGGAATGTGAGGGTGTGATCACATCATTAAATGTTCCCGGGCCACAGATGCCTCTGCCCTTGTTCCCAGCTTCCTGGGGGCAGCATCGGGCAGTAGCTCTGAGCCTGGGTGGAGCTGTGCACAGGACGAGGCTGCAAGAATTCAGATGAGAGAGACACAGAGCGGGTGAAGGGATAGCCCGGGCGCTGGCTGAGACGGTTTGCTTTGGAGGTTAATCTGGGTAAGTGAGGTGTGAGCGGGTGAAGGACACTGGATCCTGGTGAGGCAATGGGTGGTTGGATAAGAGACACGGAATGAAGCAGCTTTGAAAGGAGAGGATGGGCGGCAGAGAGCAGGGTGCACGGCTGAGACTGTAGGGTGAGCATCTAAGGAGAAGACTCTTGAGAGCCCCTTGCACTGCAAGGAGGCCCAACCAGTCCATCCTAAAGGAGATCAGTCCAGGGTGTTCATTGGAAGGACTGATGCTGAAGCTGAAACTCCAATACTTTGGCCCCCTCATGCGAAGAACTGACTCATTCAAAAACTCTGATGCTGGGAAAGATTGAAGGCGGGAGGAGAAGGGGACGGACGACAGATGAGATGGTTGAATGGCATCACTGACTCAATGGACATGGGTGTGAGTGAACTCCGGCAGTTGGTGATGGACAGGGAGGCCTGGCGTGCTGCAGTTCATGGGGTCGCAAAGAGTCGGACATGACTGAGCGACTGAACTGAACTGAACTGATCTAAGGAAGGGTGGAGGCAAGATAACAGAGAGGAAGGGAGCGAGAGGCGAGGGTCCTAGGAGCGTCCTCGGCGTTGTAGCCACTGAGACTGCAGTGATCACTGTGACAAGACAGGGCAGGACAGAGTGGCCTTCAGGCGTGAGCACCGAGAAGTGGCCTGAAAGTGTTGGCAGGTGACTGTAGTGAGGAGAGGCCGTGGGCCAGCCTTCAACCACAGAATCATGCGTAGAGCAGGCCATGTAGGCGACACTCCACTCTCCAGAACACGTTTGAACACACATCACATCCCTGGTGGCTCAGAGGGTAAAGCGTCTGCTTGCAGTGCAGGAGACCTAGGTTCGATCCCTGGGTCGGGAAGATCCCCTGGAGAAGGAAATGGCAACTCACTCCAGTACTCTTGCCTGGAGAATCCCATGGACAGAGAAGCCTGGTGGACTACAGTCCATGGGATCGCAGAGTCGGACATGACTGAGCGACTTCACTTTCACATCTTTGAATATTTTCATAAGTTCTGTGAGTAAGACTTTGTGGGAAGAGACAACTGACATTTTGTGCGATCTTTCCTGTGGGCCAGGAATTGTACTCAATTTTTCATACCTTCCATCTTTTATAACCAAACCTACCCATCTGTTTGGCCGCTTTCTTTCAGGAACATTCTTGGAATGAATAGCCTCCATTATGGACTAACCACACTAACGAGAAGAGCTGTCCTTTCTTGAAGACTTTTGTCTGGCTTTTTCAGCTTTCCAGTTTAGTAGAGTAGTAATCATAGCAACGGTAATTCTTCTGGGGAGACTGGGAAACTGAACAGAAGAGGTCAGGTAGGCTGGAACAAAGAGAAAGGATAAAACGAGTGTTAAGTTTTGTTGCCTTGGCTACATGAGAATAATTTAACAGAAGAGGTGAGGCTTTAAATAAGACTTAAAAGCGAAGCTCTCTGCTTGAGAACTGGACAAGAGAGAGTTGATAATCCATGCATTTGCACAATCCTGCTGAGTCCTGAGTCCCTCTAAATCTTCCCTCCCCTAAGGAAACAGAACCGTCTGACCCTCAGGAGAGTTTGCACCGATTATCTGGCTTTTATCGTCCACAGGCACTGAGCCGGACACTTGCTCGGTGTCTCTGCCGGGACAGCTGTGCTGATAGGCAGCTACGATGTGTGTTTTTAGAGAAGTATATCCTCTCATTCTTCCCCTGGCCCTCCTGTAAAGCCTGAAAACCCCTACCTGTATGGCTATCAGTCATCAATTTCCTTCCTGAGAGAAGACAGAGACCACTTTCTGTTGCGTTTAGGAGATTTTTGTGAGCTTTCACACATCTCTTTGTCCCTAAAGGAAAACTGAGACAGCCTTCCTGTGAACTCGCTGAGGTCGAGCGGCAATCATGCTGGGGTCAGGGTTCATGCTTGGCATTCTTGGAGCAAGTATGGGGCCTCTTGAGGGATCAAGACCCCTCCCTCCTTTGAGGCTGTGGAATGTCTGAGTGGAAAGAAAAAAAACATCTCTGGGCTAAATTCCTAGTGTTGACACTTGCTGGCTGTTTGATCTTAGGTAACTTACTCCATCTTCTTGCACATTAGTTCTCCTGCCCCTGAAATGAAGATGCTAGTAATAATATCTGCCTTACTGAGTTGCTCTTAGACCTAATGATTTCATATATGCTTTGGCCTGACACTTGGTGATACTCCTATCTTAAGGTCACGAGCACTGGTGGATGGATATATCACCCGAATCACTTATGCTTGGGGGATAATTGAGGATTCATTAGTCTATTAAGGGCTTCCCTGGTGGCTCAGAGCTTAAAGCGTCTGCCTGCAACGCGGAGACCCGGGTTCGATCCCTGAGTCGGGAAGATCCCCTGGAGAAGGAAATGGCAACCCACTCCAGTATTCTTGACTGAAGAATCCCATGGACAGAGGAGCCTGGTGGGCTACAGTCCACGGGTCGCAAAGAGTCGGACACGACTGAGCGACTTCACTTTCACTTTGTGGCTCAGATGGTAAAGAATCCACCTGCAATGCAGTAGTCCCAGGTTCAGTCCCTGGATTGGGAAGATCCCCTGGAGAAGAGAACAGCTACCCACCCCAGTATTCTGGCCTGGAGAATTCCATGGACTCTATAGTCCATGGGTTCGCAAAGAGTTGGACGCGACTGAGCAACTTTCACTCACTTCACTCACTCACTTCACTTCACTAGCCTATTAAATCCTCCAAGTTTTGCTTAACCTCTGATATCCAAGAAATCTTCAGATGCCTGCAAACAGCTCATCCTCAAAGCTAAGCAAGAATTGAGGGAAAGAGCAGTGGCTGTCTTCCCTCTGCTTCACTCAGGGAAGCCTGCACTGGACCAAAAAAAAAATGAAAAGAAAGTCCAGTGGGGCTGGAAGCCTGAATCACTGGGCCGCACCACAGTCAGGCCAGAACAGTCAAAAGAAGAGCAAACCATATGCTCCTTTCTCTGAATGCAAATATCCTCTAGTTTAAAGTCAACTTTCTTAAATGAATGGGAGGGAATAAAATGGAAGTCAGGAAAGCTTAGGTTAGATAGTTGTTTTCTAAAAACGTTTTTTTCTACTCCGAGGCCCCTTGTTTATTTGGCTGTCCCACAGGAGTGGTCCAGAGTGCACAGCGCTCTCAGGGGGCCCTGTAGCGATGACGTTCGTTCAAAGATCGCCTGATTCAGCCACTTCAAAGCTGGGGAGATGAGACCTCCCGCTCCTGTAGCATTATTTTGGATTCAGGTATTATGTCTAGAATCCAACACACAGGACTGAGCTATGGCATCTTTTTTTTTCTTTTTTTCTGATTTATGTGTCTAAAACCGGAAGTTGTTTCTCTACCAGAATGACTAGGCACCCGAAGTGTTTTCTGAATCACTGGAACAAGAACAAACTCTTCTCACCTTCCATTCCAGCAGCCTTCTGCTTCTGAACTGTCAGTCTCTTTCAAATAAGAGCATTTTGAGTCCATCTTCTGCAGACCTTTAAGAGATCATCACGCTGGGGAGACTGCCACCCACGGGGAAAGCAGCAGACTCTGCTTGCAGACCACCATTCTGTTGGAAAATTCACGCAAGCAGCCGGCTTGCTGGCTTGACTTGGAGAAAGTGAAAGTCTCTCAGTCGCCTCCGACTCTTTGCAGCCCCATGGAATATAGTCCATGGATTCTCCAGGCAAGAAGGCTAGAGTGGGTTGCCGTTTCCTTCTCCAAGGGGTCTTCCCCAACCCAGGGGTCCAACCCAGATCTCCCATGTGTCAGGCAGATTCTCCCCCAGCCAAGCCACCAGGAAAGCCCTGGCGGACTGGAGAAACCAGAATAGAAATTCAGCTGGAGCCTTGGGGAGTTCACCTCTTTGCCCGGAGCTAATTTGGATGTAGACATTGTAGATGGCACATTAGCGCAGTATTGGTGTCCTGGGCCGGTGACGGCATTCATTATGGATACACAGAAGCACTTAGCATATATTATTCAAACTTTTAGCTTTGGGTACCTGCCATGTATATAATTCAAATGTTTTGCAAACTGATGACTTCATCGATAGAATCAAGTATTTGAGAAATCTGTCTTGGCCATTTTACAGTTGACTTTGACCCATCTGAGATGACAGTAGAGATCTGACCTTCCCACTCCTTACTGTCTTGTATGCACTCAGCTTCACCATTGGCATTCCTTTTCTGATTCCAGAAACAACTCCTTTGTTAATAAAATCTATAGAAATAGTTTATTATTGCCCTTAGCATCACAATTTTTTTTCTTTAGCCAGAATAAATTTGACTTACTGTGTTAGATGTTGTTCCCTGATACAGTTGGTAAAGAATCCGCCTGCAATGCAGGAGATCTGAATGTGATCTCTGGGCTGGGAAGATCCCCTGGAGAAGGGAAAGGCTACCCACTCCAGTGTTCTGGCCTGGAGAATTTCATGGACTGTTGAGTGCATGAGGTCGCAGAGAGTCAGACACCACTGAGCGACTTTCACTTTCACTCACTTTCTCAGCTACGGTAGCACTAAGCTGGGAGTCTGTAAAGGCTGTAAAATGAGTGAAGCAGGCGTCTCAGAGGGAAGCCAGATGCCTTGCCCGGCCATCCCAAGGAAGGTCTATCAAGCTGCCTGGCCTCGGTTTGCTGCTCCACAGGTTAAAATCAGTGAGGTTCAGCAGCACAGAGAGTGAACGCGAAGGGAGCGGGGTTGGAGACAGGGAAAGCACAAAAGGAGACTGGGCGTGAGTAGGCAGCAAGTTCAACGCAAGAATAATTTGTTCCTTCCAGGGAGAAGAAAAAAAGAAGAAAAAAAAATCCTTTAGTAGTAATGAACTTCGTTTTATTGAGGAGCATCTATGGCTGTGAGGAGACGGAGTGTGTGGGCTGTAACCGAGGCAACGAGTGGGCAGCACGTCAGCGGTTTGGAGACTTATGGTGAGCTTTGGAAAGGGCTCAACTTCTCATCTGAGTCTCCTCCACCCGCATCCGTCACACCTGACGCTGTCATTGCGAGCTCAGCCTCAGGTCAGGCAGAGGTGGCCTGGCTGGCAGTAGAAGAATCTAGCCTTATTCATCATCAGTGCAGCAGGAAAAGGGAAATGAAGCGAGGAAAGAATGAAAATATGAGAAAAGTAAAGTAGGACATGCAAAAAAAAAAATTAAGCCTATTTTTAGGCACACACAAATTATTTACATAATAAGAATCTGCATTACAAAGACGAGATATCCTTGAGCCTGTCTGAGACAATACATATCCAGTGCTTTGTAACTCTAAGCCTCTGCTCCAGCAGGAAAGGCCACCTACTCTGGATCTGACATCTCAACTGCCCTTATCATTAAACGATGGAAACTTAAAGAAAAAGACCTCCCACTAAATTGTCCAGTAAAAACTAATTTCTTGTTGAGGAAAAAAAAAAAAAATAGCTAAGCATATCAGATTGGCACAGCACATGAAGTTTACTTATTTGTAACATCCTGAATAAGAAGCTCTCATCCTTTCTACTGGGAACTTCTGTGAAAAGAATTAAGGCCCAATATTAATTAATTAATACGATTAATTTCTAAATTTTCATTGACCAACATATAGAAGGTCCCTGCGCTAGCAGTCTGTTCAAACTAGTCAATTCCTCGGGTTTGTTAGTCTGCTGCTGCTGCTGCTAAGTCACTTCAGTCGTGTACGACTCTGTGCGACCCCAGAGATGGCAGCCCACCAGGCTTCCCTGTCCCTGGGATTCTCCAGGCAAGAACACTGGAGTGGGTTCTAGAGAGCCGTAATCAGACTCTGTGTCTATAAGCCACTCTATAATGCCCATTTATTTTTGTTTTGTACGGAATTAATATTTTAATGCTAGAGCTTTAACATACAACAGAGGCTCTTCTAAATTATCTCTGAAACCTTAATTTGGTGAATACTAATAAGGGCTGATGCTTGAAAGATACAGTTTCTACCAACCTGCAGACCTCATGTCATGCAATTTCATATTGACTTTTATGTCTTAGTAGAGCTACAAATACCAGCAAACATATCTGAAATACAGGAAATATTTTATTGACATTCTTGTACTTTTTTAACATTTTAATATCAGAAGTGGCAGGAAGATCTTAAAAAGCAGGTCATTTGAAATTGATGGCTTCCATGTTTATTGTCTCTCTCCTTGCCAAAAACAGTGGTTTAAACATTCTTCTTATCCAGGAAACAGATGCTAAGCTTTATTAAGAAGGCATTTGTAAGCTTTAGTGCCTTGTCTTATTTTTTCCACTCATTATAAATTGACATTCTCTCACAGGAGTCCCCATTACAATGCAAATTTGAACCATTTTTTTTTTAACTTCACATTCATTATGAAAAATTGAAAGCTTTATTTCTGGTAATGCTTATTTCACCTATATTTCAAGTAAGAAATTTTTTTTTCTGTCTACCACTAGTTAACAAACCACAGTAAAGATTTTTCAGTATCATTTCATGCTAATTAATCAGGTTAGCATGGAGTGATAGTGAAAAACCATCTCTCTTTTTTCTCTGTGCTGCTGCTGCCGCCGCTAAGTCGCTTCAGTCATGTCCGACTCTATGCAACCCCATAGATGGCAGCCCACCAGGCTCCTCTGTCCCTGGGATTCTCCAGGCAAGAGTCCTGGAGTGGGGGTGCCATTTCCTTCTCCAATGCATGAAAGTGAAAAGTGAAAGTGAAAGTGAAGTCGTGTCCGACTCTTAGCGACCGACTTCATGGACTGCAGCCTACCAGGCTCCTCCATCCGGATTTTCCAGGCAAGAGTACTGGGGTGGGGTGCCATTGCCTTCTCCAGATCTTTTAGTATCTATTAGCTATTAATTATTCCTTGGTCTGTTCCAATCTTACCATGTCCCAGGAATAATGTAGTTAATAATAAATTTCAAAATAAACCACAAAATCAAAATCTCTCTTTTTATCCTAAAATTCCATCTCTTTCAAATAGTCTCAAGCAGGAGAGAAAATTATACATAAAACAGGATGGAGTGGAGAATTTCCTATTCAGGATCTGACCCTCCACTGTATAAATGACCATCCTAGGCACCCATGGGTTTCATACTGCTCTAGACTGCAAGTTTGTGTTCCCCTAAAATCTACTTGTTAAACCCTAATGTGATGGTGTTAGGAGGTGGGTCTTTGAAAGGTAGTCAGACCATGAGGGCGAGGCTCTCCTGAATGGAATTAGTGCCCTTCTAACAGAGTCTTCAGAGAGCTCTCTTGCCCTTCCTGCCATGTACAGTCACAGGAGTTGACAGCTGTCTCTGAACAGAGGCACACTGTCACCAAACATCAAGTCTCCAGGTGCCTTAATCTTGGACTGACAGCCTCCTGAGCTCTAAGGGATGATTTTCTATTGCTCGTAAGTCACCCAGTCTGTGGTATTCTGTCATAACAGCCCAAGTGAACTAAGACATACTTGCTTTAGGGTTCGAGTCTATTGAGGATGAACTGAAAGTGAAAGGCACTCAGTCATGTCTGACTCTTTGCAAACCCATGGACTATATATAGCGCATCAGGCTCCTTTGTCCATGGAATTCTCCAGGCAAGAATACAGAAGTGGAGTGCCATTTCCTTCTCCAGGGGATCTTCCTGACTCAGGGATCAAACCTGGGTCTCCTACATTGCAGGCAGAGTCCTTATGTCTGAGCCATCAGAGCTGAAGAGTTTGACAATTCTACTGGATGACAGAGTCTAGTCCGTTTTGAGGCTGCAAAATCATATCTTGGAAAAGGAAATAAGTGCATCACATCCCAAGCCAAACTTGTCTTTCTTACGCTTTGCAAAACAGTGTGGTCCTTTTCCATACTGTGTTATTCATCCATGTTCGATGTGTTCTAATTATTTCCGTTAGTTAACTTTCAGTTTACAATTCCTATCATAAGATTAAGAACCAAAGATTTCTGTTCCCAGTAAATAGCGAAATAAATTTACACCAGACTCTTGCTGGAGGTTCCGTGGTAAAGAATCTGCCTGCCAATACTGGAGATGTGGGTTCCATTCCTGGGGCAGGAAGACTCCCTGGAGAAGGAAATGGCGACCCACTCCAGTATTCTTGGCTGAGAAATCCCATGAATGGAGGAGCTTGGTGAGCTACACAGTCGAAGGTCACAAAAGGGTTGGTCACAAAAGTTAATGACTTGGCAGTTAAATAACTTGCTAGAAACAACTAAAATACTGTGTAAGCATTTTGTTTTGCAATAGTCTGAAAAGGATAAAATGTTTAACAAAATAGAGATTGTTAAGCTGACATCTAAATGAAAACGGGAACCAGACAGACAAGCTTCTTGGGCCTTGAGAGCATTTGCTGAACTCGGTAAATGTGGACTCGGGAGATGAGACAGTCAGAAGTATCTGTGTCAACTGTAGTGAGGAGGATGACCTAGAGACTATTATACAGAATGAAGCAAGCCAGAAAGAGAAAAACAAATATTGTGTATTAACATATATATAACGGAATCTAGAAAAATGGTACTAGTGAACCCGCGTACAGAGAGGAAATGGGAGATGCAGATGGAGAGAATGCACTTGTGGACACAGCGGGCAAAGTGGAGGCTGGGAGAAATTGACAAAGTGCTCTTGACATATATACACGGTCACGTGTAGAACAGTTAGTGGAGAACCAGCCTGGTGCTCTGTGACGGTCTGCAGGGCTGGGGTGGCACGGGGAGGCTCGGGGGAAGGGGACACACACGCGAGCATGATCATGACTGAATCACTTTGATGTGTGGCGGAGACCGCCTGAACAGTATAAAGCAACTATCCTCCAACTTTAAAAGTTAGGGCCAAGCGCCCACTAGCAGTGGTAAGTTTACGAGACCCTCTTCTCATTAAACTGGGTGCCGTGGGGCTCATCCCAGGGTAAAACCTAATCAAACATAAGTCCCCTGCCCCACCCCACATGCATCGCTCAGGAGACTGTAAGGAAGGCTACGGCCACAACCTGTAAATAGAAACGATCAGAGGGCAGAGAAAGTCCCTGAGAATCTGTGGTCACCACAACCATATCCGGGGACGGCTCAAAGTTTGGATTACATTATCTGGGCAGCCTGTCAGTGTCAAGCCACAAACTTGATTGGTGGCCTTACCAAACTGGTAGCGCCTGTGAGGTCTGCAGGAGGAAATGCAGATTGTCTCTGCAAGAAGGCACCTTAATCTTAGGCCTCAAAGAATCACGAAAAAGTAACTTTTCAAGAAATATTGAGAAGTCCACAGTAAAACTAATACTATAAAAATACCCAAGAATAAGGCACCATGGAAAATAATCTGCAGAAAGATAAAATTACAGAACAGACCCCAAAATATTTGAGATATTGAGATGATGAAATCCAGAAATAAAACAAATATCTGTTTAAAGATACTAATATTAAAGACAGTTTGAAAATATCTGCAAAAAAGAAAAACTATAAAAATAAACCTAGACAATGTGAAAAAGAATGAAACAGTATAAAAGAAACATAAGAGACAAATATAATAACTTAGTTGAGAGGTGAAGAGAAAATGAGATACAACTGAAAAAGATTCAGTGAATTGCAAAATATGCCAGAAAGTTGGCCAGTGTGCAGAGAGAAAAAGTTGGAAAATACGGTAGAGTTAAGAGATGGATAGAAGAGCTGCTGCTGCTGCTAAGTCGCTTCAGCTGTCTGACTCTGTGCGACCCCATAGATGGCAGCCCACCAGGGTCCTCTGTCCCTGGGATTCTCCAGGCAAGAACACAGGAGTGGGTTGCCATTTCCTTCTCCAAGGGGACAGAAGAGCTAACATGCTTTTAATCACAGTTCCAAAAGGGGACTGATTCAGAAAAGTAAAGAAGACAGAGGTAATAATTAGAGGTGATAATTAAAGGTAATAATTAAGGTAACAGCTGATCATTTTACAGAACTCAGCAAAACAGACTCAGTAAATGAGACCACATTTAGTAATGTCATCATGAAACTGCAAAACATCAAAGAAAATGCAGCTCTTAAAAGAGCCACAGGGAAAAAAGCAGATTATCAAAAGAACGGTACCGAAATAAGCTTTTTCTTTTCGTGTTTCACTTACTTTTTTTAACATGGCTACCAGAAAATATTAAATTACATGTGCAGCTCACCTCATCTTTCCTTAGACAGAGCTGCTACAGACCAGCATGTAACCCATCCTAAGATCCCAGCAGTGTTTTAGAACAGCATCAGGCAAGCTTGCAGCAGGCATGACCTCCATCAAATTCTCTAACCTATCTGAGACTCAGTTTCTGTGTTTAAGAGGCGACAGGTACAAATATTACCCCCAACGGCATTTATTATGACTGTCAAGTCGGACATGTGAGCACAGGCTCGGAGATACATAATGTGTGACACATTCTGTTTTATGGGCTCCCCTGAAAGAAACCCCACACCACAGCTCACCTACCGCCACCTTCCTTAATCTGTCCCTGAGCTGGAGCAGAGTGTAAGTTAAGGTGAAAATGGAACTTTCTGGATGACCAGAGATAAGCTTGCCTAACAGGATCCATTGTACCGAGCAGGATGCCAGAACTACTGCAGAGTTAAGAGGACAAGTTAACCTGCCTTCACAAATACCCATCTTCAGCTGTAAGAAATCCAATGCCTGATTTGTTCTTACTGCAGTGTGATGGTATCAAGTATAAAAAATCTTACTCAAAAATGCAAGGTTTTAAGAGCAGCAATGGATGAGCAGATAAAGGAGATATGGTATGTGTAGACAGTGGAATGCTACCCAGTCAAAAGAAAAAAAAATGGAATTTTTCCATTTGCAGCATTATGGTTGGACCTGGAGGGTATTATGCTAAGTGAAATAAGTCAGAGAAGAAGAAAAATGCAGGGTGATATCACTTACATGTGGAATCTAAATATGTACAACAAATAAGAAGCAGACTCACAGATGAAGAGAGCAAACTGGTGGTTTTCAGAGGAGGGGAGAGTTGGAGGGCAATATAGGGACAGGAGAGCAGGAAGCACCAGCTATGGGGTGCAAAACAGGCTTGAGGATGTATTGCCCAATATGGCAAATGCAGCCAATATTTTATAATAACTGTAAACGGAAAGTAACCTTTAAAAATTGCATTAAAAGGAGAAAAAAAAAACATCTTGAAGAACAAAGAGATATACGATGCCATTCTAGCAAAACACATGGTAGATATAGCTACATTAATATTAGACAAAATTTGCTCTTGAGTAAAAAAATTACCAGGAATAAAGTCAATTCACATTGATAAGTGATGCAATTTTTCACAAAGATGCCACCGTGTTTAAATTTGTAAGCAAATAATGAAATAGTTTCAAAGTACAGAAATCAAACCTTGACAGAAAACACAAGGAAAGCTAGACACATATGCAACCAGAGCCTGAGATGGTTGTTGTCATTAGAGGGTTTTCCACTCCGATATTGTGCAGGTATAACTCTGTTTTAATGTGGGTCAGTTTTTTACAGTCTCTATTGAATTTGATACAGTATTGCTTCTGTGTTATGTTTTGATTTTTTGGTCATGAGGAACATGGAATTGTAACTCCCTGATCAAGAGTCGAACCCTCACCCCCTGCATTAAAATGCAAAGTCTTAAACACTGGACTGCCAGAGAAACCCCACAGGGATAATTCTAATACAATAAACTGCATCCTTCTCGGTGTACACGTCAATGAGATTTTATAGATGGACACAGGATATTTGCATCTCCTCAAAACTTTTCTGATGCCCGTTCATAGTTTATCTCTCCATTGACTCTAGTCTCAGGCAACCTCTAATCTGCTCTTTAGTCAATATAGATTAATTTACATTTCTAGGATTTATATTACTGGATAATACAGTATGTCGCATTTACTGTCTTGCTTCTTTCACTCAGGATAATTATCTTACGAACCATGTCTATTGTCACGTGTATCAGAAGGCAGTTTTTATAAGACGTATATGCCTCTGTTTGCATGCACCCTAATTTGTTTACTCATTCACCAGTGGATAGACACTGGAGTTGGATGAATTTTTTGCCCCCTCCAAGCTTCCCTTACCAGAAAACTATGAGACTGTGATTGGGAAGAGGCATAACAGACTTCCAGCATGTTTGTAATGTTCCGCTAGTCATAAAACAGTTCAGTTCAGCCGCTCAGTCATGTCCGACTCTTTGCAACCCCATGAATCGCAGCACACCAGGCCTCCCTGTCCATCACCAACTCCCGGAGTTCACTTACATCCATTGAGTTGGTGATGCAATCCAGCCATCTCATCCTCTGTCATCCCCTTCTCCTCCTGTCCTCAATCCCTCCCAGCATCAGAGTCTTTTCAATAAGTCAACTCTTCGCATGAGGTGGCCAAAGTATTGGAGTTTCAGCTTTAGCATCAGTCCTTCCAAAGAACACCCAGGACTGATCTCCTTCAGAATGGACTGGTTGGATCTCCTTGCAGTCCAAGGGATTCTCAAGAGTTTTCTCCAACACCACAGTTCAAAAGTATCAATTCTTCAGTGCTCAGCCTTCTTCACAGTCCAACTCTCATATCCATACATGACCACTGGAAAAACCATAGCCTTGACTAGAAGGACCTTTGTTGGCAAAGTAATGTCCTTGCTTTTCAATATGCTGTCTAGGTTGGTCATAACATTTCTTCCAAGGAGTAAGCATCTTTTAAATTCATGGCTGCAATCACCATCCACAGTGATTTTGGAGCCCCCAAAATAAAGTCTGACACTGTTTCCACTGTTTCCCCAGCTATTTCCCATGAAGTGATGGGACCAGATGCCACGATCTTCTTTTTCTTGAATGTTGAGCTTTAAGCCAAATTTTCATTCTCCTCTTTCACTTTCATCAAGAGGCTTTTTAGCTCCTCTTAACTTTCTGCCATAAGGGTGGTGTCATCTGCATATCTGAGGTTATTGATATTTTCCCAGCAATCTTGATTCCAGTTTGTGCTTCTTCCAGCCCAGCATTTCTCATGATGTATGCTGCATAGAAGTTAAATAAGCAGGGTGACAATATATAGCCTTGACTTACTCCTTTTCCTATTTGGAACCAGTCTGTTGTTCTATGTCCAGTTCTAACTGTTGCTTCCTGACCTGCATAACAGATTTCTCAAGAGGCAGGTCAGGTGGTCTGGTATTCCCATCTCTTTCAGAATTTTCCACAGTTCATTGTGATCCACACAGTCAAAGGGTTTGGCATAGTCAATAAAGCAGAAATAGATGTTTTTCTGGAACTCTCTTGCTTTTTCCATGATCCAGTGGATGTTGGGAATTTGATCTCTGGTTCCTCTGCCTTTTCTAAAACCAGCTTGAATATCTGGAAGTTCATGGTTCACATATTGCTGAAGCCTGACTTGGAGAATTTTGAGCATTACTTTACTAGCATGTGAGATGAGTGCAATTGTGTGGTAGTTTGAGCATTCTTTGGCATTGCCTTTCTTTGGAATTGGAATGAAAACTGACCTTTTCCAGTCCTGTGGCCACTGCTGAGTTTTCCACATTTGCTGGCATATTGAGTGCAGCACTTTCATAGCATCATCTTTCAGGATTTGAAATAGCTCAACTGGAATGCCATCACCTCCACTAGCTTTGTTTGTAGTGATGCTTTCTAAGGTCCACTTGACTTCACATTCCAGGGTGTTTGGCTCCAGGTGAGTGATCACACCATCGTGATTATCTTGGTCATGAAGATCTTTTTGTACAGTTCTTCTGTGTATTCTTGCCACCTCTTCTTAATATCTTCTGCTTCTGTTAAGTCCATACCATTTCTGTCCTTTATCGAGCCCATCTTTGCATGAAATGTTCCCTTGGTATCTCTAATTTTCTTGAAGAGATCTCTAGTCTTTCCCATTCTGTTCTTTTCCTCTATTTCTTTGCATTGATGGCTGAGGAAGGCTTTCTTAACTCTCCTTGCTATTCTTTGGAACTCTGCATTCAGATATATGCTTCCTTTTTCCTTTGCTGTTCACTTCTCTTCTTTTCACAGCTATTTGAAAGTCCTCCCCAGACAGCCGTGTTGCTTTTTTTGCATTTCTTTTCCATGGGGATGGTCTTGATCCATGTCTCCTGTACAATATCATGAACCTCCACCCACAGTTCATCAGGCACTCTATCAGATCTAGGCCCTTAAATCTATTTCTCAATTCCACTGTATAATCATAAGGGATTTGATTTAGGTCATACCTGAATGGTCTAATGGTTTTCTCTAATTTCTTCAATTTAAGTCTGAATTTGGCAATAAGGAGCTCATGATCTGAGCCACAGTCAGCTCCCGGTCTTGTTTTGCTGACTGTATAGAGCTTCTCCATCTTTGACTGCAAAGAATATAATCAACCTGATTACGGTGTTGACCGTCTGGAGACGTCCATGTGTAGAGTCTTTTCTTGTGTTGTTGGAAGACTATGTTTGCTATGACCAGTGTGTTATCTTGGCAAAACTCTATTAACCTTTTTCCTGCTTCATTCCGTATTCCAAGAGCAAATTTGCCTGTTGTTCCAGGTGTTTCTTGACTTCCTACTTTTGTCCATGTCCAAGGTAAGAGAAACCTGAGTAAGACAGTGGGTGTTTCAGGAGGGCATCAGGGGTGCAGACACTGAAACCATAATCACAGAAAACTAGTCAATCTAATCACACTAGGACCACAGCCTTGTCTAGCTCAATGAAACCAAGCCATGCCCTGTGGGGCCACCCAAGATGGGTGGGTCATGGTGGAGAGGACTGACAGATGTGGCCCACTGGAGAAGGGAATGGCAAACCACTTCAGTCTTCTTGCCTAGAGAACCCCATGAACAGTATGAAAGGGCAAAATGACAGGATACTGAAAGAGGAACTCCCCAGGTCCGTAGGTGCCCAATATGCTACTAGAAATCAGTGGATAAATAACTCCAGAAAGAATGAAGGGATGGAGCCAAAGCAAAAACAGTACACAGCTGTGGATGTGACTGGTGATAGAAGCAAGGTCTGATGCTGCAAAGAGCAATATTGCATAGGAACCTGGACTGTCAGGTCCATGAATCAAGGCAAATTGGAAGTGGTCAAACAGGAGATGGCAAGAGTGAATGTCGACATTCTAGGAATCAACAAACTAAAATGGACTGGAATGGGTGAACTTAAGTCAGAAGACCGTTATGTCTACTACTGCGGGCAGGAATCCCTCAGAAGAAATGGAGTAGCCATCATGGTCAACAAAAGAGTCTGAAATGCAGTACTTGGGTGGAATCTCAAAATGAAAGAATGGTCTCTGTTCATCTCCAAAGCACACCATTCAATCTCACAGTTATCCAAGTCTATGCCCCAACCAGTAATGCTGAAGAAGATGAAGTCAAATAGTTCTATGAAGACCTACAAGACCTTTTAGAACTAACACCCCAAAAAGGTAAAACAGGTACTTGCCTAATAATTATTCACCAGAATGTGCATACAAGTTATATTTAACTTTTTGTCAATGTTATACTTTATCAAAAGAAGTGAGTGAAGTTGCTCAGTCATGTCCAACTCTTTGACCCACAGACTGTAGCTCACCACGCTACTCTGTCCATGGAATTTTCCAGGCAAGAATACTGGAGTGGGTTGCCATTTCCCTCTCCAGGGGTCTTCCTGACCCAGGGATCAAACTCAGGTCTCCCATATTGCAGGCAGATGCTTTACCATCTGAGCCACAAGGGAAGTACAAGAGAAGAAAAATCAAGATGAAGTATCTGAGATTATATCTGTCACGCAAGTGAAGCAGTTGTGGTCTAGTGAAGAAAGTCTTCACTCTGATAAAGAATGAACGGGGGCAGTGTTACTTCACCTCTCATAGCCCCGTTCATTTGTGAAATCAGAGTAATAAAACCGGATAACTAAGTTACAGCCCTTTGCCATTTGTGCCATGCTGTGCCCAGGGGAGTTCTCATTCTCATTCTCATTCTCATTATCGTTATCATCACTATCACAGCAACTACCACGAGGGAGTAGACAAGATGACTTGAACCAGAAGGTCCAGTTGATCCGCTCCCTGTCCTGCCTATGGGCTCTTCTTTCTCACTGGCAGCCACGGGGGTCTCCTTGTTCAGATCGTCCTTCAAGAGGGAAACCTTTTAGAAAGAGCGTGTCGGTGGACACCTCCAGTGGCCACTTCCTCGGTATCTGCTGCAGCATCCAGAACGAGACAGCACTGTCTCCCCACGTCTGAGTACAGTAGGAGGACTAGACTGGGCCCTTCCTGCCCAGCAGGTGACCTTTGTTCCAGGCGCCACCCCTGGCCTAGCCAGGACCCTCTCTGAGCTGGGCTGTGCTCAAAAGCACTTCCTGTCCAAGCCTTCACATCCCCTCTTCTTCTGAAGTCAGACCTGCATGCTGTTTGGAGACTCCCTCTGACTACTCCGGGCTTTCCTGGTGGCTCAGATGGTAAAGCGTCTGCCTGCAATGCAGGAGACCCGGGTTCAATCCCTGGATTGGGAAGATGCCCTGGAGAAGGAAATGGCAACCACTCCAATATTCTTGCCTGGAAAATTCCATGGATGGAGGAGCCTGGTGGGCTACAGGCTTCCATGGGGCCGCAAAGAGTCGGACGTGACTGAGCAACTTCACTTTACTTTAACTTTTGTTTTTCCCTGACTACTCCAGTCTCTCTCTACTTCAACTTTCACAAGACTTTACCCTAATAAATCTCTTGCTTTTCTAATTCTGTCTCAGCATCCGCTTAGCGTCTTGGAGGACCAAAACTGGCTAACATGGGCAGAACGGTGTTTTTCATTAGCAAGAACTAATGAAAATGTTTTAAATCAAAAACCAAGAAATTGAATGAGCTGTTTGCAGACACTGAAATTCCTGACATAAACAAACGGCCTCATACAGACAATGCAAGCCAAAATTTTAATTTATATTTGATGCTGATGCCCCAGATCCATCATAGCCAGATTCATGAGATTAATATTTTTTATCTTAAAAAAAAGAATCCATGACTAGAACAGTTTGTCTTCAAGATGATGTTTATTTTGCAACTAAACTAGGTTTTCTCTCTTTACTCATTTCGGCATTCAATTCATAAGTTTCCTAAAGGCCCAGTAAGTGGGGGTATGCTGAAGTCTCTCAAGATAAAGTCACCTAAATCGAGGTTCCGTGTCAATCTGGAACGGTCACTAAGCTGTAGAAGTCAGATGATAGAGGGAATTCAGCGACTGAAGTAAGCCTGTGCATGTTCTCAGTTGTTAAGCCATGTCAGACTCTGGTGATGATGCTTTGAACTGTGGCTTGACAGACTTGATCACTCTGCATATGTTGACAGAGGTCCATGGGATTTTCCAGGCAAGAATACTGGACAGGGTTGCCATTTCCCTCTTCAGGGGATCTTCTGGACCCAGGGATCAAAACTGCAACTCCTGCATGTCAGGCAGATTCTCTGCCACTGAGCCACCTGGAAGGCCCTTTAAGCAGAGTGTGTTAAAAAAAAAAAAAAATCATTGTATCCATACTTTGAATTCATGTTCCAAATATTTACCAAGTCAGCAGCCAAATGAAAATGATTTTTGCATAAACTGTGAATTAAAATTTTCAAGAAATTAGATATTTAAATTTATTTCATTTAAAAATAGTCAGGTTTTTTTTTTAGCATTTATCTTTTTCTTATCATTTTAAAGGAAGAAATATGAAATATAATAGGTGAATGAGGCCAGTCACATGGTGGTGGATGGTAACTAGATTTGGGGGGATGATCATTCTGCACATGTTGAACTTCAACGCTATATACCTAAAGCTTATATAATAAAGGTTTGAATAAATTAGAAAAATAAAATGATTGATTTTAAACAGTATATTTTCCTAAAATTAAACATAATATCTTTGATTTGCCTCTAGCATAGTTGCTCTAGGAAGTATCCAATCCAAATCTATTAATTTCATTATTTGTGGGCCAAACACCTCCACTGAAAGTCAATATGAAAAATATATCACTTAGATCATATAAAAAGAAAGTAAAACTTATTATCTGCACTTTTTTTTTTTTTGCCATTCCACTTGGCTTGTGGGATCTTAGTTCCCCAACTAGGGATTGAACCTGGACCGTGGCAGTGAAAGTGCCACATCCTAACCCCTAGGCCACCAGGAAATTCTCTCTCTCTGCACCATTTTAAGTCATATTTGGAACACTGGTGGGTAGACTGAGTCAGAGGAAGAGAAATATCATATCACTTCTATGCAGTGAATCTAAAAATAAATTACATAAATGAATTTACTTATAAAACAGATTCACAGGTTTAGAGAATTAACACAACACTACTAGGCAGGAAGGGTGGGGCGAAGGGTTAGTTAGGGAGTCCAGGACTGACATGTACACAACCACTCTATTTACAACCGATAACCAACAGGGACTTGCCCTGTAGCACAGAGAACTCTGCTCAATCTCATGCAACAACCTACATGGGGAAACAATTTGAAAAAGAATAGCTATACTGAATCACTTTGCTGTACTGTACCTGAAACTATCGCAATGTTGTCAATCAACTATAAAATAAAATTTAAAATATAAATATAAAATTTAAAAAGTTTTAAAAGGTGCACCATTAAGTTTTAAACTGGGTGAGAGGTAAGAATTCTAGCACTGATTCAAAACAGCTAGTGTTTGTGGAAGACTCCATCTCGTTGGCTTCGCTACCAAGTTTCTCTCACAAATCTTCTCTTTTATTTCCTTGATCAAAGCTCTACTTTTTCCTATACATCTGTTCATTTTCTTCCCTAACTGCTTATTTATTTGCCTCCTTCTTAATCCATAGATCAAACAGAGTCTTGAGACCAGTATCTATTTCTTAGTCTTTCCTTTTTTCTGTCTTTCCAGTTACAAATCAACCTAACTTCTTTTACCTTCACTGTATCCTTCCAAATGTCATCACTGGAGTTGAGTCTTCCAACTTTCCAGACCTCCGTCCACACAAGCAGCCTGAAATTCATCCCTTTTTCCGTTGCCTCATCTTCCAGATTTTATCCATCATTCAAAGCAGTTGACAAATCAAGAACGTTGCATCCAAATAAGAATCTTACAATGGGTAAGTTTAATACAGTTAATTGTATTTCAATGATTTTGAATAAAAATAGACCCTTAACTTAATTTTTTCTAAGACTTCAAGCATTCAAATGCCTTTTGTGCTTCTATTTAAATAGGTCTTAAGACAACTCATGGATTCCTGGACCAGGTTCCATTGTAAGAGAAGGGCAGAGTTACTCTCAGAATGAACTCTTCAGTTAGTTCAGTCGCTCAGTCGTGTTCAACTCTGCAGCCCCATGGACCGAAGCACACCAGGCCTCCCTGTCCATCACCAACTCCTGGAGTTCACTCAGACTCATGTCTACTGCGTCGGTGATGCCATCCAACTGTCTCATCCTCTGTCGTCCACTTCTCCTGCATCTTTCCCAGCATCAGGGTTTTTCAAATGAGTCAATTCTTCATATCAGGTGGCCAAAGTATTGGAGTCTCAGCTTCAGCATCAGTCTTTCCAATGAATATTCAGGACTGATTTGCTTTAAGATTGACTGGTTGGATCTCCTTGCTGTCCAAGGGACTCCCAAGAGTCTTCTCCAACACCACAGTTCAAAAGCATCAGTTCTTCAGCACTCAACTTTCTTTATAGTCCAACTATCACATCCATACATGACTATTAGAAAAACCATAGCTTTGACTAGAAGGACCTTTTTTGGTAAAAGTAATGTCTCTACTTTTTAATATGTTGTCTAGGTTGGTCATAACTTTCCTTCCAAGGAGCAAGCATCTTTTAATTTCATGGCTGCAGTCACCATCTACAGTGATTTTGGAGTCCCCAAAAATAAAGTTTCTCACTATTTGTATTGTTTCCCCATCTATTTCCCATGAAGTGATGGGACCAGATGCCATGACCTTAGTTTTCTGAATGTTGAGTTTTAAGCCAACTTTTTCACTCTCCTCTTTCACTTTCATCAAGAGGCTTTTTAGTTCCTCTTCACTTTCTGCCATAAGAGTGGTGTCATCTGCATATCTGAGGTCATTGATATTTCTCCTGGCAATCTTGATTCCAGCTTGTGCTTCTTCCAGCCCAGCATTTCTCATGATGTACTCTGCATAGAAGTTAAATAAGCTGGGTGACAATATACAGCCTTGACATATTCCTTTCCCTATTTAAAACCAGTCTGTTGTTCCGTGTCCAGTTCTAACCTTTGCTTCTTGAGCTGCATACAGATTTCTCAGGAGGCAGGTCAGGTGGTCTGGTATTCCCATCTCTTTAAGGTGAACTCTTGGGTGTTCCAAAACACACAAAGCTCTACTGGGAGCATGGCTAAACCTGGGAAACCTCGCTTTGGTCCTAGAACATGTTTCTATTGCAGCAGGAGAGAAATGGAAAAATTCGAGGAGGAGGAGGACTTCCTTAAATAGAATCAGTTCAGACCTCTGAATAATCTGCTCCTCTTGTCCCCAAAGTCTGCAGAGGCTGTTTTATCTTCTACCCTAAAATATCTCATGGACCCTCAAAACCATGTTTTGAATCTCAGAACCCTTCAGTTCATCCATTCATTCATGTGCTTATTAAATGCTTGCTATGTAGCAACAGCTGTGCCAACCCTTGGCTCTAGTCTCAAGGAGTGACTCGTAAAATACATTTACCCTGACTTCTAAATTCTTCAATCATAATAACTTTCAGCATGGTATCTGTCCTCAGCCAGATGTTAGGATCAAATTGATTCCCAGGAGCATTGACTAATTAACACAGATGGATCTCAAGCAGGTAAAGTCTGAGAAAATGTGGAGGGTTTAGCTTGGAGGGAGGGAATTCAAAGGTCTTTAGATCACACACTTCACTCTCCATTCTTGTTAACTAGACTGGTCTAGTGTTGGCAAAGGATGGAGTTGAGGTCCCAAGCTCCCTCCCTTCCTCACTCAGTTGCCCTTTTACTAGTCAACTTCCTACTTGGAATCCACGGCCCAGTTTGGCCCAGTCTGACACTCTCCTTTCAAGGAGGGAGAAAACCATTTAAAAGAAAAAGAAGTTGTATTAACCAAACTCAAATGAGGACTGAGAACACACTCGCATCACCTGGTACATAGGCACTCCTGTTAGATTCGGGTAGACGGAAAGTCAAACCCTACTTCCACACCAGTTGCTATACAAAGAGGGGCCAAGTATTTAACATTATGCTGAAATTTCTGTTCAAGATGATATAAATCAGTGAATATATGCGCATCATTGCTAAGATCCCTTACACTGCTCCTTTCCATTTGAAAGACGCATCTTCTCACGTCAGAAATCCAGGCCAGACTTGGTCATCACCTCATGGCTCTGAGCACTCATCCAGAGTTCAGACATCCAGCCAAGTCCCTGCATTCACCGAGAAGGCTCCTATTTTAATCACCCTCCTTCCTTGATTCTTGTCATTTCAACAAGTTTTCTTCTCCTCTTATGTCTTCAACAAGTTGCTTCTCTTTTTGTTTACAGAGCCTTTGTTTCCCTTCAGCCAACTTACTAATTTCCTCTCCCTGTCTGAGGCTCACATCAAGCTCTTAGTTAATGTTAATTAATGAGGCAGAACGGGTAAAGTACTTTCTTAAATATAAACAAACAACAAGATGTAAGCTATCACATCTAGCAGAGACGGCTGACTCTGGCATAACATGAGAAAGGTGAAGACCATCCTCCTGTAAGCCTCTGGCTCAATGTATCACTTTGCTTGCTCTGAGAGGTGATACCCAACAGGTCCTCAGTCAGAGGGAGATGCTCTATCTAGGGCTAGCTCTTCATATTTAGTTCTGCTGCTCTTAAAAAAAAAAAAAAAAAGAGCCAAGAATAAACAAGGGATAAAAGACAGTCTCTTCAATAAATGGTGCTGGGAAAACTGGACAGCTCTGTGTAAAAGAATAAAATTAGAACATCCTGTAACACCATACACAAAAACAAATTCTAATTGGACGAAAGGCCTAAATGTAAAAACCAGAAACCTCCTAGAGGGAAACATAGGTAGAACACTTTTTGACATAAAATGCAATATTTTTTAAATCTGTATCTTAAAGCAAAGGGGGAAAAGGCAAAAATAAACAAATGAGACTGCTGTTGCTGCTGCTGCTAAATCACTTCAGTCGTGTCCGACTCTGTGTGACCCCATAGACGGCAGCCCACCAGGCTCCCCCATCCCTGGGATTCTCCAGGCAAGAACACTGGAGTGGGTTGCCATTTCCTTCTCCAATGCATGAAAGTGAAAAGTGAAAGTGAAGTTGCTCAGTTGTGTCTGACTCTTCTCGACCCCATGGACTGCAGCCCACCAGGCTCCTCCATCCATGGGATTTTCCAGGCAAGAGTACTGGAGTGGGGTTGCCAGTGCCTTCTCCAAAATGGGACTGAATAAAACTTAAAAGCTTTTGCATAGTGAAGGAAACCTTCAGCTCCATTGACAGAATGAAAAGACAACCCACTGAAGGGGAGAAAATATTCACAAATGATATGACTGAAATGGGGTTAATATCCAACCTATATAAACAGCTCATACAACTCAACAACAGCAAAAACAAACAGCTCCATTTAAAAATGGGCAGAAGAATGAATGGGCATTTTTCCAAAAAGGAAAGGCAGATGGCCAAGAGTAATATGAAGATACTCAGCATCAAATCATCAGAGAGATACAATCAAAACCACAGTGAGATGTCGCTTCACACTTGTCAGGATGACTGTCACCAAAAAGAACACAGCACATGTTGGTGAGGATGTGGTGAAAAGGGAGCCCTTGTACACTGTTGGTGGGAACGCAAATTGGTGCAGCACTGTAGATAACAGTCTGAAGGTTCCTCAAAAAACTAAAAATAGAGCTAACATATGACCTAAAAATTCCACCCCTGAGTGTATCAGTTCTCAGTTCAGTCGCTCAGTCGTGTCCAACTCTTTGCGACCCCATGAATCGCAGCACGCCAGGCCTCCCTGTTCATCACCATCTCTCAGAGTTCACGCAGACTCACGTTCATCGAGTCGGTGATGCCATCCAGCCATCTCATCCTCTGTTGTCCCCTTCTCCTCCTGCCTCCAATCCTTCCCAGCATCAGTCTTTTCCAATGAGTCAACTCTTCGCATGAGGGATACCCTGAGTGTATATCCCCCCCAAATCCCCACTAATTTGAAAAGATATGTACATGCCAATGTTCATATCAGCATTATTTACAATTGCCAAGATATGAAAGCAACTGTCCATCAACAGATGGACTGGATAAAGATGTGGTGTGTATAGACAACAGAATACTCAGCCATAAAAAAAATGACTGAAATTTTGCCATCTGCAGCAACTTAGACAGAGTTAGAGGGTATTATGCCAAGTGAAATAAGCCAGAGAAAGATCAATGCTGTATATCAGATCTATCTGAAATCTAAGGAAAAATACAATGAACTAGTGAGTATAATAAAAAGAAGCAGACTCACAGATATAGAGAACAAAGCAGTGATCACCAGGGAGGAGAGGGCAATACTGGGGTAGGGAATTGAGAGGCACCATCTATTACATATAAAATAAACTACAAGGATACACTGCACAGCACAGGGTTCATAACCAATACTTTATAATAATTACAAATGGAACATAACCTTTAAAACTTGTGAATTACTACATTGTACACATGTAACTTATATAAGATTGTACATCAACTATACTTCAATAAAAAATGAAAATTAAAAAGTAAAACACACACACAAAAGTTAATTCACAAGCTGTACTGGAAAACATTTTAATTGTAAAAATACAGATAAGCTCAATTCTCCTTGGCTTTCATTTATCTTCCTTCCTTTTCTTTATACACTACAGGAAAATTACCACTGACAATTTGCTTTGTATCATCCCAGACCACTTTCTAGGCAGATAGAGGAGAAGATATAGGTATAGGTGGCTCAGAGGGGTTAAAGCATCTGCCTCCAATGCAGGAGACCTGGGTTCGGTCCCTGGGTCGAGAAGATCCCCTGGAGAAGGAAATGGCAACCCACTCCAGGATTCTTGCCTGGAAAATCCTATGGATGGAGGAGCCTGGTGGGCTGCAGTCCATGGGGTTGCAAAGAGTTGAACACGACTGAGTGACTTCACCTCACCTCACCTCAAATATATATATGATGCAGTCTCACTCTGTGAAATTTTGTTTTGCTTACAAAAAGGAAACTATACTGTTCATTTAGTTTAGCAATATGTTTTAAGTTAATATGTCTTGAAAATATTTTCCTATCTCTAAGTGTAGATCTTCCTTATTCTTTCAGCTGCTTCATAGTTATGAATATACCATAATTTAATCATCAGTTCCGAGGTGCTTAGCAATTCTCACTCTTCCCAGAAAAAAATGCTACAAGAAATACTCTTGAATACCACTTTGCACATATGTGGGAAAATTTTTCTAGGATAGATAATTATTTTAATAAAAAACTGCCAAATTTCTCTAAAAACTACTTAACTAGTTTGTATGCCCTTCATTTTTCCACATCTTCTTGTAACAATCTCCAATTTTTGTTTGTTTTTAAATATTTGTTACAGATATTTCCTCTGTTTCTGTCCCATGACCATCGCTATGGTCCAGGAAATTTGTACAGAGTTAAACTGTGAATAGTTTTCCTTATTGCATTTGCGTTTAGCATGTTGACTCAAAGACTTTGCCCACTTCAGATTTATAAACTTATCCCCTATTTTCTTCTAATTTTTAACAGCTTTAAAATTTAACTGCTTAATCTACCCCAAGTTCATTTTTGTGTATATTATAATTTAAATAATTTACCTTTTCCCCAAAATGAATTGCCATTGGCACAAAATCATTTACTGAATAGTTAATGCTTTCCTCTCTTGTATCAAATGCCGCTTTTATCACTTGCAAACTTCAGTGCATAGATTGTAGTCATGTACAACTGTGAGAGCTGGACCATAAAGAAGGCTGAGGACCAAAGAACAAATGCTTTTGAACCATGGTGCTGGTGAAGACTTTTGAGAGTTCCTTGGACTGCAAGATGAAACCAGTCAATCTTAAGGGAAATCAACTCTGAATATTTATTGGATGGACTGATGCTAAAGCTGAAACTCCAATACTTCTGCCACCTGATGTGAAAAGCCAATTCATTGGAAAAGACCCTGATGCTGGGAAAGATTAAAGACAAAAGGAGAAGGGGATGGCAGAGGATGAGATGGTTAGACAGCATCACTGACTCAATGGACATGAATTTGAGGAAACCCTGGGAGATAGTGAAGGACAGGGAAGCCTGGTGTGCTACAGTCCATGGGGCCACAAAGAGTTGGCCACGACTTTGCAACTGAACAGCTTAACAACATGAATATTGTTCTGTTTCTGAACTCTCTACTAGGAGTAGCAGATCTGTTGTTTCATTTTTCCATGAATAGCAGACTGTTTCAATTACTATAACTTGAGCACACTTTACTATTGAAAATAAAATTACTTCTTACTTAAAAAAGAAATCTTAATCATTCTTGTGTTTTATTTTCCAAGATGAACTTTGTATGTAACCTGCCAAATTCCACAATATTTCTTGTTGGAATTTTCATTTAAATTACTTTGAATTTATATCTACTTATCACATTTTTATTATATATAATTCTGTAACTCGATGCCAAAAGCAACAAGATAGAATTGCCTTCAGGAAAACAGGAAAATTCTTTTGCAGTGTTGATAACCACATACTGCATTTTCTGCTGAATGTATAAAGTGATGTGGAATTTAAAGACTGGAAGGAGAGACGAAAGACTTGCTTTTCAAAAGCTTTTCCTAATTGTTTACGAAGCTTTCTGGTAAAGAATCTACCTGCAGTGTGGGAGTCCTGGGTAGGGAAGATCCCTTAGAGAAGGGAAAGGCTACCCATTCCAGTATTTTGGGGCATCCCTTGTGGCTCAGCTGGTAAAGCATCCGCCTGCAATTCGGGAGACCCGGGTTCCATCCTTGGGTTGGGAAGATCCCCTGGAGAAGGGAAAAGCTACCCACTCCAGTATTCTGGTCTGGAGAATTCCATGGACTCTGTAGTCCATGGAGTCACAAAGAGTCGAACACCACTGAGCGACTTTCACTTTCACTATCTCACACTACTAAAAGCAAAACTTAAGTTGGGATTTCTGGGCAATGAAACTAGTCATCTCACAAAGGGTAAAGAGTTAGCCGATGGCAGGGATCTGATCCCATAGTGACGAGAGCCTGGCTAAGGAGCGCTGAAGGGTGTGAAGGGGGAGCAACACGTGGGAACTATGTCCTCACGCCCTTGTTTGATAGTTAAGCGTTCGAGGCATTACGCCTAAGTATTTGGCTTCTTTGTCCTTGGGTCTCCATTCAGGACAGAAAGTCTTCAAGCCCAGAAGTGGTTAATCCTATTTATCACTTCATTCACGGATCTTTAATATGCCTCATTCGTGTTCAGGAACCTTGCAGGATTATAGTCTGGTATTTTCTGATTGTGACCTTGAGAAATATTGCCTGGGGTTTTCACACATGGTTAATCTTTTGACTAACTTTAATCTAGTTATACAATAACCTAATTCATTTAAAAGGGAAAACAAGCTTGGATAAACCCTGTTATTGTTTTAAAGTCACAAAAACATCAAAAGTAAACCTATTATTTCATTACCCAGAATATTTGGAATCCTTCAGGATTTGGGGTCCTAGGATCCCAAGAATGTTAGTTTTTCAACAGAAGAAACTCATCCTTGTCCTTGCTGTGCTGTGCTTAGTCAATCAGTCATGTCTGCCTCTGTGACCCCATGAACTACAGTCCACCAGGCTCTTCTGTCCATGGGATTCTCCAGGCAAGAATCCTGGAGTGGGTAGCCTTTCCCTTCTCCAGGGGATCTTCCCAACCCAGGGATCAAATCCAGGTCTCCTGCATTGCAGGTGGATTCTTACCATCTGAGCCACCAGGGAAGCCCAAGAATACTGGAGCGGGCAGCCTATCCCTTCTCCAGGAGATCTTCCTGACCCAGGAATCGAACCGGGGTCTCCTGTGTTGCAGGCGGATCCTTTACCAGCTGAGCCACGAGGGAAGCCCTCATCGTCATCCCTCTCAGCCTCTACTGACTGGCCACCTGGACCTTTGTTCAGTGCTATGTGTCCATTACTTAATTAATCTACTCTTTGGAGGAGTAACTTCCCAGGAGATGGATACTCCTAGTATTATCATTTTACAGACGAAGAGATTGAAGTGAACAAAAAAGTAAGCTGTCCAAACACAGGCTACTGCTAAGGGGCAGGCTCTGTGCTGACCACACCATCCCTGAGCCTAGACTGAACAGTTACTCTCTATGACTAAATTAACAGGATCTTTACTTAGACACAGAGATCTTTAAGAAATTGCTAATTACCACTCACCTTTTTGTTACTTTGAGAACCTGTTTTCTTTCCCCCAGTGCCATATTTAGATGTATTGAGGACACATATTTGGGCTCAGAGCTTTGATTCAAATGAAAGAGAAAATGAGTCATCAGATTTTAGATGTTTCTTTGACCCAAGTGTTCTAATTTTGCTTGTTCTCCTTGGAAATGCACAAACATCCTGAATGCTTTTGTGACCAAAGCTTCTGAAGTCAGACAGGAACATCCCTTGCCTCACTTCCCAGTATTCACCCTCCCATCTGTCCCTTACCTCTCTGCAAACTGTGTTCACTGCCTTTCTGCGTTAGCACCCACCGGCTGGTCACCGAAGATAAAACTTGCCATTCTTCCGCTCTAGATGCTTAATTTTTTTGTGTATTTGAAATTTGTGTAACAGTTACTGAAAGCCAGGTTCTTTCCTGGAGACATGAAGATGAAGGTCTTTGTAGGAAGTGGACCTCTGCAAGTAATTTCTAGTTTTGGAATTGTGAGCAGTACTTGATGAGAAATGATCTTTCAGTTCTACTTAAAGACAGTTGTGAACGTCAATCTAACCCGGAATAATCCAATAACCTGATAATGACTGAAGAGTTGTATAAGCTGCATTTATCCACCTACCTTGTGACAAATGAACAAGCTGCTTTCCAGCCTGCTTTGACACCCTAACTGTCACTGAAGGCGCATCTGAAAAAAATTATCTGGGCTGCACACAATTTAGCTTAAATAAGGTACAATGAAGAAACGACTGCCGGTGACGCTCTCACTCTCTTTTTGAGAAAATGTCTGACTGTATTGGCATCAGGAAAAAAAAATCCCACAACCATCTGTGCTAAGAGCCGTCTGAGTCAAGCTCTCCGAGTGGAATTCCAGGCAGCCCCTTTCAAAGGCAGCACCGCAGCAGAACAAACCACCCAGGTGTTCTGTTTACAAGAGGTTGGGGGGCGGAAGTGTTCTGTTCTCAGCCACCATCTCAGTGTGATGGGCTCTGCTGTCTGCTGGGGGCTGGCGATCTGCTGGGGTCATCTGCTGCAGGAGCACAGACTCTGAACACCAGCACTCCGCACGAGGCAGAGTTTTCAGTCCAAGGCGTTAATCACAGGGAAGGACCAACTTCCTTCCCTCATTTAGGGTGCATCCTTTCCTTAGCCCTGCTCCAAATGTCTTTCTAGAGATGCAGAGCAGAATTGCTGAAATACAGCAAGGAGAATGAGAAATGAGGGGCAACTGTTTCTGCACGTTTTCACACCCATTGGAGACATTCTCCTCCATTCAAATAACATACACACAACACAGATTTTAAAGCCATATTGGAAAGATGGTTTGAAAAGATGAAAGTAAATACTGTGCTAACTTTGAAAACACAATGGGGCCTGAGACGAATCCAAGGGTGTCATTAGTTGTGGTCGAGTATGCTTTCTCCTGGGAACCTCTAAATGAGAGCACATGTTCAAAATCAGAACGGAATGAAAGAGACAATAAATACCAGCTCCCCACAAGTCGAGGTCAAGAGTAGATTAATCGTCATCCATTAATAAATTTGAAACCACAGCATTGTGTGTTCCAAGTCACCTGGAATACAACTATGAACAGGGCTAAAATGTTTACATAGGAGGAAAAAGAAATGAATAATTCTGAATCACAATTCATTTCTCAGCTGGCAGAATCCCACATCTGAAAACAAGCTCATATTAATTTATAGTTCGGGAACATGTGGCTTCCATTATATTTCCCATCAGCCCCCACTAGAACCAAACCATTTTTAAAATAACAAAGTAAGAAGTATAAACCAGAAATTCAAGCCCCAGTTTCAGCACTGCATAATATATGCAGCTTTCTCACATTCTTCTTGTGACTGTGAGATAAGATGTCTGAGTTTTCTCTTCTTCTTTCAGGCAGAGGATAAAACTTATCAAAATCAACTTTTGTGGTTTTTTTTTAGATCTACTTTCAGCATTTGAAAGAGTGGGATCATGTTTCATCACAGAATAAAACATGGCAGTACTAAGGAGGGGAAAAAAAATCACATTTTTATTTTGTTAAAAATAACTCTGGTATTTTTATCCCCATGTGAAAAAAAGCAGTAGAGGGTTTACCTTTCGCCCTTTCGCGTTTCGTTGACCTGGTGTCTGGGCCCTCTTGACTGCTTATTTCTAGTTTCCCACTACGAACGCGAGCGGCCACAGTTTCATTCCATCAGAAGTTGCCTGTCTCCTAAAATAGGTTTGCTTCTGCAAACCTATAGGTTTGCTACTGATAGCCTGCTATCAGTAGGCTGTGGCAGATTATTCTGTCCCATCCCAGATGCTCCCCTAGGGGCCTGCAACTCCCCCCTTCAGTCCTGCTCGTGAGCAGAGTTGTGACAAACACGGAGGCCCTGCAATGAAGCAGAGTGTTACTGGGTGATTTCTCAGGTTGGGTCAGCTTTCCCTGTGAGCTAGAACACTCCTGCCAGAGCCCCGAACCCCCCTGCAAGAGGCCCACTGCCCCAGAGCAGACACACTGTGAGGAAGCCCAGCCTCACCCACTACGAGAAGGCTCTGAAGAAGACTTAGGGTGACGTGACCAGAACCCCAGCTGCTCCTGCCCCTGCTTCTCCAATTCAGACACTGTCTGCAATCGCCTGAGCACCCTGAACCAGAACCTCCCTGTAGGGCCCCTGTTCACAGACAGCCATCCCCCAGAAACAGTGGAGATAAGGAAATAGTTGTGTGCTTTAAGCTACTATGTTTTGGAGTGTTTTGTTACATGGAAGGAATGATGCTAAAGCTGAAACTCCATCATGCGAAGAGGTGACTCATTAGAAAAGACTCTGATGCTGGGAGGGATTGGGGGCAGGAGGAGAAGGGGACGACAGAGGATGAGATGGCTGGATGGCATCACCGACTCGATGGACATGAGTCTGAGTGAACTCCGGGAGTTGGTGATGGACAGGGAGGCCTGGCGTGCTGCGATTCATGGGGTCGCAAAGAGTCGGACACGACTGAGCGACTGAACTGAACTGAACTGAATAATAGTAGAACACAGGGACCAAGAAGAAGGTAAATTCCAAATTGGAGTAGTACCCCAGCTTCAGAAATTGATTGGCAGAAGAATTTTGGAGTAAGTCTGTTTAAACACAGACACTCTGCTTGGCAAATTCCACTATTTCTCATGAGGATGTTGCAAACTCTAGATCATACTTGGCGTAGAGATTGAGACATTTAAATCATGAAGGTTAATCTTATTTTCTTCAATCTATAACTAACTACTCAAGTGAAATTGCAAGAGTCAAACCCGGAAAGAAAATGGAGTTACATGGCAAGTAGGTTGGAGTTATTTTGAATCTACCAAATTTTTTTCCTGAGCACAACTCCTCTCTCTAGTGGACAAGGTTTCCCCCACCCCCACCCCCGTTTTCAAAGTGGTAAATACCAGAGTGGACTCCTACTGTGCTTCTGGAATGCTATGTCCTTCCATGAAAAGGAGAGCACTGATTAAATAAGGAAATTGTCAGGAGCTGACGTTTTCATTCTTTCCTAGAGGGTTGGTTTCTTAATTTGGATGCATTAAGCTGTGCTTTCTCATCAAGCTGCTTGGTAAATAGAAATATTCTTCAACACTTTAATGAGTGGTATGTCCTTTGTCTTACATGCAACAAAGACAGGGGAGCTCTGTCTTCTCCAGGCCCTCACTGCTTCCCACAGCACTTGGAGAATAAGAAGTCTAAGATTCAGTAAGACCTTTACAGGTGTCTATGAGGTAGTAATAAATAGCTATAAACATCAGACTCATATTAGCTAGATTTCATGGCAATCGTGTGGACAGAAGTGAAAAATGGGATAAAACAAAGGCAAGTGTTACCTCCTAGTAGTTCCTTTTTCTAGTGAAGTGTCAGTCACTCACTCAGTCGTGTCTAACTTTTTGCAGCTCCATAGACTTTAGCTTGCCAGGCTCCTCTGTCCATGGAATTCTCCAAGTAAGAATACTGGAGTGGGGGATCTTCCCAACCCAGAGACTGAACCTGGGTCTCCTGCACTGCAGTCAGATTCTTTAGCATCTGAGGCACCAGGGAAGTCCTGTAACCTCGCCTCAGAGAGCCCTTCTTCCTTCAGTCTCAGGCCCTCTGCCTTCTGCTCCTCCAAAATTCTCACTCCCCCAGGCGTGCGATGTACTAATAGTTTATCTTTGATCTCGCAGGGATAGGCTGCAGACTCCAGAGATGAGAGACACAGGAAACCCTGCTGTGTCCCCGGGGCCTTGATCAGAACCTGGCACAGTGTCGGTGTTCACTGAATATCTGTGGAATAATTTCAATTTCGGTTTCAAGCAAAATTAAAAGTAGGTAGTTGGATGAAAGATTTAAGTGCAAAAAAAAAGGAAAATCCATGCTTTAGGGACTGAAAACAGGCTCTCGCTGGAACACATTAGAATGCCTTGCTGCTTCCCCGCCCTGTGTCCCAGGCTTCAATTTTTATGAAGAGTTGACAAGACACAGCAGAGCAGAGGACACATGATTCCGGAACAGGCTGCTTCTAACACACAAGGAACCTTCGTTGCAAAATACCTTTGGCCAGAGAGGAAACAGCAGTCTTGGATTCAGTTTCCTTTCTCATGGTTCTGGCATTGACAGACATTCCCTTTTCATTTTTATTGACCACATTTTATATATGTGAGTGAAAAATCTCTCAACAGCATCCTTATCGCTTTGGTACCATAATCCAGAAAGTAGGACAATGTCTATCACTCTTTAAATCATTTACCTAATGCCTCTATAAAACAGAGCCCGATTTTATATTGGGTCCGCCGAGTCCTTCCTTCGTGCCTTTAGCAAGCCCCTACTGCATGCACACACACGGTGGGCCTTGGCGGGAAGCTGAGACAACTCAGATGCAGATCCCGTCCCCAGCAGGCTGCCCCATTCTCAGTGAGCACCTGTGCAATGCTTCTTTTCTGGAAAAAGTAAGTGACAGTTTGTATTAAATCACTGAGTTTATTTTCACTCCTCACACCAGCTGTACAGCAGCTTTCATGATATTCTTTAATGTCATGGAAAATTTCCTCTGAATTGTGTTTTCCTGTCTGTAAAAAGCCAGAAGCGGAGGGGAAACGTATTAGGACAGCTGGTCTATGTGCCCGTGACGAGCGAGACCTGAGTGGGTGCGTTTTTATTCCTCTCCTGCCGCGTGTATCACCACAGCATGGAGAATCAGTCATTTCAATAAATCTCCGGATCACAGGTTTTTTTTTTTTCTTTTTCTGACTTCATGAAGACATTTTTACAGTTGCATATATCAAATTCATTTACTCATCCGTTCATTTATTCAACAAATACGTCTCGAGTTTCTGTTACTTGCCAAATAGCACTCTATCTCAAGGAGCTTGTGGCTTTGAAGGAAGATCGGTGTGAAAACACAATTTCAGCACAAGAACTTTGATTCCCTAAAGACAAGTGTGGCCTGGACAAGGCAGTGGGAAGACGGTGAGGTGGGGAGAGGCAGAGGGAAAGAGCGAGAAGTAGAGGGAGCTTCGTACACAGGCGAGAGCTGGGCTGCAAGGCAGAGCCCAGGGAAGAGACTGGAAGCAGGGAAGCCGGGCGGAGGCTGGGAAGGGAGGGTGTGCTAGGGCAGGGGGAAGGTTAGGAGAGGGGAGGTCGCAGCACGGGGGCCCTGTAATAAAACGAGCGTGAAATAAAGGGGAAAAGGGCCGAAAAACTGGAGGAAGATGAGCCTCCTCACGGAAAGACCTAGCATTTCATGCAGAAGTGGTACACATCCACCCCAGGGGGTATGAGAAAGCAGCAAAAAAAAAATAGAATCAGATACTGTTTTATAGACAGCTGCTGACAGCGTCCTGAGGGCTGGGCTTATGATAACGATGAGAGGGCAGGGGAAGCAGAAGACAGACAGACAGGTGAGCTGCTGCACTCACACAGGTGAGAGGTGATATTCTGATCTAAACAGACACAAGTTTGACTCTGTGATTAGCTGATGATCAATATGAAATAATAAACAGAGAAAAAATTAGACCTGAAATGGCAACCCACTCCAGGGTTCTTGCCTGGAGAACCCCAGGGACAGCGGTGCCTGGTGGGCTGCCGTCTATGGGGTCGCACAGAGTGGACACGACGGAAGCGACTCGGCAGCAGCAGCAGCAGGAGCAGCAGCAGCAGCAGCAGCAGGAGCAGCAGCAGCAGCAGCAGCAGCAAGGCATGACTTTAACAGATACTGATTCAGTATCTATTGTCCCCCAGATGACGTGGCAATTGCCAGGGAGGAAAACTTGTCCTAAGAAAGCTCCAAGCCGGAGGAGTGAGACAAGTCAAGCCAGCAGCGTTAGCTTCCAGGAGGACAAGGGCTATGCTGGAGTGTGACAGGCCCTGGAAGCAGTGATGGAGGGCCTGCATTCTCTGATTATCACAAACACCAAGTCCGTAAGAGCCAGCGTGGTTTTTAACACTCGTGTGTGCCCCGTATGCTTGCAGCATGTGTCTAGTCGCTCAGTCGCGTCCGACTCTTCTGCAACCCTATGGCCTGTAGCCCGCCAGGCTCCTCTGTCCACGGGATTCCCAGGCAAGAATGCTAGAGTGGCTAGGCATTTCCTCCTCCAGAGGATCTTCCCGACCCAAGGATCGAACCCGAGTCTCTTAGGTCTCCTGCACTGGCAGGCGGGGCCTCTTCCACTAGAGCCACCTGGGAAGCCCGAAGAGCCCACAGTGTTCTATAATCATGTGGCGGCTCATTGGGGCCACGTTCAATTCTTTTTCTTCTTTTTATTTTTATTTTTTGGCTACATTAAACATTTTATTTCATTTAAAAAACACCAGTTTGAAGAAAACATGGTAATACGTGTTAAATCTAGCTTGTTGGATACACAAATATCTTATCCACTATTCATTCCCTTTCTCATTCACAAAGCACGGGCAGGCATTACCTTTTTACTTCTGTTGGGCTAAGCAACAATACTTTTTGCCGTTTGTAATTTTCCCGTGTGACTATGATTATCCAAAACACACAGATACATTAAATTTTTTTAAGAAGGCATTAAAGATAACCTTTTCCAAAGGTACACACACATTTGGACTGCTAATGACAGCACCTAATTTATATTGCTCCCATTAATGATGGATTTAGCTTTTACTTAACAAGGTTTTAAGGAAACATTAACAGATTGCAAATCTTGTCCCGTTTTTGTGCTCCAGTTAACAGCCCAGCTGAATATTAACTGCTAATTGGTTTCACAGAGGACAAAGCCTGAGGTCCCTTAGAGCAGCATGTTCAACCAACGTGACTGGCGTGCCTCCTGCTCCTGCCACAGGCCTGGGATGAAAACTGGGTTTCTGAAGGGCACAGCTGGTTTCTCTTGCGGCTCTCTTGTGTGCCGCATGGTTGTTGGGAAGACATGATTATGTGGTTGACAAGCGTTTGAAAGAAAGTGAAAGTGAAAATCACTAAGTCATGTCCCACTCTTTGCGACCCCATGGACTATATAGTCCATGGAATTCTCCAGGCCAGAATACTAGAGTGGGTAGCCTCCTCCTTCTCCAGAGGATCTTCCCAACCCAGGGATCGAACCCAGGTTTACATGCAGGTAAATCTAGCCTTGATTACCTCAAATTGTCTTTGCGATCCTTAGACAAGTGCCTGTGACAGCACCTTTATCAGCTGAAAGCTTTGCTGCCTTATCCTCTACACGTGACTTAATTCAGCTCAGAGAAGCACGTTCTCATGAGCTGCAAGGGCTCTCTCCAGGACTGTGCTTCATCCGCCATCTGTGCAACATGTTTTCATGGCATCAATCTTTTCCCAACTAAACTGTAAGTTTCTTAAAATCAGAAACCATGTCTTATGTTTATTCTGCAAACCCCGATACGCTGCAGGCACTGGGGATGTAGACAGAACTCTGCCACATCGGCTTTGCTGCCTGCCATCTGTGTGTGTGTGTGTGTGTGTGTGTGTGTGTGTGTGTGTGTATGTGTCTGTGTGTGTGTATTAGTCGCTCAGTCAGGACCGACCCTTGGCGACCCCATGGACTATCACCTGTCAGCCTCCTCTGTCCATGGGATTCTCCAGCAAGAATACTGCAGAGGGTTGCCATTTCCTTCTCCAGGGGATCTTCCCGACCCAGGGATCGAACCCGGGTGCCATCTGTATATCTTAAGCAAATTTCCTTCACTTCTCCAAGCTTCAGTTTACTTATGTGAAAAAAGGGAATAATATCTTTTGAGGACTAAATTAGATAACAAATTTTTAAAATGCTCTGGAGACCTAAGTAGAATTACCAAACAAATATAATCTAAAACAATTAATAATGCATATATTACCAAGCATTACACTTAAATGAATATAATCTTCTTCTTGCTATTGATGATTAAGGAAAGTAACTCCACCCCCTCCCCCATGGATAGCAAATTTCTTAGAAAAAGAATTTCAGAAAGGAGAGAAAAAAATTGTTTTACATGGTTGGTACAGTACTGTGGCAACAAGCTTACTTTTATGATAATGGAAATGCTATCAATTATCTCCAGAAATTATAGTGCTGAGGATATCTATGATATTTACCAAGAAAATATGTTTTAAATACAATCCATTTAAAGTGTGTTTATTCTAATTAGGAAAAAAATGCAGGAAATAGTTGTATTCACTGCCAAAAATTGAGAAGATTCAAAGAATGAAAAGTATGCAATCAATATATTCAAGGTGTTGGTCGTCTTACAAAATAAATTCCTGTGTTTAAAAATTACATCAGTGAAGTGAAAAAGGAATTGTGAATGTTGCATTCCTCCTGGAATATTCATTTGGTTTCTGTGCATTTCATTGCTACACTCTTTTTTTTTTTTTTGAAGGATCAAAATTTTATTAAAGTGTTTTTGAAAATTTCGAGTTGGGGATGCCAAGTCCGAAACCTCTCGTCAGCTTAGGTTGTGTGAAGTATCTCCTCTATCGGTCTTACTGACTGACAACAATGCACAATCTAAAAGCTGGGGATTATGTTTCATTTGGCAGACAAACCGAGAACTTCAGTCTGGGATTCAGCCTCCAGGGGTTTCCCTGGTGGTACAGTGGTACAGAATCGACCTTCCAGGGCAGGAGTGCAAAAGTCAGACGCATTCCCTGGAGGAGGAAATGGCAACGCACTCCAGGATTATTGCCTGGGGCAACCACAGGGAGAGAAGAGCCCGTGGGGCTACAGTCCATGGGGTCGCCAGTCAGACATGACTGAGCGCTCAGGAGCTCGGGACAGCCTCTCAGATGGCTCCGAGGGATTGTTCCAAAGAGATAAGGAAGCAGCCGGGATGTATAGGAGTTTTCACACACACACACACACACACACACACACACACACACACACACCCCAAGCTGTTGAAACTTCAAAAGATTATTGTTATTAAAACCAGCCATCTCAAGTTTAGGAATTTAGTACTTTTCTCTATCAGGGAAAAGGCAGAGGACTGGAGGCACTGAAGCCATTTCTTTGATATGCACCTTGGCTCTCTGGGGCCGGTGTCCTCTTTTCTAGTCCTGAATCCCCTCAGGGGTGCACCATTGGACCTGGGGGCTTCAGTGACTGAGGCTCAGCGGCCCCAGTGTCCTTTGTTTAGTGCTGAGGCAGGCAACATAATTTGTCTACAGCCTCAACTCAGGCTTTTTACCTGGGAAGTCAATGAAATATGCAGTAGAAATTAAAAGGTATTATCCAGACCTTAGAAGTAAGGTCGGAGAAGGCGATGGCACCCCACTCCAGCACTCTTGCCTGGAAAATCCCATCGGCAGAGGAGCCTGGTAGGCTGCAGTCCATGGGGTCGGGAAGAGTCGGACATGACTGAGCATCATCACTTTCACTTTTCACTTTCATGCATTGGAGAAGGAAATGGCAGCTCACTCCGGTGTTCTTGCCTGGAGAATCCCAGGGACGGGGAGAGCCTAGTGGGCTGCCATCTGTGGGGTCACACAGAGTCAGACACAACTGAAGTGACTTAGCAGCAGCAGCAGCAGCAGCAGAAGTAAGGTAGCCAATGAGCTTATTCCACCAACATACCATCTCTATGCTCAGAGACTCCGCAGCTGCACACCTTGCCTTTAACCCGGTAAGCAAGAGAGCCAGCTGTCTCACTTAGGCTGGCGTCCAGCTGGGGGCCGTCCCCCCAAATAAGAATATGCCATAATGGGCAGTGAGATAGGTGGGAGGAAGTGATCCGACATTAGCACTCCCTAAGGAACAGTTCACAAAACGCTCATAGGAATGCCCTAGTCCTTTAGAGTTTACCTTCCCACACTCGGTAACTGGAGACTTTTCTCAAGGATTTGTTTGGTGTTTCCTTGATTAGACACTGCTTTTTTTTCTTTTTTCTGTCTTACTATCATGACATTCCCCGTATTGAAATACTTTTGAATTGTCATGGTTTTATTAACTGTAATCAATTCACAGCCTGTCTCCTGGCTGATTACCAGCACGGCAGAGCCCAGTCCTTTGCACTTTGGAGGCCCTGAGCGGCCACTTGGTGAATGGCCACTGAAGTTACAGCGTGTGTTTCCAAAAGAGACTGTTAGTAGTGACGTCCCACATGGCTCAGTGGTAAAGAACCCGGCTGCCGGTGCGGGAGATATGGGTTCAATCCGTGGGTTGGGAAGACCTTCTGGAACAGGAAATGCCGAAGAGACTCTAAGTAAAAGAAGATCTTGCCATTTCCCTCAGGTCATGGAATCCAGCACATGCTTTTCCATGGAAAAGAGGACATTTTCAACACAAACAGATTATGCTGGATGACAGGCTCTTGAAACACTAGTTTTCATTTTAAGGTTAATCTTAGTCCTTTGAAGATGTGAGATACTTGGGTGGCTCCATATGGCATTTGGAATCTCTCTTTTTTTTTTCTGGTCTTTCATCTACAACACAGGGATCTGATGCCAAACTACTCCCAACTCTGAAACCATACAGTAATTTTTTTTTTCCTGTAAGATTAATTATATCCAAGTTTTAAAGAGACACACAGAACCTTCTTATTTTCACTTTTGTTGAAAATGAAGCATCGTATTCTGATATAAAGTGACCAATGATACTGTAATCAAATGTTCTATATCTCCAATTAAGAATTGGTTCTAGGAGTAAAATTATTTTTGGGTAAATGAGTAATCATTTATGTATTCAGTAGTACATCCTGAAAACGTGTACTGAATCCTTTCTACGCTCTGTACCAAACAGATCACCCAGCATCGCCTGGGCCTGGAGCACATCCTGACCCATTTACAAGCAGCCTGAGCTGAGACTGATGACTAAAGACAGGGTGCCCCTAGCAGATCTTCAGAGACACCGACTGCAGAATGAAGATGACGGGGACGTCAGAAGTCTTCAGAGAGAAGAAACACAGATGCCTTTTGATCTCCTATCCCTTTCTCCCCATCCACCACGTTTCATAGTTCTCTCAAGGTGTGTATTCTTAAAAAGCTGATTTTTTTTAAGGCATCCCAGATGCCTGCTGAGTGCCTGGATACTTTGGCAGCTGCCTAATAATCATAAGAACAAATGACCAACATTTAATAAAGTGATGAATGCTTTAAAATTTAAAAGTAATCTAAAACAATTGCTGCCAAGATTCAGCACAGTGAATGCAATTAACAGGAAGCCAAATTGGCTTTCACAGATTATTAAAAAAAAAAGATCGATGCATCTTTAGAGAGGAACTTACACTTCCGTACCCCAAGAGAGGAAGAAAGGGCTTCCCTGGTGGCTCAGAGGTAAAGAATCCAGCGGCAGTGCCGGAGACTCGGGTTCCGTCCCGGGTCGGGAAGATCCTCGGGAGGAGGGAATGGCCACCACTCCAGTATTCTTGCCCGGAGAATCCCATGGACAGAGGAGCAGAGGGCCATAGGGTTGCAGAGAGTCAGACCTGAGTGAAGCAGCTGAGCTCACAGAGGGAAAGCGAGCACCCAGCTCACAGCCATCATGCTGCTCTTCATTCACACAGTGCCGGCGCCCCTTCCAACCCAGGACGGAGGATGGCAGTCCAAGTGAAGACGCGAGCAACCCACGCGCTCTGGCTCAATTCCACCGAAGGGGGAAGTGCCGGGTCAACAGTTTTCATCTAAGTGTGCAAATAAGCATCGTGATGGCGAGAATGGTTGTGTGCACCGTATTTCATCCAGGTGTTTGTGACTGGGTCATTTCCAGTTATGTTTTTAATCCCAAAGCCTGGACCTTGTCCAGAGTGAAAAATGACAACTGGGTATTTTTAAAATGTACCCGCTAAGAGCTGATCAAATATATTTACGTGAGGGGAAAACTTAGAGGAACGATCTCCGCATTAAGTGTGCGTTAATACCTCTTATCCCGTCACCATCATTTCCCTCATGAGTCTGCAGGCTTTGTGAAAACCTGAAGGAATTGCGTCATGAACAGAGGAGCCTGGTGGGTTACAGGCTTCAGTCCATGGGGTCACCAACAGGCAGACACGACTGAGTGATTAACACACACTTTGAACAACACTTGATGTGAAAAATGAGGTTTTGTTCACCTTATTCCTTCAGCAAATATAACGTACCCTTAAATATGGAAACAGAACAGAACTCTATGTAGCAGAGGGGATCTGTTTGTGCGTGTGCTGGGGGTGTAATCACCCATGCCGTTCTCGTCTTTAATGTCACAGAGCTGTCTGCAAAGGGAAGCGGTGATCCACGTTTTTACTTGGTAGAGGAATATTTTTAAAAAATTAATAAACAAGTGACTTCTTGTGAGTTTTCAAAATCCTTCTCATGAGCTTTCCAAGAATTTTCCAGTCTTACTCATTAAACTACCCTGAATTGTAGATTATCAGAATTTTTGTTGAGCAGATGATTGCTAAAAAGTGGTAACTGGCTATTCATGACCATTTTTATTATAGACTAATTGAAGAAAATTAGGAGGAAATAACTGTTTGTAGATTTTACTAGGTTCCAGAAAACATAAAATTAGAGGAGGCCATTGTTTGGTATCTTGGAATTTGTTCTTCTTTTTCAAAATGCCAACCCTGGCTGCAATTATGGGCATCAGTTTTCTGAGAAAAACTCTCCTGGAACATTTGACTGTTATTCAAATCTTCTTTATCTCAAATGAAATAGATACTAATGTCTGTTCTGAAAGGAAAAAGGATGGAACTAGAGACCCAGGATCCCACTGTAGAAAGCCATTAGGTAGGGTATTGCTATCTTCAACTTAATCCAAATTCGACATCTAACTGCTGAATTTTTTTTTTTTTTCGTTAAGGGCTAATTTTCTCCTAAGAGATTTGAGGTGTTTGCATAACCCATGCACCATCTAGTGGTAACATATAAGAAAAGTCCACACAGAAAAATAAAACAGGAGAGCCTTTCAGAGAGAACAATTGACAAAATAGTCCTTCATCATTGAAATAATACTTAATGAGATATACCATTTCTTATTATAAATAATTAAACAGTTTGAAATTATTTTAATAAACTTTGAGCTGTGTTTATCTAGAGGATTATCTGTAGTAAAAGGAAAGGGGTGTTTTTGAATTTTACTTGTAAATTCACTGGGCACAACTGCTATTGTGTTTTAGATCAGCCTGTAATCACTGCTCATTCACACTCTTGCCAGAACAAGAGTGGGTCAGGGATTAAGTGTTCTGAATAAGGATCAGACTAGCTGGGATCAGATTTCTGGCTCTGCTTTCTGTTACCTGAATGACCTTTGGCAAAATACCTAAGATCTCTGCCTTTCTGGAAACCTTTCCTGTACAAAGGAGATAAAATAAGCAGAACATGTTAAGCAGTTATAAAAATGCTTGATGCATATCAACTACTCATTAAATGTCAGGTTAATTATTATGAAACAATAAAAAATGTGTAACAATTTCCTATTTGCCTAGTTTTTCAATCAGGTCAATATAAAACACAAAGTTTTTTCCCACTAGCATCATAGGCTTGCCATTAGCTGTGACTGGCTGCTCCCAGAATAAATAGAATTTACAAATATCCATGGGAATTTCAAAGGCCCAACCGGGGCCACTTAGGCCCACTTAGTCAACAAGACTGCATTTGGACAATGGATGGGGAGGGCGGTGGCAAAATGGAATTTCTGCCCCAATGGACATGGGCCCAAAACAAACCCTTCTTTCAGCCTTTTGATGGATACTGGCTCATTCTTGAACTGTTTACTAAACTACCTTTCTGCTTTCGGCTGACGGTGCTTGAGCCAGTCAACCATTCATTACTTAACAATAGACAAAGGACAGCCCTATTAAAATACATTCTAATTTAATTTATTAATTTGATTGCATGAGACGTCAAGGAGCAGGAAAGCTACTGAAAGCACTATCTGTTGAGCAAGGCTCTCTGCGAGAGAGCATACGGTATATGAGATCTGATTATTGGAAGCTGAGAGGGGCAGAAAGTTTCAAGAAACTGAACACAGGCACTGCTGAAAGGAACTGAGGCCCACAGCAGGGGAGGTGCCTGGACAGTGCTGGAGCAAAATGTCAGGACAGACTGCTTGGGTGTGAAAGACTGTGACATCCTCTGTTCACCGCATCTCACTCATCGCGGGGCCAACAACTGATGTTTTACTTTTGAAACACATTCTTGGCGACTATAGTTCCATCATCAACTACAAACTAAACTGACTCCCTGCTTTTTGATTTATTCAACGAATATTTATTGAGTATCTGCTCCACCACCATCATTAAGTAGTTTCTCTGTACACAGAGAGTAGTGAATTACTAGCAATAAGTCAATGACTGACTATTGTTGATGAAAGATTAATTAATAATCAACCTAAAAAAGAAATAGAAAATTTTATTCACGCCTAACTGAGGATTATAACCTAGGAGACAGTCTTTCAGAAAACTCTGAGGACTCTTCTGTTAGAGGTGAAGCACAATTACATCTGCTTCTGAGACAGAATCATACATGAAATGATATTCTGACAGTTGACACAGTCCAGCCCTGCATGCACAAAGTCATCATGACCCCTCACCAGACTAGAAGACTAGAAGAAGAAATGTCTCTTCAGGATGTCTGATCAGTGCAGATATACAGCACACACTAGAAGGGGAGGGATGCACCCCCAAAAGACGGAAAAAAATGTTTAGATTTTCATGTCTTCCATAAAACATGAACTTTATTTCATCATTGTTTTTTCATTCTTAAAGTTGAAATATGGTCTACTCATTTAAACATTTCTTCAACAAGTATTTTATAGCCTGCTATGTACTAAATGCATGAGGATTCAGTGACCCGCTGATTCAGTGACCTAGATGGACAGAGTGCCAGCGTTCACTGCCGGAGAGGGCAGTCAATTGCCATGCAGAACAACAAGACTTAGACCATGGTAAGGTGTGCTTTGAGTTGATTGGTCAAGAACTCTTTTTGAGAAATTTAAATTTAATCTAAGATCTGAGCAAGAGCAGTTAGTCTTATAAACATTATTCCTATAAAGATCCTTTCAGGAGGAGGAACAGCCAGAGAAAAAGAAACAAGACTGGCACGTTCAAGAGGCAGTATTCCTCAGATGAACATTTTCTCCATTTTTCTTTTGGATTCCCTACCTGCTTTCCATGAGAAGGGATTATATGCAGATAGTAGTCTCTGGCAATTTAATTTCCTGCCTAATTACAAAAAAAAAAAGTCATCACTAAAAAGAATTGGATGAAGTATACTTTTTCTCAATATTGCTTTATACCCCTTAAAAACAGGCTAGAAGAAAGCTTACAGTTTCTTTAATCAATTGTTGGGAGTCCATTCTCCTTGTATGGGCCTCTATTCTGCCCTGGAAATAGGTTCATCTGTACCATCTTTCCGGATTCCATATGTGTGTGCTAATACACAGTATTTTTTTTTCTCTTTCTGACTCTCACATGGGGACATGTGAACACAGTGGAGGAAAGGGAAGGCGGGACGAAGCTGGGAGGTTGGAGCTGGCATATATGCACTATTTTGTGAATAGATGGCGGGTGGGAACCTGCTATGAAGAGAGGGAGCTCAGCCCGGTGCTCTGTGATGACCTAGATGTATGTGATGGGGGTGGGTTACGGGAGGGAGGAGCAGGAAGGAGGGGATGCACGTGTACGTATAGTCAATTCACGTCACTGTGCAGCAGACACTAGCACAATATTGTAAAGCAATTGTATTCCAATGAAAAATTGTTGAGGGTTTATTAGCATTCCAGTTGCTGTTCTAGACACTGTACGCATGATCTTGTTTAGTCCTTATATCCCTTTTATGATGAGAGGAAATATATCTCTATTTTATATGTAAGTAAATAACACACACAGTTATTAAGTGGCAGTGTTGAGATTCAAACTCAGATTTCTCCGAGGCCTCTTTAAAAACTATGGAAACAGCCATGGGCAGTATTGATCTACTCAGAAGCAAAATTCCATCTTTGGATACCATGTGAAAGTGAAACTTGCTCAGTCGTGTCCGACTCTTTGCGGCCCCATGGGCTATACAGTACATGGAATTCTCCAGGCCAGAACACTGGGTAGCCTTTCCCTTCTCCAGGGGATCTTCCCAACCCAGGGACTGAACCCAGGTCTCCCTCAGTGCATGCAGACTCTTTACCTGCTGAGACATAAGGGAAACCCAAGAATACTGGAGTGGGTGGCTTATCTCTTAGTGGATCTTCTCGACCCAGATGCTCAACCTGGTTTTAAAAAAGGCAGAGGAACCAGAGATCAAATTGCCAACATCTGCTGGATCATAGAAAAAGCAAGAGAGTTCCAGAAAAACATCCATTTCTGCTTTATTGACTATGCCAAAGCCTTTGACTGTGTGGATCACAATAAACTGTGGAAAATTCTGAAAGAGATGGGAATACCAGACCACCTGACCTGCCTCTTGAGAAATCTGTATGCAGGTCAGGAAGCAACAGTTAGAACTGGATATGGAACAACAGACTGGTTCCAAATATGGAAAGGAGTACGTCAAGGCTGTATATTGTCACCCTACTTATTTAACTTCTATGCAGAGTTCATCATGAGAAATGCTGGGCTGGAAGAAACACAAGCTGGAATCAAGATTGCTGGGAGAAATATCAATAACCTCAGATATGCAGATGACACCACCCTATGGCAGAAAGTGAAGAGGAACTAAAAAGCCTCTTGATGAAAGTGAAAGAGGAGAGCGAAAAAGTTGGCTTAAAGCTCAACATTCAGAAAATGAAGATCATGGCATCTGATCCCATCACTTCATGGGAAATAGATGGGGAAACAGTGGAAACAGTGTCAGACTTTATTTTAGGGGGCTCCAAAATCACTGCAGATGGTGACTGCAGCCATGAAATTAGAAGACGCTTACTCCTTGGAAGAAAAGTTATGACCAAATTAGATAGCATATTCAAAAGCAGAGACATTACTTTGCTGACCAAGGTCTGTCTAGTCAAGGCTATGGTTTTTCCTGTGGTCATGTATGGATGTGAGAGTTGAACTGTGAAGAAGGCTGAGCACCGAAGAATTGATGCTTTTGAACTGTGGTGTTGGAGAAGACTCTTGAAAGTCCCTTGGACTGCAAAGAGACCCAACCAGTCCATTCTGAAGGAGATCAACCCTGAGATTTCTTTGGAAGGAATGATGCTAAAGCTGAAACTCCAGTACTTTGGCCACCTCATGCGAAGAGTTAACTCGTTGGAAAAGACTCTGATGCTGGGAGGGATTGGGGGCAGGAGGAGAAGGGGACGACCAAGGATGAGATGGCTGAATGGCATCACGGACTCGATGGATGTGAGTCTGAATGAACTCCGGGAGATGGTGATGAACAGGGAGGCCTGGCGTGCTGTGATTCATGGGGTCGCAAAGAGTCGGACACAACTGAGCAACTGAACTGAACTGAACTGCATTGCAGACAGATTCTCTACCAGCTGAGCTAAGTCACTGAATTCCAAGCAAGTGACTTAAGAGATAGCAGGGCTCTCCAGCTATGCACTCATTACCAGCACACAGAGAGACAGAGAAAGAGAGAGAGAGAGAGAGCATGCGCGCAAGAACTCCAGCTGTCTAAAGTCTTCTTATTTCTAATTGTTGCTATTCCAACATTACGCTGAGGAATACTGGTAGAATACTGGTATTGCTATATAGAAAACAGTTCTTTTGCATAGAAGATTAGGAACTCAGAAGTTAAGGAAAATGTATAAAAAGAAGAGGAAGAAGTCTTTAGAGTGTGCAAAAGGGGCAAAGGAAATTACCAATTAAGTTTAGTGTTTAGTAGGAAATAGCAATTTTATTTTTTTAAAAAGAGTCAAGTCTGATGTTCAGAAGCTTCTCACCTAAATGGAAAAAAGTAAGCATAATAAACAGTTTTGGGGTCATGTGAAAAATTATCTGAGGACCAAGATTTACATGTCGGAAGAGGAAGCTGAGAAAATCCGGAGTATCAACAAGGCCATCGAACAAAGTTCCCAGTGACTTTCATTTTATTGATATACCAATAGAATGATCCATTTAACTACATTTTGTGGAAGTGTTTAATTGGCCATGTTTAATGCTGCTAGACTTGGAATATAAGTATATTGTGAACCTAAGAGTGGCTCTTTGAGTAGATGGAGCATCCAGACTTCCTAGGAGACAAAAAGAAGAGACTTTGAAAGATTATTTACTTTATTTCCTTGGCTGTGCTGGGTCTTCACTGTGGTGCGTGAGATCCTTGCGGTGTCACGTGGTATGTCCACTGCGGCCCACAGACTCGATATGTGTCAAGCAAGCTCCTCGGCCCCTGGGCTCTGTAGTTGCTGCTCACCAGCTTAGTTGCTCCAAGTCACGGGGGATCTTAATTCTGAGACCCAAGATGGACTCCACGTCCCTGCACTGCAAGGCGGGTTCTTAACCACGGGACCACCAGGGAAATCCCAACAGCCAGAGGAGTCTAAAAAAAAAAAAGAGATCATAGAACGGCACAGGGCATATTCTATTATTGATACTTGTGAAACATAAACTAATAGACACTTTTAAATGATCATAGCCACGACTCCCCCTTTGATGTGAGCCCGTGGGTAAGTTCACAGAGAGCTAGCAGGCACAGACCTCCGGATTAAAGCCTGTCGGTCACAATGCAAACTGCCTCACTGCAGGGTTTCACCGTCCTGGGTAAGCAGGCAAGGAACCCACGGATCACAGCCCTGTGCTCTGCATCAACAACATCCCCTTCTAAGGGGAATACGTAATGGGTGTTGACATTGCATCTTTATAATTGCTCTTGTGAAGCACAACTTACTGAAACAAGAAGCCTTCTTTTATGGATAGCAAAGGCTTGCTTGTATGAGCTAACCAATTCTGTTAGTTTTGGAAGAGTTCTGTTTCTCCAACTCAAAAACACTTGATAATATTTTCTAAACAATTGTTAATACTTGAATTGGCTTGTACTTTATTCAGCAGACATATACCCTTGGCTGTATGTACAAAAACCATGCAGATTATATACTCTTCATATCTTTAGAGAGATACTGGATTCTGAATCAAGGAAAAACAGGTTTTTAATTTTATTTTTTTAATAAAAAAGCAGAACAAGTAGAAGGTTTTGGAAAATAATATGCAATAAAACATTATAGAGAAAAAATATTCATCAAAGGGGCTAAAGATAAAGAAATTTGACTGACAGGGCAAATACCTAATAATTGAAGTTCGCAAAAGATGAATGAAGGCAGATGAGAAGAAATTATAAAAACCATAAATCTAACTATTTTGCAAAACTGAAGGACTTGAAATCTAGATTAAAAGAACCATTGAATACCCCACACAATGAACAAAACAAGAAATGCTGCACTCAGAGGTCATCATTGTTTAATTTTACAACTCTTGAAATAAAGAGAAGACCCAAAACTTTCAGAGAATAAAAAGATCCCCTATTAAGGATAACATTGTATTTATAAGGCAACACTAGAAACTTAAAAAAAAAAAAAAAGGAAAGAAAAAAGAGGGACATCATCAAATTCTTTGTGAAAAGCAATTTCAGTCTAGCATTCCAAACCCAACTAAGCCACTAATCTAGGGCAATAGTAGAATAAATAGACCTTTCTGAACATTGAAGTTCTTTGAAATGTTACTAAAGTATTTGAAACTCTAGTTCTGGAATTTTCTCAGGAATTTCTGAAGGATGTTCTCCTTCAAAATAATGGAATAAACCAACAAGAGGAAATGAGGTCTCACGCAGAAGAATGTCAAAGAGGATCCCTTGGTGAGAGAAAGAAAGTTCCAGGGCAAACACTTCACGGGAGGCCATGTAAGCAACCAGAAAAGTTGTAACAGAATGAAAGAAATGTCCAGGAGAAAATAGTCCAAAAATGAAAGTGATAGATTTTCTGATGTACTTACAAGGAAAATTTCATTAAAAAAAAAACAGCTGAGGGACTTGAGGAAAACAAGTATATACAATAAGGTATATAGAAAGCTAAATGAATTAAAAAGGAAAAAATTACATTAAAAAAAAGATAGAGCTAAGTCGTGTCCGACTCTCTTGATCCCATGAACCATAGCCTGCCAAACTCCTCTGTCTGTGGGATTCTTCAGGCAAGAACACTGGAGTGAGTTACCATTTCCTTTTCCAGGGGATCTTCCCTACCAGGGAATTGAACCCTGGTCTCCCACATTGCAGGCAGATGCTTTGCTGACCGAGCTACGCTGGAAGCCCAGAGGAAGAGAAGGCAAAAAGTTGTGCAAGAACAGAAACGTAATCCCAACAGGCTATGTAATCAGTGAATGTTGATTTAACCTGAATCATGGTATAGTTACTGATGGACACGGAACGATGATAGACAGTGAAACCCTCATCTATGGAAAAAGAAGTCAGTAGATATTGCTCAGTCTCTAAATAGAGTACAGGGTGCTCAGACGCTCAGGCATGTCTGACTCTTCGTGACCCCAGCAGGCTCCTCTGTCCACGGGATTCTCCCAGGAAGGGAGTTTCTCGGAGAAATGCTTGGTTTCAGAGCTGGAGTAGGAAAGGCACAAAGTAAGCCCAGGGCACCTTGTCACAGCTGAAAGCCAGGACGCGATCAAGGATCCCTGGGTGGTGGGTACAGAGTTCAGTGTAGTGTTCTCTCTACAGCTGTTTGTGTTTGAGATTTTTCATTGTTAAAAGAAGAAATGAGTTGGGATGTACGGTTGGGAGAAAGAAAAGAGAACTTCCTAGTAAATGCACTTTAATTCTCTTTGAATGTTTTAAGGAGGAATGCAAATATATGTATTCCTCGTGCAATTTCTAATTAACTTTAGATTAAAATTTAAAAGAAACAGTGCTGTAAGCATACTATTTAGAAGTATGAGGTTAAGTCCCATGGAGACTAATAAGGGTTGAAAGTGTTGGCCAAAGAGAAGTACAGCAGGGGCATGAAGAGAGGTGAGCAGGGAATTGCTGTTTTGCTGTTTGTAAGTCTTTTAGTCTTATTTGGCTTTTAAATTATGTACCTATTTTACTTCAATAAAAACAAACTTTAATTTTAAAGTATAACATTTTTAAATAGAAGATAATGGGCTTTGGTATCACATGGAACGTTAAAAACTTGATTTGGGCATTTACCAGCCAAGAGGCCTTGAGCAGTATCTTAATCTCTCTCAGTTTGTTCCTCTATGAAATAAAGATAATAAGCATATCCACCTCTGGAGTCCTGAAGCTTTAACATAATACATTGGAAGCAATTAGCCTGGCACATATTCAGTATATGGTAGATATTATTACTGTATTATATTTAGAACATTTGCAGAAGCTGATCTCTAAATCTGCCTAAAGCTGACACAGGTGGTCAAAGGCTGCCAAAATATGGTGTGGATGGATGAGGATGCTGGGTGGGGCAGGCAGTGTGCCCTCCTCCAACTTAAGGGGCAGAGAGAGCTGGAGGAATCTGGAGGGATGAGATGTCCTCAGAGTGCAGTCAAGTTTCCCTCATGTAAAGGAAGGGAGAAGCTTTCTCTAAGGCACAAGGATACTAACAAAGCTGTAATGACCAGTCTGTACTAAATGCTGGTGATTTAAGATCCCGTAACTCTTCAAATCCAATTAGGAAATTGCAGCCTGAATTGGATTGAGAGGGAGCTGAAAGTACGCAAACTGACTTTTCTACACCTCCAGTACATTGTTAACAGAAAAGCAGAGAGAATAAAAAGTCTTGGATCAAATGCATGTTGATCAGTATGAGTAAAATTAATCAGGAAGACATACTTTTATATACATCTCAAATTTCCTTAAAATTAGTTGTAGTAATATGTCAATTTCTTACAAACTATGCGTGTGCGCTAAGTCGCTTCAGCTGTGTCTGACTCTTTGCAATCATATGGACTGTAGCCCGCCAGGCTCGTCTGTTCATGGAATTCTCCAGCCAAGAATACTGCAGTGAGTTGCTATACCCTCCTCCAGAGGGTCTTCCTGACCCAGGGATCATCTCTTACCTGCATTGGCAGGTGGGTTCTTTCAGTTGAATTCAGTCGCTCAGTTATGTCCGACTCTTTGTGACCCCATGGACTGCAGCATGCCAGGTTTCCCTGTCCATCACTGACTCTCAGAGCTTGCTCAGACTCATTTCATTGAGTCGGTGATGCCATCCAACCATCTCATCCTCTGTTGTCCCTTTCTCCTCCCACCTTCAGTCTTTCCCAGTATCAGAGTCTTTTCCAGTGAGTCAGTTCTTTACATCAGGTGGCCAAAGTATTGGAGCTTCTGCTTCAGCCTCAGTCCTTCCAGTGAAGATTCAGGACTAATTTCCTTCAGAATGGACTGGCTGGATCTCCCTGAAGTCCAAGGGACTCTCAAGAGTCTTCTCCAACACTGCAGTTCAAAAGCATCAATTCTTCAGTGCTCAGCTTTCTTTATAGTCCAACTCTCACATCCATACATGACTACTGGAAAAACCATAGCTTTGACTAGACGGACCCTTGCCAGCAAAGTCATGTCTTTGCTTTTGATATGCTGTCTAGGTTTGTCTTTTAGGATTTGAAATAGCTCAACTGGAATTCCATCATCTCTACTAGCTTTGTTCATAGTGATGCTTCCTAAGGCCCACTTGACTTCACATTCCAGGATGTCTGGCTCTAGGTGAGTGATCACACCATCATGGTTATCTGGGTCATTAAGATCTTTCTTGAACAGTTCTTCTGTGTATTCGTGTGACCTCTTCTTAATACCTTCTGCTTACGTTAGGTCCATAGCATTTCCGTCCTTTATTGTGACCATCTTTGCATGAAACATTCCTTTGGTATCCCTAATTTTCTTGAAGAGATCTCTAGTTTTTCCCATTCTGTTGTTTTCCTCTATTTCTTTGCATTGCTCACTGAGGAAGGCTTTCTTATCTCTCCTTGCTAATCTTTGAAACTGTGCGTTTAAGTGGGTATATCTTTCCTTTTCTCCTTTGCCTTTAGCTTCTCATTTTCTCAGCTATGTGTAAGGCCTCCTCAGACAACCAATTTTCCTTTTTGCATTTCTTTTCTTGGAGATAGTTTTGATCCCTGCCTACTATACAATGGCACAAACCTCCATCCATAGTTCATCAGGCACTCTATCAGATCTAATCCCTTGAATCTATTTCTTACTTCCACTGTATAAACATAAGGGATTTGATTTAGGTCATACGTGAATGGTTTAGTGGTTTTCCCTACTTTTTTCAATTTCAGTCTGAATTTGGCAATAAGGAGTTCATGATCTGAGCCATAGTCAGGTCCCAGTCTTGTTTTTGCTGTCTGTAAAGAGCTTCTCCATCTTTGGCTGTGAGTGCAATTGTGTTTTAGCATTCTTTGGCATTGCCTTTCTTTGGGACTGCAATGAAGACTGAGCTTTTCCAGTCCTGTGGCCACTGCTGAGTTTTCCAAATTTGCTGGCATATTGAGTGCAGCACTTTCACAGCATCATCTTTTAGGATTTGAAACAGCTCAATGGAATTCCATCCCCTCCACTTAGTTCACACTGAAGAGTTGGAATCTGCCTTAGTCCTGGAGTGACTTGAGCCCCACATGAACCCTGTAGGCTCTGGGAGGGACTTACCACCAAGTTAAATCCAGAGCCGCTGTCAGGAGGCGCAGCCAGCCGCCTCTACTCATTGCTTTTCCATTTCTTAGTCAGTCTTTGGCCCTCGTAATCAGCCTTCTCACTCCACCACTGGTAAAAACAACTTTAGCAAAACTGCACAGGGAAGTTCAGAAAATGTCATTCTTTTCCTTCCTGAGACTGTCCCCATGGGACTTCTATAGAATGACACCTTTGTTCCACTTTCTATGCGTCCAGCACAAATAATGTTTATTGAATACAGTGTTTAAAGTAAAAACAAAAACAAAAACAAAAACACACACACACAAGAAACTGCCACTTTCCTTCCAAAGACGTTAAGCATGTTAAAGCTTCTACCATTGTATTTCTCTTCACTAAAATTAAGAATGAAAAACAAGAAGCAAAGGCAGCGCCAGCCTACATAGATTATCTTTGTGTTAAGTGAATTCTTGGTTGAGATGCGATATGTTTGAACTATTGTGGGCTTTTTTTTTTCCCTCAGTTGTATGCACAGCTCCCTATACTCGCAGAGATGCTTACTACTGGTTTGCTTTTTTTTTAAAGCGCCGCTTGCGTTTCTGGCTGCACCGGTTTTCTCTGCCGCATGGAGGCGCTCTCTGGCTGTGGTGAGGGTGGGCTCCTCTGCTCCTGGAGCTCCTTTTCATCCCCGCGCTCAGGCTCCCCATGCCAGTGGCGTCTCTTGCTGCAGAGCAGGGGCTCTGGGCGGGAGGGCTTAGTTGCTCCATGGCATGTGGTATCTTCCCAGACCAGGGATCGACCCCGTGTCCCCTGCATTGGCAGGCGGATTTTTAACCACTAGACCACCTTGGAAGTCATACTTTTTATTTTATATACTTCATACTAACTTTAAGCTGAGTGAGGAGGCAAACTCTTTCGATTCCTGTCGTTTCAATTCCAAATTGTCGCTCACTCGCATCTCTGCGGCCGTCACCATGTTACCTGATCACCTTAATCCTCAGTTCCCACATCTATAAACTGTAAGTGTTAGTTGCTCAGTTGTGTCTGACTCTGCAGCCCCCTGGACTGTAGGCCACCAGGCTCCTCTGTCCATAGGATTTCCCAGTCAAGAATACTGGAGAGGGTTGCCATTTCCTCCTCCAGGGGATCTTCCCAACCCAAGGACTGAACCTGGGTGTCCTGCATTGCAGGCAGATTCGTTACCATCTGAGACACCAGGAAAGCCCATAATAGCAACCTCACAGGGGTTTTGTGAGGGCTGAAGGAGGGAATCCGCAGAAAATGGTTAGCACAGTGCCATGGGCTCGGCAGGGTAGCCGTTATCACTGTGACCCCTGCAGCTCTGCTGGACAAACAGCAGCTACTGAGCATTCACTGTGAGCCAGGCACTACCGTAGTGCTCGGTAAACATTAACTTACCGATTATTCAAAAACCCTGTGACATTTTTATTATTACTAATCAGTTTTATATCAGAGGGCACAGGAAAATTGAAAAAAATGCTCCAGGATAGCACAGCTGAAAGGTGGCCGGGCTGGAGTCTGAACTGGGAAGGCCTGACCTAGAACGGGCGCCGCAGCCTCCCGCTCTGTCCTCCTCTCCCCTCCCTCCGTCTGTCCCTCTCCAACATCCTCCCAGTGGTCAGCATTAAACACAGACAGGACCAGAAAGCTTCCAGTAACAAACATGGGGGTAATTTAAAAACACTTTAAAAGGTTTTTTTTACTTTAAAATATAAATTTTCTACTTAATAATTTATTTAACTAAGTATCAGTTGCCATGTTTAAGAGAAAGTAGCTTCAATAATATTAACTATGTGTGATTTCAATCATCCTCATTGTTTTTTCATAGCAAGCAACAGCTCACCGGTTGTCTTCATAGGAAGATAGCCATTTCACCTTAAGGCTGAGATATGAAACAGAAGAAAGCATTCCGAAGTAATTAATTCTCAAGGGATTTGAAATCTAACACATTAACTTGAATTGTATTTGCAAACATCTCATTACCTCTCAGCAACCAACCTGCTAAAGACAGATGCTGCTGCTTCTTTAAAATACTAGAAATCTCATGCTTGCAGAGCAGCTTTTCACGTGAGTGTGAGAGGCATAATGTGCACTTTCCAGTCTCCTTTGCAGACACCACCACTTAGAACTTCACACTAGCATGTTGCTACTGGGACAGAGAGAAGTATCTTCTGCTGCTCATGGTGTATTAATCCATTCTCACTGTACCAGCAGCTCCTCTAAAATGTGTGTCATATACACATGAAGTAACCTGGAGAGGCCACAGGCTCCAGTTATCCATAAAATAAACACAGACAAAATTAAACAGTAGACTACAACAAGCATGTGTGCTTGCAGGACGAAAGAGACTCCAAGTAAAAAGGGAAAGATAAGAAGGCAAAACCCTAATGACCATCTCACTCTAACAAAGTCAGTTAAAAAGACGCTGTAGCCATTTTCTTTCTTTTCTTTCACTTGTTGACTGAACAAAGGTCACACTGAAAGACATCAGTTTGCATGAGGTAGCACGTAACCCATCCTCACCCCGCCCCCTCACAAAGAAATCCAGAGTGACAAGGGTCCAATAAAATTAAATGCAGGGAAAAAAAAATAAAGATACTGGTTTGTCTTGACTATGCTTTACTCATAACACTCTAAAAATTCATTACTAAATAATTAATTGGAAAGTAGAGAGTCAGCAAACCTGGGGAAATATTTAATTTCTCTAGGACTCCGATTTCACAAAACGCTTACTCTGTATTTAGTCCTACTAAATTATTGTCAATTTCTTGAAGGGACCACTTCTGTTAAATGTTTTTCCAGCCCCCACATCTACTGCCTGGCACTTAGTAGGTTCTCAGTACATACTGGTTTTTTAGGGTTTGAGGAATAGCTGCTATAGTCAATAACTGGGAAAGAGAAAGAATACAGTTGCTCATTTGCCACATTTTGCCTTGATCTCGCTACACAATTAGTTATGCCTGTATGATCGTACAAGCTCTGGGAAAACAAATCACGTCCAAGAATTTGTTACAGCGAGAGAGACTTTGCCTTGGGGGAGAGCAGAAACTTGCAGCGATGTCTTGACTGTTGATGTAGTATACTTTTATTTTGTTTCTGGGTGGATTTAATTTTTACAATGAAAATAAAAGATTAGTGCAGAAACTTGAAACAGACCAAACTAAAAATAAATTATCAGGCAAAGAATAACTATCACTGGATCATGTTGCTTTCACTCATGTTTCTGTCCCTTCTACCAAACTATAAGCTTCTTGAGAGCAAGAATTATATCTTACCCTCCTTCATATTCAGGGGCACTACTCAACATATTTTATAACCAGTAAGGAGAGACTTTGACCAATCAGAACAAGTGCTGACTGTAAACCACCAATGTGGTCAGAGTTTTCTGCTGATTAAATAGTAGCCTTAGTTATTCTGAATGCCTACTGATATCATGCCTAGGGAAATACCGGATGCTATAAAATGTTTAGTGAATTGATGAAGACAGGAATAAGTGCATGAATAAGGAATAAGTGCATGAATGCCACAAGCATCCCACCAAAGCCCAGTTCTCCCAGGATTGTCCCACTATCACTCTTTAAATTCCTTTGAACTCAAGAGCCTCATACAGTACAGAGAAGGGGGCTGCAGGTATTATGGAAGTCACATGACTCACAGTGCCCTGGAACTGCCTAGGCTGTGGGTTCAGTTAACCCAGGGTTTTGTGATAGTCCTATGACCTTGGGTATTTTTAAGAACATAATCTCCATAGTAAACATAGAAAGCACAACAGTGAGCTTTGTGGTTCCAGAAAACAGGATTGTCTCAGCGCTTTCCATACAGCCAGGCCTAATTTGGATACAGAAATGACTGATTTGCAAGAGGCTTCTAATAGTTATTTTATGTTAAAACAGGATTCTACTGAAACTATTTTTTATCTTCCCCTTCTATAATTTTGAAAAAGTACCTTTTAATTATTGAAAGTAATAATTTTCCGTGAAAGTATATTTCCAAAATAAGCTATTGGGTTGAAATTACAGTGTACCAGGACTGTCCTGAATACTTTATATATATATCAACTTATACAATGAGAAACCTGTATGCAGGTCAAGAAACAACAGTTAGAACCAGACATGGAACAATGGACTGGTTCAAAATTGGGAAAGGAGTACATCAAGGCTGCATATTGTCACTCTGCCTATTTAACTTATATGCAGAGTAACCCGTGAGAAACATTGGTCTGGATGAAGCACAACCGGAATCAAGATCCGGGAGAAATATCAATAACCTCAGATACGCAGACACCACCACATTTATGAAAGAAAACAAAAGAGGAACTAAAGAGCCTCTTGGTAAATGTGAAAGAGGAGAGTGAAAAAGTTGGCTTCAAACTCAACATTCAGAGAACTAAGATCTTGGCATCTGGTCCCATCACTTCATGCCAAATAGATGGGGAAACAGTGGAAACAGTGACAGACTTTATTTTCTTGGGCTCCAGAATCACTGCAGATGGTGACTGCAGCCATGAAATTAAAGTTTGCTCCTTGGAAGAAAAGCTATGATGAACCTAGACAGTGTATTAAAAGGCAGAGACATAACTTTGTCAACAAATGTCCATATAGTCAAGGCTATGGTCTTCCTGATAGTCATGTTCAGATGTGAGAGTTGGACCATAAAGAAGGCTGAGAGCCCAAGAATTGATTCTTTTGAATTGTAATGCTAGAGAAGACTTGAGAGTCCTCGGACAGTGAGGAGATCAAGCCAGTCAAACCTAAAGGAAATCAACCCTAAATATTCACTGGAAGAACTGATGCTAAATCTAAACCTCCAATACTTTGGTTGGAAAAGACCCTGGTGCTGATTGAGGGCAGGCAGAGAAGGGGAAAACAGAGGATGAGTTGGTTGAATGGCATCACTGATTCAGGGAACATAAGTTTGAGCAAAGTCTCGTAGATAGTAAAGGACAGGGAAGACTGGCGTACTGCAGTCCCTGGGGTCATAAAAAGTTGGAAATGGTTGAGCTACTGAAAGACAATAAACTTATTCATTGAGGGCTGGTAAGTGTTAAACAGTCCCCTCTGAGTAGAAGTGGTTGAAGCAGTGATTTGTAGAGTCTTCCAATTTCTATTACTCCCACCCTGAAGGATGTCAGGCTACCAGAGTGATTTCACTGAGAGTGGAGTTGGAAAGACGAGCAGTCATGACTACCCAGAGCTTGCCGTCAGCTCTAGCACACAGCCTGTTCTGATATCTCGTGTCCTCAAGACAGATAAGAAGGCTCTGAAAAAGGATTTAGAGGTCAACTTGCATTGCATTCACCTTTTCAAATATGAAAATATAGGCCCGCATGTTGATTATTATCGACAAAGTCATGATTGCATTAGCAATTAAGAGCTGTCCCTGGTGGCTCAGACACTAAAGAATCCATCTGCAATGTGGGAGACCTAGGCTCAATCCCTGGGTTGGAAAGGTTCCCCTGGAGGAAGGCATGGCAGCCCACTCCAGTATTAGCTTAGAAAATCCCCATGGACAGAGAAGCCTGGTGGGCTGCAGTTCATGGTGTCGCAAAGAGTTGGACACGACTGAGCAACTAAGAACATGGAACCTGAGTGGATTCCCTGGTGGCTCAGACGGTAAAAAATCTGCCTACAATGTGGGAGACCAGGGTTTAATCCCTGGGTAGGGAAGATCCCCTGGAGAAGGGCATGGCAACCCACTCCAGTATTCCTGCCTGGAGAATCCCATGGACAGAGGAGCCTAGCGCGTTACAGTCTATGGGGTCACAAAGAGTTGACACACCTGAGCGGCTAACACACACAACACATGGGCCCTTCTTAGACAAGAGGCTGAATTCTAAGCTAATTGGTCAAGTTTCAAAATGCAGTCCAGTTCTGAAAGTAGTGTCTGTCATCTTCGTTTGGAGAAATGTCTAAATTTCAAGTCTCCTTTTCATATTTACACACCTTTCCTGGCTGTTAGTCCAGGCTTCCCTCCCTTGAGGTATCAGATGATCTTGTCTCTGCCTTCTGCTTTGTCTCTTGCACAGTGTATATAAAAGACAATCAAGTTGGGGCCAGCATGTCCCCCTATTCGATGCCTGTGTGACTGCCTATGGGATGGCCCTTGGTACCAAGCTTCACAAGACTGCTGAACTTCAGCCCTTACTCCTCTGGGTATTAAAAAATATTTCTAGCTTCCTAGGTCTAATACCACAAAACCTCCTAGGCAAATAATTTTCTCGTATGTGTTAGGGAAAGTCTATTTATAGAATGCTGAGTATAAGTCATTGAAATCAAAATTTTTAAAGGCTTATTATCAAAAGTGGAGTTAAGAAACCCTATCACCCACCTTCATGTATTTAGCAGTTTCGCCCGTGTTTGAAGTTTATATCATAGAAATTCTTCCATACAGCGAAATTTTTGTTGTAAAGTCTGCTAAAATCTAAAAACTATTAGAAATAACTTCGTGAACAATAAGAAACTTTACTTTTCTTCTCTTGTGCTTGCCTTTAAAATAATAAAGTCATTTACGAGGTGCTTTCTGTGCTGTTCTGACTCTCAAGTGATTTTTTATTATTCTTAGGATACTCAGTAAAGCAAAGCCTTTGTAAGGGACCGTGTTACCAAACGTAGAATTGTGCTACATTTAGAACTGCTTTGGATACCGATGGTGGGGTGTGAAGTTCATTACCCTTTGGAACCACTACAGTGAACTTGCTAGTTATGAGCTCTGTGAAAGGCCATCTGCTCAGGTGACTGCTCAGTCAGAATACTGTTTCCATTGTCAGACAACGTAGAGGATAGTTGCTTTATCCATGAAAGATATATTTAGTATAAATAGCAAGCATAACTTTGCATCTCTGAGTGGATGAAAAATGATCTCTTTACTCTGATAATATCAAACCAGAGATCTTACAGATTTCAATGACAAGGCAATAAAAAGGAGTTAAAAGACTCTCTGATGACCAGGCTCATAGAATAGAATGTGTCAGCTAAATCATCTCCTGTCCCACACCCCTCCCCTCACTCTGAGACCTAATCCTCCTCTTCCCCTCCTTCTCTCTGGAGGCTGCAGCAAAGATAACTTAGCTGCCCTTGCACAAAACCGAGATAATGCCCCTTCTCCCATTTCAGGAGCAGGACTGCGTAATCCTTCACCAGCGCCCACCCTCCCTCACGTGGCAGAGCCAGAAAAGCAGCTGTGCCCTCCCCGTGGAGACCGTCCCCCCTTCCCCAAGCCCTGGAACTCTGGCTTCTGGGTAGTTATTCATTGATTTCTTGATGGTTGGTTTTGCTCTCTTCCCAGAAGTCATTTATCCAAAATATATATATCAACAAAGGTGAGGAGATACTTCAAAATATACTGAAAACATATTAAGAACTTAGGGAGTTGCTTTATCTCAGGACACTGAAATTAGTTTCTGAGCTGCATCCTTGCCTGACCTCGGGGAGTTAAGGTCTATAAGCAGGATTAGAGCGGCACAGGCAGAGAGAGATCAGACGTGCTCGGGGACAAAAATGAGCAAAGGAAACAGGGCTATGCTTCCAGGCATGGATTAATTTAATTTTCTGGGAGGGAGGAAGGGATTGTTTAAGGGCTTAAACCCATAGGGGTGTCTCAGATGCTGATGAAGTTTGACATTTCACGTTGTTTTGGGGTTTTTGGTCTTTTTGACAGACCTACAAAGATGAGCAGAAAAATGACTCATTATCTCTTCTGGGAAGGAAAGACTATAGGAGTTTATTTCAATAATTTAAATCCTCTTTTCATAAAATACTCTTTACACAGACTGTACCTTTTAAGCTCATTGTTAGGGAGAGGTTGATATTCGGTGTGACTTCAGCTCAGGAACTCAATAATTAATCCCTTAGAGACAAGAGAATATTTAACCACTGGATGTTTACTTGAGACATTGTTAATGAAAAATATTCTAAGCCTCTCAGTTTTACAATTTATACTTGGAATGAGAGAACGTTCAATTAGGGGAAGATACTGAAATATTAAAGAATAGAAATGGGAATTTGCTTATGAATAAGGTAAACTCTAAGCTGTGAGGGGCTGGGGTAAAGTTTGGGGGTCATGGTGGAGGACACTAACAGGATCGCTTAGGAAAGCCTGTTCTGAGGAAGGGCTCTGGGCAAAGGCCGGGCAGCCTCGGGTCTTCTCCTGGGCCTGGACCTTCTCCAGCCAGCTGGGACCTTCATCACAGGGACTGGCTCCATTTCTAGAGGTGCAGGGGGAAGAGGGAGGCAGTGTGAGAAGCCAGAGGAGCTGGGGTGGCTAAAGGGCTTTATCCAAACATTTTAAAAGTAAGTGGTATCCCCACAACCCAAAACACCTTAAAAGAAGGTTCCTATCTGTGCAGGAGCTCAGAGTTTTTAAACAAGGTCCTAAATACACACACACACAGACACACACACACACAAAGATGGGTAGGAAATTCTCTTTTCTGTCAAGGCTAAATTAGGATTGCTTATTAAGCAATTCAGACAAAGAATACAAAGAGAAGGAAAGTGAATGACAGATCACAGGACTTACTAATACAGCTGCAGGGGCTCAGCCTAATGCCCTAATTTAAATGCTTGTGTATTTTCCCTTGACACTCTCAGTCAGAAACACCACTGGCTACTTAACTGCGGCTAAGTGATACTTCTATGGTCACAGGAAGGGCGGGTTGGTACCCCTGCTCCTCAGAGGTGATTCACCCCTGAGTATCTCCCAGCGCTGTGGCTTTATGAGGAATACAATGGAAGATGCTCAAACCCTGCGTTCTCCTGTCAGTCACGTATCTTGACCAGTGGCTTCGTATCCTGCAAGGAAAAGTAATATGCAGAGTGACTTGCAAAGTGACTTTGCAAGCAGGTAATGTAAGGAAATCCCTGGAGAAAGAGAACCAGGCATGGCTTTCATGACATAAGAGAAACCATTTTTGGTTTGTGCCATTTTGTGATCTAAGTTTGGCCACAATGCTCATCCTTGAACGGGTCTCAATAATTAATAATCTTAAGGCAACAGAAGAATGCAGAAACAAACAACCGTTATCAGGCAAGAAAAGTAACCACAGCAAAAATAATACGTCAGTTGGCAAGACTCCGGTTCTGTTCCCATAGTAAAGATTAGCCCGAAGCGCTCAACCACTAGATTAACAGACACCTACTGAGGCCATGAAATTGAAAGACGCTTGCTCCTGGAAGAAAACCTATGACTAACCTAGACAGCGTTTTAAAAGCAGAGACATTATTTTGCCAACAAAGGTCCGTCTAGTCAAGGCTATGGTTTTTCCAGTGGTCATGTATGGATGTGAGAGTTGGACTACTAAGAAAGCTGAGCACAGAAGAATTGATGCTTTTGAACTGTGGTGTTGGAGAAGACTGTTGAGAGTCCCTTGGACAGCAAGGAGGTCCAGCCAGTCCATTCTGAAGGAGATTAGTCCTGGACGTTCATTGGAAGGACTGATTTTGAAGCTGAAACTCTAGTACTTTGGCCACCTCATGTGAAGAGTTGACTCATTGGAAATGACTCTGATGCTGGGAGGGATTGGGGGCAGGAGGAGAAGGGGACGACAGAGGATGAGATGGCTGGATGGCATCACGAACTTGATGGACGTGAGTCTGAGTGAACTCTGGGAGTTGGTGATGGACAGTGAGGCCTGGTGTGCTGCAGTTCATGGGGTTGCAAAGAGTCGGACACGACTGAGCGACTGAACTGAACTGAACTGAATGTGACTAGGAGAAGGTGATGGCAGATGACACCACCCTTATGGCAGAAAGTGAAGAGGAACTAAAAAGCCCCTTGATGAAGGTGAAAGAGGAGAGTGAAAAAGTTGCCTTAAAGCTCAGCATTCAGAAAACAAAGATCATGGCATCTAGTCCCATCACTTCATGGGAAATAGATGGGGAAACAGTGGAAACAGTGTCAGATTTTATTTTTTTGGCTCCAAAATCACTGCAGATGGTGACTGCACTCATGAAATTAAAAGACACTTACTCCTTGGAAGAAAAGTTATGACCAACCTAGATAGCATATTCAAAAGCAGAGACATTACTTTGCCGACTAAGGTCCGTCTAGTCAAGGCTATGGTTTTTCCTGTGGTCATGTATGGACATGAGAGTTGGACTGTGAAGAAGGCTGAGCACCAAAGAATTGATGCTTTTGAACTGTGGTGTTGGAGAAGACTCTTGAGAGTCCCTTGGACTGCAAGGAGATCCATCCAGTCCATTCTGAAGGAGATCAGCCCTGGGATTTCTTTGGAAGGAATGATCCTAAAGCTGAAACTCCAGTACTTTGGCCACCTCATGCGAAGAGTTGACTCATTGGAAAAGACTCTGATGCTGGGAGGGATTGGGGGCAGGAGGAGAAGGGGACGACCGAGGATGAGATGGCTGGATGGCATCATGGACTCGATGGACGTGAGTCTGAGTGAACTCCGGGAGATGGTGATGAACAGGGAGGCCTGGAGTTCTGTGATTCATGGGGTCTCAAAGAGTCGGACACGACTGAGCGACTGAATTGAACTGAACTGAATGGTACCCCACTCCAGTACTCTTGCCTGGACGAAGGAGCCTGGTGGGCTGCTGTCCATGGGGTCTTCAAGGATCGGACATGACTGAGTGACTTCACTTTCACTTTTCCCTTTCATGCATTGGAGAAGGCGATGGCAACCCGCTCCAGTGCTCTTGCCTGGAGAATCCCAGGGACGGCGGGGGCTGGTGGGCTGCCGTCTATGGGGCCTCACAGAGTCGGACACGACTGAAGCGACTCAGCAGCAGCAGCAGCATGTGACTATTTTAATCCCAGATCCCTAATTTATCTTCCCTCCTATCTTTTTCCTTTTTTTAAAAAAGCATCTAGATCTTGAGTTTCTGAAGACATCAGCATAAAGAGAAAAAGCATGTAAATGATTGTATTTACATGATATTGTGAAAAAGATAAAACTATAGGAACAAAAGATCAGTGGCTGCCAGGGATTAAGTATGGAGAGAGCGGTGACCAAAAATACAACAGGAACGGGTGGTGGAGGGTGTGCAGCTGCCTTCTCTATACCTTGACTTCAGCAGTAGTCACAAGACTTTACACACTTGTCAGAAATCTTAGAACAGTATATCCCCAAATGTGAAGTCTTCTGTACATAAATTAAAAGAGAAAGTGCCCTGAATCTTATTAAACTGGCTTCTGTAAGAAATGGAGTTTGGAAAATGTCTTGCTGTATCTCACTGTTCGCTGAACCCACGGCCGGCAGGGCTCGAGCGGGGAAGCTGGAAAAAACTCGAGGAGCCGGTGGAGCTGCAGGCACGCTTATCCTCTGCTGACCGGCAAGGCACCGTGGCCGCAGACAAGCTGCGTTCTGTCCTGACCGCCCCAGCGGACGCGCCGTAAGCTGCCTTAAGGCGGGCGCAGGGCTTCTCAGGGGGAGCGCATGCACGTTTACTCCGCCTGTGGCCACACCGGTAGGTTGCGATGCGCACGTGCAGTGCTGCGAGCGGTCTCAGCCGTCATGTAAGCACGTGTCCACAAAGCGTGGGGCCAGGGCGAAGAGAGCGTGGCCAGCACCATCCTGGCCAACAGCCCTTTCCCTCCAGAGATGCGGCTCAAAGGACAGAGACTTAATTTCTTTTTTTTCCTCTGTTTTCATCTGGGGAAATCATTCACTTCTGTATTATTGCAATGAGAATAATCTTAATCATCGTCTCAATTATGCATTATACGGATATTACGGCACATAAAGGATAGCAAGGTGGGTGCAGCAACAGCCTTGTGCAGTGTTAGCAGAACCCTTTAAGCGTTATTCCCAGCCCCCATCCAACCTTCTTCACCTTTCTCTTCCTAGGTAGATGCTTCTCAGCTAGAAAGATGGTATTAAAGGGATACATTGTTTTTTATCCTGAAGCAGTTGACGCTTACGAAAAAGTCAAACACCCACACCATCAGCGGAAACTGATTAATCATCTTCACATATCAGATTGTTTACTGGTAAAGCTGAAAGTCGTTGGGGTTTTTATTCACATCTGTGTCTCCAGAAGCTCTTCAGCCTGCTCATGTGTTAGTAGCCAAAGACCTTTTCTCTTGGGTAGAAACTGCGACTTTGCTCGTTAATTAGCTAATTTGTTTCCATGCCTCATGAGCAGTGCTCATTTGTCCTTCCTCTTTCCTCAGATTCATGCTGCTTGGTTTTCTTCCAGTTTGAACATCTTTCACTTCCTCCAAACCCCAAATAAGATGACTGGGGTCAATTCATTGCCAACATATTTTTTTCATTTGGGTATGTGTGTTTAATAATAATAATAATATAAAGATGAGGAATAACATGGTCTGGAATGGTTCTTTTCTAAGGATCTCTCAGAGAAATACTACTACTTTTTTTAAGTACAGTAAGTTTCCAACTGATATGTGAAGACAAGCAGTGTTTACTAGATCAGATTAGGGTGATATCTCTCAACCAATTAAAAGGAGCAGTTTCTAGCTCTAAGTTAGATATTCCTATAGGAATACCCCTTACCGTTCTACTGTTTAGTCAATAGAAACAAAATGCTTAAAGATCAACCGGCTATCCTTCCTCCTGGCCTCATCTCAGCCATTTGCAGCCCATTAAAGAAATAACTTCCAGAGAGATGTATACTGACAGCAGGGTATGAGTACCTTTTCACATTCTAGAAATCATAATTTTTCCTTTCACTTTACCCCCAAAACAACATACAGTCTGAGTGAATATTTAGAGACCTGTTCTTACACAAGTGACCTATCAAGAGAAAAAAAAACTGTTAAGCTTGAAAACAATAGGGTAATTTTGCTTTGGGTTAATATTTGCAGTATCTTAAAAACTATTTGTAAAAACAAATGACTTGATTATCACTAAAACATCTGAGAGACTAACTTGAGCTCTAACAGTCTGTATTCTTTTCTCCAACTTCAGGACTGGGATTGCATCTCTCCCTGGCCTCCGAATGCATCACTGTAGCCTTGACTACAAGGGAGCCATTGGTTTGAAACACAAAGCAGACCCAGGACCAGCCCTGAAAAACAGACACCCTGCACCTGACTCAAACCTCTCCTGGACCTGGGCAAACGCTTTGAGGCCACTCTAAACTCAGTCTGAGTCCCTCGTAGTGAATAATTCCATGAGTCTTAGAATAAGGTTTTTATTTATTTATTTATTTAAAGTATCAACTTGTAAAAACCTTCTACAATGATGGCCAAAGTATTGGAGTTTCCGCTTCAACATGAGTCCTTCCAGTGAATATTCAGGGTCTATTTCCTTTAGGATGGACTGGTTCGATCTCCTTGCAGTCCAACGGACTCTCAAGCATCTTCTCCAACACCACAGTTAAAAGCATCATTTCATCAGTGCTCAGCTTTCTTTATAGTCCAATTCTCACATCCATGCATGACTACTGGAAAAATGTCTCTGCTTTTTAAACATGTTGTATAAGTTGCTCATAGCTTTTCTTCCAAGGAGCAAGCGTCTTTTAATTTCATGGCTGTAATCATCATCTGCAGTGATTTTGGAGCCCCCAAAATAAAGTCTGTCACTGTTTCCACTGTTTACCAATCTGTTTGGCATGAAGTGATGGGATCCAATGTCATGATCTTAATTTCTCGAATGTTGAGTTTTAATCCAACTTTTTCACTCTCTTTCACTTTAAAGAGGATCTTTAGTTCTTCACTTTCTGCCATAAGGGTGACAGCAATCTTGATTCCAGCTTGTGCTTCATCCAGCCCAGCATTTCTCATGATGTACTCTGCATATAAGTTAAAAAGCAGGGTGACAGTGTGCAGCTTTGACGTACTCCTTTCCCGATTTGGAACTAGTCTGTTGTTCCATGTCCTGTTCTAACTGTTGCTTCCTGACCTGCGTACAAATTTCTCAAGATACAGGTCTGATATTCCCATCTCTTGAAGAATTTTCCACAGTTTGTTGTGATCCACACAGTCAAAGTCTTTGGCATAGTCAATAAAGCAGAAGTAGATGTTTTTCTGGAACTCTCTTGCTTTTTGATGATCCAGTGAATGTTGGCAATTTGATCTCTGTTTCCTCTGCTTTTTCTAAATCCAGCTTGAACATCTGGAATTTCACAGTTCACATCGTGTTGAAGACTGGCTTGGAGAATTTTAAGCATTACTTTGCTAGCTTGTAAGATGAGTGCAATTGTGCAGTAGTTTGAACATTCTTTGGCATAGCCCCTCTTTCAGATTGGAATGAAAACTGACATTTTCCAGTCCTGTGGCCACTATTGAGTATTCCAAATTTGCTGGCATATTGAGTGTAGCACTTTCACAGCATCATCTTTTAGGATTTGAAATAGCTCCACTGGAATTCTATCACCTCTACTAGCTTTGTTCATAGTGATGCTTCCTAAGGCCCACTTGACTTCACAGTCCAGGATGTCTGGCTCCAGGTGAGTGATCACACCATTGTGATTATCTTGGTCGTGAAGATCTTTTTTGTACAGTTCTTCTGTGTATTCTTGCCACCTCTTCTTAATATCTTCTGCTTCTGTTAGGTCCATACCATTTCTGTCCTTCATTGTGCTCATCTTTGCATGACGTGTTCTCTTGGTAGCTCTAATTTTCTTGAAGAGATCTCCAGTCTTTCCCTTCTGTTGTTTTCCTCTATTTCTTTGCATTTATCACTGAAGCAGGCTTTCTTATCTCTCCTTGCCTATTCTTTGGAACTCTGCATTCAAATTGGTATGTCTTTCCTTTTCTCTTTTGCCTTTCACTTCTCTTCTTTTCTTAGCTCTTTGAAAGGCTTCCTTAGACAACCTTTTTTTTTTTTTTTGCATTTCCTTTCCTTGGGGATGGTCTTGATCTCTGTCTCCTGTACAATGTCACAAACCTCCTTCCATAGTTCTTCAGGCACTCTATCAGATCTAATCCCTTGAGTCTATTTGTCACTTCCACTGTATAATTGTAAGGGATTTGACATAGGTCAAACCTGAATGGTCTAGTGATTTTCCCTACTTCCTTCAATTTAAGTCTGAATTTGGCAATAAGGAGTTCATGATCTGAGCCACAGTCAGCTCCCAGTCTTGTTTTTGCTGACTGTATAGAGCTTCTCCATCTTTGGCTGCAAAGAATATAATCAATCTGATTTTGGTGTTGACCATCTGGTGATGTCCATGTGTAGAGTCTACCCTTGTGTTGTTGGAAGAGGGTGTTTGATACGACCAGTGTGTTCTCTTAACAAAACTCTGTTAGCCTTTGCTCTCCTTCATTCTGTACTCCAAGGCCAAATTTGCCTGTTACTCTAGGTATCTCTTGACTTTCTACTTTTGCATTCCAGTCCCCTATACTGAAAAGGACATCTTTTGGGGGTGTTAGTTCTAAAAGGTCTTGTAGGTCTTCATAGCACCGCTCAACTTCAGCTTCTTCATCATTACTGGTCAGGGCATAGAATTGGATTACAGTGATATTGAATGGGTTACTTTGGAAATGAACAGAGATCATTCTGTCGTTTTTGAGACTGCATCCAAGTACTGCATTTCAGACTCTTTTGTTGACTATGATGGCCACTCCATTTCTTCTGAGGGATTCCTGCCCGCAGTAGTAGATATAATGGTCATCTGAGTTAAACTCACCCTTTATAGTCCATTTTAGTTCACTGATTCTTAAAATGTCGATCCTATTTGACCACTTCCAATTGCCTTGATTCTTGGAGCTAATATTCCAGGTTCCTATGCAATGTTACTCTTTATAGCATTGGGCTTTACTTCCATCACCACTCACATCCACAGCTGGGTGTTGTTTTTGCTTTGGCTCCCTCTCTTCATTCTTTCTGGAGTTATTTCTCCACTGATCTCCAGTAGCATATTGGGCACCTAATGACCTGGGGAGTTCAACTTTCAGTGTCCTATCTTTTTGCCTTTTCATGGGGTTCTCAAGGCAGGAATACTGAAGTGGTTTGCCATTCCCTTCTCCAGTGAACCACATTTTGTCAGAACTCTCCACCATGACCCGTCTGTCTTAGCTGGCCCTACATGGCATGGCTCATAGTTTCACTGAGTTAGGCAAGGCATGTGATCAGACTGGTTAGTTCTCTGTGATTCTGGTTTTCAGTCTGTCTGCCCTCTGATGGAGAAGGAGAAGAGGCTTATGAAAGCTTCCTGATGGGAAAGACTGACTGAGGGGGAAACTGGGTCTTGTTCTGATTGGGGGGTGGGGAGGGCATGCTCAGTAAATCTTTGACCCAATTTTCTGTTGATGGGTGGAGCTGTGTTCCCTCCCTGTTATTTACCTGAGGCCAAACTATGGTGGAGGTGATGAAGATAATGGCGACCTCCTTCAAAAGGTCACAAGCATTCACTGCTGCACTCAGCGCCCTCGACCCTGCAGCAGGCCACTGCTGACCCACGCCTCCGCCGAAGACTCCTGGACACTCTCGGGCAAGTCTGGGTCAGTCTCTTGTGGGTCAGAGTCACTGGTCTTTTCTCCTGGGTTCTGGTGCACACAAAGTTCTGTTTTTCGTTTTTTGTTTTTTCCCACCGAGAGTCTATTTCCCAGTCCTGTGTAAGTTCTGGCAGCTCTGTGGTGGGGTTAGTAGCGACCTCCTCCAAGAGGGCTTATGCCACACTCGGGCCTGCTGCACCCAGAGCCCCTGCCCCTGCAGCAGGCCCCCGCCAACCCGCACCTCCACAGGAGACGCTCAGACACAGTTCTGTCTCGGTCTCTGTGGGGCCTCTGGGTCCTGGTGCACACAAGGTTTGCTTGAGACCCCTGAGTGTCTCTGGTGGGGATGGAGTTTGATTCTAAATGCGATTTCGCCCCTCCTACCATCTTGCTGGGGCTTCTCCTTTCCCCTTGGACGTGGGGTAGCTCCTCAAAGTTGCTCCAGCACCACGCAGCTGCAGGGTCGAGGGCGCTGAGTGCAGCAGTGAGTGCTTGTGACCTTTTGAAGGAGGTCGCCATTATCTTCATCACCTCCACCATATATATATATATATATATAGTGAAATATTAATCATAAAAAAGAATGAAATACTGTCATTTGCAGCAACATGGATAAATCTAGAGATTATTATGCTTAGTGAAGTCAGACAGAGAAAGACAAGTATTATTTGAGACTCCTTGTATGTGGAGTCTAAAATGTAATACAAATGAATCCACATACAAAACAGGAACAGACTCAGAGACATAGAAAACAATATTATGGTTACCAAAGGGGAGGGAGAAGGGGGAAGGATAAATTAGTGGTATACAATTAATAGACACAAACTACCATATATAAAATAGAGAAGCACTATATATAAAAAGCCGCTGTAGGAGAACACGGCAACCCATGCTGGTATTCTTGCCTGGAGAATCCCATGGATAGAGGATCCTGGCGAGCTACAATCATGGGGCCACAAAGAAGCCAGACACTACTGAGGCGACTGAGCACAGCATATGTATAACCACACCATATAGCACAGGGCATTGTACCCATTGTCTTTTAATAACCTATAGTGGAATTCATGTAGCTGTTGTTTAGTCGCTCAGTAGTATCTAGCTCTTTTGTGACCCCACGGACTGGAGCTTGCCAAGTTCTCAGTCCATGGGATTTTGGGATTTCTCAGACAAGAATACTAGAGTGGATTGTCATTTCTTCCTACAAGGGGTCTTCCCAACCCAGGGATCACACTCATGTCTCCTGCACTGCAGACAGATGCTTTGCCACCGAGCCACCTGGGAAGCCCATAGTGGGATATACTCTGCAAAATACTGATTGCACACCTGTTGTTGTTGCTGTTGTTTTTTAATCACTAACTTGTCCAACTCTTTGTGACCTCGTGGACTGCAGCATGCCAGGCTTCCCTGTCCTTCACTCTCTCTCGGAGTTTGCTGAGATTGGTGTCTATTGAGTCAGTGATACGATCTAACCATCTCATCCTCTGCCGCCCCCTTTTCCTTTTGCCTTCGATCTTTCCCAGCATCAGTGTCTTCTTTCAGTGAGTTGGCTCTTCACATCAGGTGGCCAATGTATTGCAGTTTCAACTTCAGCATCAGTCCTTCCAATGAATAGTCAGGGTTGATTTCCTTTAGGATTGACTGGTTACCTGAAAGTAACACAATATGGTAACAATAATTCAGCTATACTTCAATTTTTAAATTGTATTAATTGTCAAAAAGAAAAAAAAAAGATTAGGTGATATCTGGGGAGCATTCTCAGACATTTCTTTCAGGACTTTCAATAAACAAAACCAAAACCAGTAAATTGGAATTACTGTACAAATAAGATACACTTCAAACTAATCTCAAATATTAATTTTATTGGGCTATTATTTTTACTGAAGCAAAACATTATATTTAACCTTCCAGAAAACTCATTTGAACCAGAATTACACATATTATATTCATTTTACAGCTGAGGAAATTTGAAATTTACTTCATATACGAGACAGCCTCTCTCCTCCCCAACACTCTCATTTCCTCTAGGACAGATATTCACCTCTGAGTTTCTGGTACCTGCAAAGGGCAAGCCAAATAGTTGATGATCAAAAAGACTGTTTAACTAAAATAAAAGTTGCATCAGTTCAGTTCAGTTCAGTCACTCAGTCATGTCCAACTCTTTGCAATCCCATGAACCTCAGCATGCCAGGCCTCCTTGTCCATCACCAACTGCCAGAGTCCACCCAAACTCATGTGCATAGAGTCGGTGATGCCATCCAGCCATCTCATCCTCTGTCGTCCCCTTCTCCTCCTGCCCTCAATCTTTCCCAGCATCAGGGTCTTTTCAAATGAGTCAGCCACCTTCGCAGCAGGTGGCCAAAGTATTGGAGTTTCAGCTTCAGCATCAGTCCTTCCAATGAACACCCAGGACTGGTCTTCTTTATGATGGACTGGTTGGATCTCCTTGCAGTCCAAGGGACTCTTAAGAGTCTTCTCCAACACCACAGCTTTCTTTATAGACCAGCTCTCACATCCATACATGACTACTGGAAAAACCATAGCCTTGACTAGATGGAGTTTTTTCTCTGCTTTTTAATATGCTGTCTAAGTTGGTGATAACTTTCCTTCCAAGGAGCAAGCATCTTTTAATTTAATGGCTGCAATCATCATCTGCAGTGATTTTAGAGCCCCCCCAAATAAAGTCAGCCACTATTGCATAATTTGTCCCAAAAATCATAATTAGGGCACAATTCTCCTGACTTGTTTATCTACACCAAAAATGTGTCTGTAATTGCACGATCTATGATCACATTACTGTGATTATTATTATAGGAACCATGCTTACCCTCCTGTTACATTTCAATCAGATGTGAGCAGCCCTTCTGCTTTCAAGACCATTCATCTCTTCTCTGGCTCACTTACTTTCTTTGTTTGTTTAACTCCATACATTTTCTTTAACCTGGATAAATGTAACTTCTTAATAGGTTCTTTCCAATTTTTGCCTTTTCATACTGCATATTCATACATCGCTTTGTCAACAAATGTCCATTGAGTCAAAGCTATGTTTTTCCCAGTGGTCATGTATGGATGTGAGAGTTGGACTATCATGAAGGCTGAGCACCGAAGAATTGATCCTTTTGAACTGTGGTGTTGGAGAAGACTCTTGAGAGTCCCTTGGACAGCAAGGAGAGCAAACCAGTCAATCCTAAAGGATATCAACCTTGAGTGTTTATTGGAAGGATTGATGCTGAAGCTGAAGCTCCAAAACTTGGCCAACCTAATATGAAGAGCCGACTCACTGGAAAAGACCCTGATGCTGGGAAAGAGTGAAGGCAAAAGGAGCACGGGGTGGCAGAGGATGAGATGGTTAGATAGCATCACTGACTCAATGGACATGAATTTCAGCAAACTCTGGGAGACGGTGAAGAGTTGCAGGCCATGGGGTGGCAAACAGACGTGACTTAGCAACTGAACAACAACAAAATATGTTCTGTATTTTTTTCTCATAGCTGGACTTTCTTTTCTTCTTTGTATGCATATGAACAAAATAAATGCGCTCACAAGCTTGTCTCCTTTTCTTCCTTCATACTAATGCCTTCTCAAACCCCACCTTTCCTTGGAGCCAGCTTGAGTCACCTTAAGATTTCCAGGGTCCACTGAACAATGCCGAGCATTCTTGCTTTCTGATGCATGAAGATCTCCTTCCCCTTGAGTGATCCCCATCCTTTCTCTGTGACTTCCCTGTGTCATGTTTAGATTGTAAACCCAATGGACAAGGAATATAAGTGATGCTGTATATATACAATCCAGCATGAAAATGAAAATTGTCACTAGCAGCTAAGACTATAAAATTCAGAATTTTAATTAACTTGTAGGCTATTGCATTAATACAGCTATGTTAAAACTCTCTTGGAACATATTTGACTCATTTTAATCACTGCTGAAGTAATGAGCACAAGTGAAAAGCTGATGTAATGTTGATGGCCTCAGGAAAAATTCTCTGGAACAATCTTCAAGGTGTTCATATGCTTCAGAACACACAGTCTCTTTTGTTGCTAAATCATTTCCATTTTGGAAATGGATATTAAGCAGCCAAAGTAATACATTACATATATTCTCATGTTTTACAGACCATGTATTAATGGGTAAATATGCAGGTCTGTTTATAGGTAACTCAACACAGAAATGAGGATTATGGCTTTCCCTCTGTGTGACAGTGAAAATCTGAAAGCCTAATTGTCACTAGCTGCTTAGTCTTTATATGAAATAATAAGATAATCGTTTGAGACTCATAAAGTCTTGATTTTTCATCTTGAAGGGCATCATCAATGTCACAAACTGTCAAGAGGCAGTTTGTGTTCTGTAGCTAGTGCTGATAGAAAACAGGAGGCCACCAGCAAATGTGTCCTCAAATTACCTCTGAAAATGGAACGATCTCTTTCTGTTTAAGAGCACATCTCCATCCAAAAGATAATTTGCCTTTATATCAAGGATTTATATAAAAGACTCATTTCTGAAGATACTCCATAGATCATTCTCTTAATTTTCTGTGTAATAGTTAAACTCCTGATGACCTAAACCAATTTTTATAAATATGCAACAGCGGAAAAAGCTCAGAGTATTTAAATTATTATTATCGATCATTTTGAATCATCCATTTCTATTAAAAAAACTAAAATGTGTTTAACTAAATTCCATACAATTTTATTGCGTGCTTGTGCTGAACGCTGGGATTGTGATGCAAGCGTGGGGTCTCTGCTTTCTTGGAAGTCACAGTTTATAGTGGAAAGTATATTAAGTAGGTAATCATGGGACTACTGAACGTTACAAGAGGGTAAAAACAGGCAACCATAGGAGCATGTGAAAATATGATTTAATTTAAACAGAACAGCCGTCACCTCATGACTTAGAAAGTGTTACTTTGTGGCCAATCACGCTTCCCATTCAACAGAGCCAGAACTAACTTCATACACAAGCCAGCTCAGCAGGGCAAGGGCCCACCTAGATAGTTCGACTGATGACAGTCTGGAGCTACTGAAGTAGAAATTCTATCCAGTTTAGATCACTTGGCTTTTCTCAAGAGGAATCTCTCCCTCACCGTCTCCCCACCCCTCACTACCCTGGCAGCTGGCCCAGGTCTCTAGCAAAATGTGTAAAATAGAAACTGGATATACGAATATGAATGACTCAGCATAAACTCTCCTTCACTGGCAAGTCTCAGGAAAAGTCCTGCTGACTGGGTCAGCCACTGCATTTCCATGTGATTACAAAGCCTATTGTTACACAGACATACTTGGAAACAACCTTGAATATAAATAAGAAGCTCAGCTCTTGCCAGCTTGTTCATTAAAAATGCTCTTTAAATATTTGGAGTATGGGAAGAAGTGAGATTTCATGGAGTCTAGAGCCAGAATCATGTACATTAGAATACATACTAAAATTTCCAAAGCTAGCCTGCCATCTAAGCAAGAAAATAAAGGTAGATAGATTTTAATGGGAGCTTTTAAAATGAGCAGTCAGAGTATTCCTCTACACATGGCAATCAAAAATATCTGTAGATTGAATTACTGTGGAGTTGAATCAGTGGGCTCAGGTTCTTGCCACATAAATCCCCTTAGGAAGAACCAAGTTTGCCTTCTACCAGGGTACACAAGACCTACTTGTGTTGATAAGAGGGTGCTTTTCTCCAGTTTACTCTTGACCTCTTTTCAGAGATCATTTCAGCTTTCGCTTCCTCTAGAAGAGAAAGTGATAACGGAACAAGATGCTTTCTAGGCCATCCCCCAGACTTTGGTGAGGTTATTGGCTTGAGAGAAAGCCTGCGGCGGCCCTGACTGTAGGGCCCCGGGCGTGAAGCAGCAGCTCTCTGATGAGACGCGCAGCACGCGGGCTAGAAGCAGCGGACGAGACGCGCAGCACGCGGGCTAGAAGCAGCGGACGACAAATGGTGCCGGCGTTGCTCATCCCAAACTGATCATGACGAAGACCCTCCAACATGTAAACGGTAAGACATTGACCACAGACTTGACTGCGGCCTAGATAGAATCCCTAAAAATAAGAGCCTGAATCTTCTCCATATATCTGGCATTTCTGTGTGCCCCTCAAGGGACATCTTTGTCGGTGGTTTACCTATCTTGAGCATATGAATGCCTTAAGAGCTGATGGAAAATGGTGGCGTTTGTTGATTGGGATCAAAACGTTAACTGAGAGCTGAGAACCGGGGAATATTTTCAAAGGAGTGCTAAATCCTTTCATTCCCGGAGCCCTCTAAGCAGAAAGTGGCCAGAGCTGTCATTGCCCCTCTTCCTCCAAGACTGGGAAGGGATCAGAGATGAGAGAACTGGAACAAGGAGTCATCAGCCACATCTGCTGCACCTGCCTTCACTACGCAAGGCTGCCAATGACAGACTTCCACCAAGTGGCACCTCAACAGCACAACGTTTGCTCCAGCCGTTTTCCAGGAACTTGGAGACAGTGGTGTCTAGTCCGAGCTGAGCTATGGAGACCGGATAGGACTACTGACTCTCTGCTGCACATAAGCAAAGGTCCACTTGGTGCCCTTTTGATGTCAGAGGCAAAAACTCCACCCTCAGATCATGCTGCGCATCTCCATTTTTTAACAGACACAGGCCTGTAGCTCACTTACCCCTGGGCAGAACTGGACCTTTTTCCATTCACTTTTCCCCACGCTCCCCATTCCTCAGACTGCCCTGATTCTTTACTCCTCACTCCATAAATACCCTGAGCCCCATGCCTTTGGGAGGCAGATCTAAGACGTGTTCTTTCCTCTCTTGGATGTCTTGCGAATAACCCTCCCTGTATTGCAAATGTCAGTGTCTCAGACTTTTGGCTTGATGCTCATGGGGCAAAATGGACCTGGTTTGGTAATATAAAAAAGTCATCCCCTTCCCAAGTCTGTTCCGACTGCTGAGTATTCCAATGCATGAGGCGATGTTTTAAAAGCAAGTTTTCAGTGCACACGTCAAACTGAGCCCACCTAATCTCCTATTTTGTCTTTATATTGTTATGCTCCGAGCCCAAGTCTCGGAATAGACTGAGAGAACAAGTCCACCACGGCAATGCAAAAGCAAGAAGGGAGTTTTATTGCTAACTCGAGTTAGGGCACTCTGTTACATCCAATGCAGTAGAGTGAGGCAGAGAGCCCCAAGCCCAGAATTACAGGAGTATTTATAGACTTAGAACAAAGACAGTGAATTGGCAAGGGCAGCTTGGTTGCAAGGGGTTCTTGGCATCTATTAATTGGCTAAATTTTGCGCATGCGGGCTTGCTTAAGGGACTTTTCGTGTTATCTGGGCTAGTTCTAACCAGGCTACAGGGAATATGCTGACCGGCTGAGTCTCAAGGTCGGGGGATGATGATCTCAGCTCCTTCTGGGCAGTGACCCAGCTTTTTCTGTGATTGTAGCTCTGGCTACTTTAGTCCTTGAAGCTTGTCATGGCTTCTGTCAAGTCTCAACAATATGGGATCTGAATCTACAGAAAACTGTGTCCTTTTCCTTCCTTCATCTCCCTTTTCTTCTGCATTAGTCTTCTCTGGCTGCCATAATAAAAATACCACAGACTGGGTGGCTTGGAAATTTGTTTTTCATGGTTCTGGAGGCTAGAAGTTCCAGAGCAAGGTCTAGGAGGCAGGGTTTGGTTTCTGGTGGGAATTCTCTTCCTGACTTGTGACTGGCCACCTCCTCACTATGGCATCATATGGCCCTTCCTCTCATCACAGGCAGAAAGATAGACATCTCTCTCCTCCTCATCTTATAAGGCCACCGATTCCATTGAATCAAGGCCTCACCCTTTGCCATTGTTATTCAGTTGCTGAGTCATATCTGACTCTTTCCATCCTCATGGACTACAACATACCAGGCTTTCTTTGACCTTCATCATCTCCCAGAGTTCGCTCAGATTCACGTCCATTGAGTGAAAGTGAGAAGTGAAGATGAATTCGCTCAGTCGTGTCTGACTCTTTGCGACCCCATGGACTGTAGCCTACCAGGCATCTCTGTCCATGGGATTCTCCAGGCAAGAATACTGGAGTGGGTTACCATTTCCTTCTCCAGGACATCTTCCTGACCCAGGAATTGAACCCGGGTCTCCCACATTGTAGGCAGACGCTTTACTGTCTGAGCCACCAGGAAAGTCCATTGAATAGGTGATGCTATCTAACCATCTTATCCTCAGCTACCCCCTTCTCCTCCCACCTTCAGTCTTTCCCAGCATCAGGATCTTTCCCAATGAGTCAGCTCTTCACATCAGGTGGCCAAAGTATTGGAGTTTCAGCTTCAGTATCAGTCCTTCCAATGAACACCCAGGACTGATCTCCTTTAGGATGGACTGGTTGGATCTCCTTGCAGTCCAAGGGACTCTCAAGAGTCTTCTCCAACACCACAGTTCAAAAGCATCAATTCTCCAGCGCTCAGCTTTCTTTATGGTCCAACTCTCACACCCATACCTGACTACTGGAAAAACCACAGCCTTGACTAGATGGACCTTTGTCAGAAAAGTGATATCTTTGCTTTTAAATACACCACCTAAGTTTGTCAAAGCTTTCCTTCCAAGGAGCATCTATTAATTTTACGGTTGCAGAAAGGTAAAGCTTCAGAAATCTCTTGTGTGTTCTGGAAGCCCTTACACAAAGAAGTTCCCATATGACTCAAGTAAGACTCGAGGACACCTTGCGTTTATCTCTGACAAGGCCAGACACGGACCTGCCGATCTCCATTTTTGCTTCATAAATTGAACTGCTTTGTCCCCACTACTCAGTCAGAACAAACGGTGTGTTCTTCAGATTTGGGATGAGATGAACTTTGGCCCCATCAGTCTGAGCCAGCAAGCCGCCCCTTCTCAACAGCCCCTCCTGAAAGTGGGCCGTGTCCTGAGAACGCTCTCTGCTGACGGGGCCCTGTAGGCCACGCCCATTCCACCCAAGTCCTCAAGCCGCCTCTTTCTAGCTTTGTTTACTCCGCACAGAGGAGCCCTTGCAGACTCCACGGTCACAGCGTTCTCCCCATTGCTACAGCTCATCTCACGCTCTTCCTTCCCCTCTTCACCATCATCCTTTGGAATAAAGTCTTCCCTTACAAAGTCTGGACCAGTTGTGGTTTTTGTTTTTCCCTCAACAGATTCTAACAGAAAATCGCCCCCACCCAAAAAAAAATTTTTTTCCCCCTTCTAACAGGGCAGGAGCAAGTCTGGAGACCACACGGAACCCCGTCAATCGTCCAGGCCAGAGCTGATGGGCGTCTGCAGGGGTATGGAGCGGCAGGAGCCTCTTGCTAGGGTAACTCTGTAGGCACTGACGACGCCCTGGGCAAGGAGGGCACAAAAAGCCGCCTGCTGCCTGGACGTCCTCACCGTGGGCGACCTCCGCGGGGCTCCCTGCTGGGGGCCGCCCCCTACACCTCCCCTGCCCGCCCCCCTCCCGTGTCATTGCAGGCGTGCTGTGCAACCCGGCGTCTCCAGGACGACTTCCCCTCTGGGCTGTGAGCTTCCCGCAGACGGGGTTCCTGCCTCGCCCCCCCTGCAGCCTCAGCACCCAGCCTTCGGTCCCGCTGTCCAGGGGTTCACTGACTGATTAGACATTAATTCATAAGACTGATTCAAGATGCCCCAAGGACTTTCCCCGGCGGCACAGCGGATAAGAGCCCACCCCCAGGTGGCGCTAGTGGGAAAGAACCCAGCCCTGCCAGTGCAGGCGAGATGAGAGATGCCCGCTGAAGCCTGGGCTGGCACGATCCCCGGAGGAGGAAACAGTAACCTGTTCCAGTGTTCCTGCCTGGAGAGTCCACACGGACAGAGGAGCCTCGGGGTGGGGGGCGGGGGGGGGGGGAGGTGAGGCGAGGGGGTTGGCTACAGTCCATTTGGTAGCAAAGAGTCAGAAACAAAAAGAAGTGACTTAGCTAGCATGCCAATGCAAGGGACGAGCGTTCCATCCCCCGTCTGGGAAGATTCCACCTGCCCGGGAGCAGGTAAGACTGTGCACCGCAACTGCTGAGCGCCAGGGCCCACGAGACGCAACCGCTGAATCCACGTAACGTAACTCCTGGAGCCCCGTGCTTAGGGCCTGTGCTCAGCAGCACAGAAAGTCCCCCGCAATGGGGAGCCCCACACCTCAGTGAAGAGTGGCCCAGCTTCGCCGGCAACTAGAGAAGGTATCCCCACCCTGCAAAAAAAAAAAAAAAAGGCAAAAACGCAGCGCAGCCAAAAATAATAAAATAAACAGATTTCTCAAGACATGTATGTGTGCAAGTCCTCTGGCTTCTGAATTGATAGGAATGATTGGGAAAATAATTTGCGCTAATATATTTTCTAGATTTAGTTTGTCTTTTCACCTATAATCTTCTCCAAACCCCTAAGAACAGGTACAATTGCTATGATCTTTATTTAACTGATTGGTACACAGACTAAAGAGGCTGAGCAATTCTGAGTAAGAAGCAGAGCTGAGAGCCCCCTCACTTTATCTCTGCATGCCGTCAGCTTCCTGCAGCCTCAGGAGTAGCAGTGGCCAGCTCCCCACAGGAGGGACTGCTCATCCTTCTGTGTAAAGGAAGATATGGATGATAATACGTCAAAGAGATGACTGAAAAGAGCAAAGGGACTTACTCTTTCAAGCAAATGCCAGAAAGACACAAATGGTTGGGGAATGTGCGGGCAATATTTAGAACTCAACAGAAATGCTGACTGAGGGATGAATTGCGATCATGAGACCTTCGATGTTCTGTGCTAACCATCACTCAGTATAAGAATTATCTTCTAAAGAAAGCAGTCAGGCACACAGAAAAAACTGAAAAGCATCAGGGTTTTTTCATAAATTTTTGCTCTTCTCAAATAGTCTGTGTACATTTTCTTGGCACGTTTCTGTATGTAAGCAGCGAGGAAATGCAGAGATCCCAACAAGCCAGAATGGTCCACGGCAGAGCTGATGACTGCAAATGGGAGCTTCCTCGAGAACAGCCTCCAGCACTCCAAGGTGTGACTCCAAGAGCCACCAGCACTTTCACTGCCCCTGAGACATGCTTTAGAATATTTTAGCTAAGGGGCACTGCAGAGTGATGGCCACGCGATAGACTTCAGCAGGCAAAAACAGGACTAACAGGAGCCTTAGTCCTAGCCAGCTTTCAGAAGGAAATAGAGACGTTTAAGAACCAAGATGATCCCTTGTATACCTGAAACGTCCATAATATTGTAAATCAATGATGCCTCAATAAGAAAGGGGAAAAAAACCACACCGAGATGATCCTAAGGTCACTTCAGATGGACTTGTTTCCTCCTGAAAGGCTGTGGACCAAGCACCAGCTTTGCCAAGTGTGTTTTCTAACCTCTGAACAGGATGTCAGAGCGCCTCTGTTTCTGGGAGTTCTCAGGGTCAAAGTGATGGGTGAGGCTGATGACTCATAGCTAAACATTTTTCAATCGATGTTCCATGGATTTTCTTGCTATTATATAGATTTTTGAACTGGGTTACAAATAATCAGGCTTATTCCTAGAAAGTATAATCTATCAAAATTAGACATCCTTCAATGACAGCATAAAGCTAGAGTGAAGTGATGAGAAGAATCGTTAAGGATGACATTCCCTCTGAGCAGCTGGGATCTGAGAGGCCGGCACATAGCCCTAACACAGAGATGCTTCAGACACTTGTCAAGAACAGGAGCAGAAGGCCGGCAGGAGGCGCTGCCCCGGGCGGGACTAGACGCTGGGCGAGGCGTCTGGAGCTTTCTAGCGGTGCCCCACCCGGTAACCCCGCCAGAGTCCATTCCTGCACTTCTGTCTCCTCACCCTTTTAGTCGTTTGAAACGCTTGCGTCATTTGCAATTAAAACTTTTCCACTGCTCTTCTCAATGTCTGCTCTTGCAAATCTGGACAACAGTGCCACTTAATTCTGACTTCCTCAAGTCACAAAGAGTGAAAAAGAGAGGAGAGACTGCCCTTGCTAACGGGCAATTGCACTCATCCAGTCATGTGAAGGCTTTAGAGCAAAATCTGCAATTTCCCTGAGAAGAAGGGATTCTGCCTCAAGACTGCGGCAGAGGACTCCTCCCTATGTTTGCAGCCTGTCAGCCAGCCCACACACTCCATTCTCAAGACTACAAATCAGCTCTCAACCCTGGCCTGCCCGACAGATTCAGGGCTTGCCAGTCCCCAGGACTGCATAAACCAACTTCTTAAATCTACATCTGTATCCAAAAAATTCTCAAAATTTCTCTTCTTGTTGGATCTCTTCTGTAAGCCTTTTCTTAGAAAAATATCTTTCCCTTTTGTTTTAGATTTGTGTGTGTGTGTGTGTGTGTGTGGACCATTTTTAAAGTCTTTATTGAATCTGTTACATTATTGGGTTTTGTTTGTTTGTTTGTTTACTTTCTGGTTTTTTGGCCATGAGGCATGGATCTTAGGGGCTGGACTAGGGATTGAACCTCCCCCTCTGCATTGGAAGACCAAGTCTTAACCACTGGACCGCCACAGAAGTCCCTACCTTTCCCTTTTGACTGAACAAACAGATGAACCAAAAACCACAGTGAAACAGCAAAGGTCTTCAGCTTCATGTTTGTTCCCCTCATCTGCACCAGGAGTGTTCATAATGCTATCCGCTCTGTCTCTAGGCTCTTTCCTTTGTGATTGCACTTGGTAATGTTACAACAAAGCTTGGAATGAAAACACCATCATAGCTGATTCATGCTTAAAATCAATACAATATGTGTAAGTATATATAAACCAAAGAAACAAATATTCCATTTGCTATTCATTGATCTACAGTTTATAACTGCAGGTAAGATTTTATATTAAAAAGAGCTATGAAGCAGAGAGGTTGACTTCTAGTCTGCCATAATAATGGGCAAGTTAAATGACCTCCCCTTTCTCAAATGATTTGATTGTAAACTAAATGGTTGATGATCATCTATAGTCATAGTTTTAATGAGCATAAAATGAAGTATTAATAATGTTATGTTTTGCATTGTATCACCCAAAAGGTATGTTGGAGTCCTAACTTCTGGTGTTTCATAACGTGACCTTATAAATAAGATGCAATTAGCTAGAGGTATAATCAGTTAAGTTGAGGTCACACTGGAGTACAATGGGCCCTTAACCCACAATGACTGGTGTCCTTGTAGAAAAAGGAGAGACTGTCTCACAAGAACAGCATGTGATGATGGAGGCAGAGACTGGAAGGCTGCGGCTGCAAGGGGGCCGATAGGAAACCCCTGGAAGCAAAGGCGAGAGCCCTCCCACGGATTTCTGGGGGAGTGTGGGCCTGCCAGCACCTTAATTTTGGACTTCTGGTCTCTGTTGTTTTGAGCCACCCAGTTTGTGGAACTTAGCAGTAAGATGACAAAAGTTTTGAAAGGTGCAACACCCCGAGTGAAATGTCTTGGGGTGCATTTACAAACCTGGGACGCGCCACGTTAGAGGACAGACCACACATGTCAGGCCCTGGGATGTGACTTCCTCGTGCTATTTATTGCATTATTACAACAACCAAATGAGGCAGGAGCTACTAGTAGTCACGTTTACAGTCAGTAAAAGCATGGCACTGACAGCTTACGTGGCTTACTCAAGTTCACATTCAGTTCAATTCAGCTCAGTCACTCAGTCATGTCTGACTCTTTGCAACCCTCTGGACTGCAGCACACCAGGTTTCCCTGTCCATTCAGTTCAGTCTAGTTCAGTTCAGTCCAGTTCAGTTCAGTCGCTCAGTCGTGTCCGACTCCTTGTGACCCCATGAATTGCAGTCACGCCAGGCCTCCCTGTCCATCAGAGGGAGGTGATGCCATCCAGCCATCTCATCCTCTGTCATCCCCTTCTCCTCCTGCCCCCAATCTCTCCCAGCAACGGAGTCTTTTCCAGTGAGTCAACTCTTTGCATGAGGTGGCCAAAGTACTGGACTTTCAGCTTCGGCATCATTCCCTCCAAAGAAATCCCAGGGCTGATCTCCTTCAGAATGGACTGGTTGGATCTCCTTGCAGTCCAAGGGACTCTCAAGAGTCTTCTCCAACACCACAGTTCAAAAGCATCAATTCTTCGGTGCTCAGCTTTCTTCACAGTCCAACTCTCACATCCATACATGACCACTGGAAAAACCATAGCCTTGACTAGATGGACCTTAGTCGGCAAAGTAATGTCTCTGCTTTTGAATATGCTATCTAGGTTGGTCATAACTTTTCTTCCAAGGAGTAAGTGTCTTTTAATTTCATGGCTGCAGTCACCATCTGCAGTGATTTTGGAGCCCCCAAAATAAAGTCTGACACTGTTTCCCTGTCTATTTCCCATGAAATGATGGGACCAGATGCCATGATCTTTGTTTTCTGAATGTTGAGCTTTAAGGCAACTTTTTCACTCTCCTCTGTCACTTTCATCAAGAGGCTTTTCAGTTCCTCTTCACTTTCTGCCATAAGGGTGGTGTCATCTGCATTAGGAACAGTTATAAGATGTTGTGGGAACACCATGACAATTTTTTGTCCTTAAGGTCTTTAAAATCTAGTAGATAAAAGTTGAAATATATGCATGTTAATTTAGTCATCATTAGTTTTGCTTCTAATGTTGTGTTGTTCTCCTTGAAATACTCCTGAAATAATAAAGGGACTGAGAGACAGAAAAAGAGAGACGGAAAGAACGTGTATTATATCAACACTATCCCCAGCAGACCTAAGAAATATGAGTACAAACCTTCCAAGTTCTCCATATAAGCATCACATACGAGAATTCATTTCCAGAGTCCCCAGAGTCAAATCGACAGTTTGGGGTGAGGTGATTTTCTAAGTCAGCATCATTGTTTTTTCGTGAAATTTCTCAATTTTCTGTGGCTTCTGCACATGATTGCATCTCTCCCATTGTCTGTGGTCACTCTGCGGTGAGTAGAGATGAGCTAAATGAAAAGATCTGCCCCTTCTTGGTAAAATGAGAAGAGGTGCCTCTTACCCCTTTTAACAAAAAGGTTTTCTGCATAATCTGCTGTGTTTCCTTTGTTAAACATTCACAGTGTCTAGGACTGGTCTCTAGAAGTTGTCAGTGTCGTGGGTCTGCTAAACTAGATACTCAGCCGATCCTTCCCCACACCATCTCATCCTCCAGTCCTGCTGAGAGGCAAAGCAGAGATTCATAGCTGCTCCTACAGGCCATTTCTTTCAAAGCTCTTCTCTTGGGGCTTTTACCTCCACTGCCTTCCACTTGCCTGACTGCAACTCTTCTTTGCATCTTCTAAGCCTCGCTGTGCAAGGATGTACACTTGACTCTCCACTAATGCCCACGTTTTAGCTCATTTCATTCTTTCATTTTCACGATGACAAGAGGAATGGCCTCTTCAACATTCCTCCAATCTTCCTGCTTCAGAATAACCAAAAATGTGAGTTTCAAAGATCTTCATTGTCACAAAAATAACTGAGAGAAACCACCTGTGTTCAGATTTACGGTCTTAATGACTTCAGGCTCTCAGACTGGCAGACGCACAGATGGCTGCTGCTCATCCGCCACTGAGCTGCCATCATATGAAGCCCGGGAAGGAATATTTAATAGGGTCCCAGGAAGCAAGACTCGCTTCTAACCTCAGCGAATTTCTAATGAGGCAGCTCCCAAGTGGAACCATGACAGACTGGGGCTCCGTGGACAGGGGACTGGATGCTCATGTGCACTAGACGCCTCTCGGATAATAGCTGGACCTCTTGTTAGTTCATATTTACGGAGAGTTTCCCTGTGCTGGAGGTACTGAGTTAAATGCTTTCAAGCGTGGTCTCAGTCGCCCCATGAGGTGACTGGCATTATTTTCATATTGTTTCACAGATGGAGAGACTGGGAGTTTTTAAGGGATTACTAACTTACTTACGGTGGAGTCAGAATTCAAACTCAGGCATTCTGAAGCCAAAATTTTGCTCTGAACCCGCTGTACTATCTGGCTGCTGTCTCCTTCTAGAATAACTCCACTGAGGAGTCAGGAAATCTGCTCTTGCCTTTGAAGCCCTCCTAGCTGCCGCAGTAGCCGCAGCAGCATCCCTTCTGAAGAATTCTCTGACTCTAGTGTCTACAGTGAGAATCTCAGAAGGGCCGATTCCACTAGAACCCAGACCAAAACTGTTCACCCCAGGAAGTCGTGAATCGCTGTGCTGGTTTTAAATGGACAAAGTAAACTTTTTTTCCCATTGCCAACGCCAAAAATTACCTCACTCATTTTTCAGCATGGTGTCCAGTTCCTCACATCCCAGCCGCAGCCTGGCCTCCGGGCCGACCTCCCCTCGCGACCTGCCACCTGCCTCCCACTTCCGCCCCTGGCCCGTTCTGCTCCCTGACACCTTCATGCTGTTACATACGTACTTCTTCTTCCTGGAGTCCCCTTCCTTCTTTTTGATAGGTTGAAAGGCCCTACTCAGCTTCCCTGAATGCTCAGTGGGTAAAGAATCCACCTGCATTGCAGGAGATGCGAGGTCCATCCCTGAGTCGGGAAGATGCCCTGGGGGAGGAAATGGCAACCCACTCCAGTGTTCTTGCCTGGGGAATCGCATGGGCAGAGAGGCCTGCTGGGCTACAGTCCAAAGGGAAAAAAAAATGTCTAACAGGACTGAGTGACTGCGAAACACAAGCGTGACGGCAAGCCCTACTCACCCTCTGGGACTTCATTTCTGGTCACGTCCTCTGAACAGCCTTCCTACAGACGCTCCAGTTCAGTTCAGATCAGTCACTCAGTCGTGTCCAACTCTTCACGACCCCATGAATCACAGCACACCAGGCCTCCCTGTCCGTCACCAACTCCCAGAGTTCACTCAAACTCATATCCATCGAGTCGGTGATGCCATCTGGCCATCTCACCCTCTGTCATCCCCTTCTCCTCCTGCCCCCAATCCCGCCCAGGATCAGAATCTTTTCCGATGAGTCACCTCTTCGCATGAGGTGGCCAAAGTACTGGAGTTTCAGCTTTTGCATCAGTCCTTCCAATGAACACCCAGGACTGATCTTCAGAATGGACTGGTTGGATCTCCTTGCAGTCCAAGGGACTCTCAAGAGTCTTCTCCAACACCACAGTTCAAAAGCATCAATTCTTCTGTGCTCAGCTTTCTTCACAGTCCAACTCTCACATCCATACATGACCACAGGAAAAACCATAGCCTTGAGTAGACAGACCTTTGTTGGCAAAGTAATGTCTTTGCTTTTAAATATGCTATCTAGGTTGGTCATAACTTTCCTTCCAAGGAGTAAGCGTCTTTTAATTTCATGGCTGCAGTCACCATCTGCAGTGATTTTGGAGCCCCCAAAATAAAATCTGACACTGTTTCCACTGTTTCCCCATCTATTTCCCATGAAGTGATGGGACCAGATGCCATGATCTTTGTTTTCTGAATGTTGAGCTTTAAGCCAATTTTTTCACTCTTCTCTTTCACTTTCATCAAGAGGCTCTTTAGTTCTTCTTCACTTTCTGCCATAGGGTGGTGTCATCTGCATATCTGAGGTTATTGATATTTCTCCCAGCAATCTTGATTCCAGCTTGTGCTTCTTCTAGCCCAGCGTTTCTCATAATATATTCTGCATATAAGTTAAATAAGCAGGGTGACAATATACAGCCTTGATGTACTCCTTTTCTTGTCTGGAACCAGTCTCTTGTTCTGTGTCCAGTTCTAACTGTTGCTTCTTGACCTGCATACAGGTTTCTCAAGAGGCAGGTCAGGTAGTCTGGTATTCCCATCTCTTCCAGGATTTTCCACAGTTTATTGTGATCCACACAGTCAAAGGCTTTGGCATAATCAATAAAGCAGAAATAGATGTTTTTCTGGAACTCTCTTGCTTTTTCCATGATCCAGCAGATGTTGGTAATTTGATCTCTTGTTCCTCTCTGCCTTTTCTAAAACCAGTTTGAATATCTGGAAGTTCATGGATGTATTGCTGAAGCCTGGGTTGGAGAATTTTGAGCATTACTTTACTAACGTGTGAGATGAGTGCAATTGTGCGGTAGTCTGAGTATTTTTTGGCATTGCCTTTCTTTGGGATAAGAATGAAATCTGACCTTTTCCAGTCCTGTGGCCACTGCTGAGTTTTCCAGATTTGCTGGCATATGGTGTGCAGCACTTTCACAGCATCATCTTTTAAGATTTGAAACAGCTCCACTGGCATTCCATCAGCTCCACTAGCTTTGTTGGTAGTGATGCTTTCTAAGGCCCACTTGACTTCTCATTCTAGGACGTCTGTCTGGTTCTAGGTGAGTGATCACACCATCATGGTTATCTGGGTCATGAAGATCTTTTTGTACAGTTCTTCTGTGTATTCTTGCCATCTCTTCCTAATACAAACCACATGGTCGCAGAATTGGACGTGACTGAGTGTACATACACACACACACTGTGCTATCACGGATTTCTCTTAATACCACAGGTATTGCCCTTATTTTCTCTGTCTGTGCAGCTGTATCTTCTCTCGCGAGCTTGTCACTAAACTTTGGCACAACTGTAAGCCCAGCAACAGAGAGCGGTGATGACAGCTGTATGTTCTTCATGTCAGCTGCCCTATGCCAGAGCGTGCCTCTCTGTTCTTCCTGCTCAGCAAGCATAAAGTCTCATATCCACACCAGATGCCTTTCTTACTTATCTCAGTAAATGCAAGTCTAGAATCCATTAGTTTTGAAGAATATATGAAGATTTTTACAAAGGTGAAAAAATGTAGAGTTTAGAAACCATGCCTTTTCTTTAATGAATTTTTTCAACCTCAAGCTTCAGTTTGAACTCGACTTCCAAAAGACTCACATCAGTTCAGTTCAGTTGCTCAGTCGTGTCTGACTCTTTGCGACCCCATGAATCACAGCACGCCAGGCCTCCCTGTTCACCACCATCTCTCGGAGTTCACTCAGACTCACGTCCATCAAGTCCGTGATGCCATCCAGCCATCTCATCCTCGGTCGTCCCCTTCTCCTCCTGCCCTCAATCCCTCCCAGCATCAGAGTCTTTTCCAATGAGTCAACTCTTCACATGAGGTGGCCAAAGTACTGGAGTTTCAGCTTTAGCATCATTCCTTCCAAAGAAATCCCAGGCAAAATGGCTGTCTGAGGAGGCCTTACAAATAGCTGTGAAAAGAAGAGAGGTGAAAAGCAAAGGAGAAAAGGAAAGATATAAGCATCTGAATGCAGAGTTCCAAAGAATACCAAGAAGAGATAAGAAAGCCTTCTTCAGCAATCAATGCAAACGTCTAACATAGGAGTGTCTTATGGCGCCCTCTAGTGTCAGAGGTATTACTGCAATCTGCTCTTCTAGGACTAGGTGAAGTCGCTCAGTCGTGTCCCACTCTTTGCAACCCCATGGACTGTAGCCTACCAGGCTCCTCTGTCCATGGGATTTCCCAGGCAATAGTACTGGAGTGGATTGCCATTTCCTTCTCCAGGGGATCTTCCTGACCCAAGGATTGAACCCGAGTCTCCCGCATTGTAGACGGACTAGGTATCCCTGTCCAATACTTTGACCACCTGATGCAAAGAGCTGACTCATTTGAAAAGACCCTGATGCTGGGAAAGATTGAGGGCAGGAGGAGAAGGGGACGACAGAGGATGAGATGGTTGGATGGCATCACCGACTCAATGGACATGAGTTTGAGTAAACTCCAGGAGGTGGTGGTGGACAGGGAGGCCTGGCGTGCTGCAGTCCATGGGGGTCACAAAGTCGGACACAACTGAATGGACTTAGCAATCAGTGTACCTACTGCCCATTGCATCCTTGTGGTTTTCACCCCCAGTCATGCCTTGACAGGTGGGAGCCCAACAAAGGGTAGGGTGAGTCCTCTCTGTGGCTACCACGCTGTTCATAGTACCTGGAACAAGGTAAGCTAAGTAAATTGAACGGATGAGAATAGAAATACAGTGGCAGAATTACACTGTCTTTTAAAAAGAAAATATTGATGACCGAAACAATTGTTGATAAAATTAACAAATAAGGTAAAATAGAAAAGCAAACAATTGGTATTTTCATTGCTTGTGAGAAGGTGTTAGCTATTATACCCTCCTCGCCCCCACGCCCATCCCTGCCTGGTGCGCCCACCGCCTATTAGCTATCATGAATGAGTCTTTAAATTTTGCCCTTTTTGTATAAGAAAGTACCTATGAGACTCCACAGCTTCCCAGGTTTGAGCAAAGCCACTTGACTGCAGGCTCCTTGAAAGCACGAACGAACAATCAGATCCACAGAATTCGCTGAGAGCAGCCACTCCCAGAAACAGAAAGGTAGGTGTCCTTTCTGTCGTCCGTATGAAAATTTCAGCTCACGGAAAAGTGGGTGGAAGTGAAGTCCATCGCGGCCTCTGCCTCAAGCGAAAGGTCAAAAGCGGTCAGACTGTGGTCCTTCCGGGCAGGCCGACACGAGCTCACCCCGGATGGGGAAGTCAGGCAGTCCTTTCTAGTACAACACACTATCGTGGCACGCATACGTTTAGTTCTGTTCTCAGTTCACCTTTGGAATCATCTGCAGCTGAAAAGTAAAAAAGCAGTTCAAGGCACCATTTTTTTTTTTTTAACCCATTTGAGTAGATTCTTTTAAACTACCAGTACCCAATATTTTGGCAAGGGTATGGGAGGTATCAATTTATAGAGAATGTCTAGAAAATAAAAAGTGCATGCCCTTTGATCCCTTAATTCTATCCTGAAGATTTATCCCAAGGACAAATGTGGAAAGAAGGATGCTACAAATATTTTCATTGTACTTTCATTTATAATAACAAAGTTTTGGAAACAACCTATACACTCAAAAGTAGAGTCTATCATGGCTAAACATGTGATGATCTTATCCACATGATATTCAACATGCAGTCGTTTAAAAAAGTGTATGGAAGAATGTTTCAAAAGATAGGAAATTTTCACAATCTAAAAATAGAGAAAAAACACTGTAAAACAGAGTGTACATATTTATGAAGTAGGACAATCTGAACTGCAGGTATCTCTGGTTATTGTTGCTATTAAGAAATTTGGCTTTCTCTTTGCAGTTTATAGATTTGTACAATGAGCGTGTATGTCCACTGTAGTCTGGAAAATAAACAGTGAAATTGCATATAAAAAAGAAAAGGAGGAAGTGTCATGTGTCGGATCTAGTCATGAGCTGAATGAAGAGACAGAAGCGCCCACTGTTCTCCTGAGATCCTCGTGACTGTGTAAGGGAGGCTCCGCAGATGTACGGGGGCCAGCCAAGAGTCCCTGCTGTTTAGGATCCAAGCGGTGAGGCGACATGGACCTCCTTCGGCTTTTGTTTTCGTAATCACTCATATGCGTGTCCCACAGCAGGGTTAGATGGGACCACGCACCTGTGCAGGCTCATCCTGAGTCAGGCGGGCAGAAGGAGGCCCGCACCGAGGCTGCTCAGCGCGCTCGGGACGGGGCAGCCTGCAGGGGCTTTCAGGACGGGGAGGCGCCGCGTGACCACTAGGTGACGTTCTGCCTTCAGAACTGTGTGACAGTTGTTACGAGTCTTGAGCTTCAACTCTGGCCTCTTTGGTTATAATATCTACGACGTTATCTTGTGGCCAGTGGTGGTCTTTCCCATTTTTAAAGGAGCAATTCTCTTCCTGAGTCCAAACTATTAACTTGGACGTTGCAAAGAAATGCGATTTCTCATTGTCCTTCTTTCATTTACTTATGGCTATTCTGGGTGTCTCTTGATGTTTTAGAGTTTCCCTCTGCAGGGGCTTGTCTTATTCTGGGGCCCACGGCTCAGTAGCTGCTCCACCGCAGGTGGGATCTTCCCGGACCAGGGATCGAACCTGTTCCCAGTACCAGGGAAGTCCCCTGTTTTTCTTCTTGACAAATTAATTTTAGACTAGGCTATTGACCACAATTATACACTTTTAGTCTTTCAGGGGAAAATTTGTCAGGAATAGCAAAATTATTTGTGGATTTTATTGGTCTTTCTTCTGAATTTGACTCTGTAAGTTTGCATTCCTGAATTCAAAGCAGAACTCAGAATATTCAATAATATTGAAAAATTATTTTTGAGTGTGCTAATAGAAAGACTCTTTTGATAGTTTAAATGAATGGCCCCCAAACTTTCTTATCTAGTTTTTAATCAGTAAATGTATTTGTGTTTTTATATACTTTAAAATTGTTTGCAAATACTATTGGGTTAGCCCAAAAGTTTGTAACATTACAGAAAAACTAAAAGGAACTTTTGGCCAACCAATATGCTATTGATAGATACTTTAGGGAAAATGCACAGTGACTTCAAAAGGGTAGACTAAAGATAAAATACAATTTTTTAAGAAATTTAAGTTTTATTTATTAACAGTAAAATGTCATTGGTTAAAAAAATAAATTTTACTTTTATTAAAATATGTATTAACAAGATCATATAGTCAATTGTGCTTTATTATTGCTGAAAACCTTGTCTAAGATTTCCAACATTGTAATTAGATGCTTGCTTCTAAATGAAACGTATTCCTCCACTTGTTTTGAATGGCTATCACAGTTGTGAAAGTTCTCTCATATAGATGTGTACATTCCAATAGAGGTAATATATCAAAGGCTGATTTTCTAAGGTCTGAAACATATTTCAGTCTATCAGTTACATAACGGTTTCTGATAAAGTTTTGTTCATAGGTTTTTTTTCCTTCTTGAAGGTTTGACTAGGTAGGAATTTTGAGGATCCTTCTGGACTAATTTTTGCCTCTTTTTTTCTTTTCCATCCAGCAGCTACAAAGTTTTGGGTTTTTGTTTGTTTTTCTTTATTTAAGACTTTAAAGAAAGCCTATTTTCAGAAATGCTCATCTCTGGACATAGAAAGCAGCTGGTCCTGGGATAGTGGTCTTTCATGGAGAACAGCTGCCACCAGGGGCAAGCAGGGTCCACTCAGAAGACTTCTGCTCGGGGGCACACGACAGCAGCTTCTGCACACAGTCACCTCTCCGTAGTGCCCTCTTCCTCCCGGCTTTCCCTCCGGGCAGTAGTGAGCACGCCTCCCCAGCTGGGGAGCCTCCTGTTTTGTCAGGGACCCCAGTGGAGACCAGCCAGCCGGTGGAAAAGGGCTAGGCCAGGGCCAGGGCCAGTCCAGGGCCCTTGTCTCGGCAGGAGCCTAGAATGAAAACTTCAGCCCAAGCTGGGATTCACCACGCACCCTGGGCGCCTTCCCCACCGCAGAGCTCAGCTTTGCTTCAGACTCGCTCTGGCTGGGGAAAGAGAGTCCTTTGGTTTCCTCGGGGACACCAGGGTGTGTGTGGAGAAGTGACCTGTCCTTGACTCCCTTCCCTTTGGCTTTGCGTTTCTGTCTTGAGCACAGATCTTTCCTAAAAGCCCCAAAATGCTGTCTCCCACACCACCCACCCCTTGTCAGTATCTGGCTTGTCCCTAACCCACACTGAGTAGGTGGCATTTACTGTGGCATAAATGTCCTTAGCACAGAAGTCCTGCAAATGCACAGCACCGATCACTCTCAACCCAAAGCCAGCCCCGGCGCAGGGCTCCTCTGAAGCCGCTCTAAGCTGTGGCCAGAGCTGCCACACTGAGCACCGGGAGCACTGCCGGCACACCGAGTTAGACGCTGAGCAGTGTCCCGTGCTCCAGGCTCTCGGCCCAGCTCTCCTGCTGGCGTTCAAGGGGACCAGAGGCTCGGGGCTCCTAGATGGTGCTAGTGGCAAAGAACCCGCCTGCCAACACAGGAGACATAAGAATCAAGGTTTCGATCCCCAGGTCAAGAAGGTCCCCTGGAGGAGGCATGGCAACCCACTCCAGTATTCCAGCCTGGAGAATCCCATGGACAGAGGAGCCTGGCAGGCTACAGTCCATAGGGTCACAAAGAGCTGGACACAACTGAAGTGACTTGGCATGCACACACAAAGATGCGTGTGGTCAAGTACTCAGTATAAAAGCGACAACCCCTCTCGCTCATCTCAAACCTTTGCAGTGACGGCAAGCAAGCGAAACTGGCTTTTCTCTGGTCCTGCTATAGCATAAAGCGGCCAAAACAAAAATGTGCTTGCTCTTTTGCTAAAACAATGATTTTTTTTTCCTTGCCACTGAGAGGAATTTATCTTCTATCTGTAGCTAGATCATTAATTCTATCAAGAAAACATGTTAATACCTGGTAAGGAATCCTACATAAAACCATAGGTTGTCACTTTTTTTTAATGCAGAATAAAAGGTTTTGTTGCCACAAACTAAGTATGATTTCAACAGACAGATGAGACTGCTTTCTGGTAGCTATTGGAAAGGCAGGCTAGTGATCTTTAGAGTCAAAGTCATTATTTTCGTCAAATGATTCCCAGCTTTTACTAGCATAAAGCTACTTGTCTACATGATATGTTAATTTCTGTTACTCTAGAAATAGTTTTTTTTAATATTTCTTGAATAAATGCCATATGGCAGAATTAATAATGTGCTTTATTTGTTTGTTTAGATAGATAGATAGAGATATATATTTTAAGTTTTGACTCTGCTGGGTCTGTGCTGTGGCCCCTGGACTCCTGATTGAGGCTCACAGGCTCTACAGTCCGAAGGCTCAGTAGCTATAGCCCTTTAGGGTTTCTCAGGTTGCTGTGCGTGGGCTTACTTGCCCCACGGCGTGTGGGATCTTACTTCCCTGACCAGGGATCCAGTCTGAAACCCCTGCCTTGGAAGGCAGATTCTTAACCACTGAACCACCAGGGAAGTCCCTAGAAATAGCTTTTTTTTATAATAGCTTTTTTTTTATGCTTGTTTATTTCAGAAGTTCAGTTTAGTTCAGTCAGTTCAGTTGCTCAGTCACATCCACCTCTTTGCGATCCCATGGACCACAGCACGCCAGGCCTCCCTGTCCATCACCAGCTCCTAGAGTTTACTCAGACTCATGTCCATTGAGTCAGTGATGCCATCCAACCATCTCATGCTCGGTCGTTCCCTACTCTGCCAGCCTTCAATCTTTCCCAGTATCAGGGTCTTTTCCAGTGAGTCAGTTCTTCGCATCAAGTGGCCAAAGTATTGGAGCTTCAGCATCAGTCCTTTCAATGAATATTCAGAAGCTACACCAAGAAAAAAACAAACATTATTTAATAGTAAAGGTTCTGTGAAACCTTCCTGAAATGTTTTCACATCCATAGAGAGTATTTTACCGTAGACATCTAAAGATTTTTCAGATATAAAGTCACCGCTATCGCTTTGCTGTGAAGCTTCAGCGTTCTGGATGCCCTTTCCTCGGGGCACCGGGTGCATGCCCAGTCGCTAAGTCGTGTCCGACTCTTTGCGACCCCATGCACTGCAGCCCACCACGCTCCTCTGTCGGTGGGGTTCCCCAGGCCAGGATCCTGGAGTGGGCTGCCATGCCTCCTCCCGGGGTCTTCCTGCATCTCCTGCATTGGTACGCGGATGCTTTGCCATCGAGCCGCCTGGGAAGCCCCTCCGGGCCCTGCAGCAGGAGCGGGCTCCTGGAGGAGATCGTGTGGCCCCTCAGGCTGTTACCGCACCCTCCTTCCCTGGGGCAGGTGCCAGGCTGGCTGCCAGCCGGCCCCTCTGACTTCGGCCAGAGCACGTGCAGCTGACCCTGCAGGGCGCCGCCCTCCAGGCTCTGCAGCAGCCTGCTGTCAGTGCCGCACAGCACAAGCGGAAGGCATGCTGAGAAGCAATATATCTGCAGCATCGCTTGGAAGACATGTGAGACATCTCTTCCTTCTGATTTTTTCACAGTCCCTCTCTCCAGCAATCCAGACAAACGTCTGAGCTCAGCACCTGGAGCTTTGGAGCCCCAGGAACTATCTTCACCAAATCACCCACTGGTTTATATTAAGGGACATCATGAGCAAGAAACTTGTTGCAACTTCTCCCTGTGTTTACTCTAAAGATGCTGCTAATCGTATTGCACTTGCTAATTACACAGCGCATCCTCTCCGGGAGATCCCACAAGAAATTTTCTTTTGAGTCCCAGAGTCAGGAATGAATGTGCTCCCTCCGAGCAACTAATTAAAATTAATTTGCTTTAATATTACGGGACTTTGAAGCATGTACCTGTTTTCTTCTTTGAACTGACTCCTAGAAAGCTGAGAGTCAAATTTGAAGTTTATCTTTAGCAAATCACCTTCTACACTCTATGGTTTTTAATATTTTTGCTTATAAATTTTATGTAATAATCTTACCTTCTAGCTCCTTCTTATCCCTTCTGCTCCCATTTTCCTTTTTCCAGCTTTCCTCTTCTACTTAATTCAAATTGATTTTTACCTCATTTTTTAATCTATTTATGTAAGATACGTTAAAGCCTTTGAAACAAGAAATGGATAAATTAATAAAGATTTCAGAATATCTGGTACTTTATTTCTCAGAGGCAAAATTAAACTGCTCCCATTTCCTGAACTGATATACTAGGAAACAGAATGGAATTACGCAATTTCATAGACTTGGGACAATTCCATAGAACATTGCTTCAAACAAACCCACTGGTTAATAATGCTCAGAGCACCATTTCATGAAAGATTGGAAGTGGGGCCCCAAGGCCAGGGGCACTGGCAGCAGAAAGAGGAAGATGCTTTAGGAAGGCAGCTCTAAGTGAGGACCCCACGTGTGACTCAGGGCCGCAGATGCAGGCGCCGATTTCCATCCATAGTGGGTTGAATGTGACCCTAAAACACGAGGCCAAGCAGAACTTCAGAACGTGATCTCGTTTGGATTAAGAGTCTTTTAAATTATAATCGAGGTAAAGATCCAGAGATGAGATCATCCTAAATTAAGGTGGTAAATCTGGTGATGGGCATCCTTATAAATGACAGAGAACGAGACAGACACAGAGAGAAGACGTGTGAAGACTGAGGCGGAGGGCGGCCCCAGGCCAAGCAGCGCCAAGCTCGCCAGCAGCCACCGGAAGCAACCTCCACGAGGAGTCACACCTGCGGGACCCGGACTTCAGACTTTGGCCTCCAGAACACATTTCTGTTGCTTTGAGCCTCTCAGTTTGTGATCATTTGTTCCAGCAGCCCTGGGAAATTGATGCATCATCTCCAGATTCAGATTCACGTCAATCCATGTTTCAGGTTTCAGAACATTTCTCTATGAATTTTAACTCTTGGTTAAAGTGCCTTTTTGAAAGTGAAACTTCTTCACTTCAATAAAAAGAAAAATTTCAAACACAAATCAGTAATTATTCCACATATCCAGTTGAAGATGTTTTCACTGTTGCTTAAGTGTTTTAACTTTCCAGAAGCTTGTGCATTTAAAGGCTGTTCACCATTACATTTTTATATAATGTATTTTAATAAATAATGCTATGATATGCAATAGAATGAAAAAATATAGCTCACATGTGCATGATTTCTATTATTCAGATTACATCAAATATTGAACTCCTTGAAATATAGTTATCAACCTTATATCATGGAAAGTAGATCTTTTTGACAAACCTTTTTAAAATATGCAAGCAAAGATAATAGTAAACAGTCACATAACCACCAGGAGACAGGGAGAAAGGGTAAGAGAGAAAATATTTAGATAAAAAACTCAAGACAAATAATAATACAAGACAATCTAAATGGATATTAGACAAGGATGAAAGAGGAAATTGATATCATTATTCAGGATAAATGTTTTTTCTCTATTAGAAAAATAGAAACAATTTCATAAAAGTAATGAAGAAATGTAAAAGGAAATATGAGACAACATATCTTTTATAAAATGAGTTGTGTTCTTTTCACTCAATTTATATTAACCACGTTCAAGAAAAGATTCAAATATTTAGAAATTGGTTTGCAATACCTCATATTACCAGAGGATGGTAGGAGAGGGTCAAAACATACGAAAAACAGCTAATTTGTATTTTTCTCTCAGGAGCTCACAACAAAGTTCCGTGATTTGTAAACCTGTCAAAGTCGTTTTATTCAGGGCGTCCCTGGTGGTTCCGTGGTATTAATAACATGCCTGGCATGCCAGGGATGCGGGTTCGATCCCTGGTCTGGGAAGATGCCATATGCCATGAGACAGCTAAGCTGGCCCCAGTGCCTCAGCGAAGGCCCGGAGCTGCCGTAAATGAATAAATACACATCTTTTATTCAAAGTTAGCATTTCGGAAGATGATACTGCCGGGGCTTTGGTGGATTGACTCATCAGTCTGTTTCTCCATGGTGGAGAGAGGAGGTGGGACTAACAGCTCGGACATTAGAATACGACCTACAAGCTCCTGCTCACATCAAACCAACGGGACAAGGCAGCAAGCCTGTGAAAGAACCGTGAATTTCTCAGTGGAAGCGTTAGTCTCTCAGTTCTGTCCGACTCTTTGCCACCCCATGGACTATTTCAGAGAGACAACTGAAAGCAAAGTAAGTTGATTTGTAGGAACTTTACAAAAGCTGGAATGAAAGGGACTTACCCAAATCACAGCCCTCCATTCAAAATCCTTTATCGGGTCAGGGACAGTGAGCGGGGGTCCCCGAGTAGCCAGCAGGAGAGAGGAGGGTGTTTCTTCTGCTCATGAAAACCCCCAGTGTCCACCCTGCTAGACAGCTCAAGCCCTTCCCGTCTCATCCACCCAGTGTCTACAGAGGATTAAGAGATTTAGGTCAGCGGGGACTTGTTTTTTCAGCAGGGAAACCCTTGGGACAAGGGTAAGGGGAAACCAATCCAGCTTCACTTTCAAACCGCACATGCTTGCTAAGTGCAGACTACCAGGCTCTGGGGTTTCCAAAGCAAAAAGGGTCTGGTCCCTGCTCTTCAGAAGTTGAAATGTAGGAGACGTGAATCACACGAGCCACAATCCCTCTGGGTCCTTCTATTCTGTGGGTTCTCTCACCAATGGTCCCCAGTCACTGTGGAAACAAACACTCTGCCCCTGGGGAACCGCGGGCCTGGTGTCAAACTCCTCTCCTGGGCTGCTGCTGCTGCTGCTAAGTCGCTTCAGTCGTGTCCGACTCTGTGCGACCCCATAGACGACCTCCCACCAGGCTCCTCCATCCCTGGGAATCCAGGCAAGAACACTGGAGTGGGTTGCCATTTCCTTCTCCAATGCATAAAAGTGAAAAGTGAAAGTGAAGTCGCTCAGTTGTGTCCGACTTTTAGTGACCCCATGGACTGCAGCCCGCCAGGCTCCCCCGTCCATGGGATTTTCCAGGCAAGAGCACTGGAGTAGGGTGCCACTGCCTTCTCCCCTCTCCTGGGCGCTGAGCCCTAATTGCCTCCCCTCCACCTGGGTGCCCGATCCTTCTGGTCTGGTCCCCGCCGCCCCAGACCCCCTCCCTGGATTCCACACGCCCTTCTGTTGCTCCTCTCTGGAACTCAACCCATCTTCCAGCCAGCTCTACGTCTCCTAAACCCGAAAGCCACCACCCTGCTTGCCACGTCGCTGCACCAGCATACGTATCCACCATCACTGTACAAGAATGCCCTTTTCTCCACACCCTCACAAATACGTGTTGTCTTTTGCTTCGTTAGTAACAGATGTGAGGTGATGTTGTGGTTTTGACTTTCATTTCACAATGATAAGTGGTGTTGAGCACCTTTTATGTACTTAATAGCCATCTGTATGTCATCTCGGAGAGATGTCTATTCAAGTCCTTAGCCCATTTTAAAAACTGTGTTAGTTTTTTTATTTTGTTTGTTTCTTAATATTGACCTATAGAAGTCTCTGTTATATTGGAGATGAATCTCTTATCAGATATATGCTTTGCAAATACTCTCTCCTATCTTGTGTGTTGTCTTTTGTTTTGTAGTTTGCTGTGCAGAAGCCTTTTAGTTTGACGTAACACCACCATTTATTTTTATTCTATTGCCTGTTAAGTTTCTTTATATTCCCCATAATTAACAACCTCAATGAATGCTTGCAGGCTAAATATGAAATTAACAGACAGTTGTGACTATCCTGACTTCTCTGGTGGCTCAGACGGTAAAGCACCTGTCTACAATGCGGGAGACCCAGGTTCGATCCCTGGGTTGTGAAGATCCCCTGGAGAAGGCAATGGCAATCCACTCCAGTACTATTGCCTGGAGAATCCCATGGACAGAGGAGCCTGGTAGGCTACAGTCCATGGGGTTGCAAAGAGTTGGATACGACTGAGCGACTTCACTTTCTTTCTTTCTCTCTTAGTGACTATCCTGAGTGTTGCCCATATACTGGTCTTAACTATAAATCAATAATTTCAGAACAAGTGCATTCATTCCACGTATCTAACCATGCCCGCTACATCTCTGATTCAGCATTCCCTCACAGATTTATCCCTTTTGCCTATAATCTCATATTTTATTTAATCCATCAATTATTAACAGATTTATCTACTATTTCCTATTATATAAAGATATGAGTCATCTTTTACAGTAGTATATTTTGGAGAATTGTATATTTTTATATGGAACAACTGCAGATAAAAATGTTAAAAATGAAGGTCACCATTATCCAATAATAACCACATGCCCTCAGATCTCTGGAACTTTAGAGTGCCTTAACCATGATGAAATGGTCCCTATTGATCTAATGCTACTTATGAAGTCAGTGTATCTGGCTTAAAATTGGATACAGTGAGTTAAAGGTCATCTACTCACTAAAGTACAGATTGTGGTGATTCTTCTACCCTTGAGCGTCTCTTGCTCCACATATGCCTTGATTTGTGATAAGAATATGCCTTTGAAGACTGTGCATATCCAGGACTCTGTGGATGGGGAGATGCACCCTGATGAGATTCCAGGAAATGACCTTTGAAGAGTCTTCATGGAAGACCCAACAGCCACGGTGATGACCCAGGAATGGTTCCGGCCTGCCCAGCTGACAAGCGATGATTACCCCCTCAAATCACTAGTTTGCCTATAAAGTTCTTCACCCAGTGTAAAAAAGCTGGCCAAGGCTGAGAAGAAAAGTAAGCAATTAAAATAGAATAAAATAATAAGCAAACACACATATACACAGACACATATATAGAATTACATTCTTAATTATAAAGATCAAAGCTTATCAAATTCAAATGACTTCTTCAAATAAGCCACTCAAAGATCATGTCATCAAATATATAGTGAGCCTAAAAATCCACTTTTGAAAAAGACAAAAAAACTCACTCTTTTTAGTGAGAGAAAAACATAAACATAGAAATTCTCTTTCAACTCTCTAACGAATGAGAGTTCTTTTCCAAAATCTGTCCAGTGTGCTGCCATCAGCAGTGAAAGTTCCCACATCCTTTCACACGAGCAGGACAAAGTGAAGTGGCCGTCACTGGTGAACTCCAGCAACAAATGTTGGGCGAGCATTTATCCCACTGTGGTCATGTAAGAGAGTCCCTGTGACTCCAAGGATGAGTTAGAGTGGCAAGTGGAATGGACTGGAAATCATCATATTTCTCTCCTTCTGAAAGCTTATATATGGAGAAAAGGGAATCCTCCAACACTGTTGGTGGGAATGCAAACTGATACAGCCATTGTGAAGAACAGAAGGGAGAGTCCTTTAAAAACTAGGCACATCTACCACTTGATCCAGCAATCCCACTACTAGGCATATACCCTGAGACAGCCATAATTTTAAAAGACACATATATCCCAGCGTTTACACATATACCCCACTATTTACAATAGCCAGGACATGGAAGCTACCTAGATACCCATTCACAGATGAATGGGTAAAGACGATATGGTGCATACATACACTGGAATATTACTCAGCCTTGAAAAAGAATGAATTTGAGTCAGTTCCAGTGAGGCAGATGAACTTGGAGCCTATTACACAGAGTGAAGGTAAGTCAGAAAGAGAAAGTATTGTACATTAATGCATATATATGGAGGAGAAGGAAATGGCAGCCTACTCCAGTATTGTCTGGAGAGTCCCAGGGACGCAGGAGCCTGGCAGGCCATGGTCCACAGGGTCGCAGAGAGTTGGACACGACTGAAGCGACTGAGCACGCACGCACGCATATATATGGAATCTAGAAATGTGGCGCTGCTAAAGCTCTCTACTGGCAGGGAAGGGATGGAGATGAAGACGTGAGGAGCGGACTTGTGCACGCTGGGAGAGGGAGAGAGCGGGAGAATTCAAAACGGGAGAGGGCAGCATCGAGGCACAGACGCGACCACGCGACCATGCGGAAAACGGGCCGCGGCGGGAGCGCTGGTAACGCAGGGAGCCCAGGCTGGCTCTGCGAGGCCCCGGGCGCGGGGCGGAGGAACGCGCAAGGGGGCGGCGATACCTGTCTCATCACGGCTGATTTGCACTGTTACACGGCAGAAACCAGCACACCATTACCAAGCGATTTTCCTCCACTTTAAAAATAAAAACAAAGCGACCACAGCAACAAGAAGAGAGCGTCCTCTGGACTTCCTAGGCCTACCTCTCCAGTATGGAGAGAGAAGGGGGCTGCAGGGGACGACCCACCGCAGTGCATCTCCTCTGAGCACAGAAGGCTTCACTGCGCCACTGGCTGCCTACAAGCGCAGTTGCGCCTGGAGCGGGGATATGACACGCGCATTCAGCTGTTCGAGGTTTCAGGGCCTTTCTGGCAAAGTCTGCAGCGTTTGCACTTCAGTGCAGTGGCAGAAAATCACGGTGACTTTCTGAGAACGGGGACAAAACGGCAGTTGCTTTTTCTCAAACTCCTTTTCTCTGTTGCCTACCAATGAGCATGTATCTAGGAAAGGGAAAAAAACAAAAACAAAAACACCAGTATGATTTTGTATCCCTCCTCATCTACAAAGGAGAGAGACTGAGAAAACTGCCCATATATTTGCTATATCTCAAACAACAATTTCTAGTTGATGCGTATTTTTTTAATTGTAAATCTCAAGATAAATAAGGGAATCCCTACAAACTATTGTCTTTGTGGAGGAAAAAAAAAACTCTAAATTCCATACATAAACATTACATCCTCCAACCTCTTAGCATTCTGAAAATTTGGATCAAAGAAAGCAGTAAAGGAATTACTTTTCTTTTTTTCCCTCTCAGTTTATTTAGATAGATGACCTACGAGAAATATTTTCCCCCAAAATACAATTATTGAAAAAAACGAATGTGTTTGCCAAATGCTCAAACACAGAGAAAATCAAACATAAACCTTGCAAGTCTAGACCAAATGTGTCAGTGGCTGACTCATGATGCCACGTCCTCTGATTCTGCCTAGACATGTATTTGGTCCTGGATCCATACATATTTGTCTGGGTTCAAGGCTACTTAAAGTCAAATCATTTGTCTTCAGTGGAACATTACAATGAGACAAGCCACTGAAAGCTAGAAAGAATACAAAATAAGTGCAATGAGACTTATGGAGAGCTCATTAAGATGACCAAATGAATATACATTGAAAATGCAGAAAATAAGGTAACTGGTGTTCTGGACAAAAATTCTTCAGACAAAGCTCATTATTCAAACACAGATTATAAATTACAGAATCCCTGAGCCATAAAGAACAGCTGGAGACTATACAGAAGACAATTTAACGTTGCATATTAGAAAACAGCAGATACAATGAAAAAAATGACAGAATGTCTACTACATTTTTATCTTCTTAATCTAAATTTTATTTTTGCCTGTTTCATAAAGTACAAAACAGATTAATATACATACATGTATATAGTCTAGAAATGCATAAGAACAGCATGCATGCTCAAACTTCGTGACTGACACAAACGATCAGTTCACGGACCACAGGTTTAATCAGGTTCCCTCCTCTGGGCCACTGTCACCTGGTGAGGCCACTCAGCCCCGTCAGCAGCTTTCACACCCACGTGACGGCCAGGAGGCTGTCTGCATCATTTCTCTTCCGAGAGCTGGCCATGTCCACTCTTCAGACTGAAAATTCCCAGTTGCCTCAGGAAGACAGTGCCATCAACTGGCCTGGCAACCCGCCGTAACGCGGTGAGAGCTGGGGACTGAGGTCACTGGGTCTGGATCAGAGAGGCTGAGCGGCTACACTCAACTCTGAACAGCGAGGCCTCGGTCTCTGCACCAGAAAAATGGAGATCACCAACACTTTTTCATAAGATTGCCTTTAGGGGACTTCCCTGGGGGTCCAGTGGTTAGGAATCCACCTTGCAATGCAGAAGGTGCAGGTTCGATCCCTGGTCTGGGAACTAAGATCCCACCTGCCGCAGAGCAACTAAGCCCACGCGCCGCAACTACTGAGCCGGAGACCTCTGGAGCCCCGCGACCCCACGAGAGAGCCTGTGTGCGGCAGAGAACGATCTCATGTGACGCAGGGAAGGTCTCGCATGCTGCACCTGAGACCCAACGCAGGCAAACACGTAAGAAACATCGAAAAGAAAAATATAGATACATAAACTAAAAGATCTGCTGTTAGAACCAAAGTAATAACGTATGTGAACAATTATTTCCAAAGTATAAAATATTACCTAGATTGCTGTTGCTCTTGTTCTAGTTACTATTCACCATGTGACTCTTTTATAGATACATTCCACTGACAATATTTAGAGGACTAGAAGATGAAAACTGTCCAAACGTTCTCAGACCTGTTCCACTTACTACCACTGTGACAAATATGTGCCCTCAAAACTAAAAATAAAAACGCCATTCTGTGTGAAGAGGCAATGAACCATGTAAAGACAGAGACAGCCCTTTGCTTTTAATCTGAGGCTCATCCAATTAGTTACAAGCACATTGTAATATTCATGAACAAGGTGGGCCTTTTCTCCTTTCTTGTCCCTGTCCTTATCTGTGCCTGTTTCTCTGTCCTCTGTAATAGAAACTAGCTAAACTGTACAAAATAACAACAAAGAAGGCAGAAAACTGAAAGTCAGTATTAGAAATCACATTATTAGCTTTGGAGAAATAAAAGGAATTGAGAGCAACGGGACAGATTCCTGGGAAAGATCAAGGGCAGGAAGAGAAGGGGGCAACAGAGGATGAGATGGTTGGAGGGCATCACCGACTCGATGGACAGGAGTTTGAGTAAGCTCTGGGAGTTGGTGATGGACAGGGAAGCCTGGCGTGCTGCAGTCCATGGGGCTGCAAAGAGTCAGACACGACTGAGGGACTGGACTGAACTGAAGAGGCTCTTGACGTTAGAGGAAGGATGCTTTCGTGAAGTGAAGTCGCTCAGTCATGTCCGACTCTTTGCAACCCCGTGGGCTGTAGCCCACCAGACTCCTCTGTCCATGGGATTCTCCAGGCAAGAATACTGGAGTGGGTTGCCACTCCCTTCTCCAGGGGATCTTCCCAACCCAGGGATCGAACCCGGGGCTCCTGCATTGCAGGCAGGCGCTTTATCCTCTGAGCCTCCAGGGAAGCCCTGTATAGAAAGCACTGAAGCTAAAAGGGTTGGGCAGGCCTTCCCTCATGGCTCGGGGGTAGAGGATCTGCCTGCCCGTGCAGGAGACAGAGATTCCGAACCCGGGAAGAGCCCGCGGGCCGTGGAGCAGCTAGGCCTGCGTGTCACAACCGCTGAGCCCGTGCCCTAGCGCCCAGGAGCTGCAGCTGCTGAGCTCATGCACTGCGGCCCTGGAACCCAGGCGCCCCAAAGCCTGCGCTTTGCAACAAGAGAAGCTGCTGAAGTGAGGAGCCCCTGCGCTGCAGTCAGGGAAACGCCCGTGCAGCAGCAGCACTCAGCAGAGCCAGAAATACACGTAACAATCAAATTGTTTTTAAAAGGATCAGTCCAAGAAGATACAATTATACACATTTATGCACCCAACATAGGAACCCCTAAATATATAAAGCTAGTGCTCACAACCATAAGAGAAGAAATTGACAGCAACAGAACAGCAGTGCAGGGCTCTGACAGACCACTGACACCAATCGACAGAGCATCCAGACAGAAAATAAAGAAGGAAATACAAGCTTTAAATAACACAAGAGACCGGGTAGATTTAATTCATATTTATAGGACATTCCACCCAAAAGCAGCAGAATAAACTTTCTTCTCAGTTCTTCGGGATAGACCACATTTAGGGCCACAAATCAAGCTTTCCAAAATTTAAGAAAATTGAAATTGTATCAAGTATCTTTTCTGACCCCATGCTATGAAATTAGAAATCAATTACAGTAAAGCAATCTTTAAAAAAAAAACACAAATACATGGAGACTAGACAGTGTGTAGCTAAATAACCAAGTGATTATTGCAGAAGTTAAACAACTAAAGAAACAGAAATACCTAGAAACAACTGCCAGTGAAAACATGATGAGCCAAAACCTATGGGATGCAAAAGCAGTTCTAAGAGGGAAGTTTAGAGCAATCCAACCTCACCTCAAGAAACAAGAAAAACTTCAAGTAAACAATGAAAATTACAGGCCAATATCACTGATGAACAGAAACACAAAAGTCCTCAAGAAGATACTAGCAAACAAAATCCAAGAACATATTTAAAGGGTCATACAACATGATCAAGTGGAATTTACCCCAAGAATGCAAGAATTCTTCAATATGTGTAAATTAATCAAAGAGATTCTCAAGAGTCTTCTCCAGTATCACAATTCAAAAGCAACCATTCTTTAGCGCTCAGCCTTCTTTATGGTACAACTCTCACATCTATATACGACTACTGGAAAAGCCATAGGTTTGACTACATGGATTTTTAATCTGATTTTTAACACAATGTCTAGGTTTGTCGTAGCTTCCCTTCTAAGGAGCAAGTGCCTTTCAATTCATGGTTACAGTCTCTGTTCTAGATGTATCTTTCAAACTACTTTTCAAGAAATCTGTAACAATTCTTCCCCTACCAACAGTGGATAAGAGGGCTAATCCCTTACTACTCTTAGCAGCAATGAGTAAAATCGAGCACTTTTTAAAAATTTTTATCAGTTTGAAAGACAAAGAAAAGATATGGTTGTCTTCATTTGCATTTCTTTGAGCATTAGTGAAGCTAGACGTTCTTTAAAAGCGTCTCACGATCTGCGTTGTCTGTGAATTCTTTCCATCCTTTCCTACGTCCCTGTGTAAATCTCAGTTCTCAACTACCAATTTGTATTCAAACCAATACATGTACAATAAGACATTAAATCTGCAAGAGGATAGAAAATATTATTACTCAATTCGCTATTTAACTTTTAATTGTGCTTAAGATGTTATACATACAGATGTTACACTTTAAGTATGTATGATAAGCTATTAATACTTTTCTGTATGAGGGGAAAAATAAGCCCTTTCATCATTAAACATAAAATAAATTTGGTTACTTGCTCAATAAGAAGTAAATCTCCTGTTTTGTCAGGATTCCCACACGGAGGCATTGGCAAACTTCCTTCCCTAAACAAAACAATGAAAAGTTAACAGATTCCTTAGTACTGGGAGTTCCAAGTTTAAACAATGGATAAATATTTTACACAAACTATAAAGTTAAATATTTGAGAAAACACTACATCTCACAGAGGGCTTGGATCCTCTAGAATCAAGGCGGAAAATGACTCACCATACACCCAAGCATCACTCTGAGCCTCCGGGTACACATTAGTCTACACGGGCTCAGGCTCTGCGTGAAGACTGAAGACGTGGCAAACTCACTCCCCCTTGCTGACTGTCAACGTTCCGTGCTAGCCAGACAGCCGAGTCATTGAGGCCCTTGGCTACCTTGAGACATGGCTCTCATCAGGAGGCCCCGTAGGGGCCACTGAAGAATGTCTGAGGACAATTTTAACTGTCATACCTTTGGGAAGGTGTGTATCTAGTGTGGCTTCCAGATGCCAGTATCCAGCAGACTCTGCCAGTGGCGCGCCTCCTGGAACCTGGTTGGCAGGCTTCGCATCCTACTGCACCCAGGACAGCCATACCCCACCCCTCTCCCCACCCCCTAGTAAAGAATCACCACGCTGCAAACACCAGTAGTGTTAAAACTGAGCAACTCTGTTCCACTGCCCGCCAGTGCAGGGGACACCGGTTCAAACCCTGCCTGGGGAAGATCCCGCATGCCGCGAGGCAGCGAAGGCCGCGCACCACAGCTACTGAGCCTGAGCTCTGGAGCCCACAAGTCACAGCGGCTGGGCATGTGCACTGCAGCCACTGAAACCCACGCACCAGAGCCTGCGCTCTGCAACAAGAGCAGGCATTGGCAACCTCCATGAGAAGCCTGCGCGGCAGCCAGAGAAAGCCCGCGTGCAGCACAAAGACCTCGTACAACCCCACAGAAAATATGTTTACCTCTTTGAAAAGAAAATCTATTCAAGACCAAGTCAATAGGAGGAGACTGAGCTCTTACCTCTCCTGTATAACTATCTTTGCCTTTCAGAATCTTCCTGTAAAGCCTCACATGGCTTTCATCGTCAAAAGACAGGGATCTGCCAAGTAACACATACTCGGTTAGTCCACGCGTCAACTGTGCTGCTATAGGATTTTCTCAGCAAAACTTTGGGAGCTATGCACTCTGGGGTTCCACAGAGCATCCTCACTGTCCAGTCACCCCCTTTGTTCCTAGAGTGTGCCAAATCAAAGTCTGTGATTAAAATGTTTGAGTCTACTTCTGGGTGATCACGTAAGAGTTTTTCAGGCTTTAGGTCCCTGCTGAATTATTCTCGATGCATGCACATACCTCATGCCATCAGCAACCACGTGGGGGATTCTGACAGCGTCCTGCTCTGTAAAGGATCCCTGAGAGATGAGTCGATCAAAGAACTCCCTTTCTGGACCCAACCCCACCACCATGTAAACTCGATCTCGGGCCCCAAAGATCTCCAGGAGCTGGATGATGAAACGGAGGCTAACATCCCACAGGAGAGTCGGCTCAGACTACACACCTCTCTGCCTGCTCTCATTCTGGTCTCCATCACTTGTATTGCAAAAGGTTTCTTGGTGGTCTTCAGCTCCACCCTGACCACCTTCTGAAACCGCTGGTCCCAATAAAAGTCTTGATATCATATCTGTTGGAAGAAAAGTCAAATAAATCAGCTATCCCCTCAAGTGATGATTTTAAAAATGATGTAATTTGATGTTTTGCATCAATTTTTCTAGCTTTACACTCCCACATCCAGTTTCCTTACTTGTGTTCATTATTTTTACCCCCCCACCCCCGCCAAATCCGCTTTTGAAACGGAGGCAAGGGATAGAAAGTGATTAGTCGGCAGAAAGACAGACAATCTTAATAACTACCATTCATTACACATTTATTAGGTGCTAGTATCTTTGCGTTAAATTTTATTCAATAAAACTCCTGCTGGGTGATATTAAGAAGTTAAGTGATTTCCCAAGGCTATACAGTTGCAATAGATGGAATTTGAATCTAATTCCTTCAAATGTGTTGCTCCAAATTTTCCTGGAAGAATTTTGGGACCTCCATCTTGAAAGAGAGTCATTTCCTAGGCAGGTTGATAAGAAGTCTAGGGGTCCCCAAGGAGAGAGGAGTCTGGAATTCTCAAGGAGGAAGAAAGTGAAGAAGGAAGTAAAATGTTTCCCAGGGAGTTGAATACTAGGTCAGCTTTACTGGGACGGAAAGCCCCCAAATTTTAAAGGGAACAATGGATACCAGGTGTGTCACTGCAATGTTTGCCCTGCAACCTAAGAAACAGGATCTAGCTCTAGGAAACAGGGACTCGACGCTAACTGCAAATTGTCACCAATAGTTACATAAACCTTACCTGCCGGCCCACCAATCATGCTCTGCCGAGTAGCCTGGTCCCCCTCCTCCCCTGCACAATAGGATAAAAGGCTCCCAAAGCGAGTGTTCGGGGCTCCCCACCTTCGATTGGCTTGGTGGGGGCCCGGATCCGAAATTGCCAATAAACTGTTTTTCTCTGAACTCCGACTGGTGGTCTCTATTGGCAGCTAGTCTCCCACACATCTAGCATTTTCCCTCCTCCCTCCAATTCTTTATGTTTATCATTCTGCAACAGCAACCACCAATCAGGTGGAGAAAATAAAAAAGAAACTTAGTCCTATTTATAACGTCTCCAAAGAGGGAGGAAACGGTATCAGGAGGCAGGGTACAAGCAGTAGGCTTCCTCAGGCTTCCTCAGACTGTGAGCTCAGTCCCAGCAATGTCTTGTATTTCGCTCAAATTCTCGCCCAGAGATGCTCCTTCGCAGATGACCACTGAGAAAGTCAGCGCGGCTGTGCTGTTGAAAGGGCAGCTTTGGAAGATGGGTGGGGCGGTGTCAGGAGCACCTTGCGGCCAGCAGCTCTCATCATTTCCCCAACGACTCCCCTGCACTTGCAATATTTAAGAAGCCAACAGAATTTTAACGTGGGATGTGTGTCAGGAATGTGTGAAGTAATCATTTCTCAGAAAGACCAGGAAGTCAAATGGACTTCAAAGGCCAGGGCTCTTCAACTTGAATTATCTGTGTTAAAGTCTATGTGAATTTAAGAATCCTATCAAAATTTAATCTTCTATCTTTATTTAAGAAATGTTGAGGAAGTGCTTGACTTAGAATCATGATTTTACAGCTGGAAAGAATATTAGAGAATGATTTCAACCAATCTCTCATTTTAGCAGTGAAGCCATTTGAAGATCAGGTTAGCTGATTGATTAAGCTGTGGGGCGGGGACTAGAACCCAGGTGTCTTTACCTGCATCATAATTCGGTGCTTTCCCCACTTTATTACAATTTCTCCCAAGTAAGGATTTCAACAAATGAAATGTACTCAGGGGGCTGCAGGGAAAAGGTAATTTTTTAGACACATACTCAGTACCAAAGATTCAAATGCAGATATCAACCTGTACTTTAAATAATCTTATTTCTATTTGAATTTATTCTTCCTCTAATCTCTTTTTGGTTTGATCCACTTACTTATTCCTTGTATTCCTGTGCTTGCTGAATAAAAATGGTCTTTGGCTGTACCAGCTTACAGGAAATAGCTTTGTTCTACACAGTGCATTTAATTTTCTGGCCAATTACCTTATCAAAACAGATAGCAATTTAGCGATCTTAAATGGATTCTGCCCCTTCTTCTCTTGCCAACTCTGTTATTTTTATTCACATGCACTCCCAGTGTGATTTTGAAGATAATCACAGGCATTTCAAATTCTGTTGGTTTGCAGATGAACACATTACCTCTAAAGTGGATGAAAGCATTTTGCAAATACTAATTTATCACTCTGCCCTCAAAACTGCAGGAAAATTCATTTGCTCATGGGATTAATCATCAGCTATCAGAAATTACCATTTCTGAGGAACCACACTCTTACTCAAATAAAAGAAGCTTTACTCAACACTGTTTCAGGCTTTTATATTCCAACAGTTTGAAAAAAAATGCTAGTAATTTGGCATTGGAAGAAATAGCAATCTTTAAGCCAAATTTTAGAGTTGTGGAAATAAATGGTTTTAGAAAACAAACGTCCCATAACAAGTGGGAAGCTGTGGCCTTGCTTGTGAGCCCTTTATGGCCATGGATGGTGACTTTTTATGAGGATGGTGACTATTTTTATGATTTGGGTGGCTATATCTTGTGCAGTGCCTGACACAGAGGGGACCGCAATAAATGTTGAATGAGAGACCCAGTCACTGAATGCTTATTATTTCCAATTATCACTTGTATTTTGAAAACATTAAAAAGGAATCAGGCGTGGGAGAATACATCTACAAGGCTAGCCCACCTCCTCCACTCCCACCCTCCGTGCCCACCATCCCACAAAGCAGCTCCAAAGGTAGTTTTTGGGTCATCATCTCAGAGATTATAGGAAACAAATTATTACTTTGACCTCAGCTGCCACAAACTGGAAATTTTCTAAACCTGATTTTTTTAAAAATGGAAAAGACAATAATATCTATTTGACAGAAACAATTGTAATGAATTACCAAAAAGAAAGTGAATATAGTCAGACTTAAATTCTGTCATCTATCTCTCCCTGCAGGCTCACAACAGAGAGGAAAGACAATTGTTTTCTAGACCTAATTCTGCCACCAACTTGGATAAGTCACTTAATCTTCTGGGGGCTCAACTCCTCACTGGTTAAAGAAGAGCCTTGAGGTAGTCTCTAAAGTCCTTCCAGTACTGAGATCCTCTCCTTCTACGATGCTTTCATACTGTAAGCAGCTGAGTTACAAGGGTAGATAAAGACTAGACCAGAGCCCCTTGGCTACGGATGACCAGAGATGCCACCCAGCCATTCCAGGCTTGACAGGATCCCATGTCCCTTCTAATTCAAGTTCAGCTGCATCAGCCAACTTTGTTCCTCTCTAAGCTTAGTGGATACAAGACTAATCATCAGGTCATCTTTGTGTCAGAACTTCCAGTGGAGGGCAAGAAAAGGCTCTGCGTAGACTCTGCTCAGAACACTGTGAAGAAGCAAGCAAATAACCCCAGGGCTAGAACCCAGTAGGGCCTCCACATCTGTGTTCCTCCAAATGCTGCAGAATGGAGAGGATTCCGTGATGACTGTCCTCCGCTTGGCCAACCCAGGGCACGCTGACAAAATTCCTTCTGAGGCCAACCAACTGGCTGGCCTTCCTTGCTCATTGCTTATGTGTCAGTTGGATCTTATGTCTACATTCAGTTCATTTCTGTCGCTCAGTCAAATCCGACTATTTGAGACCCCAGGGACTGCAGCACACCAGGCCTCCCTGTCCATCACCAGCTCCCAGAGCTTGCTCAAACTCATGTCCATTGAGCCAGTGATGCCATCCAACCATCTCATCCTCTGTCGTCCCCTTCTCTGCCTGCCTTCAATCTTTCCCAGCATTAGGGTTTTTTCCAATGAGTCAGTTCTTCGCATCAGGTGGCCAAAGTATTGGAGTTTCAGCTTCAGCATCAGTCCTTCCAAAGAACACCCAGGACTGATTTTTAGAATGGACTAGTTGGATCTCCTTGCAGTCCAAGGGACTCTCAAGAGTCTTCTCCAACACCACAGTTCAAAAGCATCAGTTTAAGGCCCAGCTCTCTTCATGGTACAACTCTCATATGCATACATGACCACTGGGAAAACCATAGCCTTGACTAGATGGACCTTTGTTGGCAAAGTAATGTCTCTGCTTTTGAATATGCTATCTAGGTTGGTCACAACTTTGCTTCCAAGGAGTAAGCATCTTTAATTTCATGGCTGCAGTCACCATCTGAAGAAGAGGAAGAAAGTTCCTGTTAAAGACTTACCACAGTGACTGACACCGTCAAACCACTCAGTCAGTTCAGTCAGTTCAGTTGCTCAGTTATGTCCAGCTCCTTGCGACCCCATGAACTGCAGCACGCCAGGCCTCCCTGTCCGTCACCAACTCTTGGAGTCCACTCAAACTCATGTCCATTGAGTCGGTGATGCCATTCAACCATCTCATCCTCTTTTGTCCCCTTCTCCTCCTGCCTTCAATCTTTCCCAGCATCAGGGTTTTTCCAGTGAGGCACTTCTTCACATCAGGTGGCCAAATATTGGAGTTTCAGCTTCAGCATCAGTCCTTCCAGTGAACACTCTGGACCGATCTCCTTTACCTTAGGAAGACAGTAATATGACAGGAGGATGTGCACCGTCATTTACATTCATTACTGAGCTGGCCTCACGGCAGGCTCACGTTGTTCGGTGACTCAGTTGTGTCCGACTCCTGCAACCGCATGGACTGCAGGGCACCAGGCCTCCCTGCCCCTCACCCTCTCCTGGACCTCGCCCAAGTTCATGTCCATTGCATCAGTGATGCCATCCAGCCTCTCATCCTCTGAGGTCCCCTTCTTCTGCCCTCAGTCTTTCCCAGCATCAGGGACTTCTCCAAAGAGTCGGCTGTTTACATCAAATGACCAAAATACTGGAGCTTCAGCTGTAGAAGCAGTCCTTCTAACAAGTGATTTCCATTAAGATGGACTAGTTTGATGTCTTTGCTGTTCAAGGGACTTTCAGGAGTCTTCTCTAGCACCACAGTTCAAAGGAACCAATACTTTGGTGTCTTGCCTTTTTACAGTCCACTCTTATGAAGCAGGTATTTATTATTATTCCCATTTTACAGAGTGGAAACTGAACAAGGAGAAAGGCTAAGGAACATTCCCAAAGACACATGATAGAAAAGACAGGGAGAGGATCTCAAGCCTAGTTGAGTCAAAGTCCTGTTTCTATCACACTAATAGAGTGTAACAGAAGACCCTTCACACACCCCAGCCCCAGTGTATCCAAAGCAAGGGCCTCCTCACTGCCCCCTGCGGATGGTGACTGCAGCCATGAAATTAAAGACACTTCCTCCTTGGGAGAAAAGCTATGATCAACCTAAACAGCATATTAAAAACAGAGACATTACTTTCCCAACAAAGGTTCATCTAGTCAAAGCTGTGGTTTTTCCAGTGGTCATGTATGGATGTGAGAGTTGGACGATAAAGAAAGCTGAGCACTGAAGAATTGATGCTTTTAAACTGTGGTGTTGGAGAAGACTCTTGAGAGTCCCTTGGACTGCAAGGAGATCAAACCAATCAATCCTAAAGGAAGTCAATCCTGAATATTCATTGGATGGACTACTCATTCACTGATGCAGAAGCTGAAGCTCCAATATTTGACCACCTGACTCATTAGAAAAGACCCTGATGCTGGGAAAGACTGAAGGCAGGAGGAGAAGGGGACGACAGAGGATGAGATGGTTGTATGGCATGACTGACTCAACTCAACAGACATGAGTTTGCGCAAGCTCCAAGAGATGGTGAATGACAGGAAAGCCTGGTGTGCTGCAGCCCATGAGGTTGCAAAGAGTTAGACACGGCTGTGCCACGGAACAACACCCCTCCACCAAATCCCCTGCACCCCACCCCTACCCGGCACCACTGTGTGGGTGGGAGACCTCCCTCCTGCCCCTGGACTCGGAGATCAGGGATTCCCTCCCTTTCCTCCTTGTGGTTCCTCCTTCCTTTTAGTCTCAGACTGTCCCTATCCTCTGCCCTCCCCACTCTTTTCAAAGAGACACTGGCTAAAAGAGCAAAGAAGGTTTTGTTCCAAACTACTGCAATAGGGGTCAACATTACTGTGCTGGGAAAGAACGGCTGAACTCAACTGCGGAAACACGGGGCAGGAGAGCGTAAGGCTGGAGGGAGCTTGTAGGAAATTATCCACAGCAGAGGCAGGGAAACCAGGAGTTAGATTCCGGGGTCCTGTACAGACTGGTTCATAAGGCCAGGATCTTTCTTTTTTTGTTTGTTTCTAGGATCTTTTTTTTTTTTTTAATTAATCTATTTATTTTAATTGGAGGCTAATTACAGTATTGTAGTGGTTTTGCCATACATTGACATGAATCCACCACGGGTATACACGTGTCCCCCATCCTGAACCCCCCTCCTACCTCCCTCCCCATCCCATCCCTCAGGGTCATCCCAGTGTACCAGCCCCGAGCACCCTGTCTCAGGCATCAAACCTGGACCTGTGACCTGCTTCACATATTTCATTATATACACATTTCAGTGTTATCTTTCTTGATTGTATTTCAAAAGAAAGGATGGCCCAAGTCCTGGAGAAAGACAATCCTCAGTTGTAGAACATTTACGTCTCAAAGGGGCCGAGATCTAGGAAGGTCAGGGGCCTTTTATCAGAAGACCTTGGGGTCCTAGCTTCTCTTGTGGCTCAAGTGGTAGACAATCCGCCTGCAATATATGGGAGACCTGGGTTCCATCCCTGGGCTGGGAAGATCCCCTGGAGAAGGGAAAGGCTACCCACCCCAGTATTCTGGCTGGAGAATCCCATGGACTGTATAGGTCATGGGGTCTCAGGGAGTTGACGTGACTGAGTGACTTTCACTAGGTTCCTGGCAAGCCTAGGGGAATGGCAAGGCCTTGGGTCGCTGGTCACCTTTCTCGGCCCTGTTCCAGCCCTGCCGCTCCCCCAGTGCTGCACTGCACTTTACCTGGTGAGGCCCCGGGGCTCGAACTTGGCACAAAAGCAGGCAGCTTGCATCCTGGACATTGCCGTGGGTCGGGGCCCTCCAGAGGGGCCTTGGCCTTGACCCTCTCGCTCCACCTGGGCTGGTGCAGGCGCCCCAGAAGGTGCCCCTTCCTGCTGGCACTGCAGCCAGGGCCAAGGTGGGGAGCAGGACCCGCTTCGCAGGGGGCGGCCACTCACTTATCACCGGAACCACAAAGGAGGTGGGATGGAGCGCCCGGCCCAGGAGTCCTTGCTGGGAAGAAGGCCTTGCCGACGTCAGGCTGCCTGGATCCGCACTGACCACTTACCATAGTAGATTCAGAGGTGGTAAAAGCAAAGAGGAGGAGAAGGCAGGAGCCTCAGTTTTCCAGTCTGTGAAATGGGGATGTGAACATATGAAGTTATATCTATTTATAAAGTATAGCTTCCCTCTAAAGGACTTTTCCTGTCTGCAAAGCAGAGCTCACTCATATTAAGATGATATGAACTTTAAATATATTATTTTTAAGCTCTAAGAGCTTGTAATATTTAAAGCATAAAACATCACTGTACTCTTCTGCATCAGTTGTGAACCCTAGCCAGTGTCTGGCACTCTGCTAGCTCCTGCAGCCAGAAGAGACGTGAGCTACACTCTCCCAGTGATGCATCTGAGACGCAAAAACTGCGAAAAACCAGATGTCTAGAACTACGCACAATACACTATGCAAACACCAGGATAAAACCTGTGGGGGAACTGTATTAATAATTATGTGGTGGTTTAGTTTTCATTCCAGTTCCAAAGAAAGGCAATGCCAAAGAATGCTCAAACTACCACACAATTGCACTCATCTCACATTCTAGTAAAGTAATGCTCAAGATTCTCCAAGCCAGGCTTCAGCAATATGTCCGTGAACTTCCAGATGTTCAAACTGGTTTTAGAAAAGGCAGAGAGGAACCAGAGATCAAATTACCAACATCCGTTGGATCATAGAAAAAGCATCTATTTCTGCTTTATTGACTATGCCAAAGCCTTTGACTGTGTGGATCACAATAAACTGTGGAAAATTCTGAGAGAGATGGGAATACCAGACCACCTGACTTGCCTCTTGAGAAATCTGTATGCAGGTCAGGAAGCAACAGTTAGAACTGGACATGGAACAACAGACTGGTTCCAAATAGGAAAAGGAGTACGACAAGCCTGTATATTGTCACCCTGCTTATTTAACTTAAATGCAGAGTACATCATGAGAAACGCTGGACTGGAAGAAACACAAGCTGGAATCAAGATTGCCGGGAGAAATATCAGTCACCTCAGATATGCAGATGACACCACCCTTATGGCAGAAAGTGAAGAGGAACTAAAAAGCCTCTTGATGAAAGTGAAAGAGGAGAGTGAAAAATTTGGCTTAAAGCTCAACATTCAGAAAACGAAGATCATGGCATCTGGTCCCATCACTTCATGGGAAATAGATGGGGAAACAGTGGAAACAGTGTCAGACTTTATTTTTTTGGGCTCCAAAATCACTGCAGATGGTGACTGCAGCCATGAAATTAGAAGACGCTTACTCCTTGGAAGAAAAGTTATGACCAACCTAGAGAGTATATTCAAAAGCAGAGACATTACTTTGCCAACAAAGGTCCATCTAGTCAAGGCTATGGTTTTTCCTGTGGTCATGTATGGATGTGAGAGTTGGACTATGAAGAAGGCTGAGTGCCGAAGAACTCATGCTTTTGAACTGCGGTGTTGGAGAAGACTCTTGAGAGTCCCTTGGACTGCAAGGAGATCCAACCAGTCCATTCTGAAGATCAGCCCTGGGATTTCTTTGGAAGGAATGATGCTAAAGCTCAAACTCCAGTACTTTGGCCACGTCATGCAAAGAGTTGACTCATTGGAAAACACTCTGATGCTGGGAGAGATTGGGGGCAGGAGGAGAAGGGGACGACCGAGGATGAGATGGCTGGATGGCATCACGGACTTGATGGACGTGAGTCTGAGTGAACTGCGAGAGATGGTGATGGACAGGGAGGCCTGGCGTGCTGCAGTTCATGGGATCGCAAAGAGTCGGACACGACTGAGTGACTGAACTGAACTGAACTTAGTCGCTAAGTTGCATCTGACTCTTGCCACCCCATGGACTGTAGCCCTCCAGGCTCCTATGCCCATGGGATTTTCCAGGAAAGAATACTGCAGTGGATTGCCATTTCCTTCTCCAGGAGATCTTCCTGACCCAGGCATAGAACCGGGGTCTCCTGCATTGCAGACCGATTCTTTGCTGACTGAGCTACGAGTCTCAGATATTAATAGTTATTTGTAATATTAATTAATAATATAACTGTGCTATAATTAATTATTCTATAATATATGATCTTCTGTTTTGTCTATTTCATTCTTACTTTCATAAGTGTTTTTATGTGTTTGCAAGTATTATAAGTATTTTAATAAATGATGTTTTAGGTTTGGGTTATGTATCAATAGATCGATTTTTTTATGATTTATATTGATAGAATTTAGGTAAATGATGTGCAGAAAGTGAAATTCAGTGAGGATCAGCCACCCCTCACAAGCTATAGAGCCAGACCTGCAGGCCAAGTCTCCGAGTTTGGTACCCTTTTAGTGGTCATTTCTTTTATAATTTCAGTTAACCTTGGGCTTCCCAGGTGTTTTAGTGGTAAAGAATCTGCCTGCCAAGCAGGAGACATGAGTTCACTCTCTGGGTCGCGAAGGTCCCCTGGAGAAGGAGATGGCAACGCACTCCAGTATTCTTGCCTGGAAAACCCATGGACAGAGGAGCCTGGCGGGCTGCTGTCCGTGGGGTCACAAAAGAGTCAGACAGGACTGAGCACTCTCAGACAGCGCTTAGTCTGTTTTAACATGGAACATCTGTGATGGGTCAGTTAGTCCTGGATTTGCCCAGAAGAACTAACTGTATTTTGAAGGAAATTTTAAAATACGACTTGGGTGTAGCTTAGAGAAAATGAGCCCATCCTGCAGAGGGACCTTAAGTGCCAGATAAACAGACTTTTCACAAAAAAAGAACCTGCAGGATTCTCCAGGTACTGGGGGACAAAGAGAGAAGGTTGACAGTAAGCCAGTAAAGAATCTGTGCTTTTGTGTTTCAGGCTTTTGAATGAATTGGCAGAATAGACAAAAGATGCAGAATGAGAAAGAGAAGAAAGGGGCGCTGATGGAGAGAAATAAAACGTTTAGAGGCTGCTCAAGGAGCCAGCTTGCTGCTCTGGGAGCCCAGAGCTGTGAGCTGAGGATGCGGGCGGCGGCCCAGGGCACAGAAAGCGCCCTCCTAAGTCCGGGGCCCTGGGCCTCGAGGACAGCCTCCCGCAGCTCCCCGAGGAGGTCCGTCCATGGAGCCGGGCCCTGCGGTGAGAGTTTCATCAAGAGCCTACTGCTCAGCCCGAACTTTCCTTGAAAATTGGCTAATACAATCTCTGGCTTTTAAGCCCTTTAAAAATGAAAACAGTAAATTAGAAACCACTGATCAGTTCTCTTTGGAAAGCACCAATTGTTGTTAATAACTGCAAGTGTTGTTGAAAATAGAAATTTCATGCCAGGAGACAAAATTTAACGACTTACATAGTCAAAACTTTTATGGGTTTTCACCAAGCTTTGAAATGTCAAAATGTTAAGCACACATCATCAGCGTGTTCATCTAATCCCTTGGGAAGAACTGGTGGCAGGTTCCCCTCTGTGTATTTCTCTTTGTTCTCATAATTGCTTCATTGTTTTTGAAATCATGCAGGCGTTGTTTGGGATCTCATGCTATTTATACATTAATTATTTGTAGTTATTTAAATTATATATATTCTCCTAATTGAGGTAATACAACTGTTGAAGTAAGTTTAGATGTAAGGCTCATTTAAAATGAATTTTATTTTTATGTTCATGTGTTTAGTGCTTACGAATAGCTTCCTGTGAGACTCACAGCAGTTGAAGAAGGACGATGGTGTTTAACTAACATCTGGTTCTGGTGCTCAAGTTTACTCCAGTGGTGTTTTCTGAAGATGATGAAATAAATTGAACCTCCAGTTTCTAAAGAAAAAAATCCGACCTCATCCTCAACTCCCACTCATTACCTGCAAGTCACAAATTCTCATTAAATGGTTGGTGATAACATTCAAAGCAATATGTGATACATTGCACCAATCAGGCAGTGCCGGGCTCTCTCCTATACCCAGCTTTCAAAAAGCAGAGTCAGAAGGGCACAGGGAATCCTAGGCAACAGAGACTCTTAACTAAGCAACTTGATGTGTGAAAGACATACTCAACAAATTATAATCCAACCCTAAGGAATATTGTGCTGAAAGGTTTTAAGAGCACGTGCTTGTCTGACTCTTTGCAACCCAGTGGACTGTAGCCCATCAGGCTCCTCTGTCCCTGGAGGAAGTTATGACGCCCTTGCCTTCCACACAGAGCCTCTGCTATTGCTGCTGCTGGGCTGCGCTCAGTCACGTTCGACTCTGAGACCCCAGGGACTGCAGCCCACCAGGCTCCGCTGTCCACGGGATTCTCCAGGCAAGAGTACTGGAGTGGGTTGCCATTTCCTTCCCCAGGGGATCTTCCCTCCCAGGGGTCGAATTTGTGTCTCCTTCATCTCCCGCATTGGCAGACAGAGTCTTCGCCAGAGTCACCTGGGAAGCCGTTGAAAGGATAATAAGAAATTAAGCCAAATCAAAAGCTCAATAAAAATTATCATTTAGGGAAAATTCATTTCTGTCTTACATGAATGATATTGGTGAACAACATGGAAAAATAATACAAATTTTTCTATTCTCTTCTATTGTCAGTCACTAAAGGAAAGAGAGCAATACAAGAAATTAGGGGTGTCACAAAAAGTGATGCCCTGGGAAGCCCTACAATTCTATGACCCCTTCTTTAGACTAAGAATAAAAATATATAACCAAAAGACATATTTAACAGATAAAAATGAGGAATTTGCTGCATTCGGGATGGGTTGGGTTTTTTTTTGGGAATAGCTGAAATTTTGTTGTTTTCAACTTTTCCTTCTTTTTAGAGCCACCCTATTGGGGTTAATTTTCTCTAGAATGAACTCATGCCTGAAACATCAGTTTGAAGATGTTCATCTTCTTGACTTCCAGTTTCCCAAGGTGCAGGGTCTGTGTTTCTAAGGAGGACTAGAATGGGGCTCTTTAAGTCAATTTCACATACACAGCGAAGTGTGGTGCCAACAGGGCAAAACTCCTCTCTGAGCTTTCTTTCCATAAAATCAGTTATAAAGAACCATTAAGTAGGATGCCTCTGTGTGAAATTTAGAGATGAGACGACCGTTCCTGCTACCCCTGGCAGACTATCTTTCATTATCACAACACACACACACATTTTTAAAAAAGTGTAATAATTCAGACAAGTCAGCAAGAAATTTTTAATTACTTTAAATATTTTACCTCCACTGTGGTAGTGAGTCATTCCTGTTAATTTGCATAGCTCTACACTTAGCACTAAAAAGGGTATTTCATTTTGTAGAATTTCAATAATTACAAAAAGAAGATAAATGTTAGAATACAGCAATAAATTGCCAGTAAGAGCTCTGCTGTCAAATAAAAACACAAATCTCTTTTTTTTTTTTAAATAGCAATGAGTCAAAGAAGCCAACAGCCAACTGTGAGTGAAGTTTTAGTGCATAAATCAAAGAAGATAAAGTGAGTTTTTCCATAATATTTTAAATGATTTGCCCAAAAGAATTCTGCATTTTTAAGTTGACAAATTGTAGCCAAAGCCTTTAGAAAAAAAATGATGATTAGAAATAGGTTTAGTTACATGGGAAAAAAATTTACAATATGTTAATATTTCTGGGTGGGAAAAAAGATAAAAAAGAAACCTTATATTGTATGATCTCATTTGTAAACTCACTAATGAGATAAATTCCTGTGGTGTGGAAGGAAGCCTCCAGCCAAAAATCAAACAGCAAGGAACCCAGGCCCGCTGACAGCTGTGTGACGGAGCCGGGAACAGATTCTGCACCCCCAGCTGAGCCTCGAGATCAGCCCCACAAGACAGCTTGATGCCGCTTCGGGAAAGCTTGGCTCTGAAAGTAGGCTTCCAAGTTCAAGCCCTGTTAACCCCTCTCCCCAGCACTGTGGCCTCAGGAAGGCCACCTAGCCTGTCTGTGCTCCCACCTTCATCCATGAATTTGAAATGACAGTATCACAAATGTCGTAAGCCTGCTGTGAATAACTTCATTCATGGAAAGCACTTAGAACAACTACCTAGGACTTTATAAACGCTCATAAGTAAGGGAAGTAAGTGAAGCCGCTCAGTCGTGTCTGACTCTTTGCAATCCCATGGACTGTAGTCTACCAGGCTCTTCTGTCCATGGGATTCTCCAGGCAAGAGTACTGGAGTGGGTTGCCATTTCCTTCATCCAGGGCATCTTCCTGACCCAGGGATTGAACCCAGGTTTCCTGCATTGCAGGCAGACGCTTTACCTTCCGAGCCACCAAGGGATTGTGTTAGTTACCTCCAAACTTAGTCACTTTTGGCTATGAAATTGCTCAGTCCTGTCCAACTCTTTGCGACCCCATGGACTGTGGCCCACCAGGCTCCACCATCCATGGGATTTTCCAGGCAAGAGTACTGGACTGGGTTGCCATTTCCTTCGCCAGGGGATCCTCTTGACCCAGGGTTCGAAACAGGTTTCATCGAAGGCAGACTCTTCACTATCTGAACCACAAGGGAAGCCCCATAATAATTACATAGTTCACTAAAAACTAGCCTAAATAAATGGCTTTAAGGGATTGTGTTAGTTATCTCTTGTTTCATAAGACATCTCCAAATTTAGCTGCTTTCAAGCAACGAAGTCAGCAGAGAAGCATCCGCTATGCCTTCCACGCCGGGGCATCAGAGGATGCCTGCCGGGACATCAGAGGATGCCTGCCGGGACATGCACGGTCGGTCGGCTCCTGCGGCAGTCAGTCCCTCCAGTAGGGAGTTCTCCAGGCGCAGTTCTCACGGCTGCCACAGGCAAGCAAGTACCAAGACAGTTATTATGAAAAAGAAAGCCATATTTCAACAGCTGAACTACTTGGAAATCAACTTTTTAACAAATAAAACTCAAAACTTGTTTTTTTTTTTTTTTTTTAATGTGCATTTATTTAGCTTTGGCAACCCACTCCAGTACTCTTGCCTGGAAAACCCATGGGCAGAGGAGCCTGGTGGGCTGCAGTCCACGGGGTCGCACAGAGTCGGACACAACTGAGCGACCTCACTTTCACTTTTCACTTTCCTGCATTGGAGAAGGAAATGGCAACCCACTCCAGTGTTCTTGCCTGGAGAATCCCAGGGACAGGGGAGCCTGGTGGGCTGCAGTCCATGGGGTCGCACAGAGTCGGACACGACTGAGCGGTGGAACTGAACTGAACTGAACTGTGCTGTCTTGGTTGCTGAGCGGGCTTTTCTCCAGCTGGGGCGAGGCGAGCGGAGGCTCCTCCGGTGGTGGGGCACGAGCTTGTCTTCGCAGTGTCTTCTCTTGGGAAGCACGAGCTCGGGGCGCGGCCTCAGTCACCGCGGCTCTGGGCCTCTTAGAGTACAGCCTCAGTAGTCAAGCGCCCGGGCTTGACTGCCCACAGCACGTGGGATCCTCCCTCATTAGGGGATCGAACCCGTGCCTCCCGCACGGGTGGGCAGATTCTCCACCACTGAAGCCCCACAAATCAAAATGTTTATTCCAAGAAAGTTTGCACGGTTTTCATACACATTTCAAAAGCCAGTGACCTAGACACTGATTCCTAACATGAATAAATCCAAATTTCTTATCTATTTACTGAAATATGCTCTGGATTTCCCCGCTGCAATATTTAATTCAAACAAGACTCTACAAAAAGTCAACAGGGACGAGAACCTTGGTTTTTTATTGGCCTGTGCTTTCAAGGCATTTCCACAACGTGATACTTCTCTAATATCTGTTATTCTCACATAAGCCTTCCTCACCAGGGAAATAGCTTTCTCATCCTTGGAAACTGACAACTGTATCCTTGGCAATGCTTTTCTCTCCAACTGCTAGTCTGTGACTAATCTTCTCTATCCAACATTTTGTGGAAACCTGCTGCAGATTGAAATCGGAGATCACCGATTCCTTGCAAACGTCAGTCTCAGAAACAGGACACTCTTGCCTTTGAGAGGAGCCCATGGTCATGCTGAAACCACCTGTGAAAGCTTTCAAGACCTGAGCTCTTCACCCTGTCATCCGCGCCTCTGGCATCTGAATTTGTCAGGTGTCAGTTGACTTCAGGAATAGCAGAGAATGTCTAAATCCACACTTATTCCTCCACTATGTGAAGTTTATTTCTGAAATGTTATTTTGTTTCATTTTGTCCTTTCTAAGACATTACTTCTCGGTTTATATTCTGCAATTTCCACATATATGGTGGGTGCTTTTATGAAGTAGCAAATTTTTGATGACTGATCAGGAAGTGCTTAGGTTATTAGAGTTATTATCATTAGTTGGTCACTATATGTTTGTGCCTTTAAAAATATTGACTATATAAGCATGTGTTGGAAAAATAGCTGAGATGAGACGTCTGATAAATATTCAGACTTTGAAAGTGTTCCCTAGTTTGATATTTTCACTCTTGTTCTTCTCACACTTGATCCCAACCATTACCAACAGCTCTCAAATTTCAATATGCATAAAAATAACTCAAGGAGCTAGTTAAAAATGAAAATTCAGAACACTTTTTCCAAAATTTCAGATTCACTGAGCCTGGGGAAAAGCTCCCAAATCTGCATTTTTAACAAATCAATGCAAGGTGGTCTATAAACCCCAGTTTGAAAATTTGTTTTAGACATTAAAAACTAAAGGTTGTTAAAATTTAAACCAAAGAATCACAATTATATTCAGTACTATTACTCATGAATGGCAAAACTGACCACCTAAACAGCGAACTCATAGACACCACCCAAGTGCCGTCACCTCCAGGGAAATCAGATATTAGGGTAGTCACCACTACTACCAGGAGAAGGAGAGAGAAAAAGAAAGAGAGAGCGGGGCAAGCTCTTGATGGCTTGGACAGGAGAGCGCAATGGGTGAAGAGTTGCTTTACCAACCTTTCTGTTAAATGTTTAGTTTCGATGTCTTCCAGTTTCAGAGATAATACATGCTGAGTGTAACACTTTTGAAACCACAAAAAGAAAGCTGACCTTTAAAAAGAACCTTGATTTATGGATGTAAATAAGAGTCATTATTTTTCATTTTTATTTATCATTATTCCCTAAACATATTATGGTATATATTGATATAATGTAACATTTTTCCATCTATCAGTATCTTTATTTCCTATGTAAAAAATTATCTAAATAATTATTTTAAACGTCTAACCAGCATTCCCTCATGTAGCCATTCCACAATTTAAATATTCCTTTGTTATTGAATATGTCATCCCACTGTGTGGTGGACATGGGATGTCTTTCAACATAGATGTTTCACTTTATTTATTTTTGATATTGATTGATTGATTTGACTGCATCGTCTCAGTTGCAGCATGCAGGGTCTTTGCTACACCGTGTGGAACTTTTGTTTGGATGCATGAACTCTCTCATTGTGGTGTGCGAGCTTAGCTGCTGCTGGATCTTAGTTCCCCGACCAGGGATCAAACTCTGCGTCCTCTGCATGGCAAAGCAAATTCTTAAGCACTGTACCACCAGTGAAATCCCAGCAGGCAGATATTTTAAATATTTGTGCTTTTCCCTTTATTGTTTCTGCTTTTTGCATTGTACTCAGAAAGGACTCCCAAATTGGATACACTGTGATGTAGAAATGTGCTGTGCAATCAGCCTTTGAACTTTTAATCGGTTTCTCATTTTCTACCCATCACACAGATTGGAGACCACCAAAGCAAATTGTATCTCAGGGTTCAGGAGTTGTTAGACCTGGCTCTCACTGCTTTAGAAGTAAAGTAGGGGAATGTTGTGGCCTCATTCTCCTCGGGTAAACCCCAGTTCACCAGACTGTTTATAACTTTTATCTCTTGTGACTTTGCCACTTGCCATTCTCCTCATTGATCCTATTTACCACTCTAAGTGAAGTCGCTCAGTCATGTCCGACTCTTTGCAACCCCATGGACTGTGGCCTACCAGACTCTTCTGTTCATGGGATTTTCCAGGCAATAGTACTGGATTGCCATTTTCTTCTCCAGCTGAAGTCTTCCTGACCCATGGATCGAACCCAGATCTCCCGACATTGTAGACAGACGCTTTACCGCCTGATTTACCACTCTAGACCGGGGGAATCCTGTATTGTGTGTTATTCAGTAGCCTGCCGTCTAGTGGTGGAAATAGGGAAGTGAAGGTTTTTTCCCCTTAGAGAATAATCCTATTTCACAATGCAGCTCTAAGGTCACTCACTCTGGTAATAACTTAATATTTGTATAAAACTATGAATAGTTTAGGCGTTCCCAGTGGCTCAGCGGTAAAGAATCCGCGTGCAATGCAGGAGACACAGGAGATTTGGGTTCAGTCCCTGGGTGGGGAAGACTCCCTCCAGTATTCTTGCCTGGAGAAACCCGTGAGCAGAGGAGCCTGGTGGGCTACAGTCCGTGGCGTGGCAAACAGCAGGAAACGACTGAAGCCGCTGAGCACGTACTCACACACGAGGAGGCTTCCCGGTGGCTCTGCGGTAAAGAATCCGCCTGCCAGTGCGGGAGACGCAGGTTCAATCCCTGGGTCAGGAAGATCCCCTGGAGAAGGAAATGGTAACCCACTCCAGTATTCTTGCCTGGAGAATCCCATGCACGGAGGTGTCTGGCTACAGTTCATGGGGTCGCACAGACTCAGACATGAGAGCAACTAAACCACGAACAACAATGTGAATAGTTTATGAATCGCTTTTTAAATAGTAGAATGAATCATAAACCTAGAGTCAGAATACCTTTATCTCCAGATTAGCAATATTGATTTGTAATATCTGCTTTTGTTTTAATCCTTAACTTTTTTGAATTTGGGCCTCTCTTTCTTTGTAGTAAGAAGGTCGGGGTTTTGTGCGGTTTTTTAAAATATTTATTTATTTGTTTTTGGCTACGCTGGGTCTTGGTGGTTGAGCACAGACTTTCTCTAGTTCTCTAGTTGTAGAGGGTTTCCTGGTGGTTCAGACAGTAAAGCATCTGGCCGCAATGCGGGAGACCTGGGTCCGATCCCTGGGTAAGGAAGATCCCCTGGAGAAGGAAATGGCAATCCACTCCAGTATTCTTGCATGAAAAATTCCACTGACTGAAGAGCAGGCTACAGTCCATGGGGTCGCAAAGGGTCGGACATGACTGACCTCACTCTCCCTTTCACTAGTTGCAGGGTGGGGCCCACGGCCGTGCGCAGGCTTCCCCTTGCAGCGGCTTCTCCTGCTGGGGAGCGCAGGCCCTCGGACCTGGGCTCCGCAGCTGCGGCTCAGGGCCTCCGCAGAGCAGGCTCAGTAGCTGTGGTCCTTGGGCCACGTTGTCCCGTGACATGTCGGGGCTTCTGGAAGGGAGATCCAACCAGTGTCCCGTACGTTACAAGGCGGATTCTTTTAAGACTGTTTTTGATGTTCCTTATAATTTCCAGTACATTTTATAATCTTATGAATTGTGGCACTGGGATAACTCAAATCAAGAAATTTCTTTTCCAGATTCTTTAAAGAATTAACCACAAAAAGCCATGAGTGTCTCCATATTTCTTCAGTTGGTATGACATCCTATCAAATTTTCTATGATAACATCCTTTCCTATGCTAAGATTATAAGCTTTGTATGTATAAAACTATTTCTGATTACAAATCTTTCTTCTATAACATTTTCAAAAATGTAAATATAATGTATAGTAATGACCTCTATAATAGTAATGTAAAATAATGACCTTTCTGCCTAATAATTCATTTTTTCTTAGTTCATATTTTTTTCATAGAAATAATGTTCTCAGCATAACAATGCCATTTATTATTCCCACTGGTGAATTTTCCATCATTAGTTCCTGTAATTACAATAAACGTTTACTGTTGTAGCAAGACAGGTCCTGGGATCTCTGCCATCAAGACAGAAAAAATGAAAAATCAGAAATATTTGGAATGGAGAAGATAAACACTGTAAGGCTATTACATTTTAAAATGTGCATGAATTCAAAAGTAGATAATTTCTTCAAGTTAAAACATGAATATTTATACAATTGTGTGATATATGAGTTTAATAACTTTTTAAAATAATTAATGTTGTAATCAGAATTTCTCAAATACTATTCAAAAGAATACTCCTTCTTCAAGTCACTAAAGACACTAGTTGCCCCAAACAAAGGGAGCCATTGTCCAATCTATTGTTTGGAAAATGCTATCTTAAAGTTCAAAGGCTCTAATCACCAAAGGACTTCCCAGAGACTTCAGGATGGTAGCCTGCATTTTGATTGTCCAAGTTGGGGGTACTATCTAACCTGTTTGTTCACAGAGCTTCTCCTCCCACCATAGAACATCTCTCAAGGAAATAGCAACTGGAAATAAAAAGTAGAAAACCAAAATCACAATTTAGAAGCAGTGAGATTCAGTTTTATTTGGGAACACTACTAAGGACTGTAGCCCAGGAGACAATCTCTCAGATAGCTGAAGAATGGCTCTGAAGAGGCAGAAAAGGAGCCGCCAATATGTATGTTAATTTGGGGCTGGAAAATATGTGTAGTCAAGCATACATCTTGATAAAAGATTATTGCTAATCACGCACATGCACACAAACCAGATATATGAAGTCAATGAGTTTAGTGCTTTTCTATTTATGGGAAGGTGCAAGAATCTGGAGTCACCAAAATTCTTCCTTAGATATGCATCTGAACTATCTTGGGACCAAAATCCAGAGCACAGAATGCTCATCCTATTTTTTCCATCCTGAGTTCCCTGAATTCAGGACTTACTGTTGGAGGCTGACTGCAGCCCATTGCGACTTAACCTTTTGTGTAACTGGATCATGAGCAACACTCTGTTTTTTTTCTGTTTACAGATCCTTAAAACAAGGTTAGTTGCAGTGAATATGTAAGGTAAATGCAACCAGACTGTGGAATAACAGATGAAAACATTAAAAAAAAAACAAAAAACTGTTTAGGATGAAGAGAAGGGCTTGCATTATGGGGGAAACCAGTGATGGCTTTGTTGCAGGAAAGGGGATGCCCACCAGGGCCCCCCAGTGGGCTCTTGTGTAACACTGGGAAACAGGTCCTCCACGTGCTGACAAAACCAGAGGCTCCTTTGGGAAGGAGCATGCAGACGGAGAGCGAGAGGGTGAGAGGACCCAGCCCTGCCACAGGGCTCTCAGTCTCCAGCGTCATGGTGAGGGGATTTGCTTCCAGGTTGTCTCTGGCCAGTCATTCTGGCTCAGGGTCTTTCTTGGTGGCACACGCATCACTCAGCCAAGATGGATTCCAGCGAAGAGGATTCTGGGAGGTTGGTAGGTCACAAGGACTGGTGTTTCCTTTTGACTTTTCCTGAATTCTTCTGGTTGGTGGTGACTTGTCAGCTCCTTGCTGCTTACCAGGCCGCCTGTCATAAAATAACTCAGGCAAATGGCCACTGTGGGGCCTGGCCAGGGTGGACGGTTTCAGGCACTGTTTTCCCTAACAGTTTGGTCAGCAGAGTAAGAGACAGGAAGTGGGAGAACTCCTTGATGTTTGCTGATGTACGTTAAAGAGAAAAACCACAGGCCACATGTAACGCCACTTGCGCCAAAGCCCCTGATTCCACCTGGATTTAATCTAATTGTAGTTTCAACCTTCCTCAGAAATGCAACTTTAATCAAGCAGTTGGAATTTTCTGGGCATACGTCCTCTTGGAGGAGGTCGCCGTTAACCCCACCACAGAGCCGCCAGAACTTACACAGGACTGGGAAACAGACTCTGGGACGGCACCAGCAGAACCTTGTGCACCGGGACCCCGAGCCAGACTTGCCCAGGGAGGACCCAGGAGTCTCTGGAGGAGGCTTGGGTAGGCAGAGACCTGCGGCAGGGTCGGGAGCACTGGCTGCGTGCACGGACCTTTGAAGGAGGTCACCATTATCTTTGTTACATACAATACACAGTGAAGTTGCTTAGGTGTGTCCCACTCTTTGCAACCCCGTGGATGGTAGCCTACCAGGTTACTCCATCAGTGGGATCAGCCCAGGCAAGAGCACTGGAGTGAGTTGCCATTGCCTTCTCCAGGGTCCCAACCCAGGGATCAAACCCAGGTCTCCAGCACTGCAGGCAGAGGCTTTACCGCTGAGCCACCAGGAAGCCCCTTTACTTTCATTACCTTCACCATAGTTTGGCCCCAGGTAAATAGCAGGGAGGGAGCAGAGCTCCACCCATCAACAGAAAATTGGATTAAAGATTTACTGAACATGGCCCCACCCATCAGAACAAGACCCAGTCTCTCCCTCAGCAAGCTTCCATAGGCCTCTTATCCTTCTCCATCAGAAGGCAGAGTGACTGAAACCACAGTCACAGAAAACTAACAATCTGATCACATGGACCACAGCCTTGTCTAACTCAGTGAAACTATGAGCCATGCCTTGTAGGGCCACCCAAGACGGATGGGTCATGACGGAGAGTTCTGACAAAACGTGGTCCACTGGAGAAGGGAATGGCAAACCACTTCAGTATTCTTGCCTTGAGAACCCCATGAACAGTATGAAAAGGCGAAATGATAGGATACTGAAAGAGGAACTCCCAGGTCTGTAGGTGCCCATTATGCTACTGGAGATCAGTGGAGAAATAACTCCAGAAAGAATGATGAGATGGAGTCAAGTAAAAACCACACCCAGGTGTGGATGTGACTGGTGATGGAAGCAAGATCCGATGCTGTAAAGAACAATATTGCATAGGAACCTGGAATGTTAGGTCCATGAATCAAGGCAAATTGGAAGTGGTCAAACAGGAGGTAGCAAGAGTGAACGTTGACATTTTAGGAATCAGTGAATTAAACTGGATTGGAATAACTGAGTTTAACTCAGATGACCATTATATCTACTACTGTGGGCAAGAATCCCTTACAAGAAATGGAGTAGCCATCATAGTCAACAAAAGAGTCCAAAATACAGTACTTGGATGCTATCTCAAAAATGACAGAATGATCTCTGTTCATTTCCAAGGCAAACCATTCAATATCACAGTAATCCAAGTCTATGCCCAGACCAGTAACACTGAAGAAGCTGAAGTTGAACAGTTTTATGAAGACCTACAAGACCTTGTAGAACTAACACCCAAAAGATGTCCTTTTCCTTATAGGGGTGAAGGACTTAGGTTAAAATTTAAGCCCGGAAGGCAGGCTGTGCCTCAAGGAAAATAGCTTACTCTTTATCTGGTGACTCAGAGCCTCTTGACCGATTCTTAACAGATAACTTATGACCTGGACAAGGAAACCCCCTCCCAAGAATGTATCTCTCTGTCGGACTTTTCTGGGTAAAAATTGACCAAATGCCGCAGGGTGATCAGCCAACCGTTTCAACTTAATTACCTGCAAACTTTTCCCACCAATCAAATGTCTCCACCTCACCTATGGCCCCTACTTCATTGTATCCCATACCCTGACCTCATCCCCACCTACCTGTGATTTTTTGTATAAAAGTCCCTCACGACTGATGCGTTCGAGGTTCGCTCCTCCTAAGGAGATCGAACCCGGCGCACCGGCCTAATAAATCCTCTTGCTGATTGCATCGAATTCGAGCCACTATGGTCTTTGGAGCGACAGATCCTGAGAAAAGGCCGTGAGGTCTTACAGGGGACTAGAATGCAAAAGTAGGAAATCAAGAGATACCTGGAGTAACAGGCAAGTTTTGCCTTGGAGTACAGAATGAAGCAGGGCAAAGGCTAAAAGAGTTTTGCCAAGAGAACACACTGGTCATAGCAAACACCCTCTTCCAACAACACAAGAGAAGACTCTACACATGGACATCACCAGATTGTCAATACCAAAAGAAGACTGATTATATTCTTTGCAGCCAAAGATGGAGAAGCTCTATACAGTCAGCAAAAACAAGACTGTGAGCTGACTGTGGCTCAGATCATGAATTCCTTATTGCCAAATTCAGACTGAAATTGAAGAAAGTAGGGAAAACCACTAGACCAGGTATGACCTAAATCAAATCCCATACAATTATACAGTGGAAGTGAGAAATAGATTCAAGGGATTAGATCTGATAGGGTGTCTGAAGAACTATGGACGGAGGTTTGTGACATTGTACAGGAGGAAGTGATCAAGACCATCCCCAAGAAAAAGAAATGCAAAAAGGCAAAATAGTTGTCTGAGTAGGCCTTACAAATAGCTGAGTCAAGAAGAGAAGCCAAAGGCAAAAGAGAAAAGGAAAGATATACCCATTTGAATGCAGAGTTCCAAAGATTAGCAAGAAGAGATAAGAAAGTCTTCCTCAGCAATCAATGCAAAGAAATAGAGGAAAACAACGGAATGGGAAAGACTAGAGATCTCTTCGAGAAAATTAGAGATACCAAGGGAACATTTCATGCAAAGATGGGCTTGATAAAGGACAGAAATGGTATGGACTGAACAAAATAAGAAGATATTAAGAAGGGGTGGTAAGAATACACAAAAGAACTATATGAAAAAGATCTTAATGACCCAGATAATCATGATCGTGTGATCACTCACCTAGAGTCAGACATCCTGGAATGTGAAGTCAAGTGGGTCTTAGGAAGTATCACTACGAACAAAGCTAGTGGAGGTGATGGAATTCCAGTTAAGCTGTTTCAAATCCTAAAAGATGATGCAATGAAAGTGCCGCACTCAATATGCCAGCAAATTTGGAAAACTCAGCAGTGGCCACAGGACTGGAAAAGGTCAGTTTTCATTCCAATCCCAAAGACAGACAATGCCAAAGAATGCTCAAACTACCACACAATTGCACTCATCTCATGCTAGCAAAGTAGTGATAAAAGTTCTCCAAGCCAGGCTTCAGCAGTATGTGAACCGTGAACTTCCAGATGTTCAAGCTGGTTTTAGAAAAGGCAGAGGAACCAGAGAACAAATTGCCAACATCCTCTGGATCATCAAAAAGCCAGAGAGTTAAAAAAAAAAAAAGCCTACTTCTGCTTTATTGACTATGCCAAAGCCTTTGACTGTATGGATCACAACAAACTGTGAAGAATTCCTAAAGAGATGGGACTATCAGACCACCTTACCTTTCGCTTGAGAAATCTGTATGAAGGTCAAGAAGCAATAGTTAGAACTGAACATGGAACAACAGACTGCTTCCAAATCAGGAAAGGAGTCCATCAAGGCTGTATATTGTCACCCTGCTTATTTAACTTATATGCAACTTATATGCATACACATTATGCATCATGAGAAATATCGGGCTGGATGAAGCACAAGCTGGAATCAAGATTGCAGGGAGAAATATCAATAACCTCAGATATGCAGATGATACCACTCTTAAAAAAGAAAGTGAAGAAGAACTAAAGAGCCTCTTGATGAAAGTGAAAGAGGAGAGTGAAAAAGCTGGCTTAAACTCAACATTAAAAACTAAGATTATGGCATCTGGTTCCATCCCCTCATGGCAAATAGATAGAGAAACAATGGAAATAGTGACAGACTTTATCTTTGGGGTTCCAAAAGCACTGTAGATGGTGACTGCAGTTATGCAATTAAAAGACACTTGCTCCTTGGAAGTAAAGCTATGACTGACCTAGACAGCATACTAAAAAGCAGAGACATTACTTTGCCAACAAAGTCTAGTGAAAGCTATGATTTTCCCAGTAGTCATGTATGGATGTGAGAGCTGGACTATTGTAAGACCTCACGGCCTTTCTCGGGAAGCGTCGCCACAAAGACCACAGTGACTCGAATTCGATGCAATCAGCAGGAGGATTTATTTAGCCAGCGCGCTGGGGTTCGAGCTCCCGTTTCCAGGAGTGAACCCGGAACACTCACCGAAAGGGATTTTTATACAGAAAGATCAAAGACAACTGGGAATGAGATCGGAATGTAGGGAACAATGTGATAAGGGGGTCTTAGGATGAAGTGGAGACATTTGATTGGTGGGGATGATTTACAGGTAATTAAGTTGAAACGGTTGGCTGATCACCCTGCGGCATTTGGTACGGGAAATGCATTTTTGAGGAAAGGTCAGTTACACAGTGGAAACTAAGTCACAAGTTATCAGTTAAGAATAGGGAGCAGTCAGGAGGCTCTGAGTCATCAAGATAAGGGGGAAAGCTATGCGGTGCATTCTGCCTTCCAGGTTTAACTCTTAACCTAGGAGTTTTCCAGTGCCCTTTTCAGGAAAGCACTAAATGAAGTTACATTTTTACAGAAAGACGAATACAATGATTTACAACAAAGAGAAATTCATTATCCTAAAAAGCCTTGTTTTGCTAACATCAAAACTACTATAATTCCTCAATCTAAAAGTTCTTCACTATCAAGAAAGCTGAGCACTGAAGAATTGATGCTTTTGAACTTGGTGTTGGAGAAGACTCTTAAGAGTCCCTTGGACTGCAAGGAGATCCAACCAGTCCATCCTAAAGGAAATCAGTCCTGAATATTCATTGAAAGACTGATGTTGAAGTTGAAACTTCAATACTTTGGCCACCTGATGCCAAGAACTGACTCATTTGAAAAGACCCTGATGCTGGGGAAGACTGAAGTCGGGAGGAGAAGGGGGAGACAGAGGATGAGATGGTTGGATGGCATCACCTACTCAATGGACATGAGTTTGAGCTCTGAGAGTTGGTGAAGGACAGGGAGGCCTGGCGTGCTGCAGTCCACGGGGTCACAAAGAGTCAGACACGACTGAATCACTGAACCGACTGCCCTGAGGCAGCACATGGGCCTTCTCCCTGATACCACACCAGAGGAAGAAGAGGAAATCACATGATAAAACCCTTGGGTCTGTTCCTTCCAAAAAAGTTATCCTGGCCCCAAATAATCCTTTCTTTTCTTTTACTAATGACTTCCTCACCCCACCCTGCTTTCTATAAAAGCCTCTGCTTTGCACTGCTCCTGGCCCTGGAGTGCCCTTCTAGTACAAGACAGAATACTTCATGGTTCATGAGTTGTCAAATAAAGCTAATTACACCTTCAGAGATACTCAGTTGAACTGGTTTTTGACTGGTAAATCAAATAAAAAGATGCTTGCTATAAAGTTATGATGACCCCTTGTAGTTCAAAGTCAAAATGATCCTTTGAAAAGTTAATCCTGGCACCAAGAGCAGCAAGTATCTTAGAGTTTAAGTAACTCCTTTCAGTGTTTCCGCACACTATTGTCAGTGCTTATCTCTTCAGAGTGGTATTAGAGGGACTTTCATCTCATATATTTCTGTAATAGTCAAAAGTTTTGCAAAAAGTATGCGTTGCTCTGGTGATCAGAGAAAAACACAATAAAGACTAGAGAAAATACAAAGGAAATAATCACCCTTCTCAGGAAGATATTCATTTCTCTGCAAGTCCAAAGATAGAATCTGGATTAAAGTACATTAATGCCTTTAAGCTTTCTAAATAAACAGGATTTGGGGCCTTTCACCTTGCTTTAAAGTTATGTAAGTATTTTACCTAAATATTATGAGTGATGATTCATTTTTTGTACTTTTCTAATCAGATTAAATTTTTTTCCCTAGATTTTACCTAAATATTATGAGTGATGATTCATTTTTTGTACTTTTTAATCAGATTAAATTTTTTTCCCTAGAACAGATTTAGTACTGACATTAAATAGGGTCCTGAAGAACAGTAAGATATTAGAAGGACAACGCATATTATATCAGGTCCAGCCTTAATTAAGGTTTAAAGAACATCATTTTGATAAAGTGTAAAAGATAAATATTAGGGCAAATAGCACCTTACAAACCCCTGACAAAACAGATTTTATCACCAGCCAACACACGAAGCACTTTAAGTCTTCTCTTCAGCAAGAAGAAAAATATTAAAACATCCTTAAAACTTTAAATTAGCTGAAGCCAGCAAAGCCAAAACACGCCCACTTTTAACCTGAAACAAGAGGTTCTCCTGACCGACGTGGCCCGGAAAGGCAATGGTGCTGAAGGCGAAGCCTCCTGCTTTGAAGAGAGCAGAACCCGGAGCACAGCCGACTGAGCGCCGAGGAAGCTGTTCCGAATTGGCGTCCAGGGAGCACCCTGCTTTGCCTGCGGAGTCCTTGTACTGAGTTCAGTCACATGCTCTCTGGGGTTTCTCACTGTAACCCCCTGTAACCCAGCTGGGATTCTTGAAGAACATACACGGACGTTCATGTGGCTTCAAAACTCAATTTTTCATCATGATGGGTTTTTTTTGGACTGATATGGGAAGTCTGCATTTGTGTTCACATATTCTAATTGGAGAGCTTGAGTGCTAGAGAAAGCAGTCAAGCAGAGGTCACCACAAACCCATCGACGCAAGCACTGCCCTGCTGGGTCCACGTGCTCTTAGAAATCCCCCGCCTGCATGGACTAACCTTAGCTTCCAGTGGGCAGTGGGGCTCTCACACCGCTGAGCACACTGTCCACCCCACCGCAGAGAATGTGCTTGTTTTCTGAACGCTCTTTTCTGAACTGCAGTGTTAAACCAGAGCTCCTTGGAGAAACAGCTGATTCTAGGTCTGGGTGAAAATGGAACAAAATAATCATGGACCAGCCTGTCATTACAGAAAGCAAAGAAGTTGTCAAAGACTACTAGGGTTAAATCAAAAGAGCATGACGGGGACGTCCCTGGTGATGGCAAAGACTCTGGGTTGTCAATGCCAAGAGCCAGGGTTCGACCCCTGGTCAAGGAACTCACGTGCTGCAACCAGGCACTGGTACAGCCAAAGAAATCAATAAATATTTAAGAAGAAGAAGATGACTATGCTTAAATCTATGTGTTAATAATAATATTTTTATCAAAAAGAAAATTCCCAGAGATAAATCCAAGCACCTATAGACACCTTATCTTTAACAAAGGAGTCAAGAATATACAAAGAAGAGAAGACTATCTCTTTGACAAGTGGTGCTGAGAAAACTGGTCAACCACTTGTAAAAGAATGAAACTAGAACACTTTGTAACACCGTGCACAAAAGTAAACTCAAAATGGATTAAAGATCTAAATGTAAAACCAGAAACTATAAAACTCCTAGAGATTTGAAAACATAGGCAAAACACTCTCTGACATACATCACAGCAGGATCGTCTATGACCCATCTCCCAAAGTAATGGAAATAAAAGCAAAAATAAACAAGTGGGACCTGTAAACTTAAAAGCTTTTGCACAACAAAGGAAACTATAAGCAAGGTGAAGAGACAGCCTTCAGAATGGGAGAAAATAATAACAAACAAAGCAACTGACAAAGAATCAATCTCAAAAATATACAAGCAACTCCTGCAGCTCAATTCCAGAAAAATAAACGACCTATTTAAAAAATGGGCCAAAGAACTAAACAGACATTTCTTGAAAGAAGACAAACAGATGGCTAACAAACAACGAAAAGATGCTCAACAACACTCATTATCAGTTCAATTCAGTTCAGTTGCTCAGTCATGTCCAACTCTTTGCAACCCCATGAATTGCAGCATGCCAGACCTCCCTGTCCATCACCAACTCCCAGAGTTCACTCAGACTCACATCCATCGAGTCCATGATGCCATCCAGCCATCTCATCCTCTGTCATCCCCTTCTCCTCCTGCCCCCAATCCCTCCCAGCATCAGAGTCTTTCCAGTGAGTCAGCTCTTCGCATGAGGTGGCCAAAGTACTGGAGTTTCAGCTTTAGCATCATCCCTTCCAAAGAAATCCCAGGGCTGATCTCCTTCAGAATGGACTGGTTGGATCTCCTTGCAGTCCAAGGGACTCTCAAGAGTCTTCTCCAACACCACAGTTCAAAAGCATCAATTCTTTGGCGCTCAGCCTTCTTCACGGTCCAACTCTCACATCCATACATGACCACTGGAAAACCATAGTCTTGACTAGACGGACCTTAGTTGGCAAAGTAATGTCTCTGCTTTTGAATATGCTATCTAGGTTGGTCATAACTTTTCTTCCAAGGAGTAAGCATTTTTAATTTTATGGCTGCAGTCACCATCTGCAGTGATTTTGGAACCTCAAAAATAAAGTCTGACACTGCTTCCACTGTTTGCCCATCTATTTCCCATGAAGTGATGGGACCAGATGCCATGATCTTCGTTTTCTGAATGTTGAGCCTTAAGCCAACTTTTTCACTCTCCTCTTTAACTTTCATCAAGAAGCCCTTTAGCTCCTCTTCACTTTCTGCCATAAGGGTGGTGTCATCTGCATATCTGAGGTTATTGATATTTCTCCTGGCAATCTTATTCCAGCTTGTGTTTCTTCCAGTCCAGTGTTTCTCATGATATACTCTGCAGAGAAGTTAAATAAGCAGGGTGACAATATACAGCCTTGACGTACTCCTTTTCCTATTTGGAACCAGTCTGTTGTTCCATGTCCAGTTCTAACTGTTGCTTCCTGACCTGCATACAGATTTCTCAAGAGGCAGGTCAGGTGGTCTGGTATTCCCATCTCTCTCAGAATTTTCCACAGTTTATTGTGATCCACACAGTCAAAGGCTTTGGCATAATCAATAAAGCAGAAATAGATGTTTTTTTGAGCTCTCTTGCTTTTCCCATGTTCCAGCGGATGTTGGTAGGTGTTGCAAGAGGGCATCAGAGGGCAGACACACTGAAACCATACTCACAGAAAACTAGTCAATCTAATCACACTAGGACCACAGCCTTGTCTAACTCAATGAAACTAAGCCATGCCCACGGGGCAACCCAAGATGGGCAGGCCATGATGGAGAGGTCTGACAGAATGTGGTCCACTGGAGAAGGGAATGGAAAACCACTTCAGTATTCTTGCCTTGAGAACCCCATGAACAGTATGAAAAGGCAAAATGATAGGATACTGAAAGAGGAACTCCCCGGTCGGTAGGTGTCCAATATGCTACTGGAGATCAGCAGAGAAATAACTTTAGAAAGAATGAAGGGATGGAACCAAAGCAAAAAAAATATCCAGCTGTGGATGTGACTGGTGATAGAAGCAAGGTCCAGTGCTGTAAAGAGCAATATTGCATAGGAACCTGGAATTTCTGGTCCATGAATCAAGGCAAATTGGAAGTGGTCAAACAAGAGATGGCAAGGGTGAATGTCGACATTCTAGGAATCAGTGAACTAAAATGGACTGGAATGGGTGAATTTAACTCAGATGACCATTATATCTACTACTGTGGTCAGGAATCCCTCAGAAGAAAAGGAGTAGCCATCATGGTCAACAGAAGAGTCCGAAATGCAGTACTTGGATGCAATCTCAAAAACAACGGAATGATCTCTGTTCATTTCCAAGGCAAACCATTCAATATCACGGTAATCCAAGTCTATGCCCCAACCAGTAACACTGAAGAAGCTGAAGTTGAATGGTTCTATGAAGACCTACAAGACCTTTTAGAACTAACATCCAAAAAAGATGTCCTTTTCATTATAGGGGACTGGAATGCAAAAGTAGGAAGTCAAGAAACACCAGGAGTAACAGGCAAATTTGGCCTTGGAATGCGGAATGAAGCAGAGCAAAGACTAATAGAGTTTTGCCAAGAAAATGCACTAGTCATAGCAAACACCCTCTTCCAACAACACAAGAGAAGACTCTACACATGGACATCACCAGATGGTCAACACCGAAATCAGACACTTATTATCAGAGAAATGCAAATCTAAGCCAAAGTGAGGTACCTTTCATGCCAGTCAGAATGGCTGCTATCCAAAAGTCTACAAGCAGTAAATGCTGGAGAGGGTGTGGAGAAAATGGAACCCTCTTACACTGTTAGTGGGAATGCAAACTAGTACAGCCACTATGAAGAACAGTGTGGAGATTCCTTAAATTAGAAATAGAACTGCCATGTGACCCAGCAATCCCACTGCTGGGCATACACACCGAGGAAACCAGAATTGAAAGAGACACATGTACCCCAATGTTCATCGCAGCACTGTTTATAATAGCCAGGACATGGAAGCAACCTAGATGTCCATCAGCAGACAATGGATAAGAAAGCTGAGGTACATATACACAATGGAGTACTACTCAGCTGTTAAAAAGAATACATTTGAATCAGCTCTAATGAGGTGGATGAAACTGGAGCCTATTATACAGAGTGAAGTAAGTCAGAAAGAAAAACACCACTACAGTGTACTTGCGGGGGAGCCAGCGTGAGGAATTCCACCCATAACAAGGTCATGCAGCAGAACTCTGATGACAAGGCTAATCAGACCTCAGGTTTTCCCCCTGGTATTTCCTGAGCATGTACCCGCCCCCCCAAATAAGAATCTGCCTGCTTTTCCACTCTTCTGATATTCTCTGGAAAAAGTCAACTCAGGGCTTTAGTCTTCTGCATTTGAAAGGGATGTTTCAGTTAAACCCCCTCTGATAGCTCTCTAGCTTGCCTAACAGGTTCCCCAGACTTCTTACAGCTTGTGAATTGCTTACAGCCCCCCAACTGCAAGGGGCACAAAGCTTGAAAGCATCTTAAAGATACAGAGCCTTTTCTAGAGAGTTAAAAATCATATTGGTGATGGGTTTTCACTGTTGACTCAATGATTGCTGCCAGGCCTCCATATTCTTTATCTTTTAGGCACCTGGGAGGATGTTAATCAATGTAAGCAGGATATGGAAAAAGATGTATAGTAGTTTTGATGTTAGCAACACTAGACTTTTGAGTTAATTACTTTTCTTTTGTTATAAATCACTGTATACTCCTTTTACTTGTTATAAGTTGCTGTATCTTTGCTATGTAAGAATGTAACTTTATTTAGTGTTTTTCTGAGAGTGGCACCAGACTTTGGGAAGATCAAGACAGTAAGTCTTCTGGTTAACAAACTCTTATCAGAAAAAGGCTGTAAAATGTTAATTGGCACTTTTGGCCAGAAGATGATGTAAATCACCTAAGGCCTGTGTATACAACTAGGTATGCAGAGAGAAAAGCTTGGTTTTGCTAAGAGTCTGGGTGGCTAACGCTGCATGACTTTGTATTACCCATTGATCTCTATGTACAAGCAAAAAGGTATAAAAGGCCTTTCTATACAATAGAGGCGGGGCCGGTCATTGGAAGGACTGGTTTCCCCTGTGTCTCCTCTTTACTCCAATTTCAGGCTGAATTCCCATCTGGGGCGTGGAGGCTCACCATGTCTACTTACTTGCCCTGGCTTCTAAGATCCATGAGAGAGGGAGCCCAAGGCAGGGTACTCTCCAATATTCAAACGGATGCCGGTGGCCTAACGTAGATGGTGCAAGTTTCTTGTCTGTAACTTTATTGGTTTTCCACGTAAACCAAGTTATTCAGCCTCTTTTCTCCATCTAATTTTCCTACTATACTATTATTTCTTAATCTGATCTTACATTAATTAATAAATGAGTTTTTTCCTCGCCCATCCGTCTCCCCTTCGAATCACCCTGGATGCACCAGGGCTGGACTCCAGCAGTACTAACACATATATATGGAATTTAGAAAGACGGTAATGATAACCCTGTATGTGAGAGAGCAAAAGAGACACAGATGTAAAGAACAGACTTTTGGACTCTGTGGGAGAGGGTGAGGGTGGGATGATTTGGGAGAATGGCATTGAAACATGTATATTACCATATGTAAAATAGATGACCAGTCCAGGTTCAATGCATGAGACAGGGTGCTCGGGGCTGGTGCACTGGGGTGACCCAGAGGGATGGGATGGGGAGGGAGGTGGAAGGGGGGTTCAGGATGGGGAACACGTGTATACCCGTGGCAGATTCATGTCAATGTATGGCAAAAACCACTATAAAATTGTAAAGTAATTAGCCTCCAATTAAAATAAATAAATTAAATAAGAAGAAAAACCTTTATTGGTCACTTTTGGAGGATTCTAGGGAACCAACATTTTATTTGGAAAGCTGGTAAATGGAATGAGTTAAGCGTTCATCCCGCCTTTTTTTTTTTCCTGTGGTGCTGGACCTTCGCTGCAGCACACTGGCGTTCCCTTGCTGCGGCGCACAGGCTTACCCGAGCACAGGCTCTCGCGCGTGCAGGCTCGGTAGATGCAGCAGGCAGCCTTCTCTCACTGGAGCACACAGGCTTAGCTCTCCTGCACATGCGCGGCTGAGTTCTCCAACCAGGGAGCGAACCCACATCCCCTCCGCTGGAAGGCAGATTCTTGACCCACCAGCGAAGTCCTCTATCCTATCTTTCTTCAGGAAAATGTAAGCTAACGTAACCAACAGTTGATGTTGAAAAGTCTTTTCTATATAAGTTCTCCAGCTAGTAAATGAAGAAGGAATGATAGTCTAAAATATAATCATTTTGTGAGAATGAAACAGTGGATCTAAGCAGTAATCATAAATGGCCGGTGAAATTAAAAAAAGAAAAGTCATGTTACATGCGTCCCGATAGAAGTAGTCAATACCACCATGGAGTGTTTTTACAAAAACTTTAACACGGAAGTGATCAAGCCGACAGATTTAACTAACAATTTATAGGAATCACAGGAGATAGAGCAACAAGCTCAATGACACACCAGGATGTAATCAGCAAATTCCAAACTGTGGAAAACTCTCTAGATTCTGTGACCAGGTTTTTTAAACAAAATGCAAAGCTAACGGAGAGAAGGTGTACCTAAAAGGAAATTAAGACACATAAAATCCAATTGTAATGTCTCCTCATTAAAGCAAACCAAGTGTAAAAAAATCATTACCTTGAGAAAATCTGGACATTGATTGGATATTTAAGACTAAAGAATAACTTCAAGTATAATATAATTATGATTATATTATAATATATAGTATTTGTTGTTCAATAACTAAGCCATGTCCAACTCTTTGCAACCCCATGGACTGCAGCACTCCAGGCTTCCCTGTCCTTTACCATCTCCCAGAGTTTGCTTAAAGTGAGGTACATTGAGTCAGTGATGCCATCCAACCATCTCATCCTCTGTTGACCCCTTCTCCTCTTTCCCTCAATCTTTCCCACCATCACAGTCTTTTCAAATGAATCAGTTCTTCACATCAGGTGGCCAAAGTACTGGAGCTTCATCTTCACCATTAATCCTTCCAATGAATATTCAGGACTGATTTTCTTTAGGGTTGACTGGTTGGATCTCCTTGCAGTCCAAAGGACTCTCAAGAGTCTTCTCCAACACCACAGTCAAAACCATCAATTCACTGGCACTCAGCTTCTTTATGGTCCAACTCTCACATCCATACATGACTACTGGAGAAATCATGGCTTCGATTATACAAAATTTTGTCAGCTGAGAGTTGTAGCCGCTTCTTAGCATGCTGTCTAGGTTGGTCATAACTTTTCTTTCAAGAGCAGGTATTTTTAATTTCATGGCTGCAGTCACCTTCCACAGTGACTCTGCAGCCCAAGAAAATAAAGTTTGTCACTGTTTCCATTGTTGCCCCATCTATTTGCCATGAAGTGATGGGACCAGATGCCATGATCTTAGCTTTTTGAATGCTGAGTTTTAAGCCAGCTTTTCCACTTTCCTCTTTTACCTTCATTTAGAGGCTCTTTAGTTCCTCTTCACTTTCTGCAGTTAGAGTGGTGTCATCTGTGTATCTGAGGTTATTGATATTTCTCCCAGCAATGTTGATTTCAGCCTGTGCTTCATCCAGCTTTGCATTTCTCATGATGTACTCTGAATAGAAATTAAATAAGCAGGGTGACAATATACGGTCTTGACGTACTTCTTTCCCAGTTTGGAACCAGTCCATAGTTCCATGTCTGATTCTAACTGTTGCTTCTTGACCTGCATACAAGTTTCTCAAGAGACAGGTAAGGTGGTCTGGTATTCCCACCTCTTTAAGAATTTTCAACAGCTTGTTGTGATCCACACAGTTCAGAGGCTTTAGCATAATCAATGAAGCAGAAGTAGATGTTTCTCTGGAATTCCCTTGTTTTTTTATGATCCAACTGATTTTGGCCATTTGATCTCTGATTCCTCTGCCTTTTCTAAACCCAAGTTGTGCATCTGGAAGTCCTCGGTTCACCTACTACTGAGGTCTAGCTTGAAGGATTTTGAGTATTACCTTACTAGTGTGTGAGATGAGTGTAACTGTGCGGTAGTTTGAGCATTCTTTGGCATTGCCTTTCTTTAAGACTGGAATGAAAACTGACCTTTTCCAGTCCTGTGGCCACTGCTGAGTTTTCCAAATTTGCTGGCATATTGAGTGTAGCACTTTAACAGCATCATCTTTTAGGATTTGAAATAGCTCCACTGGAATTCCATCACCTCCACTAGCTTTTTTGTAGTAATTCTTCCTAAGCCCCACTTGGCTTCACACTCTAGGATGTGAAGTTCAAGGTGAGTAACCACACCACTGTGGTTATCCAGGTCATTAATATAATATAGTCTATAAATCAGTGGACTTCCTTCGTGACTCAGATGGTAAAGAATCTGACTGCAATGCAGGAGACCCAGGTTTGATCTCTTGTTTGGGAAGACCCCAAGGAGAAGCATATGTTAACCCACTCCAGTCTTCTTGTCTGAAAAATTCCATGGGCAGAGGAGCCTGATGGTCTACATACAGTTCATGGTATCACAAAAAGCTGGACACAACTGAGTGACTAACACAAACACTTACATAACAATAGTGTATTATTACTAAAGGATTTTTGTCTTTTAGAGATACTATCATATTTATGGAGAAGACATAGGATATCTTGGGTTTCCTTGACAGTCAGTCAGGGAAGGGAGGAGACGGGTGATGCTATGCAGCAGGCCCATCAACTGTGGTCCAGAGGCCAGATCTGGCTCACCACATGTTTTTGGTGAAGGTTTACTGGAAAACAGTCAAGTTCATTTGCTTATGTGATCTAGGAGTGCTGCAAAGGCAGAGGTGAATTGTTGCAACAGAGACTGTTTGTTTTAGGTGCTGATAGCTTTAAGAACGGAGAAGGCAATGGCAACCCACTCCAGTGTTCTTGCCTGGAGAATCCCAGGGACGGGGGGAGCCTGGTGGGCTGCCGTCTATGGGGTCGCACAGAGTCGGACACGATGGAAGCGACGCAGCAGCAGCAGCAGCAGCAGCTTTAAGAAACACCTTTGACTTGGCCTTTGACTTTGTCATTGAGGATGGCACCCTGGGTCCACCCAGGGTGAATCCTGCACAACATGGCCTTTGAAGACATTCTGAGGGGACTGTTTGAGGGCAGGTGTGGCCATCCACACCCACCTCAGAGTTTAGCCCTGGCTTGCTTTAGTCAACTGAATGGCAACATCCAGGCCCGTGGGAAGGAGTCTAGATCTTCTTTGCATTCTCCCTGTCCCCTCGAGAGCCTACTACATCTAAAAAAAAGACAACCATTTTCTGCTTAGGAGAATAGACATTGCATCTCTCTAAAATAACTCCATTCTTTATAGAATAAGTTGACCTTCTAATGGCTGCAAAACTAATGACGCTTGGGAGCTCTTAAAATTATCAGAAAGTTGTAAGAAGTCCTATATATTCTATATAGATAGGCATACATACACATATACACAGATGTATAGCATGCTAGAAAACCACAAAATACCTTCATTCTTCAAATACAATTGCCAAATAGAAGGCTTCCTGGAGACACCTGGAGCTAAAGATTCTGTTAAGCATAATTTTATCCAGCGGACAGCTGTTGAGTATCTGCTTTCCTCAAGGCATGCTGCTGGGCGCTTGAGAGACAGAAAGATGAGTAAGACACTGACCCCGGCTTTCAGGAGCGCAGGCTGTTGAGGGACTGAAATTGCAGCGTTTTACAGTAACGAGAGGAAGAGGAGAAGCTGTTGCAGTTGCTTCTTAGCACATATGCCCACACTTACTAAGTATATTTAGGATTGTATCTCATTTAATATTTACAACAAACCGAGGTTATATTATCCTCATTTTACACATGAAAGCACTGGCACTTAGAGAAAAGAAGTCACTGAAACTCATGCTCTGCCACGCGCTGAAGCCCACTCTCCTAAACATCATTGGTAGTTTAAACACTGAAGTGAGCCTTTTATTATGTTTCCACCGGAAGGAGCCATTTAAGAAGAAGCTCTAGATTATTGTCACTGTTCTGGGTTTCCTCTCATATCCCATGAGTTTGATCTCACTTTTTACAAGCATCTTTAGCAAGAATAAGACATGTTTGCTCATTCATGAAAAAAGGGAAAGAAATATTTTGCTTACCTCATCTGCCAATTTCATAAAAGTAGTGAAAGTAGATGTGTATAATTTTAAGGAAACACTGGAACTCATCTGCTTATGAATATAAAATATGAGAAACAAGTTTTCGCACACACCCAAAATCCATTCTTTTTTGAGCGTGTTGACATTGAGGGCTAGTTCGCAGCAAAGCTATGAAGATTTTGTGCTGTGCTGTACATGCTTAAAACTGGCTCTCCCTCCAAAATAAGTACATTTGTTTATGATAAATTTTATGATATAATGGATGTGTATCATCCAAATTACAAATAGCAATAATATTTTTTCATATAAATTCCATTTAGCCTATTGATTTTCACAGTATACTTTCACTGATTTTTGTTCAGCTCTCGTTTCTGTTGCCAACATTTGGCTGCAACTGACAAACGAGTGTAGCTCCAATGGTGGCTGGCTGGTATTTTTATTTACGTTACTGAGTGGGACAAAAATGAACAGTGAAGACATATGCAACATGACTGTATTCTTTGTTAAAAAAGAAGCAGTTAATGGTTTTTGAAAACTGAAAAACTATTTCTTTCAATTTTTTGCAATTCACAGTGTAACTGTTAGTGGGAGGGGGACCCCTCTCAGAGCCCCAGAGTGGGCTCTTGTGTCACACTGGGAAATACTCTGTCCAAGGAGACACAGGTACTGACGAAGCAAAAGACTTTGACTGGGAAGAGGCCGGAGGGCACCAGGGTAAGGGCACCCAAGAGAGCTGCCCTGCTCCATGGCACGCGGTCTTAGAAATACTGAGAAAGACTTAGAAATACTGGAGAGTTTCTGACACTGTAACTTCAGTTAAGAATTTGACATAATGTGTATGACAGTGAAATAGAGCACGTGTAAAACCATGTTCAGGATGCTTGGCGCAATGCTCGAGCTAGCTGTAAGGGAGAACCAGCGTTCCTTTGGGGAGCAGGAAACAACAGCTACAGCCCGGCTTAATTTTGCTGTGCATTCTAAGCTGCCTCCCAACTTCTGAGAGTCGGTCCCTTATTTGTGATTTGGGTAATAATACTATGGCTTCTGTGCGTTCGATCCGTGGGGTCACAAAGAATCCAAGAGGACTTAGCCACTCAACCAACTCCACCACACCGACACTGCGGCTTCCCAGGCGGCACAGCGGTAAGGAGTCCGCCTGCCAATGCGGGAGACACGAGAGACTAGGTTGGAGCCCTGGGTGGGTAAGATCCCCTGGAGCGGTGGTGGTGGTGAAGTTGCTAAGTCGGGTCCAATTCTTGTGACCCCATGGACTGCAGCCCGCCAGGCTCCTCCGTCCATGGGATTTTCCAGGCAAGAGTATGGAGTGGGGTGCCATTGCCTTTTCTGCTAAGTCAGGTCCAATTCTTGTGACCCCACGGACTGTACCCCACCAGGCTCCTCTGTCCAGGGGCTTCTCCAGGCAAGAATCCTGGAGTGGGTAGCCATTCCCTTCTCCAGGGGATCTTCCCCACCCAGGGATTGAACCCAGGTCTCCTGTATTGCAGGTGGATTCTTTACTGACTGAGGTGCCAGGGAAGCCCCAGGGGTAGGGGCTACATAGCCTGGAGTGGGAAATGGCAACCCAGCCCAGCTTTCTTGCCTGGAAAATTCCCTGGTCGGTGGAGCCTGGAGGGGCTACAATAAAGAGCAAGACAGGCCTGACCTCAGGAATAGAACATGTCCAGATACTCCTCTGAGTAAATCCTGAGATTTAAAAGGGAAGACGAGAATGAAGAGCACCTCCTAAAGACGTAGAGTTTGCAAAGACAGTGGCTTATTATTACAGAACCACAGCCAGCGCCGTGTGCCTGCTCCTGGACCGCCTTCTGGTCTCTGCCCTAGGACCGGGCCGAGAGGGAAGCAGCTAGGAGACTCGGAGCAGGGTAAGACATTACTGCGGCTTCCCTGGGGCTCAGATAGTGAAGAATCAGCCCGCAATGCGGGAGACCTGGGTTCGAATCCTGGGTCAGGAAGATCCCCTGGAGGAGGGCATGGCAACCCACTCCAGTATTCTTGCTTGGAGAATCCTATGGACAGAAGAGCCTGGCGGGCTACAGTCCATGGGGTCGTAGAGAGTCGAACAGGACTTGAGCGGCTAAGCCCAAGGCATTACTAGAGTTTTGTTTTACAAACACCGCGCTGCCAAATGAGCTTCTCGGGGGTTCTCCAAGCAGCCTGCTCACGTTTAATCTGTTCACATAAGGTGTGTGGTGGGTGTTAAACCCCTCTCTTCTTAGTAGCCTTCAGTACGGTTAAGAGGAATGTAATCTACAACTGAAAGCACAGAGGCTCGTGTCGGGGAGGACTGTTTGCACAACATTCGGGGGTAGCAAGGCTGCAGTGGCAGAGCGGGCGGGACCGGGCGTGTGACCCTCCGTCCCTCCCACGACCCCCCTCCCTCTGCAGGGCTTTGCTCCCGGGTCGCCCTCGGGTTATCTGGCTGATCCACTGTGGATGGAAAAACAAGGCTGGGCCGGCTGTGTGGAAAGCCTTTGAAAGCGGAGGAAACCGGTCACCACAGCGTGACTATCAGCTGAGAAATCGCCGCCTGGCCTCTCGGGAGAACCGCGCGCCCCCGCAGACCCGCGCGCCGGTCCAGACCCGAGGGCCCCGCAGACCCGCGCACCCCCTGCAGACCCGCGCGCCCCTCCGGACCCGAGCGCCCCTGCAGACCCGCGCGCCCCTCGGGACCCGGAGCGCCCCGCCAGGCCCGAGCGCCCCTGCAGGCCCGCGCGCCCCTGCAGACCCGCGCGCCCGTCCAGACCCGAGGGCCCCTGCAGACCAGCGCGCCCCCTCCGGACCCGAGCGCCCCGCCAGGCCCGCGCGCCCCTCCGGACCCAAGCGCCCCTGCAGACCCGCGCGCCCGTCCATACCCGGGAGGGCCCCTGCAGACCAGCGCGCCCCTCCGGACCCGAGCGCCCCTCCAGGCCCGCGATCCCCTCCGGACCAGAGAGCCCCTGCAGCCCCGGGCGGTCTTTCCCGCGATGCTGGAGAGCGCAGAGCTGAACTTCAACGCCGACCATGGCTACCTGGAGGGCCTGGTGCGCGGCTGCAAGGCCGGCCTCCTGACCCGGCGGGACTATGTCAACCTGGTCCAGTGTGAGAACCTGGAAGGTAAGCGCCGCTCTTCGAAAAGGGAAAAAGGGGGCTGACGCCGCCCGCTGGAAGGAAGCGCGGGCCAGGGGCTGTGTCCCCCTGGCCTAGAGTCCGGGGCGGTGTCTTCAGCCCAAGATCCAGACAGCAGGGCTCCTGAATTTTGACTAGGGGGAAAAAATTGCATCTCTATTTTCGATAGTCTCTAAGTGAAATTTAGCATTTCCTTTCATTATGAATATAGGCAACAAATCACAGCTGGTTAGCACTTTGAATGGAAATCCAGTGTTTTCATATCCTCTTACTGTTCTTGCAGATGCCTTGAAATACCGTTTATGCTTTCACTGTTTCAAAGTATGCCAGATATTGGACTCATCCTTGATATTTACTGTCTCAATAAAGAAGCATGTTGTCACACATTTTACAATATCTTAGTAACGATATTTTGATATATTTTGTTTTCTTTGTAATTCTGTATATTTTCATTCTACATATTTATAAATATTTGGAGAAGGGTGTCACTAAACTGTCCAGGGGTCTACAGCCTTAATTCCCCCTCCTTCCTTTGTGCCCCGCCCCCTCAAACCTTGGTATAGAGAATTTTATTCTATCTGCTTTCTCGGTGTCTATTAATATGAGGGCATGTGTATTTGAGATTTGTCTTCACTGGAGCTTAAGAAAAAAAAATCAAGAGACAGGCATGTGATGAGGCCACCCTGGATTCTAAAGCCCTGACTTTGACCTCTACAGAGGGTCAGACCTGAAGGTCAAAACTTCGAGCCTGATTCCTTCTGTGTAAAACTGGGTGGTAATGCTGCCTGCTCTGCTGAGTGGTTTGGAGAAATAAATAAGGCAATACACAAGAGAATGTGTGAAGAGCTAAGAAGCACTCTTGCTGTTCTTTAGCCGCTAAGATGTGTCCGACTCTTTGCGACCCCATGGACTGCAGCACGCCAGGCTTCTCTGTTCTTCACCACTTCCCAGAGTTTGCTCGAACTCATGTCCATTGAGTCAGTGATGCCACCCAACCGTCTGTCATCCCCTTCTCTTCCCGCCTTCAATTTTTCCCAGCATCAGGGTCTTTTTCTTCCAGTTAATCAGCTCTTTGCATCAGGTGGCCAAAGTACTGGAGCTTCAGCTTTAGCATCAGTCCTTCCAGTGAACATTCAAGGTCGATTTTCTGTAGGACTCTACAAAGCCAATTATCTTTTTTTTTTTTAACCATTTTACTGAGATATGATTGACATACAAAAGCTGTACACATTTAATGTATACAACTTGATGAGTTTAGGGATGAGTATACACCTAGTCTGTGCCACAGTCTGTGCCATAAACCCATCTGGCCCCTCTGAAGGCTTTCTCCTGCCCTCTATTGTTTGTGTGTGTGCAGATCTTTAGGATCTGCTTGTCTTGTGTAACCAACAGTGCATACCCTTTGACCAGTACCTCTGATTTCCCCTTCCTCTCCGGAAATTAAACTACAATGTTTTCAAAGCCTTACCAAAGATTTCACATCTATAAGTATTTTTATTATTAAAGGGGCTTCCCTGGTGGCTCAAATAGTAAAGCGTCTGCCTGCAATGTGGGAAACCCGGGTTCGATCCCTGGGTCAGGAAGATCCCCTGGAGAAGGAAATGGCACTCCACTCCAGTGCTCTTGCCTGGAAAATCCCATGGATGGAGAGCCTGATGGGCAATATTCCATGGATGGGATTGCAAAGAGTCGGACACAACTGAGCGACTTCAGTTTCACTTTACTGTTAAATACGGCTACATTTATAACTTTGAAACATGCTTATAAAAGCATTATAATTTCATTAATAGGGTGCTTTAAAATGTCCAGATCATTCTAGAAAAACAAGAAAGTAATAAACTGCCAGGAAGAGTATTAGAAAGCAAAAACAAGACAGAAAAGCAAGGTGACTTTGTAGGCTTCTCAGGCAGGGCTGAGGGTAAGCCAGACAGAACTAAGGCAGAACTGCCTAAGTTAAGGGAGCACCTCTCTTTTCATTAGCGATGGAAATGGCTAGACAAATCTTGTAGATGATAATTACTTCTGTTGGCTACAAATAACTGCAATTTAATTCCAAATCCTAGATCATTTCAGCATATTTAATTTGGAGTTTGGTACCTAAAAATACATATAGAAAATAAGCATAAATTGAGGTAGAAAAAATTAATGAGCACAAGGCAGAATGAATGCTTCCGAGAGAAACCATTTGAATGAATTCAGTGGTTCTCAGCAGGCTTTTTAAATGAGTTGAGGAATGCAAATTTAAACACAACCCATAGGTAAATGTCTTCGTGATGCAAAGCAAGGTTTAAGCCTGCTCACTCAGCTTCAATCTGGGGGAGAAGGAAAGGTTTCAGACTCTTGAAGGCCCGAAGAGTGAATTTCTTAGCAAAATGCACACAGGTGCACACATACGGAATTTTCCATGTAATATCAAGGAGTCATGGGCCAGCTGAAGTCATCCTGAGCCCCAGATAAGAAACCTTCCTACGTACATCGTTTGTTATTTTCATGATGTCTCATGATTTCCACCTTTCTTTTCTCCCAGTGATGTTTCTTTGCCAACCATTCATTTCACAAGTGTGTTTGAATCTGTTTCCAATCTTTTTGGAGACTCTTGTGAGTATCAAATATGCCCTCAAACTGCAGGTTATAATGACTGCTGAGAAACTCAGTCTAAAGAAAGGTTTCATGTCTTCCTCTGAGGACTCTGAGGCTTGGCGTGGCTGTGACCAATCTAACCACCACGCCAAGGGTGAGGTGTGCAGACATCTGTTATACTTTTTCCGCTAAAATGTCTGCCTCCTGAGCGTGAATGGAAGACCCATGAATAGGCTGATGTCGCTCTCAGCTCCATTTTGATATAGAAAATAATAAGGTCTGCCTTGCCTGTTTATCTTCTAGGATGTTGGGAAATCAGGCATTTGTGGAGAGCAGCATCTGTGAATTCACTGAGAGAAACCCAGCCACCCCAGCTGGTTTAAAACACGTGGAAAGAAACCAGGGACACTCCTTGGGGCAGAAGTTAAGGACTTTAGGATTTCTGTTTACTTTTGCACGTAATAGACACCATATTCCCTGGTGGCTCAGAGGTTAAAGCGTTTGCCCCCGATGCGGGAGACCTGGGTTCGATCCCTGGGTCGGGAAGATCCCCTGGCAAAGGAAATGGTAACCCACTTCAGTATTCTTGCCTAGAGAATCCCATGGACAGAGAAGCCTGTTAGGCTACAGTCCCCGGGGTCGGAAAGAGACGGACACGACTGAACGACTTCACTCATACACCATACACGTGACGGCTAAAGAAGGGAAGCAGTGTCTGGATAGCACTGTGTGTTGAAGCAGGCACTTACGGTAAAGGAAAGCTAATTTGGCAAAGATTAAATTTGCCGCTGCTGCTGTGGCTGCATTGCTTCAGTCGTGTCTGACTTTGCGACCCCATAGACGGCAGCCCACCAGGCTCCCCCGTCCCTGGGAGTCTCCAGGCAAGAACACCGGAGTGGGTTGCCATTTCCTTCTCCAATGCAGGAAAGTGAAAAGTGAAAGTGAAGTCACTCAGTCGTGTCTGACTCTTAGTGACCCCATGGACTGCAGCCCACCAGGCTCCTCCATCCATGGGATTTTCCAGGCAAGAGTACTAGAGTGGGGTGCCATTGCCTTCTCCAAAATTTGCCTTTAGTCTTTTAAATTTCTCTAGTCTTTAAAAGAAAAGTATCCTGGCACCAACAAATTGTTTTAGAACCACTTACCAGGAACACAGGAGGTTTCAGGTCATTCTGGAAGAGAGAAATACGAAGATTGTCCACAGAAGCTTTGAAAAATCCTGGTAGTTATGACTGTGCAAGTGAGTGTGGTCAGAAATACTCACTTGCTCCAAGATCTGACCCTGACTAACAGCCGCCTGAACCAGTCACTAGGACCCTCTATTTCAGGCCCCTCCATGACTCAGTCCTTCCCAGGAATAGGAGAGGAAGCCAGTTCACATAGCCTGTATCACTGGTACTGCACACAGAAAATTCCTAAAAAGTGACTTTTTAAAAAGTTATTTACAATTAACTTGAACCAAAATAATAATGTGAAAGGGCCATAAAATTGCCTTTAGAAGAATTAACACTGCTAATTTTCAATTTTTTTTTTTTTTTTTTTAGAGCAGATGGACAGGGAAGCCTGGCGTGCTGCGATTCATGGGGTTACAAAGAGTCGAACACGACTGAGCGACTGAACTGAATTAAACTGATAGGTTCACAGCAAAATTTAGGAGAAAGTACAGAGATTTTTAATATAACCCCTGCTCCCCACACATGCATAGCCTCCCTGTTATGAGCGTCTTCCACTAGAGAGGTGCATTTTTATAATCCGTGAACCTGTGCTAGATACATCATAATCACGCAGAGTCCAGAATTTACATTGCAACCACTCATACATTCTATGCTGTTGTTCATTCACTCATGTCTGACTCTTTGCAACCCCTTGGACTGCAGCACGCCAGGCTTCCCTGTCCTTCACCATCTCCCAGAGCTTATCAAACTCATGTCCGTTGAGTCGGTGATGCCATCCAGCCCTCTTGCCCTCTGCCATCCCCTTCTCCTCCCGCCTGCAGTCTTTCCCAGCATCAGGGTCTTTTCTAATGAGTCAGTGCTGCCAGTCAGGTGGCCAAAATATTGGAGCTTCAGCTTCAGCATCAGTCCTTCCAGTGAATATTCAGGACTGATTTTCTTTAGGATTGACTGGTTTGATCTCCTTATACTCCCAGGGACTCTCAAGAGTCTTCTCCAACACCACAGTTCAGAAGCATCAATTCTTCAGTGCTCAGCCTTCTTTATGGTCCAGTTCTCACATCCATACATGACTATTGGTAAAACCATAGCTTTGATTATATGGACTTTTGTTGACAAAGTAATGTCTCTCCTTTTATATACTGTCTAGATTGATCAGAGCTTTTCTCCCAAGGAGCAAGTGTCTTCTAATTTCAGGGCTACCGTCACCATCTGCAGTGATTTTGGAGCCCAAGAAAATAGTCTGTCACTGTTTCCATTGTTTCTGCATCTATTTCCCATGAAGTGATGGGACAGACTCCATGATCTTAGTTTTTTGACTATTGAGTTTTAAGCCAGATTTTTCACTTCTCTTCTTTCATATTCTTTGGGAACGGACAAATGTGCAACATGTATCCACCACTGTTACATTATACAGAGTATTTTCACTGCCCTGAAATTATTCTGTGCTCTATTCTCCGTATCCGTGACCCCGTGCAAGGGAACCGCTGGTCATTGTGCTGTTTCCCTAGTTTGGCCTTTTCCAGAATGTCACACAGTTGGGATCATTAAGTATGTGACCTTTCCAGACTGGTTTCTTTCACTTAATACCATACATTTGAGGCTCCTTCATGTCTTTTCATGGCAACATTGCTATTTTCATTAGATTTTTAAATTACAAACCAAACTGTTTTAAGTATTCTTTCCTCTTCAAAAAAGACAAAGTGGTAAGATGAACACTTCAGAGCTCAAAATTTAGTAAGAAATAGCCTTCCCTGGTGGCTCAGAGGTAAAGAATCCACCTGCAATGCTGGAGACACAGGTTGGATACCTGGGTGGTGAAGATCCCCTGGAGAGGGAAGTGGCCACCCACTCCAGTATTCCTGCCTGGAGAATTCCATGGACAGAGGAGCCGGGGGGTCGGGGTGGGGCTGCAGTCCCTGGGATTGCAACTAAACAACAAGCAGCAGAAGCTTTCTCTAAAGTCCGTGGTGAACGTGACCCCTGGCCCTTGGGTACGGTGACAGGTCTGGACCCAGCCTTTCCTTTGTCGTCTCCGCTGTCGTTTTGGGAAGTGAATGAGAGGAGCTGATTACAGTTTCCGAACAATCATTAATGCTTCCTTTTCAAGGGACATGACCTTCATTCCTTTTCAACCATGCCTTCATGTGGGAATTAATGCATGTACTCAGCACTTTCTAGTTAGAGCCAGGGAAAGAAAGATGAAAAAGATAATACCCCGCCCTAAAAGGGCTCCCACTCTAAAGAATAAAAACATTGGAAGAGTAAGAAACCCTTAATGAGAGTGGTTGGGCCTCAAAATTCTAAATGCAGGTACACTTGACCTGGGACTTCGTGTAGCGTTGTTGACTGGCAGAAAATGAAAAACAAATCAAATGTCTGCTGTAAGGGAGCTGGTTAAATAAATTATGGAACAGTTGTATAATGTAATAGCCTATAACTACAAAAAAAAAAAAAAGAAAAGGCTTAATAAACTGTGAAAGGATTCATGTGGAATTAAAAATAGTAGTTATTGGGACTAGTAATGAGCGGCAGGGGTGTGGATACGTAGTTGACAAGTAGGAGACCTTATCTATGCTATGCTAAGTTGCTTCAGTCGTGTCCGACTCTGTGTGACCCCATAGACAGCAGCCCACCAGGCTCCTCCGTCCCTGGGATTCTCCAGGCAAGAACACTGGAGTGGGCTGCCATTTCCTTCTCCAATGCACGAAAGTGAAAACACCTACTATCTATTAAAAGCTAGTCTAAATTTTAAAAAACTATTATAGAAGGAAGACTCTTATTTCAAAGGGATTTCACCATTCTCCTTTATACATTATTTGTACCTCTAATTATGTGAAAATGAAAGTGTCAGTCACTCAGGCGTGTCCAACTCTTTGGGACCCCATGGACTGGGGCCCACCAGGCTCCTCTGTCCATGGTTTCTCCAGACAAGGATACTGGAGTGGGTTGCCATCCCCTCCTCCAGGGGATCATCCCAACCCAGGGATGGAACCCAGGTCTCCTTCATTGCAGGCAGATTCTTTACTATTTGAGCTACCCAGGAGGCCCTCATTATAACACTTAATTTCTCTGCCTTGTATAAAAAATGCATATACAATATTGTCAGTGTTCAAAAATACTTTCAGCAGGCAGGATACATTTGACTCAGTTTAAAAGCTAGACAGCTTGGCCTATGAGGATTAAACCTGTGACCTTGGCGTTGTTAGCACCTCACTCTAACCAATGGGGCTTCCTGGTGGCTCAGATGGTAAAGAATCTTCCTGAAAGGCAGGAGACCTGAGTCTGATCCCTGGGTCGGGAAGATCCCCTGGAGGACAGCATGACAACCCACTGGAGTATTCTGGCCTGGAGAGTCCCATGGACAAAGGAGTCTGGCGGGCTACAGTCCACGGGGTCGCACAGAGTGGGACACGACTGAAGCGGCTGAGCAGCAGCAGCTAACCAGCTGAGCTAACTGGCCAGTTTCCATCCCATCTCTACTTGGTAAGCGTTTCCTCAGAGCTCTTCTGACTTTCTCTACAGTTATTCCTTCAGCCACAAATTCCAGTCTGCATCTTGCTTGCCTGGAGAATGCACATTCCTCTTTAGAGTCTCCATTCGAAGTCACCTTCTCTATAAACCCTTTTCTACTCATTCCTATTGGGATAGAATAGACAGGTCTCAATGCTGTGCTTTATGCGCTGTGTAATGTACCTAATTCTGCACAGCACCTGTGATATTTGCATAAGTATGTCACTCTGGGGCAGGACGTTTGTCTCGTTTATCTATCTAGTCCCCTGAGTTATCACAGTTCAGTTCAGTGCAGTTCAGCCGCTCAGTCGTGTCTGACTCTTTGTGACCCCATGAATTGCAGCACACCAGGCCTCCCTGTCCATCACCAACTCCCAGAGTTCACTCAAACTCATGTCCATCAAGTTGGGATGCCATCCAGCCATCTCATTCTCTGTCGTTCCCTTCTCCTCCTGTCCCCAATCCCTCCCAGCATCAGTCTTTTCCAATGAGTCAACTCTTTGCATGAGGTGGCCAAAGTACTGGAGTTTCTGCTTTAGCATCAGTCCTTTCAAAGAATACCCAGGACTGAGCTCCTTTAGAATGGACTGGTTGGATCTCCTTGCAGTCCAAGGGACTCTCAAGAGTCTTCTCCAACACCACAGTTCAAAAGCATCAATTCTTCTGTGCTCAGCTTTCTTCACAGTCCAACTCTCACATCCATACATGACCACAGGAAAAACCATAGCCTTGACTAGACGGACCTTTGTTGGCAAAGTAATGTCTCTGCTTTTCAATATGCTATCTAGGTTGGTCATAACTTTTCTTCCAAGGAGTAAGCGTCTTTAATTTCATGGCTGTGGTCAGCATCTGCAGTGATTTTTGAAGTCTCCAAAAATAAAGTCTGACACTGTTTCCACTGTTTTCCCATCTATTTACCATGACGTAGTGGGACCAGATGCCATGATATTTGTTTTCGGAATGTTGAGCTTTAAGCCAACTTTTTCACTCTCCTCTTTCACATTCATCAAGAGTTTTTTTCTGCCATAAAGGTGGTGTCATCTGCATATCTGAGGTTATTGATATTTCTCCTGGCAATCTTGATTCCAGCTTGTGCTTCATCTAGCCCAGCATTTCTCATGATGTACTCTGCATAGAAGTTAAATAAGCAGGGTGACAATATACAGCCTTGACGTACTCCTTTTCCTATTTGGAACCAGTCTGTTGTTCCATGTCCCATTCTAACTGTTGCTTCCTGACCTGCATACAGATTTCTCAAGAGGCAGGTCAGGTGGTCTGGTATCCCCATCTCTTTCAGAATTTTCCATAGTTTATTGTGATCCACACAGTTAGAGGCTTTGGCATAGTCAACAAAGCAGAAATAGATGTTTTTCTGGAACTCTCTTGCTTTTTCCATGATCCATCAGATGTTGGCAATTTGATCTCTGGTTCCTCTGCCTTTTCTAAAACCAGGTTGAACATCTGGAAGTTCATGGTTCATGTAGTGCTGAAGCCTGGCTTGGAAAATTTTGAGCATTTCTTTATTAGCACGTGAGATGTGTGGAATTGTGCGGTAGTTGGAGCATTCTTTGGCATTGCCTTTCTTTGGGATTGGAATGAAAACTGACCTTTTCCAGTCCTGTGGCCACTGCTGAGTTTTCCAAATTTGCTGGCATATAGAGTGCAGCACTTTCACAGCATCATCTTTCAGGATTTGAAATAGCTCAACTGGAATGCCATCACCTCCACTAGCTTTGTTTGTAGTGATGCTTTCCATGGCCCACTTGACTTCACATTCCAAGATGTCTGGCTCTAGGTGAGTGATCACATCATCATGTTATCTTGGTCGTGAAGATCTTTTTGTAAAGTTCTTCTGTGTATTCTTGCCACTTCTTCTTAATATCTTCTGCTTCTGTGAGGTCCATACCATTTCTGTCCTTTATCGAGCCCACCTTTGCCTGGAAATGTTCCCTTGGTATCTCTAATTTTCTTGAGGAGATCTCTGCTGCTGCTGCTGTTAAGTTGCTTCAGTTGTGTCCAACTCTGTGCGACCCCATAGATGGCAGCCCACCAGGCTCCCCCGGCCCTGGGATTCTCCAGGCAAGAACACTGGAGTGGGTTGCCATTTCCTTCTTCAATGCATGAAAGTGAAAAGTGAAAGAAAGTCGCTCAGTCATGACCGACTCTTAGCGACCCCATGGACTGCAGCCCACCAGGCTCCTCCGTCCATGGGATTTTCCAGGCAAGAGTACTAGGCTTTCCCATTCTGTTGTTTTTCTCTATTTCTTTTCATTGATTGCTAAGGAAGGCTTTCTTATCTCTCCTTGCTATTCTTTGGAACTCTGCATTCAGATGTTTATATCTTTCCTTTACTCCTTTGCTTTTCACTTCTCTTCTTTTCACAGCTATTTATAAGGATATAAACTCCTGAATGAATAAATGAATCTATCCCCTCCTAAACTGTAAGCTTCTCAAGGGCAGAAACTATAAATAGTTCTGCTTATAGAGGTGTTAGTTAACAGGGAGGAGAATCCTTTCACAGCGTTAGAGTGTATCAGATCACCATGTACTTTAAATGCCTTAAAATTTTATTTGTTGATTATGCTGCTGCTGCTGCTGCTGCTGCTGCTGCTGCTGCTGCTGCTGCTGCTAAATCGCTTCAGTCGTGTCCGACTCTGTGCGACCCCACAGACGGCAGCCCACCAGGCTCCCCCGTCCCTGGGATTCTCCAGGTTGATTATACCTCAGTAAAACTGAACTTTAAAAAAAAAAAAAAAAGACTTTTTTAGAAGGATAGAAACCACACCATATCCTTTTTTGTCTCCTAGCTTCCCTAGCCTAAGGCTGTGTTTTGCAAGTGGTAAGAATTTGAAAATATGCAATAGACACGTTTGCCTGGTTAAGCCCTGACTCTGCTTTCTGGGCCTGCAGTATAAGGCTGCTGCTTAACTTTCAGCCAGGGTGCTTTCCTTTCTGATTGATAGTATCTCCCTGGCCTAACTCCCAGTTTCTAAGGGAATCAGACATTTCTGAAAATGTTTTGTAAACTGTAAATCATGAGAATTCCCAGGAAGTCATAAGAACAGCGCCTGAATTGCCGTGTATGTACAACAAGAATTCATTTACCCTCTTCTGCTAGACTTTTAAATTACTAAAAATCCTCCCGTTTCCTGGTTGAGGTTAATAGTGTTTGGTGTGTGACTCTTATGTTGTTGATTCTGCTTTCCTTCAAAGAGCAGTGGTTTGTTTTGGAAACAATCATTCTATAAATAAATAAAAACTATTAAAATTTAAGAAGAGTTTATAGCTAGAGATGAGGTGAGGTGAGGTGAAGTCACTCAGTCGTGTCCGACTCTTTGCGACCCCGTGGACTGTAACCTACTAGGCTTCTCCGTCCATTGGATTCTCCAGGGAAGAATACTGGAGTGGATTGCCACTTCCTTCGCCAGGGGATCTTCCCGACCCAGGGATTGAACTCCGGTCTCCCGCATTGGAGGCGGACGCTTTAACCTCTGAGCCACCAGGGAAGCCCATACAGCTAGAGGATATATTCAAAAGTGAACTGAATCTTGAAGACAGTGGGTTGGGAAAATGCCAGTGAAATGGGGAACTAGAGGTGGGGTCAGGGGAGTTGAGCTGATAAGCCATTCTAGGCTCTTGGGGAGAATTAACGGACTATAGGTAGAAAAACATAAAAGCATACTGGTGAGGGGTAAAGCAGTTGCCTGCAACGCTAGAGTATTACAATAATGCAGGAGTTTGTGCTGGGAAAATTTTCGAGGGCCACCGAAGGTCTAATTATGGAACTTCAGAATACTGAGTGAGGAGAGTCATGTCCGAATCTTCAGTCAAATACCTGTATACATGGAAAGATGTACAAGCTATTTCTCTGAGTCTCAGCTTCTTCATCTATGGAATGGGAATTATTGTTAAGACTTACATTGTATGTTAAAATCATCTGTCAGTGGTAAAATACAAATAATTTGCAAGTTGCTTTTAATCTGCCTAAAATTCAGTAGCTCCACACTACTTAGATCATCATGCTACTTGGATTATTCTAAGATCCAAGTGTTTCTTAGGAAAGATGAAAGTCTGAGGCATGGAGTACAGAGAGGAAACAAACCTGGGAGAATCTATGAAGAGATGGCCACAGCGATCTAGGTTTATGCCATCGTCACTCTAAACTGGGGTATAAGGAGAGGAACTCTGGGAAGATATCCAGAAACGATGCAGCGGATTTGGAGTTAATAAATCTTCAAAGAAGACTTGAAGAAAACTCTTCAAAGTTTCATCACCGTGAGAATGGCAGTACCGTAGCAAAAATGGAGGAAGAAGCATCTGGCTTTAAAGATACTGACAGACTTATTCAAATGTAAGTAACTGTAAAGTGTGATGGTAATATAGTGTTTAAGAAAATTCTGATTTAGGGAATAAAAATCAAAGTCTTAGCCAATCGAATCAAATTATCTTGGAAGGAGATAGTACAAGAAAGGGGGCAAAGAAAGGTCTTCGTCTCCATTACCTTTTTAAAGCCACACAGCAACCCAAAAGCATACGCTCTAACCCATTTTGAAGGTGAGAAAACTGAGTTTGGAAAGGTCAGGTAAGTTCCATAAGTTCAGCATCAAGCAGAGTGTGGGGAAGAAGTGGGGGGCTGCTCAAAGACAGCGTCCTTCACAAGCACAGGTGCTGCCGTGGCATAAACCTACCCGGAGTGTGGACAGCCTGGACATCCATTTTTAAAGAGTTCCAACAGGAAGCCGCACAGGAAAGAAAAATGAACCACCCAACAAACCAGCAGAGAAAAGGCAGCAACCAGAGAGTCTTCCTGCCTCACTAGGCAAGAGATCTCAGCTAATTCCCTGAACCCAGTGACTGCAACCCACAGAAGCAGCATTTTTACATTATGACTCTTTGTACACGCATGCAGGCACATACGCATATATGCTATTATACTCTGTGTGATATACTCAGATATTCGTTATAATAGCTGAATCTGTTCCGATTGTGTTATTGTGTTCGGGACCTATAAAATGGATTTAGTTGGCAGTGATCTCATAGTTCCTTATTTAAAGAAAAAGAAAAAGTGCCACTTGCAACACGACTCTGGATAAAAAAAGAGTAATTTTCCAAAATGTGCTCTGTGGGAGGCTGCATTGTTTTGCAGTGGCTTGGGAAGTTCTGTACCAAATTCTTTCCAAAGAAATCATTCAAATTAATGTATTAAAGGCTTTCAGTTCCTGCAGTTAAGAAGCTTATTTATTCCAAATGTATCTGACCACAAAGCTCTATTTATCACATACCTATTAAGATAAGCATGGTTTCCCAGGTGGCTCAGCAAGAATCGTTCTGCCCACGTAGGAGATGCAGGAGACTCAAGTTCTTCCCCTGGGTCGGCAAGATCCCCTGGAGCAGGAAATGGCAACCCACTCCAGAATTCTTGCCTGGGAAAGTCCCATGGACCGAGGAGCCTGACGGACTGCAGTCCACGGGATCGCAGAGAGTTGGATGTGCCTGAGCACGTGGGCACACAGGTTTACATAAGCACTTGGGGAAATTCGAGGAAACACATGTGACCCCGAAACTATCAGCATGATTGTTATCATCGAAAGATAATATTAATTCAGAGCAGATATTTCAAGCCAAAATTTTCTTTGGATCTGACTTCAAGGGTCCCTTGGATCACCTTGGGGTGGGGAGGCAAGGATCCTTCTAACTGAACTGTCCACCAACCACAGTTTTACAAGATTGCTTAAGCAGGGTCTGAAACACTTGAGGCATTTAATTTCAGCATCTCGCTGGCAGCTGAAAGAGAAACATATGCCACATGAACCACATATCATGGTTTTGTGTCACTCCTGTTGGCAAATATTTCTCCGTGCTGAGACGGCACACTGTCAAATTGTGTAAAAATCTGAACTGTCAAAATAAAAGCCACACAAGACGTGGCCAAAGAGGATGCTTTTTTTAGTTAAGCTAATTAAATAGGTAATTGAGCAAATAAATTCTGCGGTCAGTCAGATGAAGAGCATTTCTAATGCATGATCTACTCCAGACCCTGAAGAATGCCTGTCTGCTGAGACTCAAGAACCACTTGAGTGCAAATGCCCCCTCGCACATCAGCTACCAGAGCGACTAGCTCATCACCCACAGGGGCTCCCTGCCATCCTCAGGATCAAGTCTTCCTGGGGACAGCCCCTGCGTATTTCTCTGGCTTCATTTCTTACCCCTCCTTCTCTCCCACTCAGCTTTTCAACAGCACTGAACTGCTTTGAACTTCTTGCCCCTCCCCACCTGTACGAATTCAGGGAATGCCTTCCTTGCACTTTTGCATAGCACTTGAAGGCTTAACCTTCTTCTGGAAACTCTCCTAGGCTTGTTTTGCTTTCATCCCTCTGAGTCTTGCTCTCATTTTCTCAGGTCAGTTCAGTGGCTCAGTCGTGGCTGACTCTTTGTGACCCCGTGGATTGCAGCACGCCAGGCCTCCCTGTCCATCATCAACTCCCGGAGTTTACCCAAACTCATATCCATCGAGTCATTTTCTATGTTCCCATAAATCAAGGTTCTTATCTTTATCCCTAAACTCAGCTGATTGTATCATCTGTTTTTTCATGCCTCTTCCTCCACCAGATTATGAGTTTCCTTGAAGATGAGGAATATACCTTGTCTCCTGTGGTAACAGCACATAATAGATACTCAATAAATGTTTCAATGAAAATTACAATAAAGTCTAGGATGCTCTATTGACTCCAGTCATGTGGTAGATGGTGCCAAAGACATTTCTGATGTTCAGAGATTTGAGAAACTTATGTGTTGGGTACCACCCAAGGAACCAAAAGATAAAAGATATATCTCAGAACAGGAGGTATGCCAGAAGTATTATCCAGGTATTTTTGAAATTCAGATGAGTGAGGTTAAATAATTCCACCAGACAGAATTAAGTAACAGAATAATTGATAACCTGATTTAATTGATTGGTAATAAAATACAGATTTTTTTAAGGTATGATACTGGCTTTGAATCAATTTCACAACATGATCTTGATGAAGTGATGGGACTGGATCTTTGTATTTTAAATGTTAAAACCCATTTAGACCCACTGAGACTCAATTTCTTTATCTGTAGGGTAAATATTAGTAATAAACTTTTCATTGCCATCAAGCAGGGATGGAGGCTTAGTATCCTCAAACAGTTTTCCTAGCACTATTTCCAAATAGTGGCTCAGTTAAAACCAATTTGCAGTCTCGGGACTAGGAGGTTTCTAATGTTCTTTTCAACTATGCTCAATGATTCTAAAGTTTTTATGTAATTAAAAGTTGTTTTTGATTATCTGCATTAACATTGAATCTTTTATTGCTTTAGAGATTAACACTCAAGTCTAAATCATATGTAGACCTATATTAAGGGAACTGTGGTGTTGGAGAAGACTCTTGAGAGTCCCTTGGACTGCAAGGAGCTCCAACCAGTCCATTCTAAAGGAGATCAGTCCTGGGTGTTCTTTGGAAGGAATGACGCTAAAGCCGAAACTCCAGTACTTTGGCCATCTCATGCAAAGAGTTGACTCGTTGGAAAAGACTCTGATGCTGGGAGGGATTGGGGGCAGGAGGAGAAGGGGACGACAGAGGATGAGATGGCTGGATGGCATCACCGACTCGATGGATGTGAGTCTGAGTAAGCTCTGGGAGTTGGTGATGGACAGGGAGGCCTGGTGTGCTGGGATTTATGGGGTGCAGAGTCAGACATGACTGAGCGACTGAACTGAACTGAATAAGGCAGTAATAGTTAAATATGCATTTATCAGACTTCCCTGGTGGAAGAGTGGATAAGAATTTACCTGCCAGTGCAGGAAACCAGAGTCCCATCCCTGAACCGGGAAGATCCCACAAACTGCAGCGCAGCTGAGCCCCTTCATCACAGCTACTGAAGCCTGAGTGCCCCCGGGCCCTGCAAGCCACCGCTCCTGAGCCCAGGGGCCCCCGCACCAGAGCCTGTGCTCTGCAGCAGGAAACGCCACCGCAACTAGGGAGTCCACAGGCAGCATCAGAGACCCAGTGCAATCAAATAAATAATAAACAGTAAATAAATACGCATTTATCATAAAGTTACTGCAAATTCAGTCAGTATCATAAAACTTTCATGCGTGTTCCAAATTTAACCCGATTTGGTGCTTTGTTTAATTTCAGATCTGAAAATTCATCTCCAGACCACGGATTATGGCAACTTCTTGGCTAATCAAGCCACTCCTCTTACTGTTTCCGTTATTGACACGGAGATGAGGAAAAAGCTCTGCAGAGAGTTTGAGTATTTCCGGAATCACTCCCTGGAGCCGCTAAGCACCTTTTTCACATACATGACGTAAGTGACAGCAGGGGCCCCTGCTCCTCCCCAGGATGACTGCAAACGACCCTTAAGAGTTCCAGGTGGGGTTAGGCTGCCTGAAGTTCAAGACCACTTCTGTTGTTTGTAAGTTTGAATGCTTTCAAATCTGAGAACTGATAAGAGCCTGTCTTATCTTAGTGTTAGTCACTCCATCCCCAGACTCTTTGTGACCTCATGGACTGTAGCCCACCAGGCTCCTCCGCCCATAGGATTCTCCAGGCAAGAATACTGGAGGGAGTCGCCATTCTCTTCTCCAGGGGATCTTCCTGACCCAGGGATCAAACCCGGATCTCCCATATTGCTGGCAGATTCTTTACCGTCTGAGTGACCAGGGAAGAGCATAGAGCCACATTTTCACTGTTAGAAAATAGATTTCATTTATTTATTTCATTGACTTATAAACATGATTAGGTCATTCATTCTAAGCAGTGACAAGTGCTGCTGATATTTGAAACATTCCAGCTGTTGGAACTGAAGGTAGGTACTACGCCACATTTTCAGGTCGATTGTCAAGGTGGGGTTGAAATATCACAGATCGTTCTTAAAGTCACACCTACCCCTTCAACAGAGTAAGGAGCTCCCATCATAGCTGCTGCTGCTGCTAAGTCGCTTCAGTCGAGTCTGACTCTGTGAGACCCCAAAGACGGCAGCCCACTAGGCTCCCCCATCCCTGGGTCTCCAGGCAAGAATACTGGAGTGAGTTGCCATTTCCTTCTCCAATGCATGAAAGTGAAAAGTGAAAGGGAAGTCGCTCAGTCGTGCCTGACTCTTGGCGACCCCATGGACTGCAGTCTACCAGGCTCCTCCGTCCATGGGATTTTCCAGGCAAGAGTGCTGGAGTGGGGGTGCCATTGTCTTCTCCGCTCATCATAGTTAGACGTGTCTTATTTTTATCCCTCTCCGTCACCAGTGGTTCCCGTCTTTCGGTGTGAAGGCCCTTCTTTCTAAAAAGTGTTTGAATTTCTACACAATAATAAATTGTATTTCTTAATCTAGTTAATAAACTATATCCAGAGCTCAAAACTCTGGGCCCTTTTAGTTGTCTTAGCTGATAATCTGAGAACAAACACCCACAAAGGATGAGCTGTCTATCATGTACATATAATTTAGATTAATATACATCTATGATTACTACATCCAGGCCATAGACTGGTTGAGAAAGACTTATAATAAAAATATCTCTCTATTCCATCTATCCCCTTCCTCTGCACACAGTTCTTCCTAAAAGTAAGAACTTCTCAGTTATTATTTTTCTAAAAAAATTGCAGTGTATGTATATTGATACATACTCAACCCACCCTACTCCCACATTTCAATTCACACAGATGACATCAGTTTTTCCCCACTTAATATTTGTTAGAAATATCCTCATCCATGTCATGCATTTTTAATAACTGTGTAGAAGTCTATGTTTGGTATACATTATAACTCAATTTATCAGACATTGTTATGAGTTTGAGTAAACTCCAGGAGTTGGCAATGGTCAGGGAGGCCTGGCGTGCTGCAGTCCATGGGGTCGCAGAGAGTTGGACATGACTGAGTGACTGAACTGAAGAAGTGAAGTGAAGTTGCTCAGTCGTGTCCTACTCTTTTCTTTCTATTACAAAAGTTTTGCAACTAGCTCTAACTCATTATAGTGTAAGTCTTGAATTTATTTCTAAGCTAAATTTCTAGCAGTGCAAGGAGGGAGACAAAGGAGTGTCCCTTTGTTTATTTCAGAAAATTTGCTGAGTTGAACACAGCAGAAATAGCACTGAGTTGTGCCCCCAAAACAGTGCGTGAGGAGGCCTGTGCCCCTGCACTGCTACCAACATCAAATATTATCTTTTTAATGTTTACCCCAACAATAGGTTATAAACTATCTCTTTGCTTTAATTTTATTTCTTTATGGCCTTCCCTGGTAGCTCAGCTGGTAAAAAAAATCTGCCTATAATGCAAGAGACCCTGGTTCAGTTTCCTGGGTCAGGAAGATCCCCTGGAGAAGGGACAGGCTGCCCACTCCCGTATTCCTGGGCTTCCCTGGCGGCTCAGGCGCTGCAGACTCCACCTGCAATGTGGGAGACCTGGCTCAGGAAGAGCCCCTGGAGAGGGGAATGAGGTGAGCAGCCACCCGCTCCAGTGCTCTTGCCTGGACAATTCTTTGGACAGAGGAGCCTGGCAGGTTACAGTCCATGGGTGGCAAAGAGTTGGACACGACTGACTTTCACTTTTCATATTTCTTTATTAGCAAAAAGGAACATCTTTTCACACTTACTAGTCATGTATATTTGTTACCTGTCCAAATTCTTTGTCTATTTTTCCTATTAGAGTATGCAGCATTTTTTGTTGATATACAAGGATGCTTTATAAATTAAGAAAGCCTTTCATCCATTTGATATAACTTAACTTTTATTTTAATTTTTTTTGCTGTAGGAATATTGAAATTTTTTATTTAGTTTTCATCAGTCTTTTTATTGTACAGTCTTTTGATTATTGTGTCCTGCTTAGAAGAGCCTTCACTCCAAAGCATCAATAAATTCACCTGTCTTTTCTTCCATTCTTTCGTTGTTGTTTACGTTTAAAATTTTGATTCGTGTAAAATGTATTTTGGTGTAAAGAATGAGAGTAGGGATCCAGCTCAAATTGTCTTTCCCAAATAAAGATCCAGTAAGTAGTTAGAAGGAATGATCGTAGCTCAAGGCAGGAAGTAATCACCGATGTGCCTGAGATATGTTATTAGTGCCCGTGTTCCTTGTTTATGCAGTCTAGCCTCCTAACAGCATTGTAGTCTGGGATTTTGTTTATAGACAAGCTATAGATGCTGACGTTTTAAAAGAATCCACCAAGAAACAACCGGTGAGAATGAAGATCAGATATGAACCTGGGTCTGACTCAGTCCAAAGCCCAAGCATTTTCTTTGAGAAAGATTCTGGAAAGGTTTCCCAGAAGGGGCAACATTGTTTCCAAGGTTGGAAATGGAGTTGAAATGGAAGATTCCGGAGAAGGCTGGGGTTGAAGCATGCTGATGGGGTTGAAGGACGCTGAGTGAGTAATAACCAGCCAGTTTTGGCTGGAGTAGGCTGTGCAGAAAGAGAGGAATGGGGAAGGGAGGCTAGGGAAGAAAATTCCAGTCAAATGATGGAGTCTTCAGAGGCAAGTCTTACTCAGTTCTGGTCATCACTGTTTCAAGGAAGAGGAAATGAAAGCTTAAGAGCAGGAACTTGCCCAAACCACTAAAACGTGATTTGAAATAAATGTTAGCAGTAGGCTTTGCAGGATTATTTTGCTCAGACTTTAGATGAGTGTGGAAAAGCTGACCTGTGATGAAGACAGAGGGCAAGTCCAATTTTAATTAAATCTGAAAGCTGCCAGGTTTTGTACTTTTTAGGCTGAGAGACAATCTCACATGATGGAGATTTTCCCCAAATATGTTCAGAAATGCTCCAAGAATGACCCTGAGTCATCTGGTCAGTGGTTCCTCTTATGTGATGATTCCATGATTGATTGTTTTCTAACTATAGAATCTTAAACCTGGAAGGAACCTTAGATTAATTAAGCAAGCCTTCTTATTTCACAACAAACTATCATATCGATCTAGTTAAAATATACTGTTTCTAAAAATAATTACTTAAAATTCAAAATATTTCTAGTCATTCAGTTCAGTTCAGTTGCTCAGTCGTGTCTGACTCTTTGTGACCCAATGAATCGCAGCACACCAGGCCTCCCTGTCCATCTCCAACTCCTGGGGTTCACTCAAACTCACGTCCATCGAGTCGGTGATGCCATCCAGCCATCTCATCCTCTGTCATCCCCCTTCTCCTCCTGCCCCCAATCCCTCCCAGCATCAGAGTCTTTTCCAATGAGTCACTTCTTCACATGAGGTGGCCAAGGTACTGGAGTTTCAGCTTTAGCATCAGTCCTTCCAGAGAAATTCTAGGGCTGATCTCCTTCAGAATGGACTGTTTGGATCTCCTTGCAGTCCAAGGGACTCGCAAGAGTCTTCTCCGACACCATAGTTCAAAAGCATCAATTCTTCAGCCCTCAGCTTTCTTCACAGTCCAACTCTCACATCCATACATGACCACAGGAAAAACCATAGCCTTGACTAGACGGACTTCTATTGGCAAAGTAATTCTGGTTTTGAATATACTATCTAGGTTGGTCATAACTTTCCTTCCAAGGAGTAAGCATCTTTTACTTTCATAGCTACAATCACCATCTGCAGTGATTTTGGAGGCCCCCAAAATAAAGTCTGACACTGTTTCCCTATCTATTTCTCATGAAGTGATGGGACCAGATGTGATTTTTAAAAACTGTGTATAAGTGTGTATAGATAGTCACAGATACCTGGGTAGAATGTTAATGCAAAAATGGACACAGAAGCCTAGTTTGGGCAGTATTAGTATTGTTAGTAACGGATGTGTTTTATTCATCTTCGTCCTCTCTCTCTTTCTCTCTCTCGATGGTAAACTCTTTGAACTAGTTCTTTTAAGTATCTCTATCTGGACTCATTAGTAAATAACGAACACTGAATATTTGTTGCATCAATATGTAATCCTGTATTTAGCAGCATCCTACACATGAATATAGAAACCTACTTTCAGACAGTTCCAGATTTTATATCTTATATTTAATTCATATATGGTACTTGAGGATTGGTTATTGAATGTTGTGTTAAGGCTAAAATCCAGATGTCATTCCTAGGGATGTGTTTTTGTGACCAGGGTAATCTTTACAGTAATATTAAAAAATATGTTTCATTAAGGCTTGCATTCCCCAATTAGCCATGGTCTCCAGTGCTGCCTTCTGTCTTATGAAATGCATGTATTTAAGTTACTTATCAGACCCCAGATGTTTAGGTTTCTTATCAGACCTAGATGTTTTATCTACATCTTTGCACCAGAACCATGCAAAGAAGTGTTTATATCTCCAGTTTTCAAATTAGAGAAACGGAGGCTCAATGAATCAATGTGTATTTCAAAGTCAGAGCATTATTAAGAGATTTGGAAAGCATTTGGTGTGGGTCCATCATTCTAGAAAGCTGATGGTCTTGCACTCAATCCAAAGTTTGTCAAAAGGCAAGTAAATCAGAAGTATCTGTGGGCCTTTAGAATACAAGTATATTCCTGATCCCTATCCCAAGAGACTCTGACCTAGTTGACCTGAGAGTGGGGCCCACCTGTATTTTGGAAGGCACCCAGGTTATTCAGATGGGCACCCCTGATTGAAAATGTCCCATTATGGTGCCCCCATCTTATGACTTGGAAGTCACTTTCACAATTATTCACGTGAGTCTTTAGCCACAGTTAATTACAATGAATACTGTTATCTCCTTGTCGGAGACCAAAGGAATCACGTCGAAGCCTAGGTCTTCTGAATCACAGTCTGTGGTTTGTCCCACCATCCGTGTGGCGGGCCAGCATCCAGCAGTGCCTGGCGTCCAGCTCAGTCGCTCAGTTGTGTCCAACTCTTTGCGACCCCATGAACTGCAGCACGCCAGGCCTCCCTGTCCATCATCAACTCCCAGAGTCCACCCAAACTCATGTGCATTGACTCTGTGATGCCATCCAGCCATCTCATCCTCTGTCATCCCCTTCTCCTCCCGCCTTCAATCTTTCCCAGCATCAGGGTCTTTTGCAATGAGTCAGCTCTTCGAATCAGGTGGCCAAAGGATTGGAGTTTCAGCTTCAGCATCAGTCCTTCCAGTGAACACCCAGGACTGATCTCCTTTAGTGCCTGGAGATTCATTACCAAAACGAAAGGTGTATGTGTGCAGGACAGGTGTCCAGTAGTTCTGAAACTGTTTTTCTTACTTCTCTTTCAGAACATATGGCAAAGTCAAGTGTCTGTCTAGCTCCTTGAACTGCCATCAAATAGGCTTACTTCCTGCCCTACTAAGAAATTCCCAGGGTATCATTATGAAAATGATTAAGCCAACCCTAATAGAAACGGTGTATATTTAAAGTGGTATGATAAATACAATATGAATGTACAAGAACTATACATTCGTGTGATATAATTACCATATATGTGAAACTTGCTTTGAAAATCTGGCATGGATATTTTTGAGTGCCTAATCACAGGAAGAGCTGGAGGTTTTGTGTGCTATATTTACACACAGTGCTGTGAAACAAAAGAGTGAGTCCTACAGTATTTTAATGGAGAGACTATGTGATATAGGCTTGCTTCTTGTTTTTCTCCCTCCTACTCAACCCTTTCCAGCAGCATTTCAACTTCTCTCTTTTGAAATTAGCTCTCTGATTAAAATATTTTAATATTCACAATACTCATTTAATTTTTTAAGCTTTAAGTTTTATTAATCTTTTAAAATAAATTTTCTCAACGTAGGATAACCAAGGAAATATAATCTTCAATACTTCATAGTAACATCACCCAAGAAATCATAGGTTAAGATCCACACAGTGAAGAAAGCTTTAGATTCATTTATAAAAGCTAATCAAAAGTTCTTGACTGTCTCAGGGACACTGTATAACCCTCTACAGGTTTTGCCTTGTGTTGTACTTGAGGGGGCTGGACAGCTTAGTTTACCCTACAAGGTTTCTCAGAATCAGCTCTTTTGGTGATAAAACGAGGAAGTGAAAGTTGCTCAGTCGTGTCCGACTCTTTGCGACTCCATGGACCATACGTCCCTGGAATACTCCAGGCACGAATGCTGGAGTAGGTAGCCTATCCCTTCTCCAACAGATCTTCCCGACCCAGAAATTGAACTGGGGTCTCCTGCATTGCAGGAAGATTCTTTACCAGAGTCCTCCACAAACTGGATCACAAACTTGGTCACTCCATCACTTGCTAGTCAAAACGTAAATAACATGATTCTGAGTCAGTGAGAACTCATATTCTAATGAAGCAGGTAGACGTGTCCACAAAGGGTGAAAAGATGACAGAATTACGCAATAGCTGTAATAAAGACCTGAACATTCAACAGGAGGAAGCTGGACGGTGAAATGACTAATCTTGACTTTGAAAGATTTTGCAGAGAAGGTAGAATTTGAACCAGTATTTCAAGTGGGCGTCAGATTGAAAGAATACACTGTGTAAGTGAGACACAAAAAGACTGTGTACCTGGGGGTGCTGGGTCATCTCAGGCGTGGCTGGAGCCCAAGCAAGAGCAGGCGTGTGACGGGACGAGACGAGAGGCTGGCCTGATGCGGGGCGTCGCCTTCTCCATCAGCAACAGCCAGCCGAGGGACGCTTTTCAGGAAGCGTGCTACTGCTCCACGCTTCAAATGCCCACGTCCTTTTTGTTAGTAAGTAACAGAGACCCTAAGATGCGACAGTGTGAATGTGTGTGTGTTAGCTGCTTAGTCGTGTCCGTCTCTTTGCAACCCCACAGACTGCAGCCCTCCAGGCGCCCCCATCCATGGGATTCTCCAGGCAAGAACATTGGAGTGGGGTGCCATTTCCCCTCTCCCGAAAGGAACTGTAGAAAGAAAGAAAGTGAAGTCGCTCAGTCATGTCCGACCCTTTGCAACCCCACGGATTGTAGCCTAACAGGCTCCTCCATCCATGGAATTTTCCAGGCAAGCATTGCCATTTCCTTCTCCGATGTGATATTGGGTTTTCCAAATAGTGTTTCAAAGGTGCTACTTTTTCTTGTTTGTTTTCACTTTTCAGCTGAGGGGGAATGATCTGCTACATATGTTAGGGAGATGATTCTGCTGGTGTTATGAAAAATGCATTGAAGAAATGAGACGTGAAGCGCTTACAATAGAGGAAGCTACTGTAAGCGCTTACACTGAAAATATTGCCAGTAGAGACGGGAAGAAGAGGGGGCTTAGATGCATCTGCTAGGCAGCCCCGACAGGATTCAGCCTCTTGACCTGTGATGCAACGAGTGAGAGAAAGCAATCAGAGATTCCTGGAATCCTGAGCTAAGGGAGAAACGCATTTGGAAATAAGATAAAGAGTTTTATTTTATTTCTAATCAAAAAGAATAAGAAGCCCAAGTTACATTAAATTAATAAATTATCCTTAGTCTCACCATGATTTGACATATTTTTATATTCATACATTTTAAAAGAATTAAGATCACTCTGTAAAATAATTTAATCTTTGATATCTATTACCAGAATTTTTTCGCGTCAGAAGTTTTTCCTAGCATTTTTAAATGACTGTATAGGCTTCCATCTGGTCACAAACATTCTACATATGTTTTGTTTCCTCCTGACCTCCAAGTCTGCAAAGTATTAAATTTGTTAAATTCTGATTTCAAGAACCAAATTCCCAATAAAAAAATATCAGGTTAAATAATATCCAGTTGACAACACTGGGTATATTTGTGATTTTGATTCTTTGGCCAGAAAAGGTCTTCTGAAACCTTACAGACTGCACCATCTTAAAGGTTTTATATCCAGAGATTCTATGTGAATGTTCAATGCGAAGCAAAAACGTCCATAGTCCAGCTGCTGATGAGACTTTCTTTGTGTAAAATTCTCCAAGTGCTGGAATTGAAAACACGGGTACTCTTCTACAAAAGCAATACTTGGTCTTTCTGTAACTGAATGATACTTAATCAGCATGAGTGAGTGAATAAAAGTCACTCCATGGTGTCCAACTCTTTGAGAATCCTCCAGGCCAGAATCCTGGAGTAGGTAGCCTTCCCTTCTCCAGGGGATCTTCCCAACCCAGGGACAGAACCCGGGTCTCCTGAGTTGCAGGTGGATTCTTTACCAGCTGTGTCACAACGGAAGCCTAATTAATCAGCATGACCTTTATTAAGCGACTGCTATGAGTGAAGGCCTATGCTAGGTTCTAAGACTGGAGATGAACTGAATATGGATTTGCCTCTCTAAGCCAGTGGAAGAGTTATTTAAGGTGCAGATTCCAATACCATGCCTCGAAAAATCAGATTTTAGTAAGCCCTGGACTGCAGTTTAGGAATCTACACTTCAGAAGGCCCTCTGGTGACCCTGATGCACACGAGAAATCCTTACAGCCAGGAGGCAGGCTCTGAGTCTACAATACACCAGCTGTGGGGCCCTGGAAAAGTTCCTTAGTCAATCAAAGCCTTTTCCTCATCTAGAATAATAATTGTATACAATGGAGTTGCAAGTTTAACTGAAAACACATATACAATATAGTGTTAATTGAAAGTTATGCCCTGCATGAGGCCCAGTGAAATGAAAATGCATGGCCCTTGTTAAAAAACAATAATTTCAGGAGATCAACAGCAGAGAAGTAAACCAGGCACGGTGATGGTTTAGCAGCTAAGTTGTGCCCAGCTCTTGCGACCCCATGGACTGCAGCCCGCCAGGCTCCTCTGTCCATGGGATTCTCCAGGCAAGAATGCTGGAGTGGGGTGCTGTGGCCTCCTCCAGGGGATCTCCCCAACCCAAGGATGGAACCTGTGTCTCTTTCATCTCCTGCATTGAGAGGTGGATTCTTTACCACTGGCACCATTGGGGAAGCTCACTGAAAAATATGCACATATATAATATATAAATAAATCCACATACACAGTATACCTACATACATTTGCTCAGTACAGCTAACTTTACTCATTAGGGTCTTACGGTCTGTGAAAGTGAGGAAAGGTTGCATAAAGCAGGTAATGCTGAAACTGAGGCTGGAAGGATGGGACCCTGCTTGTACGTGGCCAGGAGGGGAAAATCTAGCGGAGAAAGCAGAAACATAGGCTTAACCAGTACTGCTGCTGGATTGCTCATGCTACCTAACGGATAACAGCGGAAGTAGCATCTGAGGATTAAGGGTGCTAAGGTCATGGGCGCAGAAGGCCTCGGGATGCTGCAACAGTTCTCCCCAGAGTGAGCAATCAAGGTAGATGCGTTACTTCCTTCGTTTTATCCACATTCTGGCTAGGCGGCAGTCAACCACCAGGGGGCGCGATTGATCCCCGTAACCCCAGAATCTCTGCTCCTTCCCTAGCGATTGTTTAGTAAGACTTGAGACTGTCCCATAACCCTGGTATGCTAATTCATATAACCACTGCCCTAGTTGTATTTTATCTTATTTTATTTTTTAAATTTAAAATGAAGCACCTGTATTTTTAAAAATAGTTTTTACTTAAAAATGTATTTAGTGCTTTCAGCAAACCAGCCAGTTTACAGTCACTTTGTTGCTGTCTAGTTGCTAAGGCACATCTGACTCTTTGACCCATGGAATAGCCCGCCAGGCTCCTGTCCCTGCGCTTTTCCGGCACGAAGACTGGAGCGTGTTGCCATTTCCTTCTCCGGGGCAGCTTCTCCACCCAGGAGTCAAACCCAAATTTCCTGCATTGCCAGGCGGATTCTGTACCACTGAACCCTCTGGGAAGGCCTACAGTCACTATTTGCAGATGAAATTTAATTCTAACAATAATCCTGAGGTGGCTTTTTAGAAACACGGAACAGAGTTTTCATAAGTTAAGTCTGTACTTCAGTACCTACTTCCCAAAGCCCAGAAGGAAGGATTTGTAAATTTTATGTATGCCTTTTCAAATTTCTTTCAACGTGAAAAAGTTTATATGTATGCATATATTTATATCTAAACCAGCATGTAAAATATACATAGCTGGTTTTAATGTTTTTAGAACAGTTAGATTATGTGATGCATTGTTTACAATTTGTCTTTTTTTTTTTTTTTAGTGTTATCTATTGATATTAAGAATTTTCTACAGAAATGCATAATGTTGTTGTTTAGGGGCTAAGTCATATCTGACTCTTTTGTGACCCCACGGACTGTAGCCTACCAGGCTCCTCCATCCATGGGAGTTTCCAGTCAAGAATACTTCAGCGGGTTGCCATTTCCTTCTCTGGGGGATCTTCTTGACCCAGAAATCGAGCCTGTCTCCTGCATTTGCAGGCAGATTGCTTACCCCTGAGCCGCCTGGAAAGCCCATACATGCACATAGATCTACCTTATTTTAAAGCATACATTGTATTCCGTTCCCTCTTTTGTCCATATAGCTTATTTCTTTGCTATTTCAAGTAATGCTACAGTAGAAATCATTGTACCATGTTTGCTTTCTCTTGCTGGCATTTCTTTACAAGGGATTTCAAAAAATGAAATTGCTTTGTCCATAACTGTGCAGGTTCTAGATTTTGACAGTTATCAGCAGATTGCTCTCTCATACTCCAACAATTTTGAAATGTTTTGTTCCTCTCCCTATCTTCTCAGCTGTTTCTTTTTTTCCTTTCCTCATTGGAAGAAATAAGTTTCTCAAAAACCTGTTGTGACTGGTGTTTTGAATATAATAAACGAGATTCACCAGTCACTATTCTTGACCAGATGGAGAACAGCCTATAATATTCACTCACAGCACGTTTAACTGTCTAATGGACAAGAAGAATCGCCACCCCACTGGAGTTTTCCTATCAATTTCTGTAATATTTACATACACTGCTACGGAAGACGCAGCATTGAAGCCATCTTGCTAATGTTATTCTTCTCAATAGAAAAGTATAGGAAAAGCAAGGAATAAGCAGCTATGATCCCTAGAAAAAGTACCAGGTATCTCCATCCTTTTTACCCAGGGACTGTCAGAGTTAACATACTTGTCTGAACATAGGAAGAAACGTACTCATCCATTGAAAGAAATCATCACTGTGCTATCGTGCTGGGCAAGTGTGGTTCAGGCCTCTTGGAGGCCGCAAAAACCGAACAGTCTCTAAGGATATTGTAAGGAATAAAGACAAGTAGGAATGATTTGTAAATAATCACATTTGAAATGAACATGTGAAATCACTTGCCCATGATTACACAGTTGAATAGTAACAGAATTAATGCTGAATCCGGGTCTCAGCTCCTTAGAGATATAATAAATATTTGTGAATGAATGAGCTAACTCCTCCCCGTGCTCGCCATGGCTACTGCCAATGTATACTGAAAATTAACTTCACACCAAGATAAATATAAATACAGAGCTTTAGAGACAGGAGAAAGATATCACTTCTAGCTAGAGATATTTTAAAAGCCTAAAATAAATATTTGAATATTGGCCTTAACAGATGGGAAGGATTGCAGCATTTAGCAATTGGTGGGCAATGGATACTTTTTCCATGGGTTAGACCATGATTGTGGAGAATCTTAAGTACTAGAGAAGAGTACTGAAGATTCCAGAACTACGGCGCCGCGGGTTTGAGAAATGCATAGTGACCAGCATTCTTGTTCGAAATGTGCTGTTCCAGCAGTGCTGACTTCAGAATAGTTTTTCAATATTTTATTTTCCTGGAAGGAAAAAAAATGCACGTGACAGCAAAATGAATTGCTTTTAAAAATTGCTTTAATTTTCACTTCCTCTATTTAAAAAGTAGGAAACTTCAGGGGAGTAAGAAATGTTACCCCAAATGTCCAGTTTCAAGAAGGAACAGAATGTTAAAGGGGAGAATCTAAATCTCAACAGCCTGTTCAGCAAATCAGACTAAATGCAGGGCTGCCCCACCTGAATATATAGGATTAGCACTGGACTGAGTACATCTGGGGAACACAGAAATGTTTCTCAGTGCAGTCAAGAAAAGCTTTTCATTTGAAAATCAACACTTTGGAAAATACTTCCGACATGGCCCTGCCGTCTGCTTTCTGCTCAGTCGCTTCAGTCGTGTCCGACTCTTCGTGACCCCATGGACGCCCGCCAGGCTCCTCTGGCCGCGGGATTCTCCAGGCAAGCACAGCGGGTGTCGCCACCGCCTCCTCCAGGGGATCGAACCCGCGTCTCTTGCGTCTCCTGCGCCGGCAGGCAGAGTCTTCCGCCGGAGAAGCCCAGCCCCACGGTCTGTGTCACGGCGACCGGCGGGCTTGTTAAGGCGGATCAGCACCTTCCGGCGAGCAGTGCTGCTGAGAGTGAAATAAGTGCAGCGAATGCATCTCACACGTCCTCCGCGCACACCTTCCGTGAACTGTGCGTTTTATGTCCCTCTTCTGTGTTTTCCGTATGGACAAGCGTGACCCGGAAACACATCGCAGGCCTGCTCACCCAGAACAGAGCTGTTGACCCTGAGAGCACCGAATGACCTTGCGGATGAAAGGATGCTGACCTGGCCGCTTAGGGAGAAGGAACCAATCTTGATATCAGGGTGTGCCTCCCGTGATGAAGCCAGACCTCAGTCACATGCTTTGAGATGATGAATCTATTGCCCATCTCCAAGTTCACCAAGTTATTTCCTATCCAGCCGTGCCTGGAGGGGAGAGTTCAGCCTGAGCCATGAAGAGCTTCCATCTTCACTAAGGGGCTCAGGGTGTTTTATACATAAAAGCAGCTATCACTGATGATGAGTTAACCAGCATGTTCAGAAATTAGTGATTACATTTCCACAGAGAAAACATTAAACATTTTCAAGTTCAGATATCTTAACGGAGACATCCTATGAAACGATGACCCCACAAGGAGGGCTATAAGATGCAGAACAGGTTGGTAACAGATTTTGTAAAAGGTATAAATCAAACCCGAGGGCCAATATCCCAACAGGTCTCATGGTTTATGTCCTGTGGATGTTGTCTCCCAGAAGACTGTAGCCCTCATCCTCTTATCTCCATGCCATACCAGGGGTTAATCCCTTGTCTTCTAAGGGCAATAGGTAAATTTAGAAAGGGTTCTATTAACTAGAACTAAGTGTGAAAGTACAAAGATGCAGAAATCTCAGGCTTGAGGAAAGGGTATAAACATTGCAAAATTTTTACACTAAATATTATATATACAGCTTCTGATTTTTCCTTCCTCTTCCTCCAAGGTCCAGTTTACAGGGAATTAGCTTCCTCTAAGAGTATGTGACTCTCCTTTACTGGAGGCACTGTACTAGAGTTTTCATATGTATGCCTAATCCTGGTGCAAGCAATTCAAATTAAATAAATAATTCCATTTGAGACTGAGAAATGGAGCTCTTTTAAAGTGGCTTTTAAGTAACAGAACTGGGCTTAGAATTAGGCTTATCTGTTTTGAAGCTTGGCCTCCTTTTATTGTTACGATTGATTTACAAACTGTTCTCATATGTGTGATTTCATTTAATTTGCACAGCAATCATGTGAAGACAATGGTATTGTGCCCTTTCCCGCCCCTTGATGCCAAGCTTCTTAAAAAAGGGTGGCCTCTACTCCTATCTTCTCACTTATTTTCTCAATCCACCTCAGTCTTATTTCCGACCCCACCATGCCCTCAAAATCACTCTAGTTGCTAAGTCTAATGGGTATATTTTCAGCCCTTTTGTTAGATCTTGATTTCTAAACCCATTCCCCCAAAGAGGGAACTGACATTCGTTGCAAAAAGAGCTATTCTAGGATTGGAGTGAGAAATATCCAAGATGAACTTGAACTGTCTTGTAACACCAGAATATGAGGATGTGAAAAATGAAACAGAAGAGCCTGCAGTGGTCTGGGGTGTGTTAGAGGAGCTCATAGGAACGGACTGCAGGAGCCCCCAGGGGCCAAAACTGGAGCAATCTGAGCAGTGAATTAAGGGAAGTTGTACTGAATTATCATCCAAAATATAAAATAAATATTTTTTAAGACCAACCTGGTCTAAATAAATGATTGGCTAACTTAATAAATGAGGGAGAAGAGACACGTCTCCCTTGCAGAATGATTTGTGTAGATGCTCCACCCTCAAGGTGGGTACCATATTTCCTACCTCTCTAATGCTTGACTTCCAAAGAGGACAGCACGGAAAGAGGAGGCAGGGCCTTTTGGTGGAGGAGTCTGGCAAATACTGCGTCAGCCGGGTGCCCGTGATGCCACAGGCGATCATGAACTGTGCCGCCAGGAGGCTCCTTTGATAGGATGCGGTGGTAGTGGCTCCTCCGGCCTCTGCTTTGCAGGTGGAGGTGCGGCCACTCGTCTGCAGGGGTGGCTGGGGGTGTGTGCGGGCAGAGCCCTTCTCCAAGCTTCTGGATTTCAAGCTTCCAACTTTTCCCTCTGCACCCTTTAAGATTAAGACTCCCCCAGCTCCACCGTCCATCACACCAGGGACTCAGTGCAAAGCAGCAGTGAGTCCCAAGGGAGAGGAGAAGAGAGGAAAGGGCGAAAATCTGTTCAAGGAGATAGTGACTGAGAACCCTCGGAATTCGGCAAAAAGACACAAACCTACTGATTCAAGAACTAGACGAACCCCGAATAACAGAAGCCCAGTGAAATCCAAGCCAAGATGTGTCCGAGTCAAACTTGTGAAAGACAAACGCAAAAATGCCTGAAAGCCCTGATACTCGTGGGGGAAAAGCAATGTGAACAATGGAGCATTTCTCGTTATGAACCACGGTGTTCAGAAGGAGGGGTTATAACACTGTTTAATGCTAAAGGGAAAGAAATGTCAACCCAGAATTCTATATACAATGAAGGCATCTTTCAAGAATGAAGGGTGACTCAAAACAGCCTCAGAAGAATGAAAACTAAGAATTTGTGGCCCATCAGTTCAGTTCAGTCACTCAGTGTGTCCTACTCTTTGTGACCCCATGGATCACAGCACGCCAGGCCTCCCTGTCCATCACCAACTCCCGGAGTTCACTCAAATTCATATCCATCAAGTCGGTGATGCCATCCAGCCATCTCATCCTCTGTCGTCCCCTTCTCCTCCTGCCCACAATCCCTCTCAGCATCAGAGTCTTTTCCAATGAGTCAACTCTTCGCATGTGGTGGCCAAAGTATTGGAGTTTCAGCTTTAGCATTAAGTCCTTCCAGAGAACACCCAGGGCTGATCTCCTTCAGAATGGACTGGTTGGATCTCCTTGCAGTCCAAGGGACTCTCAAGAGTCTTCCCCAACACCACAGTTCAAAAGCATCAATTCTTTGGCGCTCAGCCTTCTTCACAGTCCAACTCTCACATCCATACATGACCACAGGAAAAACCATAGCCTTGACTAGACGGACCTTTGTTGGCAAAGTAATGTCTCCACTTTTCAATATCTAGGTTGGTCATAACTTTCCTTTTAAGGACTAAGTGTCTGTTAATTTCATGGCTGCAGTCACCATCTGCAGTGATTTTGAAGCTCAAAAAGTAAAGTCTGTCACGGTTTCCATTGTTCCCCCATCTATTTCCCGTGAAGTGATGGGACTGGATGCCATGATCTTAGTTTTCTGAATGTTGAGCTTTAATAAGCCAACTTTTTCACTCTCCTCTTTCACTTTCATCAAGAGGCTTTTTAGTTCCTCTTCCTACCCTAAAAGAATGGCTAAACAAAATTATTGAAACAGAAAGGAAATAAGAAAAGAAGGAATCTGGAACTAACAAGCAGGAAAAGAGCAACAAAATAGGAGAGAAATGTGAGTGAATGCAACAGACTTCCTCCTCTTGATTTTCTCTATTATAGTTGACAGTTGAAGCAAAAATTAACATTTTTCTGATGTGGTCTTTACTGTATATGGAGGAAATATTTAAGACAGTTCTATTATAAGTAGGGAAGGTAAGGAGAAATTTTAAGAGATAAGATTTATGCAGTTTCTAAAAAAACTAAACATACGCTACCATACAACTCAAATTGTACTTCTAAGCATTATTCTAGATAAGTTGAAATTTATTTCTACATAAAAACTGACATACAAGTGTCCATACAGGCAACAACTTGTATGTATTACATGTATCTCAGGGGAATTACGCTGAATTAAAATATCCAATCTCAAAATGTCACATAATATACAATTCTTATTAAATATTATTCACAAAAATGGCAAAGCTATAGAAAGAACAAATTAGTATTTGCCAGAGGTTCAGAGCTGGGCTTCCCAGGTAGTTCAGATGGTAAGGAATCCACCTGCAATGCACGAGACTTGGGTTCAAACCCTGGGTTGGGAAGATCCCCTGGAGGAGGGCATGGCAACCCACTGCAGTGTTATTGACCTGGAGAATCCCCATGGACAGAGGGGCCTGGTGGGGTGCAGTCCACGAGGCCACAAAGAGTCATGACTGACTGCCTAAACTTTACAGTGCAGGAGACGGTTGGTGGGAAAGGGGTCTGACGATGAAGGGGTAGCATGCTGGAGGCCTTTAGATGGCAAGGGAGTTCCGCACCCTGACTGTGGCTGTGCCTGCACCAGTCTACACGTGGGGTAAAGTAACACAGAACTACACGCACGCAGAGGGTCAGTGTCAACTGTCTAATGCTAACATTGTAGCTATGAGGACGCAGCCCCTGGTGGAACCTGGGTGAAGAGGACGCAGGACCTCTCTGTACGATTTCTGCAACTTCCTAGAGAATCTATAGTTATTTCAAGATAAAAAGCTTTAAAAATTTATTCCATATTGTTGTATCCACATGGTAGTAACAATAATAGTAACTCATAAAATCTTTTCTAACATCTGAAGCCTATGATCACAGGAAATGAAAAATTAGTGTTTAATTATGTGTATAGAGAGTTATAGAGAGATATAAAAGACTTTCAATATAAAGACATAAACACTATATTAGTGTAAAATTTCATCAGAGAATTGGAGTAGAAATAACATTTCCAGAAAAAAAAAGGACAGCACAATTCTTTCTGTTGATGTTTTTGTAATTGAATAGTAGCGGTGTCTTAGTGAGCTTGAGTATTTATAACAAAATGGCACAGACTTGGTGACTTGAATAATTGGACTTTAATTTCTTACCGTTTTGGAGGCGTGGAAGTCCAAAATCAAGGTGCCATCCAATTTGGTCCCCTGGTAAAGGCTCTCTTCCTCACTGTGTCCTCACACAGCATGAGAGGGAGCAAGATGCTCCCAGGTGTCTGTCACCCAGGGTGCCCGTCCTTAGAAGGGCGCTAACCCCATCATGCAGGCTGCACCGCCGGGGCCTCACTCGAACCGAATTAGCAGCCTCAGTGGCCCCAGCTCCACACACCGTCACACTGGGGCAGGGCTTCAACGGGAATTTTTTGTTGTTTAGTCGCCCAGTCGTGTCTGACACTTTGCAACCCCATGGACTGCACACCTGGCCTCCCTGTCCCTCACCATCTCCCAGAGTTTGCCCAAGCTCATGCTCATTGCATCAGTGATGCCGTCCAGCCATCTCATCCTCTGATGCCCTCTTCTCCTTCTGCCCTCAATCTTTCCCAGCGTCAGGGACTTTTTCCAGTGAGTCATCTGTTTGCATCAGATGACCAAACTTCCGGAGCTTCAGCTTCAGCATCAATCTTTCCGGTGAATATTCGGGGTTGATCTCCTTCAGAATGGACTGGTTGGATCTCCTTGCAGTCCAAGGGACTTTCAGGAGTCTTCTCCAGCACCACAGTTCAAAGGCATCAGTTCTTTGGTGCTCTGCCTTCTTTACAGTCCAGTTCTCACAACCACACCTGACTTCTGGGAAGACCATAGCCCTGACGATATGGACCTTTGTCGGCAGAGTGATGTCTCTGCTTTTCAACATACTGTCTCAGCTTGTCATTGCTTTTCTGCCAAGAAGCAATTATCTTCTGCTTTCACGGCTTCGGTCACTGTCCACAGTGATTTTGGAGCCCAAGAAGAGGAAATCAGTCACCACTTCCACCTTTCCTCCCTTTATTTGCCATGCCAAAATGGAGTCAGATGCCATGATGTTAGTTTTTTTAATTTTTAGTCTTAAGCCAGCTCTTCCACTCTCATCCTTCACCCTCATCAAATTCCTCTTTAGTTCCTCTTCACTTTCTGCCATTAGAGTGGTATCATCTGCATATCTGAGATTGTTGATGTTTCCCCACCTGCCTTGATTCCAGTTTGCAACTCATCCAGCCCAGCATTTCTCATGATGTGCTCAGCGTATAGGTTAAATAAACAGGGTGATAGCAGACAGCCCTGTCATACTCCTTTCTCAGTCTTGAACCAATCGGTTGTTCCATACAGGGTTCTAACTGTTGCTTCTTGACCCACATACAGGTATTCTCATCTCTCTGAGAGCTTTCCAAATTTCTCATGATCCACACAGTCAAAGGCTTTAGTGTAGTCTATGATACAGAGATAGATGTTTTTCTGAAATTCCTTTGCTTTCTCTATGATCCAGCGAATGTTGGCAGTTTGATCAGTTCCTCTTCGTTTTTAAACCCAGCCTGGACATCTGGAAGTTCTTGGTTCAAATAATGCTGAAGCCTAGCATGCAAGATTGAAGCGTGACCTTACTAGCCTGGAAGACGAGTGCAATTGTCCGATGGTTAGCACGTTTGTTAGTACTACCCTTCTTGGGAACTGGGATGAGGGCTGACCTTTTCCAGTCCGTAGCCACTGCCGGGTCTCCCAGATGTGCTGACATAATGAAAGCAAAACCTTGATGGCATCATCCTTTAAGGATTTGAATAGTTCTGCTGGAATTTCATTCAACATGAATTTTAGGAGGACAAAAATCAGCCTGGAGCAGGTGAGTATCCAGACGCTTCACTGAGTAGTTTAATTTGACTGATTTAACAGTTTCATTTTAAATACTGACATCTATGATATACCAGAAATATCTTTGCAGTATTTAAGCTTGCAACAAAAGTTTTTATGTATCAACTTAAAGTAAATGAGCTAGTGCATCGTTTTCAGCAATTGTTTTATGTGTTTCCATGGCAACGCTCTTAAGACTTGCTGCCTTACCCCCACCTGGGAGGTCACGCCTCTGGGAAATTATTGTAGTTAATTGCCCTGACCCCTTGCCTTATAGCCTTGAACCAGTTGGCGCTGTTCCTGAACCAGTCCAGGCCTGACACCTTTCATGGCAATTTCCCAACTCTGCAGCTGCTTTATCACATGTACCTTCTGGTCAGGGACTTCTTTTGCTCTAAAGCCATCAATAAAATTGTACTTGTTTGAGGTCTTCTAGAAATTTATTGAAATCTCTTTTCCCCCTCATTTCACTCTATTGATGAATGTTTTCCTTTTCATATACCTTGAATATTAATGTGGTTTGGGCAGTGGGGTCAAACGGTGCATGATATGCTCAGACCAAAATCCGACCAGAGAAGCCTAAAGGATTTCAAAAATCCTCTGCCTTTTCCCTGTGCCTACCATCTTAGCAGATGTGTCTTCAGAAAGGGCGTGACCACTTTCTTCTGAACCTCGCCTAGCTATATTCTTAAAAGAGCTCTCTGTCTTTGCCTGTCTCGTGCCAGAGTGCTTAGGGAATGATGGTCATTTCTCAGCTGCCGCTAATGACACTTAAGTACTTAAAATTTTTATTCATAGAACAGTTCCACTAACACCGAATTATGGCTCTCTCTAGTGTCTAACCATTTAGCAACTGTCATATTACCCAGAATTTGATAGTTACATCACAGGAAAGTTAATTTAGTTAGCTTCGAGATCCTTAAATAAGTTGGGGGCAGAAGGAAAAAGAACAGCGCTAAGGCGAGGCTGCTTTGTCTGAATCTAGCATGGAGCTGGGCTCTCGCAGCCGGGGGCTGGGGGGGCTCCCAGCCCTGCCCCTCTCCAGCAGCGTGACCTTGGACAAGGTGTGGAACCCCCACAGCCTGACTGCTCGGTGTACAGTGGGCCCAAGCTCTGACTGGCGGGGAGTCTTCAGTAGAACCATGCGTGTATTGCATGTAATGCCCGACACACGTTGACAACCTCAAGAAGGGCTGGCATTTTTAAAAATTAGTCTTTTTAAAACCTAAACTTTTTAAAATTATGTCATTTACTCTCACAATTTTACGTTCATTCACGTGCTTCGCTGGTGGCTCAGCTGGTAAAGAATCTGCCTGCAATGTGGGAGACCTGGATTTGATCCCTGGGTTGGGAAGATCCCCTGGAGAAGGGAAAGGCTACCCACTCCAGTATTCTGGCCTGGAGAATTCCAAGGACTGTATAGTCCATGGAGTTGCAAAGAGTTGGAGACGACTGAGTGACTTTGACTTCACTTCATGATTTCCACAGGTGCCGATGTCAAGAGTTATAGAAGAAAACATTTAGAAGGGGCTCAATGAGAATGTTTGTCTAGACCATGAGTGGGAGAAACATTGACCCAACTGAGGGGACACGGGTCTCGGCTCTGTTACTACTTATAAGCACAAGTATTTGAAACATGAGGAGTTTGAACTAGGTAAGCACCCAGTTCAGTTCAGTTCAGTTCAGTTGCTCAGTCGTGTCCAACTCTTTGCGACCTTGTGAATCACAGAACTCCAGGCCTCCTTGTCCATCACCAACTCCCGGAGTTCATTCAAACTCATGTCCATTGAGTTGGTGATGCCATCCAGCCATCTCATCCTCTGTCATCCCCTTCTCCTCCTGCCCCCAATCCCTCCCAGCATCAGAGTCTTTTCCAATGAGTCAACTCTTTGCATGAGGTGGCCAAAATACTGGAGTTTCAGCTTTAGCATCATTCCTTCCAAAGAAATCCCAGGGCTGATCTCCTTTAGAACAGACTGGTTGGATCTCCTTGCAGTCCAAGGGGCTCTCAAGAGTCTTCTCCAACACCACAGTTCAAAAGCATCAATTCTTCGGTGCTCAGCCTTCTTCACAGTTCAACTCTCACATCCATACATGACCACTGGAAAAACCAAAGTCTTGACTAGACGAACCTTTGTTGGCAAAGTAATGTCTCTGCTTTTTAGTATGCTATCTAGGTTGGTCATAGCTTTTCTTCCAAAGAGTAAGCGTCTTTTAATTTCATGGCTGCAGTCATCATCTGCAGTGATTTTGGAGCCCAGAAAAATAAAGTCTGATACTGTTTCCACAGTTTCCCCATCTATTTCCCATGACAGCCATTTTGCTTTTTTGCATTTCTTTTCCATGGGGATGGTCTTGATCCCTGTCTCCTGTACAATGTCATGAACCTCAGTCCATAGTTCATCAGGCACACTATCTATCAGATCTAGTCCCTTAAATCTATTTCTCACTTCCACTGTATAATCATAAGGGATTTGATTTAGGTCATACCTGAGTGGTCTAGTGGTTTTCCCTACTTTCTTCAATTTCAGTCTGAACTTGGCAATAAGGAGCTCATGATCTGAGCCATAGCTCCTGGTCTTGTTTTTGCTGACTGTATAGAGCTTCTCCATCTTTGGCTGCAAAGAATATAATCGCCCATGTGACTTTAAACTCAAACATGACTCAAGTGACCCATTAGAGATTTCATTCCTAACCACTGGAGGCATGGCCCTGAAGGTTATCAGGATCAGTCTGGAGAGAACAAGCTATCTTCTGGGCATATCATCCCCATCCACTGCAAATTGCCGCTCATCATGCACCCGGTGCCTGCGTGCTGGAGGTGAGGAGAGACGCCTCTCCCCTGCCGTGGTCCAATCTTGAGTTCTCACTTTGTTTTATGAACAAAACTATGAGAACGGCCATGATTATCCCATCTTGAAAACAAGGCCACTTTAAGTGAGTTGAAATAAAGCAATTCAATCTCTGTATGCCTTTTTCTTTGCAATGTAGGGCCTAGCCTCTGTTAACTTAAAAAAAAAGCACCCGATACACACATGTGCACACACACACACTTGTGCACACCCCCACGTGTGCACACACCCACATGCACTGTACAGGCGTGTGCTTGAGTTCTGTTACCTGTGGGCTGACTTCTCACTGACTGTTCTCTCCCGTCAGCCTTGGTCTAATAGTCCTCTGCAGATCGGGAACGTCGGCGGCCCCTGCTTCTGCATCACAGGGGTGCTGGGGGAACAATCAAACATCTGGAGTCTGCTAAGATTATTAAGTGCTGGCAATTCCCCTCTCAGGTAATAGCTTCTGAGCCATAAAGGGACAGTTAAATAAGCACTTCCATTTTAATATCCTTTTCAGGAGATAAAAAGGATTCTGCAATTCTATAATGTCTAAATTTGGCACTGCTGTTGGAGGGGGTGAAGAAACTTCATAGTTACACAATTTCATGAAGGGATACGTGCCTTCTTCTAAACTTCGTTAGGTAAAATTTTCCTTGGGATAACGTTTAGGAGCTCAGGTGCCATGTCGGAGACTATTTTCCTGCTGGAAATGCATTCTTGCCCAGGAGTCCGTAGCTCAGGCAGGCAGACTCCAGTGACGGGGCTTCTGAGTGGACAGGCTCGTTTCGCCCAGTGCACGGCGGGCTTGTCTTTTTTCACATTCATTTACGGGCTTGGCTGTGTCTGGTCTTAGTGGCGGCCTGCGGGGTCTTCCACTGCGGTGCATGGGCCCCTGGCTGTGGCGGGACTCCGCTGTGCGTGGGCTCCAGCTTCCAGGACGTGGCTCTGGCTGAGGCGCATGAGCTTAGTTGCCCTGTCGCATGTGGGATCTTGGTTCTCTGACCAGGGAAGAAGCTCGTGTCCTGTGCATTGCAAGGCAGCTTCTTAATACTGGACCACCAGAGGAAGTCCTGAAAGGTGTTTTATTTTCAAGCTTAGACTGTGCAGTGGTTGAGTCCATCGCTGCCAAACCCGAGGACTGTGTCTCGTCGCTTAGCTGTCCCTTCCAGCTCTTCCACCTCAGCCTCTTGCTGCCTCTTTCCCCTCAGCTCTTAACCACATTCTCTTTGCTCCCATCTTTAGGGAAAAAACACCAAAACTGGAGGTCCAAAGTTCCTTCAGCCCCTAGGTCTCCATATTGTTACCTTCCGCTGCCCTGTAATGTGAACTCTTTTAAAAAACAAAATGAACAAAACCTCTTTACTTCCCACTCATTTTAAACACACAGTGGCCAGGTTTCTCCCCTTTCCCTTCCACAAGCAGATCCCCCTGAGCGTGTGTCCGCTCTGGCGTTAGAGGGCCTCTTAATGGCTGCGTCCTGAAAACACTTGGCTTTAGTGGCCACCTTGATTTTCCCTGGCGGTTCAGAGGGTGAAGCGTCTGCCTACAATGTGGGAGACCTGGGTTCGATCCCTGGATTGAAAAGATCTCCTGTAGAAGGAAGTGGCAACCCACTCCGGTACTCTTGCCTGGAAAATCCCGTGGACAGAGGAGCCTGATGGGCTATATTCCACGGGGTTGCAAAGAGTTGGACACCACTGAGCAGCTTCACCTCACCTTGATTTTCCTGTGGCCTTTGACCTCTTCCTTCTGAAACGTCCTAGAACTCCCTCCTGTCGCTTCCTCGCTCCTGCCTGGCCACTCCTGCTGAGGTTCTGTCCAGGGCTTTGAATGTTGGGGCTCCCCCAGAGTTCTCAGGATGGAACTCTTGCGGGTGCACTCGAAGGTGTGGCCTCAAGCATGCCCAACACCTGCTTCTCCATTTAAACTGCCCCCCCACCTGCGCCACGCTACACCCGGCACCCTCACCGTCCCTGCCCCACCGCTGTCTTCAGGACTCAGATGTCTGAAGCCTGCCTGGGGTCTCCTCTTGGGCATCTGAGCTCCCGCCACCCAAAACCTGCTCTTCCTCCAACACTTGCATCTCAACACACGGCTCCAGCTTCTAACTGTTAAAACCAGAAACCGATGTGTCATCCTTGACAACTAAACACAGCATAACCTGGGCGTTCAGAGAAAGTTTCCAGGAGCAGGCCGAGTTTGACACACGGCTCTCTCATCTGTTAACTGTGTCATCGTGGCTGAGATTTTTTACCTGTCTGGGCCTCTAGCTGCTCGTCTGTAAAATTTCACTAATAATAGTACCTATTATCATCACAGTGTGATTATCATAATTAAATAAAAATGCAGTATAACTTTTGAAAAGCATTTTACTAAAGTGTGCTTCCCTCTTCTGTTTAATGCCTATTCTGTCTATACAGATCACAATTCTTCCCTGTCCTTAAAGGCACTCAGCATCTCCCAGGGCCCTCGATCTAAATTCCTCATCTTGTCCTTTAGGACCCCACCTGTTCAGTCTGGGCCCCACCTCCAGCACGCAGCCTCAGACAAAAGGATGTCCTTGTTCCTGGTGCTCTGCCTCTGGGGCTTTCCACGTGTTCTGCCTTCTGCCTGGAAGCACTCTTTCACCGCTTTCCCAGCCGCTTTTGCTTGGACAGCTCTTACTCATTCTGCAAGTTGCAGCCTGAAGTCACTCCCTAGGAAGTTTGATCCCAGTTCAGTTCAGTTCAGTCACTCAGTCGTGTCTGACTCTCTGCGACCCCATGGACTGCAGCACGCCAGGCCTCCCTGTCCATCACCAACTCCCAGAGTTTACCCAAACTCATGTCCATGGAGTCAGTGATGCCATCCAACTATCTCATCAGTCTCATCCCAGACGGGTTTAAACGCCGAGCTCTGAAGCCGCACACCACCCCCGCAATCTCTACGCAGCTGGTGTGCTGCGCTGCAAAGCATCCCAGGGGATCCTTGTCCAGTACCTCCCTTAAGCTATGTTCTCTACAAAGAAGGCGACCGCGTCTCTCTTACTTCTCAGCCTCACTGTTTGGAACATCCTTGGAATATAGGGCTTTGTATTGAAGGAAGAAATCACATCAAGTGTGAATCTACGGACGCTTGGGGTTCTGGGAGGGGGAAGAGGCTGGAAAGCTCACTCTCTCATAAGAGAAAAAGACCGGAACAGTCTAATTTTTAATAAATAGAGCATTTGAATTTTAAAGTGAATATTTTAATTTTATTCCTTTTTATTTTAAATACTTAAAACTTTGAATCCTCAGTGATGGGGCTTCATCACAGATTTCAAAAGTCAGATTTTAAAGTAGAAAGAAACCCTTCAGTTCTGTTTCTCGACTTTGTCAATCCATAGTCCATCATGAGAAAATAAGAAATTTTACACCCTTGTGGCTCTATGCCCCCAGCCCCACCCTGCACATACAACAATTAGTGTGTACGGTCATCTTTTAGGTGGTTCCACCAGTCAGTTATTATAACTAAGAATATGGTTTTTCAAACTACAGTTACCTCTGGGAGTTGTGTATTTTACCCCAGCCACATCTCTCATACACCAGAGTTTAAAATAAAAGGAGATATAATTTCCTTCGTGAACAAGTATGTGGCTGAACAGTGTGTGTTGCTTTCATTTAACCTGCGGATGCTTCTTATCCTCATGCCATTGTTTTCCTAACGATCGAGTCTTCCTTCCACACCAGGTGCAGTTACATGATAGACAACGTGATTCTCCTGATGAACGGCGCGCTGCAGAACAAACCTGTGAAGGACGTCCTGGTGAAGTGCCACCCACTGGGCCATTTCACGGAAATGGAAGCAGTCAGCATTGCAGAGACACCTTCTGACCTCTTCAATGCCATTCTGGTCGAGACACCACTGGGTACGAGTGCACAAGTAATCGTGCAGCTGCTTGTGCGTGTTATCACACTATTAGAAAATGCAGCTGCAAGCCACGGTTGTCTCCAGGAACACAGGGTCATACTGGACAGATTCTTCGAAGGGGAGGGGACATGGCAGAATCATCTGGTCCAGCTCCCTCCTTTTTCAGATCAAGATGAGTGATGTAATACTGCTCCAATCCCATGCAGACCATTGGTAGCCAAGAAGGGCCAGGCCTCATCTTCCAACCTCCAGACCCATGGGCTTCACTCCTGATCACAGCAAATAAATGATGTGATGAAACTTGTAATTTTTCAAAAAAATTTTCTAGCTGGGTGTTAGGTGCTAAGTTCTTTACCTTTTCATTTTAAAATTCTGTCTGTATAAGGCTGTGTCTGGGAAACACTTTGTTTTAAGAAGTTTGGGAATGCCATTTTTTTCTGAGATGCTCAGGAGTGTCTGTCAAATGACCTGAAGCAGGAACAAAATAAATGTGAATGTCATCATACTTTGGCACTGACAATAGTTGCAGCATTTAAAATGCTGAAGGAATCATTTTATATCTCCATTGTCAGGAAACCTAGCTAATAGCAGCTCACTGCTGATCATTCATCATAATGGTTGTCATTTAGAACAAACTTTAAAAGAAAAGTGATTGCATCATTAGTAAGTGTCGGTTGCTCCGGGAGCGTAGCGTGGCCGAAAGACGGTGAGTCTGAAAACCAGGTCCACAGGCATGAGACCAGGCCCTGTCGCCCCCAACCAAGGGACTTGGGACAATTCATTTCACTCCAGTTTCCTCATTCTGAAAACAATACTCTCTTCCTATCAAAGAGTTTTAAAAACTAGGACAGTTTTACTACAGCTCCATACTTGTACATAGTAAGGTTGCAAATGGTGAATACGGCTGGCTGATGTGGGGAGGGGCTTCAAAAACGGAAACCATAAAGTGAGTAGTTCAAGGTCGTGAGGACTGAACATGTCTAAGTGTATCCAGTGTTTACTGACGGCTTGCACAGAGCAAGTGCTTCCTCAGTAATCACTTCCGTCACTGTCACTGTTGGCTTCACTGAGTCTCTCAAGTGCCCATCACTCTACTGTCTCCTAGTTAGGGGTGTGCAGAGGGTGGTCCAGTCACGAAATATTTTCTACAATTTAAAACCCCATTTTGATTTATTTTGTATTATAATTTCAGCTCCGTTCTTTCAAGACTGCACATCTGAAAATGCTCTCGATGAACTGAATATTGAAATCCTGCGTAACAAACTATACAAGGTAACTGCTTCCACAAACGTGATGCTCTTCTTTGTTACATAATGCATTGTAACAGTTCTTCATTAGATGTCACTTACGTGCTAGCAGCTCAGCCAGTAGAGAATTCGCCTGCAAAGCAGGAGACCCAGGTTCCATCCCTGGGTCGGGAAGATCCCGTGGAGAACTAAATGGCAACCCACTCCATTATTCTTGCCTGGGCTGCAAAGAGTAGGACACGACTGGGTGGCTAATACTTTTACTCTATTGACCAACGATCGGCTCAGCTCTTTAGTACTGGCTTTCCAGGTGGTGCTAGTGGTCAAGATCCCGCCTGCCAGTGCATAGACATGAGATGTGGGTTCAATCCCTGGGTCAGGAAGATCCCCTGGAGAAGGAAATGGCAACCCACTCTGGTATTCTTGCCTGGAGAATCCCATGAACAGAGGAGCCTGGCAGGCTACAGTCCATGGGGTCGCACGGAGTCAGACATGACTGAAAGCGACTTAACGCTAGCACTAGCTCTTGCTAGCCAACTTCTAGATTATGAGGTTAGGCATAATGGGAACAAATCTCTTTTTAGTCCTGACTTGTCTTCTTGTTAAATACACATATGTCAATTTCTCCCATCCAGCAAGATTCTTGAGATGATCCCATTCCTCTCTGTATCCTTAGCTCTTACTGGCACCTGGCACATAAAAGGTGTCACCTGGATGGATGGATGGATGGATGGATGGATGGATGGAGAGATGAGTGGGGTGAACAACGCCAGTCCATATCCAAAGCAGCAACGCACACAGCGACCCCTGTGTTATGTAGGTTCATCTCCGTGAATTTCACAGTGAACCTGCCCACACAGTTATAATTTACTGACGGTGCGCAGCACCCCAGGATGGCCAGCCTGTGGACACGACCACACAGGCACCGCCTTGTGCAGCGTGGCCGTCTGTCTGGACCATGCTGCTGCCCTCTGAGACGCCCTGTGTGACAGGGGCTGAGTCAAAGGGGCTGTCCATTTTCACCCATGCAACTGCAGCATCTTTAGACGCTCTCACAGAGCAACTGAATGGATATGCCCTCTGTCTAGCTTCTTACGCTGAAACATACGAAACCTCTCCAAGACACTGCATTGCACCAGTTTCCTATAAGGAGACTTATGGGCTTAGAGGAGGCATCCCTAAGATACAGCTAACAGAAGCCACTGTTTTAAGCATTTCTAGGCATTAGTTCATTTAATCCACTCAATAAAACTACTTCCCAGATGAGAAAACCAAAACATGGAGAGGTAAATTTAGTTGGTAGAAGTCAGTGAGCTAGTAGGTAATAGAGCTGAGACTCAAACACAGACTGCCTGACTCTATAGCCTAGACTCTGCCTTCTCCATGTATTCACTCAGCACCATCCCAATGTGTCTCCTGAGCGCTAGGACTTTCACTTTTCATAGGGCCCATTCTGGACTTATTTGCTGAGCTCATAAGAGAGTTTCATAGTCTTGTTAGAATAGTGAGAATTAACGATGAAATAATCCAAGAGCCCCGGAGAAGACAATGGCAACCCACTCCAGTACTCCTGCCTGGAGAACCCCATGGACGGAGGAGCCTGGTAGGCTGCAGTCCATGGGGTCGCTAAGAGTCAGACACGACTGAGTGACTTCACTTTCACTTTTCACTGCCATGCATTGGAGAAGGAAATGGCAAGCTGCTCCAGTGTTCTTGCCTGGAGAATCCCAGGGACAGAGGAGCCTGGTGGGCTTCTGTCTATGGGGTCACACAGAGTCGGACACGACTGACGTGACTTAGCAGCAGCAATCCAAGAGCCATGCAAAAAGTGCTTGGTAAGTCATTTCAAGCTATGATAAGTTCAGTTTTGTTCTTTTACAGAGTTTTGCTTTTAGGCTGTGCAATGTACTGCACGGTGAAAGTTTGCATCAAATATATTATAAACTATCTCCCTATGGGAGAAGTAATTCAATTTTCATTAACGAGTTTAATAAGTCTTGAAAAGCTGATCTAGAAATTTCCAAAAGGCAAATACGTTCATTTTATTGTTTTGTGTTCTTTTTAAGTCCTACATCGAGGCATTCTATAAATTCTGTAAGAATCACGGTGATGTCACAGCGGAAGTCATGTGTCCCATTCTGGAGGTAAGAAAGAGACCTTGACTTTTTATGCCAAATAACAGGCTTACCCGCTTTTTATTTATATAATCCTACCATTTTTTTTATTCTCAGAAGTTCTTTTATCTAGAGATAAAATAGCAATATATTTTATTAAGTGTATCATTTGATGTCTTCAAATAAGAGTGGTATTTTCCTAGTTTTCTACAGAGAAGAGCTATTTGGGAATTAAAAAAGAATAATGCGTATAGAAGCTTGATCATGATTTGAAGGAAGCAGATTACAATTCGTTAAAAATTTAGTATGGTTTGGACAACTGGTGCGCTATAGGTACCCATAACAATCACCAAATTCCCTCGCAATATCAGGCCTGTTGGGAACCCCCACAACCTGTCAGCAAAAGCCACTGTGGGTGGCGCTTCTCATGTAAGTCCTAAAATAAAAGCCTCCACGAGCAACCCTTGAGCACCACCGCAGAAAGTCCAGGGGTGGTGATTCACAGCTGGCGTGCCCACTTACTCCTCACAGCGGGGCAGATGCCACCAGCAGCGCCCACCTCTCTCACTGATGCTACACTCCCTTTAATTCCTCTTCATCATCACAGCTCTCGTCTGTGCCCAGAGGCCCTCTTGCTTGCAAACGTCAATCTGCACACACACTGGAGACTCAGGCCAGAGATCAAGGGATCGGAGGGGAATTCTGCGCGTAGTTTGCACTGAGTGTTTTACCTGGTTCTCTCTTGCTGATTTACTATTTCACTTGGATCTTAAAAAAAAAAAACAAAGTACTCCCCGGTGGTCCAGTGCAAGGATTCTTCGCTTTCACTGCCAAGAGCACAGGTTCAATCCCTGGCTGGGGAACTAAGAATCCTTGAAACCACATGGCACAGCCAAAAAAACAAAATAAAAAAACGTACTGGGCTTAGAAAGCTCTTGCTTTGCCCTACGGAAAGGAGTTTTGTCTAAAGAATATCCTTAATCATTCGATTATCAGTTATACTGGCTTCATTGATGGGTTCAGTTCAGTCTCTCAGTCTTGTCTGACTCTTTGCAACCAGCACGCCAGGCCTCCCTCTCCATCACTAACTCCTGGAGTTTATTCAAACTCATGTCCATTGAGTCGGTGATGCCATCCAGCCGTCTCATCCTCTGTCATCCCCTTCTCGTCCCGCCTTCAACCTTTCCCAGCATCAGGGTCTTTTCAAATGAGTCAGTGCTTCGCATCAGGTGGCCAAAGTATTGGAGTTTCAGCTTCAGCATCAGTCCTTCCAATGAATACTCAGGACTGGGTAGATATTAATAGTTACATATTTGAATGACTTCTGATTTCAAGAAAAGCCTGATAAGAACTACTCACTGAGGAAGAAGAGAAAAAGCTGAAATAGCTTCATCTGCACACATTTTAGCCTAATGTTCTGATACTGCATTTGATAAAAGTATGTGTGTGCATAGTTGCTTCGGTCCTGTCCAACTTTGCGACCCCATGGACGGAGCCCACCAGGCTCCTCTGTGCGTGCGATTCTCTGGGCAAGGATACTGGAGTGGGTTATCGTGCCCTCCTCCAGGGGATCTTCCTGACCCAGGAATCAAGCCACATTTCTTACATCTCCTGCATTAGCAGTTCAGGCTCTTACCACTAGAGCCACTGGGAAGCCCCTGACAAAAGTAATTCCCCTCAAATATCTAATTATTAACCCTTTATAGTTAAAGATGCGGTTGAAAATTTAAAGTCAAAGCAGTCCTCAAAGTAAGAACTCTTTGGAGGACTCCAAAAATATATTTTTATCTCTATCTGTATTACATAGGCAGTGGGCATCAAAACATATTTTTTCAAGACATGCCAGTTGTCAGAAAGTGAGTTCCAGACATGCTGAGCACATAATACAAGCAGCCTAGTGACCCTCTGAAGCACCTCACTTTCTTTTCATAAATTTAACTACTAGCCACTCTATAAAAAGCCACATTATCTATGGCTCAAAGTATAGATTCTACATGGCATAATTCCTGTGGCTTAGCAATGATTCACATACTTTGTACCTACCAGATACGTGGGAAAGAGTTATGTTAAGATTAATAACCTTCACATCTGTCAAAATGCCTATCACCAAAAAGAATATAAACAACAAATGTTGGCAAGGATGTGAAGAAAAGGAAATCATCGCCACTGTGGTTAGGAACATACATAGGTGCAGCCGGTGTGGAAAATGGTATGCTGCTCCGGTGTGGAAAATGGTATGCTGCTGCTGCTGCTGCTAAGTCACTTCAGTCGTGTCCGACTCTGTGCGACCCCACAGACGGCAGCCCACCAGGCTCCCCCGTCCCTGGGATTCTCCAGGCAAGAACACTGGAGTGGGTTGCCATTTCCTTTTCCAATGCAAGAAAGTGAAAAGTGAAAGTGAAGTCGCTCAGTTGTGTCCAGCTCTTAGCAACCCCATGGACTGCAGCCCACCAGGCTCCTCTGTCCATGGGATTTTCCAGGTAAAAGGACTGGAGTGGGGTGCCATTGCCTTCTCCATGTGGAAAATGGTATGGAGTTTCTCAAAAAAAAAAAAAAAGAAGAAATTAGAACTACCACATGACCCAGCAGTTCCACTCCTGGATACACATCTGAAAAAGCAAAAATACTAAGTTGGAAAGAACATACATGCCAGTGTGGATAGTAGCATTATTTACAGTTTCCAAGGAATGGACACAACCTAACTGTCCATCAGCAGATGAAAAGGTAAAGAAGATGTAGTAGATATATACAATGGACTACTACTCAGCCATGAAAAAGGATGAAATCTTGCCATTTGCAGCAATTTGGATGAATTTGGAGGGCATTATGTTAAGTGATGGAGAAGGAAATGGCAACCCACTCCAGTGTTCTTGCCTGGAGAATCCCAGGGACGGGGGAGCCTGGTGGGCTGCCGTCTGTGCGGTCACACAGTTGGACACAACTGAAGCGACTTAGCATCATCATCAGCAGTAGCATGTTAAGTGAAATAAGACAAAGTACTGTGTGCTATCTTATATGTGGAATCTAAAAAATAAAACAAACCAGTGAATAAAAAAAAAAAGAAGCAGACTGGTGGATAAAGAGAACAAATTAGTGGGAAGGGCAGAATGGGGGAAAGGAAGGGTTATTATGGGATTTTATGAAATGTGATGCAAAAATCGTAAAGTGCTATAAAATAATCTTTCATTTAATAAAGAAAAAAGAATAAAAAGCCTTGCAGAGGTATACAATGGCAGTATTAATAGCTAACATTTATTGTATACCAGACACTGTCCTGGGTGCTTTATATACACGAATTCACTTGGACTTCAAAATAGCACATTGAGATGTGTAGCTTAGAACCTCTCTTTCAGAGGGGACACTGAGGCAGAGAGAAGGCTAGTAAGTTGCCTGACGTCAAACAGCTGTCAGGATTTGAACACGGGTTATCTGGCTCCAGTTCTTATGTGTTTATCTACCGTGCTAGATCACCTCCACATCAAATTCACCTGCAGCTCTTCTATATGATGCTAAGTGCTAATTCTTAAGCAAGATCATACTCCACATGCTTTAAAAACCAGAAGCAAATAAGAATTACGTCTTTGTCATCCTTGGTAATGTGAAAAAGACAGCGCAGTATTAGAAGAATACTTATCGCCAGGAGGATTTGGTCAAAATACTATATACCCTGTGTTCTCTTTGTCCTTTCCCGATACCCAAGATACTACCTTATTGGATTTTTTTTTCAAGCAGTGTTAAAAATAAAGATCCATTTAACTATCTTTATATGCTTACGTAAAAATATCAGTTACACATGGTGTGCGTTATTACATGTCTAATGATATGATCAGAAGAGGTATGTCAGTTTTATGTCAATATCCCAGGTCATGTAATTACTTCCCCTTTTGGTTGCACAACCATAGAGCACTTAAAATTTCGAAGTTCTTCTGTATATATTCTCATCTGATCTTATTTGATAAGAGACTTCAAAAGACCGAGTATAGTGGAAGAGGGAATAAGCCTAGGCTTGCCGGTGAAAATGTGACCTAATTATGAGACTGTGGCTTCATATTTAAAAACAGAAATTGACTTACATCCCAGGCAAATGTGCCACAGTGGGCTGTGTGCCTCATTCCTGCTTTTCCGATGATCTGCATGGTTAATGAAGCCGTGAAAATAAGCAGAGTGTTTGTTTCACCTCCCTGGGCCAGGACACGTGCTGATAAGGAGGGGCTGGTTCACTTCACTCTCTTCCTCTGCCATCGACCCCCTATTCACGGCTCCCACCAGCGAGACCCTTCCTCCTGTAAGGAACTGGCAAGAATTTTCAAACTCATCAGCCCAACTCTGTCATAAGCAACGGATACAGGTTTTGAATCTGTCAACAGTGCATAGCTATCTTTCCGTTGCAACAGCAACAGAAAATACGTTATGGGTTTACAATGCCTGAGTATCTGCAGGGAAAGGAAAGACAGGATGTTTAGGGTAGCTGGGCCACGCAGGCTGGCTGCCCTTGGCAAGTGATACAGGGCTTACAGGAAACCAGCACCACCCAGCTATGCGCCTCCGTCCTCAGGTGTCCAGGCAAAGTGTCTGCTTAGGGACGGTCAGAGACAGGGTGGCCTCTTTACAATTCAAAAGTTATAGCTCTTTTCACGAGGAGAATACACACACAAACACACACACGGCCTCTAGGCTAGAAGAAAGCAGTGGACAGACACTTATAATAAAAGGGAAATTAAAATCTAATAAGGCGCCAAAGGAAACCGTATCAGGTTAGAAGAAAGGCTGCAGACGAAAAAGATTGTATTTGAGGAGGTCCTCAAAGGCAGGTAGAACTTCAGCCTGGAGCGTTATGGGATGGCGTGTGTGCTCCCCAGGCAAAGGCGACAAGTGCTAACAAGGACCAGACGTGGAAAGGAGCGGCGCGTGCAGATAAGCAGCGGCCTCCGTCCAAGCCCTCTCTCCTTGGCGAGGTTGGGAAGCCTCTCCGTTCCCTCCCGGGCACCCGTCCCTGCCGCCTCCGGCTGCGTCCCCCGTCCCCTCCCCGGACTTGGGGCTCCGCCGCTCCCGCGCGCGTCACTTCTTCCTCCGCCTTGGTGCCTGCGGGGCTCCCCACCCGGCCCGTTCCTCTCCTTGTGATTCTAACATTTTGGCGCTAGAAAAGACACAAGAGCATCTGGGACGATGAACTCCACTGCCGCTCCGCCTGCCCTGTTGGTTATTTTCAGGGTTTCTCACTGCCATGAAATCTCCCTCTTGCATTTCTTTTCTCATCCCTGGAAGGCCTAAGATTACTGACCGGTTTGGTTATCTTCAGTAGCCAGAGGCAGCTGCCTTTGCTTCCATATAAGGCTTTTCCTTGCTTTTGACGCACCCATAATTTCCACGAGAGCAATCAAAAGAATCAGAAGAAACCAACTCTGGCTCTACTGATAGGAAACACCTGTTCTAACAAAACAGTTCCAGTAAGATCTGTTGTAAGTCTGGATTTGCTATTGGTTAATTAGTAAAAATAAATAATACTGTAGAGCAGTTCATTTCAGCTCTGATGTGCATATGAGCACGCTTGGGATCTCATTTCAAAAGCAGAGTCTAGTTCACTAGGTCTGGACTCCAGTCTAAGATTCTGAACTTCTAACCAGCTTCCCAGTGAAGTCAAAGCTACGAATCCTTGACACACACCTTGGGTAGCAACATGGTAGAGAACATTAGAGAATTTGAGAGTGGTGGACCATTCTGTTGGACTTGGTAAACATTTAAGATCTTCCTGTGTCAGGCACTAGATATTAAAAAATGAACAAGACAGACATGACCCCTCAAAGATTTTAGAGTGCAGTGGGACGAAAGGCGTGTGCAGAGATTTTAAAATAATGTGGTAAGCACAGGTTGCTTTGGGTAGATGGAGAAGGTCTTAGCCCAAGGTCATCATGGCACATTCCCCTGGTGGGCAGAGGAGGTACCTGTGGGGGACGGACTGAGATGGAATGGTCAGCATGGGTAGAAGCAGAACCAACAGGAGTATGAAGAAATAGAAGGCGATTTCAGGAAGGATTTGGTGGTTAGATGAAACCGGGACATGGGGCTGGGAGCTCAGTGTCTCCAGAGCTCAGCACAGAGGAGACAGGCTGGGAGTAGACTGACCCGTCCTGAGAGAGCGTGTGGTCAGACCTCACCATTTACAAATAAGGAAACAGGTCCAGAGAGCAAAGTCACTTGTCCCAAGTCCCATGATCCTTTGAGACAGGCTTAGATTTATTGATATCTACCCTAGACTTGAAAGAAGAAAATCAATACCAGGGAAGTACAAACAAATGCTAAGTAGCCCGGTTTGTTTTAAGTTATGACCAACCAACCTAGACAGCATATTATAAAGCAGAGATGTTACTTTGTCAACAAAGGTCTATCTAGTCAAGGCTATGGTTTTTCCAGTGGTCATGTATGGATATAAGATAAGAGTTGGAATCTAAAGAAAGCTGATCACAGAAGAATTGATGCTTTTGAACCGTGGTGTTGGAGAAGACTCTTGAGAGTCCCTTGGACTGCAAGGAGATCCACCCAGTCCATCCTAAAGGAGATCAGTCCTGGGTATTCACTGGAAGGACTGATGATGAAGCTGAAAGTCCAGTACTTTGGCCACCTGATGCAAAGAGCTGACTCATTGGAAAAACCCTGATTCTGGGAAAGATTGAAGGCAGGAGGAGAAGGGGACGACACAGGATGAGATGGTTGGATGGCATCACTGACTCGATGGACGTGGGTTTGGGTAAACTCCGGGAGTTGGTGATGGACAGGGAGGCCTGGCATGCTGCAGTCCATGGGGTCACAAAGAGTCGGCCATGACTGAGCGACTGAACTGAAGTGATGTCAGCATTCAGAAAGGGATGTTAACTGGTATGACATGCACTGTTTTGTTCTAAACACTTTGCCAGGACCTTCTATGTACATTATCTTGTCCTAGCCCTGAATCGATCCCAGCAAGTCGGTCTTCTTCTGATTTTTATGGAAGGGGCATTTGGGACTCTAGGCGCCTGCACGAGAGAAATGCTTGACTAACTGATAACAGAGAGCCTGGGAACTGCAGTCTAGTGGGATGCCCTGGCCGCCTGGGCTGTGAGCTCCTTCTCTGGCCAGCAGAGCTGCTCTGTGGCAGGAAGAGACTGTGGGAGCATTAATAACACATGTCCGTATTATAATTAGCCATAGATTGGAAAGCAAGCAGATCGTTTTGAAAATGAATTTGTCTAGAGCATTTAGTAGGTGGTTCGATTTTCACTGACTCTGATGTCTTGCAAATTCAGTTTGAGGCTGACCGGCGTGCTTTTATCATCACTCTGAACTCCTTTGGCACCGAGTTGAGCAAAGAGGACCGGGAGACCCTCTACCCGACCTGCGGCAAGCTCCACCCCCGAGGGGCTGCGCCTGCTGGCCCAGGCCGAGGACTTCGAGCAGATGAAGAGGGTGGCGGACAGTTACGGAGTACGTGCTTATCCCGGAATGTCTCGTGTGCTTTCCTCTCGCATGCTTTAAAGTCCACACATCACATTTCCACTTTATCTAACGCGGTTATAATGTTTATAGGCTAGAAGGCAGTATCTCTTGCTATGATGTCTCTCCCAAAGAAATACATCGAGTTTCTAACCCAAGCTAGTGTGTTTTTAAGATTCCTGCCAAGCGAGTACTTGTTTAAATCTCCGGGGGTTGGTCATTTGAGCCTTTTTTTTTTTTTTATAAAGTGCTTGATAGAGCAAATTCCCCAAGGGACTGGTGCAGTGGAAATGTGAGCTCATGTCAGAGTTATGTGAGTGAGCCTGCCCCAGCCGCCCTTTCAAGTGCCCACTGGACAGACAGTGCTAGGGACAGAATGTCTCCCAGAAGGACAGGGGAGAAAGGGTCACACTGTTTACAGCGCTCCCTCTGCTCGGTGGCCAGGATTCGGGAAAGAGGGCTGCCGCCTCCTCTTACTGCAGCACCCGGCTGCTCCTGGACAGCCTGCAGCTTCTCAGCTCAAGGTTACAACCTCATCCCCTGGCGCCCTCCCTTCTGACGTGCAGACAGTAACACACAGACCCTCCAGGGAGCTTTTCCAGAACCAGAGTGACACCCCTCTCATCTTTGCCTATGGATTTTTGGCCCCAGGGAAAGATAAGCCAACCAACAGTGCATGAACCTTTGTAACGCCTCTTGAGCATAATCCTAAAATGTGAGCTTCTCTGCGGTTTTCACCCCTTCCATGTGAATTTTATCAGTTGTCATCTCAAAACCCGTGAAGCCATACTGATTAACCCACGAGCCCTCATTTAGCCTCTGTAATGAGTCTAACCAGCCCTAAGAGACAAATGTGGAAGTTAGCTCAAACCGTGTGCACAGAGAGTAGAACTGTGTCTGCCTCCCGCCTTGTAGGCCTGAATAAGCCGACAGAACAGAATTCCATCCCTCCTCTCCTTGTTTGGATTTTTTTGTTATTTCCTCAAGAGACTCAAGAGCCTTCTGGATAGATTTTCTAAAACAGATGCGCAATTCTTATGTTGCTGGAAAGATATAATTTTTATGCTTATAAAATGTGAAAACTTGTTTAAAAATAATGTCTTGCCTCTGTTTTTCAGGTATACAAGCCTTTGTTTGAGGCTGCCAGTGACAGCAGCGGGGGAAAGGCTTTGGAGGATGTGTTTTACGAGCGTGAGGTATGGTGGAGATGCAAGTGTTCTAGCGTTTGCACCCTTTTTCTCATACTCTGGGTTTTAGTTTTCGTTTTTTTTTTTTTAACGCCTTGGGCTTTCTTTACAGTTGACCAGGCCAACTGGCTAGGCTCGCCCGTAGCTTGGCCAGCTGTTAGCTAGGGTCCCTGCCTTGGAGCGCCAAGGCCCTGCGGCTCGCAGAGGATGGCTTCCTGTGGGATTGCCCCATCCAGACAGATGTGCTCATCGGGAAGTTCCGGGAGTGAGCCAGCTGTGCTCAGTTGTGCCCGATTCTGTGCGGCCCCATGGGCTGTAGCCCACCAGCCTCCTCTTTCTCTCCAGGCAAGAAGATGGAAGTGAGGTAGCGCGTCAATAATTACCCAGAGAAACAAAGCTCGGACGCCCCCATGATTGTGTGTTGACAGCCGTCATGGAGCACACTCTGTTAAGGACACACCCTCTGACCCATCCCTTCTTCAAGGAGGGTTTATCACTCCTGTGCAGTTATGACGCTTAGGAATTATTTGCATGGAAATCCATCCAGCCTAGATTATTCTGCTTCCCTGAAAAGGCAGAAGAGTACTTTAATCTTACAGCCAGTTCATGGGCTACTAAAACGTGCAACGAGAGGGCTTTGGGCAGCCCGATGGTGGGCCCCCACATCTGGAGAATTTTTACGATGTGTTTTATTCATTTTCCTAAAACCACTGGTTTTAGAGAGAAGCCTGAAATTTACCCACACTTTAGGGTCAGGCTGGCTCCAGAAAGCAGTATCAGAGTCTTCCTGTAAGTCCTACTCTGGACATTTTCTAACAGCTCTCTAGAAGGAAGTGAAAGCAATGCAAGCTGTTTCATACATTAGGGGTGTTCCGAAAGCCCACACTCTTGCACTTCTGCTGCAGAAGCCGCTGTTAAAGGGCCCCCCTTGGCAGGAAAAACGCCTGCCTGCTCCTGACAGCGGGAGCCTCCCTTTCCTGACAGCTTTGCTTGGGGTTTTCAGAACAGAGTAAGGGACTTGGTACCTCTTCTTTTTCCTAAATGGAAAAGAGTAAAGGGATTGTTCCATTTCAGACTGTATCCTCGTTAAAAGAAATTTTTTTAAAAATTTTCTTTAAAAAGTTTAACTATATGTCAAGTTTCTAAGGAAACTCCTAGTGTCACCTGGTCCAGAGTCCTGTATGACATGGCCCTGAAAAGGAGCTCAACAGCCTAAAAACGACTTGAACATTGTAAACTGTTGTGGTCAAGGAAAAATATCTTATCTAAATGAGAGAAGCCCACTAGCTAGAAGCCAAATCAATATGACTACCAAGTTACTCCACACACACACACACACACACACACACACACACACAGACACACACACACAGACGAAGTCCTCCTAGGAATGGGTGAGTCGGAGCTAGCAGTGCTTCTAAGATTTGGAGCTTGTCTTATAATTTTCCAAACTTACTTCTTAAACTGCTGGTTGCTTGCATTTCTCTGCAAAGTAACACTCTCCCTTTAGACTTGCTAAATTTCCTGCTGCTTTCCTTTCTTTGACCCAATTTGGAAACTGTCTATTTAAATATAGATAAGCACCAAATAAGCACTAGCTGGTCTGTGGCTTCATATTATTTCATTAGTGTAGAATGTTCCACATAAGTTGATGGTCCATGGTTTTATTTTTTTCCTTCCTCAGGTACAGATGAACGTGCTGGCATTTAACCGCCAATTCCACTACGGCGTGTTTTATGCATACACCAAGCTGAAGGAGCAAGAAATGAGAAATATCGTGTGGATAGCCGAATGCATTTCACAGAGACAACGAACTAAAATTAACAGTTACATTCCAATCTTATAGCCCAGTGAGGGGCCTCAAACGCAGAAAACCATAAACGTTAAGGGAAGTTATGAGGGAAATAAAGAGTCGTGTTGTGTTATCTAGATCACACAAAAAGGTGCACCTCATGACTTGCACACCCACTGGAAACACAGCAAAGCAACCCTGAGACAAAGCATATCTTTTTCCAGGAGCCTTAAATCTTGCTATGTCTCATTCTTCACTGGGCCTTAGACATTAATTTTAATTAACCTGTGGTACTTTCCCTATTCTCATTTTCTTCTCATAAAATCAAATCTATTAAAAAATGTTTTGCTTTCCCGTGTTTCTCCACAGGCCCGAACACTGAGTGCCTCCTTTACTTGTTAACTGTCCTTTCCTTATCTATGTCCGCGAAAATCCACAGCAGTACATAGCTATCAAGGACCACACATGGTGGAAAACACTGTATTTTTTTCCAATACACTTTGATCTGGTAGGCTTGGGAAAGCCACACAGTTCCAAATCATATTCCATAGGTGCAGCTAGTGTTAAATTTCTTGTTAAGGCTACCAATTATAACTTATTTTCTCACAACTTTCATTAAGCAAAGGTATACCTCTCTTTCTTACAGTCTCTTCATATGAACACTTTGAGAAGAAAAAGTTGTTATATTTTATCCATTCAGGAACATGATTTATAGGTTCAAAGGATATGAATTCTCTATAAAACTCCAGTTTACCAGAGAAAGAAAAATCAACAAACACTGCTCCAATGCTTTCTTTAAAAATAAAGAATTCCTAAATATAAAACTTTGGGTTTTTTTATATATTTTAAAAGGCAAACATATTTATATTTGAAAGTTCTGCAAGTAAGAATATTTACAGAGAGTATAGAAAGTGAAGTCACTCAGTCGTGTCCGACTCTTTGCAACCCCATGGACTGTAGCCCACCAGGTGGCTCCTCCATCCATGGGATTTTCCAGGCAGGAGTCCTGGAGTGGGTTGCCACTTCCTTCTCCAGAGGATGGAATCTTCCCGACCCAGGGATCGAACACAGGTCTCCCCGCACTGTAGGCAGACGCTTTACCGTCTGGAGCCACCAGGGGAGTCCAGTAACACACAGGAGTATATCTATTCTGAATTAGGCACAAAGACCAAGAAGTAAATCCATTTGGGGGAAAAATAAAAATTAAACTCATAAAATATTTTCTAATTTCCGTGATAGGAATTTTTAAGCAGGAGGAAAACCAAGTGGCGCAGAGCGTCAGAAGGCAGGCAGGTGCCTCGCCGCTCAGCTGTGCAGGGGGCCCGGGCCGTGTGCCCACGTGGAGGCCGCGCTGCGAAGGCTCCGGCGCGGATTCAGCAGCCGGAACCAGGAGCTGCTCCCGGGGCAGCCTCTGGCGCGGAAAGCATCCTCCTCGGCTCTCCCCTGCCCCTGCCTGCGGCTGCCGTCTTCCCCTCCGAGGCCCGGGGGGCCAGGAGATGCCCGTAAACTACATTTCTGCAGCCTGCAGCGGGGAGACTGGCAAGACTGGGCGTCCGTAAGGGTCGAGAGCAAAGATGCTGGTTGCAAAGCGGCCCCTTAGAGAAAGTCCAGTGCTTTCTCAGACCAAGCCCCTTCCCACCCGCCTCTCCATGACCCGTGCGGGCCCTTCACGTGCCCCAGGGCTGCAGCTGAGGTTACCTCTCTCATCACCTCTATGCGAGTAGTGAAGCCGCCAGCCCCCGAACCCCTCCCTAGCCACCAAGTCTAACCATCGTGTGGACAGAAGAGAAAGGCATTTCCTGTCACCTCATGCAGCACACGCTGCGGGATTTGCCCTGTTAGAGAAGGGCTGCACCCTCTGCCGCTGGAAAAACTTGGCTTCGAAGTTACAGCCTCTAAGTGTGGCTGGAATCTGATTTCTCTGTCATACCTCGGGGACCCTTTGGAAACCAGGCCAGCAAATCAGGTACAGAGAGCAACACAAAAAACCACAAGGCAAAAATGCATTTCGTTTCCTAAGTGGAGGAAGCTGAGGCTCCTTGTCGTCCCTTTAGCACCCACCTCCCAGCAGTATTCCATCAGTCTCAGATTTCCCACCTCTATAATCGGCTGAGGTTGGTCTTGGCGCACGGTATTCCAGTGTATTCTACACCCAGAATTGCCCAGTCTGCACCCGGTTCAGCCCGCGCCACAGGCAGACTTCCGGCCACCCCCTACCCCTTCATTCCGACCCCCTTCTCAAAGGTTCCAAAGTCATTTATCAGTCTATCCGTGGACAGGAGCCTGTTAAATCTCTAAGAAAGTTTTGCAGTCACAATTTGCGGTGCTTGAGGATTCAAAATCAGCAATTGCAGTTCTCAGGAAATTTGGAGAATATCTGAGGCAGGAAAAAAAATTTGCAGTCCTTTTATTTGTTGCAATGCTTTAGGAACGCTGACAGCAAATAAAGACCATTCTGAATCTGGGTGAATTTCGCCTAAGGCTGTCTTGCTGAATATTGGACAAGTCGAATTAACCCTTCCCCCAGCATGGCAGCAACTTAATAAGACATTAAGAAAGATAAATAAAATTTTGTAGAGTGAAGAAAGACTTGGTGATCAGATTTGAGAGGTTTCATCAGTAATAACTTTTAACCTACAACTTGAAACATGCTGGTAATGTCAGATCTCACAGGTAAGATGTAGATATATGTGAAAGTGAAAGTGGTAGTCATTTAGTCATGTCCGATTCTTTGCGATCCTATGCACTGTAGCCCACCAGGCTCTGCTGTCCATGAAATTCTCCAGGCAAGAATACAAGGGATCTTCCCAACCCAGGGATCCAACCCACGTCTCCTGCACTGTGGCAAGACCTGATATTTGGAGTTTTTACGTCAGTTTGGATTGCTGCATAGTTACAAAATGTACAAGCTTTATAAATAAGAGAATACGCTGCAGAAACTATCATAAGGGCCAAACCACCACCCTGAGAAATTTCCTATGTTCATTTTCCTCTTTTACGTCTTCATTACTCTGTCTGGCCTCCCATCAATCACTTTCCCACTTTCTCCTCAGTCACTTTCTGCTGCAGTTTCCAGCTTCAACAACCAACTTGATCACTAAGTGAAATATGATTGGTCAGAGCACTGCTCAATGAGAACATCTGGCTGCTTATCCAAGGGAAGGCAAGTTGGAATTCTCTTTGAAAAGAAAAGAGAATACAGTCAGAAGATGCACATAGAAACAAGTGTCAATCAATATACTGGGTATTGTCCCCAGAAAATTATCATTCTGTTCAGATCCACAAAATGTCATTTAAAGACTGGGATCATTGAGAAGCTATAAAAGTACATTGGTAGCTTTATGAGGACTTCTGATATCCGTAAGAATGTTGTCAACATTCCAGTTAGTGTGGATCTCTGATTGACAAAGTTGGAAGCAAGTTTTATAGATAAATACATAAGAAATTATTAGAGCTCCATTTCAGGAAGCAAGTACCAGACTCCCTTTCAGTGGAGCAGGCTGTCATTAAGACTGGCTGCGGTGGCTTCACTGCAAGGTGGCATGTCTTCACATTCTTTAAAAACTCCTCCACCTAGAGCTGGGGGTCTTTGTCCCTTCTCCTTGTACATAAGCTATCTTTAGTGACTTATAATCAGCAAAATCCAGAAAAGCAGTGCTGTATGCCTTCCGAGGTTATTCAGTTCCCTTTGCTTACTGGATTTTAAGTCCTGAGCTGCCATGTAAGTAGTCCAGCTCCCTGAGCCTCCCATACTGTGAGGAAGCCAAGCCACACGCAGCAGCCAAGTTTAGACACTCGACAACATGGAGAAGCAAAGCATATTCAAGACAGTCCCAGCTGAACTCCAGCCAATAGTACCACATCTAGACTGCCATGTCTAGCCCAGGCCAGTCTTCAGATACTAAAGCTCAACGCAATACCTGACCACAGCTGCATGAGAGATCCCAGGCGAGACCTACCCAGACAAGTCCTGTCCTAAACTGCTGACCTGCAGTATCCTTGAGCTTCACAGAGTTGTTGCTTTGACCCGCTGAATCGAGGGTGCTTCTGTGCAGTAGCACAAGCGGAACAATGGCGCTCTGTAGTCGGCCACTGGTCTGGCCTGCAGTGCCCGTGGCCGCTCTGAAGCCCTTTCCTAGGCCTGCCTAAGTCATCCACTCTCCAGTCATCTTTGCAGGTGGGTGGGGTAGGCATGGTTTTCTAAGTATATCACCTGCAAATGAGTCTTGACTCTGACCTGGAGGGGCTGTTTCTGTGCCATTGAAGACAGAAATGTCACGCCAAGGCCAGACAGGCGCCAGCAGCTCCGGGTGACAGCGCGCCCTCTTGCTCTCCAGTGAGGTCCGGCAGCACCAGGTCCACTGACGCCGAGTCTCGCTCTTCAGAGGCGATAGTCATCATCACCTTTGCCATTTTTTGAACAAACAGCAATTCTAGATTTTAAACTAGTTAAACATTTTCAGATTCTTCTTTTGTAAGTTTTTAAAAATTAAAGCAGTTCATTCTGTATTCAGCTCTTCATGCTGATGAGATACTTATTTTGTTGTATAAGATGTTCACTGTTTTTAAATTTTTGGTTTGATTTAGTGTTATTTTTAATTTTCTGCTTTTTTAAAAAATTAGTGAAATGCTAATATATTACAGTTCATTTCTGCAACATCAGGATTTTTTAAATTAACAAATTTTCTTTTTTTCAGTTTTTTGAAGAATAATTGACAAAACTGTAAGACATTTTAGTGCATAATATGATTTGATATGCATGGGCACAGGTGCTGTGAAAGGAGGCCTCCCATCACAGTAAAACCTTTATTCTCGTATGTGAGAGAATATTTAAGTTCTATTCTCTGAGCAGATTTCAAATATGCAATATAGTATTTTCAACTATAGTCACCATGTAACACCTTAAATTCTATTAATAAGACCTTATTCATCTTATAACCAAAGGTTTAGACCTTTCTACCAACTTCTCCCTATTTGTACCACTCCCTTACCCCTGTTGGTCACTTTTCTACTCTCTGTTCCTGTTAAACTGACTTCTTTTTTCCCCCAAATGTAAGTGGAAATTTAAAGGAAAGCTATAGGTAAGATTTTAGTGATCATGATTGTTGGCTGTTGCGGTTGTGTTAGTTGCTCAGTCATGTCTGACTCTTTGCCATCCCATGGGCTGTAGCACACCAGGCTCTTCTGTCCACGGGATCCTCCAGGCAAGAATACTGCTATGCTTTGCCATGCCCTTCTCCAGGGAATCTTCCCAACCCAGGAGTTGAACCCAGGTCTCCTACATTGTAGATGGATTCTTTATTGTCTGAGCTATCAGGGAAGCCCCTTAGTCATCATGATTAGATATATTTTAACTCAACCTATTTCTTAAGATATGTGGAAACATGGAAGCTTGGGTCACCATCAGTTCTAGCTTGGGGTGTCCAGATCACATGGTTGTATGCAAGGATTCACCCTGGTGCTGTGATGAGAGGTTTGTATTGAACATATCTTTCAGAACCTGAAAGGCTTTCAGCAGAAAGACTGGAAGAAAGTTATGCAAGAACCACATGTGCAAATAAATAAACATAAACCGTATCATAGGGATTTATCAGCTCATAGTTCAACTGTTCCCTGTGCTGGAGGTAATTCTGTGAAATACCAGGATTACCTGAGCCACCAACTTTAACATGAGTCATTAACCACGGCTCTAATCATTTGAGTTCAAATAATCCTTTAAGATTATTATAAGTTAGAACTAGACATGGAACAACAGACTGGTTTCAAATAGGAAAAGGAGTATGTCAAGGCTGTATATTGTCACCCTGCTTATTTAACTTATACACAGAGTACATCATGAGAAACACTGGGCTGGAAAAAGCACAAGCTGGAATCAAGATTGCCGGGAGAAATATCAATAACCTCAGATATGCAGATGACACCACCATTATGGCAGAAAGTGAAGAGGAACTAAAAAGCCTCTTGATGAAAGTGAAAGAGGAGAGTGAAAAAGTTGGCTTAAAGCTCAACATTCAGAAAATGAAGATCATGGCATCTGGTTCCATCACTTCATGAGAAATAGAGGGGGAAACAGTGTCAGACTTTTTGGGGGCTCCAAAATCACTGCAGATGGTGACTGCAGCCATGAAATTAAAAGACGCTTATCCTTGAAAGTTATGACTAACCTAGATAGCATATTGAAAAGCAGAGACATTACTTTGCCAACAAAGGTCCATTTAGTCAAGGCTATGGTTTTTCCAGTGGTCATGTATTGATGTGAGAGTTGGACTGTGAAGAAAGCTGAGGGCCAAAGAATTGATGCTTTTGAACTGTGGTGTTGGAGAAGACTCTAGAGAGTCCCTTGGACTGCAAGGAGGTCCAACCAGTCCATTCTAAAGGAGATCAGTCCTGGATGTTCATTGGAAGGACTAATGCTAAAGCTGAAACCCCAATACTTTGGCCATCTCCTGCCAAGAATTGACTCATTGGAAAAGACCCTGCTGCTGGGAGGGATTGTGGGCAGGAGGAGAAGGGGATGACAGAGGATGAGATGGCTGGATGGTATCACCAACTCGATGGACATGAGTTTGAGTGAACTCCAGGAGCTGGTGATGGATAGGGAGGCCTGGCATGCTGTGATTAATGGGTCGCAAAGAGTCCGACACAACTGAGCAACTGAACTAACTGAATCCTTAAAGAATCTGATGAACACGATGGACACCTTCCTAAGAATAATAGACATTACACATTCACTTAAATTTACAAATACCAGTATCAAGAAAATAACAAGGCCAACTACAGACTAGGATAAAATATTGGCAAAGATATATCTGATAAAGCACTGTTATGCAAAATGTACAAAGAACTCTTAAAACTCCACACTAAGAAAATAAACAACCCAGTTTAAAAAAAAAAATACCTTAAGAGGAATTTCACCAAGGAAGATGCATAAATGGCAAATAAGCATATGGAAAGATGCTCCACATCACAGATCATTAGGGAAATGCAAATTAAAGTAACAATGAGATACTGCTACACACCTATTAGAATGGCCAAAGTGCAGGATTCACACACCAGATGCTGGTGGTGGGGCTGGGGGAGGGTGGCATTGGAGCAAAACTCATTGCTAGTGGGGATGCAAGATGGTATGGCCACTCTGGAAGACCGTTTAGTGGTTTCTTACAAAACTAACCAGCAAACACCTCCCTGCTCAGTATTTTGCCAAAGGAGTTGGAAATTTATGTCTACACAGAAACCTATACACAGATGCTTGTAGCAGCTTTATTCATAACTGCCCAAACTTGGAAGCAATCAAGATGTCCTTCAGTGTTAAACAGATAAACAATGGTGCATCCAGAAGGAGTGTTAGTCAACTCTAAGCCAGGAAAAGACATGGAGGAAACTTGAAAAGTGAAAGTTGCTCAGTCATATCCAACTGTTTGCGACTCCATGGTGGTGGTTTAGTCACTAGGTCATGTCCGACTCTTGTGACCCCCTGGACTGTAGCCCACCAGGCTCCTCTGTTCATGGGATTCTCCAGACAGAAATACTGGAACGGGTTGCCACTTCCTTCTCCTGGGGATCTTCCTGACACAGGAATCGAACCCCAGGTCTCCTGCATGGCAGGCAGATTCTTTACCAACTGAGCTACGAGGGAAGCCCTTTGCGACCCCATGGGCTATCTTAAATGCATATTATTACATGACATAAGCCAATATAAAAGGACAACATACTGAATGATTCCCACTATATGACATTCTGGGAAAAGCAAAATTATGAAGGCAATAAAAAGACTGGTGTTTGCCAGGGGGTGGTGGGGGGCAGGGGAGAGATAAATAGACTCAGCTCAGAGGATTTTTAGGTCAGTGACTTTCTAGGATATTCTGCTGATGGACATATGTCATTATACATTTGTGTAAAGCCATGCAATGCATAAAACCAAGCATGAACGCTAGGGTAAACCGTGGACTTGGAAAGATTACGATGTGTTAATGTAGGTTCGTCCTTGAAAAATATTTTATTCTGCCGAGGGATGTCGATGATGGGGGAGACTCTGCATGCATGGGGCACAGAAAATCTCTGGAACTCTCTCACAGTTTTGTTGGAAGCCTAAAACCACTCTTAATTGTCTTAAAAACATAAATACATCTGCCAAGCTGATATTTCCTGAAGCCTGTTCTCAGGATGGATTGATCAAATGGGAAAAATTACTATTAAGGCAGCACCTTCAGTGTAAGAGATGAACATTGCGCCCTCACATTTTCTCATGGCGCTTAGAAATGAATCATTTCTGTCTTCTTTAATTTATATAAAAATCATCCTTTGTTGCTTAAAGCCAACTGAAATAAGTCAAGTGGAATAGTGAAGAGTGGGCAGGACAGATACAGAACCTCTTTAGTAAATATTATAAATCTAGGAGGAGCAGGTGGGAATTTAAATCGATGTTCTCTAGAAGAAAACATACGTCCTTATGTTCAGGAAGTAGCCTGTGCTATCCTGCACTGATGGGACCATTTTCAGGCAAGACCGTGGAGAAATTATGTGTAAATCAAAAACAGCTGGACACACTGCCAGCCCCGACTGAACCACGTGGAGAGCATCAGCTGACTTAAGGCAGGAGCAGTTTTACAATATGGGAAAGCAACGACCAGAAGAAAAGGGATGCTTGTGTGAAAACGAAGCAGATATCTGCAGTCCACAGAGAAAATGACTGTTCAGTATCAGCTCTGGATTGAAGCCCTGAGAATAGTGTACTTCAAGAAATAACTTACCTGAAGCAAATATGCATCACAGTTTGGTTTGTATGCTCCAGAGAACTTGGTGTTCTCCAGCCTCTGAAGGCAGGTCTGACAGCACAGATGAGTATCAGCACAATGGCTCTGAAAACAAATTGACATATGTGTATGGTCCATTAACTTCCTACAGTGAATCTGTCTAATGGCCATATCTTGCTCTGACAATTTTTTTTTAATTGGATTTCTCTGACAAATTTAGTGCATCAGGCTAAATGTTCCTTATTCAGTATAGCCATCTAAGAAACATGTCTACATCTGTTATATCTAACCTAAAAAAATAAAATGGATAATTTAAGCTGGATACTGAAAGATGGGCATAAAATCGGTATGTAGAATTCAGAACTAGAATGGGCACTGGTTTTCCAGATAGGGAAACTGTAGTCAGAAGAGCTAAGATTAGGAGTCAAAACTAGGTCTCAAGTGTTCCGTGTCTTCTGTCATAGATAGACAGACAGATAGATAGATAGATAAAGATATTCTACTTTCTTAGAGGCGGTAGACAAATTTTTGATTTTTTTCTTTAAGTTATCACCTCCAGTTTAAGACTAAGATTTCTCTTTGTTCCAAATATGTCCTGTGAAAAAACGACAGAAATCCTATCAAACTTCATAAAATTATGAGAAGGAAACCACCTCATGTCTTTGGGAATTTGCAGAGCTCATGGAACTGGATCCGGGGCTTCAGAGATTTCATTAATAATTATCTGTCTTTCCCATGTCATGGCAGAGATGGCGAGCAGCAGCCCAGCCTAGTGGGAAACGTTCCTCTAGTCCAGTAGCAACAAATGCTCCGGATTCGACAGTGACTGACTTGCCCAGGCATTTCATGTAAGTCTTTGGTGGCTCAGATGATAAAGCGTCTGACCGCAATGCGGGAGACAAGTTCGATCCTGGGATGGGAAGATCCCCTGGAGAAGGCAATGGCAACCCACTCCAGTATTGCCTGGAAAATCCCATGGACAGAGGACCCTGATGGGCTGCAGTTCATGGGGTCGCAAAAGAGTCAGACATGACTGAACGACTTCTCCCTTCTCTTTCTTTGCAATTATAATTTTATCATTCTGTTACTATTTGAGAATTGAGGAAGCATTTTAAAACATTTATTAATTTATTTTTATAAATGATAAGAATAGTAGAAACACTACCTATTTTATCGAATCATTTTAATTGTTTAAACCCTGAGCACTTACTGAGTACCAGGCCATATCACGCGCAGTATAACTTTGAAAATAATTTTGCCATTTCATCCTACACTAAGTGCCAAATTTTGGACATGAGTTTGAACAAGTTCCAGGAGTTGGTGATGGACAGGGAGGCCTGGCGTGCTGCAGTCCATGGAGTTGCAAAGAGTTGGACACGACTGAGCAACTGAACTGAATTGAATGTAAAATTATTTGGAATGCTAGTTATCAAAACTTTGGTTTATTAATATTTAAATTTCAAATGTTAATAGCTAAGTTATATCATGACACTTTAATCTCCCTTACCCATAGTAGACAACCTGTAAGTAAATTCTTCCAATTCTGCAAAAAAATATTTCTTTAATTCACCATGTAAGTCCAATACTTCATCATCTTTTGTGTAGATTAGGTCCATAAACCTCTAACTGTCTAACTGTCATCCCCACTAAACGGAGAGAGCTTTTAAAAATCTAAGACCTTATCACCCTTCAAAGCAACAACAAAAGCTCTCCCATCATTCCCCTTACATTTGAAATAAAATCAGAACTTTACCATGATCTGCAAGGCCCAGAAAGGCCAGGCCTTTGCTACCTTTCCACTGACATCCTCTGTCCACTGCCAAGCTCACTGGACTTCTTTCGGATTTTCAGGACTCCAAATCTGTTCCCATCTAGGGCTATCATCTTCCTTTCTCTACCCAGAATTTTTTCCCTCTGGATTCTCCCAAGGCTGGCTCCTTTCCTTCAGGTTTTAACGTGATTTTGTCACGTTGCCCAGTTCCAATGGGCACTTTTCATATCTTTGAAGTTGTGCAAAACACCAGTACACCATGTTCCTATATATTCAGCTTCTCAAAGACTTTTTCCAGTTTCAAAGAGGTACCTTGTATTGTCTCTCTCAAAGCATCCTGTTCCTTACCTTTTATATCTTACCACAATTTGTAACCATGATGGATTTGTTTATCTGTTCTGTAATGTTGGCCTTCCCCACCCAACAATGGTCTGTGAGAGCAGGAAATTTATTTTTTTGATCCTTGCTGTATTAATATATTCAGTATTTGGCACAGAGCCTGGCATATGGCAGAATTTAATAGATATTTGTTTAATGAATGAATGCGCAAATTCTTCCACCTGCAAAATACATAGATTCAGATCAAGAACTGCTAAAAGATGAACTGAGGCATATTAAAATTTTTAAGAGCTTATTTAAGCAAAATCGATTCCAGTGGGGCAGCTCCATTTTGGAAGCAGTGAGGCATACTCCACCAAGAGCAGCTAAGGGGAAAGACTTACAGAGAAAAGGCGGAAGAAAGGCAAGGAACTGTTTGAATGGCTATAGCTTAGGCATCTGCCTTGTTTGGGGAGTTGACTGTTTATTAATGGACTCTCCTCAGGTTTTTATTTCCTAACCTTGAGGCATTTGTAGGTCTAAGTTTTGGTTTGCTTACAAAGACTGCTAAGGTCTTAAGACCATCCCAGTCTAATGTCCTCCTTGTTTAGTTAATTTAATAGAAGGAAGAGCCAAAATATAACTCAGGGACCCATAAATTTCCTTTGAGGCACAGATATTTTCAGAGCCCAGTGAAAGTGACTCAGTCGTGTCCAGCTCTTTGTGACCCCATGGACTATGAAATCCATAGAATTCCCCAGGCCAGAATACTGGAGTGGGTAGCCTTTCCCTCCTCCAGGGGATCCTCCCAACCCAGGGATCGAACCCAGGTCTCCTGCTTTGCAGGTGGATTCTTTACCAGCTGAGCCACAAGGGAAGCCCAAGAAGATTTTTTTTTAAGCCCAAACAACTGAGTCTGATAGAATGTCACCTCACACATTCAAAGATGGGGTCCCAGGGGGCTCCTCTGGACCACAGTGAGATCTTCAGCACAGAGTAGGCATCCAACACGTATTTGTTGAGTAAATAAACCCACATGCAGAGCAAGTATTACATCACCACCCACCCCTGACCTTTGTAACCAAAGAGGGGAAAGTGGCCTGGAATTCGTCCCAGCACAGCGTCCGCTGGGAGTGCGAGCCGCCCGACTGCAGTTCTTGGTGTGTGCTCACAGCTGGCACAGCAGCCACAGTCGGAAGCCAAGCCGGTTCAATCACAGAAATACCCCTCAGCCAAGACCTGCCTAACCGAATGGAGCCTATTTCCCGTCATCTACAAACACAGGTGTCTACAGAGGACAAACCTGAAGGACCGGCAAATGAACCAGAATTGCTCCATGGTGTTCTCTGCACACCAAGATAAACGTGGGTAATGACTCTCAAGCCAATTTGCCTGCCTGCTCAAACTCTTTTAACATCTAGCTTGGAACTCACAGGACTCCACAATACATAAAAACTGGTTATTTCTCTCACTGATACGGCGTTTGGAAAGAATTATCAAACATGGTTTACTCTGCCATGCACCGTTTATTCAACTAATTATGTTATCTTTCTCTTTCAAAGAGTTCTAGGCATGGAGATGAAAGCGAAAGTGCAGAACATTCCACTTCAGTGATGAAAATTAATGGGACTATTAGGAGGGGGAAAGATGAATGATATTTAGACAAAGGGAAGGAATGGAAATTATTTTAAATAACCTCAGGTGGAATGGAAGGTTAATTGCAAAGTCCAGATGTTACTGATACCAGTGTCTCTCTGTTCACCAGGCACCAAACCACACCTCATTCATTCCATCAGGAACGGAAAGGCATTCAGAGAAGGCTACTTTCAACTTAAGGAGTGGCTGAGATTTGGGGAAATAACTGTTTTGGGGTTTCACATCTATTACATACTCTTAGTATAGTCTCCTGGTAAGATGGCATTTAAGCATCTGTTTCAATCTTCTCTACTTAAATGTGTATGCCTTGGCGAGAGAGGCTGGCCATTTCCACAGTGGTCTTCTCCAGGGGCAGGTAAGACAGGTAAATCACACCCGAAGGCAGACTAAAAGCTGCGTGAAGACACGAGGGCTCTGTCCTCTTGAACTTCTTTTTCAAGGTGAGGAGAGAGCGGAAAAGGCTCTCACTGAGGAATAGCACTACGCTTCCTCCTTGACATCTCTGCTCCTCCTAGGCACGCAAGCAATTAATCAGATCTGCCAAATGGGTCTCAGATGAGTCATTCCAAGGAGACACTCCCCACATAAACCAGCTCAGTAGTTCTAATACTTGAACTTAGTGAAACTTAGCAAGACATGAAATGCAGCCCGAGGTAAAGGAAGGTAATCAACTGAAGGTATTTTGCTCATTCCAGTCATTGTTTTTGTTGCTTTCCTGACCATCTGTCCTAAGTTCTTTCTCCAGAACTTACTTCACAGTTACGGAGAGCTATTTTAAGGCAGAGATACCTCAAAGCCTATTATTTGCTTTGATACTATGTGGGAGTGGGTTTCTTTTGTCAAAACAAACAGCTTTTTAATTGATTTATATAGTTGAGTTTATAGTTGATTTACAACGTGGTGTTAGTTTTAGGTGTACAGCAAAGTGATTCCATTGTAAGTACATATATATCTTTTTTTCCGGTTCTTTTCCCTTATAGGTTAGTATCAAACATTAAGCATAGTTCTCTGCTATATGGGAGGTTCTCGGCTGTCTATTTTATATACAGTAGTGTGCATGTGTTAATCCCCAGTCCTTAACTTTTCCCTCCCCACATCTTCCTCTTTGATAACCGTAAGTTAGCTTTCTATGACTGTGAGTCTGTTTCTGTTTTGTAAATACTAATAAGTTGATATGTAACATTTTTTCTAGACTCCACATATAAGTGATAGCATATGAGATGTGTCTTTCTCTGTCTGACTTAACTTCACTTAGTGCAATAGTCTTCAGGTCCAACAGTGTTGCTGCAAATGACAGTGTTTCATTTCTATGACCAAGTGATATTCCACTGGAGATATGTGCCATATCTTCTTTATCTGTTCCTTCACTGATGGACGTTTAAGTTGCTTCCATGTCTTAGCTATTGTAAACAGCAGTGTAATGAACTTTGGGGTACATGTATCTTTCTGAATTATAGTTTTCTCCAGATGTATGCCAAGAAGTAGGATTTGGGGATCATTTTTTAAGGAACCTTCATACCGTTCTTCATAGCAGCTGTATCAGTTTACATTCCTACCAACGATGCAGGCGGTTCCTTTTTCTCCAGACCTCTCCAGCATTTGTTACCTGCAGACTTTTTAATGAGGGCCGTTTGGACCAGTGTGAGGTGATACCTCCGTGTAATTTGGATTTGCGTTTCTCTGATAATTAGCAACATTGAGCACCTTTTCATGTGCTTTTTGGCCATTTGTATGTCTTCTTTGAAGAATGTCTGTTTGAATTTTCTGCCCATTTTTTGATTGTGTTGCTTGGTTTTTATATTAAGCAGTATGAGCTCTTTGTATATTTTGGAGACTAATCTCATGTCAGTAGCATCATCTGAAAATATTTTCTCCTAGTCCTTAGTTCGTCTTTTTGATTTGTTCATGGTTTCCTTTGTTGTGCAAAAGCTTTAAGTTTAATTAGGTCAATCGTTTATTTTTGCTTTTATTTCCATAACTGTAGGAGATGGATCCAAGAAAATATTGTCATGATTTTTGTCAGAAAGTATTCTATCTATTTATTTTTCTCTAGGAGTTTTATAGTATTCTGTCTTACAAGTAAGTCTTTAATCCCTTTTTACTATATTTTTGTACTTGGTGTTAGACAAGGTTTTAATTTAATTCTTTTATATGTAGCTGTCCAACCCAGTACCACTTACTGAAGGAGCTGTCTTTTCTCCACCATCTAGCCTTGCCTCCTTTGTCACGGATTAATCAACCCTAAGTGTGTGGGCTTGCTTCTGGGCCTTTGCTCTGCTCCTTTGATCTAGGTGTCTGTTTTCCTGTCATTACCATACCATTTTGATTACTGTATCCTTGTAGTATAGTCTGAAGTCAGGGAGCATGATTTCTCCAGCTCCGTTCTTTTTCTCTCAAGATTGTTTTGGCTATTCATGGTCTTTTGCATTCTATACAAGCTTTAAAATTATTTGTTCTGGTTCTGTGAAAAATATCATTGGCATTTTTAAGAACAATACTTTTTTTTTTTTTTTAAGAAATCTGTAAATTGCTAAAGGAACCCACCAGAATGCAGTGCTATGATGTTTGGAGCACTGGGGGAATTTTCTGGAGGAGGCCCTGTTCAGGCTGAGTCTTACGCAACAGATCAGCGCTGGAGAAAGAATCCGGCGGAGAAGGCCCTGCGTGGAGACGCAGAGCAGAACGTGTGTGTGCGTGGGATGGCACGGATGGTTTGTGGGAAGCTGGAGGGAATGGTTGACACCAGGCGACAAGGGCTTTTACAGACTCTGAAAGCAGTGCAGCCTTCACCCCGTGGCCACTGAAAGGCCAGCTGATGCTTTTACATTAGTGGAGACATGCTCAGATCTGCTTACAGGACTGGCACAGTGCCAGGGAGGCCAGTGCACAGATGCTGGCCGAGAGCCAGTTGCAGTGAGTCAGGAAGGAGGTGGGAGCGTGTCAGAGATGACCGCGGCAGTTGGCCTGGACAAGCGGGCACAGAGGCCGGAGATCTTTGGGAAGTGGAATCTGCAGGGTCTCACAGCCACTGATTATGGGGAGCGTGAAGGCAGTCAGGGACCACAGGGATGCTTAGCTTGGGAAAACTGAATGGAAGGAAACACTGCTGTTCTGCTCACAGATTTCAGAAGGGGCGGGAGGGTAGGGAGGGGGTGAGGTCCGCAGGAGGTACATTAAGGCTGAGACCCACAGGACAACGGGGGAGCAAGGAGCCAGCAGACAGCTCGTCTCTTCTGCTCCCCGTGGTCCTGGAAGCCGTTCATCTGTTCCAAGGCAAGACTTGTTCTAGAGCCCCCGGATTAAGACCCTCTGGATCTGACTTTCTTCCAGGGACACTGCCTCCTGCTCATACACATCCTGAAAAAGGGCTCTTTTTCCAGGCTTTTTTGATCACCTCACTTTTAAGGTTTTGTGGCTTTTTCCAACTCTGTTAGTTCAGAAACTGCCTTTCAGATTACCTAGCACCCACCTCAGCCCCACTGACTTCCCTTCTCACATCTGTTCCTGATTTGAAATACCACAGAATAGAGCAGAATTAGTAAGCCTGAATGAAAGCTAATACAACCTTCAGTCCAGGGTGCTGCTTTACAAGTGTAAACAATAATTTATGTCCAGAAAGAGTGGCCCAAAGTCCATGTCCTGGGATTTCTTTGGAAGGAATGATGCCGAAGCTGAAACTCCAGTACTTTGGCCACCTCATGAGAAGAGTTGACTCATTGGAAAAGACTCTGATTCTGGGAGGGATTGGGGGGCAGGAGGAGAAGGGGACGACAGAGGATGAGATGTCTGGATGGCATCACTGACTCCATGGACATGAGTCTGAGTGAACTCTGGGAGTTGGTAATGGACAGGGAGTCCTGGCGTGCTGCGACTCATGGGGTCACAAAGAGTTGGACACGACTGAGCAACTGAACTGAATTGAACTGAAAGTCCATGTCACCTACCATGTCCAAATCCCCCTTCTCTTGCCTTGCTTTCCATTCATTTGTCTTACAAATTCGTGTCCCCTTTCCTTCCTGCCCCCAGAGTCTCACTGGCACCCCCTGGTTCTTAGAGGCACTATGAGCTCCTAGTCTGACAGGTAGACAGTCGTGAATGCTCCTGAGTGCTATTCTACCTTCCTTTTCCCCTTCCTGGAATTCACATTGAGGTCATCTCCACACTGAACCTTCATTAGCACCCCAAGGTCTATGTCAGAGAATCCAGACTCTTCCATCTCTAAAATCTGAACTTAACAGCCAGATGCATCTACACTACTGTGTCTTTCCCATCCTCCTCTGGGCCAGTCTGCCAACCAGACTCAGCCGCCTCTGTTTTTGTGTGTGCTTTTATACTATTTCCTTGACTTGAATACTGTGAAGTTTCTTTTTTTTTTTTTTAACCTTTAAATGCCTTAGCCATCCATCCAGGTCCATCTCAATTATCACCTCCTTTGAGAAACTATTCTTTTACTTTTTTGGTAAAGTTTTATGATACTCCAGTCTACTTACTTTTTATCCTCTCCTCCTGTGTTCTTTTTTTTAAACTTTCTATTTTTCATTGGAGTAGAGCCAATTGACAACGTTATGATTGTTTCAGGTGGACAGCAAAGGAACTCAGCCATATACATGCATGTATCCATTCTTCCCCAAACTCCCCTCCCATCCAGGCTGCCACATAACACTGACCAGAGTTCCCTGTGCTATACAGCAAGTCCTGGTCAATTTGAAATGTCCATTCGAAATATAGCAGCATGTACATGTCCATCCTAAACTCCCTGACATTACTTCCCTCCATTCCTCTCCCCCAGAAACCATAAATTCATTCTCTAAGTCTGTGAGTCTCTTTCTGTTTTGTAAATAAGTTCATTTTTATCATTTCCTTTTAGATTCTGCATATAATGGATGTTATACAATATTGTTCCTTCTCTGTCTGACTTATTTCACTCAGTATGACAATCTCTAGGTCTATCCGTTTTGCTGCAAATGACATTTTCCATTCTTTTTAATGGATGAATAATATCCTATTGTATTTATGTGCCCTATCTTCTTTATCCATTCATCTGTCAATGGATAATTAGGTTGCTTCCAGTCTTGGCTGTTATAAACAGTAAGAACATTACAGTGCCAGTATCCTTCTGGATCATATTTTTCTCTAGATGTATGTCCAGAGTGAGATTGCAGGGTCATATCGTAGCTCTATTTTTAGTTTTCTAAGGAATCTCCATATTGTTCTTCATAGTGACTGTACCAATTTACATTCCCACAAACAGCGTAGGACGGTTCCCTTCTCTCCACATTTTCTCCAGCATTTATTGTTTGTGGAGGTTTTGATGATAGCCATTCTGACTGATGTGAGGTGATATTTCATTGTAGTTTTGATTTGTATTTCTCTAATAATTACTGATGTGAATATAGTTTCACACACCTCTTAGGCATCTGTACGTCTTCTTTGGAGAAATGGCTATTTAGGTCTTCCGCCCATTTTTTGATTGTTTTGTTTGCTTTGCTGGTGTTAAGCCTCAAGAGCGGTTTGTCTGTTTTGGAGACTAATCTCTCTTTAGGACTTCCCTGACAGCTCAGTTGTAAAGAATTTGCCTGCAGTGGAGGGAGACCTAGGTTTGATACCTGGGTTGGGAAGATCCTCTGGAGAAGGGATAGGTTACCCACTCTGGTATTCTTGGGCATCCCTTGTGGCTCAGCTGGTAAAGAATCAGCCTGCAATGCAGGAGACCTGGGTTTGAACCTGGGCTTGGAAGATCCTCTGGAGAAGGTAAAGGCTACCCATTCTAGTATTCTGACCTGAGAATTTCATGGACTGTATAGTTCATGGGGTCAGACACGACTGAGTGACTGTCACTAATCCCTTATCAGTCACATTTGCAAATATTCTTTCCCAATTGGTGTTGTGTTTTTTTTTCATTTTGTTTATTATTTCCTTTGCTGTGCAAAAGCTTTTAAGTAGGTCTCATTTGTTCATTTTTATTTCCATTATTCTGGGAGATGGGTCAGAAAGGATTTTGCTGAATTTATGTCAGAGTGTTCTGCCTATGTTTTCCTCTAGGAGTTCTATAGTGGCCAGTCTCCCATATAGGTCTTTAATCCATTCTGAGCTTATTTTTGAGTATGATGTTAAAGAATGATCTAATTTCTTTTTTTCCCCACGTATATCTGTCCTGTTTTCCAGCACCATTTGCTGAAGAGACTTTCTTTCCAACATTACGTAGCCTTTCCTACTTTGTCAGACATTAATTGACCATAGGTGCATGGGGTTATTTCTGGGCTTTCTGTTTTGTTCCATTGGTCTCTATTTCTCTTTTTGTGCCAGTACCACACTGTTTTGATTATTGTAGCTTTGTAGTATAGTCTGAGGTCAGGAATTCTTCCAGTTCCATTTCTCTCTCTCAAGATTGCTTTGGCTCTTTGGGATCTTCTGTGTCTCCATACAAGTTTTAATGTTTTTTGTTCTAGTTCTTCACTGAATCTGTAGGTTGCCTTGGATAGTCATTTTGATAATATTGATTTTTCCAATCCATGAACACTATGTATCTTTCCATTTGTTTGTGTCTTCTTCAGTTTCTTTCATCGGGGTCTTATAGTTTTCAAAGTGCAGATCTTTTTTCTCCTTAAGTAGATTTATCCCTAGGTATTTTATTCTTTTTGATGCAGTGGTAAATGAAATTGTTTCTTGAATTTCTCTATCTGAGCTTTCACTGTTCGTGTATAGAAATGCAACAGATTTCCATGTAATAATTTTGTAACCTACAACTTTACCAAATTCATTTATGAGGTCTAGTAGTTTTCTGGTAGCAGGGAGTGGATGTTTAAAAACGAAAATGTGAAATGATCTTGAAGGTTAGCCTCCTCCTCCATAGTCGCCCTTCAGGACAGCAGGGAGGGCCTGTCTTCCATGGAGGTCCTTCCCTCTTAATATCATGCTCCATCTTTCAAAACAAGGGCCTTTACTCTCTTTTAGCAGATAAGGGCTTCATAGATACATGTCTCAGTCTCGTTAGGCATCAAACAAACACACTTAGACTGTAAGGAATTAACTGATTAGAGAGGAAAGCCTTGAGAAAATAAGTATGAGTCAGGAATTTGGATCTATTTTCCTGTTTCCAGAACTTTGTAGCCTTAGGCAAATATACTAAACTTTTACGTTTGAGCTTCTGAGACTTCTCTCGTGAAACAATGGATAGGAATCTGCCTGCTAAAGTAGGGGACACGGGTCTGACCCCTGATCTAGGAAGATTCCACCTGATGCAGAGCAACTAAAGCCTGTGAACCACAACCGCGGAGCCCGTGCTCTGGAGCCCACAAGCCACAACCTCTGAGCCCGCTTGCTGCAGCTGCTGAAGTTCACGAGCCTGGAGCCCGCGCTCCACAGCAAGAGAGGCTCCCCCAGGGAGACACCCTGCGCTGCAACAGGAGCAGCCCCTGCCCACTGCTACTAGAGAAGGCCCCAGCACCAGAGCCCGTGCAGCCAAACGCTTATAGACACATACAGACTGAACTTCCCCATCTGTGTGAGGGACAGAACTGCAGCTACTGCTTAAGACTGCTGCAAAATTCAGATCAAGCAATATGTTTAAATGCTTAGTACACAGCCTGGCACAAAGTGGGAGCTCAGTAAACGTCCTGTGATACCTCCTTTGGACAGACTTGCATCTGAGTAATTTGTGCATGCTGCTGTTCCAGTCGGGGAAGGCAATGGCCCCCACTCCAGTGCTCTTGCCTAGAAAATCCCATGGATGGAGGAGCCTGGTAGGCTGCAGTCCATGGGGTCGCTGAGAGTCGGACATGACTGAGCGACTTCACTTTCACTTTTCACTTTCATGCATTGGAGACGGAAATGGCAACCCACTCCAGTGTTCTTGCCTGGAGAATCCCAGGGACGGGGAGCCTGGTGGGCTGCCGTTTATGAGGTCACACAGAGTCGGATACGACTGATGCGACTTAGCGGCGGCGGCAGCAGCTATTCCAGTCACTAGGGTGAAAGCATCTGGAAAGTGAAGACCATCTGTTAATTGCTTTTGTGTCTCCATTAGTTCAAATCATATATGCTTTTAAATTGAATCAAAATTTGCTACTGGATATTGATATAGATATATGACCAAAATAATTTTACTGAATTCCCGGGTTGGCTGCAGATTAATTAATTCTGATTAATGAGGACTGTCGCCTTCCATATAAACTTGTACAACAATGTACGGTCTCTTGTACAATAATTTCTCCCATTTCCAGGCCATGGCCGCCCTTCCCCAAACTCCTAGAGCGGTTCATGTTCTGGTCTTACAGTTCCACTTACTGCTCCCAGCTCTCTTTGCCCTTCCCTCTCTGTCCTTCACTGCAGGTCTGCTGCAATCCCACTTAGCCTGGGTCATGTCTCCTGTGATTTGGGGGACTCATCACTCCTCTTTTTCAGTCTCCTCCCCTCCCCAAGCCTCATCTGAGTCTTACAGTAAAAAGAAAGTTGAATAAATAGAAAGTTGAATAGAAAGTTGGATAAATATGTCCCTATCTTCTTAACTAAAAGCCTCCACGCTGGATGGAAACTTTTTTGGTGGCTTAAGATCCTTTCTACCACCACTCACTTCTCCAGTTTTCATTGTTTTGTCTTCATAATTTATAATTTAATTTAGTAATTGGCCTACTTTTTTTTAGAAAGTGTCTGTGGGATCACAAAGTGTGAGATAAACAGCGGTCCTGGGGGACTTGGACAGTTGGAGTCCTGCCTTTGCCTAATTTTCAAGGACAGAGGGCACCTCCTACACCAGGAGGGTGAGGGCATCCAGAGAGCAGCCAGCATTTGCTGTGTGCCCTGCGGTACCCTGCTGCTCTCACCTGACTCATAGTGCATCCCCAAACCAGCACCCACCAAAGCAACTGACCTCTCCATAGCCCTCCCCTTGAGGATGTTACTTTTTTTTTTTCGGTACACAGTACATACTGTGTCCAGGAGTTAAATTTATAGCTGCCATTCTAAAATTATTACTGTTAGAAAATATTTTTCCTTATAATTTCAGAATATAAAAAGGGGTAGAAAAGACCAATAATTACAACAGAGTTGCCTCAAGGGCTACTAAACTGAATAAGCTCATTTGCCTTTCTTTGAAATGACTCCAGACAAGTACATGTTTTATAGTTTTATGATTGCTTTTTCTGCAATTTTCTTGCCCCTTCTATAACTGTCAGTGTACTAGAAGTTATTTTTTATTAGTTTTCTCCGGCTTCTTTCTATTACATCTGATTTGCTGGCCACCAAGGGACAGCAATAAAACCATACTTTTATGCCACTTAGAATTGGGTCCAAAAGATACATAAATAGGACTCAGGATAGACTTGAGTACCTGGATATTGTGAGACAGCTCTGAATTCCCAGTAAACTCTTTGGCCTGATGGATTATTCTCTATTTCCTGAGAGCTAGATTGCTTTGTTAAATAACCACTGAGTACGTGAGAAGAGTTTTTTATAATATTAGTGTTCTTGTTGACAGGAAATGGTTGGAGCTGAATCAGCAGACCAACATGTCCTCTAAAGCAGTGTTAAATCATGTCTTGTAACAAAATTTAAAGACCTTGGGTACTGGAGATGCCAATTGCCAAACTGCTTTACAAAACAAGCCTGATTATTAAGTATTCCACTGAGTATGTGCATGATAACAAATCAGGAGAGGTTATTTTCTTCCCAGTGTTCTGCCAACTCTTAGCTTGAATCTTACACTTTGGCTGAGCACATTTCCCCTTTCTGTTTCATCTGAATAAATTTTGCTTTTTGGTTTCCTGTCATATAAGGTTATGTTTACAAAAAAGGCCATATCTTTTAACCTTTGGTCTTTGGGTAGAGGGAATTTCAGACTGTACCATGAGACTAATCAGTAAGCAAAGCTGCTTAGTGCCAGCTGCTATGAAAACATCAGATACTCCATTCCATCAGACTATGTCATTTTAATTGGCATTGAGGGAAAGGAGACCTAATTTCTAGGAGCAACTTAAGCCAAAATTCTTTACCAACTTGATGAAGCATTTTGAATTTGAAGTGAAAAGTCAACCTCTTGAAGGGGAAAAATATATTTTTACGAAAAACTTGAGAATAGGACACCTGAAAAGGAAAAATTGATTTAAATTATGTCTGTGGAAAAGATTATTGTGTATTTGACCATTTTTGTTTCTCTTAAATCTAATCTATTATAGGGCTATTAGATCAGTGTGCTCCAAGAGCTCAACCATGTGGGTTTATAAGAATCTAATGACTAACCCACGGAACAAAGGACCTGCCAATCATGTTTGCCATCCTGTAGTGCTTTTAAAATTGGCACTTTGATTAAGATTCTTTAGTTTTCAGGCTAAAGAAACTGACTCTGGCTAATCCAAATGAATTAGGAGAGTGTGTTAAAGGGTTGCTCACAAAATCAAAGGAAGGGCAGTACAGGCCTTGCAGAGGACAGAAATCAGAGCAGATCCAGAGACATCACTGGGGTTGGTTGCTCATGAACATTCTCTCTGCTGCTGCTGCTGCTAAGTCACTTCAGTCGTGTCCAACTCTGTGCCACCCCATAGACGGCAGCCCACCAGGCTCTCCCGTCCCTGGGATTCTCCAGGCAAGAACACTGGAGTGGGTTGCCATTTCCTTCTCCAGTGCATGAAAGTGAAAAGTGAAAGTGAAGTTGCTCAGTTGTGTCTGACTCTTCGCGACCCCATGCACTGCAGCCCACGAGGCTCCTCCGTCCATGGGATTTTCCAGGCAAGAGTACTGGAGTGAGGTGCCATTGCCTTCTCCACACATTCTCTCTAGGACACTCATATCAGGTGACTCGGTCCTGAGAAGCTTCAGTTCCTGCAGATCTCCACTCATTGTCAAATGTCTGGGGAGGAAATATCCTCTTGCGCAGGCACAGTTAGCATCTCTGTGGGTCCCTGAGTTCAGTCCCTTAGTTGTATCTGACTCTTCTGCAACCCCATGGACTATAGCCCGTCAGGCTCCTCTGTCCACGGAATTTTCCAGGCAAGAATACTGGAGCGGTTGCCATTTCTTTACTTCAGGAAACCTTCCTGACCTAGGGGCTGAACCCTCGTCTCTTGCATCTCCTGCGTTAACGGGCAGATTCTTCACCACTGCGCCACCTGGGAAGCGTATCTGCCCCTTGGGTTACCAGCCACTGCCAAGGATAAAGGGTACAGAGTGAAGGGGGAGGGGAAATGATCAAGGCCACTCAGAGAGTCACTGTGTACTGAGCAGGAACCCCAATTCTATCTACTGTTACTGCTGAAGTCATAATGAGGCTCTAGGTTCATGGAGTTACAAACAGAACATTGGTTTTCCTGAATAATTTCAACACTTTATTAAATACCTACAGTGTGCCAGGGAGAAGACAAAACTCTAGGTATAAAAAGTTCTCAATCAAGTAAGAGATGCAGATGTTTAAATAATGAGTAGCACCAAAACAGATATAATTCAGGTCTGTGCATATTTAGGAAGTTATTAGAAGCTTTAAGAATCTGCCTACAATGCAGGAGGCCTGTGTTCGATCCCTGGGTTGGGAAGATCCTCTGAAGAAGGAAAAGGCTACCCACTCCAGTATTCTGGCCTGGAGAATTCCATGGACTATCCATGGAGTCACAAACAGTTGGACACAGCTGAGTGACTTTCACTTCACTAGAAGCTTTAAAAATATCAGTTGACATACACCTGAGATGTCAAGGAAATCTTTTCAGAGGAAAGAATATTTGTCTTTTTTTTGTCTTATTTATTTTTGTCTTTTTTAAAAATTGAAGTATACCTGGTGTACAATATTGTGTTGGTTTTAAGTATATAGCAAAATAATTCATTTATGCATTTTTTCAGATTATTTTCTATTACAGGTTATGAGCTGAGTCTTGAAGGATATGTGGGAATTTATTATGAAATGAAGATGAGAGGCGTGCCCTCTAGATCAAAGCACAAAATAGGGTAGAAGTAAGAGGCAGTGTGGCTGTCTGCAGAGCTTTGAGTAGTTCAGTGTCATTGGGGTTTGGGGATCTGAAGTGGAAGCTGCTGAAAATAAGTCTGGAGGAAGAGGCACACACTGGAAGATCCTATTATATAACATGAAGGTCTATGGATCCAATGCTTTAGGCAACAGAGAGTCAGTAAAGGATTTCTGATTTGGGTGAGTGACATGCTGAATGTTGTTTTTAGAAAGACCACTTTGGCAGCAATGGAAAAGAGTATGAACAAGGGAAGAAGACTGGCTACATGGAACTTGCCATAGAGTAGAAAAGGAAGGTCCAGGGAAATCCAGTCTTCTTTCTCTCACATAGCAAACTACATGGTGGGATTGCCAGCTGAGAAGAGGGGCTGAAGAAGAGACTGCCGAAGCCAATCAGAGGCCAAGTGCGTGCACAGGTCTGCCGTCAGAAGAGAGACAATTCTGAGTTAACAGGAAGAGATAGCCATTCAAAATGTGGTTAATGATGAGTTTCATATGTAGAATATTTTGACTACACACAGACCTGAGAATGGAATCTTGGAGACTATAATTAATGGATGGATCAAGGGAAAGAACTGAGTTGGAAATTCAAGAATAATAAGAAGAGCAGTAAAAAGCAGATACAACAGAAAGTAGACAGAGGAAAGGGAAGGGAGTTTCAAGAAAGAGCATGTACGGGTTAGGATGAGACTTCGCTGCAGGTTACACTTCTTTCTCGGGTAGACTGGATGTGGAGCTAGGCCGCTGGTACTAGCATGGGGCTTCATTATCATCCAGTTCCTCCTACATTTTACCCGGAATCTTGATAATCCAGCTGGGTTCCTCAAGACTCATCTCAGGAGAAGGAGGACGTGTTGAAGAAGGGAGAGTCCTCCCTGTAAGGACACTACCCACCACTTTACCCAGCACTTCTGTCCACTGGCAGAATTTAGCCTTTAAAGGAGGCTGGGAAATGTCTATCAAATTTGGGGCAACTAGAAGTCCAGCTGAAAATAGAGCTCTGTTTTACTAAGAAGGGGTAAACGTATCCTGAAAGCAAACTGGAAGTTTCTGCCACACAAGAGCTGGTGAACAATGACATGAACTGAAGAGAGTTCTTGCGAGATGAGGATCGAAAGGCATTCATTGAATCAATGACAACCTTGGCAAGAGTAGTTTCTCGGAGCGATGAAAATGTAAGTCAAATTGCAAATAGAAAACCGATCTTAAGGGACATGAAATCGTATATGGATTTTGCTTTCAACAAATGGGGCTGTGGAAAGGAAGGTGAGAGGGAAGATCTGTGAGCTTGCCCTGCCACGGGAGAGAGCTCGTGAAGAATCGGGGCTCCGACTTGAAAGGGGCCCGTGAAAGCTGCCGCAGGGGCAGCAGCCTTGGGAACCAGGATGAGGGAATGACTCTCTGCCCCTGGAAACAGCTTCAAGGGTAAACCTAAACCGATCTGACCCAAAGAACTCAGCCCTACAGATCTTTTGCATGAATCAGGAGTGGTTAATTTACTAAAGTGAGCCAGAGGATTCTGACAGTGGAAGTTTTAGGTTTCCTACTAGAAAAAAATAGCTTATCAATTTTATTCCCTTGGTTGAAGCTGCAAATTATAAAAGTAAGTTGGCAGGCATCGTTTTCATCATGTGTCAGAAAGACAAATGAAGTCAGAATTAAGAGGAAGATAGAGATTAAAGGCAGAAAGAGAGGGAAAGTCAGGGTCTTAGCAGCATTTAGATTCTCGCTTCTGATTGTTCCTGAGATTCAACAATCTTTCCCCTGAGAAGTGTGAGATAAAGATCCTTAAAGTAAAAATCTCCTTCCTGCTTAAGTAAATTCATGACTTAGTTACTAATTCATGTCCTACTCTTGCGACCCATGGACTATAGCTCTCCAGACTCCTCTGTCCTTGTGATTTCCCAGGCAAGAATACTGGAGTGGGTTGCCATTTCCTTCTCCAGGGGATCTTCCCGACCCAGATATTGAATTCTGGTCTCCGGCACTGCAGGCGGGTTCTTTACCGACCGAGTTACCAGGCTCAGAGTAGATGTTCCATGAACAGCCACTGAATAAACACCTCCTACCATGTGGAACTTTTGTCTCAAAACAAGATGATGCCTCTGAAAATGCCTCAAAAATGATAATATATCAATATGACAGATTAAAATATGTTTTGCTTCTTGAACAAATGCATTTCTTTCTATTTTTATTAGGTTTTCCACTCAGGATAATATTGCAATTCATTTTCAAAATGATGAACTTTTATTCCAATAAAAGAGTCATAACTGAACTGTGATCTTAATGTTATTTAACTTGAATTAGATATGACTTTTATGAGCATTATAAAATATCAGAACAGATAAGGATGATATTTATAATGAATTCTTTGAAATTTATTCTTTCTTATTTTAAAATTTAGCTTTCCAGAAACACATAATCTTCCTCTTTATACAATGGAGTAGTTAAAACATAATGTTAATCTATTTCCTCTCAAAAGAAATTTGTTTAAATGACCAGAACTCTCTCGGAAAACACTTCCAGTAACTTCTAATGAAGTTAAAATTGCAACATCATCATAATTATTAGGATTATATCCACTGGTAGAATTTTCCATTAATATAGAAAAGAAGTACTAATATGTTCATGCCTATTTTGTTATCAGTACTTTTAACCATACATTTTTCATGCTTCTCTTCTTCTCTGTATTTTCTTTTGTCCCAAGAGTTTTCATGAAAATCATATTTAATTTAGCATGTGAACTTATTAGCCAAGGCAATATTTTACAAAAGTCAGTTTTTCTTGACGTCTATTTCTTCTACACAATTGCCTCTTAATTTAGTGAGACCAAGATACTCCATCATGATGTAAAATGGGAAAACCATTTAATATGTAAGATTAATGTGGGTTGCAAAGCAATTATCCTCCAGTTAAAAATTTTTTTTAAATAAGTTATATGGGTAAATAGCCACTCTTTACCATGATGACTGGTTGTTTTTTAAAATTGTGACACTAGATGTGATTAAGAAGATAAGTTCTAGATTAATATCCAGGATCTAGTCAATTCCCTCTGTTTCAAGTACAAAATATCTATCTGTTAGATACAGCAAAAACAAAAACATGTATAAAGTAATCATCTCAAGCTCACAAGGAACATTCACCAAGATAGACCACATTCTGGGCTATAAAACACATCTTAAATTTAAAAGAATAGAAGTCATACAATGTCTGTTCTCCGACCACAGTGAAATTAACGAGAATAATCAGATGTGCTCAGGTCTTAATCAATGAGTCAGTTACTGACTTTCCTGACCTTGTTTCTGATGCTGTACAGCAATGCAGTGTCCTTTGGCTGCAGGTCTGCATGACTGTGGCTTACTATACTCAGTCACTTGTGTGTCTACCATTCGAGAAGGGTTTCCTGCTCTCCCATGCAGCACTGTGCTAAGCTGACACCAGCTTCTCTGTTAGCACACACTGCGAGTTGCAATTAGTCTCTGGGCCTAAGTCTGTACGCAAGGAGCAGAAAGTGGCACAGTCTGTCAATGCATATGATCCCTGTAGACTACAAGCCAACAACGTGGATGAAAAGCAGCCCCATTCTCTGCCTTAATAAGGAAGGATTTGTAGTTTTGGACTAGATTTTCTACATACCTCAGGTGTCCTCTTCTATTTGCCCACGTAGATTTATGTTACAGAAACATTTTACTCTGTCTTTTCTTTTTAAGCTCAGCATTGTAACTTAAATACTAATAATGTTTTCTGTTCAGAATTTAGAATTTTTCCTTTTTTATATGACATAGCTTATGCAACTTACTATACACTATGTTTTGATAATCCATCTTAACTCAGTGTCTTAGAAGATGCTAAATAGTTTTCATTTTATTGCATTGCTTTACTTGACTATTCTATATATACAGGCATTTATAATTTCTCCCTCAAGTCCAAAGACCACATCAGGCAGAAAAATTCATGCAGAAAAATATTTGGGTTATAGCCTTCAAAACCTGACTCTAAGTAAAAGTACTATTTTTTAAATCTTCAAGGACTTTGTTCACTTCATTCTTGTCCTTTCTTGAATCTTCCCTGACCCCTCACATTGTGGGATCTCCTTACTGTATGCTTTGATAGTACTACTTTTTTATCTTTCATAACTTCTATCTCACTTTATAAGAATATGCTTATTTTGAGATTACTTGATTAATGTCTAAATTTTCTTGTAGTTTGTAAACTCCATGAAGGCAGAAAAAATGAAGATGAAAGCCGCTCAGTCGTGTCTGATTCTTTGTGACCTCATGGGCTGTAGCCTGCCAGACTCCTTTGTCTATGGAATTTTCTAGGCCAGAATACTGGAGTGGGTAGCCTTTCCCTTCTCCAGGGGATCTTCCCAGCCCACGGATCAAACCCAGGTCTCCCACATTGCAGGCGGCTTCTTTCCCATCTGAGCCACCAGGGAAGCCAAGAACACTGGAGTGGGGAGCCTATTCCTTCTCCAGGGAATCTTCCCGACCCAGGAACTGAACCGAGGTCTTTGCATTGCTGCTGAATTCGTAACCAACTGAGCTATCAGAGAAGAAGAAACAGACTAAAATGTTTTAATAAGGAAAATCACAAATAATGCAGGTTATACAGGCTGCAAGTGTATTTCTTTCATGTAACATTCCGGGTGAGGGCAGTGCAGGGCTGGTGGGGTGGCCGCTCTCCTCAGCACAGGCCTCCGTCCTGACTGAAGAGAGGGCGGCCAGGGTCTTACTGTCTCTCCGTCAGTTAGAAGAGGAACGGACCAGAGCAGCGTGTGTTCAGAGTCCTTCAAAACGTCAGGGTCCCTGAAGAAGAAAGGTTGCTTCTACGCTCAACCTATCAGCCACAACTTACTCACAGGGTCATTAATAATTGCAAAAAAAAACAAAAAAATCTGGGAAATGTAGGAGTTAGCTCGCAACCATGTGTACTAGGAGAGACAAGGAGACTGGAACCCGGGGAGCTAGCAGCAGGCCACAGCGCCTGTGTTTGCTGTTACTGGACGTTCCGTCTCCAGAGCCCACTCCAGAGCACAGGGCTTAACAGCTGTTCAAAGGGTAAATGGATGAAAGGATTTTAGATGCACACCATCACTGACCTTCCCCTAGGCGAGTTAAGGAGTGAGAGAGTAGCCATGCGTGCGCCCCAGGTCACAGCTTTTTTTTTTTGCAAGGGTGAAGTTGACAAAATTAGCTGATACTTATGATGTAAGAGTCATTAATCCTTAAGATGAAATGAAAACATTTTGGAATATGCCCAGGTCACTGGGGTCTCTCAGGTCTAGACACCCTTTGTGTTATCACCCATCACTCTTAAGTTGAAGGCGTGGTGGTTTCTTCTTCCAGTTGAACACAGAGGCCTGTTGAAGAGAACACACATACTTCGCAAGAACACAAATGTAAGTTCTGGAGAGACAGTGCAGTACGAATATATAATAAGGAAAAAGAAACGGTTCCCTCACAAATGAATTACTACTTCACATCATCAAAATAAATGAAAAATAGGACCAGGACTCTCCAAGGAAAACTTAATTGGAACTTTTCCATGTCCGCTTAGCACCTTTAAAGCACTTTCCACATGGCATTACACCTAATCTGTGAGCTGTTTGTGGACTGAAAGCATGTCTTGTTTATGTTTATACAATATTTCCCCAAGAACCAAGAGGCACTCAACAAATGTCTGTTGAATGAATCAATGAATAAATGAGGAATTAACGAATCTCTTGAGTTAGTATGCTAAAAATGTAACTGGAAAAAAGATAACTTGAAGCATAAAACCTCCTGTACCCTCAGGAAAACCTGAAGGAATCTCTAAGCTTCCACAGGGTCTTTGTGAAGAAAAAGGCATTAATCATTAAAAGGAAACAGTGAAAGAAAGGAAATAGCATTTTTGGTATAAGCCTCAAAAATGTGAAGTTTGGTTATGAAGGAGAAAAATATCTCTCTAGTCTATTGTAGGATTGTAATTCACCATGTAGCAGAATTGAGATGTGCTTTGGGAGTGTACGTGCATGTACGTGTGTGCGTGCAGGTGTGTGTGGGCTTTCAACATTCCTCACTGCACAAAGCTGCCCTTCGTGGACTCCCAGTGCGCTCTCAGGTTGAGAGGGGGCTGGAGGACTCAGGTCCATCCTGGCTGGTGCCAAGCTACTTAGGAAACGTCAGCTCAGACCACTGGCCCTCTGCCTAACCTACCAAGTATGTTACTTTGACATGAATGTCTCAGATTTGAAAAAAAAAAAAAAGCAAAAGCACTTCTGTGGAAGAGAAGCACGGACTGTGGAAGGAGACCAGCCGCTGTGGTTAAGAGGCACGTTTTCCAAGAGGGAGGGGATGGATTTGCAAAGCAGAAGTCAGAGAGACGAAGCATGGAATGGGAGGAGCCAGATTAGGAACACGGACGTGTCCAAGAGCGGTTCCCTTGGGAAGACTTCAGCTTCTGGGGGCTATCTCTCTGGACCCTGGGAAAGTCATATTTGTTGTATATTTAGTACATCTTGGTAGCTTCCCTGGTGGCTCAGACGGTAAAGCGTCTGCCTGCAGTGTGGGAGACCCGGGTTCAATCCCTGGGGTGGGAAGATTCCCTGGAGCAGGAAATGGCACCCCACTCCAGTACTCTTGCCTGGAAAAGCCCATGGACAGAGGAGCCTGGTAGGTTACAGTCCATGGGGTCACAAAGAGTCAAACACAACTGAGCGACTTCACTTTCCTTATTGCGCTGAGCTGTGTAACAAGGTTCGAGAAAACTCTTCTGGGTATTGAATGGTGGGCAGCAGGAAGGAAGCATGAGCCTGCCCTTAGGTAAACTTGCTCGCCTTGGTGACCAGGGACAGAGGCCCACGGCTTCTAATCAGGCCTGGGATAGAGCCAGAGCAGGGAAGAGCTGCTATGAGAGGACCACTCCCCGACAGAAGGGAGGCAGGACTTCAAATAAAGAGAGCATCTCTCCTTCCCCAAAAGATGGTTTTTCTCCTAACCTCCTCCTTGTTTGAATCTGATCTAACTTAACCTAGAAGTTTAGAGATCCAGAATTCTGAGGGGACCATAAGTGTACTTCACTTTGTCCTTAATATTTCCATTTCCAAAGAGATATGTTAGAGGCCAGAGAGCTTACAGATATTAAGAAACAGTGCTTATCTCGGTTACCTGATTGGCCCCAGAAATTCATGGGATCACTGATGGGAAGGAAATGTCCCAATAATTCTCTGGATTTAAAGACCATGGTACTCTGAGGACCTAAAATAGCTTCACAACTTATCTTTATTAAGTAGCACTTATTTTTAAGCTTAATGTGCTAGTAGTTCATTCAATAACTATTGATAAAGACTGCTAAATGCTTTTAAAGTATTATATTGCTTTAACTATATACTTATGATCAACTGTTCTTAATTGGAACATGTCATTTCCAATCTGGAGACTAATTCAAAGCCAAAATAGCCATTTGGCTATCAATATTCATTCATTTTACACAGATGTGTGTATTTAGCTAAAATTTTTATGTTTAATATATGACTACTCATTTCTCTATTAAATCTCCTAAAAATTCTCCATTGCTTTTTCATGGTTTACCAGAGCTGCGTATTCCCTAGTTAAAGGGCATGTTCCAGTTATTCAGTTGCTAAGTCCTGTCCAACTCTTTGAGACCACATGGCCTGCAGCACGCCAGGCTTCCCTGTCCTTCACTGTCACCCAGTAGGCACTCAGTAATTACACGTTGATGATGACCATGCTAATGGTAACGGAGGACGTAAGATGAGTTAAATTAACTATTTTCTTCTCATCCAGCAGAAATGAATTGTCCCCCATGGGGCAGTGATGAGATCTCAAGGCTTCCACAGCCAGATTTGTCTCTCAAAAGCCTGGACTTTTCTCCCTTTGCTCCAAGCCTTCTCCCAGGGCTTCCTCCAATCAGCATAAGGGTCTGTACGGAGGACCTTGGCTGCAGCTCCTCAGCTTCTGTTTGGAAGGGCTGGACCATGGACAACCCCACCATCAACATCAGTTAGGAACAGGTCCCAAGACTCAGACTTGTGAAGGTAACATATGAGCACATCTCCTTGAAAAGCCCTCTGGCCCATAAAATGGTCCAATAGATAAATCAGTGCCCTGTCCTCACCGATAACTTTCAGGAAAATGCAAGCCAAGTTGCACAAAAGAAACACCACTTTTGTATTTGATTGGGTCTGCATATTTATTAACAATTTGGCAGGAAGCTGGTTGTGAAAAGTTTCTTAATCTGAAACCAGTTAATCTGAGTTCTCCTCCTAAAGTCAATAACCTTGGATTATCTTTTTATAAATATATTAAGTAAAACCATTGGTTCAAGTGAAGTAAAGTGAAGTGAAAGTCACTCCGTTGTGTCTGACTCTTTACGACTCCATGGACTATACAGTTCATGGAATTCTCCAGGCCAGAATACTGGAGTGGGTAGCCTTTCCCTTCTCCAGCAGATCTTCCCAACCTAGGAGTCAAACCGGAGACTCCTGCATTCAAAAGCAGAGACATTACTTTGCCAACAAAGTTGGTCTAGTCAAGGCCATGGTTTTCCAGTGGTCATGTATGGGTGTGAGAGTTGAACTGTGAAGAAAGCTGAGCACTGAAGAATTGATGCTTTTGAACTGTGGTGTTGGAGAAGACTCTTGAGAGTCCCTTGGACTGCAAGGAGATCGAACTAGTCCATCCTGAAGGGAGATCAGTCTGGGGTGTTCATCGGAAGGACTGATGCTAAAGCTGAAACTCCAGTACTTTGGCCATGTCATGTGAAGAGTTGACTCACTGGAAAAGACCCTGATGCTGGGAGGGATTGGGGCAGGAGGAGAAGGGACGACAGAGGGTGAGACAGCTGGATGGCATCACTGACTCGATGGACATAAGCTAATTAAAACCAGATGATCTTAGTTTGCCTATTTCAGAGACTTAAAGAATTTTCCGATAAGTCTGCCAAAGAAAGTTAAAGCCATATATGCTTAGAATTCAAAATATGACCTAGATTTAGTAGACCATATAATAAACACATTTTTAGGGGTTATCTAATTATGGCTTTTTTTTTCAGATTTTGAATTTATTTTATAATTTCTAAATGGCAGAAATAGTACATATACATAATAGAATAATACATTTTGAATGGTATATCATTTTCCAGTCTGATATTCACAAGGCTGGTGATGGACAAGCCTGGCGTGCTGTAGTCCATAGGGTTGCAAAGAGTCGGACACGACTGAGCAACTGAACTGATTCACAGGGTGCCGGTTCCTGGCATTTTATGTGAAATGAAGACGGATAATATGTGGAAAATTTGTCTGGGTGCCCTCTCAGGAGGGTCATGAATGTTAGCAGGAAGATCCAGAAAACCCACAAAATCCACAAGATCATTTCCACTTCAGATTCCAACTGCAAACCTTGGTCTCTCATACTTCTGACCGATGAGCTATAAATTAGAGTTTCCCACAATCCCTTCCTCAGGTTCAGTTAGCTGCTAGTATGACTCACAGAACTCAGGAACACACTTTGCTTACGTTTACTGGTTTATTAGAAGAGGTATTATCACAATAGAAATGAACAGCCAGGCGAAGAGGCACCCAGGGCACGATTCAGAGGGTGCTGAGTGAGGGAGCTTCCATCTCCTTAGAGGTGGGGGTGTGCCCCCTTCTGGCATACAGATGTGTTCACCAGCCCAGACGCTCTCCAAACCCCATCATTTAAGAGTCGCATAACATAAACATGATTGATTAAATAACAGGAGGTTATTATAATAACCTAAATAATAGGTGGTTAACTTAATCTCCAGACCCTCCCTTCTGGGAGACTGGGAGAGCAGAGCTAAAATTTCTAAGCTGCTAATCAAGGCTTGGGTTTTCTGACGATGTAACACCATCCTGAAGGTATCTAGGAATCCCGAAGAGTCACCTCATTAGAACAAAAGAAGCTTTTTTTTTTCCCCCCACCCTTATCACTCAGGAAAATCCAAGGGTTTTAGGAGCTCTGTGCCAGGGATATGAGCCAAAGACCGAACATCTGCCTAGGATACCACAGGAAGGAATGGCAGCAACTACTTTTTTTTTTTTTTTTTAAAGAATTGATCATTGATACTGGCAAACACTCTAGAGTTGGTGGTCAGACGTTAAGCACTTGTACTAAGAAGGTAGCGATGGCGATGGAGAAGAGAGAAGCAATGTGAGAAACCCTGTCAAGACAGAATCAGGAGGACTTTAGGCAGCCTGCTGACTACTGGGGAGGGAGCGGCAGGAGGGCTCACAGATGGCTCTCCAGTGTGAGTCTGCAGTGCTGGGAAGATATTGATGGCACTCACTGACAGGTGAAATAGAGAAGCCTTGCTTGGGAAGAAGGTCAATCTTGTACATGAGGAGTTTCAAATAACAAAAAAAAAAAAAAATCCACGTTCCACATCTTCCCATTTCTGCAGATGGGTTCTTATCTTCCTGAGCCCCTCAATGCAACTTTAAAAGACTTTCTGTTTTACTCTGTTCTGTCTGATATATTCCTCTTCAAATTTTGAAAATAGTAAGTAGCTTCGCCACATCCTTTAATGTGCTCAATTTTTCTCAGGTAGCCAACCTTTGTTGGAAATTTTGAAAGAAGTCTGTAGAAAGCTGGCCATCTGTAATGGGGAGGAGAAGAGTGGAAGGGAGAGTTCTTGAGATAGACGTGGCCACCAGGTAACTTCTGACACGCAGACACACTGTGTGTCAGTGAACGCTGAGTCTCATGATCAGCACTGGCTTCTACTTTGCTGGGCATTTTCTAGTGCTTTTAAAGGAGTCTTGATAGCTGTGGAATAATAAAGATGATTCTCTCCATGTCAGAAATTCTTTTATCCATTCTCTCTTGCTATAAAAATCAGAATCAGTAAATCATGGATGTCTGAGATAGAATGGTGGGCCTGCTCCTATCATAGCTGTCTGATTTACAGTAGTATCTGAAGACAATCTAAATAATTGCCTCTGCTTGATAGCTACTTTTGCCTCACATATAATGGCAAGCATTGTCTTTGTCATAGGCATAATTTCATTTAAGCAACAATTTTAGGAGGATGAGATATTGTCATGCACACCTCCATCATCAGCGTCAAACATGCAGAGTCTCCATCTCAGGACAGAGGACACTGTCATTCGCAAATGCCTCGCACACCCTGCTTTGTAGACTTTTCACTGAATCCTGTCTCTCCCTGGAGCTCGGCCCGCCATTCACTGGTTTTACCACAGCCGAAAATCTCCTCAGTGCAGTCTGGTCCACCTGCCAACCACACTCTCCCTTCTGTTATCGCTGATTCACAAATCTGTGAACAGACATTCTGCGTCAGACCACAGAATGAGTCTTCCGGTGGCTGGGGTTTGAGGACTCAGCAAGGGTCGTCTTTCAGCTCATCTGCAAGGTGAAGACACCGCGCGGCCCTGTCCCGGTAGCGGCTTTCCCCCGTAACCTCAGACACCATCCCCAGACTCTTTCAGTGTCTTTCCAGAAGAGTAACCAAAGAAACGATGCCATTAATTCTTCAAGGACTTTGGCTTTTCAGAGCTGTTTCTCTCAAATTCAGCCTCTAGGTTCATAAAGTATTTAGACATAAGTCACTTCTTTCTCGAGGACGTTACGCACAAGTCTGATCACTGGGTTAAGTCATCACCTTTACATTCTCCTGAGGTACCTTGGATCCTGCTGAACCAGCGTCAAAAACTGTTTGAGCTCTTGCTTTTTAAATCATGATTTTTCCAGAACTTGCAATCAAACTTTCAAAAATTCCAAAACAAGAATGGGCTTTGAGATCAGCTGTGATGTCAAGGGGTGTGCGAGCCAGAATTTTTCAGTGAAAAACACAATGCTTATTTCCTGTGAGCAAACGAAAAGAACATTATCTTTCAGTTTTATGTATTTCCTCTAAAAATACAAACTGTTGTGATAAGATTGGGACCGGCAGATGATGACATTGGATTTGGAGCTCTGCTTGGTGCCCAGAATGAACCATCCGTTCAGAAAGAAGAGAATTACAGACGCCCTGGGCTTTTACAAGGAACACCTTGTTCTGGAGAAACCTCTCTGGTACATTCCATTTGTTTTAATGAGTTCTGTTATGGCAAAATGCTAAATGTGTATTCTATAAAGTGCAATTTAATGCTGCATAAGCCTGTAAGATTCTAAGACAAAATTCCAGATAGGGTGAGACACAAGCTCTGTCCTAACACGGTTCTAGAGATTTCGCTTTGCGCCGCTTTATCGTAAGGGACACGGCGCATCGTTCCGCAGAGCTCACGTTGCCGTCCCATCCCAACTTCTCTCCAGGAACTCCGCCAGATTTTTCACAGAACTTACTTGAATACTATGTCACCTTTCCTTCTAACTATTTAGGGTAATCAGTAGACATTACAGACAATTCACGCTAACTCACTCACTTACCCTTTTATTCATTAACTTAATAAAAAGGCATCGCATGCCTACTATGCTCATTATGTTTCATTAATTTTATGTATCCTGTGCCTCATACTGGACATGAAAAGATACACGTGAGGGTGGGCTTATAAAAGATACACATAAGGTTGGGCTTATAAAAGATACACATAAGGTTGGACTATACAAGTGTATATAGTCTCATTAGGCCAAAAATGAGTGTTATTAAGACAGTTACTAAAATGAAAGAAGCTAGATGTCTTAATTAATTTAAGATAAGGTTCACTATTATTTATTTAGAGATTACCAGCTACCAGACACTGAAAAAATCACCTTATTTTACTTTATAAAATGTTGTTATTATTTTTATGGCATATAATTGCCTTACAGTGCTGTGTTAATTTCTGTTGTACAACAAATGAATCAGCTGTATGTAGACATGTATCCTTTTCCTTGTGACATGCTTCCCACACACCCCGTCATTTTAAATTTAAATTACCTCATTTAATTCTCATAAATCCCTAAGTGGTGACTGTTAACTCCAATTTGTAAATGATAAAACAGGTTTGAAGACATTGATTACCATCTCATCACTTAATGACCACCAAACACCTTGAATTTTACCATTTTTCCAGTTAAAATACTTTTTGGTTTAAAATAGACTGGATGGATGGAGGAGCCTGGTAGGCTGCAGTCCATGGGGTTGCTAGGAGTTGGACACGACTGAGCGACTTCACTTTCACTTTTCACTTTCACGCATTGGAGAAGGAAATGGCAACCCACTCCAGTGTTCTTGCCTGGAGAATCCCAGGGACGGGGAGCCTGGTGGGCTGCTGTCTATGGGGTCGCACAGAGTCGGACATGACTTAAGCAGCTTAGCAGCAGCAGCAGACTGGATAAAAGTATCTTAAATCCTAAGTGTATTAAATTAAGTCATATAAAGAAGTCTGGAGGGAAGCGGTTCTAGGGCTGGTTATATTTCCAGCTTCACAAGATAAGTGCCCCATTTCTCCGTGTTCTCAGGGTTACAAGATGGTTAGCACAGCTTCAAGCATCCCACCTTTACATGAGAAAATCCAAGAAAGGAAAGGATAGAGAGATTGTTCTGGCTCTCTTTTTTTATCAGAGAGAGCAATATTTCTCATCAGTGCTGCATTGGACTCTCTCTTACATTTTGTTGGCAAAAGCTGGTCTCACACCCACTCCTAAATAAATCACAGGCCAGGAGTATGAGATTACAGGGGTTAGCCAAGATCCATTGTGATTCATCCCCTTGAAGATGAGTGTAATTTTGCTTTTTACCTGAATAAAATCAGGTAAGGGAAGGGAAAAAGGGGACAACCTGTAAGATCGCCCTTATATATTAAAATGCTCAAAGATCCCAGGTAATAAGGAATTTTCTAACTTGCCATTAGACACATTATCCTCCACAAGATTTTAACCAAGACAGAAATTTTGAATGCACCATTAACCTAAGCCTGTGGAACTGAAGCATGGTAAGACTACAGGACATCTTGGTGGAGTTGTGCCTTGTGGGCCATTTGTAAACGTGCTAACACCAAATTTAGCCTGAGGATAGGGCCAGCCATTAAAAGGAAGAAAATATCACACTAGGCCACAAAACAAGACGGCATAGACTAATCTCATCCTTGTCTTAAAGCAATTTATATCACTGAGACAAAGGTTTTCAAGTCAAATGTCTTTCAACACCTTTCCCTTAAAATTTATTCAAAATAATGAGTCTGATCAACTCAGATTTCTTGATGGGCATATTACCTGTTTAAAAAAACCTTTGCAACACATTAAAAAAAAACTTAGTTTTAAAATGTCAGACTGAAGAAACATCTATTTAAGCCGTGAGTGCATGCTCAGTCATGTCCAGCTTTTTGCAACCCCATGGCTCTTCTGTCCCTGGGACTCTCCAGGCAAGAATCCTGGAGTGAGTTGCCATTTCCTTCCCCAGGGGATCTTCCCAACCCAGGGACCACATCCATCTCCTGCATCTCCTACACTGGCAAGCAGATTCTTCGCCACTGAGCCACCTGGGAAGCCTCTATTTAAGCTATTCTTCTGTGTGTGTGTGTGTGTGTGTGTGTGTGTGTGTGTGAGCCATGCAGTCATGTCTGACTCTTTGAGACCCCATGGACAGTAGCCCACCAGGCTCCTCCATCCATGGGATTCTCCTGGCAAGAATACTGGAGGAGGTTGCCATTCCCTTCTCCAGGGGATCTTCCTGAGCCAGGGATGGAATCTGGATCTCCTGCATTTCAGTCAGATTCTTTACTATGTGAGCTATCAGGGAAGCCCCAAGAATATTGAACTAGGTAGCCATTTCCTTCTCCAGAGGATCTTCCCAACCCAGGGCTCAAACCTGGGTCTCCTACATTGCAGGCAGATTCTTTACATCTGAGCCACCAGGGAAGCCTCTTAAATTCAGCTACATAAAACAAATATGTTAAGCCGTGAAGCATGTTTTACAATACAATGCAGGAGACTCTGGTTCCACTCCTGGGTGGGGAAGACCCACTGGAGAAGGGATGGCCTACCTGCTTCAGCATTTGGGGGCTTCCCTGATGGCTCAGATGGTAAGAAATTTTAAAAAAAATCCCCATACAATGGAGGAGCCTGGGTTTGATACCTGGTTTGGGAAGATCCCCTCAAGAAAAGCAAGGCTACCCATTCCACTATTCTGCCCAAAACGCTGTACCTTCACTCTTATGTAATCCCAGTAAAACCAGAATGAAGAAGTTCTCAAATAAATAACCCCATGAGGAAGGGGGAAAAGAGAAAACGTTTTTGGGATTTTTTTTTTTTGAGAAAAATATTCCAAAATATTGTAAATTGGAAAGCAAATGCATTAAAGATGCATTACAAATGTGGGTCTTTAAAGCAGGAGAAGTTGAGAAACAGGGTGATTTGCTCTGCAGAATGCTCAAAAGCATCATGTAAATTAATAGAATTGGGTCTGACTGGGGCTGGGCAGTTACATCACTTAAATAAAGAAGATAATGTGGAAATAATCTAGAATTCAGTTCTAGTCTTAATCCCTAGGCAACTGCTCCTGTGCTATCAGAGCAAATGACTGAAGATTTATTGATGGGAGATACCAGCACAGTCGAAGTTCTAGGTACTCTGTGAAATGAGATGAGTTTATATTCACTGATTACTGACTGCAGAGACTGTGCTCTCTAGTCCCATTCCCCAGCTCAGCTCCCAATACCGGAAAGTCAGAGTCCTGCATTTAAGAAGATTAGAAGACTTCTCTGGAGAACCTGACCACCCAAGATGAAAGATGTACAGATTCTGACCTTGACAATGCCTTAACAATTGGTTCACTCAAATCGCCATATATATAGCGTGTAAGCTATATGTATACATTTGGAGTTTCCAATCAACTTTTGGCCCATTATTATTAATTATGAGCAGACAGTTAAGGCTCACAAAACATCTGAAAACTACTGGTTTTCCAGTAGTCATGTATGGATGTGAGAGTTGGACCATAAAGAAGACTGAGTGCTGAAGAACTGATGCTTTTGAACTGTGGAGTGGGAGAGGATTCTTGAGAGTCCCTTGGACAGCAAGATCAAACTAGCCAATCCTAAAGGAAATCAGTCCTGAATATTCATTTGAAGGACTGATGCTGAAGCTGAAGCTCCACTACTTTGGCCACATGATGGAAAGAGCCAACTCATTAAGGCCCTGGTGCTGGAAAAGATTGAGGGCAGGAGGAGAAGGGGACAACAGAGGATGAGATGGCTGGATGGTATCACTGACTCGATGGACATGAGTTTGAGCAAGCTGCAGGAGATGGTGAAGGACAGGAAAGCCTGGTGTACCGCAGTCCATGGGGTTGCAAAGAGTTGGATTCAGCTGAACAACAAATGGCAACAAAAAAGTAACAACAAGCAAACAAATAGAGGTTAAAAATAGGAAACAAGAGATAAGAAAATCAAAAGACAAGTTCAGGAGGTTCACACGAAAATAACAAAAATTCCAGAAAAACCAACAGAGAGAGGAGGCATTTATCAATAATATGATCCAAGAAAATTTCCCCAAAACAAAATATTTTCCATTTTGAAAAGGCTCATGAAGGTCTAACACAATAGATGAAAGTAAAGACACATAAAAATCCATTACCATTAAATTTTTTTTAACTGAAGACCAAAAACGTGCCTACATTTTTTCAGGTTGGGGAGGAGGAGGGGAAACAGGGCTTTGGCCACATATATAGGATTTGGAATTAGACTATACTAGAATGTCTAACCAGAACAATTAAACAAGAAATTTAAAAAATTAGAATGATTTTGAAATGTCAACAGCAATACTGGAATTTAGAATTCAACAGAGAAACACCTTCAAAATTCTGAAGCAAAATTATTTCCAAAGACTTCTATTACTTGCAAGCTATCACTCAACACCTTCAAAATTCTGAAGCAAAATTATTTCCAAAGACTTCTATTACTTGCAAGCTATCACTCAAAGAAGAAGATAAAATAGACACATACATACTTGCAATATCTCATGAAATTTTTCTCCCATTACCTTTCACATGAAGGTACAAAATAACATGCCCTTCCAAAACAAAGAACCAACTGAAAAAGAGAAATACACGGGACAAAAGAAACAGGTGGAGGTAAAGAGAATTCCCAGAACGTTGACAAAGGAAATCTCAGGTGAGTCACGTTAGAAACTGTTTTAGAAAAGTGCAGAGGACCAAATGTGGGGCTGTCTTACCCTCCAGAGTGAACAGATAACCACAGGGAAAGTCACTGGAACCATCATCTCTTTTGATGAGTCCGCAGTGATGATGGGAATGCTTGAGAAAGATGGTGCAACGTAGAAATATACATCTACTCTTTAGGTTCAGGAAAGCCTCATGTCTCTTAGTTTTTTGGGAGGGGCATGGAATCCATATTTATTTTTACTCAGCTAAACAAAAGCTTATCACTGTAAGGAAAGAAAAAGAAAATATGCTACAATAAGAATTTTCCTATAAATACCTATGTGATTGCATATATGTATAAACTTGCATTAGTTATTTTTAATTGTAAAACAGAAATTATTTCCACTGAAGTTAAGACCAGAGCAAGGATGCAAATATCACTACAGTTTTCAACCTTGTTCTGGAGGTGTTGGTCATCACCACAAGGCAAAACATATAAGTGATATCTAAAAACTAAGGTGGAAGAAACAAAATTCGTTTTCTGAAGATGACAATTATCTTCCTAGAAAATGAGAAATAGTCTTCTAAAAAATTATTGGAATAGTGAGAGTTCAGTTAAGTAGTCAAATACAGGATCATCCACAATAAAAACGGCTTTCCTAAATACCAACAGTCACCAGTTGGAAAAAAATAATAGGGGATTAAAGTATCCCAAACATAATTGCTGTCAAAAAAGAAAGAAAATATGGAATATATAGGAATGAACAAAAATTTGCAAGATCTTTGTAAAGAAAATTATAAAACTTCTTTGAAGACCTAAAGATAACCTAATAAAGAGCAAGATAATCATCTTGAAAAGAAAGACTCAGTATTGGAAAATGTGAGTTCTTCCGGAAGTAACCAGTACAACCAAGTAATAAAAATAAAAATTCAAATAGAATTTGCCATGGCGTATGAAAAGGCAGTAATAACTAATACTCATTTTTTACAAGACGAGGAAAATTGACATACACTACCAGATAACCAAATAGGACTTTTCTTTAAGAGCATTAAAAACTGTACGTTCCCTAGGGCTGCCATAGAGTACCAGAAACTGGGTGACATGAAAAAAATAGAAATTTACTCTCCCACAGTTCTGTGGGAAGTCCACTTGCCTTCTCTGAAGGGTCAAGTTTCTGGCCACTCTTGGCACTTTCCCCAACTTGCAGATCAGTTCAGTTCAGTCGCTCAGTCATGTCTAACTCTTTGTGACCCCGTGGACTGCAGCGCGCCAGGCATCCCTGTCCATCACCCACTCCAGCAGTTTGCTCAAACTCATGTCCATCGTGTTGGTGATGCCATGCAACCATCTCATCCTCTGTCGTCCCCTTCTCCTCCTGCCTTCAATCTTTCCCAGCATCAGGGTCTTTTCAAATGAGTCAGTTCTTTGGATCAGGTGGCCAAAGTATTGGAGTTTCAGCTCATCATCAGTCCTTCCAATGAATATTTAGGACTAATTTCCTTTAGGATGGACTAGTTGGATCTCCTTGCAGATACATTACTCCAAACGTTGCCTCAGAAGTCCACGGCATTCTCGGTGTCCCATCACACGTCTTCCCTCTGCACGGCTCTGCTCATCTGCTTTCAAAGACATCATCTTGTTGAATTAAGTGCCCATCCTATACACACCAAGACCTCTTCTTAACTAACTACATCTGTAAAAGCATGGTTTCCAAAATAGATTCACATTCTGAAGTTCAGGCAAGGACATGAACTTTGGGAGACAATATTCAACCCAATAGGGTAATTAAAACATTGCTATTTTTAAGAAACTGCATACTAATGCAGAATAAATTAATAGAACAGAATAAATCGTTCAGAAATAGACTCATGTATATTTAAAATTAAAAATATCAAAACAAAACAGATTGGTAATTGGTTATTCATTTCAGAAAAAAAGAAAATACATTTAGAAGACTTCTTTCAAATATACATAAAAACAAGTTTTATATAAGCCAAAGAGCTAGATTTTAAAAACAAAACCATAAAATATTGGGAAGTTAATGTAAACAATTCACATAAAGAAAAGTCCTGGGGCGGAAAGTCAGTCACTTTTGTGATGTCTTTGAGAGATAGATACAAATCTATAGCCCCAAAGTATAACATAGCAAGTTACAATTTATGAAATCCTTTAATTAGAGGGTCACTCACTTGGGGCTTAAATCATTAAGAAAACTCCTTTTAATGGGTAAAATACCTTTGAGAAAGATAACCTATCATTTCATAGCCTGTTATCAATTATCCAAAAACTGAGAGAGGTGAAAAGAGCATGCGTGTGGGTATGAGAGACAAATTTCAACTACTTACGCTATGGTTACCCTTGCCTTCTTTTTTTTTTTTTTTAATGTAATATTTATTTATTTGGCTGTGCCAGGTCTTAGCTGCAGCATACGGGATCTAATTCCTAACCTAGGCCCCCTGCACTGGGAGCACAGAGGCTTAGCCCTTGGACCACCAGGGAAGTCCCCTGCCTTCCATTTTGATGCAAATAAATATGAAATAATAATATAAGTAATAATAACTATCCCTGTGGCTTTGTACTGTTTGCATGCCTTGGCTCATTTAATACATCTCACATTCTTAGGAGGTAAGCATTATTTATTCCCATTTTAGGTCTGAAAACACTGAGGATCAGTGGTTAAAAAAAGATTGTCTTTCCCTGTGTGCCCTCCCTGTGTACTCTGGAGGCCCCACGTGGCAGGGATCTTACTGTGGTTTTGGCACACCTGACTGTCCAGGTAGACTAAACTCTGCCTGAATGCAGGAGCCAAGTCGTATTCCTTTCCACACCAGCATACCTAGCTAGATACGCAAATCCTGGTGGCTGCTCGATAACTGATGCCATTAGGGGATGGCTAGATGGGCTCCCCGGTGGCTCAGCTGGTAAAGAGTCTGCCTGCAATGTGGGAGACCTGGGTTCAATCCCTGGGTTGGGAAGATGCCCTGAAGAGGGGAAGGGCTCCCACTCCAGTATTCTTTCCTGGAGAATTCCATGGACTGTATAGACCCTGGGGTCGCAAAGAGTCGGACACAACTGAGCGACTTTCATTACATTATTAGATGGAAGCAGAAGCAAGAACTCAAAAGAAAGGCTGGTTGCAAGTCAGCCAAAGTTGATGGTGATTAAAACACTGCTTCCTCCGAGTGTTCATTCTTATATTTTGTACTTAGTGAGAGACAAACATCCCAAAGAAACTGCCCAGATTTGAAGCTTGTTTCCACTTCATGCTGTGTGACCTTGGGTAAGTGACTCAACTTGTATAAACCTGTTTCCTTTTCTGTGAAATGGAGTTGACAGTAGTATCTGCCTTCTGTATTACCAAGAGGGCTAAATATGATAATCCAAGTAAAGCTTATGGCATGCTGAGCCTACCAAGACTATTTTACTCTTCTGGTAATTACAGCATCAGGCCAGCTTTCTCCAATAGTATCCTTATGCGGCCAAGTTGTTGCCTCTTTCCTTTTCTACAACTAAAGGGTGCTCCCGTGAAACTCTTCTTCATCCAGACTGAAACTCAGTTTAAATTCAAGTGAAGATGAAAAGATGGACTCTGTTGGTGATCAAGTTAAACTGACGTTTCAGAATAGCAGGTGCTGCAACTTGTGACCCCACAGGAGCACTTGCCTGTTATTTCCCGCCTGCTAAATCTGACCCTCACTGTGGAAGATACTGGAATGCAGTGGGAGCTTTGTAAGTAAAGGAACCTCTGCTGAACAGACACGACGATGTCAGACTTGACAGAAACTTTAGTAAGGAATAAACAAAAATCACCTGTAAATCAGTATTAGCTATTTACTTTGTTATATACTGTAATGGAGATCCTGCCTTTTCTCTCACTGCTAAATCGCTTCAGTAGTGTCCTACTCTTTGTGGCCCCAGGGACTGCAGCCCGCCAGGCTCCTCTGTCCACAGGATTCTTCAGACAAGGATACTGGGGTAGGTTGCCATGCCCCCTCCAGGGGATCAGCGTGCTTGGGAAGCCCTCAGGTGGCCCTAGTGGTAGATACAATGAAACTCTCTCATTACTGTCTTTTTACTTTAAGCATTCTTCAAAAAATATGATCTTTGGAAAAGCTCAGGGTGGTCTATTATATGACTTGCTGGAAATTAGTTATCTATTTCAAATTTATTGAATATTTTGGTGATCTTTAATTTTTGCTCTCTTAGATAATGTTATGATGATTATCCCTATACATACAGTTTTCGTGTATAGCTCTGATTTTTTCTCAATTTAAGTTCATAATACAATATAAATAGGTATTTGCAATAAAAAATTATTTCAGAATTTAAACAAGATCTGAGGATATGTCTCAAAGAATCATATCAAATACAGTTAAAATACTTCATGAGTCTTCCACACATACTAAAATTACTATACCACCCACAAAAATGTTGCCGCTATTATGACAGCTGAGAAGAGATATTCATTATTTTTCACAGTCTTTATGACTGGCCTTAACAGATGTCAGCTTCAGTGAACCATTACAGCTAGCCAGCCAACCAACAGCCCTCACCACAGCTATAGCTAGCTTTGCTAATTTATTTTCTACATAATCAAAGTAGAGAGCTTCCCTGGTGGCTCAGATGGTAAAGAATTCACCTGCAATGCAAGACACCTGGATTTGATCCCTGGGTCAGGAAGATCCCCTGGAGAAAGGGATGGCAACCCACTCCAGCATTCTTACCTGGAGAAGTCCATGGACAGAGGAGCCTGGCAGGCTACGGTCCGTGGTGTTGCAAAGAGTCGGACATGACTGAGCGACTAACACACTACTTGCTTTTATCCAGTTTAGCAGTCAGGTTGTTCTTACAAATTCTCAGAATGTTGATTATTTCCAGCACGCAGCTCCCAGAGACAGCTAGACCACTGTGAATCAACGCTGATATCATGCATACGGCAGCTTCCCACATGGCAGGAGCTCAAGACCTCAGGCAGAGTGTGTTATGACTTTCATATTAAACCTCCCCAGGTTTATTCCCAGTGCCCCAAGGATTTGCCAAAGCAGTAATAACTACTCAGAAGAGATCAAAGGTACAGGCTGATAGCTTATCACAGAAGGTGGTTACTCAAAGGCTAACACTGGTTTGAGGAAATTGCTAGTCTCTCATATTTCCTGTTCCTCAAATTTCCTTTTATTCCTTGAATCTGTTGCTCATTTTTAAATATGTTTTATTTCCTTAAGATTTTCTTATTTCGTTTTTATTCTACAATTAAGGGTCTCAAATAGTTATCTTTTAGTCAAATTTCCAATATGTTCAGGGTCCTTTGTCACCATATATTTTAGAGTTATTAAAAAGTTGGCTTAAAGCTCAACATTCAGAAAATGAAGATCATGGCATCCAGTCCCATCACTTCATGGGAAATAGATGGGGAAACAGTGGAAACAGTGTCAGACTTTATTTTGGGGGCTCCAAAATCACTGCAGATGGTGACTGCAACCATGAAATTAAAAGACGCTTACTCCTTGGAAGAAAAGTTATGATCAACCTAGATAGCATATTCAAAAGCAGAGACATTACTTTGCCGACTAAGGTCTGTCTAGTCAAGGCTATGGTTTTTCCTGTGGTCATGTATGCATGTGAGAGTTGGACTGTGAAGGAGGCTGAGTGCCAAAGAATTGATGCTTTTGAACTGTGGTGTTGGAGAAGACTCTTGAGAGTCCCTTGGACTGCAAGGAGATCCAACCAGTCCATTCTGAAGGAGATCAGCCCTGGGATTTCTTTGGAAGGAATGATGCTAAAACTGAAACTCCAGTACTTTGGCCACCTCATGAGAAGAGTTGACTCATTGGAAGAGACTCTGATGCTGGGAGGGATTGGGGGCAGAAGGAGAAGGGGGAGACAGAGGATGAGATGGCTGGATGGCGTCACTGACTTGATGGACGTGAATCTGAGTGAACTCTGGGAGTTGGTGATGGACAGGGAGGCCTGGCGTGCTGCAGGTCATGGGATCGCAAAGAGTCAGACACGACTGAGCAACTGAACTGAACTGAACTGATGATAAATAATGACATTATATTACATGTTAATATTTATCATATTAACTATATACATTGGCATCTATTCTTTTAATTGCTACTGTCCTACATTTCAAGTTTATCATTCTTTACGTCATCTAGAAGAGTATTTGGACAATTCACACTGTCAGAGTTTTAGCAGCTATAAGCTCTGATCACACAGCATCACTCTGGTGAGATGGGATTATGAAAGGAAGGTGACACTGAGCCTGCGTTGTCTGCAAGCACTATGTATACTTTTCCATATTAGCAAAGAGCATATTACCATGCTTAAATGGGAAACTCTTTTCTTAACCAAACCATGCTTTGTCCCCTCGGTCATTTTCAAAGATTACAATAGATTCTCTATAAAATAGTGAAAAGCAAACAACAGTTCCAGCTTGTAAAGGGATACTTACAGATGCTGTCTTTATTTATTGTCTTAGCAATGTATGTACAAACCTGAAGAGAGAATTTCCTTGGGTGTCAGAACAGTCAGGTAGGAAATGTTAACCAGTAAATAAACAAGAGTTACCAGAGGGAATGCAGGAAATATGTTCTTTAGAATTGTCTTTCTGGGTTTCTTGAGCTCCCTGAAAGACGTAAAAGAACAAAATCACAATGGGTAAATCTTCGGTCTTAAATTTATCTTTAAAATTGTTTCATGTATCAAGTGTTAGGCTGGAGTCTTCCTATTCACCCTGGCCACTATCACACACACACACACACACACACACACACACACTAATATGCACAAACACCCACAATAGTAACCGCTACACACACCTGCTCCCTTCAGAGCTTGCTGCTAAGTGAACAGAGCGGGGGAATGAAGACATTCTCTCATATATGGTAAAATTTTTTGAACTAAAGGCCCAAGAGTGAAAATGGAAGCTGAGCCCACACAACCCTGTGGGTTCAGAGTCCACCTTGTTTCAGGCTTCTCTCTTGGGTACTGGGCTCCGAGTTTGAGTCGTGGGAATGCAATGGTAAGCAAAAACAAACAGGAAGCGCAGCCTCTCCTGTTTCCTGTTCCTCATATTTCCCAAATCTCCTTTTATTCCTTGAATCTGTTACTCACTTTACAACATAGGTTCATTACCTTAAGATTATGGGAAGAGGAGCTACGATTAACTCAATAATCACATGAAGACAAGGCACAATAGTGACTGTGATAAGACACTGGCGCTGAAGTCGCTCAGTCGTGTCCGACTCTCCGCGTCCCCACGGACTGTAGCCCGAAAGGGCTGTGGGAAATATATTATATGATAATTGGATGGTGCCTTTTGCTGTTTGCGTCACAGGCACACCAGCTTTCTTTCAGTTCCTCAAAAATGCACTGCCTGTTGCCCTCAGCCCATCCTCTCCTGGCCTTCTCTGTTTGCCTAATTGACATTAACCCTTCCCTCAGCAATCCTAGTTTCTTCTGGGAAAATGGGAGCTGACACTCTCCTTGTTGCTGTTCAGCCACTCAGTTATGTCTAGCTCTGAGGCCCGTAGAGGGCAGCACCCAGGCTTCCCGGTCCTTCACTGTCTGGAGTTGGCTCAAACTCGTGTCCATTGAGTCTCATTCTCTGTTGCCTCATTCTCTTCCTGCCCTCAGTCTTTCCCAGCATCAGAGCCTCTTCCAATGAGTCAGCTCTTCACATCAGATAGCCAAAGTATTGGAGTTTCAGCTTCAGCATCAGTCCTTCCAGTGAATATTCAGGGTTGATTTCCTTTAGGATTGACTCATTTGATCTCCTTGCAGCCCAAGGGACTCTCAAGAGTCTCCTCCAGCTCCACATTCAAAGAAATCAGTTCTTCAGCCCTCAGCCTTCTTTATGGTTCAACTCTCACCACATCCATCCAGGACAACTGGAAAAACCATAGCTTCGACTGGATAGACCTTTGTCAGCAAAGTGATGTCTCTGGTTTTTAAAACCCTGTCTGGGTTTGTCATGGCTTTTCTTCCAAGGAGCAAGCATCTCTTAATTTCATGTCTGCAGTCACCATCTGCAGTGATTTTGGAGCCCAAGAAAAGAAAGTCTGTCACTGTTTCAATTTTTTCTCTATTTGCCATGATGACATGATCTTAGTTTTCCAAAGGCTGAGTTTTTAAAAACCAGCTTTTCACTCACCTCTTTCACCTTCATCAACAGGTTCTTTAGTTCCTCTTCCCATTCTGCCATTAGGGTGGTACCATGTGCATATCTGAGGTTACTGGTACTTCTGGCAGTCTTGATTCCAGCTTGTGCTTCATCTGGCCCAAGATTTTGCATGATGTACTCTGCATATAAGTTAAATAAGCAAGGTGACAATAAACAGCTTTGATGTACTACTTTTCCAATTTTGAACCAGTCCATTGTTCCAAATCCAGTTCTAACTGTTGCTTCTTAAACTGCAGGAGACAGGTAGAGTGATCTGGTATTCCCATCTCTTTAAGAATTTTCCACAGTTTGTTGTGATCCACACAATCAAAGACTTTAGTGTAGTCAATGAAACAGAAGTAGGTTTTTTTTTCTGGAATTCTTTTGCTTTTCTCTGATCCAGTGGATGATTCTTCTGCTTTTTCTAAATCCAGGTTGTGCATCTGGAAGTTCTCAGTTCACATACTGTTGAAACCTACCTCAGAGTGAACCTGCTTTGAGCATTACCTTGCTAGCATGTGAAATGATGCCATTGTGTGGTAGTTTGAACATTCTTTGGCATTGCCCTTCTTTGGGATTGGAGTGAAAACTGACCTTTTCCAGTCCTGTGACCACTGCTGAGTTTTCCAGATTTGCTGGTGCAGTACTTTCACAGCATCATCGTTTAGGATTTGAAACAGCTCAGCTGAAATTCCATCACCTCTGCTAGCTTTGTTTGTAGTGATGCTTCCTAAGCCCCACCCACTTGACTTTGCACCCCAGAATGTCTGGCTCTAGGTGAGTGACCACACCATCACAGTTATCTGGGTCATCAAGATGTTTTTTCATACAGTTCTTCTGTGTATTCTTGCCATCTCTTCTTGATTTCTTCTGCTTCTGTTAGGTCTTTACCATTTCTGTCCTTTATTGTGCTCATTTCATATACATGAGTTCCTTTTGTAGCTCTAATTTTCTTGAAGAGATCTCCAGTCTTTCCCTTTCTGTTGTTTTCCTCTGTTTCTTTGCATTGATCACTGAGGAAGGCTTTCTTATCTCTCCTTGCTATTCTTTGAAACTCTTCATTCACATGGGTATATCTTTCCTTCTCTCTGTTGCCTCTTGCTTCTCTTCGTTTCTCAGCTATTTGTAAGGCCTCCTCAGACAGCCATTTTGCCTTCTTGCATTTCTTCTTCTTGGGGATGGTTTTGGTTACAGCGTCCTGTGTAATGTCATGAACCTCCATTCACAGTTCGTCAGGCACTCTGCCTATCAAAACTCTTAGGCCAACAAAACTGTCCTGTTATACCATCTGTGGGGTCGCACAGAGTCGGACACGACTGAAGTGACTTAGCAGCAGCAGCAGCAGCAGCAGCATACACTCTCATAGCATCTGTGAAAAGAGTAGAAGAGTCAGTCAGAAGCTCTCTTTCCCTGTGGGTCTTCACCTTTCCTTAATGCCAATATTCAGTGCAGAAGAGATCATGATTTAGCATTTATATACATAAAGATTTTCTAGGAAAGTCTTATTCTAAATATTGTCCCGTTTATGACACCATTTTCCCCAGTCTTACCATTTCCTGAGAACTCTCCCTGACACAGAGAATTGAACCTTATAGTTGTGTGCGTACTATGTGGTCCTGGGCCGTGGCGATGGGTAACAGTGCCACACACAGACCTCTGACTCACTGGCAGCCTGTCATTGCCGGTCCACAGGATTTCCTGCAAAGATTTGAACCATATGTCAACAAAGCTGGGAGAACCAGGAAAAAAGCACTCAGTGTTTGCATAATAGAGAACTGATAACTTTAATTTTTAAGTCCTAGAGCTTCCTTGATTTCTGTTGTTCCTGAAGACAGGTTGCTCAGGTCTTCCTTGAAATACAGCATTGTTCTTCCAGCCTGTTGCCTTCTGCTTGTTTAAGCTAATGTGTGTGAGTTTCTGTTACTTAAAGCCAAATACCTCTGACTAATAAATATTTGTCCTTTGACAGATATCAAATGCCTTCCACCTACATCCACCCAGGGGTTGAATGTACTGTCCCTGGGCTGATTGAGAACTGAAGAGTAAAGACTTAAAAGCTCTCACTGAGGTGCTGCCTCACCCACTCACTCCTATGGGCTTCTGGATGATTTAGTGACCAACAAGCTTTCAATTTCCGTACCTGTATATTAGGGGTAATTGGAAAATATAGAGGCAATAAAATTCTAATCAAATCCCTAGCACTTAATAAGTTATTAATGACTACAATTATTAGTTAAAATTTTTGAGCAAGCAAAAGGGCAACTTTTAAGATTACCTGTTCTTTCCTTTAGGCCTTTTGCTCTTTCTCATTATGTACTAGATTGTTACATTGCAGATAAGGAATATAATACAATAAAATATATACTATAATAGATATACAAGTGGTGAATATCCTTGGTTTTGAACTTAAAAGATGAATGTTCCCGCAGTAGGCAAAGTCAGCTGCTTACAAATTACCATTTTACTGGTAAAAGTGTTAGTTAGAATTTAGTTATGCTTAAAAGTTATTAAGTAAATTAACAATCCCAGCATATACCCAAATTCCTCCGGCTTTTGTTTACCGCTCACTGGTCTTGAAGAGCTCTGTAATAGTTGATAGGTTAGCAAATTTTGTTAATTTGTTTACAGCAGAGTCGTCTAGCAATGAAACACTGTTGGCAAAGAAACAAGATAGAATTGGCACAAATAGAAGCCAAAGATTTCTGTTCTTAAAAGAGAAAGAGGCACTGTGAGAGAGAGAGAGAGGGAAAGAAAGCTTTGCTCATTATCCTCTCAAATGGCAGCGGCCCGTTTAATTATAAAACACTCATGTCTCATAGTTTTCTTTTCTCAGTATCTCAATTTTAAATTCAATGCTGAGTGACTTTCCTCTCATGCTCAAAATTCACCAGTGAGCTCTTGGTTAGTAAAATCGCTTTTGATCATTTCTCACACTCTTCAGCTTCTGAGGCGTTTCGCCACGTGGATTACTCTCTCCTTGGGAAAGTTGGTGAGTTTCTTTCTCTAGACTTCCTCTGGCTTCTTTATCAAATCCTCTTTATCCAGCCACCTCCTAAAAGCTGACATTCTCCATCATCCGTCTCCAATCCTGTGGCATCTGGCTCTGCCTCACTCTCGGTGCTTGACCTGCCAACTCCATTGATCAGCAAGCTGGTGAGGTGGAAACAATTTGGCAGTTCTTTAAGATTGTGTGCCGTGTCTTACACACATCTGCACACTTCTGGTCTCCCGGCTTCACTCAGCTTTCTCTCCTGCTGGAATTTTGGGGAGGGGTTCCATTGAAATTGCTACCTTTCCACGTGATGAGACAGCAGAAGGCGGCTCACCCCCCGCGGAATTTCCATTGCAATTGCATTCTTCCCTTAGAGCTAGTTCCCACATACTGTCATACCATTACTCATTCATGAGTCACAGAATTATGGTGACTTTAAGCGATACTGCCTATTTTCAGGTGAAGGAGGGTGAAGTGCAGAGAGTTAAAGACCCTTGCCACAGCTAAGAAGTGGCGGAAGTCAGGCCACAATCTAAGGAGAGCCTCTTCTACTGCTGCAAACCTCTTTGGTGGAAAGAATGCATCTTACTCTTCTTAAGGCACTGACACAGCACTTTGAAAACCGTCAGTGTTTCAAAAAGTGCCTGCTGGCAAGAGAGTTAATAGATGACGGACACACCAGAGACTCCAGGGGGCCCTAAAATTAAGGAAGACTTTTTTTCGGTAGTAGAGAGTCTGCTTCATGTTTAAATGTCCAAGAAAAACACCGATAAAAAGGTTGAAGTTGAGGAGGTGAGCGGGAAAGTGCACAGGTGGAGGTCAAGGAGAGAGGCTGACTTAGAACATGGAGAGAAAACTTGTATCTTAACATTGAAGGGAAGAGTACTGAATCTGACCTTAGAGCAATCAAGGAAATCTATGATTCTATTCTTTTTAAAAATACTTAAAAGCCTGAGTGTGTCACACCCACCCCTAACACAAGCATAGTCTGGCATTGGATTCTACTTAGACTCACAGTTTCATGAAAGAAGACTGTTTCCACACTCTGCGAATTCATCCACTAATAGAATAAAAACTCGATTGGCATGTAAGTCCCCTATCCGTTGTCCCAGAAAAGAAAGCTGAAAAAGAGAAGTTATTCAAGAAAATAAGTACTTTGGAAGAACCAGAAAAAAATTAAGAGTTGGTGATAAATGCAGAGCTGGCACATTCTGATCTGATTTGGACAATAATGAAGAAGAACAATTACTTAGTTTAAATAAGACACAAAAGATAATGAAAGAGATGCACTTCACATGCACCAGGGCCTGGGCTGAGATTTGCTTCCCTCCAGGTACTGTTGGTCACCTGCTGGATATTAAAGCATCTCCCACCTCAATATGCAAAATGTCCTTGGAAGCTGGCTTCTGTCAGCTGGGAGGCTTCTAGAAACCCAGCGTTGAAAGAGTTCTGAAATAATTCTCGCTTCTCTTTCCTCCGCCAGCAACACTACTGCACTTAGGGAAACAAGGCTGAGCGTGGCCATTTGCAGCAACATGCTGGCTATCTGAAGCCAAGTCCCCTCTCTCACACCGCAAGAACTCAGAATTCCCAGTGCCAGACATTTCTTCGGCAGCTTTGGAGCAGAGCAGCTGGGATAAAAGGCTGGATGCTGTACTAGGTGAGAAGCAGAGCCTGCCTGGCAGTGAGCCCTGGGCCCAGAAAGGTGGTCCGGAGATTCAGGAAAGAGATCATATTGCCAAACACCTCTTGAGAAAACAGTAGCGAGCTCCACTGCATGGGAAGGCCACACCAACGTCTGCTGGGTGGAGAGGGGTCATAAAGGACCACAGGGCCCAGTCACCCTGGGTGCTCAGGGAGAGCCCCGGACTGATGCCGAGGACTTCAGCACCCCTTCGAGGGCCACAAAAGCATCTGCTGCAGGTATATCAGCAATTAGAAACCGCGTGCCCAGCAACATCCAAATACTCTCTTGAGCTGTGTCTTTCTCTCTTCATCTATTGTAACTGAATTTTTAAATTCTGCATAAATGACAGCTGATGACTTTTCCTGCCTATATTGGTAGAAATGATGTTCAAGGGTTCTCTGAAATAAAAGAGTGCTGCCCTTCTTGTTCCATCTTTGTTAAATAGAGACTGTGTTCAATCATTAACAAAATAAATGTGACGCATCCAGGTAAAATAATGTCAGATTACTTGAAAGGGTTTTAGTTTGACTTTTTAAAAAAATTATCATCAAAATAATACATTCAGATGGAAAAAAATTTCAGTAAGATAGGTATTACAGCAAGAAGCAAAGATTTTCTACTCCACTTCACCCCTTCCTAAACATATTCCCAGTTTTTTTCCTCTGGGAACAACCATTTCAGAGTGTTTACGGTTCTGGTTCTTCTTGGCGGTTGCTTCCACTGTTCTTCCGTGTTGGCTCAGATGGTAAACAATCCGCCTGCAATGCAGGAGACCCAAGTTCAAGGCCTGGGTTGGGAAGATCCCTTGGAGAAGGGCATGGCAACCCATTCCAGTATTCTTGCCTGGAGAATCCCATGGACAGAGGAGCCTGGTGGGCTACAGTCCATGCGGTCACAAAGAGTCAGACATGACTGAGTGACTAATTCTTTTTCCACAACTCTAAACAATACAGAAGCTTTTACTCATAAATATTTCAACTTAAGACAGTGTCTGCTGACTTCTGCCCATGAACGCTGAGGAGTTGGCTCACTCACTATTCTCTCACCTATTCTCCTCCCTCTTCCTCCCATTCTTTCCATCAAGCTTTCAAGAGACCAAGTATCTACCTTTCATTCATTTTACAGAAACAAATTAACAACGTGAGGGAGTGAAAGACTCTGCAACATAAGCCTGTCCCCTAACCAGCCACCGTTCTGGTGGCCTGGGTCATGTGCAGAAAGATGAGGTCAGGAAAGACAGGAGGAGGCCTGATCCCCTGGACAGAAGCAACAAAGGTCTTTAACATCTGAGCAAGGCCTAACCCTTAATAGCTCTTAAATATGTTCACTCCACAATGCAAACTGTCATCCTGAGCAACTCTAAAATCTCTTAAGCTTGGAGGACACTCTTTGCCCTGGAAGAAAATTACTTCCAAATTATCCTTTTACAGTAAATGAAAATAAAACTGTTTAGGTGTTTGCTTTGGTTGCGGGTAAATGGCTGTTTTCTGGCAGACTGCATCTGATTCACCAGAAATTCCAGTAACAATACTGTACAGATCTCAATAAACACAAGTAGGTTCACAACCCAAATGAAAGCATGCCTCCCCTTCTGTCCTGGAGAGAAGGACCTAGAAGTGAGTGGAGGAGACTAGAATATTCACCTTAAAATAGAATTACGGCATGTGAAAGAATCACACACAGAAAGACAAATATTGCATGATTGTACTTAAATGAAGTATCTAAAAAGAAGAGAAGTGAAAAGCAAAGGAGAAAAGGAAAGATATACCATCTTAAATGCAGAGTTCCAAAGAATAGCAAAGAGAGATAAGAAAGCCTTCCTCAGTGATCAGTGCAAAGAAATAGAGGAAAACAATAGAATGGGAAAGACTGGCTATCTCTTCAAGAAAATTAGAGATACCAAGGGAACATTTCATGCAAAGATGGGCTCAGTAAAGGACAGAAATTGTATGGACCTAACAGAAACAGAAGATATTAAGAAGAGGTGGCAAGAATACACAGAACTGTACAAAAAGATCTTCATGACCCAGATAATCATGAAGGTGTGATCACTCCCACTCACCTAGAGCCATATATCTTGGAATGTGAAGTCAGATGGGCCTTAGGAAGCATCACTACAAACAAAGCTAGTGGAGGTGATGGAATTCCAGTTGATTTACTTCAAATTCTCAAAGATGATGCTGTGAAAGTGCTACACTCAGTATGCCAGCAAATTTGGAAAACTCAGCAGTGGCCACAGGACTGGAAAAGGTCAGTTTTCATTCCAATCCCAAAGAAAGGTAATGCCAAAGAATGCTCAGACTACCACACAATTGCACTCATCTCACATGCTAGTAAAGTAATGCTCAAAATTCTCCAAGCCAGGCTTCAGCAATACGTGAACCGTGAATTCCCTGATGTTCAAGCTGGTTTTAGAAAAGGCAGAGGAACCAGAGATCAAATTGCCAACATCTGATGGATCATGGAAAAAGCAAGAGAGTTCCAGAAAAACATCTATTTCTGCTCTATTGACTATGCCAAAGCCTTTGACTGTGTGGATCACAATAAACTGTGGAAAATTGTGAAAGAGATGGGAATACCAGACCACCTGACCTGCCTCTTGAGAAATCTGTATGCAGGTCAGGAAGCAACAGTTAGAACTGGACATGGAACAACAGACTGGTTCCAAATAGGAAAAGGAGTACGTCAAGGCTGTATACTGTCACCCTGCTTATTTAACTTCTCTGCAGAGTACATCATGAGAAACGCTGGACTGGAGGAAACACAAGCTGGAATCAAGATTGCCGGGAGAAATATCAGTCACCTCAGATATGCAGATGATACCACCCTTATGGCAGAAAGTGAAAAGGAGCTGAAAAGCCTCTTGATGAAAGTGAAAGAGGAGAGCGAAAAAGTTGGCTTAAAGCTCAATATTCAGAAAATGAAGATCATGGTATCCGGTCCCATCACTTCATGGGAAATAGATGGGCAAACAGTGGAAGCAGTGTCAGACTTTATTTTGGGGGCTCCAAAATCACTGCAGATGGTGACTGCAGCCATGAAATTAGAAGATGCTTACTCCTTGGAAGAAATTTATGACCAACCTAGATAGTATGTTCAAAAGCAGAGACATTACTTTGCCGACTAAGGTCCATCTAGTCAAGGCTATGGTTTTTCCTGTGGTCATGTATGCATGTGAGAGTTGGACTGTGAAGAAGGCTGAGCACCAAAGAATTGATGCTTTTGAACTGTGGTGTTGGAGAAGACTCTTGAGAGTCCCTTGGACTGCAAGGAGATCCAACCAGTCCAGTCTGAAGGAGATCAACCCTGGGATTTCTTTGGAAGGAATGATGCTAAAACTGAAACTCCAGTACTTTGGCCACCTCACGAGAAGAGTTGACTCATTAGAAAAGACTTTGATGCTGGGAGGGATTGGGGGCAGGAGGAGAAGGGGACGACAGAGGATGAGATAGCTGGATGGCATCACGGACTTGATGGACGTGAGTCTGAGTGAACTCCGAGAGATGGTGATGAACAGGGAGGCCTGGCATGCTGTGATTCATGGTTCGCAAAGAATCGGACATGATTGAGTGACTGAACTGAACTGAGTCAAGGCTATGGTTTTTCTAGTAGTCATGTATGAATGCGAGAGTTGGACTATAAAGAAAGCTGAGCGCCAAAGAATTGATGTTTTTGAACTGTGGTGTTGGAGAAGACTCTTGAGAATCCCTTGGACTGTAAGGAGATCCAACAAGTCTATCCTAAAGGAAATCAGTCCTGGGTGTTCATTGGAGGGACTGATGCTGAAGCTGAAACTCCAATACTTTGTCCACCTGATCCGGAGAGCTGACTCATTGGAAAAGACCCTGATGCTGGGAAAGACTGAGGGCAGGAGGAGAAGGAGACGATAGGATGAGATGGCTGGATGGCATCACTGACTCGATGGACGTGAGTCTGAGTGAACTCTGGGAGTTGGTGATGGACAGGGAGGCCTGGCGTGCTGTGGTTCATGGGGTTGCAGAGTTGGACATGACTGAGCGACTGAACTGAACTGAACTGAAAACAGTCAAATTCATAAAGTCAATGAGTGGGATGGTGGTTACCAGGGGGTGAGACCAGGGGGAATAGGTCATTATTAATCAGAAATCATAAAGCTTCAGCTGAATAATATGAATAAGCTATAGAGATGTACACCCTTATAACTATAGTCAACAATAATGCAGACTGAAGATTTAAGAGGATAAATCCCGTGTTATGTTCTTATGACAGGAAGATATTTTAAATGAGGGTTAAATGTAATTTAACTACTGGGGAGGAAACGGTAGAAAAGAGCAGAGGCAGGGGGCAGAGTCGGCCAGCATCCTGCCACTCAGTCTCCGCCCCACCTCCTTTCTGGAGGGACAGCAAGTGAGCCCATGTCCTGGATTTCACAGCAGGAAAGCAAGACCAGAAAAAGAAGCATGACCCCCACACCCCACAGAGACCAGTGTGGCAGCTTTGCAGTTGCGTTAACTATGCATTTGACTATGCTGAACTACATTTCCCAAATTTCTCAGTTAAAATGAACCATAAGGAAGAATTGTGTTTTCTCTTTCTTTCTAATTTTTGCTTGTTTCATTGACTGTGCTGGGGCTTAGTTGCGGCATTTGAACTCTTCAGTGGCGACATGTGGGATCTGATCCCCTGACCAGGGATCACGCTCAGGGGCTCCTGCACTGGGCGTGTGAAGTCTTAGCCCCTGGGCCACCGGGGAAGTCTCCGTAAGGAACATTCTTGAGGAAGCTTTAGAAGCAGAAGCGAAGCAGCAACTCATTTTGATGTTTCACACTGACAAGCGAGCCCTCCTTGACCAAACTAAAACAAGACTCCTTTGAGCCCTCTTCCTTTGATTTGCTGAGCAGTTTAGCAAGAATACTCACCCTGCTGCTATCTAATCCAGTTCCTCTTAGTTTTTCTCCATTCACTGACCCTCCTCACTGTGTTGGCTATACATCCCCACAAGTCTTTGCTGTGTTTGGAGTCGAGTTCAGTTCTAGACTGAAGTCTCTTTTCCCTACTGCAGTAGCTTGAATAAAATCTGCCTTGCCCTTTGTAACCAGCATGCTAAGCAATTTTTCTTTTATAATATACATTGTGTTATAGATGATGGCCCACCCCTTTGCTGTAATTGTTGTATATCTGCTGGCTTATCTCATTAGCATGAGGTGGTAAGTAAACCTGTAGCATCTTCCAGCCTCACCAAAGTCCTCCTTCAGCTGTTCCAACTTCTGGGTCTGATGCATGCTTTGTTCCACCAGGAAGGGCTTCAGCTTTGGTGAGATACTCACGCTGTCAAGGTGAGTGGTAATAAAACAGATTTCAGTTTATCATAGAGAGCTCCAGCTTGTTCTTGTTCTCCTTCCCTTTAACATCCACTGTCCCTTCTGGATGACCTGAACTTCAACTTCCAGCTGCAGACTTGAGGACTAGAGACATCATAATCTGTCTTACTAGAGATGACATAATCAGCTCCCACAACTAAACAAAGTCAGATCACTTTAACAAGCAAATCCTCTTCATTTTCAAAGCTAGAAATAGAAGAGATTCAGATACGGATGCAGATAAAGAGCTATAGACGGCCCTATACATAGATGAAGTAGATGCAGATGTAGATACAATTTCCTAGAGGTTCCATTGTTCTAACTGATACAAGGGGGAAAAAGGATATGCCATTTCATGTATCCCTTGAGTTCAGTAGTATTCAAGTATGTCAGTCACTCGGTGGCAAAGAATCTGCTTGCCAGTGCAGGAGACTCGGGTTCAGTCCTTGCGTCAAGAAGATCCCCTGGAGAAGGAAATGGCAGTCTACTCCAGTATTCTTACCTGGGAAATCTCATGGACAGTGGAGCCTGGTGGGCTGTAGTCCATGGGGTCGCAAGAGAGTCAGACGTGACACAGCAACTAAAGAGCAACAAATGTCTGTGACACTGAAAAATAAGAGTAAAGCTAGAGACTTGGGCTGGGGCACCAACCCCCACTCCTGGCATCCTCGGGACTATCAGAGAGTCTCCAAATACAGCAGAAGCTTCCTTTGAAACAGGATCCCTACTCCATGGTGTGTATTCTTGAAGATTCTGGGTGGAGCTACTCCATTAAAAGGTGAATCATCCAGTATTAGGCTCACTGGCACAGCTCCTCTGGTGCTGTGAGAATTACCTTCCGCACAGCATGTAAGTGAGCTCAGCCATTGGACAAAAACTCTGGAAAGCGAAATGAGAAACTGCCATGACCATGCCTTTTCAACATGTGATTCAAGAAACAGCAAGAGGAATTGCAAAAAGCAGAGAATCAGAGAAGAGGGAGGCAAAGAAGAGACATTTTGAAAGACTAAATTGTATAGTGAGATGCCATCCTGAAAGGTTTACAGTGTTTTTCCTATTTATTCTTCTTTTTCTTTAATTGCATTCTAAGATAAGATCTGTCATGACAGATCTAATGGTGTCAGTCTTACTAAACATGTATCGTTAGCTCAGTTGTACGGATATGCAAAAAAGAAGCTCATAGAAGGGAAGCTGCTGCTAAGTCGCTTCAGTCCTGTCCTATTCTGTGTGACCCCATAGACGGCAGCCCACCAGGCTCCCCCGTCCCTGGGATTCTCCAGGCAAGAACACTGGAGTGGGCTGCCATTTCCTCCTCCAATGCATGAAAGTGAAAAGTGAAAGTGAAGTCGTGTCAACTCTTCAAGATCCCATGGACTGCAGCCCACCAGGCTCCTCTATCCATGGGATTTTCCAGGCAAGAGGACTGGAGTGGGGTGCCATTGCTTCTCCACGGAGAAGGGAAGGGACTTGTACAATTCATATGCCTCTGTGTTACTCAAAACTTATGTTCTTAATACCTAAATTCTATTGTCTGTAGAATTATTTGTAGAAAAATTTTACTGTTTGTAGAATAAATTCCTGATTTATTAATTTTTACTTAATCTTTATTGAAGTGTAATCGCTTTACAATGTTGTGTTAGTTTCTGACCTACACAAAACTGAATCAGTTACACGCACATATATATATGCACACTTGTGCAGAGTTCCTTCCCACTTCGGTCACCACAGATCGCTGAGTAGAATCCCCGGTGCTGCGCAGCTTGTCCTCATTAGTGAGCGATCGCAGACACAGGCATGCATATACGTCAAACCCAATCTCCCAATTCACCCCACCCCTTTCCCCCTTGGTAACCATAAATCTGTTCTCTACATCTGTGGCCCTATTTCCGCTTTGCAAATAAGTTCATTTGAACCATTTTTTTCTAAATTTCACATATAGATGATCTTATATGACATTTATTTTTCTCTTGCTGACTTACTTCACTCTATATGACAATCTCTAGGTCCATCCACATCTCTGAAGATAGCATTAGATTTTTCCTTTTTATGTTTCAGTCAGTGCAGTTGCTCAGTCACGTCTGACTCTTTGCGACCCCATGGACTGCAGCATGCCAGGCTTCCCTGTTTTACCCCTGATTTAAATATAAGTATGCTAGACAAATTATCAGATTGAAGACCCCACATGTCTATTCTTCCATAAAAGCAACAAGATATGAAAAATTTGTCAAAATAACTTTTTCTGAACTTCAGAATCTAAGTCAACAACTGTCACAATCTACAGAGAATTTATTTAAGAAAATCTTCTGAGCTTTAATTAATACAGTTGAGTTTGTGAGTTTTAAATTTGGCCTATTCCCATCCTCCTTCCTCTAGCTCCAAACCAGCCTTGAAAACCAACAGCTCTGAAATCTTGCAGCTGTAAAAATAAGCGGTGTTGCAGCCATTGAAAAGTGGTAAGCTAGGAGCTCCTCAAAGAGCACCATCTCCAGAGCATTCTCCTCATTGGACCTATCTCTTGGCTCCTTGAAAATACTCCATACGCAGGTCTTGAAAAAAATCCCTATCAACAGGATATCTAACAAAAACAATCAACTGGAATTTTGTTTAACACAACAATAGCTTAAGGCAGCAATGCCAGTTTAGGGGGCAAGGTGGACAGGAGAAATCCTAAAATTTAAAAGGAAGATCTGGAGGAAGAGATGTCCAGAAGGGCCTTTGAAAAGTGCTGATGTATTTATAAATATCTCGAAGGCCACGTGCACATCCAGGACTGTGCAAATGCCCAGAGAAGGAAGGCCTGACGGGGCCCCAAGCTCTCACTTTTGTCTGACACTGAGGACCTGTGAAAACTAGAAATGAAGCCTAAGTTAGATTAATAATTTGCCCGAGCATAGAAGGAATGCCTTAACCTACACAGAGTTCCTTAACAAAGACTGGAAGACTTACTGGTCCCAAGCACTTATGGGAATCTCTGTTCAGTCGTTCAGCTCAGTTCAGTGGCTCAGTTGTATCTGACTCTTCACGACCCCATGGACTGCAGCATGCCAGGCCTCCCTGTCCATCACCAACTCCTAGAGTTTACCCAAATTCATGTCCATCGAGTCGGTGATGCCATCCAACCATTTTATCCTCTGTCATCCCCCTCTTCTCCTGCCCTCAATCTTTCCCAGCATCAGGGTCTTTTCCAATGAGTCAGTTCTTCACATCAGGTGGTCAAAGTATTGGAGTTTCAGCTTCAGCATGTTCAAAAGCATCAATTCTTCGGTGCTCAGCTTTCTTTATAGTTCAACTCTCACATCCATACATGATTACTGGAAAAATCATAGCTTTGACTAGATGGACCTTTGTTGGCAAAGTAATGTCTCTACTTTTTAATATGCTGTCTAGGTTGGTCATAACTTTTCTTCCAAGGAGCAAGCATCTTTCAGTTTCATGGCTGCAGTCACCATCTGCGGTGACTTTGGAGCCACCCAAAATAAAGTCTCTCACTGTTTCCATTGTTTCCCCATCTATTTGCCATGAAGTGATGGGACTGGATGTCATGATCTTAGTTTTCTGAATGCTGAGTTTTAAGCCAACTTTTTCACTCTCCTTTTTCACTTTCATCAAGAGGCTCTTTACTTGTTCTTCACTTTCTGCCGTAAGGGTGGTGTCATCTGCATATCTGAGGTTACTGAGATTTCTCCCGACAGTCTTGATTCCAGTGTGTGCTTCATCCAGCCTGGCACTTTCCATGATGTACTCTGCTTATAAGTTAAATAAGCAAGCTGACAATATATAGCCTTGACATGCTCCTTTTCCTATTTGGAACCCGTCTGTTGTTTCATGTCCAGTTCTAACTGTTGCTTCCTAACCTGCATATAGATTTCTCAGGAGGCAAGTCAAGTGGTCTGGTATTCCCATCTCTTGAAGAATTTTCCAGTTTATTGTGATCCACACAGTCAAAGGCTTTGGCGTAGTCCATAAAGCAGAAGTAGATGCTTTTCTGGAACTCTTTTGCTTTTTTGACAACCCAGCAGATGTTGGCAATTTGGTCTCTGGTTCCTCTGCCTTTTCTAAAACCAGCTTGAACATCTGGAAGTTCACGGGTCACATGCTGTTGAAGCCTGGCAGGGAGAATTTTGAGCATCACTTTGCCAGCATGTGAGATGAGTCATTAGCTGACTACTAAGCATACCTAGTGAAGAAGTCAGGGGCTACACACCGGGGATACAAGTTTTTATTTGTTTCTCAGGGCTGCCACAATAAAGTAACAAAACTGAGATGTCTTAAAACAACAGAAATGTATTGTCTCGGTGTTCTGGAGGCTAGAAGTTCAAAATCAAGTTTCAGCAGGGCCACATAATCTCTGACCACTCTAGGTGAGAATCTATCCTGGTCTCATCCAACAGCAGGTGATTTCTGCCAATCCATAGCACTCCCTGGTCTGTAGATGCAAGACACTGGTTCCATTCTCTTTTCTCCCCGTGTCTTCTTTTCCCTCCTTATCTTTCTTGTTTCTTCATGAGTAACATAAATTTTTGTTGAAATTGGACATTTTAGACAAAATAAATGTCACAGCTCTGAAAATCAGATCCCTCCTCCCCAAAGTTTGTTGTTATTGTTATTGTTTCCGGGGTGTGTGTGTGATTGTTTAATCACTTTCCTAGTCTAATTCTATAAAATTCATATTATGGGTTGAATTATGTAACTCCAAAAGACATGTTTAAGTCCCAATACCTGGTACCTTAGAATGTGACGATATTTGGAAATAGAGTCTTTACAGAGGTAATTGATTTAAAATGAAGTCATTAGGGTGGGCCCTAATCCATGATGAAAAACAAATGAGTCCCAAATAGAATAAACTTAACTAAGTTTATACCCTAGCACACTGTATTCAGACTTAGAAAGACATAGACAAAGGAATCCTGAAAGCATCAAAAGAAAAATACTCATCATCTGTATGAAATTCTCAATAAAGTTAACACTAACTTCTCATTAGAAAGTATGGAAGCCAGAGGCAGTGGAGCAATACAGAGTGTTGGGAATGGGGGGAAGACTGTCAATCAGGAATTCTATACTCAGGAAAACTATTCCTCAAAACTGTGAGAGAAATCAAGATACTAGAAGACAGACAAACGCTGAGGGGACTCACAGTTTCCAGTTCTATGGGAACCTTTCGGTCTAAAATGAAAAGACACTGGGGGTAACTCAAATCCACGTGAAGAAACAGATCATTAGTAAGGATGACCACACAGATAAATAGAAAACACAATATAATGCAAGGTTTGTAATTTTTTTCTTCTATCTGATTTAGAAGACAACTATATATTGCAATACACATTTTTGTTGATGGTCTTATAATGTTTAAGGATATAATTTGTAAAACAATAATAGCACATAGAAAAGAGGAAGGAATGGAGCAAAGTTTCTCCACTAGAGCAAATTTTCTATATACTATTGAAATTAAGTTAATGTTAATACTAATATTAATCTAACTTAGATTGATTTAAGTTAAGGTGCAAGTTTTAATCATCAGGGCAAACACTAAGAAAACAACTTTTTAAAAAGAATAAGCAGAAAAGAGAATTTAAATGGTACACTAGAAACTATCTATTTCACACAAGAGAGGGAAGTCACGGAGGAAAAGAGGAGTAAAAAGACAGATACAAAGCAAACAGCAAGGTTTCAAGCATAACTCCTACCTTAACAGCACTGACAGTAAACGTGAAAATTAAATGCTATGATGCAAAATGTGGAGACAGGTAGGGTGGAATTTTTTAATGATCCAATTAAATATGGTATATAGAAGACAGTAAAATTCAAAGACACAAATAAGTTAAAAGATAGAAAAAGATATATAATACAAATAGTATCCAAAAAAGAGCTAGAGAGGTTACACTAATAAAAGACAAACTTTTAAGAAAAAATTGCTACTAGACTGGAGAAACATTTTATAATAATAAGAGAATTGAGTTACAAGAACAAATAATTCAAAATGAACTACAAACAAATAATTACAAAAACCTAACAACTGAGTCCCAAATACATGAAACTAAAATTGAAAAAATTAAAGGTAGGAACATAAAATTCAATGATAGTTGCTCTTGAGAATTCCCTGGGGGTCCAGTGGTTAGAAATCCTTGCTGTCACTGCGAAGGGTTGAGATTTGATCACTGCTGAGGGAACTAAGATCCCACAGACTATATCATGTGGCCAAAAAAAAAAAAAAAAGAATTAAAAAAGTAAATAGCTGCTCTCAAAAAATGGATAGAAAAACTGGAACAAAAATCCACAAGGATATGTATAATTTAAAAATATCATCAACCCACTTAATCTAACACCCATCATCAGCAATATTCATAAATATTTTCTACCACAGATGGAACATTTTACAAGATAGATAATATGTTAAGTAATGATATAAGCATTAATAAATTTAAGTGGACTTAAGTCATACAAATGGAGTTAAGTTAGGAATCAAAAACAGAAGGAAGCTACAGCAATCAAGACTGTGTGGTATTGGCAAAAGAAGAGACAAACAGATCAAAGGAACAGAAGTGAGATCACAGAAATAGACCCAGGCAAATGCAGTCAACTGATCTCTGACAAAGGAGCACGGGCAATTCAAGGAGAAAGCAGAATCTTTTCAACACATGGTACTTAAACACTAAACACCAAGTGCAAAAGAAGATAAATAAATCCAGACACAGAGTAAACATTTTTCACAAAAACTAACTCAAAACAGTTCACAAGCCTAGACATAAAACACAAAACTACAAAGCTCTTAAGGACAACGTAAGAAAAACGCGAGGTGACCTTGGCCTTAGTGATGACTCCTTAGGCACAACAACGAAAGCACAGTTTGTGGGGAAAAAATGTGATAAACTGGACGTTTCCTAATTTAACAGCTTTGGCTCCGTAAAGACACTGTTAAGACAATGGAAAGACTAACTGCAGACTGGAAGAAAATATTTGCAAAATATGTATCTGATAAGGTACGTGTATCCAAAATATAGAAAGAACTCTTAAAACTTAGTGATAAGAAAGCAAACAACACGACCAAAAAATGGTCAAAAGAACGGATAAGCTACCTTGTTAAATAAGGTATGGCAAATAAGCATATGAAGAGATGCTTCACATTGTATGTCATGAAGGGATTGCAAATTAAAGTAAAATACACACCTTTTAAAATGGCTGAAATCATTGACTACACCAGCACTAGCAATACCAAGTGTTAGTGCAGATGTGGGCGATAGGGGCTCTTATTTACTGCTAGCGGGAATGCAGAAGTGGTGTAGCACCACTGTGAACAATTTGGCAGTTCCTGAAAACACTGAGCGTTGGCTCACCATATGGCCCAGCAACTGCACTCCTTGGTATTTACCCAAAGGAGTTGAAATTAGTGACATGCACACAAAGTTCTCTTCACAACTTAACCAAAACTTGGAAGCAGCCATGATGTCTTCAAGGGTGAAAGAATAAACATCTGTGTTAATATGAATGGAGGATTATTATGTTGTACACAGTGGAATACTACTCAGCAGCTAAAATAAATGACCAAACATGAAGACAGCTTAAAAATGTATATTGTGAAGTGAAAGAAACCAATTCAAAGACACTACAGGCTACTTGATTCCAACTGCTGAAAATTTAGCTAAGCTACTCCATGATAGCGCTGGCTTGACTTCCCTTTTAGGGGGCAAGAAACTTGCGGGGCCCTTAAGCTGACATCGGCTCCACATGCAAGAACACTGCCCAGACAACAGCCTGCAGAGGCACAACAAAATCTAAGTTCCCAAAATGACTTCCCCCAAAGCCCTTGTGATAAACTCTCACCCCTCCGCCCGGGGCCTTCCCCGTGTGCTCCTCAGATAAGACAGCTGCGAAGCTTATCAAAGCCCCATTCCACTTGGTTTGAACTGACCAATCTGGCTTAGCTGGAAACCCTGAAGCACTCCACCCATGGACCTTAAAAAAGCCCATGTCCCACATCCTGTCCCTCTCTCTGCCTACACCCTACCTTGACCTCCCCATGTGTTCCCTCCATGTATGCGGTGTACTTCCTCCATGATCTACAGGCAAGAAACTTCTCTATTTCAATCCCCTTGTGGCCGCTTGTTGAACCAGGGCTCACCATCTGTCATTGCAAGACTCAGCAAAAGCTAGTTTAACAAAGGCACAACAGTTGGCATCTGGAAACGGCAACATGACTGAGACAGTGAAAAGTAAGTGGCTTCCAAGGATTTGGAAGGAGGGAAGGATGGATGAACAGGTGTTGCCGAGGTTAACTTGGGGGCAGTGAAGGAATTTGTATGGCACCAGAATGGTGGATACATTTGTGAAAACTCATAGGATATACAACATAGAGTGAGCCTTAATGTAAGTGTATCTCTAGCAATTGCTGGATCACGTGGTAAGCCAATTTTTAGTATTATTTAACATATTTAACAAGATATTGATAATAGGGTAAACTGGATAGGGGTAGAGGAGAATGATGGGGGAGGGGTAGGTGGGAAGTTTCTGTACTTTCTGCTAAATTTTTCTGTAAATCTAAAACTGCTCTAAAAAATTAAGTTCATTAATTTTTTAAAAAGGTACAACAAGTTTGCTGGATATAATATCAATCTTCAAAAATCAATTGTATTTTGATATATGAGCAAAATTAAGAATAAAATTTCACTCACAATAGCACCAAAATGAATGAAATACTTAAGAATATATTTAACAAGAAAAGTGCAAAAGATACACTGAAAATCATAAAACTTTGCTGAGGTAAATTTTAAAAAGTGTTAGTCACTCAGTCATGTCCGACTCTTTGCGACCCCATGGACTGCAGCTTGCCAGGCTCCTCTGTCCAAGAGGCAAGAATACTGGGGCGGATAGCCATTCCCTTCTCCAGGGGATCTTCCTGACCCAGGAATGGAATCAGAGTCTCCTGCATTGCAGGCAGATTCTTCACCATTTGAGTTACCAGGGAAGCCCCAGACCTAAATAAATAGGCATTCTGTGATTATGGATTGGAACACTCAATATTGTTAAGATGACAATTCTCTCCCAAATAGATTCAACACATTCCTATCAAAAACTTTAGAAACTTTAGAAACTCTAAAATTATATGAAAATGCAAAACACCTAACAGCCAAAATAATTTTGAAAAGAACAAAAAGTTAAAGAACTCTTATCTTCTAATTTCAAAACTACCTGTAAAAGCTAAAACAATCAGACAGTCTAGTAATGGCACATGTGCGTGTGTGTTTAGTCTCTCAGTTGTGTCTGACTCTGTGACTCCATGGACTGTAGCCTGCCAGGCTCCTCTGTCCATGGAATTCTCCAGGCAAGAATACTGGAGTGGGTTGCCATTCTCTTCTGCAGGGGATCTTCCCAATCTAGGGCTTGAACCAGAGTCTCCTGTGTTGTGGGCAGATTCTTTACCATCTGAACCGACAGAGAAGCATGGTATTGGCATATAGACATGCAAATATAATTGACCCTTGAACAACACAGACTTGAACTGCGAGGGTCCACATGTAGGCAGATTGTTTTTTAAACCGTAAGTACTATAATACAGCACTGCATGATCTGAAGTTGACTGAATCCACAGATGCAGTTATGATGACACCTCAGCTATGGAAGGCAGACTAAAGTTATGTGGATTTTTACATGTCAGGAGAACCAGTGTCCCTGACCTCTGAGTTGTGTCAGGTCAACTGTATGGAGAGTGATGGAACAGAATTGAGAGCCCAGAAATAAAGCCTTATATTTCAGTCAACTGATTTGTTTTACAAAGTGCCAAAGCAATTCATTGGGAGGAAAGGATAATCTGTTCAACAAACAGAACTGGGACTGGATCCATTAGATGTACACACAAAAAAGATCGATTTTGACCCTCATCTTAGAACATGCACAAAATTAATGCAAAGTGGACTATATACTTGAATGTAGGGATTAAAACAATAAAACTTTTAAAAGAATATGTAAAAGAAAAGAAAAGCTCCAAGACTTTGTGTTAGGGAAAGGCCAAAAGAATAATCTATTTTAAAAAGAGAATAATCTATAAAAAAGAAAATGAAAAGATAAGCAAAAGACAAAAAGCAAACATTTTCAAAACACATGCCCAATAAAGGACTTATACCTAGAACCTGTGAAGAATGCTGACAACTCAATAATAAGATGATCCATCAGAAATGTTTAAACATGTTAACATACATTTTTGAAAGAAGATACATGAATGGCTGATGTAAAACGTTACAAGGAAAGATGCTCAAAAATATCATCCATTGTTGCTGTTGTTCAGCCACTCAGTCTTTGGGACTCCATGGACTACAGTATCAAGATTTCCCTGTCCTTCACCATCTCCTGGAGTTTACTCAGACTCATACCAACTGAATCAGCGAGGCGATCCAACCAGCTCATTCTGTCATCCCCTTCTCCATCCACCTTCAATCTTTCCCAGCATCAGAGTGTTTTCCAGTGAGTCAGCTCTTCGCATCAGGTGGCCAAAGTACTGGAGCTTCAGCTTCAGCATCAGTCTTTCAATGAATATTCAGGACTGCTTTCCTTTAGGATGGACTGGTTGGATCTCCTTGCAGTCCAAGGGACTCCCAAGAGTCTTCGCCAACACCACAGCTCAACATCGTCCATTAAGGAAATGAAAATTAAAATCACAATGAAATGTCATTTCACACCCACGAGTATGGCTCTAATAAATCAGACCAACATTAACAAGTGGCGGCAAGATGTGGGCAAATAAGAACCCTCTGATGTTGCCAGTGACAGTGTAAGGTAGCTCAGGCATTTTGAAAAAGAGAGGTTCCATGTGGAGAAGCCAGAATGCTTCCACATACTGCTTTGTCTCAAGCTCCAAAAGGACAGAAGTGTCTTTGTTTGGTACCCTATCTATGTATCTCTTCACCAGGTTGCTGACTCATATGTAATAAACTGGTCATCTCGTAAGTAAATAGATTTTCCTTAGTACTATGAGCTGTCTAGCAAATTAACCAAATCCAAAGAGAGGGCTGTGGACATGAATTGGAGCAAACTGCAGGAGATAGTGAAGGACAGGGAAGCCTGGCGTGCTGCCGTTCATGGAGTCACAAAAAGCTGGACACAGCTGAGCAACCGACCAACAAGAAAGGACAAGGCTGTGTAAACCTCATTCTGCAGCCAGTTAGTCACAAATACAGGTAAAACCTGGGTTTGCAACTGGCATCTGAAATGGAGAGCAGTCTCCTGGGACTGAATCTTTACCTTGAAATTTGATTTTGTCTCCAAGTATGTAGTGTCAGAATTGAACTGGATTCACAGACACCAGATGTGTGTGTGTGAAGTATGGTTCCTCCCCGATTGAAAACTGAGTGTCTCAACGCCAGCTCTGTGGGAAAGTAGGGATATTAGTGCGATGTTCTAGGGGAGTGAGAGCCACACACATCCACCAGAGACACCTGTGGAGTGCAGAAGGGGTCTGCGAGCTCCTTTGGCCCCCTTTGTGGCATGAACAGTAACTGAGAGAAAGCGTGTTTCCCCTTTGCGGATGGTCCTACAACTGGGACAAAGAGAGACAGGTCCTTTGTGGGCCATCCTCAAAACAGAAGGGCTAGGATGGGGTCTGGGAGCACCAGTGCTACGAAGCAGAGTAGATGCCCAGATAAGGCCACATTCTGTCCAGGCTGCCATGAGGAAGCATCGTACTTCGCCGTTGCCAAGAGCCTAATAGTATAAATTACACAGAAGGCAACAATCCAGTGCAGGACTTAATAAATCAAGACCTGCATGGGGTCAGGCCCCTCCCCGCATTACCCACGGTGGCAATTGCATAAGCCCCTACCCTAAAAAATTAAAAGGGGCTTAAAATTTAAAACCCAGGAGAAAGGAAAAGACCAAACGGGGCACCACCGTGAATGTAATTAAGCTTCAAAACTAAAGGACTGAAAAAAAACAGCATTTATTCTTACTTAGATGTGACTAAGTTTTCTGCCTTGGGCAAAATAAGAGCTTTGAGGCAAAAATCAAAGTGAATTATACAGAAGAGAAAGGAAACGGCATCAGAAAAGCTTCTAGAACAAGAACGCTACCCTCCACTGAGCTCCCCAGATTTGAACTTCTGGAGGAGGCGGCTGGAAGGGCCGACCTGCGGTTGGCACGAGGAAGCGCGCGCAGCCCTGGGACTCGCATGGCCTGCGCACACGCCAAGGGCTGCAGCCGCTGCGGGGGTGAGCTGCCATGGTGAGCGCGTCAGTGCCTGCAAGGAGGCCTAACGAGGAGGCCTGGGAACTCATTATTTACTTGTTTTAATAATTTACAGACCAGGAACAAAGGTTTACTTCTACAAACAGGGATTTTTCAACTGAGAGAGCTTTCAGTAGTCTTGCCCCTGAACTTTGGATTCTGGTTAAATTACTGTCTGTTCAGATTTTTTTCAGACTCATATGGACAGACAAATCGTGTTTCAATACATTATTTTACCTTTCTTGAATTTGGTAAAAACTGGAAAAGATGTTCTGTTTTGTTTCTCTCGTTTGTATGCTAAGTTGCCCTTCTTGTCTAAGGAGATTGATTAAGCTTGCTTTCCGTATGTCTTACTCAGCATTAGGCTGTTTTTAACTTTTATCCTGTTCAGTTTAAAACACTTCAGCTCAGTTCAGTCACTCAGTCATGTCCGACTCTTTGCGACCCCATGAATCCCAGCACCCCAGGCCTCCCAGTCCATCACCAACTCCTGATGAAGATCTTTTTGTACAGTTCTTCTATGTATTCTTGCCACCTCTTCTTAATATCTTCTGTTTCTGTTAGGCCCACACCATTTCTGCCCTTTATCGAGCTCATCTTTGCATGAAATATTCCCTCGGTATCTCTAATTTTCTTGAAGAGATCTCTAGTCTTTCCCATTCTGTTGTTTTCCTCTATTTCTTTGCATTGATCCCTGAGGAAGGCTTTCTTATCTCTTCTTGCTATTCTTTGGAACTCTGCATTCAGATGCTTATATCTATCCTTTTCTCCTTTGCTTTTTGCTTCTCTTCTTTTCACAGCTATTTGTAAGGCCTCCTCAGACAGCCATTTTGCTTTTTTTGCATTTCTTTTCCATGGGGATGGTCTTGATCCCTGTCTCCTGTACAATGTCAGGAACCTCAGTCCGTAGTTCATCAGGCACTCTATCTATCAGATCTAGTCCCTTAAATCTATTTCTCACTTCCACTGTATAATCATAAGGGATTTGACTTACAACATACTAAATTATATTATTTAATCCTATCTTAGACACTGACTGAGCTATATTTTGCAAGTTGGTATAATATTAAAACACACAGTGTTTTTATACTTGTGAGGAGAAAAATATTGGTAAATAATCAAATATGATTATGGATTTGTGATCTCGTATTTCAAAATGATCAAAAATCATTTGATCATTTTGGCTTGGATCAAAAGTCTCCAACTGTGACAAAATGGCATGTACTTCAAACAGGGATTGTATTTTTATAGAAAAAAAATGGGGGAAATTATTTGAAACTGAAAATCTCAAAAACTTTTCCATTGTTGATTATGTTGTATAACATGTTAACATGCTGGCAAATTCCCCACAAAATGCTTAAGGACAAAATGTCTACCACAAAGGTTCATAAATACTTAGAAAAATGTCTATATTCTTTTTTTTTAGATTTATGTTTACTTGTTTTTGGCCATGCTGGGTCTTCGCTGCTGCACGCAGGCATTCTCTAGTTGTGGTGAGCAAGGGCTACTCTCCGTTGCCCAGCACAGTCTTCTCATCGTAGGGGCTTTTCTTGTGGAGCACGGACTCCAGGTGCCTGGGCTTCACTAGTTGCAGCACATGGGCTCAGTAATTGCAAGTCTCCAGCTCTAGAGTGCAGGCTCAGCAGGTGTAGCATGGGAACTTAGCTGCTCTGTGGCATGCAGGATTTTCTTGGACTGGGGATGGAACCTGTGTCCCCTGCTTTGGCAGGCAGATTCTCAATGAAGGTGAAAGAGGAGAGTGAAAAGTCTGTCTTAAAGCTCAACATTCAAAAAACAAAGATCATGTCATCCGGGCCCATCACTTTATGGCAAATAGATGGGGAAATAATAGAAACAGTGACAGAATTTCTTTTCTTGGGCTCCAAAATCACTGCAGATGGTGACTGTAGCCATGCAATTAAAAGACGCTTACTCCTTGGAAGAAAAGCTATGACAAACCTAGACAGCATGTTAAAAAGCAGAGACTTCACTTTGCTGACAAAGGTCTGTATAGTCAAAGCTATGGTTTTTCCAGTAGTCATCTACGATGTGAGTGTTGGACCATAAAGAAGACTGAGTGCCAAAGAACTGATGCATTCAAACTGTGGTGCTGGAGAAGACTCTTAAGAGTCTCTTGGACTGCAAAGAGACCAAACCATTCAATCCAAAAGGAAATCAATCCTGAATATTCACTGGAAGGACTGATGATGAAGCTGAAGCTCCAATACTCTAGCCACCTGATGTGAAGAGCCAACTCACTGGAAAAGATCCTGATGTTGGGAAAGATAGAGGGCAAGACGAGAAGAGGGTGACAGAGGATGAGATGGTTGGATCGCATCACCGATTCATGAGTGAGCAAACTCCAGGAGACAGCGAAGGATAGGGAAGCCTAGCATGACGCAGTCCATGGGGGTCACAAAAAGTCGAACATAACTGACAGGACAACAACAAAGACTACTAGGAAAGGCCCGAAAAACGTTTGTATTCATTATGAGAAATGTAGGAAGGATTTTTTTTTTTTTAAGGAGAGAAGGAAGATTAAATAGAGAAAAAACATAGCGAGAGGAAGGAAATAATTGGAAACAAAGAGAGAAGGAAAGAAAAGAGAAAGAAGAGAGATCGAATTTATTCTCTGCTATTAATTACATTGTATATTCAAATCTCAGGAGTTCTTCCAAAGTAAAAGTGTTTATACTGATTTATGATAATGCTTTGAGAGGAATGGCCAATATATAAAAACCACTGTTTACAATTCAATGTAATTTTCTTAGTTCATGTGAGGTGGTACTTACAATTAGACTTATGAAGAGAAAATGATAAATATAAAGGAGAAATGCCAAAATCATAAATGCACTTTTTAATTTTGAAATTGGTCTTGAAATCTTTCATTGTATTGAAAAAAATAGGACAGTGTTCAGTTTGACTTCAATATCATCATCAGTCCTCTAAGTTTTGGCATGACCATCTTTGGTGTAACCATATTTTATTGTGTCAGTTAGGACTGCATGCAAATAAGTTACAGGAAATTGACGTAGCTTTTAAAAACACAGTCATCTTTTTTACTTGCCTCAGAGGAAGGCTGAAGTAGAAATTGGTCCAGTGACTTACCCCTAATAGTTACTAGATAGATGGCTGCTAGAACTCAGGCTTAGCAGCAGCAACCAAGGCAAGAGGAGGACAAATTCACAATGCTGCCTCACAAGTTTCTTCTACTAGAAAATCAAGAAAATTCAGGGAAATTCTCCAGTTCAAGGGGCAGGAAGAACTGCTGGATCAGCCAAGAGTGTCAGCAGTAGTTTGCAAAAGCTGTTTTTATTTCTTTGAACTAAGATCCTGATTATGAAATCAAGTTCAAGTGCTCCATAATAAGTTGCAAGGAATTTGTTTCAAAAGAGCGGAATATTCTAGAAACTAGGTTAATCTTTAGTTTCCTACTTTGCATTATACCCAAAAATGCCAGTATTGCCCCATGTTGCATACCTCTTTCTGTTCTCACATCTGTGAAACATTTGCCCCAGCATCTGCGCCTGCCCAAAGGCACGCAGCACACACGAGGTTCAGGGGCTTGTGGTGCTCTCTTAAGACCTGATCAGAGAGATGAGCTAGACCAGTATGAATCCTCAGTTAAGGAATGAAAACTGAAAAACAGAGGTGGAAGCAGTGATGGTTGTGAACGTGCAAGTGTTCCACAAGCTTGAAATGGACCCATGGTAAGCAATATTCAGGTACAGGAAAAGTTTTGGCAGTACAAGTTTATTAAAGTGCATGATGAGTGCCCTGAAAGTGTAAAGTTTTTTTTCCTGCATGATTCAAGAATCTGTCAATTAAAAAAAAAAAAACAGCAAGCCTAATGTATACCTACAACCGATGCATGTTGATATATTGCAGAAACCAACACAATATTCTAAAGCAATTATCCTCTAATTAAAAATAAGCAGATTTAAATAAAAAATAAAAGCACCTGAATGTGAAAAAACACAGCAGGCCTAGTGAGTTGCCCACGTTAAAAACAGAATACACATTTCAAGAAATATCTATTCATTTTATAAATAAGGAAAATAAAATGCTGTTTATTCCATTCTCTGAATAAATGTTGACTTATAATCATGAAGCAGAAAAGTAAACAGTGTTAAATCTCAACTAACTCACCCAGAAAATTAAACCCAGCCCTTTTAAACATTTTTTATTTATTTTATTTGTGGTCTTTGCCGCACACAGGCTGTCTCCAGCTGCAGAGAGCAGGGGCTCCCTTCTAGCTGTGATACACGAGCTCCTCCCCGGGGGCGGGGCTTATTGGGAGCACAGGCTCGGGGCAGGTAAGCTCCAGTAGTCGCAGCACGCGGGCTCAGCTGCCCCGAAACATGTGGAATCTTCCCGGAGGAGGCAACTGAACTCCTGGATCGGCAGGCAAACTCTCAGCCATGGAACCACCAGCGAGTCCAGCCCTCGGGTGATTAACAACGGTATCAGACAGAGCTTCCCGCCGCTTCGGGGTGTCTCTGGGAGTCAGCGCTACTGCTGAAGATAGCAAGACCCAAATCAAGAACTACCAGTCTGACGCTTTGCCGGCACCTTACCCTGCAAGAAGCAGACCTGGAACTGTGAACAGAGCTCCCTGGCCCTGCATTCCTGTGAGAAGGCGGGGACGGCTAGCGGGAGTGCGCCCGCGGGGCTGCCCCCGGCTGGACGCTCAGCCTGAGACACTGCGTCCTGGGAAGACCCCCAGTGGCTCCTCCCCGCCTCTGCCCCCCATCCTTCTCCCGGGGCGGCAAAGGGCACCTGGGCACATGGTGATCCCACCCCGGGATCCTGAATCGTGGCTTACCTAATAGAAATTTTCATTGGAGAACTGGAAGGAGCGTATTTAAAAGTGACATATACACACTGCTACCTGTCAACTAAATGGCAGTGACTCACTGTATAACACAAAGAATTACACTCGATATTTTGTACTAACCTGCATGGGGAAAATAGCCCAGTCATTTCGCTGTACACCTGAAACTAACACAACCTTGTAAATCAACTACGCTTCAATAAAAATAAAATTTTACAAAACGATAGTAAAAGATTATGACCTAGTATTTCACATGAATGTAAGTTCTACCCGATGGCACTTTAGAAGTCTCTTTACAGAAAAGAATACTGAAACTTCTATGCTTTTCTGGACCAAAGTAGCAGATTTTTTTAAAGTGTAGAATAATGCCAAAATTCCACTCGCTGAGTACTTTAAATGTTTATCTTCTAGGATTTTTTTTAAATTTTTCGTGTTCCACAATAGTTCCACGTGACCATCATCTAGAAAACATCTCAGCATAGCAATCATTTTCCTCATTCCCTGCTAATTTCACATATAGGTGTTAGAACAGTTCTCAGATGAAAAGTTCATAAAATGGATTTGGAAAGGTTGGATGGAACCTATCTTCCAGGTCTAATGAAGTGAGCAAAGCCACTAGACTGTATTAGACAAGTAAATTTTAGAGAAGTCAAGTAAAACAAGTTAATCAACAGCATCAGAGATTCTCCAGTTGTCTATAGAAGGATCCTTGGGCTTCTGGGGCTTGTCTTGCTTCCGGTTGAATATGCTGATGAAGTCAGGACGTGGTCACTGAGGCCCATTCCCTGTCTTGGAGGTATCTGACAGAAAGAGTAGTTCCCCTGAACTCAGGAAACCCAAGGGCCTCCCAGGGCTGTGTGTTAGCACCACATTTGAGATTATTTAGATCTCTGTTATTCATATTTGAAAAAGTCAGCAGTTTGCTTTTGCTTCTGGTGACAGGCAAAGGCAAAACAGCCTTTATGGCTCAGTGTCTGCTGCCAGGATAGGTCACACGCACAAACTAGGAAACTATTTTTGATAACTTGGATTTGGAAAGACCAGCCTACTGCTCTGTGAGCTATTTAAAACCTGCTCTGGATGCTCAGGCAACACCAGATCCTCTGATTACATGTTTACAAGCCAGTCCTTAAAGATTCAAAGAGCTCTCTACCCCATAGCCAGGACACCTAAAGTCACTCACTTCAAAGTGAAATTCTCCAGATACTAGCAGAATAATCTCCATAAACACCTGTGCATGCAGATGACTACAATTAGCCCCATTTTAGAAATCAGCCAATAAACTCTGTCTAATATCGTCAGGAAATTCCACAGTAAATTTGGATCTAAATCATACACTTTTCCAACTTAGTTACAGCTCTTAGGATAAACCTGATGTACTAGAAATAAGAGCTTCCCAGGTGGCTCAGTGGTAAAGAACCCCCTGCCAATGGAGGAGATGCAGATTCGATCTCTAGGTCAGGAAGTTCCCCTGGAGAAGAAAATGATAATCCACTCCAGTTTTCTTGCCTGGGAAATCCCATGCACTGAGGAGGCTGTTGAGCTACAGTCCTTGGGATAGCAAAGAGTTGGACTGAATTTAGTGATAAACAACAACAAAACCAAACATAAAGTATTTGGAGTATAAGATACATTCTGATGGGCATGAGAAGACTGATTAAATTATCCACCCCAGAACCAGACTGGCTATGTATGACATTTAGAACCAGACTGGCTATGTATGACATTTAGAACCAGACTGGCTATGTATGACATTTGGTTGTTAGCTAAGCTTCCTTACCTTAGTTTCCCCATTTTTCAAATGGGGCTGATACTAATAAGCACCCCTTAGATGTTCTGTGAAAAGAGAATAAGCTTAATATTTGTAAAATGGTGAGAACAACTCCCTGGAACATTGTGAGTATATCAGGAGTATTAGCCAACAGTGGCTCAGAGGTTAAAGTGTCTGCCTGGAATGCAGGAGACCTGGGTTCGATCCCTGGGTCGGGAAGATCCCCTGGAGAAGGAAATGGCAACCCACTCCAGTACTCTTGCCTGGAGAATACCATGAAGGGAGGAGCCTGGTAGGCTATAGTCCATGGGGTCGCAAAGAGTTGGACACGACTGAGCGACGTCAAAAAAAAAAAAAAAAAGTGCAGAGCAAGAGAGCTTATTTACCATAAAGACTTATTTCTCATCACCAAGCAAGGAGACCCAACCAGTCTATCCTAAAGGAAATCAGTCCTGAATATTCATCAGAAGGACTGATGCTGAAGCTGAAACTCCAGTACTCCACCTGATGAGAAGAACTGACTCATTGGAAAAGACCCTGATGCTGGGAAAGATTGAAGGCAGGAGGAGAAGGGGATGACAGAGGATGAGACGGTTGGATGGCATCATCAACTCGATGGGCATGAGTTTGAGCAAACTCTGGGAGTTGATGATGGACAGGGAAGCCTGGCGTGCTGCAGTCCATGGGGTCACAAAGAGTCAGACATGACTGAGCGACTGAACTGAACTCATCACCGAAAGTAATGCTGTTGCATCTCTGAACAAAGGAAATCGGCAGTGTCCTTCCGTGACACTACTGATCTATTTCTTTTATCTTGCTCTGGGATCAAGAATCCCTACCATTCATGAAACAGTGGGTGTGGAGATTTGAGTAACAAACATTGATTGTGCAAAAGTCTATAAATAACTTATTTCTCTGTAGTTGAAATTAATTTTATTCTCAAATGCTAATTTGTGGTAGAAAATTCATTCAAGGTAAAACTTAGTGATTTTCAGTTTAAAATTTAGCCTCTCAAGACTGTCCCATCTTTCTCATCACCTTTATGCCCTTTCTCCAGCAGTAAAGTTCCTGAAATGCTGTAAGTTCCTGAGAGAGTCATCTTGGGCTTGTGGGAGTGGAAAGGAGTGCTGACCTGTCTCAGGTAAGACTGCACTGAGTGAAGCTTGAGCTACTTGATCTTGGGTATCAGTCTCTTCCTCCACCACTTCTCATATGCGGCCTCAGCTGACGTAACCTGGAGCCTGGTTGCCTTGATGTGGGTAGTCCACTCTGCAGACCCTAGTATAGGGTTCTGTCACCCTAGTCCTGGGCTCCCCTCTCAGACCTTAATTCATAACCAAAAATATTTGTTGGGGGAAAGATAGATCACCTCATGCTCTCTTTGCACAAACCTGCTATATCACTGTTTCTCTGGAAGCAAATTTTTTTTTTTTTTTGGTGCTAGACTGTATTAGTCATCCTTTGCTTCATAACATATTATTCCAACACTTAGTGGTTTAAAACAAAAAACATGTATTATCTCAGTTTCCATTGGTCAGAAATTCAGGAGCAACCTGTGGATCGTGGGTGGTTGTTGCCTGAGCTCTCTCCCGAATGTGCAGTCAAGATGTTGAAACCAAGCAGGACCCTGTGGGTCTCCCAGGTACAAATCCCTTCTGTTTCCTTCATTTCTTGTTTGTAAGAAACAGACTTCATTCAGCCTCCTTGGCCTTCCCTGAGTTGCAGAGAGCAGATGCAGTCTTTAATCAGGGATGGGAGGGAATGAACACAGAAATAAGGTGAAGATAACAATAGTCCAACCTTGGACATGGAAGCAGCCTAAATTTCCATAGACAGATGAATGGGTAAAGAAGATGAGATACATACACACAGTGGAATACTACTCGGCCATAAAAAAGAATGAGATGTTGTCATCTGAAGCAACATGAATGAACCTAGAGATTATCATACTAAGTGAAGTAAGTGAGAAAGATAAAGATAAATACCATATGATATCACTCATGTGTGAAATTTAAAATGAACCTATCTATGAAACAGAAACAGAATCATGGATGTGGGGTACGGACTGGTGGTTGCCAAGGGGGATGGGGGTAGGAGATGGATGGAGGGGGGAGGTTGGGGTTAAAAGATGTAAGGTTTTTATACAAATTGGATAAACAAAATCCTATTGTATAGCACAGAAAGCTATATTCAACATCCTATGATAAACCATAATGGGAAAAAATATTTTAAAAAAGAATGTATATGTATGTATAACTGAATCACTCTGCTGCACAGCTGAAATTAACTCAGCAGTGTAAATCAACTATACCCCAACTAACCTTGGGTCGGGATCCTGATTCCTCCTCAATGAATTTACGTAACAGTATCTTCTGCAGAAGGAAGGCCCTTACCCAGAAAGAGGATGGCAACTTCAGGCTGAGCCCAAGATGCTGGGAGTACAGCCCTATCCATCTACCATCAACCAATCAGAAGAAAGTCACCTACCCTGCAACTCTCAGTCCAAATTTTGCCTATAAAACCTTTTCCCCCAAACCAGCAGGGCATTCAGGGGTTCTGAGCACAGGCCGCCTGTTTTCCTGGCTTGGTGCTGCAATACGCCTTTCCCGGGTCCAGACTCCAGTGCCTCCGTTTACCTGGCCTCACTGGGCATCTGGCGCACAAACCTTTGTGTGGCAAACGCCAGCAGGGCTGCAGTCATCGGAAGGCTCAGCCTGGGCCGGAGGAGTTCTGCTTCCAAAGCCGCTGCGTTGCCGTGGGCAGAAGACCCCAGTTCCTCGCCATCTGGGCGTCTCGGGAGAGGTTCTGAAGACACCCCAGGACACAGCAGCTAGCTTTTCCCAGAGCCGATGATCTGAGAAAGAGAACAAAAGAGAAGCCACATTGTCTTCGGTGACCTAGCCTAGCGAATCGCGTGGCATGCTGCTGGGCGCAGTGACTCGGCAGTTCTACCAAGAATGCCGGCCCCAGGAGGAGGAGGTCACGGCAGGCCCTCCTGGGGGCCGACTGACACGCATGTTCCGTCAGGTTCCTCTTCTCCCAGAATTCTGCATGGGGTGCAAGGCGCCGGTCATTCTTTCTGAGCCCCAAACTCCCCAGAGACGGTGCAGGCTCGAGAGTTTACTGTCTGGCTTCTAATTCTCTTCCAACACTTTTTAAGTGCGTGCCCTGGGAAATTTACTTAATATTTCTGCACCCAACTCCTCATGTATAAAATAATACCACCTACAGTGAGGTGTTGTGCCATGCTTAATTTCTCAGTTGTGTCTAAACTCTTGGCAAACCCGTGGACTGTGGCCCGCCAGGCTCCTCTGTCTACGGGCATTCTCCAGGCAAAAGTACTGGAAACCACATCCTCCTTGAGGGATCTTCCCAAACCAGGGATCGAACTCAGGTTTCTTGCATTGCAGGCAGATTCTTTATTCTCTGAGTCACCAGAGAAGTGAGGTGTAGGGAAAATTATAAAAGATAATCCAAGTCAAGCACTTAGAACACTCTGGCATATTGTTATTGTTCAATAAATGTTACTATCATCACTGGCATTCATAAAGATTTCATCCAGGGAAGGGGAGAATGGGCAGGCAGGCAATAAAGCTCCACGTTGTATCTGAGCTCGCCAACTCTTCTTTCTAAATCCACCCCATATATCTTTCTCATATCAAGGGTTTATTTTTGGATTTTGAGCTTCCGTTTTGGTTCTTGTTTTCTAATTTCCTTACCCTGTAACTTAAAACTGCTCTTTTATCTGTATCCTACAGTCTCAGATTCCATAATGCTGTGGTATACTCTTTAAGCCTACAGCTTTGGTTCTTGATACTTATCAAGATTTTGAAATTCATAGAGCATTTTTCTCTCCTAAGCACCTGGTCTTGGAAGCTTTGATGCCCTGTCTTAAAAACTCAGAGCCACTAACAAAACCAATAGCAATTGCTCACCAAAGGCCAGGCCCTAATGGAGATGCTTCACACATTAACTCATTCAATCACTGCAACAACTGCCTAGCGTAGATATTATTATTACCCCCATTTTACAGATGAAACAGGCACATAGAGGTTAGTGGGCAAGTCCACAGAAGAGAAATAGCAGAGCTGATCTTTCTCCTTTGAACCAAGGCAACCCCAACCCTGCACACCCCCACTTCCCACTCACCCCCTTCTCCACACTGCAGTCTATGTTCCTGTCCATTGCCTTGCATAACCTTTCAAGAAAGTGCTCTTGCTATTCACTTGTTTTCTTTTACATTCTCCTTTTCTTGTAGCACTTTATCTCAGCCTCAAGGACACTTCTTTTAGCTTTTTATTTTATATCATTTCAGACTTACAAAAAAGTTACAAAAATAACACAAAGAATTCCTTATAACCATCATCCAAATTCTGCAAATGTTAATATTTTACGATGTTTGCTTTACCATTCTCTCTCTCTCATCTCTCTATGTGTGGAGATGATGTGTGTATAACCATACAAATTTTCTGAGAGTAAGTGGCAGACATAAAACCTCTTTGCCCTTAACTATTTCAGGCTTTGTTTGCTAAAAACAAAGATAATCTTTTACATAGTTTAGTACAATTATCAACAGCAGGAAATTAACAATGCTAACAATACTAGTGGTGGAATGCTGGTAAATATTTAACAGCAAGCTCTCCAGGTTTTAAAAAATGATCCTGGTTTGTCTTATTTGCTACTCCCCACCATATAAATACTCTCTGCTGCTGCTGCTAAACTGTTTCAATCATGTCCGACTCTGTGTGACCCCATAGAAAGCAGCCCACCAGGCTTCCCTGTCCCTGGGATTCCCCAGGCAAGAACACTGGAGTGGGTTGCCATTTCCTTCTCCAATGCAGGAAAGTGAAAAGTGAAAGTGAAGTCGTTCAGTCGTGTTCGACTCTCAGCGACCCCATGGACTGCAGCCCACCAGGCTCCTCCATCCATGGGCTTGTCCAGGCAAGAGTGCTGGAGTGGCCTGCCATTGCCTTCTCCATAAATACTCTCACTATGGCTGATTTCAAGCCAACAGCATGATGTCACTAAATCTGGAGTTGAGAAGATGTCCCAGTCAGCTCTTGTGGACCAATACAAGGCAACCTCAGCACATCATTGAAAATAAACATTTAATTACTAAATAGCTATAACATTTACAGAGCATTAAAGAAAAATATATATATTTATGATAATCAAAATATTTTTCTGCTACTTTACCTGTGTTCCATTAGTGTCCTCCCCAGGTTCATCTAAGGATAGGTGTCATCAAGTGCCAGGGAGAGAAAATGAAGCTTAACAACTTTATGTAAAAGACTAACATGTCCTACTTATGAAGCAGTGTTTCACATGACTTTATCGGTCGATGTGGCTCCCAGAGCAATTAACAGAATTTGATATCTAGAATTAAAGAGATGATAATCCTGTGCTATGATTATTCTCATTTGTCATTTAAATGGCTGCTAATAATGTGAATTTGAAGCTGTAAGACTGAACCTGCAAAAATGAAAATATCAGCCGCAAACTTTATGCCACAAGAATCAAATTTTGCCATTTAACTACGGTATTTGAGCAGGAAATTGATGTGAATCTTATTTTGAATTGAATATACACACAATAATATTCTCCAAGGCATTTGAGACTTTTTTGAATCCACACAGGGGGAAAAAAAAAACATAATGATCTCAGTATATGAGTCGCCTCCATCTCACCCCAGGAATAAACATTAGGGAGGAACTATTGATTGAGCACAAGGCATTACTCTCACCTTCAAATTATTATCAAATAAGACATTCAGAGAAAACCGAAAAGACTCTTTTATTTATTCCAATTATTTCCTTTAACTGAGCATAACTTACAGATTCCATAGAGAAAGTACAGGGAAAAAGGATATGAGCAACTCATTTATTTAATGAAGCAACCGTGCAGATCAATTTTAAAGAGATACACATTATGTATTAATAAGACAATGTGAGCCTACAACAGACTAGGTTTGAATTGACCTAGTAGTTCACTTTGGAATTAAATGTGTTATAGTATTTTCACTGTTTTTGATTGAGCAGACATTTAATTTTTATTTGGAATTCGAACCATCCTTGAAAAGCTGTTTCTCATAGCTTCCTGCCCAGGCAGCTCTTCGTCAGCTGCATTAGGTGAAGAAGCCTTTGATAGCAACTACAGATCAGTGATCTTCATCAAAATAAAATGAAATACAAAGAATAGTAAAAGTAAATAAAACCTATCCCACACAGAAAATATTATACGTAGACAACATGGAGATGTGATCATTGGGATCAAAACCAAAATAGATGAACAGTTTAACATGAAAAACCCATAGAGTGGTATCTGCATATTTCTCTAATGATAAAACAGAATCTAGGCTAAGGACCTATGAAGCAAGTTGAGCTATCTTGGAAGGTGTAAAATAAAACTATTTATAATAGCCAGGACATGGAAACAACCTAGATGTCCATCAGCAGGTGAATGGATAAGAAAGCTGTGGTACATATACACAATGGAGTATTACTCAGCCATTAAAAAGAATACATTTGAATCAGTTCTAATGAGGTGGATGAAACTGGAGCCTATTATACAGAGTGAAGTAAGCCAGAAAGAAAAACACCAATACAGCATACTAACACATATATATAGAATTTAGAAAGATGGTAATGATAACCCTGTATGCAAGACAGCAAAAGAGACACAGATGTTTAGAACAGACTTTTAGACTCTGTGGGAGAGGGAGAGGGTGGGATGATTTGGGAGAATGGCATTGAAACATGTATGCTATCATGTAAGAAATGAATAGCCAGTCTGTGTTCGATACAGGATACAGGATGCTTGGGGCTGGTGCACAGGGATGATCCAGAGAGATGATATGGGGTGGGAGTTGGGAGGGGGTTCAGGATTGGGAACTCATGTACACCCGTGGCTGATTCATGTCAATGTATGGCAAAACCAATACAGTATTGTAAAGCAAAATAAGTAAAAATAAAAATTAAAAAAAAAAACTGAAAGGAAGGAGATGGTTGCGGAGGGTGTCACTGTCAGGACTCTGCTCCGGTGGTGGGAGCACGCACACCCCACGAGTGTGTCAGGTTGCAGTCACTTGCTCCCTGGCCAGCACGGGTTTATGGAGATTTTCTTTAGGGCAACACAAGCTAACAAATGCCAAGCTAGAAAAAGTTCATGTTATAAACCCACAAAACATCATCCAGCTGTGTTTTGGCCAAAGGGTAGTAGGTTATTTGGTGTGATATAAGAGGCAGGAGGGAATGGGGGAAGTGAAGTCAAGCAAAAGTCACTCCGTCGTGTCCAACTCTTTGCGCCCCTGTGGACTTTATAGTCCATGGAATTCTCCAGGCCAGAATACTGGGGTGGGTAGCCCTTCCCTCCTCCAGGGGATTTTCCCAACCCAGGGATCAAACCCAGGTCTCCCACATTTCAGGAAGATTCTTTACCAACTGAGCCATGAGGGAAACCCAGAACTGATATGTTGACCAACAATTCCCTCAGCATTTTCTGAGCTTTATCCCTTCCCCTCACCCCAAATACCTCCACTGCTAGGGCTAATATTTCAGCCACTAATCTCAAATCACATAATGAAGGATGCACTTTTTGCTATTGGGTCATTATGCATTCAGGATTTTCTCTTAAAAACTAGTGTGAAGGGTAAGCCATTTGCCTAATGCCTTTTAGGATAGTCAAACACTGAGATTAATGGAGAAATAAGAATGCGCAGAAGATAAGTAACTAGGACTCACAGACAAATGTTAGTCAATTCTCCCGCACACCTGAGGCTAACCCTTTACCACTTCTAAGATGCACATGTATGTCAGGGTATAATCACAACCATGAAAACTCGTCCTAATGAGTGTTCACTATGAGCCAGACACTGTGCTCAGTACTGTGTTGACATTATTTATTCGTTTATTTTTCACTTATTAAGGGTCAAACACTATTTGTGATACATGGGTTTTAGTGATGAAAAAAATCAGATAATATTCCTGTTTTCACAGAGTGTACATATTAGTGATAAACAAAATGTCAATAGGTCAAATGGCTATGTTGAAAAATAAAGCAGGGAAAGATGGTTAGAACTGATGCTTTTGAACTGTGGTGTTGGAGAAGACTCTTGAGAGTCTCTTGGACGGCAAGGAGATCCAACCAGTCCATTCTGAAGGAGATCAGTACTGGGTGTTCATTGGAAGGACTGATGCTGGAGCTGAAACTCCCAATACTCTGGCCACCTGATGCCAAGAGCTGACTCATTAGAAAAGACCCTGATGCTGGGAAAGATAGAAGGTGGGAGGAGAAGGGGGTGACAGAGAATGAGAAGGTTGGATGGCATCACCGACTCTATGGACATGAGTTTGTGTAAGCTCTGGGAGTTGGTAGTGGACAGGGAGGCCTGGCTGCTGCAGTCCATGGGGTTGCAAAGAGTTGGACACGACTGAGTGACTGAACTGAACTGAACTAGAACTTCTAAAGAAGGGTAAATCATGGTGCAGTGTCCACGGCCAGTAATAAAAAAGTTTCCCAGTGCTAGCTGTGGGGTGCCTTGCTCTCTGTGCTTGTCCATACCGTGGTCCTTACCATGCTCTACTTACAGTTCTCTATTTTCTAACTCTTCCATTGGGCTGTGAACTGCTTGAAGACAGGAACAATCATTCATTTTTGTATTCACAATGTCTAGCACAATCCCAAGACCACAACTGCTGGCCAATAAATACTTTCTAGATAAATAAATTAGCATCTCAGTTAGAATTTAAGAGAAACCTTTTGAAGAAGGAAACTGAAGCAGCCCTCATTCCAAGTATTCTTTCCTGCCTTCCAACATACTCTCACTGCACTGGTCAAGAGCTCACACAGCAGAATCAGAAATTCTGAGATCAGACCCTCAGCCTCAGACTCATCGGATGTCTGTCTGTGGCTCTTCCCTCCACTGCTCAGTCTCTTTACCTGCAAAACATCGACAATTAAGATTTCTCATTTTTTGCTGATATATTAGATATATATATATTCTTGGCAAAAACCTAATTCTTATCATTATTCATACATGTCAGCTGTCATTATTATTATAGAAACTTAACACAAGCCTATAATTATATACAGATTACCTCTCATGGACAGAAGAGCCTGACGGGGCTTTAGTCCATAGAGTTGCAAAGAGTTGAACACGACTGAGCACACAGCCAACCTGTCTTTTCCAGGTTTAAGTCAAGAACTTTTGACCACGGTGTGCTCAGTCATTCAGTAGTGTCTAAATCCAGTGGACGGTAGCCTGCCAGGTTCCTCTGTCCATGGAATATACTTTTTCATAATAAGAATGTTGCTACCTGCTCATTCTTTCTATCAAAATCTTCCTTATCTTTTGAGGCCTTAAAGACCAAATAGTTTTTGAAACTCAAAACCAGAAGGTCGCGATGGAAACTGAAAGGCGGTGGATTGACATTTTGGATTAGGAGTGCTCAAAGCTCCACTAAGAAGCTGCCTCTTCTACTTGTCATATGATTAAGAAGAAATGCAGAATGCGGATTCATAAATGGCTTCCCTGGTGGCTCAGCTGCAGAATATCTGCCTGCCAGTGCAGGAGACATGAGTTTGATCCCTGGGTTGGGAATATCCTCAGGAGGAGGAAATGGCAACCCACTCCAGGATTCTTGCCTGGACAATCCCATGGACAGAGGAGCCAGGTAGGCTACAGTCCATGGGGTCACAAAAGAGTTGGACATGATTTAGTGACTAAAAAAATAGTTCCTGAATAATCCAGTAATGGTTTGTATTCATGACTAGCTACGGAACTGCTCTTCAGAAGCAGAGTTAGGCCCTAGGATACAGAGTGTCCCCGGGTGCCTCCACTCTGTCAGGTGTCCTAAGGACTTCAGTAGCTCCAGTTTGCCTTTGATGGCATCAACATATTGTCCACTCATAAAATAATAAGAATGATGAAATTGCAGCATGATGGAATGACAAGGACATCACATGGTTCATCAATTTAATAGCTTCACTGAGTTCACTTTTCAAAAGCTTATGAATTATTTTTGCTCTCTTTCTAATGCCAGTATACCAAAAGTCACTTAGATTTTCCTCTTAAGAACAGTTACATCAGATTTACTGTTCATGTCCAATAATGATATTAATGATGGCTGCTCCTGGACACCCTTACTTCTATACATTGCCCTTCTATACTTTTCTACAAGACCCTTCCTATAAAGAACCTGAAGCAAAACAAAGCTGCTCTGAAACTGTCTATTCACATTAAGTAATTGAAACAATGGAAACAAAAATTGAAACAAAAACCAGTCAAAAAACCACTAAATCAAACAGTGAGATAGCTGTCATCTATTGTTTTCTTAAAGAACTGATGCTTTTGAACTGTGGTTTTGGAGAAGACTCTTCAGAGTCCCTTGGACTGCAAGGAGATCCAACCAGTCCATTCTGAAGGAGATCAGCCCTGGGATTTCTTTGGAAGGAATGATGCTGAAGCTGAAACTCCAGTACTTTGGCCACCTTATGTGAAGAGTTAACTCACTGGAAAAGACTCTGATGCTGGGAGGGATTGGGGGCAGGAGGAGAAGGGGACGACAGAGGATGAGATGGCTGGATGGCATCACGGACTTGATGAACGTGAGTCTGAGTGAACTCCAGGAGTCGGTGATGGACAGGTAAGCCTGGCGTGCTGCAATTCATGGGGTCGCAAAGAGTCGAACATGACTGAGCTACTGAACTGAACTGAACTGAATACTGTTTTCTTAACAAAAGTAAAAACAAGAGGGAAAAAAATCCACAAGATGCTGAAGCAAAATTGGATGATTCAGTGTGATAAGCCTCCAACCCCCACCCTGTTCTGAACCACTTCTAATTCACCTTGTTGGTGAAGGAGGGATTCTTCACCCTAGGTAGTTAGATATCTGAACACATGACCCCCAAAACTGGACAGATGAGCACGACAGCAGGTTATCAGTCATAGAACTCACACCTTCGGGGCAGAGGACACTGCCCGCCGTGCAGGAGCCATGCAAGGGTGGCAGTCCAGAGCAGAGGCAACTAACAGAGACCGTGGGAGTCAGGCTTTGCAGGAATAAGTGGATCACCCCTGGAGGACGTGATCACTTGTTTGAATAATTTCCAGGCTAGCACAGAGGTAAAACCCAGTAGGTTAAGGACTAAGTACAGCAGGTCCAGCTGAAAGAGGTACCAGGCAGGTGAGGAGCCTCTCCTTTAGGGTGGGAGGCATGGGTAGCAAGAGCAGGAGTGGAAGGACGTTGCGGCAGTGCTGGAAACTGAATGTCCTTGCCCCTCTCTACTGTTGAGTAAACAGATTCCTCAGAGCTCTAACACTCCAATACTTAGCCTTTAAAATAAAAACTAAGTGAGTCATCTTATTTTTGTCATAGACATGAGTGATGGGAAAAACTGGTTCCGTGGCAGAAACTAGCCTTGAGTTTGATTCATGGTGAGTCACACAGAATTGGAGAGCTTATCTGAGGCTTGATGGTACTTAACTGTTTACAATTATTTTTTGAGCACCAAAGCATGGTGTGAACCTGCAGCAGAAACATTATTATGTGTTCATTTAATCCTTCTAATGTTTCTGCTGAGCACACATTTTCTCTGCATCTCCAAACTACTTTTCAATGACTTGTGGCCATGAAACTAAGTTTTGGACAATGGAATGAGGGCAAAAGCTAAAAATGATACTGTCAGACCCATGTGAGAGTATTTGTTTTCTCTTTCCTTTCCACTGATGACCCTGGGAGGCACGTGTTGTAGATGACAACCTCACAAGATGGAGGCTTTTAGCCTCTGAATGACTAGATGACAGTGGCCTTCCCCCACAATATCTCACTGGACAAAGACTAAAATAAGTGAAGTAAAACAAGGTTTTACTGTGCTAAATCTCAAGGTTTGAGAATCACTTGTTACAACAGATAGTTTAACCTTCATAGATAACCCCTGTACAGAATGTTAAGAAAGCTTCATTTATGAGAGCAAAGCCTAGGTATTGTTACAAATACTAGATATACTTTCTTCTGAGTTATCCCTTTCTCCTATGATGGTTTGTGCTATTGAAAACATCTCTAAATTGTATCACACAAAAGAAAGTCAACTCCTCCAGGCATGGTGTAAAGAAAACCAATAATTAAATATATTAGAACAAAGATAAATTCTGAATTACACTAACCAAGAGTGGGGCAAAAATAAATGGGTAGACAACCTACTATGTTAATGAAAAAGTTTTTAAAAGTTTAAAAAAGATGATAAGAAAAGAACAGAAGGAGAAGAAATGAGAGATTATAAGAATCCAATTGAGGGGCAAAAGAACATCCTTGCAGATAAATGAATTTAAAACATAATGGACAGAGATGAAAGTTGAATTACTAAATAGATGAAAAATTTGAGAAAATCACCAATAAGATCAATCACCAGATAAGAATATGGCAAAGGTGTGCCTATTGAAATGATCAATTTCAGACTGGAGCACAGATGGCTACAATTCAATAGAAACATTCTGAGACCAAAGAACTAAACAAATGCAAGTACAAAAGCCTCCAAAGAATTACTGCCAACTAACAATGAGCAGGCAAGGGCCCCCCACTCCAGTGGTCCTGCCTGGAAAATCCCATGGACAGAGGAGCCTGGAGGGTGCAGTCCATGGGGTTGCTGAGGGTTGGACACGACTGAGCAACTTCACTTTCACTTTTCACTTTCATGCATTGGAGAAGGAAATGGCAACCTACTCCAGTGTTCTTGCCTGGAGAATCCCAGGGATGAGGGATGGGCTGCCGTCTATGGGGTCGCACGGAATCGGACACGGGTGAAGCGACTTAGCAGCAGCAGCAGCAGCAGCAACAAACCTCAAATAATGATTCCAGCAGAATGAAGACACATAATCAACACTCATCGAGCCAT